>CM038679.1:110413287-111731914 GCA_021605205.1 Aegilops longissima | reverse complement strand
AGGAGCAGTTCCGGAGGCGAGCCGACGCCGCCACAACCACCATCTCTGTGAGCACCGCAGCGGAGGAGCGATCGCCGCGGCGGGCGGAGCGAGGCGCTGCCGACCGGCCGCCTGCGCAAGGGCCGCCGAAGGCCGGGCGGTACCGCATGCGGGTGGCGGAGGCTCGCCGCTACAAAGAGGCTAGCAAAGAGGGCGGCGAAGGGCGAGGCGCTGTTGGCAAGACCGAGGACGAGGCGAGGACAATGCCGGCCCGACGATCCTCGCTCACAGGCCGATGACGCCTGCCCGCCGAGGCCCCACAAAGCCAACAACGAGGCAGAGGACACCGCCAGCCGCCGAGGCCCCGCCGCCAACAACGGCAGCAGGACATCGCCGCTCAGCCGAGGCCCCACCTGCCATCAACGTGGGGAGGATTTCCACCGTCCGCCGAGGCGCCGCCGGCAACGAGACAGAGGTCATCGCGCTCGCCGAGGCCCCGCCGCCGCCAACGAGGCCGCGCACGTAAAACGAGGAAGAGTAGAACACGGTAGGTCGCCACCGCCGGGTCCAAGGGCTACACCGCTACCTCCGCTGAAGCCAAGCTAGGCGGTTGACCATTGACGGCCGGTTAGCTTTGGCGCGACGTGGAGTCGAGAGCTGCGCCGAGAAGAACGCCGCTTACTTAATCGCCGTGCGCTATCGATTACACGGGCCCAACAGCCACATGTCGCTTACGCAACTCGCACTCGCAGCTAAGTCATCAAGCTTCGCTCGCTGCCGACACAGTGGGTAGTTTCGTTAATTAATTATACCTCCAAAGCACCCCTTTTTAGTTTTTTTCAAAGGAGGATGACTCTCCTCGATTCGGGAGATGCATGCGCCACAAACACCCCTTTTAGTTGAAGAATGTATGAAATGTAATGAAATCCGCATGTTTATATGAACGACCGTATGAATGAATTTATTTCGATTAGTTCAATTTCAGATCACCGGCATTGGATGAACATGCAAAAAATACGCACTAGCATTATTCCTGTGGTGATCACCACGCTTGCAGCTTACATATACTCCTCCCGTTCTTTCTAGTTTGAATACAAGTTTTGTCTGCAATAAAGTATCTCTACTTGACCAATCTTATACAAAAAGTATGCACTTTCACAATGTGCTAAGTAAAAGGAATGTATGAGTACAAAGAGTTTGAGCACTTTTTAGCTGCTTTCGACATTGCAATCAAACACACAGTCGCAATTCATAGAGAACATTCAAAACAATCGATGATTATGCATCTCAACGACTCACATGTCGAGGCAATATTTACTTCACAACTAAAGAATAAAGAAAAATTAATCGCCGCCGACAAAGAAAGGGCGCCCCATTCAAAAATATCAAACGATATCTTGCTAAAATCAATGAGCAAAATTTGACAAGGTTGTCCCATTCCAAAATATCAAATGCCTACGATTGTGGAATGGGCAGGGTTTGCCATCAGTTCGACATTGACATGGCACTCGTAAATAAACCACTGTTCTTTTTGTGCGCTCCACCAAAATCAACCAAATTGCACAGAGCTTGTATGATTTCACCTTATATGTTGCAACGCCTTGAACTTATGGGCACCTCCTTTCTTGTGGTGGAAATGAATGATTCGATGTATTCATGAACATTTTGTGCGCCCGTGAAATCAAGCTGAGCACCCTGCTTGCACAAATACAAAAAGTGATTAGTATAAAGCAAACTGTACTATGAATTGACAGCTTAACATGCACTACATGGTCCATGTAGAGCACACTTTTAGAAAATGGAACTCACCGTAGAATCCTAGAACAACATTGTACTCACAAGATCACAGCAAAAATGGAGATTTGTCATCCTTCCGAGCTGAAGTTAGTTTGGTCTTGGGGAGTAATGTAACCATCCTTCAATCGCTCCTTCCGATGAGAAGATAGACAGGCTTCTTCATCTGGCATAATCGAACTAGTCACTTCACATACTCCATATTCTTCTTCAAAGGAAGATGATCCTGTTGTTCAAAAAGGAAAGGAAATATTTAAAACAGCAGATGAAGCACTTCTCAAGGACAATACCACTTTTTCATGACAAGATCTCAAACAAGAGTACAACACCAATAGAGATGACAAAGCTCAATCATATGGATGAAATCAGTGGTGAGTACCAACATTTGTCGAGGTGATTGTGTAGAGCATATCAGATGAAGCACTTCTCCAACCATCTATTGCTATCTACGGGTGGCCATGCTTACTATATACCTCGATTAGTTTAATGTTTCCAACATCTTCTTGTGCGTCCACTAAAATATATGGTATCTTCAAAGAAGATCCTCGTTTGCACAAGTAGAGATAATTACGATGGCATCAAATCAGGCAAAACAATTGCTCGCTCCAGCATAGCAATAAATTAAGATGCAAAACTATATCATTACTTGTGTCATCACTTCCAAGTGCTTCATTACAGACCGGAGTTGATTTTGTTTTTCTTCCGCTTGTTCTTCCCTTCATCACTTGGTTCAATAATGCATAAGCTTCGCTTTCAATGTAAGATTTGGCATGTCAATTAGGGAGCAAAGTATAGTACTAAACTTAATTTTCGATGAAAGTGGCAAACATGTGCACAGCCAGTGAAATATCCTTATCTTACCTCAATGGGATATTACGGTCACATACAGATTGGAAGTCTTGTTCCATTTGTGCAGTTCACTAAAATCAAGCAACATTATCGCATAAGTAGCACAACATATGAAAGCACACGCAAATCATGTGAAAGAAGGCTAGTAATCGACTCTCATGATGCGGAATTAAACAACTCACAAGAAGAAGATCTGAACCAAATTCTCCTTAACGGATAGGAAGTAAGATCTCCTCTGTGCAGCCCACTAAGATCAAGATCACAGACGTTGTTCAATGTGATATTTAGTTGAACTGCACAAAACACTCTTAAAACAAAAGTGTTTTGTAAAGGCAACAAAAGGTCACAATGGCAACGAGGTGAAGTAGATAACCCTGCTTACACAGAGGTGCAAAGGAAACAATTAGTGGTCAATAACTGGATGACATCAAGCCAACAAAAGAAGCATCTACCTTATCTAAATGGGAAAGAAAGCAAGACAAGAGCATTTCTCAAACGGTGGCATTGATTAATATTAACATAGAGATTATATTAACAATAAAATTTGTTAAACATGTAATTTGTCTTTTAACCGTGGCATTACATCAATTTTCCAAGCATTATTAGAGGGTGTTTGTTTACGTGGACATTTTGGTGTAGGGACTAAAAACTCCGTGTCACCACATCTAAACCAAACAGGAGGGACTTTTCGGACTAAAAGTGGGCATTTGGGACTAAAGAAAGAAGACCCCGGGAGTCTTTTGGGACTTTTTCCAACAGTTGCCCTCTCGCCACGATCGCACCTTGTTTCTATTAGTTCATTACTAGGGTAACATGGTCTTTATCATGTCATTTAATAACCTCTAGTCCATGTTTAGTCCCTCGAACCAAGCAGTAGGGACTAGGAGTTTTTAACCAAACAGGCCTTAGATTAACAACAGCTAATGAGTTGCACGGACAAGTGGACGACCAGACCATGTGCATCTACCGATGTATCTGTGGTCATGCACATGTTGCAACAAAGAACAAACAACCAAGGAGCATATTTGTGTTGGTCCCAGCTTTGTTATCTTTAGACACCTTTCCTATGTGAGCTGAAGCAATCTAGTCCTCGCTCAAACTCTACAGCCTTGTCCCTTCCTTTTCCTTTTTGAACTAGTACTTTCGCCTTCCTTTCCTCTTTGAACCACGCCCTAGATTTATGCGATACAACTTTCCCCACTACTTTCCCCCATTCCTTTCCTCTTGAACCACGTCCTAGATTCATGCTATACAACTTTCCCTTCATTTCCTCTTTGAACCACGCCCTAGATTCATGCTATATACAACTTTTCCCACTACTTTCCCCCACTCCTTTCCTCTTTGAACCACGCCCTAGATTCATGGTATACATGCAGCTAGAGCAATGCATGTGGAGTAAGTAAATATACCTTAAGGTTCTTGGGCGTGGTTCGTGGGCGACGGACGGCAGAAGAAGAAGGGTCTGAGGCTCTCCCGTGCGCCACTGGTGGAAAGTGAACACATGGCCGTAGTGGATTCCTCCTCGCCGATGGCGCATAACGTTAAGCCTCCTTCCTTCCCAGGGCGGATCCGCCGCTCTTTGAGCAGCAAAGGGGAGAGAGAGGCCAACGAAGTCTTGTTTAGATCTCGAGAGGGCGAGAGTGTGAAGAGAGCAACCTACAAGCGCCGAGGCTCCAGCGGAGAGGGCAGAGAGTGTGAAGAGAGCAACTACAAGCGACCGAGGCTCCAGCGTGTATATATATACCGAGAGAGATGTGAAGCGCAAACCCTAGAAAACATTTTGACCACCAAAGAATCCTCCGCCAAAATTATGCTCAAGTGTAGTTATCAAACCCGAGACCTCAAGTTTGATGAGCTAACAGAGCTAACTAGTTACACAACCCTCCCTGTATGTTCAACGAGAGGAAAATAACCTTTATACATTCCTCGCATTCGTGTGACAAGCATGCCGTGTTTTTGTGTGTGTGTGGAGTCATTAGGATTTCAATCATAATCGTGTCATGTGGCTTTGGTGGTAAGACTATCCACTGGTGTAGAAATAATGCAGCCTTAGTCACCTTACTCTCTCCACGTAGTAATGCTGGGTCCCACCAATGAGGGTGAAACAAACAAATTAATAAGAAAATTAAAAGCGCCACGTGTATCTTACTACTCACACATCTCGCCATCGCCGAGAACACTGTTCAATTGATCCCTCTGCTCACTCACATACTATTTTAAGTGAATCCTTATTATAACATGCACACAAATTTTGGGCACTTGTATTCGACTTAAGTCAGCAGCCATAGTATCTCGTGATACTTACTACTCCCTCCGCCTAGGTGTAATAAGTCACGTTAGAAGGTGCAACGGGACCAAGGTGTGGCGGGTGTGTGTTTAACAACATGTGTGTGTTAGAGAGTGCGACAGATCGACCTACCCTACAGAGATATGTGTGTAGTGTACGATTTTAGCCGTGAGAGTTGGTGCATCCTCTCGCTTCCGGGCGTGTCCGTAGGGACATGCGGACAGCTGCCACGCCCGCCTCCGACCAGCCCGGCCCACCCAAAGCCCTCCATCGCTCATGCGCTTCCCGCCTCAAACGCGTGCCGCCCAAAGAATCGTGCCGATTCATGCCCGGCAGAGCGGACGCGACCTCTCACCGCGCAAGAGTGATGGTTGCTTCATCCGCCCAACTTATCGCTGGGTCTATGTGATTTGACGCTCATTGGTCTTTATTACCGAGGTGGTAGGACGTCGGATGTCCCACGCCGCGCAAAGGAGGTAATAGATTACAATTTTTCCATTCTTACAAGAGGAGTGCAAGAGCAAGGAAAACACGCAGCTCAAGGATTACATGGCCCACCTCACACTATCACCGGCGACACCTAACTCTTTACATAGTACTCCCTCCGCTCCTAAATATTACTAGATGAGTCCCTCGCTGCTGCGTGAACAATGCGATATCTCTCTCGCAAAATTATCAATTTCATAGAACTAAAAAATCTATAACGCATGACAAATGTGGTAGCCAAACTAAATAAACTCCCATCATTCATTTAGATCATCCCATGTAAGGAAAAAAGATCAGCCAACTCCTACTGCATAATGGGATTATATTTTTCTTTTGACATGTTAATGGGACTTAAAAGCTCACTTACATGCATGCTACCAAGGCATGCTTGCATGTAGACATGTTGATGTGATTTAAACCCACTCACATGCATGTGCCACGGTATTTTTGCATGCTTGCATGTGGCTTAGGAGCCTCTCAACGCCTAGATCGCACGGCATTATGACTGATTTACTTCATCTAACGGCTACGCTAATTTTGATGATGTGGCTCAAGGAGAGGATAGAGAATTCCTAGTAGTGGGGCTAGCTATTACTAGTAGATAAGTCTTTGTAGAGATTCCACTAGGTGAACTACATACGAACAAAATGAATGAATCTACACTTAAAATGCATCTATATACATCCGCATGTGGTTAATGGTGAAATCTCTACAAAGACTTATATTTAGGAACGGAGGAAGTATTAGTACGATCGTAATTTATCAAGTAGATAAATTTGTACAATGCTATGAAGCTTCCAGCTCGTTACATGTATCTGGCCCAAGGTTGCCCGCTGCAACATTTCATCAAATACAAAGGAGACTAACATGCATGCTATTGCATCTCAATGATTGATGATCATAGCAATATGTACTCTCCATTCCAAAATAAGTGTCTCAACTTTGTGCAAACTTTAGTACAAAGTTGTACTACTACTAAAGTTGACACTTATTTTGGAAAAAGGCAAAAAAAAATGATCCAGAGCCTTGAACCGTGAACCCGACCAGGTTCAATTTGTCGGGCAACGCTCGAGTTCCTAATAAATGAAGTTTGCAACCTTTACCATCGGATCATTTTGTGCGTTTCACCAAAATCGAGATGAGCATCCCTGGCAAAGAAATTGAAGAAGGTGATTAGAATAAGATTATTAGGACTAGTTGATGAGCATAAACTCATCACAAATAAAGACGAGAAGCCAGAGCTATCGTTTGGGGGCAAGAAGTAGAGAAATATCCAGGAGGATGTGGGCACGGAGCAAGGTGCAAGCCGAAGGGAGTTGTACCGAGGGACGAGCTCAACCTTGAGGAGGGCGGCGGAGGCGGAACGCCCACGAGGGGAAGGAGCAAGGGACAAAACAAACCTCACCGGCTTTGTGAGAGAAACGGCGGGACCCCGATCGGACGTGAAAGGTTTTCGCCACGGCCACCGGATCACACTAAGCATCCACCCTTCCCAAAAGGGACGTGATCCCCGGATGTTAGAGATGGGCCAATTTTTAAAGAGAGTGTGAAGAGGCAACCCCAGAGCAACCGTAGGTGGCCCGCCCGACTATGTATATAGTGGAGCGTTTTTTCTCCATATGAACCTATCATATTGGAATGCCATCGAAAAAAATTATTTATAAATGACGCCACCTACTACTGTCTCCTATAACCTTGCGCTTGGCATCTCCAAAATATTAACTTTGATTGGCTTTCCCGAAGTCGAGCAATAATGGTAGCAAGATATATCGCTCGCTATATGAGACCGAATGAATTGCTGCACGCCCACCACGTGGGAAGGGTCGAGGGCGAGGAGAGTCTACTACATGAGCAAAATGAGTGAATGTACACTTAAAATACGCCTATATAACATGTTTGGAGTATGTACTAGTAGTTCATATTGAAATCTACTAAAGGACATATATATTCCAAACAATATGATATAATCTCTATAACCAAGGTAGTAGGGATGAGGAGTAAACGGAGGGAGTAAAATTTTCTCCTCGCCTTGAGCCACCACCCAAGATGGGCGAGGGAGGAGCAAGCTTCACCTCATCCCGGCCACCGCCCTGGGGGGGACGGCGATAACAAGCTTCCTCATTCTCATGAAAGGGGACACATCAAAAGTACTCCAAAGGTATAGAGCCTTGCCTCTAAGGTAGGCCCCACATGGTTTGCCTTTTTTTAATTTAACATAACGCCAAGTCGCAATTTGTTTGTTCACCCGGGTAGACGATCCTCCCTCCACCAAGTGGACAACCAAGACACGCCAAATTACCACGGGCTGCCTTTTTCGAGTAAATGAGCTCCACTGCACCCTGGTGTGTTGGGAAAGAGACAGAGACGGCGCCTGCATGCACCTCTTCTTTTCACACCCCCCACCACGGGTGTGTGTGAGAGATAAAACCCGGCTCATGAGTGTTTTTGTTTTGTGGTGGGGTGGGGGGGGGGTTGATTTCGTGAATTATTTGTGGAATATGTGTCGATGACATCTCAAACAAAATTTTATGCAATGTGTGTGAAATGGAGGCCATCCATATCATACATAGAGGGCGCAATCCACAGAAGAGGGAGGGTCAAGCTATCGATAGAGTCAAAGAGGATCAAGGGTGGGTGCGGATCGATGAAGAGAGACATCAAATTTGTGTGTGTGTGTGTGTGTGTGTGTGTGTGTGTGTGTGTGTGTGTGTGTGTGTGTGTGCAAGTCAAAGATATAGGGCGACTGGCCACGGAACGTTAGAGGGCACATGTCAAGTTTGTGTGTGGGGAGACATGACTAGAGCACTTGATGTATTGTGTGTGGGGGGAGGGTGGGGAGGGTAGGCAGAGGCCTAACTATAGAGGTAGAACGACTCAGATATGTGTTGAGAAGGAGAGACCCAGCTATGTCTTGAGGGAGATCGGCCGACATCCATACATAACTCAAGGACGGAAATATGATGGGACAGAGAGAGAGGAGAGAGAGGGAGGGAGAGGGAGGGAGAGGGGTAGAGTGCTGGATGGGTGATGGAGTTGCTTCTCCGAGATGTTGGGAGAGGCCTACTAGACAAACTGAGGGTGGAACTGCAATGTTATCAATAAGAGTGGGGATGTGTTTGTGTGTGCCTGCATGTGATAGATCTGCTGGGACGCATCCATGGATGATGAAGGGGAACCATGTGTTTGGTAAGCAAACCTAACTAGATCGGTAGATCAATTGTTGTTTGTCTGAGTAAAGGAGAGACACAACTAATGAGGTAGATCGATCGATGTGTGGGTAAAACGAGTTATAAGGACCTAGCTGGCTATATGTATAGCGAGAGATCGGTCGGTGTACGCCCATTTGTTAGAGGCAAATAAGGCCCAATGCAGACGGATAGACAGAGAGAATGGAGCTAGGAGGTGGTGCGAGAGGCCCAACTACTAGCTAGATAGGGGAGGAGGTGGTTGTGAGATCGATGAAAAGAGGGGCGAGAGTTTACACGAGTGTCCGCCAATGAGAGACACGAGGCAAGGACACATAAAGGAGGAGATTGAAGTGTGTGTGTATGTCAGAGGCAGGCATCGCTGGAAAGGTTTATCGATCGGTGTGTGTGTCGGAAAGGAGTTGTGGAGACTATGGGAGAACGACCTAAAGAAAAAAATGAATGTGCCCGTGGATAGAATGCCGAGGGAGGAGGAGGGCGAGGAGGGCGTGCATGCACGAGAGAAAGTTAGTGGTAGCTACAAAGGCTAGAGGATTGTGTGGGTGTAAGAGACTAACAAAGATCATAATTTGATATGAAAGCGGATTCATATATTTGAATAGGAGATCATAGTGTTTTAAACATTGCATGCATGAATATAGCGGTGATACACGTGTTGTGCACATGTTATACCATAATGTGATAATGCATGGCTTGCAACTCACGCCTAAATGCCGAACAATCTAAACCATACTATACATCAAACAATCTCACATTTTATTTGAATTTGTGATAATGTGCGCTTTAGCTTACAACTAAATATCGAGCAATCTAAACAATACTATATATCTAACATTCTCACATTTTATTTGAATTTGTGGTAATGTGTGGTGTTTGCAACTCACATCTAAATACTTGTAGGCGTAGGGGCGGGCACCATACATAATGTGATAAACACATTATACATATGAGACATGGTTTAGATTATGAAGATCTAGCTAGATCTAGAAATGTAATGTGATTTGAAATCAAAATAAAGTGGATTCAAAATCTAGTTCGAGTTCATATAGTACACATAGTTCATATGTAACTCGAGACTAATCATGTGGTGTGCTGTGAAGATAATACACAAACGATGGTTTAACTTGACAATAATGATGATTGTAGATCTTATTAAAACAGAGAAACTAATTCAAATGCTTTGACTTCACAACAATCATTATCGAGATCTTATTCAAATTTAGTTCATATTGAAGTGGTAGTATATACGCTTGGAATGCACTAAAACGCTCATTTGAGTAGTAGGTTGCATGCATTATACATGTAGCAAAATATCTTAATTGAACATAACATGAATTCAAAGTTTTGAATGACATTTGTAAAGCGATTGATTTGATACAAGACACGTTAGGCTTGTCCGAAATTTCAACCTGCGCCTTGTTAGCCCGAAATATTTAAGATATATCTTTGTCTCACAGTTCGGCAACTCCCTCCATCTCAACCCACGCCTTGCTATTTCAAATTACAACACGCGAAAACTCCCACCTCCCGTGAAATCCCGACACGCGAAATGCCCGTGGTACCCTCGAACCGAAAGAACCGCTCAAATCGGTGGGGGTACTTTCAGAACTTACCCCACATTTCGACAAGCGCTCTCTAAGCCATGGTTCCCCATCGCCATCCCATCCGCCCACCCATTCATACACCGAGGCCGCGAAAACCCGCGACGAAACCCCACACCTGCTCCGTCCGCCACCCACCGGAGCCTCTTCCCGGGGCGCCATCTACAAGAACACTCGACGTCCTCATCCACCGCATCGGATGAGGATCCGCTGATCTCATTGTCCCGCCGGTTCAGCCACCTCGCCCCTCCACCTCCAAGGAGCTGCACCAACGTCCTTCGCCTTTCGCTTCCACCTCCATTCCCACACCGCCGCCTTTCACCTGCACCACCGGAAGAGCATCATCATCACCGCTTCTGATGAAGCTGGCCCAATCGGCGCCACCAAAGAGGACTAATCGCCGATTTTCTTCTTGATTCGATCTCATGTCGCCGCGCCGTCCCCGAGCCGACACGGCGCTGCTCCATCCACGGCGGTGTCGCCGCCACTTCTTCACGGTGCTCGCCTCGCGGCGACGCCCACATCAGAGGAGCTGCTGCTTAGCTTTCGGCCGCGCTCGCTTTGTCTTCTCGGTCCCCTTCTCGGTTCTGCTTGCTATTGCTCTCACATGTTTCTCGCTTGCTCTTGCTTCATGCTTGCCTCGATTTGGCTACACTCAGATCGAATCGACTTTTGGGTCACCGATTAAAGGGTGGGCTCATGAAGGAAGAACGTATTTTATTTTTATCGACGCCTACTTCTAAACATGAGGACATATTTATTGTTATCGGCTTTTTGCTTGAGATTTAGAGGTCTAAGCTTGGGGAGTTGATACGCCCATTTTGCATCATGCTTTTATATCGATATTTATCGCTTATGGGCTGTTATTTCACGTTATGTCACAATACTTATGGCTATTCTCTTATTTTACAAGGTTTACATGAAGAGGGAGAATGCCTAGCCACTGGAATTCGGCTGAAAAGGAGCAAATATTGAGACCTATTCTTGCAACTCCAAAAGTCCCAAACTCCACTAATGTCTTAAAATAAATAAAGAAAAATCGCTAAAGATGAAGGGGCCCACACCTGCTCACGAGGGTGGGGCCGTGGGCGCCGCTTCTCACCGTGGGCCCCGGTGGCTCTCCGATGCCCATCTTCTCCTATATGAAGTCTTTCGATGAGAAAAAATCGAGGCAACCTTTCGGGACGACCACGCCACGAGGCTAACTAATCTAGGGCTCCGGGCGAGCTGCTCGCCGGGACACTTCTCCGGAGGGGAAATCATCGCCATCATCATCACCAACGCCCTCTCATCGATAGGGCAATTCCATCAATATCTTCACCAAGACCATCTCATCTCCAAACCCTAGTTCATCTCTTGTATCCACCTTGTCTCCAAGTCCGGATTGGTGCTAGTGGTTGCTAGTAGTGTTGATTACTCCTTGTAGTTGATGCTAGTTGGTTTACTTGGTGGAAGATCATATGTTCGATCATTTATGCATATTATTACCCTCTGATGAACATGAATATGCTTTGTGAGTAGTTACGCTTGTTCCCGAGGACACGGAGAAGTCTTGCTATTAGTAGTCATGTGAATTTGGTATTCTCGATATTTTGATGAGATGTATGTTGTTCAGCCTCTAGTGTGTGAACGCCGACTACATAACACTTCACCATTATTTGGGCCTAGAGGAAGGCATTGGGAAGTAATAAGTAGATGATGGGTTGCTAGAGGATGTAAGCTTAAACCCTAGTTTATGCTGTTTCATAAGGGCTGTTTTGGATCCATATGTTTCATGCTATGGTTAGGTTTACCTTTAATACTTTTGTTGTAGTTGTGGATGCTTGCAATAGAGGTTAATCATAAGTGGGATGTTTGTTCAAGTAAGAACAACACCCAAGCACCGTCCACCCACATATCAAATTATCAAAGCAATCAACGCCAATCATATGAACGTGATGAAAACTAGCTTGACGATATTCCCATGTGTCCCTGGAGCACTTTTTCCTATTATAAGAGTTTGTTCCGTTGCTACAAAAAGGATTGGGCCACCTTGCTGCACTGATTAAATTTGTTACTTGTCTCGCTACAATTTACCTTATCACAAAACTCTCTGTTACTCACTTATTTCAGATTTCTGCAGAGAATACCTTGTTGAAAACCGCTTATCATTTCCTTCTCGCTTCCCTGGGTTCCTCGACACTTCACTTATCAAAAGGACTACGATAGACCACCCCAAATTTCACCGCTCCAAAGGATGTATGGGTCCAAAGACAGCAGGATCCGCCTCCTGACTGTCTTTCACCGCCTCGATCTTTCTTCCCGCCACCGCAGCCATGAAAACTGCATTACCATCATCAACCGAGCAGATGACCTCGAGGACTACAGGGTCCGCAAGAGAGGTCGCACTCTTCGTGTTCCGCCACGTTATGCATCGCTTAATATTACATGCTACTTTATCGTCCCGTTTCACCGATTAGACTCGAGTCACCCAAACTAATGGTCAAACTTGAGTTTTTAAATGGTTGTGGGTACATATCGGGCCGCTATCAATAGTATCTATCTACTATCCGGTTAATCTCCGGTGTCTACTATGAGTTTCATGTTGGGTGGGAAACAAACAAAGAAGAAGCCATTATCTCGATTCATTAACTCAAGCCATTATCTCTGCTATTATTGGTTTTGGGTCTATCCACAGTTGCTACCATCACTCTGGATTTCTGCATGCACTCCTTACATAATCTCACTATGTTTTATTCCTATGCATGATGCTTATTGTAAACAATGGAACCGAACATGTAGAGCAAAAGAGACGAGCCTTGTGTGGCAATATAATTTCATGCACGTGGCTCCATGGTAGGCTAAAGGCAGCCCCCTCCACGCATTTCGGATTGTAATCGAGAGGAAGATATCTGTCCGAGGGGATTCGTATGAGAAGATAACTCCTATTTACCCCCGAGGTCTTCGCCTAACTTGGCATGCCGATGTTGGTTATATCATGCATATGGTGTCTTGCATTGCTTACTTTATACATCAAATATGTCATCCGCTTAGTTTAGACATCCTTTGTGCGTAATGCCATCTGCTTAGTTTATTCATCGCTTATGTGAATTATGCAACGCCACCTTGTTTATCCAGCATCATATATGTGAATTTTGCAATGTCATCCCGCTTAGCCACCATCTTATATGTAAATTATATCAGCCATCCTTTTTTTCGTTACATATTACATTTGTCAACAATGTTAGTACATTCAATCGCTTCGTGTGCATCAGCCATTTGACAC
The DNA here is from genome assembly GCA_021605205.1 of Aegilops longissima. Classification (NCBI taxonomy): domain Eukaryota; kingdom Viridiplantae; phylum Streptophyta; class Magnoliopsida; order Poales; family Poaceae; genus Aegilops; species Aegilops longissima. The sequence goes on along the minus strand of CM038679.1, from coordinate 111,718,447 downwards.
GGTGATGGCAAATTCTTGAGTGAAAACAAGTTCTTTTGAGCGCACTATGCTATCTCGACGAAGCGCATATCTCGCTGGTTACGGATAGCTCCTCGAGAGAGGATTCAAAGACGATGACCAGTCCTATTCCCCGAGGTGTATGCTCTAACTTGGCAGGGTTATGTTGCTCATATCATGCGTATGGTGTCTCGCATTGCTATGCCATTTGATTAGTTTAGACATGCTTTGTGTGAATGCCACACTGCTCAAAGGTCTAATTACCATATATGTGAATTATGCATTGCCATCTTGTTGCAAGACATTATATATGTGAATTATACAATGCTATCTTGTTGCAAAGACATTATATATGTGAATATGCAATGCCATGTTGTTTAGCCAATCATCATGTGTGTGAATTATATCATGCTATCATTTTTTGTATTACGTGTTCCATTTTTCGACAACGCTTGTATATTCAACTACTCTTCCTGCATCAGCCATTTGAAGCGGTGATGGAAGTATCGGAGGAAAACAAGGTATTCAAAGCAGATAATGCTACCTCAAGCAAACATCTTTCACATAGAGAGCTCCTCGAGGAGGATTCGTAGACCGATGACCAGTCCTATTTCCCCCGAGGTCTATGCTCAAACTTGGCAGGGTTATATTACCCATGTCATGCATGTTGTCTTGCATTGCTTAGTTTTTACATCATAAATAGATTGCCATCTGCTTACTTGCTTACTATATAAATCATATATTTGAATTATATCATGCCATCATGTTTACATAGTACATATACATCATCTATCTCAATTATGGCATGGCAACCCATTTAATAAAGACATCATATAGTTATATCATCTCATCCTGCTTAGTGTTTAGAGTCATCATATTTAGAATTATGGCATTCTATCCATGAATGTATGTGAATTATGGCATGCCAACCTATTTAATAAACACATTATATAGTTATGTCATGTCATCCTGCTTACATAGTCTCATATTTTGAACTATGTCTTTCCATCTTTTTAGTTAGCCATCATAATGTGAAATTGTGTCATGCTATCCTGTTTAGTTAGCCATCATATATGTGAAATTGTGTCATGCTATCCTGCTTGGTTAGACAACATAAATATGAATTATTTCATGCCCTCTTTTATTCCCCACTATCCATTGCACCTGTCTATCATACAATGTCTATACTTTCAATTACTTTTCTTATTTATCAGCCATTTGAATTGGAGAGCGTGATGGCAGTATCTAAGGGAGTAACAACATGGTCTTCAGAAAAGATAGTGATACCAGTTGATGCAGATAGAACCACGGTTGTACTTGCCCAAGGACCAGATCCACCACACATAACCCAAACTCTCACAGATTGTACCCCTACACAGCTTGGATGAGAGAACCAGCTACACCCCTTCTAACCCCAACCCCGCAGATAGTAACCTAGTTCCATTGACACAAAGACCGCCTCCACCACAGAGCACCCAAACACGAGCGGTTAGTAAGGAACTGCAGTGCCCAAAGCACGAGGACCACCACTCTTAATCCCAACTCAACGCTTAAAGGAGAAGAAGATTTGTTCTCGTGTCGTGGTTCTGTAGCTATGGTTCATACTCCTTTCTCTTGCATTATCAGATTTACTCATACCAACTATTTTCAAATTTGAAGGATGGAATTGAAACTCCAATGGTGCAATGTATGTTTTAAACCTGTTTCTTTAACTGGTTTGTGTTGTAACCTGCTCTATGTTGATTTCAGTTTCAATTGAATAAACATTTATGTTCTCATGTCATGCACATTACAAATGTTGTTATTGCTCTATAGTTACCCACACTTATATTCTGTCTATTATGCTTTGTCTTGAACAAATATTATTTGAACTGTGTCTCTATCTTGATTTGGCAACAAAACTAGAATGATATAGACCATAAAGTGACCATGGTACATAGATATATGTTTCTTTAGAATGCGGACAAAATATTGGAGAACAGTACCGTTATCCAATGGTAAAGGAAGTAATGCAGATAAGGTTCAAGATAGTGAGACATCCTGTTGGTCTCCTAGAAAGCTGATAAAAACTATCTTGACGATGTGAGGGAACCCAAAAGTCCTGTCTTGATGTAGTGTTCGAAAGTTATCGCCACTACCGGCACAAGCTCTTCGAACTCGCCGTCTGAATCAGTTCGTCTTCTTGAGTCTCAACTTCGTTGAAAGACATCGATCGATGTGCCGTGACAGAAGTCAAGGACCGAGGAAGTCCCCGCAGAATACAGATGCATATTTTCGGTGCAACAAAGAAGTTACTGGAGGATTTAAGCGCCAAACAAGAGAAAGTTAATAAGCTTGCTATTATGGGTACCTGTGATATTGTTTCTTGAGATCTTCAAGTGGTTTCAGCCTGGATTTGTTTTGTCATGCCTTTATTTGCGCTGGTCGCCAACTTTGACAACCAAAGGTATATGATATGTCGCTTTGTTCCCTATATTTGCACCGGTGGCGAACTTTGATGCCCAAAGGATGTAATATGTGTAACAGCCGTGATAGCCTAGCATAAGTTGCTTGCTTATTTATTTCCTTGTTGTCTTGTTTATTTGTTTGCTTGTAGTCGCGCGCTTCTTTTTAAAACTAGGCCACAATAACCATGGGCTAATATTTATCGTAGTGACACTGGCCTCCCACGGGTCAGAAGCAAGGGGCCTTCTACGGGCCGTAGAAATAGTAGACCTTCTACGGGTCAGAAACAATGGGCCTTCTACGGGACCGTAGAAACAATGGGGCTTCTACGGTCGTTATCATCAATGGGCCTTATACGGCCGTTTGACCATAACGGGCCATCGTTAATAGGCCGATTTGATGACGCTATGAAAATGGCCCAACGATTAACGGACCACAAACGGGCCGATGTAACCACGGCTGAATTTGGCCCAAGCGTAAAAATGACAAGAACGGGCCGTAAGTAAACGAATCGCCGAAATGAGCCCAAGAATAAATGGGCTGAGAAGGCCGAAAGATAACATTTGCCGGAAACGCCCAATCGAATAACGGGCCCTTAATGGGTATAAAGTGATATATTGTTCATTACGGGCCGCCACCATGGGCCGTTAATGGGTGTAAAGTGATACATCGTTCATTGCGGCCGCCACCACGGCCGTTAATAGGCCAAGAGTTACATACGGCCTCATATGGGCCGAAGATGTCATGGGCCATACATGGGCCGGCGAAAACGGGCCGAATCATATTGATGGCCCAGATGACGCCATCGGGCCTAATTCGATAGGGCGAACGGGCCTTGGGTTAGCGGTCCGTAAATGGGCTATATGCGTAACATGCCGTTAATAAGCTTTCCATGGGCCGCCCACCACCTTTTGACCAAGTCAAACGGGCCGCCTTTTCACGAGAATGGGCCTCTGGTTATCGTACACGGTTGACGATCATAGGCGCCTTCCGTCCAATGAGTGGATGACATCTGTCCCAATGATGAGTCGACACGCAGTTCACCAGCCAATGATGATTTTACACGGAAAATCCCCATTGGTCGGGCTGTTAACGGTTATCGGATCCAAAACCCGACCCGATAGCTTAACGGCGTTCCGCTACGGTGGATGCCACGTGTCGGTCACCTTGACGAAAAGCACTTCGGACGCGCAATTTATCGTCATGGAAGTGGACACTTCCGTGATGATAATTTTGGTAATGTCATGGAACACTTCTACGACAAAGATAGGTATGACTATCTTGATTTTGTCATAAATTTGTCATGGATGTACATGCATGACAAAAACGCGACCTCATCGTGGACAAACACGATCATCACGGAAGTGTTTTTTATAGTGTAGGGGGTGCGTGTCACATGGAGAGAGAACAAGGCGAGAGTGTTGATGGGTCTATATGTATAGCGCGAGCTAGACATGTGTATGTGTGAACCAGTGGAGATATAAGGCCGCTTTGGCTTGCGCCCCGAGCATCTTTTGCCTGGCTTGGGGTTGTGGCTGGATTTCATGCACGCTTGTTTGGTTGCTACCTGTGAAAAGAAAGCCCGCTTTGCCCGGGTTCCTTGCACTTTAATTAGCTCGGCTGAACTCCGACATCGCAGTAGCTCGCCCAGCGCATCGATTTCAACGCTCGGCGCGTTCGTTCGTCGTAGGCCACGAGGCTAACAACAACATGGATGGATATTAGCATTAAATAATTGATGCATGGATTGATTGATGGGACGTTGATGCTTTGCTCGCCTGCATGAACCAAACGCTTCAAGACCACACAAGCCCCGCCAGCAGTAAATATTTTACATCTCACGCCCACACCAGAAGTACCGCCATCAAGGCATGAGGGTCAGTCACGAACCAAACTGACCAATAAAGTTTGAGAGAGATTGAGGAGCCCCGATAAGGCTGAGTGGTGGCCGATAGCTGAGAGGGGGAAAGAGATATTCCATCCTCTCGATAATGCAAAGGTATGTAAATTTTTAGAAGTCAAACTTTGGAAACTTTGATCAGTTTACGCAAATGTTATTTATATCTACAATACCAAAGGTACATCATACAAAACTACATCTCATGGTGAATCTAATGGTATATGTTTGCCGCATTAGATGTAATTCTTTTTCTCCACTTACATGGTCAAACTTTGTGATGTTTGACTTTTCAATAAATCTATATGCTATGGACCGAGGAGAGTGCCTCAGTCGAGACAGATCAAGTGCATGTGAAGGAGAATGAGTAAGTGTGCAAAAAGAGTATGTGTGTGAAAGAGAAAGTGACAACAAATGGTAAATTAGAGAGAGTGTGTGTTTTTTGTTTCTTATGAGAACATATCACGCATGCATCTCCGAGATGGAAAAGCGAGGCGAGGAGATACACGAAGATAGCTAGTGTGTGATTGTTTGCAACGGAGAGAGACACCCCTGTAGCACATGTCCAATAGAGGTCTGGCCAACAAGGAACAAAGGTCGAGAGGGACACATGGATGGCATGGACGCATGGGGAGAGAGAGAGGGTGTGTTTGTGATAGAGAGATCCCGTCGAGATCGTGAGGGGACTATATGGGTGGGAGATTGAGGGAGTGTGTGCGCGATAGAAAGATGCCCCGAGAGAAATCGAGATAGACCATGCACATGTTTGTGATGGAGACTAAGATTAGCTAGTCATATACATATAGGGGGGATTGCGTGTGCCTACAATTGAGTGAGAGACCATCATACTTGGCTAGCTGGGCATGAGATTGTGTGTGCTGGCGCTGTGAGATGGAGAGAGAACGAGGGGGAGATAGAGTTTTAGATGGCCCTATCGAAAAGTAGTGAGATATGCATGTGTATGCGTGACCTGTGGATGGAGAGTTTGAGAGAGGGGGGAAGAGCTCAGACGACATAGTGGTGCATGAGAGAGTTACGCAAAGAGCCAAGGAATTTGTGTGCGATGATGAGTGCAATCGACACGCCCATTTTGCATCATGCTTTTATATCGATATTTATCGCTTTATGGGCTGTTATTTCACGTTATGTCACAATACTTATGGCTATTCTCTTATTTTACAAGGTTTACATGAAGAGGAGAATGCCGCAATTGGAATTCTGGCTGGAAAAGGAGCAAATATAGAGACCTATTCTGCAACTCCAAAAGTCCTGAAACTCCACGGAATGTCTTAAAATAAATAAATAAAATCGTCGCCAAAGATGAAGGCCAGGGGCCCACACCGCCATGAGGGTGGGGCGCCCAGTGCGCCCCACCTCGTGGCCCCGGTGGCTCTCCGATGCCCATCTTCTCCTATATGAAGTCTTTCGATGAGAAAATATCGAGGCAACCTTTCGACGAGACTCACCGCCACGAGGCGGAACCTTGGCGAACCAATCTAGGGCTTCATGGAGCTGCTCTGCCGGGGACACTTCCCGGAGGGGGAAATCATCGCCATCATCATCACCAACGCCTCTCATCGGGAGAGGGAAATCTCCATCAACATCTTCACCAAGACCATCTCATCTCCAAACCCTAGTTCATCTCTTGTATCCAATTCTTGTCTCCAAGTCCGGATTGGTGCTAGTAGGTTGCTAGTAGTGTTGATTACTCCTTGTAGTTGATGCTAGTTGGTTTACTTGGTGGAAGATCATATGTTCAGATCCTTTATGCATATTATTACCCTCCGATTATGAACATGAATATGCTTTGTGAGTAGTTACGTTTGTTCCCGAGGACACGGAGAAGTCTTGCTATTAGTAGTCATGCGAATTTGGTATTCGCTCGATATTTTGATGAGATGTATGTTGTCTAGCCTCTAGTGGTGTTATGTGAACGTCGACTACATAACACTTCACCATTATTTGGGCCTAGAGGAAGGCATTTGGAAGTAATAAGTAGATGATGGGTTGCTAGAGTGATGAAGCTTAAACCCTAGTTTATGCTGTTTAAGGGCTGATCTGGGTCCATATGTTTCATGCTATGGTTAGGTTTACCTTAATACTTTTGTTGTAGTTGCAGATGCTTGCAATAGAGGTTAATCATAAGTGGGATGCTTGTTCAAGTAAGAACAGCACCCAAGCACCGGTCCACCCACATATCAAATTATCAAAGTACCGAACGCGAATCATATGAACGTGATGAAAACTAGCTTGACGATATTCCCATGTGTCCTCGGGAGCGCTTTTCCTATTACAAGAAGGATTGGGCCACCTTGCTACAAAAAGGATTGGGCCACCTTGCTGCACCATTTTTACTTTTGTTACTTGTTGCTCGTTACAATTTACCTTATCACAAAACTATCTGTTACCACTTATTTCAAGATTTGCAGAGAATACCTTGTCAGAAACCGCTTATCATTTCCTTTTGCTCCTCGTTGGGTTCGACACTCTTACTTATCAAAAGGACTACGATAGATCCCTATACTTGTGGGTCGTCAAGACTTTTTCGGCGCGCGCTATCGGGAGTGTAGCGCTTTGGTAAGTGGAATTTGGTAAGGAAAAATTTATATAGTGTGCTGAAATTTTCATCACTTGTTACTATGGAAAGTAATTCTCCGAGGGCTTGTTCGGTATCTTCACCCGCCCAAAGAGAGCAAAGAGTTGCTCCTCAAACTACTGAACCTATTGAAAATGAAACTCCTTTTGAAGTTCCTTTGGGTATGATGGAAAACTGCTGGCTAATACTTTTACAGAGATGGAACAAAGCATCCGATGAACATCTACTCTATGTGAATGAAGTTTATGGATTATCTAAGCTTGCGTGTATACCCGATGATGTTGTTAAGAAGAAGGTCTTCCTTTATCTTTGAAGGAAGACGATTGACATGGTATAGGCTATGTGATGATACGGATCATGGAACTATAAAAGATTGAAATTGGAATTTCATCAAAAGTATTACCCTATGCATCTTGTTCATCGTGATCGCAATTATATATATAATTTTTGCCTCGCGAAGGAGAAAGCATCGCCAAGCTTGGGGAGGCTTAAATCAATGTTATATTCATGCCCCAATCATGAGCTCTCAAAAGTGACAATTCTTCAGAATTTTATGCTCGCTTCGATAAAAATCGCACCATGCTCGATACTTCTTGTCGGCTCTTTATGACGAAGACTATTGAATTCAGATGGAATTTATTGATAGAATTAAACGCAACTCAAGATTGGGACCTCGACGAAGGTAAGGAGTCGTATGACACCTAAGTTTGATTGTGTTAAATCTTTTATGGATACCGATATTTTCCGTAAGTTTAGCACTAAATATGGACTTGACTCGAGATAGTAGCTTCTTTCTCGTGAATCTTTTGCTACTTATGTTGATCTCCTAAGGAGAAGTGGTTTAAATATCATCCTCCCATAGAAGTAAAAGTAGCTGCACCTATTAAAGTTGAAGAAAAGACTGTCACTTATAATGATCCTATTGTTCCTACCTCTTATGTTGAGAAACCACCTTTCCCTATTAGAGTAAAGGATCATGCTAAAACTTCAACTGTTGTTTGTAAAAGCAATATCAGAACTTATACACCTCCTGAGCAAGTCAAAGTAGAACCTAATACTGCTATTGTTAAAGAACTCTTGTCTGATAATATTGATGGGCATGTTATTCAATTCTGTGGTGAAACTGCTAGAATTGCTAAACCCTGTGCTAAAGATAAACATAGACCTGTGGTAGGCGTGCTCGTTATTTCTGTTAAAATAGGAGATCATTGTTATTATGGCTTATGTGATATATGGGTGCTAGTGCTAGTGTTATACCTATTACCTTGTATGAAGAAATTAAGCATGAAATTGCACCCACGAGATAGAAGATATTGATGTTACAATTAAACTTGCCAATAGAGATACCATACCGCCAAAGGAGAATTGTTAGAGATGTTGAAGTCTTGTGGGGAAAACTAAATATCCCGCTGATTTTCTTGTTCTTGGTTCTCCACAAGATAGCTTTTGTCCCATTATATTTGGTAGACCCTTCTTGAACACTGTTAATGCTAGGATAGATTGCGAAAAGAATGTTGTTACTATTGGCTTGGATGATATGGTTCATGAGTTTAATTTCTCTAAATTTAGTAAACAACATCGTGAAGAAGAATTGCCTAGTAAGGATGAAATTATAGGTCTTGCTTCTATTGCTGCATTCTCCTAGTGATCCTTTGGAACACTATTTGCTAGACCATGAAAATGAGATGTTCATGAATGAAAGAAGGAAATAGATGAAGTATTCTTTAAACAGAACCTATTCTCAACATAATTTGCCTGTTGAAACTTAGGGATCCTCCTCCACCCAAGGGTGATACTGTGTTTGAGCTTAAACCGCTGTTCGATAATCTTAAATATGCTTATCTTGATGAAAAGAAAATATATCCTGTTATTATTAGTGCTAACCTTTCAGAGCATGAAGAAGAAAGATTATTGAAAACTCAAAAGCATCGTGCCGCTATTGGATATACTCTTGATGATCTTAAGGGCATTAGTCCCACTCTATGTCAAGATAAAATAATTTGAAGCGGATGCCAAACCAGTTCGTGATCCTCAACGACGCTTGAATCCTAAAATGAAAGAAGTGGTAAGAAAAGAAATACTCAAGCTTCGGAGGCGTATAATTTATCCCGCTGTCGATAGTCGGGGTAAGTCTTGTCCATTGTGTCCCTAAGAAGGAGGTATTACTGTTGTCCCTAATGATAAAGATGAATTGATTCCGCAAAGAATTATTACAAAGTTATATGATGGTAATTGATTTCAAATTAAATAAAGCTACTAAGAAAGATCATTACCCTTACCTTTTATTGATCAAATGCTAGAAAGATTATGCAAACATACACATTATTGCTTTGTAGATGGTTATTCTGGTTTCTCTCAAATACCTATGTCGGCTAAAGATCAATCAAAGACTACTTTTACATGCCCTTTTGGTACTTTTGCTTATAGACGATGCCTTTTGGTTTATGTAATGCACCTGCTACCTTTCAAAGATGCATGATGGCTATATTCTCTAATTTTGTGAAAAGATTTGTGAGGTTTTCATGGACGGCTTTTCCGCCTATGGTTCCTCTTTGATGATTGCTTGAGCAATCTTGATCGAAGTTTTGCGAGATGTGAAGAAACTAATCTTGTCTTGAATTGGGAAAAGTGCCACTTTATGGTTAATGAAGGTGTTGTCTTGGGGCACAAAGTTTCGAAAGAGGTATTGAAGTTGATAAAGCCAAGGTTGATGCTATTGAAAAGATGCCATGTCCCAAGGACATCAAAGGTATAAGAAGTTTCCTTGGTCACGCTGGGTTTTATAGGAGGTTCATTAAGGACTTCTCAAAATTTCTCGACCTCTCGACTAATTTATTACAAAAGATGTACCATTTGTCTTTGACGATGATTGTGTAGAAGCATTTGAAATACTTAAGAAAGCATTAGTCTCTCGCACCGTTGTTCAGCCACCGATTGAATTTACCTTTGAAATTATGTGTGATGCTAGTGATTATGTCAGTAGGTGCTGTTCTATGGCAAAGAGTTGATAAGAAGTTAAATGTTATCCATTATGCTAGTAAGACTTTAGACAATGCTCAAAGAAATTATGCTACTACCGAAAAGGAACTTTTAGCGCTTGTATTTGCTTGTGATAAATTCAGACCCTATATTGTTGATTCTAAAGTAACCATTCACACCGATCATGCTGCTATTAAATATCTTATGGAAAAGAAAGATGCTAAACCTAGACTTATTAGATGGGTTCTCTTGCTGCAAGAATTTGATTTGCATATTGTTGATAGAAAAGGAGCCGAGAACCCTGCTGCAGATAACTTATCTAGGTTAGAGAATGTTCTTGATGACCCACTACCTATTGATGATAGCTTTCCGATGAACAATTAAATGTCATAAGCACTTCTCATAGCGCCCTTGGTATGCTGATTATGCTAATTATATTGTTGCTAAATTTATACCACCTAGGTTCACATACCAACAAAAGAAAAAGTTCTTTTATGATTTGCGACATTACTTTTGGGATGATCCACATATTTATCAAGAAGGAGTAGATGGTGTTATTAGACGTTGTGTACCTGAGCATGAACAGGAATAGATCCTACGCAAGTGTCACTCCAAAGCTTATGGAGGACACCACGCTGGTTTTTATTGGCCTACTCTCTTCAAGGATGCCCGTAAGTTTGTTTTATCTTGTGATGAATGTCAAAGAATTGGTAATATTAGTAGATGTCAAGAAATGCCTATGAATTATTCACTTGTTATTGAACCATTTGATGTTTGGGGCTTTGATTATATGGGACTTTTTCCTGCCTCTAATGGATATACACATATTTTAGTTGCCGTTGATTACGTTACTAAGTGGGTAGAAGCTATTCCAACTAGTAGTGTTGATCATAACACTTCTATTAAAATGCTTAAGGAAATTATTTTTCCGAGGTTTGGAGTCCCTAGATATTTAATGACTGATGGTGGTTCACACTTTATTCATGGTGCTTTCCGTAAAATGCTTGCTAAATATGATGTTAATCATAGAATTGCATCTCCTTATCACCCGCAGTCTAGTGGTCAAGTAGAATTGAGTAATAGAGAGCTCAAATTAATTTTGCAAAAGACTGTTAATAGGTCTATAAAGAATTGGTCCAAGAAACTTGATGATGCATTATGGGCCTATAGAACTGCATATAAGAATCCTATGGGTATGTCTCCGTATAAAATGGTTTATGGAAAAGCATGTCACTTACCTCTCGAACTAGAACATAAGGCATATTGGGATATTAAAGAGCTCAACTATGATTTTAAACTTGCCGGTGAGAAGAGGTTATTTGATATGAGCTCACTTGATGAATGGAGAACCCAAGCCTATGAAAATACCAAGTTGTTTAAAGAAAAAGTTAAAAGATGGCATGAAAAAAGGATACAAAAGCGTGAGTTTAATGTAGGTGATTATGTATTACTATACAACTCTTGTTTAAGATTTTTTGCAGGAAAACTTCTCTCTAAATGGGAAGGTCCCTACGTTATCGAGGAGGTCTATCGTTCGGTGCCATAAAAATCAACAACTTCAAGGCACAACCAAGGTGGTAAACGGTCAAAGAATCAAACATTATATCTCGTAATCCCATAAATGTTGAAACCAATATTATTGAAACCGAACCCGGAGGAATACATAAGGGACACTTTCCGCACTGCTTGCACTCCTGGAAAGGAATAGGTATGTGTAATGTAAGTAAACCGACTCCAAAACAATTTTTAAGGCAATATTCTCCGCTTTAGAATATTTAGAAAATAGAAAATAAGTGGAAGTCCGAAGGACACGAGGCCTTCACGAGGGTGGAGGCGGCTCCCACCTCGGCGCGCCCCTACCTCGTGAGCACCTCGTGTGCCCTCCGACCCGTTTTCTTGCACGATACATATTTTGGTCGGTAAAATTCATTATATATTCTCCCAAGGTTTTGAATCTCGATCACACAAATATCCTCTGTTCTTGTTTTGAGTTGTTGTCTGCTGCAGATTAGAGCAAGACGCCTTCTCAAGAGTCACGAGGAGAGCGGGTATCTAATCCGCACCGAACTAAGGGCAACAATGATGTCGACTACTTTGGCCAGCAACGGAGGAAGAGATGGAGGCCGACTTGATGAGGGTAGATGCCATAGAGGATCAAGAAGTCACCTCGCCTCCGAACTGGGTTTACGATGGGGAACTACAGAGCTCAGCTATTCCAAACTTGGTTATCCTTCCAATGTTAGATTTCTTTCTTATGAAAATATGAGGAGGAGTGTCTTGTTCTCCGCAGCTATGCAACACCCTTGGGTGCAAGGAGCTTTAGTGAATTCTGAAAGCTTCAAAGGAAATAATGGACCTCAAGCAGCAAGTCAATAAGCTCGAGGAGGAGAACCAGATCTTGAGGGGAATCATCGCCAAGAATATTACACCAACAACAAAGAAGGAGACATAATCACATGGGTATGGGCACTCCCTTGGCAACCGCCAAGATTGGGGAGGTGCCCTGCATCGTATCACCATCACAACTCCTATCTTTACCATTTTTCTTAGTTCGATCTTATTAGTAGTATCTTGATCTAGTAGAATAAAGTCATGGCATGATCTAGTTTTGAAGTTTTGCTTTATGATCCTCTATGTAATCGAGTCCATGAGCTATATATAATAAAGATTAGTGTTGAGTCAAGGGCTTGATTACTTTGCCATGATCTTGGGTGAATAAAAGAAAAGAATAAAAAGAAACAAAGAGTTCATATTGATCTTATTGAATGTAATGACTTCACATAGAAAGAGTATGATGATTAAAAGTTGTCGGGAGTTGGAAAATATAGCTTTGGTCATCGTTGCAATTAATAGGAAGTAATAAGGAGAGAGAGGTTTCACATATAGATATATTATCATTGACATCTTTTATGATTGGGAGCACTCATTAAAATATGACATGCTAAAGAGTCGATGTTGGACAAGGAAGACAACATAATGAGTCATGTTTTGTTGTATCTGAGATAAAGTATGTTGTCATGGATCCTCTAACATGTTGAGCTTGCCTTTCCCCTCATGTTAGCTAAATTTCAAAGCACCAAGTAGAGATACTACTTGTGCTTCCAAATACCCTTAAACCAGTTTAGCCATGAGAGTACACCATATCAACCTATGGATTGAGTAAGATCCTTCAAGTAAGTTGTCTTCGTGCAAGCAATAAAATTGCTCTCTAAATATGCATGACTTATTAGTGCAGAGAAATAAGCTTTGTACTAACTTGTTGTGGAAGTAATAAAAGCGATGATCATGTAATAAAGTTCCACATACAAGGCGCAATATAAAGTGACGTTCTTTTGCATTAAGATTTTGTGGATCCAACCATAAAAGCGCATGGCAACCTCTGCTTCCATCTGCGAAGGGCCTATCGCTTATTATTATCTTCTACCTTATGCAAGAGTCACGTGATCTTCACCTTTCCTTTTCATTTTATCCTTTGGCAAGCCCAAAGATGTTGGAAAGAACATGATATATATATCTAATTGGATGTAGGGGAGCATGAATTGTTATTGTTGACATTACCCTTGAGGTAAAAGGTTGGGGCAAAATTATAAGCCCTATCTTTCTCTGTGTCCGATTAAAACTCCAGAACCACAAGTATTGCGTGAGTGCTAACAATTATGAAGGACTAAGTGATAGTTGAGTATGTGGACTTTCTTTAAGCTCGACATAGACTCTTTCCGATGTTATGATAAATTGCAATTGCTTCAATGACTGAGGTTATACTTTGTTGGTGCCCAATAAAGTTTCTAATTCATACTTTTGCATTGTGAAAAGATCATCACTTGAACATAAGTAATCATATGACAAATCTATATATGTTGCTGTTATGAGAATAATCATGATGCCTTCATGTCCGTATTTTATTTTTATCGACGCCTCTACTTCTAAACATGAGGACATATTTATTGTTATCGGCTTTTTGCTTGAGAACAAGCGAGGTCTAAGCTTGGGGGAGTTGATACGTCCATTTTGCATCATGCTTTTATATCGATATTTATCGCTTATGGGCTGTTATTTCACGTTATGTCACAATACTTATGGCTATTCTCTTATTTTACAAGGTTTACATGAAGAGGGAGAATGCCGGCAGTGGAATTCGGGTGGAAAAGGAGCAAATATTGAGACCTATTCATGCAACTCCAAAAGTCCTGAAACTCCACGGAATGTCTTAAAATAAATAAAGAAAATCGTCGCCAAAGATGAAGGCCAGGGGCCCACACCCCGCTCACGAGGGTGGGCGCCCCCGGCGCCGCCTCTACCTCGGGCCCCGGTGGCTCTCCGATGCCCATCTTCTCCTATATGAAGTCTTTCGATGAGAAAAAATCAGAGGCAACCTTTCGGGACGAGACTCACTGCCACGAGGCTAACTAATCTAGGGCTCCCGAGAGCTGTTCGCGGGGACACTTCCCGGAGGGGGAAATCATCGCCATCATCATCACCAACGCCTCCTCTCATCGGATAGGGCAATCTCCATCAACATCTTCACCAGCACCATCTCATCTCCAAACCCTAGTTCATCTCTTGTATCCAATTCTTGTCTCCAAGTCCGGATTGGTGCTAGTGGTTGCTAGTAGTGTTGATTACTCCTTGTAGTTGATGCTAGTTGGTTTACTTGGTGGAAGATCATATGTTCAGATCATTTATGCATATTATTACCCTCTGATTATGAACATGAATATGCTTTGTGAGTAGTTACGCTTGTTCCGAGGACACGGGAGAAGTCTTGCTATTAGTAGTCATGTGAATTTGGTATTCGCTCGATATTTTGATGAGATGTATGTTGTCTAGCCTCTAGTGGTGTTATGTGAACGTCGACTACATAACACTTCACCATTATTTGGGCCTAGAGGAAGGCATTGGGAAGTAATAAGTAGATGATGGGTTGCTAGAGTGATGTAAGCTTAAACCCTAGTTTATGCGTTGTTTCATAAGGGCTGTTTTGGATCCATATGTTTCATGCTATGGTTAGGTTTACCTTAATACTTTTGTTGTAGTTGTGGATGCTTGCAATAGAGGTTAATCATAAGTGGGATGCTTGTTCAAGTAAGAACAACACCCAAGCACCGGTCCACCCACATATCAAATTATCAAAGTACCGAACGCGAATCATATGAACGTGATGAAAACTAGCTTGACGATATTCCCATGTGTCCTCGGGAGCACTTTTCCTATTATAAGAGTTTGTTCCGGCTTGTCCTTTGCTACAAAAAGGATTGGGCCACCTTGCTGCACCGTGATTAAATTTGTTACTTGTTGCTCGTTACAATTTACCTTATCACAAAACTATCTGTTACCACTTATTTCAGATTTCTGCAGAGAATACCTTGCTGAAAACCGCTTATCATTTCCTTCTGCTCCTCGTTGGGTTCGACACTCTTACTTATCAAAAGGACTACGATAGATCCCCTATACTTGTGGGTCAACATGCACCCAAGATATCTAGCTTGGACTAGCTAGAGTATCATACATAGTGTGCGAGAGAGACCTATAGATGGTGTATATATGCATGCGAACTAGAAAGACCCCCCACACACACACACAAGAGAGAGAGAGAGAGAGAGAGAGAGAGAGAGATACAGAGAGAAAGGGAGAGGGACCAACAAGGTTTTTGTGGATGCAATGATAGAATTGAAGATTGTCGGCAGAGAGAGAGAGAGAGAGAGAGAGAGAGAGAGAGAGAGAGAGAGAGAGAGAGAGAGAGAGAGAGAGAGAGAGAGAGAGAGAGAGAACAGAGTCCGGGAGAGGGGAGGTCGCGCTTATGCATCAAAGACTGATATAAACCATGTTTCGATATAAACTTGCATTCAAATATTTAAATTGGAGAACATGTTGTTCTGTAATCCACACATGAACGGATATATGCATATATCAAACAAGTTCATTAATTTGACTTTCAACATGTTCATGGAGTACTATAATACTGCATAACATGCTACTCGATTGAGGTGTTCAATTTTGGATTTAGTTCACTATTTTGACCTCACCGAACGAGCTATTTCATTGAATCGAGATATTTCATTTTGGGTTTGATTCGCTTTTGAGTGGGTCAACTATTTGTCATATAGTAAATCGCTAGCAACAAGCATGTAAAACACATTACTCCCGAGCATCATCTCTCCATCTAAAAAGAAGTGGCAAGCTGATATTTCAAAATTTTATCCGAACCGACTTGGTAAGGTAGACGGGATGCTCGTTTCTCCCAAAATTTGAACGAACCGTTAAACATCCTCTCTCGCTCGGTGGAATTCGCCCGAGCAAATAAATGGGAGACGCGAATTACCGTCCTATGTGGGACACGATCAATTGGCCCGTTGTACATCGAGGGTAGGTTCATAACTTCATCCAAGTGCGCCTTCTCCTCGGCCGAAATGACATGTGCCAAATAATTCATAAACCATGGTCGGCAAAGACGCCTCGCCTCAAATAGCTCAAGGCCCACTATTTCAAAACACGCCTCGCCAAATCGCCACGCCCATCAGAGTTCAAAACACGCCTCGCCCCAAAATCGCTCCCGCCCACTATTTGGGAGAAGCAAAGTTACTTCTACTATCCCCACCCTCAAGACACAGACTCGAGCCGAGAAGCCTATAGGCAAGGGTAGAATCAGAATTCTCCTCACATTTCGCACAAATGCGTCAGAAGACATGCTTCCACCCTCCCACCACCCCCCGCCCGCCCCATTCTTACCTCGTGGGCGCAAATCACCTTCTCCCGGAAACTCCCTTCTCCCGAGCCGCCAAACCTCAGCCCCACCTTCATGACTCCCATCCGCACCAATTTCACAGCCACCTCCTCCCTAATGCCGTAGACGCTGTCCATTTGTCGTCGCACATCGTCCGTGTGCTCTTACTCCGTGCTCATCGGTGCTGCCTCGACGACGGCTGGCGACCATACCGGAGCTGATTCACCCCACCGTTGTTCACGGTGCGGGAGCGGCCCAACTTCGGATCCGCCTGAGTCCTGGCGCCGCTGCAGGCAGAGCTGCCGATCGTCATGCGACATTGTTTTTCCCTACCGCGGTCGCCACCGCAACCGCTACCGGCTCACCGACTCAGAATGGACCTGCTTACTTCACCATGCCGCCAAATAGGTCGCACCTCATCTCAAATCACTTTATTCAAAGCGCCGCTTATCTGAATTTTTATTCTGGGCCAATCGATTCCCAATGGGAAGCAAAGACCTCGAGGCGGCGGAGCTCCTAGGCTACCGGTTGGCTGGTGTCTAACGTAAGGGTGCGGGGCCGAAGTTCGTCGTGGAAGCAGCGCTTAGATGGCTATCTTTAGAGTTGCGGGTTGAAGGTATCGCCGCCGCCGGATCTGGATGATGGGGAGTCTTTGTGGATTGGCCCGGCGGCGCAACCACAACAAAGGTGGTGGGCGGGAGCGGGTTTTGTCCGGCCACGATAACGGAGGCAGGCTGCTCGCCGCTGGTCGCCGCTCTTCGGGAAGATTCTCAATGTTGTCACCGGAGGCATAAGTACTCCTTTTCTCTTGCATTCTTGTATTTACTCATACCAACTATTTTCAAATTTGAAGGATGGAATTGAAACTCCAATGGTGCAACAGGTATGTTTTAAACCTGTTTCTTTAACTGGTTTCTTTGTTGTAACCTGCTCTATGTTGATTTCAGTTTCAATTGAATAAACATTTATGTTCTCATGTCATGCACATTACAAATGTTGTTATTGCTCTATAGTTACCCACACTTATATTCTGTCTATTATGCTTTGTCTTGAACAAATATTATTTGAACTGTGTCTCTATCTTGATTTGGCAACAAAAACTAGAATGATATAGACCATAAAGTGACCATGGTACATAGATATATGTTTCTTTTAGAATGCGGACAAAATATTGGAGAACGATGCGCGTTATCCAATGGTAAAGGAAGTAATCTGAGATAAGGTTCAAGATAGTGAGACATCCTGTTGGTCTCCTAGAAAGCTGATAAAAACTATCTTGACGACGGTGAGGGAACCCAAAAGTCCTGTCTTGATGTAGTGTTCGAGTTCTTGCCACTACTGGGCACAAGCTCTTGAACTCATTTCTGAATCAGTTCGTCTTCTTGAGTCTCAACTTCAAGTTGAAAGACATCGATCGGATGTCTTTGTGACGAAGTGAAGGACGAGGAAGTCCTGCAGAATCTGGATGCATATTTTACGGTGCAACGACAATATTTGGAGGATTTAAGCGCCAAACAAGAGAAAGTTAATAAGCTTGCTATTATGGGTACCGGGATATTGTTTCTTGAGATCTTGAAGTGGTTTCAGATTCTGGATTTGTTTTGTTGCGGCCTTTATTTGCGCTGGTCGCCAACTTTGACAACCAAAGTATATGATATCTGCTTTGTTCCCTATATTTGCCTTGGTGGCGAACTTTGATGCCCAGTGGATGTAATATGTGTAACAGCCGTGATAGCCTAGCATAAGTTGCTTGCTTATTTATTTCCTTGTTGTCTTGTTTATTTGTTTGCTTGTAGTCAGTGCAGTTCTTTTTAAAACTAGGCCACAATAACCATGGGCTAATATTTACTGTAGTGACACTCGGCCTCCTACGGGCCGTAGAAGCAGTGGGCCTTCTACGGGCCGTAGAAATAGTAGACCTTCTACGGGCCGTAGAAACAATGGGCCTTCTACGGACCGTAGAAACAATGGGGCTTCTACGGGTCGTATCATCAATGGGCCTTATACGGGCCGTTTGACCATAACGGGCCATCGTTAATAGGCCGTATTTGATGACGCTATGAAAATGGCCCAACGTATTAACGGACCACAAACGGGCCGATGTAACCACGGGCTGAATTTGGCCCACAAGCAAAAAATGACGATGTGGGCCGTAAGTAAGCGAATCTTTGAAATGAGCCCAAGAATAAATGGGCTGTGAGAAGGCCGAAAGATAACATTCTTTGGCAACGCCCAATCAATAACGGGCCCTTAATGGGTATAAAGTGATATATTGTTCATTACGGGCCAGTTTCACCATGGGCCGTTAATGGGTGTAAAGTGATACACTGTTCATTGCGGGCCAGTTTCACCACGGGCCGTTAATAGGCCAAGAGTTACATACGGCCTCATATGGGCCGAAAGATGTCATGGGCCATACATGGGCCAGAAGTGAAAACGGGCTGGAATCATATTGGATGGCCCAGATGACGCTACTGGGCCTAATTCGGATAGGGCGTAACGGGCCTTGGGTTAGCGGTCCGTAAATGGGCTATATGCGAACATGCCGTTAACAGGCTTTCCATGGGCCGGCCCACCACCTTTTGACCAAGTCAAACGGGCCGGCCTTTTCACAGGAATGGGCCTCTGTTGGGCCGTGCCACGTGTTGACGTATCATAGGCGCCTTCTGTCCAATGAGTGGATGACATCTGTCCCAATGATGAGTCGACACGTGTTTCCACCAGCCAATGATGATTTTACACGTGGAAAATCCCCATTGGTCGGGGCTGTTAACGGGTTATCGGATCCAAAACCCGACCCGATAGCTTAACGGCGTTCCGTTACGGTGGATGCCACGTGTCGGTCACCCTTGACGAAAGCACTTCTGTGACGCGCAATTTATCGTCATGGAAGTGGACACTTCCGTGATGATAATTTTGGTAATGTCATGGAACACTTCTACGACAGCATAGGTATGACTATCTTGATTTTGTCATAAATTTGTCATGGATGTACATGCATGACAAAAAACGCGACCTACTGTGACAAACACGTATCATCACGGAAGTGTTTTTTTATAGTGTAGGGGGGTGCGTGTCACATGGAGAGAGAACAAGGGCGGAGAGTGTTGGATGGGTCTATATGTATAGCGCGAGCTAGACATGTGTATGTGTGAACCAGGGAGATATAAGGCCAGTTTGGCTTGCGTCCTGAGCATCTTTTGCCTGGCTTGGGGTTGTGGCTGGATTTCATGCACGCTTGTTTGGTTGCTACCCTGTGAAAAAGAAAGCCCGCTGGCTTTGGGTTCCCTTGCACTTTAATTAGCTTTGGTGAACTCCGGACAACGCAAGTAGCTGGCCCAGCGCACCGATTTCAACGCTGGCCGTGCCTGGTCGTGTGGCCACGAGGCTAACAACAACATGGATGGATATTAGCATTAAATAATTGATGCATGGATTGATTGATGGGACGTTGATGCTTTGCCTGGCCCAGGCATGAACCAAACGCTTGACACCACACAAGCTGGCCAGCGAAATATTTTACATCTCACGTCCACACCAGGAAGTACCGGCCATCAAGGCATGAGGGTCAGGTCACGAACCAAACTGACCAATAAAGTTTGAGAGAGATTGAGGAGCCCCGATAAGGCTGAGTGGTGCGTCAGATAGCTGAGAGGGGGAAAGAGATATTCCATCCTCTCGATAATGCAGTGCATGTAAATTTTTTAGAAGTCAAACTTTGGAAACTTTGATCAGGTTTACGCAAATGTTATTTATATCTACAATACCAAAGGTACATCATACAAAACTACATCTCATGGTGAATCTAATGGTATATGTTTGCCGTACTAGATGTAATTCTTTTTCTCCACTTACATGGTCAAACTTTGTGATGTTTGACTTTTCAATAAATCTATATGCTATGGACCGAGGAGAGTGCCTCAGTCGAGACAGATCAAGTGCATGTGAAGGAGAATGAGTAAGTGTGCAAAAGAGTATGTGTGTGAAAGAGAAAGTGACAACAAATGGTAAATTAGAGAGAGTGTGTTTTTTTTTCTTATGAGAACATATCACGCATGCATCTCCGAGATGGAAGCGAGGCGAGGAGATACACGAAGATAGCTAGTGTGTGATTGTTTGCAGCGGAGAGAGACACCACAGCACATGTCCAATAGAGGTCTGCCAACAAGGAACAAAGGTCGAGAGGGACACATGGATGGCATGGGCGCATGGGGAGAGAGAGAGGGTGTGTTTGTGATAGAGATCCCGTCGAGATCGTGAGGGACTATATGGGTGGGAGATTGAGGGAGTGTGTGCGCGATAGAAAGATGCCCCGAGAGAAATCGAGATAGACCATGCACATGTTTGTGATGGAGACTAAGATTAGCTAGTCATATACATATAGGGGGATTGCGTGTGCCTACAATTGAGTGAGAGACCATCATACTTGGCTAGCTGGGCATGAGATTGTGTGTGTGTTGGCGTGTGAGATGGAGAGAGAACGAGGGGGAGATAGAGTTTTAGATGGCCCTATCGAGTGCAGTGAGATATGCATGTGTATCGTGACCAGTGGATGGAGAGTTTGAGAGAGGGGGAAGAGCTCAGAGGCGACATAGTGGTGCATGAGAGAGTTACGGGCAAAGAGCCAAGGAATTTGTGTGCGTATGATGAGTGCACTGATACGTCCATTTTGCATCATGCTTTTATATCGATATTTATCGCTTTATGGGCTGTTATTTCACGTTATGTCACAATACTTATGGCTATTCTCTCTTATTTTACAAGGTTTACATGAAGAGGAGAATGCCGGCAATTTGGAATTCAGGTGGAAAAGGAGCAAATATAGGAGACCTATTACATGCAACTCCAAAAGTCCTGAAACTCCACGGAATGTCTTAAAATAAATAAATAAAATCGTCGCCAAAGATGAAGGCCGGGGCCCACACCACCGCTCATGAGGGTGGGCGCCCCCAGTGCGCCCCTACCTCGTGGGCCCCTGGTGGCTCTCCGATGCCCATCTTCTCCTATATGAAGTCTTTCGATGAGAAAAATATCAGAGGCAACCTTTCGGGACGAGACTCCGCCGCCACGAGGCGGAACCTTGGCGTAACCAATCTAGGGCTTCGGCGGAGCTGTTCTGCCGGGGACACTTCCCTCCGGGAGGGGGAAATCATCGCCATCATCATCACCAACGCTCCTCTCATCGGGAGAGGGAAATCTCCATCAACATCTTCACCAGCACCATCTCATCTCCAAACCCTAGTTCATCTCTTGTATCCAATTCTTGTCTCCAAGTCCGGGATTGGTGCTAGTAGGTTGCTAGTAGTGTTGATTACTCCTTGTAGTTGATGCTAGTTGGTTTACTTGGTGGAAGATCATATGTTCAGATCCTTTATGCATATTATTACCCTCTGATTATGAACATGAATATGCTTTGTGAGTAGTTACGTTTGTTCACGAGGACACGGAGAAGTCTTGCTATTAGTAGTCATGCGAATTTGGTATTAGATTCGATATTTTGATGAGATGTATGTTGTCTAGCCTCTAGTGGTGTTATGTGAGCGTCGACTACATAACACTTCACCATTATTTGGGCCTAGAGGAAGGCATTTGGAAGTAATAAGTAGATGATGGGTTGCTAGAGTGATGAAGCTTAAACCCTAGTTTATGCGTTGCTTCTTAAGGGCTGATTTGGATCCATATGTTTCATGCTATGGTTAGGTTTACCTTAATACTTTTGTTGTAGTTGCAGATGCTTGCAATAGAGGTTAATCATAAGTGGGATGCTTGTTCAAGTAAGAACAGCACCCAAGCACCGGTCCACCCACATATCAAATTATCAAAGTACCGAACGCGAATCATATGAACGTGATGAAAACTAGCTTGACGATATTCCCATGTGTCCTCGGGAGCGCTTTTCCTATTACAAGAAGGATTGGGCCACCTTGCTACAAAAAGGATTGGGCCACCTTGCTGCACCATTTTTACTTTTGTTACTTGTTGCTCGTTACAATTTACCTTATCACAAAACTATCTGTTACCACTTATTTCAGTACTTGCAGAGAATACCTTGCTGTAAACCGCTTATCATTTCCTTTTGCTCCTCGTTGGGTTCGACACTCTTACTTATCAAAAGGACTACGATAGATCCCCTATACTTGTGGGTCGTCAAGACTCTTTTCTGGCGCCGTTACCGGGGAGTGTAGCGCCTTTGGTAAGTGGAATTTGGTAAGGAAAAAATTTATATAGTGTGCTGAAATTTTACATCACTTGTTACTATGGAAAGTAATTCTCGAGGGGCTTGTTAGGGTATCTTCACCCGTCCATGAAACAAAGAGTTGCTCCTCAAACTACTGAACCTATTGAAAATGAAACTCCTTTTGAAGTTCCTTTGGGTATGATGGAAAAACTGCTGGCTAATACTTTTACAGGAGATGGAACAAAGCATCCTGATGAACATCTACTCTATGTGAATGAAGTTTATGGATTATCTAAGCTTGCAGGTATACCCGATGATGTTGTTAAGAAGAAGGTCTTCCCTTTATCTTTGAAGGAAGACGCATTGACATGGTATAGGCTATGTGATGATACGGGATCATGGAACTATAAAAGATTGAAATTGGAATTTCATCAAAAGTATTACCCTATGCATCTTGTTCATCGTGATCGCAATTATATATATAATTTTTGCCTCATGAAGGAGAAAGCATCGCTCAAGCTTGGGGAGGCTTAAATCAATGTTATATTCATGCCCCAATCATGAGCTCTCAAAAGTGACAATTCTTCAAATTTTTATGCTCGACTTTCGATAAAAATCGCACCATGCTCGATACTTCTTGTCTTTGGCTCTTTTATGATGAAGACTATTGAATTCAGATGGAATTTATTGGATAGAATTAAGCGCAACTCTGAAGATTGGGACCTCGGCGAAGGTAAGGAGTCAGGTATGACACCTAAGTTTGATTGTGTTAAATCTTTTATGGATACCGATATTTTCCGTAAGTTTAGCACTAAATATGGACTTGACTCGAGATAGTAGCTTCTTTACGTGAATCTTTTGCTACTTATGTTGATCTCCCTAAGGAGAAGTGGTTTAAATATCATCCTCCCATAGAAGTAAAAGTAGCTGCACCTATTAAAGTTGAAGAAAAGACTGTCACTTATAATGATCCTATTGTTCCTACCTCTTATGTTGAGAAACCACCTTTCCTATTAGAGTAAAGGATCATGCTAAAACTTCAACTGTTGTTTGTAAAAGCAATATCGAGAACTTATACACCTCTGAGCAAGTCAAAGTAGAACCTAATATTGCTATTGTTAAAGAACTCTTGTGCGATAATATTGATGGGCATGTTATTCAATTACGTGGTGAAACTGCTAGAATTGCTAAACCCTGTGCTAAAGATAAACATAGACCTGTGGTAGGCGTGCCTGTTATTTCTGTTAAAATAGGAGATCATTGTTATTATGGCTTATGTGATATATGGGTGCTAGTGCTAGTGTTATACCTATTACCTTGTATGAAGAAATTAAGCATGAAATTGCACCCGCTGAGATAGAAGATATTGATGTTACAATTAAACTTGCCAATAGAGATACCATACCGCCAGTGAGAATTGTTAGAGATGTTGAAGTCTTGTGTGGGAAAACTAAATATCCCGCTGATTTTCTTGTTCTTGGTTCTCCACAAGATAGCTTTTGTCCCATTATATTTGGTAGACCCTTCTTGAACACTGTTAATGCTAGGATAGATTGCGAAAAGAATGTTGTTACTATTGGCTTGGATGATATGGTTCATGAGTTTAATTTCTCTAAATTTAGTAAACAACATCGTGAAGAAGAATTGCCTAGTAAGGATGAAATTATAGGTCTTGCTTCTATTGCCGTACCTCCTAGTGATCCTTTGGAACACTATTTGCTAGACCATGAAAATGAGATGTTCATGAATGAAAGAAGGGAAATAGATGAAGTATTCTTTAAACAGGAACCTATTCTGCAACATAATTTGCCTGTTGAAATCCTAGGGGATCCTCCTCCACCCAAGGGTGATACTGTGTTTGAGCTTAAACCGTTGCCTGATAATCTTAAATATGCTTATCTTGATGAAAAGAAAATATATCCTGTTATTATTAGTGCTAACCTTTGAGCATGAAGAAGAAAGATTATTGAAAACTCGAAAAAGCATCGTGCGCTATTGGATATACTCTTGATGATCTTAAGGGCATTAGTCCCACTCTATGTCAGCATAAAATAAATTTGGAAGCGGATGCCAAACCAGTTCGTGATCCTCAACGACGTTTGAATCCTAAAATGAAAGAAGTGGTAAGAAAAGAAATACTCAAGCTTACGGAGGCAGGTATAATTTATCCGTTCTTTGATAGTCGATGGGTAAGTCTTGTCCATTGTGTCCCTAAGAAGGAGGTATTACTGTTGTCCCTAATGATAAAGATGAATTGATTCCGCAAAGAATTATTACAGGTTATAGGATGGTAATTGATTTCGTAAATTAAATAAAGCTACTAAGAAAGATCATTACCCCTTACCTTTTATTGATCAAATGCTAGAAAGATTATGCAAACATACACATTATTGCTTTGTAGATGGTTATTCTGGTTTCTCTCAAATACCTATGTCGGCTAAAGATCAATCAAAGACTACTTTTACATGCCCTTTTGGTACTTTTGCTTATAGACGTATGCCTTTTGGTTTATGTAATGCACCTGCTACCTTTCAAAGATGCATGATGGCTATATTCTCTAATTTTGTGAAAAGATTTGTGAGGTTTTCATGGACGACTTTTCCGTCTATGGTTCCTCTTTGATGATTGCTTGAGCAATCTTGATCGAGTTTTGCGAGATGTGAAGAAACTAATCTTGTCTTGAATTGGGAAAAGTGCCACTTTATGGTTAATGAAGGTATTGTCTTGGGGCACAAAGTTTCGAAAGAGGTATTGAAGTTGATAAAGCCAAGGTTGATGCTATTGAAAAGATGCCATGTCCCAAGGACATCAAAGGTATAAGAAGTTTCCTTGGTCACGCTGGGTTTTATAGGAGGTTCATTAAGGACTTCTCAAAATTTCTCGACCTCGACTAATTTATTACAAAAGATGTACCATTTGTCTTTGATGATGATTGTGTAGAAGCATTTGAAATACTTAAGAAAGCATTAGTCTCTGCACCTGTTGTTCAGCCACGATTGGAATTTACCCTTTGAAATTATGTGTGATGCTAGTGATTATGCTGTAGGTGCTGTTCTATGGCAAAGAGTTGATAAGAAGTTAAATGTTATCCATTATGCTAGTAAGACTTTAGACAATGCTCAAAGAAATTATGCTACTACCGAAAAGGAACTTTTAGCAGTTGTATTTGCTTGTGATAAATTCAGACCCTATATTGTTGATTCTAAA
Source organism: Aegilops longissima (assembly GCA_021605205.1). Classification (NCBI taxonomy): domain Eukaryota; kingdom Viridiplantae; phylum Streptophyta; class Magnoliopsida; order Poales; family Poaceae; genus Aegilops; species Aegilops longissima. The sequence continues at coordinate 111,692,427 of CM038679.1, read as the reverse complement.
GTAACCATTCACACTGATCATGCTGCTATTAAATATCTTATGGAAAAGAAAGATGCTAAACCTAGACTTATTAGATGGGTTCTCTTGCTGCAAGAATTTGATTTGCATATTGTTGATAGAAAAGGAGCTGAGAACCCCGTTGCAGATAACTTATCTAGGTTAGAGAATGTTCTTGATGACCCACTACCTATTGATGATAGCTTTCCTGATGAACAATTAAATGTCATAAGCACTTCTCATAGCGCTCCTTGGTATGCTGATTATGCTAATTATATTGTTGCTAAATTTATACCACCTAGGTTCACATACCAACAAAAGAAAAAGTTCTTTTATGATTTGCGACATTACTTTTGGGATGATCCACATATTTATCAAGAAGGAGTAGATGGTGTTATTAGGCGTTGTGTACACGAGCATGAACAGGAATAGATCCTACATAAGTGTCACTCCAAAGCTTATGGAGGACACCACGCTGGTTTTATTGGCCTACTCTCTTCAAGGATGCCCGTAAGTTTGTTTTATCTTGTGATGAATGTCAAAGAATTGGTAATATTAGTAGATGTCAAGAAATGCCTATGAATTATTCACTTGTTATTGAACCATTTGATGTTTGGGGCTTTGATTATATGGGACTTTTTCCTGCCTCTAATGGATATACACATATTTTAGTTGCTGTTGATTACGTTACTAAGTGGGTAGAAGCTATTCCAACTAGTAGTGTTGATCATAACACTTCTATTAAAATGCTTAAGGAAATTATTTTTCCGAGGTTTGGAGTCCCTAGATATTTAATGACTGATGGTGGTTCACACTTTATTCATGGTGCTTTCCGTAAAATGCTTGCTAAATATGATGTTAATCATAGAATTGCATCTCCTTATCACCCGCATCTAGTGGTCAAGTAGAATTGAGTAATAGAGAGCTCAAATTAATTTTGCAAAAGACTGTTAATAGGTCTATAAAGAATTGGTCCAAGAAACTTGATGATGCATTATGGGCCTATAGAACTGCATATAAGAATCCTATGGGTATGTCTCCGTATAAAATGGTTTATGGAAAAGCATGTCACTTACCTCTCGAACTAGAACATAAGGCATATTGGGATATTAAAGAGCTCAACTATGATTTCAAACTTGCGGTGAGAAGAGGTTATTTGATATTAGCTCACTTGATGAATGGAGAACCCAAGCCTATGAAAATACCAAGTTGTTTAAAGAAAAAGTTAAAAGATGGCATGAAAAAAGGATACAAAAGCGTGAGTTTAATGTAGGTGATTATGTATTACTATACAACTCTTGTTTAAGATTTTTTGCAGGAAAACTTCTCTCTAAATGGGAAGGTCCCTACGTTATCGAGGAGGTCTATCGTTCGGTGCCATAAAATCAACAACTTCAAGGCACAAATCCGAAGGTGGTAAGCGGTCAAAGAATCAAACATTATATCTCGGGTAATCCATAAATGTTGAAACCAATATTATTGAAACCGTAACCCGGAGGAATACATAAGGGACACTTTCCAGACCGTTTCAGACTCCGGAAAGGAATAGGTATGTGGTACGGTAAGTAAACCGACTCCAAAACAATTTTTAAGGCAATATTTCTCCGTTTTAGAATATTTAGAAAAATAGAAAAATAAGTGGAAGTCCGGGAAGGACACGAGGCCTTCACGAGGGTGGAGGGCGTGCCCTACCCCCTGGGCGCGCCCCCCTACCTCGTGAGCACCTCGTGTGCCCTCCGGACTCCGTTTTCTTGCACGATACATATTTTGGTCGGTAAAAATTCATTATATATTCTCCCGAAGGTTTTGAATCTCGTATCACACAAATATCCTCTGTTCTTGTTTTGAGTTGTTGCTGCTGCAGATTAGAGCAAGACGTCTTCTCAAGAGTCAGTCGAGGAGAGCCGGGTATCTAATCCGGCACCGGAACCAAGGGCAAACAGCGATGCTGACTACTTTGGCCAGCAACGGAGGAAGAGATGGAGGCCGACTTGATGAGGGTAGATGCCATAGAGGATCAAGAAGTCACCTCTCGCCTCCGAACTGGGTTTACGATGGGGGAACTACAGAGCTCAGCTATTCCAAACTTGGTTATCCCTTCCAATGTTAGATTTCTTTCTTATGAAAATATGAGGAGGTGTCTCTTGTTCTCCGCAGCTATGCAACACCCTTGGGTGCAAGGAGCTTTAGCGATTCTGAAAAGCTTAGCAAGGAAATAATGGACCTCAAGCAGCAAGTCAATAAGCTCGAGGAGGAGAACCGTATCTTGAGGGGAATCATCGCCAAGAATATTACACCAACAACAAAGAAGGAGACATAATCACATGGGTATGGGCACTCCCCTTGGCAACTGCCAAGATTGGGGGAGGTGCCCCGGTATCGTATCACCATCACAACTCCTATCTTTACCATTTTTCTTAGTTCGATCTTATTAGTAGTATCTTGATCTAGTAGAATAAAGTCATGGCATGATCTAGTTTTGAAGTTTTGCTTTATGATCCCTCTATGTAATCGAGTCCGCGAGCTATATATAATAAAGATTAGTGTTGAGTCAAGGGCTTGATTACTTTGCCATGATCTTGGGTGAATAAAAGAAAAGAATAAAAAGAAACAAAGAGTTCATATTGATCTTATTGAATGTAATGACTTCACATAGAAAGAGTATGATGATTAAAAGTTGTCGGGAGTTGGAAAATATAGCTTTGGTCATCGTTGCAATTAATAGGAAGTAATAAGGAGAGAGAGGTTTCACATATAGATATATTATCATTGACATCTTTTATGATTGGGAGCACTCATTAAAATATGACATGCTAAAGAGTCGATGTTGGACAAGGAAGACAACATAATGAGTCATGTTTTGTTGTATCTGAGATAAAGTATGTTGTCATGGATCCTCTAACATGTTGAGCTTGCCTTTCCCCCTCATGCTAGCCAAATTCTCAGCACCAAGTAGAGATACTACTTGTGCTTCCAAATACCCTTAAACCAGTTTAGCCATGAGAGTACACCATATCAACCTATGGATTGAGTAAGATCCTTCAAGTAAGTTGTCTTCGGTGCAAGCAATAAAAATTGCTCTCTAAATATGCATGACTTATTAGTGCAGAGAAATAAGCTTTGTACGAACTTGTTGTGGAAGTAATAAAAGCGACAGACTGCGTAATAAAGTTCCACATACAAGGCGCAATATAAAGTGACGTTCTTTTGCATTAAGATTTTGTGGATCCAACCATAAAAGCGCATGGCAACCTCTGCTTCCATCTGCGAAGGGCCTATCGTTTATTATTATCTTCTACCTTATGCAAGAGTCACGGTGATCTTCACCTTTCCTTTTTCATTTTATCCTTTGGCAAGCCCAGCATGTTGGAAAGAACATGATATATATATCTAATTGGATGTAGGGGAGCATGAATTGTTATTGTTGACATTACCCTTGAGGTAAAAGGTTGTGGGGCAAAATTATAAGCCCCTATCTTTCTCTGTGTCCGACTAAAACTCCGTAACCACAAGTATTGCGTGAGTGCTAACAATTATGAAGGACTAAGTGATAGTTGAGTATGTGGACTTTCTTTTAAGCTCTGACATAGACTCTTTCCGATGTTATGATAAATTGCAATTGCTTCAATGACTGAGGTTATACTTTGCTGGTGCCCAATAAAGTTTCTAATTCATACTTTTGCATTGTGAAAAGATCATCACTTGAACATAAGTAATCATATGACAAATCTATATATGTTGCTGTTATGAGAATAATCATGATGCCTTCATGTCCGTATTTTATTTTTATCGACGCCTCTACTTCTAAACATGAGGACATATTTATTGTTATCGGCTTTTTGCTTGAGAACAAGCGAGGTCTAAGCTTGGGGAGTTGATCGTCCATTTGCATCATGCTTTTATATCGATATTTATCGCTTTATGGGCTGTTATTTCACGTTATGTCACAATACTTATGGCTATTCTCTCTTATTTTACAAGGTTTACATGAAGAGGAGAATGCTTGGCAATGGAATTCGGGGTGGAAAAGGAGCAAATATTGGAGACCTATTCATGCAACTCCAAAAGTCCTGAAACTCCACGGAATGTCTTAAAATAAATAAAGAAAAATCGTCGCCAAAGATGAAGGCCAGGGGGCCCACACCCTGCTCACGAGGGTGGGGGCGCGCCCCCTACCTCGTGGGCCCCCTGGTGGCTCTCCGATGCCCATCTTCTCCTATATGAAGTCTTTCGATGAGAAAAAAATCAGAAGCAACCTTTCGGGACGAGACTCCGCTGCCACGAGGCGGAACCAATCTAGGGCTCCGGCGGAGCTGTTCTGCCGGGGACACTTCCCTCCGGGAGGGGGAAATCATCGCCATCATCATCACCAACGCTCCTCTCATCGGGATAGGGCAATCTCCATCAACATCTTCACCAGCACCATCTCATCTCCAAACCCTAGTTCATCTCTTGTATCCAATTCTTGTCTCCAAGTCCGGGATTGGTGCTAGTGGTTGCTAGTAGTGTTGATTACTCCTTGTAGTTGATGCTAGTTGGTTTACTTGGTGGAAGATCATATGTTCAGATCATTTATGCATATTATTACCCCTCTGATTATGAACATGAATATGCTTTGTGAGTAGTTACGTTTGTTCACGAGGACACGGAGAAGTCTTGCTATTAGTAGTCATGTGAATTTGGTATTAGATTCGATATTTTGATGAGATGTATGTTGTCTAGCCTCTAGTGGTGTTATGTGAGCGTCGACTACATAACACTTCACCATTATTGGGCCTAGAGGAAGGCATTGGGAAGTAATAAGTAGATGATGGGTTGCTAGAGTGATGAAGCTTAAACCCTAGTTTATGCGTTGCTTCATAAGGGGCTGTTTTGGATCCATATGTTTCATGCTATGGTTAGGTTTACCTTAATACTTTTGTTGTAGTTGTGGATGCTTGCAATAGAGGTTAATCATAAGTGGGATGCTTGTTCAAGTAAGAACAACACCCAAGCACCGTCCACCCACATATCAAATTATCAAAGTACCAACGCGAATCATATGAACGTGATGAAAACTAGCTTGACGATATTCCCATGTGTCCTCGGGAGCACTTTTCCTATTATAAGAGTTTGTTCCGGCTTGTCCTTTGCTACAAAAAGGATTGGGCCACCTTGCTGCACCGTGATTAAATTTGTTACTTGTTGCTCGTTACAATTTACCTTATCACAAAACTATCTGTTACCACTTATTTCAGTACTTGCAGAGAATACCTTGCTGAAAACCGCTTATCATTTCCTTCTGCTCCTCGTTGGGTTCGACACTCTTACTTATCAAAAGGACTACGATAGATCCCCTATACTTGTGGGTCAACATGCACCCAAGATATCTAGCTTGGACTAGCTAGAGTATCATACATAGTGTCTTGAGAGAGACCTATAGATGGTGTATATATGCATGCGAACTAGAAACCCCCCCACACACACACAAAGAGAGAGAGAGAGAGAGAGAGAGAGAGAGAGAGATACGAGAGAAAGGGAGAGGGACCAACAAGGTTTTTGTGTCGGATCGTCTGCGATAGAATTGAAGATTGTCGTGAGAGAGAGAGAGAGAGAGAGAGAGAGAGAGAGAGAGAGAGAGAGAGAGAGAGAGAGAGAGAGAGAGAGAGAGAGAGAGAGAGAACAGAGTCCTGGAGAGGGGAGGTCGCGTTTTATGCATCAAAGACTGATATAAACCATGTTTCGATATAAACTTGCATTCAAATATTTAAATTGGAGAACATGTTGTCTGCAATCCACACATGAACGGATATATGCATATATCAAACAAGTTCATTAATTTGACTTTCAACATGTTCATGGAGTACTATAATCTTGTACAACATGCTACTCGATTGAGGTGTTCAATTTTGGATTTAGTTCACTATTTTGACCTCTTGAGCGAGCTATTTCATTGAATCGAGATATTTCATTTTGGGTTTGATTCGCGTTTTTGAGTGGGTCAACTATTTGTCATATAGTAAATCGCTAGCAACAAGCATGTAAAAACACATTACTCCCGAGCATCATCTCTCCATCTAAAAAAGAAGTGGCAAGCTGATATTTCAAAATTTTATCTGAACCGACTTGGTAAGGTAGGCGTGGATGCTCGTTCTCCCAAAATTTGAGCGAACCGTTAAACATCCTCTCTTTCGGTGGAATTACTTTGAGCAAATAAATGGGAGACGCGAAATTACCGTCCTATGTGGGACACGCATCAATTGGCCCGTTGTACATCGAGGGTAGGTTCATAACTTCATCCAAGTGCGCCTTCTCCTCGGCCGAAATGACATGTGCCAAATAATTCATAAACCATGGTCGGCAAAAGACGCTCTCCTCGCCCGAAATAGCTCGCGTCCACTATTTCAAAACACGCTCTCCTCGCCCGAAATCGCTCGCGCCCACTGTAGTTCAAAACACGCCCTCCTCGCCCAAAATCGCTCCCGCCCACTATTTGGGGAGAAGCAAAGTTACTCTACTATCCCGACCCTCGGTACAGACTCGGCCGAGAAGCCTATAGGCAAGGGTAGAAGCTGTAACTCCCGTCACATTTCGCAGACAAATCGTCAAGTAAGACATGCTTCCACTCCTCCCAATTCACCCCCCGCCCCCCCATTCTTACCTCGTGGGCGGCAAATCACCTTCTCCCCGGGAAACTCCCTTCTCCCGAGCCGCCAAACCTCAGCCCCACCTTCATGACTCCCCCACCGCACCAATTTCACAGCCACCCTCCTCCCTAATGCCAGAGACGCTGTCCATTTGTCGTCGTGCACTGGTCCGTGTGCCTCTTACTCCGTGCTACTGGTGCTGCCTCGACGACGGCCGCGTGACCATACCGGAGCTGATTCACCCCCGCCGTTGTTCACGGTGCCGGAGCGGCTCCAACTTCGGATCCGTCCAGAGTCCTGGCGCTGCTTCGGCGTAGCCGTCGACCGTCGCGACATTGCTCTTTCCCTACCGCCGGTCGCCACCGCAACCGCGCCGGCCTCACCGACTCAGCAGCTGGACCTGCCTACTTCACCATGCCGCCAAATAGGTCGCACCCTCATCTCAAATCACTTTATTCAAAGCGTCGATTATCTGAATTTTTATTACAGGCCAATCGATTCCCAATGGGAAGCAGCACCCCTCGAGGCGGCGGAGCTCCTAGGCTACCGGTTGGCTGGTGTCTAACGTAAGGGTGCGGGGCCGCAAGTTCGTCGTGGAAGCAGCGCTTAGATGGCTATCTTTTAGAGTTGCGTGGGTTGAAGGTACTGCCGCCGCCGGATCTGGATGATGGGGAGTCTTTGTGGATTGGCCCGGGGGCGGCGCAACCACAACAGTGTGGTGGGGCGGGGAGCGGGGTTTTGTCCGGGGCCACAGACAACGGAGGCAGGCTGCTCTGCCGTTGGTCGCTGGCTCTTCGGGGAAGATTCTGAACAGTGTCAGCCGGGAGGCACAAGACGGACAGCCATCCGGCGTAGATCGGACGGTACCAAAATAAAATAAAATCATGTGACCCCAATTTAGTCTTCAGTCAACAGACGTGTGACCACTCTCGTACCTTGCTGTTGATATCTTAGTGTATTTCTTGAGATCAAAGAGATATGTCGTTCTTAACATTATCGTTATCTGCATCTTGGACACACCGTCTTCCGACTACCGCAGCTGCTCCAACAAGGGAAGCATACCGGAAGGGAGCTATAGTCCCCACTCAACAGTTCCCTGCATTGAATGCGCGTGCCCGACATGGACAGCCACAACAACTGCAGGGCCATCGACAAGTCAGCACATGATGCTCACTCCTATGGATGGCAGCCAGATAGGTTGTACCCTCATCTTACTTGTGTGCAACATTTATGGCTTTGTTATTCATCTAAGCATGGAAAATAGATCATCACATTTCACTGTATATTCATGCTGATCTCTTACGGGTCTTGTTCAGGAGTTAACGCTGTTCCATAGTTCAGCTAAGATACTTATTCTTTAGGTAACGTTGTTCCATAATTATCATCCATCAGCCAATGCTATCCCACAGGCTGGTGATTATAGTATTATACCACTTCTAGTATTACCTATGTTGTTTTTTAATACTTTTGTGTGCCATCTAGTTAATCTCGAGTACAAACGATACATATTATGTAGCTTTCATCTGTGTTCTCCCTTTAGTTTATGAGACCTGTTGCTGCTAGTTAACCCCAGTCCTACTATTTATGTCGTCTCCTACAGGCACTCATTACATAAATCTAACTACTAGTTGTCTTCCATGCATGTCAGATATAATTGCACACACTGATATATCCACAAGAACCTTACGGAGCAATGTAAAGGCCAATAAACTTGATATCAATGATACCAAATATGATGGAACATGTAAAGGCAGTTCTTCAGAAGACTTGCAGAAAGATGATGAATCCTCTTCACCCCACAAGGTCCTTGCTCTAACTTGGCCTGTGATATGGGTACAACATGCATATAATGTCTGGAGTGTATCTACTCATTTGCAATGCCATGTGCTTAGCATGCTGATCATGCATGTAAATATGTCATGCCTTCCTGTTTTTCAAGTACCTATTCCATTCATGATAACATGTTTTCAAATTCAAATCTTGTCATTCTACTCTATCGCAATGCCATCTGCTTAATTTGGACATCATGCTTCGAATATCTTATGCATTGTTATTCATCGGTATGTACTTCATCAGTCTACCATACCATGTTTTTTTACATTGAAGTGTTGTTCTAGTGCTCTGTTGCAATGCCATCTTATTTTCCCAATCATACACGTGTATGTTGCCTTAGTTATTTCTGTACGTATTCCTCTAGCATACAGTTTTACATTCAACTAGTGTTTTTTTTGCTGTGTTGTCCTGTCGTATCCCTAGCTCTTACACCATACTCCCTCCATCCGGATTACATGTTGCCGAAATGGATAAAAAAGGATGTATCTAGAACTGAAATACGCCTAGACCCATCCATTTTTTTCTGAATGGAGGGAATACATGTCAATATGGCATGCCTTTCTATTCTTCAGTACCTATTCCATCTCTCTGTTGTCGCATGTTTTATAATTAAAGCACCATTCTTCTATACAAGGCATGCAAGGGAAGGCGACTATGTTAGAATCGAAGGGTTACAAACAAGGCCTTTGCAAAAGATCCAAATGCCGGAGATAATAAATCAACTCCGGTTTTATAGATCTTGCTCGGCATAGAAAACCCAACTCCTACTAATAATAAGCGATTCCAGGCCAAAGAACTAGTCCGCTCAATGACAGCAAAAATATGTCAACTCAATTCTAAGAAGCGTGTGCGTATCCTTGCATCATGAAATTTTATAGCATGCTGATCATATTTTCTACATGTTTCTTACCCATCTCTCTTTTAGAAAATAAGCTTAATGATAGAAGATTTTCTGCAATGGTATCGTTTATGAGGAAAGATTCTTGCAGGAATTCTCTGTGCTCCAATGTAGATGTAAGTACCTATTGTATATCACTATATTTTACATCAGCATGTATTTTGTTAATCGGCGTGAATCCAACCTTTATCGATCTAAATTTAGTTGTAGCAAAATGTATGATTAAAGGCCACAATGTTGATTTTTGCAAGGAAAACTGCACGGTAGTTTTGCATCTGAGCTGCATGAGTGTACTATCTCATATCGGTGGGTTTGAATACTTTGGTTCTGCAGTGGGTTTTTCAAAGTGTGTTTTTCTTGTGTTGTCCTGTCGTATCCCTAGCTCTTACATCATACTCCCTCCGTCCGGATTAAATGTCGCAGAAATGGATAAAACTGAATATATCTAGAACTGAAATACGCCTAGACCCATCCATTTATTTCCGGATGGAGGGAATACATGTCAATATGTCATGCCTTTCTATTCTTCAGTACCTATTCCGTCTCCGCTGTAGCATGTTTTATAACTGAATCACCATTCTTCCATATAAGGCATGCAAGGGGAAGACGGCTATGTCAGAATCTGAAGGGTTACAAACCAGGTCTTTTCAAAAGATCCAAACACCAAGAGATAATAAACCAACTCCATTTTTCATAGATACTGCTCCAGCACAGAGAAACCCAACTCCCACTGATGATTCCAGTGGCCAAAGAACTAGTCCGCTCCAATCCAGCAAAAGAATGTCAACTCCATTCTAAGAAGCGTGTGCGTATCCTCGCATCATGAAATTTTATAGCATTCTGATCATATTTTCTATATGTTTCTTACCCATCTCTCTTTTAGAAAATAAGGTTAAGCGATACAAGACTTCCTCCATTGGGATCAGATTAGAGGAAAATATCTTGCGAAATTCTCGTGCTCCAATGTGATGTAAGTACTGTTGTATATCACTATATTTTTACATCAGCATGTATTTTGTTAATCGGCGTGAATCTAACCTTTATTTGATCTAAAATTAGTTGTAGCAAAATGTTAAAGGCGCCAATGTTGATTTTTGTAAGGAAAACTGCACAGGTAGTTTTGCATCTGAGCTGCATGAATGTACTATCTCATATCACGCACATTCTTGAATTGTAGTGCTTCTCTGGTTGCCCATTCATTCATTGTGTCAATGTTGTTTTCAGTATTACCTTACGGCTGATGATAGCTGTGCCATATTGTGTTAATTTGGTGTAGGCTAGTTGCCCAAGCGTTCGTTGTGTCAATGTTGCTTTCCTATTATCGACTTGGCCAATGATAGCAATGCTAGTGTGTTAATTTTGTGCGATCTGCTTTGAAGATAAGAAGACAAACTCTAAAACAGCAAAACAACCCCATTGTTTCTTTCCAATAAATCTAGGCCAGGTAATATGGCAATAACTCATGATTAATCTGTTTGGTTCTCGTCCTAATTTATGTTATGATGCGATTGGTGAGACACTCTCCACTATCAATAATACAAGCTCGCCAAAATCGCCATCCTGAATCATTTCACTATCCTCTGTCTCGAATGCAGCGGAATAAATGTATGTTTGTGAACCAATTAATGGCTGAAGCAATGATGGAAATGGTGGATGAATCAGATGTGCGAGTCATGCGACACAACAAGCGATCAATGTTTTCAGAGACGGTGTAGCAAAGCAGCAAGAACTTGCCCACATGCTTATGGGCGTCATCATCTTTGAGGTTGCGATTGTGATGTTGTAGATGGTTAGGTTCTGCTCATTTATTTGCACCGCATCAATCTTTGATTGCCCAAAGGATGTAATTTCTGTAATATATCTTTGGATGTGCAACGTTATTCCTCGTATGTCGTACCTTTGCTCGTCGTAATGGGCTCAAATTATCCAATTTGGCCTAAAGACATCAACGAACTTTAGTGGGCCCATTAAGTTAATGGGCCGTTACTAGGCCGAAAGTTAATGGTCGGCCCTCTTACCTCCCGGGTCGTTAAAAGGCCGACATCGAAGCGGGAAACAGGTGGCCCCAATTTATTTCACGGGCCGTTAACAGGCCGTTACTAAGTTTGGGCTACATATGGCCCAACTATAATGTAGGCCTTTAGCAGGCCGAAAGAGACAACAGGCTTGTCTTGGACCATGAAGAGCATGGGCCGCTAAGAGGCCGAAAGTCGTCAGTATTGTAAGCGGCTGTCGGCGTTCGAGGACGGGGTCCCAGACTTGCACTGCGGCTGCGGCGTGGCTCAAGTGGGGCCCAGTGCAGCCAACTTCATCGGCTCAAGCTCAAGACCCTCGCGAGGGGCCAAGCCTCATGAAGCGGGGCGGCGAAGCTTCCTCAGGAGCAGCCTCATCAGGCAGGCTCGCGAGGAGGCGGAGAGATCAAGGCAGGGCACCTCGCGAGGAGCCCGTGACGCAAGCCATGACGATCGAGACCAGGCGGGCGCCAGGCGGGCGCCGGCCTGCGCAGTGTCCTTGTTTCCCCTTCGGTGCAAAGGGGGCAAGCACAGGCCAAGGCATCAGGCAAAGGTTACCATTTCGGTGCAACAAGACCAAGACCAGCAGAACGGCAGGATGGAGGTCATCGTGGAGCCCAGGACGGCGTCATCGTCAGAGCCTTTGGTAGCCGAAGACCAACTTTAGTCAGGATAAGTGTACTAGATGTTCCCCTTCAAAATGGCCAATTGTTGGCGCCCTTCCTGCTCATTATTTGGCAAGAGGCCCAGGGCCTCCCTCCATAAATAGGACTAGCCACCACAGTAGAAGGAGGAGGATCCAGATCACGCATAGACGAGAGAGAGGCGACTGAACTCACCCAAGCAGTTCATCGCACCAGCTCAAGAACAGCCCTCGCGAGGTTGTTCTCCCTTTGTATCGTTCATCATCAGCTCCTGAGGCAATCCACCACACCACACACTGGAGTAGGGTATTACACCGCAATGGTGGCCTGAACCAGTATAAATCTCGTGTCCCTCGTGTGTTCTTCTTTCTAGCCTAGATCCATTGCGAGACTTCGAGACGTGAGCTGGTAGGGGAAAGATCTTCATGCGCACCCCAGAGAACCTCAAGGGTCTGCCGGAACCCGAAATCCGACATTTGGCGCGCCAGGTAGGGGTGCGCCGGAATCTTTCATCCGCTGGTCGCATGTGATCTTCCGTCGTGTCCATGGATGACGCTCGCCGAGCTCGCGCCGAGCGTTGGGTTGCTCTCGCCACCCGCGTCGCCCAGACGGCGCCCGTCGGCGGTTGCCCCCGTCGTTCCCCGTCGCCTGCCGCCACCGGCCCAGCGAGGAACGAGCAGCAGGCCTCATCACTGCACCCTTCGGTGCGGCGGGAAGGCCGCACCGCCACCCCATTGCTGGCTCCTGCCGGTTCGTCGTCCCACGCCCGTCGTGCCCCCACGGACGCGCCGCCCGCTCCAGCAGCCAATGCGAACCTTTGGGGCGAGGGCTCGAGCCTTGGCCCCGCCTTGCGGCGCAGTGCGATGGCGCTCAAGTTCAAGCCCGAGATGCCGCCGCGCTACAACAGCGCGACGGATCCGCTGGTTTTCCTGCTGGCGTACGAGGAGGCCATCCTCAAGGCTGGGGGCGACGACATGGTGATGGTCAACTGGTTTCCCATGGCCCTCACCGGCGTTCCGCGCATGTGGCTGCTCCACCTACCGACGGCTTCTGTGACCTCCTCGGGGGAACTGCGCGACCTCTTCCTCGCCCATTACGCCGTGTCAGTGCCACTGGTCGTCGCAGCTCTCTTGAGCGGCTCACAGGCGCCACCTTTGAGCCGCCACGTCAAGCCGTTCACCCGCCAGATCGGCACCGCTTCCAAGCGCCGAGAAGCCCCCCCCCCCGGGGCTGGGTGGCGCCCGAGGCCGATCTGACCTTCAACTCGGACGATCACCCCTCCAACCCCGCCGATTCGGTGCGCCTCGATCTTGTGCACCCCACCATCGCCAAGTGGCGTCACGGGACCCTTATTGATGGCGGTGCCGGCCTCAACGTGCTCTCTATGGAGGCCTTTAGCCTCCTCCACGTGCCACCAGAGCGGCTTCAGCCCAGCAGGCCTTTCTCAGGTGTCGGAGTCGGTTCCACTGCCTCCTTAGGATAGATTCGCCTCCCGGTGACCTTCAGCACCTACGACAACTTCCGCACAGAGCTGATCGACTTCGACATCGCCCCCATCGGCCTACCCTACAACGCCATCCTTGGCTACCCGGCGTTGGCCCGGTTCGTGGCAGCAACTCACCCGGCGTACAACCTCATGAAGATGCCCCGGAGCAGCTGCGTCCTTACTGTGTCAGGAGACACAAAAGATGCACTGCAAGCGCTCAAGCTTGCTTTCAAGGCGGCATGGTGGCGCAGCCGCCAAAGATGACACCCTCGAGCCCAAGGGGCTGCGCGCGCTAAGAAAAAGCGCTTGTTCACCCAAGACAAAGGCGGAAACCAAGCAGGTACCGGTCGGCGAGGACGGGTTCAATAACGCCACCTTCACCATAGGTGCCAACCTCGAACCCGGCGGGAGGAGGCCTTGGTGAAGTTCTGCTTGCGAACAAGAAGGTGTTCGCATGGGAACTGATCGACTAGCGGGGTCCCGAGGGTGTGATTGAGCATCACCTCGGCGTGTGCCCCAACGTCGCCCGTAAGCGTAAAGGCGGCGGCAGTCCACCGAGAAGCAAGCTTTCATTGTCCAAGAGACCCGCAAGCTAGAGGCAGCAGGGGTTATTCGCGAGGTCCGCTACCCGGATTGGTTGGCTAACCCGGTTGTCGTGCCGAAGAAGGGAGGAAAGGAACGCATGTGTGTCGACTTCACCAACCTCAACAAGGCCTGCCCGCAGGATCCATTTCCGCTCTCTCGCATCGACCAGATCGTCGACCCCACCGCTGAGTGTGACCTATTGTGCTTCCTGGATGCCTTCTCGGGCTATCACCAGATCAAGATGGCGGTAGAAGACGTGGAAAAAACGGCTTTCCTGACCCCATGCGGAGTGTACTGCTATACATGCATGCCATTTGGGTTGTGCAACGCAGGCGCGACCTTTCAGCGGCTGATGCACATCGCCTTGGGCCGGCAGCTCGGGAGGAACGCTGAGGCTTACGTCGATGACATTGTGGTGAAGTCTCGGGAGGCAAAAACCCTGATACAGGACTTGGAAGAAACCTTCGCGAGCCTCAATGAAGTAGACCTGAGGGTCAACCCGGAGAAGTGCGTGTTTGGAGTCCCCTCGGGCAAGCTCCTGGGTTTCCTCGTGTCCCACAGGGGCATCAGTCGAAGACATGAGCCCGCCAAAAACCCTCAGAGAAATGCAGAAGCTCACCGGGCGTGTAACCGCGCTAGGACGCTTCATCTCCAAGTTGGGGGAACGAGCACTGCCCTTCTTCAAGCTGATGAAGAAGAAGGGCCCCTTCGAATGGACTGAAGAGGCCGACAAGGCATTCCAAGATCTCAAGAGGTACCTACCAACCCTTCGGTGATGGTAGCTCCGCGTCCTCGGGAGCCCCTGGTGCTCTACCTTGCAGCCACCCCCTACTCCGCCAGCGCAGCCCTGGTGGCGGTTAGGGAGGAGCGTCGGAACAAGGCTGCAGCAACCGTGCGGGCTGAAGCCAAGGGAAGCCAAGAAAGCCTCACGAAGACCGCGACCGCAGCCGAAAAGGATCAGCCGCAGCAGGGGAGCGCACCCGGAGCAGAAGAGGCCTTTCCAAGCGATCAAGCGCTGGGGGCTCCGTCGTCTCAGGAGGCGCCCCAACCTCCGGAGGACACAAGCAGCGCCAGCACCCTCAACCTCGTCGAGCATCCCGTGTACTTCGTCAGCACGGTGCTATGGGACGCAAGGGCGCGGTACCCCATGCCTAAAAAACTCCTCCTCGCGCTATTGGTAGCCTCTCGAAAGCTGCGACACTACTTCCAAGGACATCCCATCAAGGTCGTCTCAGCATACCCCTTGGAAAGGGTACTCAGGAGCCCCAACTCGGCTAGAAGAGTCGCTGAATGGAACATCGAACTGCAAGCATTTCAGCTAGAATTCAGCACGACCGAGTCATCAAGGAGCCGCACTTGCAGATTCGTGGCGTAGAATGGGCAGAGGCACCGGGCCTCGAGGCAGGCGAGGACCGATCACTTTCCCGGAAGCGAGGCACCGGACGGCTGGGTCATGTACTTCGACGGGGCATTCTCCCGACATGGCGCGGGGGCCGGCGCAGTGCTCGTATCTCCTACTCAGGACAAGCTCTACTACGCCGTACAACTCTGTTTCTGCCTTGGAGAAAAGGTCTCCAACAACATAGCAGTCTGAAGGCACGATAGTAGGCCTGAAAGCCGCAGTCGCCTTGGGGGTAAAGCGCCTCATCATCAAGGGCGATTCACAACTCCTCGTCAACTTCTCCAACAAGACATACGAGCCGAAGGACGAGCACATGGAAGCCTACCTCGCGGAGGTTCGTAGGATGGAGAAACAGTTCTGGGGGCTGGAGTTGCAGCATGTGCCTCGCGGTACCAATCAAGAGGCTGATGACATCGCCAAGAGGGCATCCAGGTGGCTGCCTCGGGAGCCCGGCGGCTTCGAGGAGCGACTCTTCAAGCCCTCGGCGGCGCCATCACTATCAAGCACGGCGCAACCTCGGGAGGAGCTCCCTCAGCCGCCTGCCTCGGGAGCCCCGGCCTGCGGCCCGGCCTCAGGGGCATGCCTGCTCCTGGCGCTGGAGCCTCAGGAAGGATGTTGGATCGCAGAGCTCAAGAACTACTTGACGCAAGGGACCCTGCCGGAGAAGGAGGAGGACACGGAGCGCGTGGAGCGGCAGGCCACGACCTACTGCATCGAGGATGGAGAGCTCTACCGGAGGCGACCAAATGACGTGTCCCTACGTTGCATTTCCAGAGAACAAGGGAAGGAGCTGTTGGCAGACATACACGGTGGAGACTGTGGGCATCACTCATCATCACGAACCCTCGTTGGCAAGGCGTTCCGCAGCGGATTCTACTGGCCCACATCACTCAGTGACGTTGTTGAGCTGGTGAAGGCTTGTGAGGTCTGCCAATTCCACGCCAAGAAGATCCATCAGCCGGCAGGGGGTCTGCAGACTATAACCCTCTCATGGCCGTTCGCAGTTTGGGGGTTGGACATTCTGGGCCCGTTCCCTCGAGCGCCAGGGGGCTATCGCTACCTCTACGTCGTCGTGGACAAGTTCACCAAGTGGGCTGAGGTGGAAGCTGTCCGCACCATCCCAGCGGGCTCCGTAGTAAAGTTCATCAAGGGCCTCGTGAGCTGATTTGGGTGCCTAACCGCATCATCACCGACAACGGTTCGCAATTCACCAGTAATCTCTTCAAAACATACTGTGCTAACCTTGGAACGCAGATATGCTACGCTTCGGTAGCACACCCCCAGAGCAACGGCCAGGCCGAGCGAGCCGACGCGGAGGTCCTGAGGGGCCTCAAAACCAGGACCTTCAAGAAGAAGCTGGAGGCCTACGGCAGGGGCTGGTACGACGAGCTCCAGTCTGTGTTGTGGTCTATCCACACGACCGCGACCAAGTCGACTGGAGAGACCCCGTTCTTCCTCGTCTACGAAGCTGAGGCCGTCCTCCCTCACGAGGTCAGGCGTCGTTCCGCACGGGTCCTGGCGTTCGACGAGACGCAGCAGGACGCCATGCGGGGGAAGGATCTCGTGCTGGTGGAGGAACGACATCGAGAGGCCGCGCTGCAAGCGGCAAGGTATCAACAGGCGCTGCGACGATACCACTGCCACAACATCCGCCCCAGAACTCTTGAGGTAGGGGACCTCGTGCTCCGACGGTTCCTCTCCAGGGAGGGGTTGCACAAGCTCTCTCCCATATGGGAGGGCCCATTCAAGGTTGTTCATGTTTCCAGGCCCGGCTCCGCGCGCTTGGAGACCCAGGAGGGGGTGCCCATCCAGAACGCATGGAACATTCAACATCTCCAAAGATTATACCCCTGAGCGAGGCCCAGTGCCTATGGAAAAGGCCTGGTGCCTGTGAAGAAGGCCAATGCCTATAAAGCTGCCGCATTTTGGGGAAGGCCCGATGCATGTGAAGAAGGCCAATGCCTGTGAAGCTGCCGCATTTTGGGAAGGCCCGGTGCCTGTGAAGAAGGCCAATGCCTGTGAAGCTGCCGCATTTTGGGGAAGGCCCGGTACCTGTGAAGAAGGCCAATGCCTGTGAAGCTGCCGCATTTTGGAAAAGGCCCGGTGCCTGTGAAGAAGGCCAATGCCTGTGAAGCTCACCGCCCGAGACACTCTCACGTAATAATGAGTGGGGCTGTACACGCCCCGGAGTCTCCAGAGTGCCGCCCTCGGGCCTCGGGGCTCCATACCTTGATGGCAGCACTTAGCTCCGTCTTTGGTGAGAAACGTCGAAGACTAGATTAGGTGCAGACGCGGCTTTTCCATTGCTTTCTGCAGTTGGCTTGTTCGTTCCTATTTGAAGTTTTATTGAGCTGTTGCCGTCTCTAGCTTGTGACTCTTTGTCTTTTCACTCACTTTCCTCGTTTTCTCGCGCAAGTCTCGCGAGAGGTCTGTGAGCACCCTCATGAGTGTTTTTGCCCCGGTCGTTTGAAGCTTTCCTATCTGAGTCCGCCGCGGGAGCACCCCTCCCAGTCCGTGCCCCACGGGCATCGCGACGCGAGCACAGGACCTGGGTCGGTCGCCCCCGCAACTAAGACCGGAAGCTACTCCTACTGACTAATCCTTGCAGGACATGAAGCGCACGGCGAGGCCTCGGCCTCGGGAGGCGAAGACCGCGAGAAGCCTCCCCGAGCTAAGTAGTTCCCGCACACGAGCACGCGGCACGGAAAGATAACACAGAAATAGCGGAAACAACACGATAATTAACAGCGATAGTTCAACACGCCCCTGCGGGGCCCAATACTACTTTCTTTTTTGCGCAGGAAAGGAAGAAAAACAAAACAGGCACGACTTGCTCGGCACCGACTCACGGCGAGGGCTCGTACTGCCTCCGGAGCTCAGTCAAATCCCTGCTCTTGCTTCACCGGGGTGCAACGGCGGACTGACCCGCTACCTTCCCCCAGGCGGGCGCGACGGCGCGGGGGCTGGTCGCGACCACCGCTGGAGGAGCTGCTGTCTGAAGGAAAGTCGCCGAAGCTTGGCGAGCCCCGAGCGCCGCTGCCCACGCGCCTGCCACCATCTTCGTCCTGATCAAAGCCGGGGCTGGGCGCACGGCCGTGGTCATCATCTTCGGGGCAGCACCCAGCACGGCGGCCGTCTTCCCCGAACACCCTCACGTAGAGGGTGGCATCACCGTCGAACTTAAAGTGCAGGGTGCACCTCCGGCTCAGGCCACGCGCATGGGCAAACGTTTGCCAGCCGCGGGTCAGGGCCGCATCCCCGGCGACGGAGACCTCCAGCGAAGCCCAGAGGTCTCTTCAGCAACAACCGTCCGCTGAAGCGAGCCGCCCGAGTGCCGCCGAAGTTCACCTCTGAAGAAGCGGGAAGCTGGAGCGAGTGTTGGTGGTCCGCCGACCACCACGATTTAACTCCGCAGAACCTCCGCCGAGCGGAAGCGCGTGCCTCCCATCTGCAACCAGGCTCTCATCGCCGCGCTGGGGACCGCCTCCATGACTACGGGAAGCCACCACGGGGGTCGTAGGATGCTTGCGAGGGCGGCCCCGGCCGCGCTTGGTCGGAGGAGAGTTAGGCCCTTCCTGACGGGCCTTTCCCTTCTCTGCGGCCGAGAACCTCTTCGGCGGAGCCATGGGAGTGGTGAGTAGCCGGGATGGAGAGGAAGGAGTAGCAGGGAGAGATGAACTGGAATGGCTCGCGTCGTACCGTACTTATAGCCGGAGGAGGCCAACCGTCGGCCTCCACGATCACAGGTAATCATAACCCATTTTTGCATGTAGGGACTTGTCAAGTCGTGCGGTTGCCAAGGCATCGTGGGGAAGCGGAGACACCCACGTCCAGTCAACCGCTACGCGGCGCCCGAGGCCGCAGGCTATTGGGGCCCGTGGCGCTTCGTACTTGCCCCTTAGCTTCTCTGCTAAGCCAAGTCCGGGCGCGCCTTGGGCCTGAGGGCTACTGTCGGCGTTCGGGAACGAGGTCCCCAGACTTGCACTGCTCATGGGTGCAGGCGTGGCTCAAGTGGGGGCCCAGTGCAGCCCAGCTTCATCGGCTCAAGCTCAAGACCCTCGCGAGGGCCAAGCCTCACGGGCAGACGACAGGAAGCTTCCTCGGGAGCAGCCTCATCAGGCAAGCTCGCGAGGAGGCGGAGAGATCAAGGCAGGGCACCTCGCGCGGAGCCCGTGACGCAAGCCATGACGATCGAGACCAGGCGGGCGCCGGCCTGCTTAGTGTCCTTGTTTCCCCTTCGGTGCAAAGGGGGCAACCACAGGCCAAGGCATCAGGCAAAGGTTACCGTTTCGGTGCAACAAGACCAAGACCAGCAGAACGGCAGGATGGATGTCATCGTGGAGCCCAGGACGGTGTCATCGTCAGAGCCTTTGGCAGCCGAAGACCAACTTTAGTCAGGATAAGTGTACTAGATGTTCCCCTTCAAAATGGCCAATTGTTGGCGCCCTTCCCGCTCATTATTTGGGAAGAGGCTCAGGGCCTCCCTCCATAAATAGGACTAGCCACCACAGTAGAAGGAGGAGGATCCAAATCACGCATAGACGAGAGAGAGGCGACTGAACTCACGCAAGCAGTTCATCGCACCAGCTCAAGAACAGCCCTCGCGAGACTGTTCTCCCTTTGTATCGTTCATCATCAGCCCCTGAGGCAATCCACCACACCACACCTTTGGAGTAGGGTATTACACCATAATGGTGGCTTGAACCAAAGATAAATCTCGTGTCCCTCGTGTGTTCTTCTTTCTAGCCTAGATCCATTGCGAGACTTGAGACGTGAGTGGTAGGGAAAGATCTTCGATGCACCCTGTAGTTCGAACCTCAAGGGTCTCGCGGAACCCGAATCCGACACGACCTAATCAGGTTGTGGGCCTTTAGCAGGCCGAAAGAGAAACCGGGCTGGTATTGGACCATGAAGGGCATGAGCCGTTAAGAGGCCAAAACTAAGGTCCGACTACAAATGGCCCAACTCATTTATGGTCCGTTAACGGTAGAAAGGCACACAGGCCGGAATTGGCCCAACACTTAAATGGGTCGCTAAAAGGCCAAAACTTAGGTCCGACTACAAATGGCCCAACTGATTTATGGGCCGTCAATAGGCTGAAAGTGACACCGGGCCAAAAATTGGCCCAACACTTAAATGGGCCGCTAAAAGGCCGAAACTCAGGTCCGACTACAAATGGCCCATCAGATTTATGGGCGTCAACAACTAAAAAGACACACCGGGCCGGAAATTAGCCCAACATTTAAATGGGTCGCTAAAAGGCCGAAATATGTACATCCTGAAAATTGGCCCATCCATTAAATGGGCCATTAACATGCCGAAATCTCATCGGGCCGGTATTGAGCCCAAATATATAGCGGGCTGTTAACGGGCTCGAACTGACGATGGGCTGCAATGGTGTCAAATCTTTAACGGGCCATTGACGGGCCGAATTGGCACATCTCATATGGGCCGTGGGCTTAAATGGACTGACACAAGTAGGCCTTATATGGGCCGCTCGCTAATTTTACCGGGCGGCCTTTTTCACCGGAATGGGCCACTGTTGGGCCGTGCCACATGTCGACCTATCATAGGCACCTCCTGTCCAATGAGTGGATGTCATCTGTCCCAACGGTGAGGCAACACGTGTTTCCTGCGGCCAATGATGATTTTACACGTGGAAAATCCCCATTGGTCCGGGCTGTTAACGGGTTATCGGATCCAAAACCGGACTCGATAGCTTAACGGCGTTCCGTTACGGTCGATGCCACATGTCGGTCACCCTTGACGAAAGCACTTCTGTGACGCGCAATTTATCGTCATGGAAGTGGGCACTCCCGTGATGATAATTTTGCTAATGTCATGGAACACTTCTACGACAACACATGTATGACTATCTTGGTTCTGTCATAAATTTGTCATGGATGTACATGCATGACAAAAAACGCGACCTACTGTGACAAACACGTATCATCACGGAAGTGTATTTTTTTTGTAGTGATGGTTGGATTAAATAACGGCTTTGCCGAAAGATCACCTTAACATCTGCCATAAATTTATTTTCTACCTCACACCACACAACTGCACGTGGCCCCTGACCAAATGCAAACGATTTAGCACTCGCAGTGCCTTTTCCGAGTGATGAAAGGCCATAAATTCTTCTCCACTTAATGTTTTTGATCAAATTCATCCACATATGGCCGAAACGCTCCCTCTACTCAGCATGGGGAAAAGCATTCTTGACTGCATTTTCTAGCTCTTTACATGCATATGTGTGGAATGCCAAAGGTGACACTGGCCCTATGCATCTTTTCAATTGCATCATGAAACATGTCCATGGAACATCTGTCTCTGACTGAAACAAGCCAATAGCAATAGGGAACATCCAAATGTGTCCATCTAGAGCATTTCATGCTGCCAATTGACCACTCCACTTGCCAGTCAAAAAAGACAAGTATATGCTTAAATATGGATGTCACCCTGCTTTGAAGCCATCAATGCAAGGCTTTAAAGCCATAAAGAAAATGACTTTGTCATCCTCTATTACCTCAGTGTCTATGTCAACAACACTGCCAGATGACCTCTTCTCGACCTCTGCTTTGAAGTTATAAAGCATCCTAAAGGTATTTGCCCAATCACCATGTAACTGTTTCATTGTCCTTTGTTTTGCCTCTCACACCGTGATATATTCAGCTTAATTGGGTACTGATTTTCTAAGTCTACTAAAAGTTTCTTTGCAGTAGTGTGTTGAATTCTTGGCTAAAATAGAAGCGACCTTTTCTGCAACCCAAAGGTGTGATGCCATGGTTGATACTCTTTGTGAACTTGTAATACAAGTATGTTGATGTGGTATTTGATTAAACCTGATGGTATTTCCATCAAGTTGGCGTCTAGTATATATGCACCACTTGCAAGGCTTGGCGCTTTCATCAAAACCTCTGCACATCGCATAAAACTTCTTTCTATCAGTCCACTTAGTCTTGGCATCAAAATCAAGTTTGACTGCATAAGTCTTGAAACACATCATAAACTCATCCATGTTTGGCTACAACTTCCCCACTTCAATAACATGGCTTTCTTTGTCATAGACATTTACCAACTCATCGTCATGTGCGTCATCAACACCATCTACAACATCTTCCATCAACTGTCCATCCACATCTTCAGATTAATCTCTGTTAACACCAGCATGCAAACTAGATTCACCCTTCTCCTCCTTATCTCTATGATCTAATAGAATGCCAAAAAAATTCCATATGAGTGTCAGACATTGGTGTAGTGAAAAAATCTGTAGGGTCATCTAACTCTACTGAATTCCATTCAACAGAAGCAACCCTCGCAGCACCATCCCCCTGTTTGTCAATGTCAGCTCCTTGTTCATCCCAGCCCCCACAATCTAGATTCCAAATTGGTCGAAAACACAGGTGACACGGTCAGATCTAAATCAACATGGATTAGGGTTTTGAATTCACTCACCACATCCGCCGCAATTGAGTATGGAAGCTCTGCCGCCCGCCGCCGAGAAAGAAGAGGGGAGCGGGATGGTTCAGTCAGGAGCAGGGGAACATTTCACTAGATGCACTCCCAAATTAAGTGGGACCCATCTGCCTTAACATAACCTCGCTCTGTTGAAAACCGTTTTATCACCCGATTGGGCCTTGGTTATGTCTGCCTTAAAATGTCGCACGAGAGCTACTCCGATGAGCTGCGTCACTCTCCTTCCAATACGCGTGAAAAAACATCGCGCATGAGGTAAGTTGCCCCACCTGTCAGGATATCATGAGGTAACGGTAAAATGCTTTGGCTGGACGACAACGCTTCGTTTGGGCTTTTGTGAGTAGGTGGTGGAGGGAGAGGGGAAAAGTGAGCAAAGTTACTTGGCTTGGGCAAAACTAAGCACAACTAAGAAACCAGGGGCACGGAAATAGGAATCCCTTCTCCATATACCCATATAAATTTCCATATAGTATCAAGATCATCCCCAACAAACACATCAATGAAATTTTTTGTTTTGAAATTCAGAGAAATTTTAACTTAATTTTTCCAAAGCAACACTTAACCTCCGCTTCTCCCATCATTACGAACCGCCTCCTTTCTATCCATCTTTAACCTTGTACGAAGACATTATGTTGGGCACTCATCCAAGTGGTTCTCCGACAGAAACAAAACGTCAGGACTTCTGCTCGCATAGACATTAAGCAACGCCCTGAAGGAAATATGCCCTAGAGGCAATAATAAAAGTTATTATTTATTTCCTTATATCATGATAAATGTTTATTATTCATGCTAGAATTGTATTAACCGGAAACATAATACATGTGTGAATATATAGACAAACAATATGTCACTAGTATGCCTCTACTTGACTAGCTTGTTAATCAAAGATGGTTATGTTTCCTAACCATGAACAAGGAGTTGTTATTTGATTAACAAGGTCACATCATTAGTTGAATGATCTGATTGACATGACCCATTCCGTTAGCTTAACACTTGATCGTTTAGTATGTTAATGCTTTCTTCATGACCCATACATGTTCCTGTAACTATGAGATTATGCAACTCCCGTTTACCGGAGGAACACTTTGGGTACTACCAAACGTCACAACGTAACTGGGTGATTATAAAGGAGTACTACAGGTGTCTCCAAAGGTACTTGTTGGGTTGGCGTATTTCGAGATTAGGTTTTGTCACTCCGATTGTCGGAGAGGTATCTCTAGGCCTTCTCGGTAATACACATCACTTAAGCCTTGCAAGCATTACAACTAATGAGTTAGTTGTGAGATGATGTATTACGGAACGAGTAAAGAGACTTAACGGTAACGAGATTGAACTAGGTATTGGATACCGACGATCGAATCTCGGGTAAGTAACATACCGATGACAAAGGGAACAACGTATGTCGTTATGCGGTTTGACCGATAAAGATCTTCGTAGAATATGTAGGAACCAATATGGGCATCCAGGTTCCGCTATTGGTTATTGACCGAGAATGGTTCTAGGTCATGTCTACATAGTTCTCGAACCCGTAGGGTCCGCACGCTTAACGTTTCGATGACAGTTCATTATGAGTTTATAAGTATTGATGCACGAAGTTTGTTCGAGTCCCGGATGTGATCACGGACATGACGAGGAGTCTCAAATGGTCGAGACATAAAGATTGATATATTGAAGCCTACATTTGGACATCGGAAGGTTCCGAGTGAAATCGAATTTATCGGAGTACCGGAGGTTACCGAACCCCGGGACTACATGGGCCCATAGTGGGCCTTGGAGGAAAGGAAAAGGGCAGCCCTAGGTGGCGCGCCCCCCTTTCCTAGTCCTATTAGGACTAGGAAAGGTGGGCCGCCCCTCTCTCTCTTTCCCTCCCGAGTCCTAATCCAACTAGGATTGGGGGAATCCTACTCCTGAGGAGTAGGACTCCTTGGTGCGCCCCCCTTGGGCCGCCACCTCCCCTTGGCTCCTTTATATACGGGCAGGGGCACCCCATAACACACAAGTTGATCTACGGATCTTTCCTTAGCCGCAGCGGTGCCCCTTCCACCATATTCCACTTGGTCATATCGTCATGAGCTTAGGCGAAGCCTCGCGCCGAGAAGTCATATCGTCATGGAGCTTAGGCGAAGCCCTGCGTCGTGGAGCATCAACATCGCCACCACGCCGTCGTCTTGACGGAACTCATCCCGACACTTTGCCGGATCGGTCCGGGATCGCCATCGAGCTGAACGATGTGCGTAACGTGTGCTTGATCGTGAAGACGCATTTACTACATCAACAGCGTTGTTATAACGCTTCCGCTTTCGGTCTCACGAGGGTACGTGGACGGACACTCTCCCTCTCGTTGCTATGCCATCACCATGGTCTTGCGTGATTGTAGGAAATTTTTGAAATTACTCGCTCCCCAACAAAGGCATCCGAGCCTGGTTTTATGCGTTGATGTCATATGCACGAGTAGAACACAAGTGAGTTGTGGGCGATACAAGTCATACTACCTACCAGCATGTCATACTTTGGTTCAGCGGTATTGTGAGATGAAGCGCCCGACCGACATTACGCGTCGCTTACGCGAGACTGGTTTCACCGCCCGAGCACTCGTTGCTTAAAGGTGACCGGCGGTGTCTGCTCTCTCACTTTAGTTGAATCGAGTGTGGCTACGCCCGGTCCTTGAGAAGGTTAAAACGGAGTCTATTTGACGAAGTATCGTTGTGGTTTTGATGCGTAGGTAAGAACGGTTCTTGCTCAGCCCGTAGCAGCCACGTAAAACTTGCAACAACAAAGTAGAGGACGTCTAACTTGTTTTTGCAGGGCATGATGTGATGTGATATGGTCAAGACGTGATGCTATATTTTATTGTATGAGATGATCATGTTTTGTAACCGAGTTATCGGCAACTGGCAGGAGCCATATGGTTGTCGCTTTATTGTATGAAATGCAAACGCCATGTAATTTCTTTACTTTATCACTAAGGAGTAGCGATAGTCGTAGAAGCAATAGTTGGCGAGACGACAACGATGCTACGATGGAGATCAAGGTGTCGCGCCGATGACGATGGTGATCATGACGGTGCTTCGGCGATAGAGATCACAAGCACAAGATGATGATGACCATATCATATCACTTATATTGATTTCATGTGATGTTTATCCTTTATGCATCTTATCTTGCTTTGATTGACGGTAGCATTATAAGATGATCTCTCACTAAAATTATCAAGAAGTGTTCTCCCGAGTATGCACCGTTATGAAAGTTCTTCGTCTTTGAGACACCACGTGATGATCGGGTGTGATAGGCTCTACGCTCAAATACAACGGGTGCAAAACAGTTGCGCACGCAGAATACTCAAGTTAAACTTGACGAGCCTAGCATATAACAGATATGGCCTCGAACACGAGACCGAAAGGTCGAGCGTGAATCATATAGTAGATATGATCAACATAGTGATGTTCACCATTGAAACTACTCCATCTCACGTGATGATCGGACATGGTTTAGTTGATTTGGATCACGTAATCACTTAGATGACTAGAGATGTCTGTCTAAGTGGGAGTTTTTAATATGATTAATTAAACTTAAATTTATCATGAACTTAGTACCGATAGTATTTTGCTTGTCTATGTTTATCGTAGATAGATGGCTCGTGATGTTGTTCCGTTGAATTTTAATGCGTTCCTTGAGAAAGCAAAGTTGAAAGATGATGGTAGCAATTACACGGACTGGGTCCGTAATTTGAGGATTATCCTCATTGCTGCACGTAAAAATTACGCCCCGAAGCACCGCTGGGTGACGAACTGCTGCAGATGCCGAGCCGAGAAGTTATGAACGTCGGCAAAGCAGAGTGATGACTACTCAATAGTTCGATGTGCCATGCTTTACGGCTTAGAACGGGTCTTCAACGACGTTTTGAGCGTCATGGAGCATATGAGATGTTCCAGAGTTGAAGTTAATATTTCAAGCAAATGCCCGGATTGAGAGATATGAAGTCTCCAATAAGTTCTATAGCTGCAAGATGGAGGAGAATAGTTCGTCGGTGAACACATACTCAAAATGTCCGGGTATAACAATCACTTAATTCAGCTAGGAGTTAATCTTCCGATGATAGTGTCATTGATGTAATTCTCCAATCACGCCACCAAGCTACAAGAGCTTCGTGATGAACTATAATATGCAAGGGATGACTAAGACAATTCTGAGCTCTTCGCGATGCTAAAAGCCGCGAGTAGAAATCAAGAAAGAGCATCAAGTGTTGATGGTCAACAAGACCACTAGTTTCAAGAAAAGGGCAAAGGGAAGAAGAAGGAAACTTCAAAAGAACAGCAAGCAAGTTGCTGCTCAAGAGAAGAAACCCAAGTCTGGACCTAAGCCCTAAATCGAGTGTTTTTACCGCAAGCAAACCGGACATCGAAGCGGAACTGCCCCAAGTATTTGGCGGATAAGAAGGATGGCAAGGTGATCAAAGGTATATGTGATATACATGTTATTGATGTGTACCTTACTAATACTCGCAGAGTACTGGTATTTGATACTGGTTCTGCTAATATTTGCAACTCAAACAGAACTACGGATTAGCGAAGATTGGCTAAGGACGAGGTGACGATGCGCGTTGGAAATGGTTCCAAAGTCGATGTGATCGCGGTCGGCACGCTACCTCTACATCTACCTTGAGGATTAGTTTTAGACCTAAATAATTGTTATTTGGTGCCGCGTTGAGCATGAACATTATATCTGGATCTTGTTTAATGCGAGACGGTTATTCATTTAAATCGAGAGAATAATGGTTGTTCTATTTATATGAGTAATATCTTTTATGGTCATGCACCCTTGAAGAATGGTCTATTCTTGTTGAATCTCGACAGTAGTGATACACATATTCATAATGTTGAAGCCAAAAGATGCAGAGTTGATAATGATAGTGCAACTTATTTGTGGCAATGCCGTTTAGGTCATATCGGTGTAAAACGCATGAAGAAACTCCATACCGATGGGCTTCGAATCACTTGATTATGAATCACTTGGTACTTATGAACCGTGCCTCATGGGCAAGATGACCAAAACGCCGTTCTCCTAACTATGGAGCGAGCAACTGATTTGTTGGAAATCATACATACCGATGTTTGTGGTCCAATGAATGTTGAGGCACGGCGGTATCGTTATTTTCTCACCTTCACAGATGATTTGAGCAGATATGGGTATATCTACTTAATGAAACACAAATCTGAAACATTTGAAAAGTTCAAAGAATTTCAGAGTGAAGTGGAAAATCATCGTAACAAGAAAATAAAGTTTCTACGATCTGATCGTGGAGGAGAATATTTGAGTTACGAGTTTGGTTTACATTTGAAACAATGTGGAATAGTTTCAGCAACTCACACCACCCGAACACCACGGAGAAATGGTATGTCCGAACGTCGAATCGTACTTTACTAGATATGGTGCGATCTATGATGTCTATTTCGATTTACCGCTATCGCTTTGGGGTTATGCTTTAGAGACGGCCGCATTCACGTTGAATAGGACACCGTCAAAATCCGTTGAGACGACGCCTTATGAACTGTGGTTTGGCAAGAAACCAAAGTTGTCGTTTCTTAAAGTTTGGGGCTGCGATGCTTATGTAAAGAAACTTCAACCGATAAGCTCGAACCCAAATCGGAAAAATGTGTCTTCATAGGATACCCAAAGGAGATGTTGGGTACACCTTCTATCACAGATCTGAAGGCAAGATTTTCGTTGCTAAATTCGGATCCTTTCTAGAGAAGGAGTTTCTCTCGAAAGAAGTGAGTGGGAGGAAAGTAGAACTTGATGAGATAATCAGATCTGCTCCCTTATTGGAAAGTAGTTCATCACAAGAAATGGTTCTGTGACAACTACACCAATTAGTGAGGAAACTAATGATGATGATCATGAAGCTTGAGATCAAGTTGTTATCGAACCTCGTGGTCAACCAGAGTAAAATACGCACTGTGAGTGGTACGGTAATCTTATTCGGAAGTCATGTTACTTGACCATGGCGAACCTACGAAACTATGAAGAAGCGATGGTGAGCCCAGATTCGCAAAATGGTGGAAGCCATGAAATCTGAGATGGGATCCATGTATGAGAACAAAGTATGGATTTTGGTTGACTTGCCCGATGATCGGCAAGCCATTGAAAATAAATGGATCTTTAAGAAGAAGACGACGCCGATGGTAATATAACTGTCTACAAAGCTCGACTTGTTGCGAAAGGTTTTCGACAAGTTCAAGGGGTTGACTACGATGAGACTTTCTCACCGTAGCGATGCTTAAGTCTGTCCGAATCATGTTAGCAATTGCCACATTTTATGATTATGAAATTTGGCAAATGGATGTAAAACTGCATTCTTGAATGGATTTCTAGAAGAAGAGTTGTATATGATGCAACCAGAAGGTTTTGTCGATCCAAAGGGTGCTAACAAAGTGTGCAAGCTCCAACGATCAATTTATGGTCCAGTGCAAGCCTCTCGAGTTGGAATAAACGCTTTGATAGTGTGATCAAAGCATATGGGTTTGTACAGACTTTTGGAGAAGCCTGTATTTACAAGAAAGTGAGTGGGAGCTCAGAGCATTTCTAATATTATATGTGGACGACATATTATTAATTGGAAATGATATAGAATTTCTGGATAGCATAAAAGGATACTTGAATAAAAGTTTTCAATGAAAGACCTCGGTGAAGCTGCTTACATATTGGGCATCAAGATCTATAGAGATAGATCAAGACGCTTAATTGGACTTTCACAAAGCACATACCTTGATAAAGTTTTGAAAAGTTCAAAATGGATCGTGCAAAGAAAGGTTTTTACCTGTGTTGCAAGGTGTAAGATTGAGTCGACTCAATGCCCGACCACAGCAGAAGATAGAGAGAAATGAAAGATGTTCCTATGCTTCAGCCATAGGCTCTATCATGTATGCAATGCTGTGTACCAGACCGACGATGCTTAGCTGTAAGCTTGGCAGAAGGTACCAAAGTAATCCAGAATGGATCATCGGACAGCGGTCAAGAACATCCCGAAATACCCGAAAAGGACTAAGGATATGTTTCTCGATATGGAGGTGACAAAGAGCTAGTCGTAAATGGTTACGCCGATGTAAGCTTTGACACCGATCCGGACGATTCTAAATCGCAAACCGGATCGTGTTTTTATTAAACGGTGGAGCCGCGGTTGGTGCAGTTCTAAACAAAGCGTCGTGGCGGGATCTACATGTGAAGCGGAGTACATAGCTGCTTCGAAGCAGCAAATGAAGGAGTCTGGATGAAAGAGTTCATTTCCGATCTAGGTGTCATACCTAGTGCATCGGGACCGATGAAGATCTTCCGTGACAATATCGTGCAATTGCCTTGGCAAAGGAATCCAGATTTCACAAGAGGACCAAGCATATCAAGAGACGCTTCAATTCCATTCGGGACCAAGTCCAAGTGGGAGACATAGAGATTTGCAAAATACATACGGATCTGAATGTTGCGGACCGCTGACTAAGCCTCTTCCACGAGCAAAACATGATCAGCACCAAGACTCCATGGGTGTTAGGATCATTACTTTGTAATCTAGATTATTGACTCTAGTGCAAGTGGGAGATCAAGGAAATATGCCCTAGAGGCAATAATAAAGTTATTATTTATTTCCTTATATCATGATAAATGTTTATTATTCATGCTAGAATTGTATTAACCTAAACATAATACATGTGTGAATATATAGACAAACAAGATGTCACTAGTATGCCTCTACTTGACTAGCTTGTTAATCAAAGATGGTTATGTTTCCTAACCATGAACAAGGAGTTGTTATTTGATTAACAAGGTCACATCATTAGTTGAATGATCTGATTGACATGACCCATTCCGTTAGCTTAACACTTGATCGCTTAGTATGTTAATGCTTTCTTCATGACCCATACATGTTCCTGTAACTATGAGATTATGCAACTCCGCTTTACGGAGGAACACTTTGGTACTACCAAACGTCACAACGAATCGGGTGATTATAAAGGAGTACTACAGTGTCTCCAAAGGTACTTGTTGGGTTGGCGTATTTCGAGATTAGGTTTTGTCACTCCGATTGTCTGGAGAGGTATCTCTAGGCCTTCTCGGTAATACACATCACTTAAGCCTTGCAAGCATTACAACTAATGAGTTAGTTGTGAGATGATGTATTACGGAACGAGTAAAGAGATTTACCGTAACTAGATTGAACTAGGTATTGGATACCGACGATCGAATCTCGTAAGTAACATACCGATGACAAAGGAACAACGTATGTCGTTATGCGGTTTGACCGATAAAGATCTTCAGAGAATATGTAGGAACCAATATGGGCATCCAGGTTCCGCTATTGGTTATTGACCGAGAATGGTTCTAGGTCATGTCTACATAGTTCTCGAACCCGTAGGGTCCGCACGCTTAACGCTTCGATGATGATTCATTATGAGTTTATAAGTATTGATGCACCAAGTTTGTTCGAGTCCCGGATGTGATCACGGACATGACGAGGAGTCTCGAAATGGTCGAGACATAAAGATTGATATATTGAAGCCTACATTTGGACATCGGAAGGTTCCGAGTGAAATCGAATTTATCGGAGTACCGGAGGTTACCGGAACCCCGGGGACTACATGGGCCCATAGTGGGCCTTGGAGGAAAGGAGAAGGGCAGCCCTAGGTGGTCGCCCCCCTTTCCCTAGTCCTATTAGGACTAGGAAAGGTGGGCCGCCCCTCTCTCTTCCCTCCCGAGTCCTAATCCAACTAGGATTGGGGGAATCCTACTCCGGAGGAGTAGGACTCCTTGTGCGCCTCCCCTTGGGCCGCCACCTCCCCTTGGCTCCTTTATATCTGGGGCGGGGGCACCCCATAACACACAAGTTGATCTACGGATCTTTCCTTAGCCGTGTCGGTGCCCCTTCCACCATATTCCACTTCGGTCATATCGTCATGAGCTTAGGCGAAGCCTCGCGCGGAGAAGTCATATCGTCATGAGCTTAGGCGAAGCCTGCGTCGGTGGAGCATCAACATCGCCTGCACGCCGTCGTCTTGACGGAACTCATCCCGACACTTTCTTTGGATCGGTCCGGGATCGCCATCGAGTGAACGTGTGCGTAACTTCGGAGGTGCCGTGACGTTCGGTGCTTGGATCGGTCGGATCGTGAAGACGACGACTACATCAACAGCGTTGTTATAACGCTTCGCTTTCGGTCTCACGAGTGCGTGGGCGGACACTCTCCCTCTCGTTGCTATGCCATCACCATGGTCTTGCGTGATCGTGGAAATTTTTTAAAATTACTACGTTCCCCAACAGGCCCTAACTGCCGCATCCTATTGAAGACCACGACAATTCTAGCTAAGGATTTTCATTGCGCTGCGGGAGTTGCACGCCACAAATGTTCCTTGCTCCTAGTGGTGAAACGGCGAAGGAAAGAAGACTCTTGGCCGACCAAGCTGTCGAAGGGCAACAAACACCAACTTTTACATCGGTGGACGACGAAAAAAACTCACGGTCGGCGGAGCCACCAGAGGACAAAAACACTAGCTTCCTTTTGCTAGGGGACGGAGATATGAAGAGGGGCACCTCGTCAGGACATCAAGCCAACGGCGGCCGTAAGAGACCTAGATCGCCTTCAGAGTCGCAAGAGCCCACGTACCGCTTCGTATCTCACGACCTTTACACGGTTATTTACCCTAAAAACACGTCGTGTATATTCATAAAAGTAACCTAGGGTCCTGATCTGACTTAGAAAAGTTGTGGAGGTGTATTCTGATGTTTTCGTTTTAAAATTCTATGGTGTTGGAACAACAACTATGTTGTTTGCCGAATCACCGTGGAAACATGATGAATAACACAAGGGCAGTACTGCGACTCTATCATACTTTTCACAGTAATTTTTTGCGAGTTCTTTGTTTCTTGGTTTGAAAGTCCTTTAAATCAAAAGGCATCTCATTGTGTTTTAGAAAAAAAAACATCATTTCCATCACGATACAATTCATTCTCAAGCCCAGTTCTTTTGCAAGACTCTCTCATAATCTGATCCTCATTTTCTTCCAGAATTTTTGATTCCCATTTATTTTACAATCCTCAATGGCGCGGCTGACCGAATTCTAGATGGATTAAACAACGGCTCTGACGAAAGATCACCTCAGCATTTGCCATAAATTTATTTTCTGCCTCACACCACACAACTGCACGTGCCCCTGACCAGGTGCAAACGATTTAGCACTCGTAGCGCAGAGCCTTTTTCCGAGTGATGAAAGGAAAACAGAGACAGCTCTGCCCTGCGCGGAGCATGTCCGACTCCAACGAAACAAAGCAGGAGCGGAGCGGAGCGGAGCGGACCAGACCAGTGTCACCACAACCACTTGTTCCTTTCTTCACCGCCCCTCGCCCCTCCCCCATTCCGCCGATCCGACCGGCCCTTCCCCGCCGCCCGCTCCAGCTCGAGGTGCGTGTCCCCCGCCCGGATCCGCGCCCCGGTGCCTCCTCGGCGATTTGTGCTTGGGTGGGTGGGTGGGTGTGCGCGAGCTTCTCGGGGCTCCGCGCCGTCTCGCGTCCGGCTCGGTAGGGGCCGGGAGCAGGACATTTCACCTGTTTTCTTAGCATGTTTAGCCGATCTCGGTAGAGACGAGGGATTCTCAGCTCGTTGCTTGGCCGGATTTGAGCTGGGACGAGGCATCTCTGAGTTGCCTCTTGACCTAATTCTCGTGGAATTTTGGTTTCTCGGGGCTATTATTCTACATCTAACTCGGTGAAAGATAGCATTTCGTTAGATTTTTTTTTTTGCCCCAAAGTAGAGCTATTTCCTTAGATCTTCGTGCATCCTCCGGTAGAGTCAGTTATCATCTATGGGTTGATTTATGCATCATCTTTTTTTATTTATATTTGTTCTGCTTGGTATTGTTGTAGATGGTTTTGTTTGTGTAGTGTGTACTTGCGAAAGTTAGCATGCTGTAGTGGGATTCCAGCGAAACTATGTTTACTTGCATTTTTAGGCTGCTATATTGAGTAAGGTACCGAAATGCTCATACTGCTGGAAATGTACATCTTTACTCTCTACTTGTGGCTACTTCATCCTGGGGAATTTAGCCAGATAGTGTGGGTTGTTGGAATTTTGCAGCGCTCGAGTTATCTATTCTTTGATAGTCATGCGAGTAAGCTTTGGATGCTAGTAGTGGATATTCTGTTTTGAAAGAAGCGGCTATGTCCTATAAGTGTTCCTGAAGAGTGTTCCCTAACATATGTTTATAGTCAAAAGTTGTAAGCCACCCTAAGGCTTAAGGGTTAGTCGATGTTAGTGATTATGGAATCACATGAGCAATCAAATGTATATCCTTCTTCATTTCATCCGAAAAAACTGAACACTCACTTAGCTGAATACTAAGTTATTGCAAAAATTACAGTAAGCTTCAATTCTGATGGAAAACTAATTGCTTACACAATATTTTTGTCTTGCAGGTTCTATTGTTAGTGCTTAAAAGAATTTGAGTTGGCCACTTCTATTGGCATGATAGTGTTCGACACTAGGAGATCTCTTGTGTTATATAGCAGGGCTCTTGATTTTTAAAATTTGAAGTAGATGTCATTCCGTAGCATTGTGCGCGATGTAAGGGATAGCTTTGGGAGCTTATCTCGAAGAGGATTTGACATCAGGATTCTGGGCCATGGCAGAGGGAGATCTCATGGTGCTGTCCATGAGTTACATGACCCCGTTCCTGTAATTCAGAGCAGCTGCTGGGCTAACTTGCCTTCCGAATTGCTTCGAGATGTGATTGAGAGGTTGGAGGCTAGTGAGGCTACATGGCCTTGTAGGAAGAATGTTGTTGCTTGCGCAGCTGTCTGCAGAACATGGAGAGAGATGTGTAAAGAGATTGTAAAAAATCCGGAGTTTTGTGGAAAGATCACTTTTCCTGTGTCCCTCAAGCAGGTAATTATGCAGTTATGTTGACGTCAAATTGTCCTTCTTCACTGTCATCTGGCAATATCAGTTCTTCAATGTTGAACGATTAACCTATAACTAATGTTTGGAGTTGCTGAAATGTGAGATATGACGAACACAACATAATCAGCTTTAGCATGTGTTCTAATAAAATCATGTTGTTTCATCCATGTACAGCCTGGCCCTCGGGATGGAACTATGCAGTGCTTCATTAAGCGGGATAGATCTACCCAAACCTACTACCTGTACCTCTGCCTTACCTCAGGTAATGATCTATGTTGTGTGGTCTATGGACTTCCATAATAAAAACTCGTATATACAGTTCTCTGTACTTCAACTTTGTTTCTAAGATTTATAATGTTCTCGTGAGTCCTGATGTTATGACTGCGTAGCAAATTAACAACGATACGGTTTTATAGTCTGTGTGTGTGTTGGAGGTGTCAGTGTGTGTAGCAGTGTTCAGTTAACACAGATATGCTTGACTAAGCTGATTCTTTTTGGATTCCCTAGGAAATTGTTTCCCACTGACGCCATGTGCAGAACTTCAGATTCACTTGACTATATACTTTGCTTGAAAGTCATATTGTGAATTTCATGAACCGTAGTTCTTAAAGCAGAGGTGACTAAAAAGCCAGAGTCATATTGTGAATTTCATAAACCGTAGTTCATAAAGCAGAGGTGACTAAAAAGCCCCCTGGCAGCCCACACATATACTAATCGCTCTTTTCCACTCTACTCTGTAATATAATGTTTGGTAGGGGTCCCGACATGCCTCTTCATTTTTAATTAGAACCATCTCAACAGTTCCATATGATATCTTTATACTGTTATAAAAGATGCCCGTTGGTTACATGTGGCATTGTCTTCTATTTTTGTCAAAAATCTATATGCCCGTGCAGTGATTTTAAAAGATGCCCTCAATTTTTTTTGGCAAAAACGTACATGTCAGTGCAGTGACTCCAACAAATGCCCTCAAATTTTAGAAAAATGTGTATATGTCCATGCAGAGACTCACATAGGCAGTAGCTGTCCTTGTCAATCGGCTCCACATTTTAAAATTCAAATTCGCCCTTTGTGTTACTCTCCCCACAAACACATTCCAGTTCTGCCCGAGGCGAAGCTCACCTAAGAGCTGAGGCGAAATCCTAGGGCATGACATGGAGCACCGCGAAAATCGTTTGACAAGTCTAAGTCAACACAGTATTATCTATTGATCCGTAGCAATACACTGTTCTTTAGCTAGTAATCTTATCTGCACTACTGTACATGCACAAGCTGGGATGGTCACCCAGATACCATACTAGTAGTATGTACTGCTGCAAGTTGTGTCCTTTGTACTCTTTTGAAGATTACTGATCCGCTAGTGATTTTGTTCTTACGACTTCCCGAGAACCATGGATTTTCTTGCTTGTCCTGACATATTTGCATCTATTAATGGTTTCATTGGGATTGACATGTTTTTTTTGTTTGTGTCCACATGAGTGTTTATCTGTCAAACTGATTGTTTCCATATTTTGTAAACAAAATGGAAATGCAAATATTGTACTCCCTCTGATCTGAATTAATTGACGCAGCCTCTATACAATGTCTTACTTACATCGTATAGAGACTGCGCCAATTAATTCGGATCGGAGGGAGTAATTGTTTGCTAGCCTACATGTTTTTGTTGCCAGTATTATTATTTCAGCATTTTTTAAGTTTTCTTTTCTACAGCTGTGCTTGTCGAGAATGGCAAATTCCTTCTGTCAGCAAAAAGGATCTGCCGTGCAACATGTACAGAATATATAATATCTATGAACGCGAACAGTATATCGAGGTCTACCGACACATACATTGGAAAAATGAGGTATTATTTGAAGAAACTATAGCCTTATTTTAAACTTATATACCGCCATTTAATCTGACATATGTTCGTACTTGCTAATATGTTTGCATTTTGTAGGTCAAATTTCCTTGGCACCAAGTTTGTAATGTATGACACACAGCCTCCTTACAATGCAAGTAGTGTTTCACATTCTGGGACAACAAGCCGAAGATTCTACTCCAAGAAAGGGTCGACGAAGGTTCCTTGCAGCACGTACAGCATAGCTCAGGTCTCCTATGAGCTCAACGTCTTGGGAACCCGAGGTCCCAGGCGGATGCGGTGCGTAATGCACTCTATCCCTGCCTCATCGCTCGAGGCTGGTGGCAGTGTCCCTTGCCAACCGGATATCATCTTTTCCCGTTCCCTAGACGAATCTTTCAGCAGCATGCCGGTCTCGAAATCTTCTGTCATGGACCATTCCATGCGTTTTAGCAGCGCCAGGTTCTCCGACGTCTCAATAGGAGGTGGCCCGGCGATCAGAGGACAAGCCTTGAGCGACGGCGATGATTTGAAGGACACGCCGTTGATTCTCCGCAATAAGGTTCCAAGATGGCATGAGCAGCTGCAGTGCTGGTGCCTCAACTTCCGTGGCCGGGTGACCGTGGCTTCTGTCAAGAACTTCCAGCTCACTGCCGCCGCGCAGCCTGCTGCTGGAGCCCCAACTCCACCACATCCTGCGCCAGCACCTCCGCCTGAGCATGATAAGGTGATACTTCAGTTCGGCAAGGTTGCAAAGGATATGTTCACCATGGACTACCGGTACCCTCTCTCGGCCTTCCAGGCCTTCGCCCTCTCCCTGAGCAGCTTCGACACCAAGTTGGCGTGCGAATAGAACTGCGGGGTTGCAACCGTCATGGCTGCACCGATCATCAAAAGGCTGACCACCCCCCAAATTCGGTGGGGACTCCATTCTGTTGCTGTGTGTCACTGATGCCATTGTGACTACTGAAAACTGAGGAATTAGAAAGGTTCCCAGATTTGTGCTGCTGATTTGTTGTCACTGTACTTGATCTCCATTGCTCGGATCCTTGGCTTGGCGACGGCTGTGCACGTGATAATGTTATGAGCAAACTCCATGGGATTGTTCACTGACGATGTATTTGCTGAGTGACCTGTACATTTATAACTTTGTGTGTTTGAAATTGAACTTGGTTAAACTATGACGCTTCATTGCTGTTGTGGTGTCACCGTCAGGGATGGATCAGATCAGACTTTGTGTTTGATTGCTTCTAAGTTAGGTCACCACACATAAGCTCGGCTCTTGCAGAGAGCAAAATGCGAAGATAATTATGCCGATCTGGCACTGAACCGGCCTTGTGCAAAGGCCTGCATCCACATCCGAAGAAAGATTCGAAAACGACGCTGTCATATATTGTATGTATGTGCAGAGCTATCTCTTTCTGTAGTTTGGTAAACTGAAAGGGACGTGGTCGATGCAACGCCTGTTACTTTTGTGGCAAGCAGAAAAGGTGGTAAAAGGAAAATGCATGTTTTTTTTTCCATTCGAACCAAAAAATGGGATCGGGTTCCACTGTCAAGAGATAACGGGCACAAAAACAACGGTGCCCCGAGTAGATAGAAAGAAAATTAAGCATGGGTGACATCGAAAGTTCGAAATCCTTGCCCCTGGAGCAAGACAGAGGACCGGGCCGAGCTCGAGTGGCTTGTCGACGTCGAGCTTTTCCGACGGCACCGGGCCGTCCATCAACTGGATCGATGGCAGCCCGTGCCATCTCGCATCAACTTTTTCTGGGGGAGCATCAAGGAATTTCTTTCCTGCTTGGCAAGAAATCCGAGGGATTGAAACCATCGACTTCCAAAAGTGAGTAGCCTAGCAACCATCGCCGTGCACTCTGCTGGACCGGATAGCGAAGTTGTCCTTGGATCAATGGGAGTGGCGCTTCCACTTGGGAGTGAGAAAAAAGTACTACTGAAATGCGTAATCCGTTGATGCACCTGTGCCTTCAATTCTTGATTCCCAAGCAAATGATCCATTTGTTCGTGCCCGTCAGCGTCAGGTATATCCACTTTTGGTCTGTATTTACTAATTTTTTGCAGGTTATTTACATAGTTATAGTCTGGATCCGTATGTGGTCGTTACTCACTCATGCGGACTGCATGGTGATTTTGGCTATTGGGTGCAACCGCAGGGAGACGATAGCACGGATTATCTTTAGTCGATTTGGATGATGAGCTAATAATAGGCTAGGTGTGTAGGCATCGTAGACTATTCTTTATCGTCAGATGTGGCACTTTTACCAGTTTTTGATCAGTTTATGAGCTTATGTGGAACTTAAGACCTTGTTACACTTTTTAATAATATGACTGCATGCATCGATTCATGCAGAGGCCGGAGGTCAACCTCCTTTTCCAAAAAAAAAAGAAAAAGAAAGGTGTATCCACTGTTGTGTCTGTATTTATGCAGCTCAACTCAAATGCGTGGCGAGGCTGGACGAACAAGGCCTCCCTGGACCCGAGATGAGATGTGTCCCCGAAGCCTGAGCTTGACCGGCAAACAGCAACACTGAGGACGACGGCAAACTTGAGCCAGCCCAGAATCTCGACCACCACGGATGTATGCATAGGTAGAACAGAAATCCATCCTGCTTCCTGCAGACTGTGCTGTCCTTCTGGAACCCTCCTAGACCCGCTGCCGACTACTCGGCCAGTCCCTGTCCGCCCGTATACATCATAGCCATCATCGGCGAGAGCGAGGCACAGTGGACGAACGGCGGACTGAGCAAGACGGGCAGCAGCTGCAAGTGTCTCCTCCCGCCCGTTCGACTGAGGCTGACCGCTTGCCTTCCATCGCAAACCATGACGCAACCACAACACAACACAGATAACGAAATAATCCGCAACCACGACTGCCAGCCACGACGTACGCCACTGGGCTGTCAAGCGTGCCCCCGGAATACCGGGTCACCGCGACACCGCACGTCCACACTTGTTAATTGTTAATTTCTCGTTGGCTGGCTGACATGGCGCCCATCCGTGTGAACTGGAGTTCTCGATTACTCCCTCCATTCCTAAATAATTGTCTTTCTAGAGATTTCAATAAGTGACTACATACGGAGCAAAATGAGTGAATCTACACTCTAAAACATGTCTACATACATCCGTATATTGTAGTCCATTTGAGATGGCTAGAAAGACAATTATTTTGGAACGGAGGGAGTAGAAGAATTCATATCGTTTGTTCAACTACCGTATTCAAGAGGATACGTACAACACAGGTGCGGATAGATAGATACAATCAGGCTGGTCACAATGAGGAGGAGGAACTTAGGTGTAACATCACACACTTCAATACAACTTTACTTATGTGGCACATATTTAATGAAGAGAGAGGTGTTTGTGGTAACTAGCTAAGTTACCGGAACATCACACACTCCAAAAAACAATGAGTGTATAACCTAATAAATACATCATTGCATAACACTACATAGATGTTTCTATCCACTATGGAGATGGTAACATAGTCTAGAGAAGTGTGTAAGTTACTAGCTTAGAGCATCTCCAACAGCCGCGCTATAGCGCCACATAAAAAACCTTTTAAGCGGCAGCAAGGCTTGGCTGGTTTTATACTTGTGTCTCATTGGCTCCAAAGAACCAGCATATAATAATGCAGCGTCTTGTGCTTCAAAGCAGAGCAAAAAATACAGCCAGCGACTCATGGGCATTTTGCATATATGGATATTTTGGACAAAAATGAACATGTAAAATTTGACACAAACAAGTTAATGAATAAAAGTTCATGCCCACAAGTTCATCAAAATAATGCCCACAAGTTCATCCAACCAAGTTCAAATGCAAACTAAAAGTTCAAGACATGAAAGACACATCAAGCTTCATCTTCATCTTCCTCTTCTTCGTCTTCGTCCTCATCTTCCGTAGACGACTCTTCCGCCTCCGAAGATGAACCTTCCTCCCTATCCTCATCACGCACCACATCACGCACCGCATCATGTGAAGCTCCGACGGTGTTGGCAAGATTTTCAACGGCATTTTCATGGGAATGTGTGTGAGAAGCCATGGCGGCCGGAGGTGCACCCATGCCTCCCATGAGAGAAGCAAAACTCATGCCTCCCATGGCGGCCATAGCGTCGGAGGGTGCTCCAAAGCCACCCATGCCTCCCATGGCGGCCGGAGGTGCACCCATGCCTCCCATGCCTCCAAAGCCACCAATGCCTCCCATGGCGCCGAGGCCACCGCCTCCCATGGCGCCGAGGCCACCCATGCCTCCCATGGCGCCGAGGCCACCGCCTCCCATGGCGCCGAAGCCACCCATGCCTCCCATGTCGCCGAGGCCATCGCCACCCATTGCACGAACCAAGGCTCTTTTTCGGATCAAGACTTCTTGTTGGGCAAGATTGACATACTCCTTTTGCGCCGCATTGAGGTTAGATGTGTCCATGAAGAACAAGTGCTTCTCCCATTCCAACAACTTAGCTCGCTCCTCGTTGCTCACTTTCCTCTCCTCCAAAGTCACCTTTCTCTCCTCGGCCGCCACCCTTCTCTCCTCGGCCGCCAACCTCCTCTCCTCGGCCACGACATCTTGGTTCCTTGCCATTTTCCTCACCTCATTCGCTTCGACCCTTGCCTTCACAATAGCTTCCATAGCATTTTTGAGCTCATCATCTCCTTTCTTCTTCTTCTTTTCGGTTTTGTCTTTCTTGCACCCATCCGGTCGTTTTGGCTTCGAGTATGAAACCGAATTGGGTGTGGGGCTTCTCTTGCCGTCATCACTTGATGCATCGTCCTCCTCCTCCTCATCATTCATCTCAATTGCTCGCTTCCGTTTGTTGCTCAAATGCAAATCCTCCAAACCATCACGCTTCTTCCATTTCTCATCATCCTTTAACACTTCATAGCAATGAGGCAAGGTAAAGATCCTGCCTTCCTTGATCTTCCCCTTCTTGGTTGTCCTTGTCTCTTCTTTGAACAAGTTTTGTGCAATGTTGTACTACAAGAAAAACAAAACAAGTTAGCACTTCGGTCACCAAAAACAAGTATGATGAACATATATGAGATGCCACTTACTCGATCATCCTCATTTGTGCCACTTGGGTTAATCTTGTCCACCGACTTTTGCGCGGCCGCCCACTTTTGACAATCCGAGTTGATTGTCGACCATCGGGACCGAAGTGATCCCTCGGAGCGGTAAATTCCACTCTTGTTGTGAGCATTAAAGTGTTCTGTCATTTGCCCCCAATACGCGTCTCTACTTTGATCACCTTCAATGGATGGATCTTTCGACACATGCAAATAAGTGTTGCATAGTAACTTGTCATCGGTGGTGGAGTAATTGCCCGCTCTTCCTCTCGGCGCCTCGACAATTCCTCACCCTCCTCGTCCACCTCAAATTCATGGTCTTGAAATGGATGTCATTGGT
The DNA here is from genome assembly GCA_021605205.1 of Aegilops longissima. Lineage (NCBI taxonomy): Eukaryota > Viridiplantae > Streptophyta > Magnoliopsida > Poales > Poaceae > Aegilops > Aegilops longissima. The sequence continues at coordinate 111,650,274 of CM038679.1, read as the reverse complement.
TTGAGACCAATGCTAATTGTTGGACCCAACACCCATAGTGGACATGTATGCATCATCGTTGAGACTACAATTTTTTTGAACAATGCAAATAAGCTATCTATATGTAAAATGATGATGCATTGAACAAATAAGAAGAAAAAAATACTTGGAAATTTTTTCACCTTGGGGGCATTTCGTCGAACACGCAGTGCGCGCGCGTCGCGGCGGCTCAACGAGTGAGCTCGCCGCGCTTGAGTAGCCGCCATGCCGTCGAACGCCCTGCAAGCTTTTTCCCTCGCCATGCCGGAGCCGTCCGCCGCCTTGTTCTTCTTCGCGGATGTTTTGCCCTTCTTCGCCCGCGCCGCATTGGGTACCTTCTTCGACGGTGCGGCGGCGGCACGGATGGCGCCGGCGACGCCACCCGGCGCCCGGCGCCAGAGTCATCCATGGGCGGCAAGAAGAGGCTGCCATGAGGCCGACGCCGGCGAAGCTCGGCGATGGCGACGCCAGCCTTCGCCGCGCTAGGGTTTCGGCGGCGGCGTGGTGTCGCGATGTACAGCAGGGTGGCGAGCGCGCGGTGTGCGCGTCCATGGCGGGGCAGGGCGCCGGCGCGCTTGGCCGTGAGGCGTAGGGAGAGAGAGAGGAGAGAGTGCGGGCGCGCTCGAGTGTGCCGCTCGCTGTAGCTGGCGCTCCAAATACACCGCGTGGATAATGTTTTTGACCGCGCGCCCAACCTGTTATCGCAGCGCTGCTTTTTTGCTTGCCCATTGAGCGAAGCCGCATATGGCGTTCTGCGCTAAAAATGCCTATTTTTGCGCGGTGCTAGTTTAGCGCGGCTGTTGAAGATGCTCTTATGTTCTTGCCCATTATGACCAGCCTCATAGAAACAGTGCTCAGATTTTTCCTGCGCCCTCCAATTGGCACCGCCAACAACCACATTTGTACAAAGCGATAGCAGGCTGCATCCCGAGTGCGAGCAGTACAAGACCGGATAACGTATCGATAGTGCTCGTGTTAGGCTGTCAAGTACTACTCGGAGATCTGATTCGCCATTGCCGCAATCGGCGAGGCATTCGCTATTGGCGCCCGGGATTTCTTCCGTGCCAAGATTGTCCGGCCGCCCCGCGCGATATCAGGTTTTGACACCCTACCGAACGTTAGGCCGATCCATGCATGCAAATGGATCGCGGCGCGCACCACTTTAATCTTCTCGAGTTCTTTAACTTTTCAACCGGGCTTTCGCCTACTAGCACGATATTATTCCTGGCTATTTCATCGATTCATTTTCTAGGCTAGCTTGGGGCCTTTGCTTTTCACCTTTTTTCTCCCTATATGTTTTTTATTGGTTGCTTGAGCTACGGAGATGGCGTCGCCGAGTCCACACACTTCTTGCAATGGTTATGAACGCACGGATCCAGGAAAGCGATTGCACGGTGTCATTCCCCAACTTGAACTGGTGATTGTTTGTTAGAGCATTCACAACAGGACTTAGCAAACCCGGCCCTCTAAACATTCATGGACATGTCCGCTTAGTGTCTGTTTTAAGCCACTATTTATCCGTTCATGCAGCCACACTGCTCCTTTTCTTTCTTACTCCCTCTGTACCGAAATATATGTGGCTACTCCAACGACATATATTTCACAGGGAGTATATATCAGGTCACTTGCATGTGCTTGGTGAAAATGAAGAGAGAGAGAGAGAGAGAGAGAGAGAGAAGATAATAAAGAAAGAGAAAATGTGGTTCGGGTGGGGTCGCATCCTACGTGGCAGATTAACTGATGGTCTTCATGTCATCCCTACATTTGATCTCAATATGTGGGTTCGCGAACAGTCAGACACATAGGGATGATATGAGAGATCCGATTGGGCCACTTTTCTTCTCACTCATGTCCGGTCATTGGCTGATTCGCGGATGTTTGAGAAGAATTTGAGAATACCGGCTTTAGATGCTTTTAGGGCACCTAAAGCCGAGCGCCTTAAACCCCCTCATATGCATGGCGGACGTCCCGGTCACTGACCGGTTAAAAAATCCGACCCAGATGGGTGCCTCAAACCGACGTCAAACGTCTGGGCTGACGGGCACCCCTCATATCCGGCCCACATATGAGGCGGATATGGGGAGTGCCGGGAGAACGAACGTGCCCGCCACATCGGCCCTGGCCCGCGCTAGCCACCCGACCTCATATATATTCGTCTCTATCCGCTCCCCGGACATAACCCTAGCCACTTCACTCCACTCCCCTCTGCAACCCAAGCTCCTGCCCGGTGATCTCCGGCCTTCTCCAGCATGGCGGCCAGGGGATCTGACTCTGACCAGTCCGGATCCGTCGACTGGGGCGCCGTCTCGTGCGAGTTGGAGCAGGCAACGCTTGACAGCATTGCACTCCGCCGCTCCCGGGAGGATAGCGCCCAACCGACGACGGGATCTGTTCGACGCGAGTCCATTGCGCCGGTGCATCGGGCGCTTTGATCCTCCGGGGCTCGATCATTGCGGTCCTCCCGGGAGCCTTCCAATTTCCCTTTCTCCATCTCCGGTCCGCCGGAGTATGATTTCTACCGGGACTGGTGTGCCCACCATGGGTAGGAGAGGATGAGGGCGGCTGAGGCCCGCTGTCGGTGTCAAAACCGGCGGATCTCGGGTAGGGGGTCCCGAACTGTGCGTCTAAGGCGGATGGTAACAGGAGACAGGGGACACGATGTTTTACCCAGGTTCGGGCCCTCTTTATGGAGGTAATACCCTACTTCCTGCTTGATTGATCTTGATGATATGAGTATTACAAGAGTTGGTCTACTATGAGATCGTAGAGGCTAAACCCTAAAAGTTATCCTATGGTATGATTGTTGTATATATCTATCGACTAGCCTGGCCTCGGTTTATATAATGCACCAGAGGCCTAGGATAACAAGAGTCCTAACCGAATACGCCGGTGGGGGAGGAGTCCTTGTCTTGATCGCCAAGTCTTGCGGAATCTTCCTTGTATGCGGCAGCTGCCCGGACTGGCCCATGAGTATATGGCCATGGGGGTCCTCGGCCAATCTAACAGATCGGGAGATGACGTGGTGAGTACCCCCTAGTCCAGGACACCGTCAGTAGCCCCCTGAACCGGTCTTCAAGTTTAGGGACGCTCCTCGATTCTTCCGAACCGTTCTTCATCTTCATTTGTCGGTCTTGAAAACTGGTTCAACAAATCTTCTCATGTTCGATCTTGAGGATCGCCGAAATGCATTCGACGAGTTTACACGTCGGGTATCCGAGGAGCCCCTTTAAGTTTCCGGCCTTTATCAATGCCTTGTTATTTTTATGCCACACCTCGGGTTTGAAGTTGTTCCCGGGCAGCAGCGTCATCTTGTGTCCGAGCTCCAACGCCGGACTGCATTCGAGGTATCTTTTGCAGCCGAGCACCAATGCCGGACTGCTTCCCAGCTCTAATGCCGGAATATGTATCTGAGCTCCAACGCCGGACTGTATCCGAGGTGTCATAAATCACCTTGGTTCAAAGAAGTTTGAAGGAGTTTAGCCGAGCTTAATGCCGGAAATGCCCTCTATGGAGCCATCCACTAGCGCCCGAGCTTTATGCCGGACTGCTTCCGAGGTGGTGCACCACCCCGAATGTGGGCCAATTTTTGTCAATATTTTTGATTGGTGCAATTTATTCTCTGCCGAGATACATAGCCAGTAGCCCTCAAGGTGGGTATCGGTCTAAAACCCGAGATGCACATGAAGGATGACATAAGACCGCTGATCCCCGTAGCTGCCGAGACTCAGGTTGATTTGCAAAATCGGTCTGAGGATCAAGTCCTAGCTCGGCAGAATACTTCGGGACACAAAAAGCGGCGTGCTCAGTCCTCAAGACTCAGGTTGGGTGCGGCCGACCAACCTGAGGATCAAAATCTCCTCGAGATCAGATTACACTTAAAATTTTCTGCATTGGACAGTGCAATGCAAGGGCCCCGAGACATCGGTCGGGTGGCAACACCGATCGGGGATCGATGTGCCCTTTAATATTTGTAAATAGTAAGCCCGAAGCCCAAGAGTTCCCGAGCCTTAATGCGGTCACGGGTGGCGAATTAAGATTGATATCCATAGTAAAATCACAAATTATGTGTAATGACTCTATGTATCCAAGTACTTTACGTCATTAATGCTCGGATCCGCATTGTACAAAACTTTGTTGACCGACCATCGGCTTCCACCTCCTCGCCAATAGCCGAGGAGTGTTTGTCCTACTTTATAAAGCCTTTATGAGGGCAAAGATTTACAACAAACAAGGCAATCTGGCCATACGGTTTTATAAACAAAGGTACGCAGAGAGATATGTTATATTACTGCTTAATGTAAGAAATGTCTTCCAAAGAAAATAGTCCCGCTATCGGTTCCTTTCTTTGGGTTGTCATGCTAAGCATGATCATGAAACCTCAGCTCCAATGCAAGAGCAAAATATCGAGGATTTAGTTTGGGAGGCCAGTTAATAGCCCCCGGTAGTGTTCGGCGACAGTCGAGGTCAAGCCGTAAACACTTCAGCCATTGTTATGAATGGCCCGTCGTTTAACACCGTCATCGGATCGCTGACCAGTTCACGCTTATTGTGACAGTCAGTTTTCGGCTTTCTCCACTGAGGTGCTTAACCATGTGAGCTGGAAGCACAATCGCAGTGGTTCTCCCTTTGCACACCTAGCCGAACAATGCGGAACGTAGGAGGCAAGCGCAGGAGCCGGGCAACCCAACTATTGATCGAAGACACAATTCGAAACCGATGCATATATAGCAATATCCGAGAATGTTTTGCCGAATCTCTAAAGGTGTCCGCGTTGCCTCGCGAGACTTGTGCTGAAAACACACAAATAGTTTAAAAGTGCCATAAGCTTGAAAGCCAAAAACGCCAAAAAACTTGACGTCCGAACGAGATCAAGTGTTCGGTGCCAATCCGAAAATTGGCCTTAGCAAAAGAAGTGCTTCTGTCGTGCTTTAACATGATACATCCTATCTCAAGACTTCAAGCGGGTTAGCCTACGGCTTCAACCTCCTATCCCGAGGGCGGAGTACTTCTCATTAGGCCGTTTAGCAAACTAAACTCTAGCGGCTTTGAGAGAGAAATTAGGCTCCCGCTAGTGACCGCATCGCCGTGTCGAAAAAAGGAGTGATGAGATAATAATAATAAAACTTTGCAACGACTAAGAAGAAGAACACTTATCATAAAACGGCTCATATAAATTTAAGAGCCCCCAAGTGACTTGGGTAAAAGAATGATTGCATGTACCGAAGTACTTATATCATATCTATGTTCAATCGAACTTTAAACGCGTCTTAACCAACCGTTGGCTTCTCCCTCTTCGGTCAAGGACCAAAAAGTGTTATGTACTCCATCTGTCGAAAATATCGACGGTGTTTCCAATAACCAGGCAATCAGGCCATAAGGTCAGAACGGACAAAGCGCTCGGGGAACTTATGCTATATTACGCAAAGTGTAAGAAGCATCTTCAAGAAAATAGTACCCCACCGATACCTTTCTTCGGTGCTCATTGTTATTATGAGACTTGTGCAATAGATTTTTGTACTCATGAGTTCCGTTGTGTGCCGACCATCATTGAAAACTATAAGAGCGCTTAGCTTCGGCTTCACCAGTCGAGGTCCGCTCGGATGACCCGATCGTGACAATCGTGATAGGTGCTCCCTTTACTCCCTAGCCGAACAATCAGGAACGAGGGGTAAACACAGAGCAAGGCAACCCAGCTTGCAAATCGCTTAAGTCAATATGGTGCATATTGTGGCGTATATACGAACAAGGAATGAAGCCGTATAAGTATAATCATATGCAAGAGGAAAAGCTTCATGAAGGAAGCCCCAAATGAATTGGGTATTTGAATTTATGCGTCACAAACAAAGTTTGGACAAGAAATTTTTTACAAGCAACATTTTTCCAAAAAAGTATAATGCTTGGTCGAACCGAACACAAGTTAGAAATCAAAGCTTTGAGCATGAAAGCGACTTAGCTAGTTAATGTGTTCGGTATTGATGACGCGGTCCGAGCTTGATACGGGACAAGGTTCCATCCCCCAAGCCGGTCCCGAGGTGGCGGAGCGGAGAGCTCGACACGCCAAAGCGGTGACATAGCACGGTCAATGCAGACCGGCAGAGTGACGCCGAAGTCCTCGGATCATTTTCCTGTGCACAAAAAATGGTGCAAACCGGAGATAATAGTAATAATGATAATGAAAAAAAATCGTTGCATAATAAATAATTTATGCAAAGTGAGTAATAAAAGAAATATGGCTGGCGCCAAGTCAATGTCGATCGGGCGTCGGCGTGATGCGGTAAAGGCGTGGCAAAGCCTGAATTCACAGGTCGGTCCGAGCTCGGATCACGCGTCACGGACTATGTACGGAAACTGATCGAATCACCATGCAACTATCGTTAATGCGGCCACCATTTGATAGACCTGTGTACATATGATGGACAAACCAGAGTAATAATTCCTTGGGAAAAATGAACCCAAACAAGCAAAAAATACTGGCATTAATAGCACCTGGTTTATTTGTTGTAGCAATCTGAAGGAAGGTGATTCCCAGAATTGAGACTCGATCCGCGCACCCATTGCCTGATGGGCGATAAAACGACGACATGACAATGCTGGCAAAGGTTGGCTCGCCGAGGCAAAGCCCTCGGTCCAGCTAACGTGACGGAGCTGGTCGGCTAGCGACGCCGAAGTGTCCGGGGTAGGTTGATGAAGAGACGATGAAGCCCCCGGTCCAGCCGAGATGTCGAAGTAGGTCGGCGTGATGGACACCAGCTTGAAGAAACAATAGTGCGGCCCTGCCGATGCAGGTCGTGACGTGGTCGATACCGGCTTGATGAAGCGACCGTGCGGCGATGCTGGTATGCCCGCTCCGTGTAATCCGTGGGGCGGCGATGTTGGTGATGATTTATCCTTCGCGATGCCGGACTCTTGTTCGGCTTGCCGAGATGATGATCCGAAGAAGTTGAGCTCGGCTCAACAAAGTGACGACGTGTCTAGCGCAGGTCGGCAGCCGTGGAACAATATTGCCGGACTGGTTTGACACCAGCATGATATTGAAGATCATGTTCAAAAGATTTTGAAGTTAGTGGGATGTGTTCGGGAACAAAACGCAATACCCCATGCAAAACTTCCTTCAAAAAGGATGTCCGAAATCCCGTTCGTAAAAAGGACGAACTCGGGTCGGATTTGTTTTCGCGCAGAAAACATATCTGAAAAGTGATGAACTAATCGGAAGGTTCCCGGAGTTTGGACGGTCGGATCGAGCTGAAATTTTGAGGGGTGGTAGATATAGAAATTCCACAGTCGATCAACGGTTGGATCTTCCAAAGGAGGTTCGATTTAGAAGCTGGACACCACGCCCTAAACTCGTCCAGATTCTCGTCCAGATTTGACAGGGCTCCGGTATATCGTAGATTGTCGGAGATTCCTCCATCGGAACTCGACGAAATTTAGCGTGGCTGTTGTAGACGTAATTCCGCACTATTCCACCGAAGCAATCGTCAAACCGACGCTCGAGGAGGCGGTGACGGCGGATACAAGTTCGTTGTCCAGAAAAACAGCACGGTCGCCCGAGGGCAATGTTGACGTTGAGCCCCCCGGCTCCCTGGATGATTCCTCCATGATCTTGATAGAGATCGGAGCTGATGTTGATGAAGGCCCTCATCCGAACATGACAATCGGAGGTAGGGCGCAGTCTTTGGTCGAACCAAGGTGACCAGTCGAGCTGGTGACGAAGATGCCGAAGTCGCAGTTGATCTGCAAGCGAGCCATCGACCTTTTGCCGAACACACAGCGGAACTCTCAATGAAAGCACCAATGTCGGTGTCAAAACAGGTGGATCACGGGTAGGGGGTCCCGAACTGTGCGTCTAAGGCGGATGGTAACTGGAGACAGGGGACACGATGTTTTACCCAGGTTCGGGCCCTCTCTATGGAGGTAATACCCTACTTCCTGCTTGATTGATCTTAATGATATGAGTATTACAAGAGTTGATCTACCACGAGATCGTAGAGGCTAAACCCTAAAAGCTATCCTATGGTATGATTGTTGTATATATCTATCGACTAGCCTGGACTCGGTTTATATAATGCACCAGAGGCCTAGGATAACAAAAGTCCTAGCCGAATACGCCGGTGGGGGAAGAGTCCTTGTCTTGATCGCCAAGTCTTGCGGAATCTTCCTTGTATGCGGCAGCTGTCCGGACTGGCCCATGAGTATACGGCCATGGGTGTCCTCGGCCCAATCTAACAGATCGGGAGATGACGTGGTGAGTACCCCCTAGTCCAGGACACCGTCACCCGCCTCGCCACCGACATGGTGGCGGGGTGGCGGCTGATGAGGCGGTGTGGGTGGCCGCAGTGGAGAAAGCCATCCGCACGCCCTCGCCGAGAGCAGAATCGGGTGGTCCATGCCATGGCCGGACTACCCCTGATACCTCCTTTTAGTGATCCGGTAAAGGAACAAAAAAGTATCCTGCACCTATTTCCTTAGAGGTGACCCTGGGTTATCGAACCCACTAGAGGAAGATTCCCTTGAAGCGATGGTCTCTAGCAAGCTTTCGTTAAAGAATCAATTCCAGCTTTCTTTACAAATCCCTAGCCCCGCACTAAACTTCGTCAAATACGCGTGACCCCCTAGAAGACCGTCCATCTCAGCACCCTCTTGTGTATGCGGTGGTTCACTATTCTCAAATATGGTGAAGCCCACGGAACTGTTAGCAGATTGTTGACAACCAGAGCCGGTCGATTGTCAGAACCTTGTGAAAAGCGACACCATGTCGTTGATGAATTGAACCGAAGAAACACTCGAGGGAAGCATAACAAGAACATCAACCCTCACAAGCACATGTGATATAGATCGCAACTTTCATCTACTCATATAACTGCTCTGATGTCACTCTTGAGAAATGTGGTAGAAAACAAAAAATCTCACCTACTATCACCCAAGATCAATATGAAGATGCATAACGGGTTGGGATCATGATCGTTACCGTCACCATCACCGAGTTGCAGTGGAAGAAGAACGTGTCAGTGTAGATCATACTTGGTGTCCCTCGAACTGTCGATGAACGATCCCTCGTACCGCCCACGAACAGTCCCTTGAACCAAAGACCAAAAGTACGGCCTCTCCACTTAGTCCCAAGCGTGCAACCATCATGATCTGGCAACACTTCGCCGTCCAGAACTAATCATCGTCGAAGAATTAGAGGGAGGATATTAGAACCACATTGGGCTTCTAATTATGAGGACTAGAGGATTAGTCAAGCTCTAATTATTCAACTAGGACCAACTAAAACTAGAACCAGAAGAACTAGAGGAGGCTCCAAAACTTGTATGATCAAAGTGTTGGGGAACGTTGCATGGAAAAACAAAAAATTTCTACGCACATGCAAGATCTATCCATGGAGATGCATAGCTACGAGAGGGGAAGAGCATCTTCATACCCTTGAAGATTGAAAAGCGGAAGCGTTTATCAACGCGGTTGATGTAGTCGTACACCTTCACGATCCGTCCCGATCAAGTACCGAACGTACGGCACCTCCGCGTTCAGCTCGATGACGTCCTTGCCTTCTTGATCCAGCAATACGAGCGAAGTAGTAGATGAGTTCCGGCAGCACGATGGCGTGGTGACACTTGGTGATGGAGAACAATCTCTGCATGGCTTCTCCAAGCACTACAGAAACTAGACGGAGGATAAACTAGAGGGGACGGGGTTGCCGGCACACGGCTTGGTGAATCTTGATGTGTCTTGGGTGCTAGCCCTGCCCCTCTATTTATATGTTGAGCCCTGGGGTCAAATTTGGATTAAAAGCCTCCTCAAAGTCGGTTTTGCCCGAAAGGCAAGAGTCCTTTTCGGACTCCAGGGCTAGACGTCAGGGTTCCCGGCGTCTACCCCCAAGACGCCAGGGCCCCTGGCCTCCACAAAACTCCCTTTTGTACTTTCCAAAAGCCTCGTGGGCTTTCCCCTTTGGCCCAAATAAAGTGTTCTCATACCCCCAAACATTTTGGGAAACATCTGAAACCCCTTTCGGTGAACTCCGGAACCCTTCCGGAGACCAAACACTATTATCCCATATATCTGTCTTTACCTCCGGACCATTCCGGAGCTCCTCATCATGTCCGTGATCTCATCCGGGACTCCGAACAACATTCGGTCACCAACATACATAGCTCATATAAAACTATATCATCAACGAACGTTAAGCGTGCGGACCCTACGGGTTCGAGAACTATGTAGACATGACCGAGACACCTCTCTGGTCAATAACCAATAGCGGAACCTGGATGCCCAAATTGGCTCCTACATATTCTACGATGATCTTTATCGGTCTACCTTATGACAACATATGTAATTCCCTTTGTCCATCGGTATGTTAATTGCCCAAGATTCGATCGTCGATATCTCTATACCTAGTTCAATCTCGTTGCCGGCAAGTCTCTTTACTCGTTACGTAATACATCACCTCGCGACTAACTCCTTAGTCATTTGCTTGCAAGCTTATGATGTGTATTACCGAGAGGGCCCAGAGATACCTCTCTGATACTCGGAGTGACAAATCCTAATCTCGATCTATGCCAACTCAACAAACACCTTCAGAGATACCTATAGAGCATCTTTATGATCACCCAGTTACGTTGTGACATTTGATAGAACACAAGGTATTCCTCCGGTATCCGGGAGTTGCATAATCTCGTAGTCAAAGGAATAAGTATTTGACATGAAGAAATCAATAGCAATAAACTGAACGATCATTATACTAAGCTAACGGGTGGGTCTTGTCCATCACATAATTCTCCCAATGATGTGATCCCGTTATCAAATGACAACACATGTCCATGGTTAGGAAACCTTAACCATCTTTGATCAACGAGCTAGTCTAGTAGATGCTTACTAGGGACACAGTATTTGTTTATGTATTCACACATATATTTAAATTTCCAATCAATACAATTCTAGCATGAATAATAAACCTTTATCATGAATAAGGAAATATAAAATAACAACTTTATTATTGCCTCTAGGGCATATTTCCTTCACAAAGAGCACAAATCCTCATGTATATATAGGTTGGAGGGGAGAGAGAGGGCTGCCACCAAGGAGGGAAAGTTCCTCTTTTGTGCGCCAGCCAAGGGAGGAGTAGGACTCCTCCCCCTCTCCCAATTCAGCATGCTTCCTAAGGAAGGAGGCACTTGCCCACTTGGGCCTTTTTGGCCCAAGTTGCCTTCTACCTCTTGGCCTTTTTAGGCCTGTTGATATTTAAATTAAATATAAACTGTTCTAAATAATCCTAGACAATTATGTATATATTTTTAACATCTCTGAATACTTTTCCACCTATATATAATTTATTGGTAATACCCGGTATTACCCGACACTCACCGAACCCCTTCCGGTGACCCCGAAACGCTTCTGAATCCTCTCAGAACTATTTCGAATATTCATGAAATAATTTAACAAGTATATTCTCGTGACTCCCGTGCTACTAAAACTCAGCAGATCGTGATTTCATTAAACTTGTGACCCCGTAGGTTCGGTAACTCATGGACATGAATGAAACCGTTTGTTCAAAGATCGACAACGTGACCATGGACGTCCATATTGGTCCCTATGAGCACACAAATGATATTCGAGCGAACCTTTGGTTATCATGTGATGTTCCCTTTGCTTTGTGGTACTTCACGAAATCCGGGATGCATCGGTATCCTCCTGAGTCATCACCATGCTCACTATATAAAAATCCTTGTTACCGGTTTTGTTCTTCTTTCTCGTTATTGTGTTCTGGCATCCTTGTGATGAAGTCACATGTGTCTGGCCAGACAATGATTGATGCCATCACACCGAGAGGGCCCTAAGAATATATCTCCATGACCGGAGGAGCAAATCCCACTCTTGAGCTATCTACTCCCTTGTCAAACTTTCCGATGAACCTGTAAGTTGTTGTTATGATCACCGTGTTACATGAGATGTTTGAGCAACCCCAAAGCCCACCGTACGGTAAGAAGTAACTATGATACTCTCATAGTATAAGGATCAATGCCACATGTTAACACTCCGTATTATTACAATTGTATACAGGCGATATTAATCCAATTCACAACAAGCAAGTTTGGGTCAGTTCAATATGATCGTTCTTCCAACGTCATAATCTCAATGTTGTTTTAGGATCGTCGTTACACTTAACAATATTATAAGATCTAGAAAACATGATCACCAACAACACTTGAGCTAGTCTTAGAGGCGAGACTAGAAACCTTTTGTTTATCGCTCATCATTCTACACGTGCATATGAGTTTTCCACTGAATCGCATATTCCAGGATCTTAGCAGTTATAGCATAGAATATAAGAGTGCGGCCAAACTCTATCATTATGAATATGGAAATATAATAATAAAAATATTATTGCCTCTATGGCATATTTCCAACATTCACGTTCTCTCTGCACTGAGCCTCACCGTTGCTCGATCTTCATGATCCCGGGTACCTTTTTTTTCATTGAATCATCGAGCTTTATTAATGAACTAGAATTCAGTTACAATCTGCCTGAAGGCTGCTGATAAGAAAACTCGGGCTCTCATCAAGCCAGCTCTCTGTCCCCTCTTGAGCAGCTGCTCGGTGGGCACAGAGATGATCCGGATGATTGAGAGCCCTGCCCACATGGAAAACCGAAAAATAAACAAAATCAACAACTATCTCCTCTAATTCTGCTAAGATAGGCGCTGCAATAGACCGGTTATTGCCTCGCGAGTTCCATAGGTTGACTAGCTCAAGGCAGTCCACCTGTATGATCAGATGAGAGTAACCCCAAAGGCGCGAAAAGATCACCCCCTCCCGAAATGCCATCAACTCGACAATGAAAGGATCTGAGATTCCAGGCAAAGTTTCACTCCATGCAGCAAGGAATGCTATGTGGGAGCAAACGACACCGCCAACACCCCCTTCATAGCATCCCCGTTAGTTGCTCCATCAGTGTTTATTGTAATCCACCCAGGGTCAGGTGGCCTCCAGCACTGACCAGCAGGATGTTTCGAGCGTCCTACTAGCAAATCCAGTAGTGTCAAGGTCTCATGCACCCATTTTATCGCCTTAACTGGGTCATATCCATCCCTGTCATGTGTCCAGTTATTCCTTGAGGTCCAGACGGAGTGCATGATGGTGATGATATTGAACCTTGTGTCATCATTGAACATGTTATCAAGCAAGATGTCTCTAGCCCATGTGTCTGGATGTAGTCTCGGTAACGTGAATTCGAAGCGATCCTTGGCAGCAATGCAGAATTTCTTCACATGCGTGCAGTCAACTAGTGCATGATTGAGGTCCTCATTCATAGATTTGCATATATCGCAAATGCCTAGAGGTTTAATATGTCGGTATTGCAAGGTGACCGAGTCCGGGAGAATACCACGCAACACTCTCCACCAAAATACTCCGACCATTGGTACCACATGAAGCTTACATAAAGCAATCCACAACTGTTTATTTGACGATGATGATTCTGTGATCGTCCCTTCCTCTAGAGAGCCAAGCTCGTTATGAGTCACAAGGGAACGGTACGCGGATCTTACTGAGAAGATGCCCGATTTTTCAAGAGCCCAAGCTAGCGAGTCCTCTCCTCCCGCAGGGTTTAAGGGGATGTTCAGTATAGCCTCTGCGTCGGGGTGAAGGAAGTTTTGTCGCACAACATCCACATTCCAGTTCCTTGTGTAGTTGTCGATCAAGTCTGAAACTCTGTTAAGTTGAGCAACATCGGTGCGCCCAATTGGCTTCATAGTGATAGTATTCGGAATCTAGCAACCCGTCCATGTCGCAATCGATGTGCCATATCCAACTCGTTTTATGAGGCCCATGTCAAGAGCCTTCCACATACTGGATGATCGAGCTGGTGCAGTGGCATTCTGAAAGTCTGTCAACGGGAAATACTTTCCTTTGAGAACTCTGGAACAAAGGGTCTCTGCTTCCCTAGCATAGCTAGATTAAATAGATGCAAATCTTTGAAACCCATTCCGCCCTTAAGTTTCGGTGTTGCAAGGTTCTTCCAAGACACCCAATGCAAGGATTTGTCTATAGAACTGCCCCACCAATACTTGGCCATGCAGGATGTCAAGCCCTTGCACACCTTTTTTGTTGGCAAGAAACAGCTCATACTGAAGGTTGGTATTGATTGAGCGACCGATTTGATCAAAGTCTCTCAAGATGCGCAAGCCATATTTCTCTCCGACCATCCCCGAAATTGTTGGGGAACGTAGTATTTCAAATTTTTTACCTACGATCACGCAAGATCTATCTAGGAGATGCATAGTAACGAGCGGGGAGAGTGTGTCTACGTACCCTCGTAGACCGAAAGTGGAAGAATTTAGTAACGCGGTTGATGTAGTCGAACGTCTTCGCGATCCAACCGATCCAAGTACCGAACGGACGGCACCTCCGCGATCAGCACACGTTCAGCTCGGTGACGTCCCTCGAACTCTTGATCCAGTTGAGGCCGAGGGAGAGTTTCGTCAGCACGATGGTGTGGCGACGGTGTTGATGAAGTTAGAGGCGCAGGGCTTCGCCTAAGCACTACGACGATATGACCAAGGTGTGTAACCGTGGAGGGGGCACCGCACACGGCTAAGAGAAGACTTGGTGTGCCTTTGGGATGGCCCCCTCCCACGTATATAAAGGGGGGCGGAGGAGGAGGCCGGCCCTAGAGGGGGCGCGCCAAGGGGGGAGTCCTACTTGGACTCCTAGTCCAAGTAGGATTCGCCTCCCCTCCTTCCTTCCACCGGAGAGGGAAAAGGGAAGGGAGAGAGAGGGAGAAGGAAAGAGGGGGGGGGGCCCTCCCTAGTCCAATTCGGACTCCCTATAGGGAGGGGGCGTGGCTGCCCCTTCTGGATTGCCTCCCCTCTTACCTATGGCCCATGTAGGCCCAATCTTCCGCCGGGGGGTTCCGGTAACCTCCCGGTACTTCGAATAAATGCCCGAATCACTCGGAACCATTCCGATGTCCGGATGCAACCTTCCAATATATGAATCTTTACCTCTTGACCATTTCAAGACTCCTCGTCATGTCTGTGATCCCATCCGGGATTCCGAACAAACTTCGGTTCATCAAAACATGAAACTCATAATACAAATCGTCATCGAACGTTAAGCGTGTGGACCCTACGGGTTCGAGAACTATGTAGACATGACCGAGACACATCTCCGGTCAATAACCAATAGCGGAACCTGGATGCTCATATTGGCTCCTACATATTCTACGCAGATCTTTATCGGTCAAACCGCATAACAACATATGTTGTTCCCTTTGTCATCGGTATGTTACTTGCCCGAGATTCAATCGTCGGTATCCTCATACCAAATTCAATCTCGTTACCGGCAAGTCTCTTTACTCATTCCGTAATGCATCATCCCATGACTAACTCATTAGTCACATTGCTTGCAAGGCTTACAGTGATGTGCATTATCGAGAGGGCCCAGAGATACCTCTTCGATACACGGAGTGACAAATCCTAATCTCGATCTATGCCAACCCAACAAACACCTTTGGAGACATCTGTAGAGCATCTTTATAATCACCTAGTTACGTTGTGACGTTTGATAGCACACAAGGTGTTCCTCCGGTATTCGGGAGTTGCATAATCTCATAGTGTGAGGAACATGTATAAGTCATGAAGAAAGCAATAGCAGAAAAACTAAACGATCATTATGCTAAGCTAACGGATGGGTCTTGTCCATCACATCATTCTCTAATGATGTGATCCCGTTCATCAAATGACAACACATGTCTATGGTCAGGAAACATAACCATCTTTGATTAACGAGCTAGTCAAGTAGAGGCATACTAGGGACACTCTGTTTTGTCTATGTATTCACACATGTACTAAGTTTCCGGTTAATACAATTCTAGCATGAATAATAAACATTTATCATGATATAAGGAAATATAAATAAAAACTTTATTATTGCCTCTAGGGCATATTTCCTTCAGTCTCCCACTTGCACTAGAGTCAATAATCTAGATTACATAGTAATGATTCTAACACCCATGGAGTCTTGGTGCTCATCATGTTTTGCTCATGAGAGAGGCTTAGTCAACGGGTTTGCAACATTCAGATCCGTATGTATTTTCCAAATCTCTATGTCTCCCTCGTTGACTTGATCGCCGATGGAATTGAAGCGTCTGTGCTTGGTTGTCTTGTGAAATCTAGATTCCTTTGCCAAGGCAATTGCACCAGTATTATCACAAAAGATTTTCATTGGACCCGATGCACTAGGTATGACACCTAGATCGGATATGAACTCCTTCATCCAGACTCCTTCATTTGCTGCTTCCGAAGCAGCTATGTATTCCGCTTCACACGTAGATCCCGCCACGACGCTCTGCTTGGAACAGCACCAACTGACAGCTGCACCATTCAATATAAATATGTATCCGGTTTGTGACTTAGAGTCATCCGGATCAGTGTCAAAGTTTGCATCGATGTAACCATTTACGACGAGATCTTTGTCACCTCCACAAATGAGAAACATATCCTTAGTCCTTTTCAGGTATTCAGGATGTTCTTGACCGCTGTCCAATGATCCACCCCTGGATTACTTTGGTACCTCCCTGCTAAACTAATAGCAAGGCACACATCAGGTCTGGTACACAACATTGCATACATGATAGAACCTATGGCTGAGGCATAGTGAATGACTTCCATTTTCTCTCTATCTTCTGCAGTGGTCGGGCATTGAGTCTGACTCAACTTCACACCTTGTAACACATGCAAGAACCCTTTCTTTGCTTGATCCATTTTTGAACTTTTTCAAAACTTTATCAAGGTATGTGCTTTGTGAAAGTCCAATTCAGCGTCTTGATCTATCTCTATAGATCTTGATGCCCAATATATAAGCAGCTTCACCAAGGTAATTCATTGAAAAATTCTTATTCAAGTATCCTTTTATGCTATTCAGAAATTCAGTATCATTTCCGATCAACAATATGTCATCCACATATAATATCAGAAATGCTACAGAGCTCCCACTCACTTTCTTGTAAATACAGGCTTCTCCAGAAGTCTGCATAAAACCATATGCTTTAATCACACTATCAAAGCGTATATTCCAACTCCGATAGGCTTGCACCAGTCCATAAATGGATCGCTGGAGCTTGCACACTTTGTTAGCACCTTTTGGATCGACAAAACCTTCTGGTTGCATCATATACAACTCTTCTTTAAGATATCCATTAAGGAATGCTGTTTTGGCATCCATTTGCCAAATTTCATAATCATAAAATGCAGCAATTGCTAACATGATTCGGACAGACTTTAAGCATCGCTACGGGTGAGAAAGTCTCATCGTAGTCAACTCCTTGAACTTGTCGAAAACCTTTCACAACAAGTCGAGCTTTGTAGACAGTACCATTACCATCAGCATCATTCTTCTTCTTGAAATCCATTTATTCTCTATGGCTTGTCGATCATCGGGCAAGTCAACCAAAGTCCACACTTTGTTTTCATACATGGATCCCATCTCAGATTTCATGGCCTCAAGCCATTTCATGGAATCTGGGCTCATCATCGCTTCCTTATAGTTCGTAGGTTCATCATGGTCAAGTAACATGACTTCCAGAACAGGATTACCGTACCACTCTGGTGCGGATCTTACTCTGGTTGACCTACGAGGTTCAGTAGTAACTTGATCTAAAGTTTCATGATCATTATCATTAGCTTCCTCACTAATTGGTGTAGGAATCACTGGAACTAATTTCTGTGATGGACTACTTTCCAATTGGGGAGAAGGTACAATTACCTCATCAAGTTCTACTTTCCTCCCACTCACTTCTTTCGAGAGAAACTCCTTCTCTAGAAAGGATCCATTCTTAGCAACGAATATCTTGCCTTCGGATCTGTGATAGAAGGTGTACCCAACAGTTTCTTTTGGGTATCCTATGAAGACACATTTCTCTGATTTGGGTTCGAGCTTATTAGGTTGAAGCTTTTTCACATAAGCATCGCAACCCCAAACTTTAAGAAACGACAACTTGGGTTTCTTGCCAAACCACAGTTCATATGGTGTCGTCTCAACGGATTTAGATGGTGCCCTATTTAACATGAATGCAGCCGTCTCTAAAGCATAATCCCAAAATGATAGCGGTAAATCAGTAAGAGACATCATAGATCGCACCATATCTAATAAAGTGTGGTTACGATGTTCGGACACACCATTACGCTGTGGTGTTCCAGGTGGCGTGAGTTGTGAAACTATTCCGCATTGTTTCAAATGAAGACCAAATTCATAACTCAAATATTCACCTCCGGGATCAGATCGTAGAAACTTTATTTTCTTGTTACGATGATTTTCCACTTCACACTGAAATTCTTTGAACTTTTCAAATGTTTTAGACTTATGTTTCATCAAGTAGATATACCCATATCTACTCAAATCATCTGTGAAGGTCAGAAAATAACGATACCCACCGCGAGCATCAACACTCATCGGACCGCATACATCAGTATGTATTATTTCCAATAAGTCGGTTGCTCGCTCCATTGTTCTGGAGAACGGAGTTTTAGTCATCTTGCCCATGAGGCATGGTTCGCAAGCATCAAGTGATTCATAATCAAGTGATTCCAAAAGCCCATCAGCATGGAGTTTCTTAATGCGCTTTACACCAATATGACCTAAACGGCAGTGCCACAAATAAGTTGCACTATCATTATTAAACTTGTATCTTTTGGTTTCAATACTATGAATATGTGTATCACTACTATCGAGATTCAATAAAAATATAGCACTCATCAAGGGTGCATAACCATAAAAGATATTACTCGTATAAATAGAACAACCATTATTCTCTGATTTAAATGAATAACCATCCGCATCAAACATGATCCAGATATAATGCTCATGCTTAACGCTGGCACCAAATAACAATTATTCAGGTCTAAAACTAACCCCGAAGGTAGATGGAGAGGTAGCGTGCCGACCGCGATCACATCGACTTTGGAACCATTTCTCACGCGCATCGTCACCTCGTCCTTAGCCAATCTTTGCTTAAGCCGTAGCCCCTGTTTCGATCAAATACCCAGGCGCTACTATGAGCATTAGTAAGGTACACATCAATAACATGTGAAAGGACATGCGGTGCCCCCATGTGTGGTTTTGGTAATTGATGACATTCTCTATGGACTAATGGTTGCCTTGAGTTATATTTCAAGGATTTGTCCATAGGCATTTCTTGAAGTCCATGTGTTGGTTTCAAGGAGTTTATGTGTTGACCAAGGTACTATTAAGGGATTATCCAAAGATTGGTCATGTGAGTGTTGAGCTTATTACAAGCATGTCTTGAAGAAGAAGATTGTGTGATCATTCATGTTTACCTTCAAGAGATCATCCAAACGAAGAGAGTTGGAAAGATTCAAGGTTGATCAAGACTAAGTCAAGAGTGAATCAAGTTGATCAACTCACAAAGCGTAGAAGATGTACCGAGAGGGATCAAGTGATCCCATGGTATGGTAAGCATTATCCATTGCACTTTGTGTACTAACCCATGGTCTATGTGAGAGTCTATGTGGGGTTAGGTACGTGTCCATGGGCTTGCGTCAAGAGGAAGATATCATACAACCCATGGAAAGGATGACATCAAGTGGTGATCGTCATCAAGATTGCCGTGTGCAAGTTCAAATGGAGCATCACGAAGAGATCAAGTGCTTGAAGCTTGCCATCCATTGTGGTGTCAATGGACTTGTGAAGATGTGCCGAAGAGTGGCTCACCCATAGTGGAGTATGGGGGAGCAATCATCTAGTCTCCATCGACCCAACGCAATCAAGAAAGGCGGTCCATCTTGAGGAGGACAAGATCGTCATCATCTAGCTCAAGTGGATCATGTGCAAGGCAAAGGTTTGCCCTTGATAGGTTTTCTATTTTACCGGTCTCATGGTGGTAGTTGGGAAACTGGGTTATAGGATCGATAGCCGTACTATCAAGGAGGGCTCTCAAGTGAGTAGCTTGATCGTATCGTTCGTCGAGAGCTCAAACCATTGCATCCTTGCATCATGTTTCTTGGTTCTTGTTTGGTTATCTTTGTGAGTCTTATAGCTTATGGTCATCTTTATGACAAGCTTGAGTTCATCGAAAACGGAGTTTGCATGCGTCTTCTATGATGTTTTCGGTGTCGGAGGTTTTACCGGTCTTTTCCAAGGAAGGGTTCTCACCATTTTCTTTTGGGACTTTTCTCATTTGCTTATTATTGGTATTTCTCTCAAGATTGTGTTAGCCCTTGTCTCTAGCTTTCCAACAAACTTGGTTTCATCGAATTCGAGTCCGAATGCGAAGTTATAGTAGTTTTGGTGTTCGAAAAGGCTGCAGCGGTACTACTGCGGGTAGGAGCGGAAGTAATTTTTACTACCGCCCTTGGGAGCGGTACTACCGCTCTTGGGAGCGGTACTACCGCTTGAGCAGTACTACATGGCTACTTCGTGGCTACTTCCGCCGGGACCAAAAACTCGTCACAAGTCCAGCGGTGGTAAACACGGATGTAATTTTTAGTACCGCTTCATAGCAGTAGTACCGCTACCCTTAGCAGTAGTACCGCTACCCCTAGCAGTAGTACCGTGATGTCGGCGGTACTACCGCTCGATCTTGGCTGTGAGCATAACGGTTGGATTTTTCCCCACCTATAAAAGGGGTCTTCTTCCCATTGAACCTGATCCTTTGAGCTCGTGTTCTTCCCCCATTGTTGACCTTCTTCGAGCTTGCTAACTCTCAATCCCTCCATGGATTCTTGCTAGTTTTTGAGGGAAAAGAGAGAGGAGATCTAGATCCACATTTCCACCAATCACTTTCTCCTCTAAGTGGGGGGAACCCCCTTGGATCTAGATCTTGGAGTTCTTCGTGTTCTTCGTTCGTTCTTCCTCTCATTTTCCTCCCAAGCATTAGTTGCTTTGGTGGGATTTGGGAGAGAAGGACTTGGGCACTCCATGTGCCCTTGCCATTGCATTTGGTGCATCGATTTGAGTTCTCCACGGTGATACGTGGAAGTGAAGTTTGAGAAGCTTATTACTCTTGGGTGTTTGGGCACCCTAGAGCTTGTTCCTCTTGGGTGCCTTGGCGCCCTAGACGGTCGGTGGTGTTCGGAGCTCAATCATTGTGGTGTAAAGCTCCGGGCAAGCGTCGGGTTCTCCAATTAGGTTGTGGAGATCGCCCCGAGCAATTTGACTGGTACCGGTGACCGCCCCCAAGGGTTGCCAAAGTGTACGGGTTCGGTGACCGCCCCCAAGGGTTGCCATTTGTACGGGTTCGGTGACCGCCCTCAAGGGTCCCTTAGTGGAATCACGACATCTTGCATTGTGCGAGGGCGTGAGGAGATTACGGTGGCCCTAGTGGCTTCTTGGGGAGCATTGTGCCTCCACACCGCTCCAAACGGAGATTAGCATCCGCAAGGGTGTGAACTTCGGGATACATCGTCATCTTCGCGTGCCTCGGTTATCTCTTACCCGAGCCCTTTACTTATGCACTTTACTTTGTGATAGCCATATTGTTTCTTGTCATATATCTTGCTATCACCTAAGTAGTTTTTCTTGCTTAGCATAAGTTGTTGGTGCACATAGGTGAGCCTAGTTGTTGTAGGTTTTGTGCTTGACAAATTAACCGCTAGGTTTATTCCGCATTTGTTCAAGCCTCAACCGTAATTATTTTAAAGCGCCTATTCACCCCCCCCCTCTAGGCAGCATCCACGATCTTTCAATTGGTATCAGAGCCTCGTCTCTCTTTGTTGGGCTTAACCGCCTAGAGAGTAAAGATGTCGACTAGGGGATTAGGATTCTCTGACACTCTTAGTTTCGATGGCACAAATTTTGATGTTTGGGTAATTCGCATGCTTAATCTCTTTAGGGTCATGGACACAAATTTGGAGCGAATTGTAGATATGGGTTTTTCTCGTCCAAAGGATCCCCAAAAATTATCTTTAGAGGATGAGAAAAACTCTTATCTCAATGCTCAAGCTTCTAATGTGCTTTTCGATGCTTTGAGCAATGTAGTTATATTTCAACTCATGCCGTTCCGGGATGCTCATGAGTTGTGGACGAAGCTTCAAGATAAATATGGGGTGTCCAAGATTTGTAGGGATGATTGTTCTCCCTCCACCTCCGGCCGTATAGTCTTCTCAACTTCTTCTACTTCACCTACATGTGGTTTGCCACAAGGTAATGATATGGTGAGTAGTGTCGGTCATTGCGATGATGATAGTGTGCTTTTGTGGATGATTCTTCATCACTATATTATTGCAATGCTCCGTCTTTGGGCCTTAGCACTTGAGCACTCCAAATGTTTCACTTGCTTGTGTTGATAGTCCTTGCATATCATGTAGAAATTGCTTGACTAAATCTCATGATGATATGCTTGCTATATCTTGTTGCCATGATAAAATGCATGTATTTCCTCGAGTTGTTGTGCTAACAATGTAGTTGAAACCCAACACTCCATGGAACAAGATGTGGTCTTGAATGGTGCTTCAAGGGATCTTATATCATCATCTACTGCATTTTGCCTTATGGCCAAGGCTTCAAAGGTATCTCCCACTTTGAATCCCAATATATCTTGTGATGATATTGATGATGGCAAGAGTCATGATGATGTTGATTATGATGAAGAGAGTGATGATGTTGCCTCCTTAAAAATTAAGGGGAAATGATTTTTAAAGCTCTTCTTAAGAATAAAATTGCTCGTTCCAACTTCATGGAAATCATGTCTATTTCTATTAAGGGCAAGAAATATATTGATGAGTTGGAATCTCGTCTTGAGGAGCATGAGGTCACCATTGATAAAATGGAAGGTCATGAGCGTGATTACGCTAATGAGATTGCGGACCTCTCTCAAGCTCTTGAACTTGAAAAAACCACCAAGGAATCTCTTGAGGAGACTTTTGCTCTAGAATTATCTAGAGTGAGGGAATCTCGTGATAGAGCTCTTGAGGTGGCCAATGATTTTGAAACTAAAATTGAGGAGCTTGAAGTTGTGCATGCAAAACTCCTTGAGGACTTTGAGCACCTCGAAAATGGCTCAAGGGTCATTAAGAGTGAGCTCATAAAAATCACCGAGTCTCATGCTCAACTTAAAGCTTCATATTCAAAAGAGCTTGCCAAGTTGTCTTCTCCTCTTTTTGCTGATGATGATGCTTGTGCTACTAACTCTATCTCTTGTGAAGCATCCATTTTGAAGGAGAATGTTGAGCTACGGGCTCAACTTGAGTTGCTATCTAGCAATTATGGGAAATTGGAAGAAAGCCATGAAAATCTCTCAAGCTCTCATGACTATCTTCTAGTATCCCATAATGTGCTAAAGATAGCTCATGAGGCCATGCTTGCTAAGGTAACATCTAGTGAGCCTCATGTGGATACTAGCATGACTTCTAGTCAAAATGCTATATTGATATGTGCTAGTCCTTGTAATTCATCTACTCACGATGTTGGTACATCTTGTGATGAATTGCTTTCCTTGCCTTGTTGCTCTAACAATGAAGCTTATACTTCCTCTAGTACTTGTATTGAGACTAACCATGTAGAGGAAATCAAAGAGCTCAAGGCCCAAGTCACTTCTTTGAAGAAAGACTTGGAAAAGAGTCATGAAGGGAAATCCACACTCAACAATATCTTGAGTGTGCAAAAATCCCCCAATGACAAAGGTGGACTTGGATTCAACTCCAATAAGAAGAAGAACGGCCAAGAACAAGTCAAGAAATCGGCCAAGATTGTTTGCTTCAAGTGCAAAGTATAAGGGCATCATGTTAGATCTTGCCCATTGAAGAAGAAGGCCATTAGTGTCAAGCAACAAGGGAAGAGGGCACAAGTTCAATCTCATACTCAACCTCAAGTTGAAGAAAGGCCACTTCCCAAGAAGACTCAAGTTAATGCTTCTCTTGTTGAGAAATCAAGTGAGAAGATAGTGAAGAGTAGACGTTGCTACTTATGTCGTGAGAAAGGCCACGTCGCTTCTTCATGCACTAGTGGTAACTTATCCAACCCAATTATTATTGATGATGTCTATTCTCTTGGGAAGGATAAGGTTGGCAATGTGTTTGCCAAGTTTGTTGGTACTCAAAGTGGTGTCAAGAAAAGAACCATTTGGGTGGCCAAGCCTATTGTGACTAACCTCTTAGGACCCAACTTGGTTGGGGACCAACTAGCTCAAACTTGATCAGTAGGTGTTGTTGGAGGGCATTGGAGACTTGGCTACTTTATGAAGAATTAAGGGGACTTCATCATTCTAATTGTCTCAAGCCAAGTCATTCGGATTATCAAGTTTCTATCTTATACCCAATGTGCCTCCTTGCGGTAACTTGTACTCAAATCGTTTACATTGAAAGTTACTTGCCCCTTTGCATGTTTTGGTTTTGTTCCTTGCATGTGTTTGTATATGTTGTGTCTCCAAATTGCTTATCTTGAGTAATCAAGTTGGTGTATGTTGGTTTGCACTTCATGTACATGTGTGTCGTACGTTGAGCCTTTGTGCATCTTGTTTATTTCTTAGTTGGCTCTTGTGAGAGATTAATGGAATATCCAATTATGGGGGAGTGATGTGCTTTGTGCACCTCACAATCCTATAAATGTGTGTACATGAGTAATACCATCTAGTATTGATATTTCAAGATTATCTAGTCTCTAGGTGGTATATCTCTCATGAGAAATTCAAATTCTAAATTGTCCATTAATTATCTCTTGTTGGATCTTTTTAATTGCCTCTTGTATATCTTTAATTGGTATCACATTATGGGGGAGTAATATGCTATGTGTGTATTACTAGCCTAGAAAATGTGTACATTTGAGATATTGTCACCTATAATTGACATTGTAAATTATCTTGTTCCTAGGTGGCATGATAGCTCTACAAGTTGCAATTTGCTTGTGTTTGGTGTGAAGATGATGTCGGATATCCTTGCTATCTACCACCGGGAATTATTTCCATTTACTTCTTGTCTTTTGACAACTGGTACTCACTTTTGTGGTAGAATTTATTGATCATCTTTACATTGGCTTTTGTTTTTTAATTTTGCCTTTCTCTTGCCAAGGTTTGTGTCAACTCCCGTTGTCTTCCCTACCACTTGTGGATCTTGTTTATTTCTTGTCCTTGTCTAGTGTTTTCTAGATATAGTGAAAGTGGTGATCCCACCTTGTGCATTTTGTATTCAAATGCAAATTCTCTATAATGCACTAGTCTTGGGGGAGCTATCCTATTTTCTATAAGACACTCATCTTGCGATCCTTATCAAGTGTGTGTTGGTGGAAGGCAAGCCATTTTCTTTTTGGTACTTTGTGCCATCATGAAACTTTGTAGAGAGCTTGGTTTGTTTGGAACCATCCTCTCTTTTGGGAGTTTGATATCTTTTATTTTGAGTGTATCAATGGATATCTCAATCCTTGATGTATCTTTTATGGATATCCTCCAAGTGATGTTTTATTCATTTGGTATCCTTTTCACTTGGCATTTCTTTGTCTTTTGGTTTCGGGTTTTGAAGTCTTGAGCATGCATGTTTTCTTCATGTATTTTATTTGGCATGCTTTCTTTCTTTGACTCGATATATGGGAGAAACTCCACCTAGTCTCAATTTGGATGAGATGTGCATACTATTCATTTTCATATCTATATGCACATATTTATGTGGAGTTTGTCCTATGTATTGGTGTTTCTAACTATTTGGTCCCGATGAGTTTGGGTACCGTTTAGTTTGTGTTGTTCTTATAGGAACATTTGGAGATGCATTGGATGCTCGGCTCACTCACAAGGAAGGTGTTGTCACCATGTGCATATTGGGGTCAAGCTAGGATGATCAATGAACTACTATCTACCTTCAATTGGTATCAACTACATCCTTCCAATGGTATCTCGGTAATAAGTATCATCATCTACTACATGCACACATTACTTGCATCAACCTTGTGTAGGTTGTATCATGGCATGTATTTCATTCTTTCTTGTGATACTTGTTTCCTTTCTCAAAGCATCTCAACGATGATCTCATGTTGCTAGTTGTGATGTCTTTGATGTTCATGCGGTAGGAATTCATTTATATACAATAAGACCATATCTAGCCAAGTGCTATGCTTTCAAGAAAATATCTTATTGGTATATTTATGACTTCCTTGTGGATATCTTGTTCCTTCATGTTGTAACTATTTCAGGTGTACATCCCTCTTTGTAGATATATATCATCATAATTTTGTCTACCTAGAACCTTATACACTTGAGAGAAATTACATCTCTAGTTGATATCCTTTCTTTCGCGTCCACCTTGTCTTTCTTATGTTATTTCTTTGGTGGCTCCGTGAAAGCTTTTGCCTTGAGTGCGTGTCCTCTATCGTTGCATCTTGATGCACTCTTGTGTGGTGAAGATTATTTTCCTCTTGCTTATCTTTACGAGGCTTTTGCCATCTTAATTGGTACCCCTCGTCTTGATGAGCCTCTCATCGTCTATCTTCACCACGTGTTGTCACAAGCATAGGTTCTCTATTTTCTTATTAGTAAGCTTGTGAACCCATTTGCTTGTTGTGTGTGAGAATGAAAGGCTTTGCACCATGTATCTCATTCATTCGAGACTATGTTGATGCTTATGCTCATCCGTATATTAGTCTTCTCATGTGCTTTGCCATGACTCACACACATATTTTTGGTTGAGCCTATTCTTAAGTTGCCTCTGTTACAATGTTGCTCAACCATGTGCTTGTTGCAAGCGCTAGGCTTAGTTTCCTATATGCTCACTTGCACTTGTTGTTAGTTTCTGTTGATTTTGGGGGAGCTATGATCCTATTTTGTGCACTTTGTATCCTAATACAAAAATTCTTGATGTGCACAAATCATGGGGAGCTTCTCTAGTTTCTTTAGAACAATCCTCTGCTCATATCATAATATCTTTTTCATGTGGCTCGTAGGATCTTCGGTCTAGTTGGTTCAGTTGATATCTTTTGATAGCTTGCTTCAATTGGTATCTTTTGATTGACTGATTGCTTGTTTCCCTCTTTGTTATGTCTTTGTGGCATATCATTGTTTTGCAATCTTGGTGCCTCAATATAGTTGGTCTTCCTCCAAGTATTACCTTTGGATATGTGTATGGCATTCCACTCTCTTGTTGAGAAATACACAACTTTTGGAGGAACACCTTTTATATTGGTCTTCTTAGCTTTTAGCCCATTTTGGCAATCGATGCCAATGGGGAGAAGTTTCAGAGAGTTTTGTGGAGAAGTCTTGAGTTTTCTCCTTGCTTTGGTTTTGTTCCTAAGCATTTGCATCTCATCGCATGCATTACTGGTTGTTGCATTGCATGGTGATGCATAAATCCTATATAAACTCTCTTGAAAGTGATTGTCATCAACTACCAAAATGGGGAGATTGAAAGGACATGCGGTGCCCCATGTGTGGTTTTGGTAATTGATGACATTCTCTATGGACTAATGGTTGCCTTGAGTTATATTTGAAGGATTTGTCCATAGGCATTTCTTGAAGTCCATGTGTTGGTTTCAAGGAGTTTATGTGTTGACCAAGGTGCTATTAAGGAATTATCCAAAGATTGGTCATGTGAGTGTTGAGCTTATTGCAAGCATGTCTTGAAGAAGAAGATTGTGTGATCATTCATGTTTACCTTTAAGACATCATCCAAACGAAGAGAGTTGGAAAGATTCAAGGTTGATCAAGACTAAGTCAAGAGTGAATCAAGTTGATCAACTCACAAAGTGTAGAAGATGTACCGAGAGGATCAAGTGATCCCATGGTATGGTAAGCATTATCCATTGCACTTTGTGTACTAACCCATGGTCTATGTGAGAGTCTATGTGGGGTTAGATGCGTGTCCATGGGCTTGCGTCCAAGAGGAAGATATCATACAACCCATGGAAAGGATGACATCAAGTGGTGATCGTCATCAAGATTGCCGTGTGCAAGTTCAAGTGGAGCATCACGAAAAGATCAAGTGCTTGAAGCTTGCCATCCATTGTGGTGTCAATGGACTTGTGAAGATGTGCCGAAGAGTGGCTCACCCATAGTGGAGTATGGGGGAGCAATCATCTAGTCTCCATCGACCCAACGCAATCAAGAAAGGTGGTCCATCTTGAGGAGGACAAGATCGTCATCATCTAGCTCAAGTGGATCATGTGCAAGGCAAAGGTTTTCCCTTGATAGGTTTTCTATTTTACCGGTCTCATGGTGGTAGTTGGAAAACCGGGTTATAGGATCGATAGCCGTACTATCAAGGGGGCTCTCAAGTGAGTAGCTTGATCGTATCGTTAATCGAGAGCTCAAACCATTGCATCCTTGCATCATGTTTCTTGGTTCTTGTTTGGTTCTCTTAGTTAGTCTTAGAGCTTATGGTCATCTTTATGACAAGCTTGAGTTCATCAGCGGAGTTTGCATCGTCTTCTATGATGTTTTCGTGTCGGAGGTTTTACGGTCTTTTCCGAGGAAGGGTTCTCACCATTTTCTTTTGGGCCTTTTCTCATTTGCTTATTATTGGTATTTCTCTCAAGATTGTGTTAGCCCTTGTCTCTAGCTTTCCAACAAACTTGGTTTCGTCGAATTCGGAGTCCGAATGCAGAAGTTATGGTAGTTTTGGTGTTCTGAAAAGGCTGCAGCGGTACTACCGCGGGTAGGAGCGAAAGTATTTTTTTACTACCGCCCTTGGGAGCGGTACTACCGCTCTTGGGAGCAGTACTACCGCTTGGAGCAGTACTACCGCGGCTACTTCCGTGGCTACTTCCGCTCGGGACCAAAAACTCGTCACAAGTCCAGCGGTGGTAGGCACGGATGTAATTTTTAGTACCGCTTCATAAGCAGTAGTACCGCTACCCTTAGCAGAGTACCGCTACCCCTAGCAGTAATACCGTGATGTCGAGCGGTACTACCGCTCGATCTTGAGCTGTGAGCATAACGGTTGAATTTTTCCCCACCTATAAAGGGGTCTTCTTCCCCATTGAACCTGATCCTTTGAGCTCGTGTTCTTCCCCATTGTTGACCTTCTTGAGCTTGCTAACTCTCAATCCCTCCATGGATTCTTGCTAGTTTTGAGGGAAAAGAGAGAGGAGATCTAGATCCACATTTCCACCAATCACTTTCTCCACTAAGTGAGGGGAACCCCCTTGGATCTAGATCTTGGAGTTCTTCGTGTTCTTCGTTCGTTCTTCCTCTCATTTTCCTCCCAAGCATTAGTTGCTTTGGTGGGATTTGGGAGAGAAGGACTTGGGCACTCCGTGTGCCCTTGCCATTGCATTTGGTGCATCGATTTGAGTTCTCCACGGTGATACGTGGAAGTGAAGTTTGAGATCTTGGGTGTTTGGGCACCCTAGAGCTTGTTCCTCTTGGGTGCCTTGGCGCCCTAGACTGTTGGTGGTGTTCGGAGCTCAATCATTGTGGTGTAAAGCTCCGGGAAAGCGTCGGGTTCTCCAATTAGGTTGTGGAGATCGCCCCGAGCAATTTTACTTGTACCAGTGACCGCCCCCAAGGGTTGCCAAAGTGTACGGGTTCATTGACCACCCCCAAGGGTTGCCATTTGTACGGGTTCGGTGACCGCCCTCAAGGGTCCCTTAGTGGAATCACGACATCTTGCATTGTCTTGGCGTGAGGAGATTCTGTGGCCCTAGTGGCTTCTTGGGAGCATTGTGCCTCCACACCGCTCCAAGCGGAGATTAGCATCCACAAGGGTGTGAACTTGGGATACATCGTCATCTCCGCGTGCCTCGGTTATCTCTTACCCGAGCCCTTTACTTATGCACTTTACTTTGTGATAGCCATATTGTTTCTTGTCATATATCTTGCTATCACCTAAGTAGTTTTTCTTGCTTAGCATAAGTTGTTGGTGCACATAGGTGAGCCTAGTTGTTGTAGGTTTTGTGCTTGACAAATTAACCGCTAGGTTTATTCCGCATTTGTTCAAGCCTCAACCGTAATTATTTTAAAGCGCCTATTCACCCCCCCCCCCTCTAGGCGGCATCCACGATCTTTCAACATGTATATCAAATATACCTTTCACTTTGCCATCCTTTTTATCCGCCAAATACTTGGGGCAGTTCCGCTTCCAGTGACCAGTCCCTTTGCAGTAGAAGCACTCAGTCTCAGGCTTAGGTCCAGACTTGGGCTTCTTCACTTGAGCAGTAACTTGCTTGCCGTTCTTCTTGAAGTTACCCTTCTTCTTGAAACTAGTGGTCTTGTTGACTATCAACACTTGATGCTCCTTCCTGATTTCTACCTCCGCAGCCTTTAGCATTGCAAAGAGCTAGGGAATTCTCTTATCCATCCCTTGCATATCACAGTTCATCATGAAGCTTTTGTAGCTTGGTGGCAGTGATTGAAGAACTCTGTCAATGACACTATCAATAGGAAGATTAACTCCCAGTTGAGTCGAGTGATTGTGGTACCCAGACATTCTGAGTATATGTTCACTGACAGAACTATTCTCCTCCATTTTGCAGCTATAGAACTTATTGGAGACTTCATATCTCTCAATCCGGGCATTTGCTTGAAATATTAACTTCAACTCTTGGAACATCTCATATGCTCCATGACATTCAAAATGTCGTTGAAGTCCCGGTTCTAAGCCGTAAAGCATGGCACACTGAACTATCGAGTAGTCATCAGCCATGCTCTGCCAAGCGTTCATAACGTCCGGCGTTGCTCCTGCAGCGGGTCTTGCACCTAGCAGTGCTTCCAGGACGTAATTCTTCTGTGCAGCAATG
The DNA here is from genome assembly GCA_021605205.1 of Aegilops longissima. Classification (NCBI taxonomy): domain Eukaryota; kingdom Viridiplantae; phylum Streptophyta; class Magnoliopsida; order Poales; family Poaceae; genus Aegilops; species Aegilops longissima. The sequence goes on along the minus strand of CM038679.1, from coordinate 111,619,596 downwards.
AGGATAATCCTCAAGTTACGGACCCAGTCCGTGTAGTTGCTACCATCATCTTTCAACTTAGCTTTCTCTAGGAACGCATTAAAATTCAAAGTAACAGTAGCACAGACCATTTATCTACAACAACATAGGCATGCAAAATACTATCAGGTACTAAGTTCATGATAAATTAAAGTTCAATTAATCATATTACTTAAGAACTACCACTTAGATAGACATCCTTCTAGTCATCTAAATGATCACGTGATCCATATCAACCAAACCATGTCCGATCATCACGTGAGATGGAGTGTTCTTAATGGTAAACATCACTATGTTGACCATATCTACTATATGATTCATGCCCGACCTTTCGGTCTCAGTGTTCTGAGGCCATATCTGCATATGCTAGGCTCGTCAAGTTTAACCCGAGTATTCTGCGTGTGCAAAACTGGCTTGCACCCGTTGTATGTGAACTTAGAGCTTATCACACCCGATCATCACATGGTGTCTCGGCACAATGAACTGTAGCAATGGTGCATACTCTGAGAGAACACTTATACCTTGAAATTTAGTGAGAGATCATCTTATAATGCTACCGTCGTACTAAGCAAAATAAGATGCATAAAGGATAAACATCACATGTAACCAATATAAGTGATATGATATGGCCATCATCATCTTGTGCCTTTGATCTCCATCTCCAAAGCACCGTCATGATCACCATCGTCACCGGCTTGACACCTTGATCTCCATCGTAGCATCGTTGTCGTCTCGCCAACTATTGCTTCTACGACTATCGCTACCGCTTAGTGATAAAGTAAAGCAATTGCATGGCGATTGCATTTCATACAATAAAGTGACAACCATATGGCTCCTGCCAGTTGCCGATAACTGTTAAAAAACATGATCATCTCATACAACAATTTATATATCATCACGTCTTGACCATATCACAACAGAACAAGCCCTGCAAAAACAAGTTAGACGTCCTCTACTTTGTGTGCTACGAGCTTCTAGCAAGAACCATTCTTACCTACGCATAAAACAAGTTAGACGTCCGCAAGTTTGATGTGGCTGCTACGAGCTTCTAGCAAGAACCATTCTTACCTACGCATAAAACCACAACGATTTTTAGTCAAGTGTGCTGTTTTAACCTTCAACAAGGACCTGGCATAGTCAAACTCGATTCAACTAAAGCTAGAGAAACAGACATCCACTAGCCACCTGTGTGCGAAGCACGTCAGTAGAACCAGTCTCATGAACGCGGTCATGTAATGTCGGTTTGGGCCGCTTCATCCAACAATACCACCGAATCAAAGTAAGACATGCTGGTAAGCAGTAGGACTATTATCGCCCACAACTCATTGTGTTCTACTCGTGCATATAACATCTACGCATAGACCTGGCTCGGATGCCACTGTTGGCGAATGCAGTATTTCAAAAAAAATTACCTACGATCACGCAAGATCTATCTAGGAGATGCATAGAAATGAGCGGGGAGAGTGTGTCTATGTACCCTCGTAGACCGAAAGCGGAAGCGTTTAGTAACGCGGTTGATGTAGTCAAACGTCTTCGAGGTCCAACTGATCCAAGTACCGAACGTACGACACCTCCGCGATCAGCACACGTTCAGCTCGGTGACGTCCCTCAAACTCTTGATCTATTTGAGGCCGAGGGAGAGTTCCGTCAGCATGACGGCATGGCGACGGTGTTGATGAAGTTACCGGCGCAGGGCTTCCCCTAAGCACTACGACGATATGACCGAGGTGTGTAACTTGGAGGGGGGCACCGCACACGACTAAGAGAAGACTTGGTGTGCCTTTGGGGTGCCCCCTCCCACGTAGATAAAGGGGGGAGGAGGAGGAGCCAGCCCTAGAGGGGGCACGCCAAGGGGGGAGTCCTACTTGGACTCCTAGTCCAAGTAGGATTCGCCTCCCCTCCTTCCTTCCACCGGAGAGGGAAAGGGAAGGAGAGAGGAGAAGGAAAGAGGAGGCGCCCCTCCTAGTCAATCGTACTCCCTATAGGGAGGGGGCGTGGCTGCCCCTTCTGGATTGCCTCCCCTCTTCCCTATGGCCCATGTAGGCCCAATCTTCCCCCGGGGGGTTCCGGTAACCTCCCGGTACTCCGAATAAATGCCCGAATCACTCGGAACCACTCCGATGTCTGGATGCAACCTTCCAATATATGAATCTTTACCTCTCGACCATTTCGAGACTGCTCGTCATGTCCGTGATCTCATCCAGGACTCAGAACAAACTTCGGTTCATCAAAACACAAAACTCATAATACAAATCGTATCGAACGTTAAGCGTGCGGACTCTACGGGTTCAGAACTATGTAGACATGACCGAGACACATCTGTCAATAACCAATAGCGGAACCTGGATGCTCATATTGGCTCCTACATATTCTACGAAGATCTTTATCGGTCAAACCGCATACAACATACGTTGTTCCCTTTGTCATCGGTATGTTACTTGCCCGAGATTCGATCGTCGGTATCCTCATACCTAGTTCAATTTCGTTACCAGCAAGTCTCTTTACTCGTTCCGTAATGCATCATCCCATGACTAACTCATTAGTCACATTGCTTGTAAGGCTTACAGTGATGTGCATTACGGAGAGGGCCCAGAGATACCTCTCCGATACAGGAGTGACAAATCCTAATTTTGATCTATGCCAACCCAGCAAACACCTTTGGAGACATCTGTAGAGCATCTTTATAATCACCCAGTTATGTTGTGACGTTTGATAGCACACGAGGTGTTCCTCCGATATTCGGGAGTTTCATAATCTCATAGTGTGAGGAACATGTATAAGTCATGAAGAAAGCAATAGCAAAAAAACTAAACGATCATTATGCTAAGCTAACGGATGGGTCTTGTCCATCACATCATTCTCTAATGATGTGATCCCGTTCATCAAATGGCAACACATGTCTATGGTCAGGAAACATAACCATCTTTGATTAACGAGCTAGTCAAGTAGAGGCATACTAGGGACACTCTGTTTTGTCTATGTATTCACACATGTACTAAGTTTCCGATTAATACAATTCTAGCATGAATAATAAACATTTATCATGATATAAGGAAACATAAATAACAACTTTATTATTGCCTCTAGGGCATATTTCCTTCAGAAATTTACAACGGCTTCTCTCGAGGATGTGCTCGAAGGAACCGCTAGTGATGCGGCCGACAAGTGTGGGGAGCCCTAGATAACGTTTAGAGAACGCTTCTACTATAATTCCCAAAGTATCCTTGAGTTCCTCTCGAAGAGGTGCTGCTGTATTGCCACTGAAGAAAATGGAGCTTTTCTCACGGTTGACAGCTTGACCCGAGCAGTCAGCGTAAATTCGTAGAATATCATTGAGTCTAGTTGCACTCTGGGTTTTGGCACTTTTAGAAAGATCAAGCTATCGTCGGCAAATAACAAGTGGTTAACCCATGGTGAGTGAATGCTAACTCGTATTCCTCTGCCAATTTGCGCTCCTCTGTAGTGATTCAGTAAAGAGTTGAGGCCTTGAGCACAAATGAGAAACAAATAAGGTGATAACGGGCACCCTTGACGTAAGCCTCTGGAGGGATTAAAGAAGGGGAGGAGCTCTCCATTGACTTTAATTGTGAATCTGACCGAAGTCACATATTTCATCACTAATCTGATAAATCGATCATTGAAGCCTAGCTTGTTGAGCGCATAGCTTCAAGATAATGCCATTGCACTCTATCATAAGCCTTCAACATATCGAGTTTAACGGTGCGACAATATTTTTTCCTTTCTTCCTCCTGAGTGTGAATACTCTCATAAGCTATGAGCACGTTGTCAGTGATCAAGCGTCTGGGGACAAAAGCACTCTGTTCCTCGCCGATTATCTCATCTAGGATGAGTCTCAGCCGGTTTGCATCCACCTTAACTGCAATTTTGTATAAGACCGAGCAGAGAGCAATAGGGCGGAACTGGGATATTTTTTTTGGATTCCTTACCTTAGGGATCAAGGTGATAGCAGTGTCATTCGGTCCCATCGGTAACTCACCACCATTCAGAAACTCCAAGACAACATGAGAGATGTTATTACCCAGAACATCCCAATGTCGTTAGTAAAACGAGTCGTGAAGCCATCTACTCCTGGGGCCTTTGAAGGGGCCATATCAAAAAGGGCCTTCTTGACTCCTCGGTTGTATATTCTTTATCTAGCAAGTCATTCATGCCTTTAGAGACTCGGGGTGCCACACAATCTAGCAGGTCATCCATAGCCCGATACCCTTGTGTTTGGTACAACACTACAAAGACACTTGATATATCTTCCTTCACTTCATCAGGTTCAGTACAAATGTGACCATCGCCCTTCTCCAATGAAGTGATTCTGTTAATCCTCTTCCGAAGAGCGGCCTGAGCTTGGAAATAGCCCATGTTTCGGTCGCCTTCTTTTAGCCACAGCACACGCGAACGCTGCTTGAGCCACACCTCTTCCTGTCGAAGTGCTTCACGCAGCTACGCTGCTACTCTTTTCTCCTCCTCCGACGACCCACGGCCAATCGAGGAACACCGTAGACGATCTATGCGTTGCTAAAGTTTGCGTACTTTTTTCGTCAAATTTCCAAACTCCCGCGCACCCCATGATCCCAACTTTTGTTGGACAACTGCCAGGGCAGCAACCATGCCCTGTAGGCCTCCTTGACCTGATCCCGTCTGCCAGATCTCACAAACAAGCTCATCATATTGCGCATGAGATTGCCAGACATTCTTATATCAAATTTTTTTGCTGCTCCAAACCAATTGTTTGCTGCATGTGTACGCACTTCAGCTAGCACGTAACAGTGATCTGATTCCGCACTATTGATGTGTTTTACTGACGTGAACTCAAAGAGATGCAGGAAGGCTGCGTTCGCAAAGGCCCGATCAAGCCTTGCTTTGACATTTGCAGCTCAATCTTGCCTGTTATCCCATGTGAATGGTACGCCTCTCCACCCTAAATCTTGGAGTGAGCCCTCCTCCGTTGCTTCCCGAAATGCCTTCATTTGGCTCTCCGATCTCACATTTGCTCCAAAATGCTCTTCTGCATATAAAGTCTCATTGAAGTCCCCCATGCAAATCCATGCATGATGCGGAAGAGTGAACAACGTGCGAAGGAAGCGCCAACTATGACATCTGTTTTCCACTCATGGCGCCCTGTAAAACCCTGTGAACCGCCAAGATTTATTTTCTTGCTTGACAGTTACATCAATGTCAGAAATACTATAGTTTTCCAAAGTGACATCAACATCTTTCGACCAAAATAAACCAATACCACCACTTAGCCCATCACTGTCGACGGCAAAACATCCTGAAAAACCGAGAGAGGTTTTCAAATCTTCCACTCTTTTACACTTTATTTTGGTTTCCATTATAAATAAAAGGGCGGGGCCTTCTTACTTCACCACTTTGCGAAGCTCTGGAACTAACCAAGGGTTCCCAAGCCCTAGGCAGTTCCAGCTTAATGTACGCATTGGCTCAGGCAGGGCTGACCAACAGTCCGTGCCGAATTTTCAGAAGAAGGCGGGGCAGGATTTTTCTTCTTGGATTCCCTCTATGCTCTGCCTTCAGTTTGATCATCTCCCTTAGTGCATGCTGAAAAGACCATACCCTCCATGCTCTTACCAACATCCTCACCCTGACATTCAGTAATGGTTAGAGTAGGTTTCTATGCCACTAGTTTATAAACCTGTGTCATTTGTGGTCCCCCTTTGCGTTTTTTCTGTACAGGTTTAACTGGAGAAGTGACCTCTCCTTGTTGCTTCTGCTTGGAGTTTGAAGAACGAGATTCTCTAGTGTTGTTCTATGTGTCCTGCCTTTCCTTCGTTGTGCTGTCGGCAGAACTTGCTTTCTTGCGATCCTCGCTAGCCCACAGGCTTGGCTTGAAAGGCAGATCGCCATTCTCGTCCCTTGTGCCCGGAGTAGGGCAGTAGAGATTAGAGTGCCCGAGTCGGCCACATGAGAAACAAAAGTGCGGAATCTGTAATACTCAATATCATACCATTCCACCTTTTTCCTCTTTGCCGAATCAATCACAATCCATCTGCGAAGAGGTTTCTTGACATTAATGAAGGAAATATGCCCTAGAGGCAATAATAAAGTTGTTATTTATATTTCCTTATATCATGATAAATGTTTATTATTCATTCTAGAATTGTATTAACTGGAAACTTAGTACATGTGTGAATACATAGACAAACAGAGTGTCCCTAGTAGGCCTATACTGGGCTAGCTCATTAATCAAACATGGTTAAGTTTCCTGACCATAAACATGTGTTGTCATTTGATGAACCGGATCACATCATTAGAGAATGATGTGATGGACAAGACCCATCCGTTAGCTTAGCATTATGATCGTTTAGTTTTATTACTATTGCTTTCTTCATGACTTATACATATTCCTCTGACTATGAGATTATGCAACTCCCAAATACCGGAGGAACACTTTGTGTGCTATCAAACGTCACAACGTAACTGGGTGATTATAAAGATGCTCTACAGGTGTCTCCGAAGGTGTTTGTTAAGTTGGCATAGATCAAGATTAGGATTTGTGACTCCGTGTATCGAAGAGGTATCTCTAGGCCCTCTCGGTAATGCACATCACTATAAGCCTTGCAAGCAATGTGACTAATGAGTTAGTTGCGGGATGATGCATTACGGAACAAGTAAAGGGACTTGCCAGTAACGAGATTGAACTAGGAATGATGATACCAACGATCGAATCTCGGGCAAGTAACATACCAATGAGAAAGGGAATGACGTATTTTGTTATGCGGTTTGACCGATAAAGATCTTCATAGAATATGTAGGAACCAATATCAGCATCCAGGATTCGTTATTGGTTATTTATCGAAGATGTGTCTCGGTCATGTCTACATAGTTCTCGAACCGGTAGGGTCCGCATGCTTAATGTTCGATGACGATTTGAATTATGAGTTGTGTGTTTTGGTGACAGATGTTTGTTCAGATTCCCGGCTGAGATCACGGACATGGCGAGGAGTCTTGAAATGGTCGAGAGGTAAATATTCATATATTGGAAGGTTGTATTCGGACATCGGAATGGTTCCGAGTGATTCGGGTATTTTACCGGAGTACCGAGGGGTTACCGGAACCCACCGGGGAAGTGTTGGGCTAACATGGGCCTAAGGGAGAGAGAGGGAAGTCCGCGGGGGGTTGATTTGTCCATTTTGCATCATGCTTTTATATCAATATTTATTGCATTATGGTCTGTCATTACACATTATGTCACAATACTTATGCCTATTCTCTCTTACTTTACAAGGTTTACACGAAGAGGGAGAATGCCGGCAGCTAGAATCCTGGGTTGGAAAAGGAGCAAATATTAGAAACCTATTCTGCACAACTCCAAAAGTCCTGAAACTCCATGAAAGTCAGTTTTGGAATATATTAAAAATATTGGGCGAAGAAAGCACGGAGGGGGCCACACCACATCCCACGAGGGTGGGGCGCCCCCCCTCCTCGTGGGCCCCCTGGCAGGCCTCCGGTGCCCATCTTTGGCTATATGAAGTCTTTTGCCTTAGAAAAAATGAGGAGGAAGCTTTCGGGACGAAGCACCACCATCACGAGGCGGAACCTGGCGAAACCAATCTAGGGCTCCGGCGGAGCTGTTCTACCGGGGAAACATCCCTCCGGGAGGGGGAAATCATCACCATCGATCCTCTCATCGGGAGGGGGTCAATCTCCATCAACATCTTCACCAGCACCATCTCCTCTCAAACCCTAGTTCATCTCTTGTATCCAATCTTTGTCCTAAAACCTCAGATTGGTACATGTGGGTTGCTAGTAGTGTTGATTACTCCTTGTAGTTGATGCTAGTTGGTTTATTTGGTGGAAGATAATATGTTCAGATCCTTTATGCATATTAATACCCCTCTGATTATGAACATGAACATGATTTGTGAGTAGTTACGTTTGTTCCTGGGGACATGGGAGAAGTCTTGCTATAAGTAGTCATGTGAATTTGGTATTCGTTCGATATTTTGATGAGATGCATGTTGTCTTTCCTCTAGTGGTGTTATGTGAACGTCGACTACATGACACTTCACCATTTTTTGGGCCTAGAGGAAGGCATTGGTAAGTAATAAGTAGATGATGGGTTGCTAGAGTGATGAAGCTTAAACCATAGTTTATCGTTGCTTAAGTAAGGGCTGATTTGGATCCATATGTTTCATGCTATGGTTAGGTTTACCTTAATTCTTCTTTTGTAGTTGTGGATGCTTGCGAGAGAGGTTAATCATAAGTGGGATGCTTGTCAAAGTAAGGGCAGTACCCAAGCACCGGTCCACCCACATATCAAATTATCAAAGTAACGGGCGCGGATCATATGAGTATGATGAAAACTAGCTTGACGATAATTCCCATGTGTCCTTGGGAGCGCTTTCCTTTACATAAGAGTTTGTCCAGGCTTGTCCTTTGCTACAAAAAGGATTGGGCCACCTTGTTGCACCTTATTTACTTTTATGACTTGTTACCCGTTACAAATTACCTTATCACAAAACTATGTGTTACCGATAATTTCAGTGCTTGCAGAGAATACCTAACTGAAAACCGCTTGTCATTTCCTTCTGCTCCTCGTTGGGTTCGACACTCTTACTTATCGATAGGACTACAATAGATCCCCTATACTGTGGGTCATCAAGACTCTTTTCTAGCGCCGTTGCCGGGGAGTGAAGCGCCTTTGGTAGGTGGAATTTGGTAAGGAAAAATTTATATAGTGTGCTGAAATTTACTGTCACTTGTTACTATGGAACAAAATCCTTTGAGGGGCTTGTTCGGGGTATCTTGACCCCGACCAGTAGAGGAAAGAGTTGCTCCTCAACCTACTGAACCTACTGAAAATGTTTGCTTTGAAATTCCTTCGGGTACGATAGAGAAACTTCTAGCTAATCCTTTTACAGGAGATGGAACATTGCATCCCGATTTGCACCTAATCTATGTGGATGAAGTTTGTGGATTATTTAAGCCTGCAGGTATGAACGAGGATGTTAACAAGAAGAAGGTCTTCCCTTTATCTTTCAAGGGAAAGACATTGACATGGTTTAGGCTATGCGATGATATTGGGTCATGGAACTACAACCGATTGAAATTGGAATTTCATCAGAAGTTTTATCCTATGCATCTGGTTCATCATGATCGTAACTATGTATATAATTTTTGGCCTTGTCAAGGAGAAAGTATCGCTCAAGCTTGGGGGAGGCTTAAGTCAATGTTATATTCATGCCCCAATCATGAGCTCTCAAGATAAATTATTATTCAAAATTTTTGTGCTTGGCTTTCTCTCAATAATCGCTCCATGCTCGATACTTCTTGTACTGGTTCTTTTATGATGAAGACTATTGAATTAAGATGGTATTTATTGGAAAGAATTAAACGCAACTTTGAAGATTGGGAACTCGATGAAGGTAAGGAGTCAGGTATAACACCTAAGTTTGATTGTGTTAAATCTTTTATGGATACCGATGTCTTCCGTGAATTTAGCACTAAATATGGACTTTACTCTGAGATAGTAGCTTCTTCTATGAATCATTTGCTACTCATGTTGATATTCCTAAGGAGAAGTGGTTTAAATATCATCCTCCCATTGAATTAAAAGTAGTTGAACCTATTAAAGTTGAAGAAAAGACTATCACTTATAATGTTGATCCTGTTGTTCCTACTGCTTATATTGAGAAACCACCTTTCCCTGTTAGAATAAAGGATCATGCTAAAGCTTCAACTGTGGTCAAAAAAAGTAATATTAGAACACCCAAACATTCTGAGCAAATTAAAGTTGAACCTAGTATTGCTATGGTTAAAGATCTCTTGGTTGATAATATTGATGGGCATGTTATTTACTTCTGTGATGAAGCTGCTGGAATTGCTAAACCCGATACTAAAGATAAACATAGACCTGTTGTTGGCATGCCTGTTGTTTCGGTTAAAATAGGAGATCACTGTTATCATGGATTATGTGATATGGGTGCTAGTGTCAGTGCAATACCTTATACCTTATATAAAGAAATTATGCATGATATTGCACCTGCTGAGATAGAAGATATTGATGTTACTATTAAGCTTGCCAATAGAGATACTATCTCACTGGTTGGGATTGTTAGAGATGTTGAAGTCTTGTGTGGGAAAATTAAATATCCTACTGATTTTCTTGTTCTTGGTTCCCCACAAGATGACTTTTGTCCCATTATATTTGGTAGACCCTTCTTGAATACTGTTAATGCTAAGATAGATTGCAAAAAGGATGTTGTTACTATTGGATTAGGGGATATGTCTCATGATTTTAATTTTGCTAAATTTCGTAGACAATCCCATGATAAAGAATTGCCTAGTGAAGATGAAATTATTGGTCTTGCTTCTATTGCCGTGCCTCCTAACGATCCTTTAGAACAATATTTGTTAGACCATGAAAATGATATGTTTATGAATGAAAGAAGGGAAATAGATGAAGTATTCTTTAAACAGGGACCTATTTTGAAACACAACTTGCCTGTTGAAATTCTAGGGGATTCTCCTCCACCCAAGGGTGATCCCGTGTTTGAGCTTAAACCATTACCTGATACTCTTAAATATGCTTATCTTGATGAAAAGAAGATATATCCTGTTATTATTAGTGCTAACCTTTCAGAGCAGGAAGAAGAGAAATTATTGAAAACTCTGAAGAAGCACTGTGCTGCTGTTGGATATACTCTGGATGATCTTAAGGGCATTAGTCCCACTCTATGCCAGCACAAAATAAAATTGGAGAAAGACGCTAAACCGGTTGTTGATCACCGAAGACGGTTAAATCCTAGGATGAAAGAAGTGGTAAGAAATGAAATACTAAAGCTTTTGGAGGCAGGTATAATTTATCCCGTTGCTCATAGTCAGTTGGTAAGTCCTGTCCATTGTGTCCCTAAGAAGGGAGGCATTACTGTTGTTCCTAATGATAAAGATGAATTGATCCCACAAAGAATTGTTACAGGTTATAGAATGGTAATTGATTTCCGCAAATTGAATAAAGCTACTAGAAAAGATCATTACCCTTTACCTTTTATCGATCAAATGCTAGAAATATTATCCAAACATACACATTTTTTCTTTCTAGACGGTTATTCTGGTTTTTCTCAAATACCTGTGTCAAAAGAGGATCAGGAAAAGACCACTTTTACTTGCCCTTTCGGTACCTTTGCTTATAGACGTATGCTTTTTGGTTTATGCAATGCACCTGCTACCTTTCAAAGATGTATGACTGCTATATTCTCTGACTTTTGTGAAAAGATTGTTGAGGTTTTCATGGATGATTTCTCCATGTATGGAACTTCTTTTGATGATTGCTTAAGCAACCTTGATCGAGTTTTGCAGAGATGTGAAGAAACTAATCTTGTCTTGAATTGGGAGAAGTGCCACTTTATGGTTAATGAAGGTATTGTCTTGGGACATAAAATTTCTGAAAGAGGTATTGAAGTTGATAAAGCTAAAGTTGATGCTATTGAAAAGATCTTTGTGTCATAAGGACATTAAAGGTATAAGAAGTTTCCTTGGTCATGCGGTTTTTATAGGAGGTTCATTAAAGACTTCTCAAAATTTCTAGGCCTCGACTAATCTCTTAGAAAAGATGTTCCTTTTGTCTTTGATGATGATTGTGTAGAAGCATTTGAAATACTTAAGAAAGCCTTGATTTACTACCTATTGTTCAACCACGATTGGAATTTACCCTTTGAAATTATGTGTGATGCTAGTGATTATGCTGTAGGTGATGTTCTAGGACAAAGAGTTGATAAGAAATTAAATGTTATCCAATATGCTAGTAAAACTCTAGATAGTTCCCAGAGAAACTATGCTAGTACTGAAAAGGAATTTTTAGCAGTTGTATTTGCTTGTGATAAGTTCAGACCTTATATTGTTGATTCTAAAGTAACTATTCATACTGATCATGCTGCTATTAAATACCTTATGGAAAAGAAAGATGCTAAACCTAGACTTATTAGATGGGTTCTCTTGCTACAAGAATTTGATTTGCATATTATTGATAGAAAGGGAGCTGAGAACCCCATTGCAGACAACTTGTCTAGGTTACAGAATGTTCTTGATGACCCACTACCTATTGATGATAGCTTCCCTGATGAACAATTAGCTGTCATAAATGGTTCTCGTACTGCTCCATGGTATGCTGATTATGCCAATTACATTGTTGCTAAATTTATACCACCTAGTTTCACATACCAGCAAAAGAAAAAGTTTTTCTATGATTTAAGACATTACTACTAGGATGACCCACACCTTTATAAAGAAGGAGTAGATGGTGTTATTAGACGTTGTGTACCTGAGCATGAACAGGAACATATCTACGCAAGTGTCACTCCGAGGCTTATGGAGGACACCACGCTGGAGATAGAACTGCGCATAAGGTATTGCAATCCGGTTTTTATTGGCCTACCCTTTTTAAAGATGCCCGTAAGTTTGTTTTGTCTTGTGATGAATGTCAAAGAATTGGTAATATTAGTAGACGTCAAGAAATTCCTATGAACTATTCACTTGTTATCGAACCATTTGATGTTTGGGGCTTTGATTATATGGGACCGTTTCCTTCCTCTAATGGGTATACACATATTTTAGTTGTTGTTGATTACGTTACTAAGTGGGTAGAAGCTATTCCAACTAGTAGTGCTGATCATAACACCTCAATTAAGATGCTTAAACAAGTCATTTTTCAAGGTTTGGAGTCCCTAGTTACTTAATGACTGATGGTGGTTCACATTTTATTCATGGTGCGTTTCGTAAAATGCTTGCTAAGTATGATGTTAATCATAGAAATGCATCTCCATACCATCCACAATCTAGTGGTCAAGTAGAACTAAGTAATAGAGAGATTAAATTAATTTTGCGAAAGACTGTTAATAGATCTAGAAAGAATTGGTCCAAAAAACTTGATGGTGCATTAAGGGCCTACGGAACTGCATATAAAAATCCTATGGGTATGTCTCTATATAAAATGGTTTATGGAAAAGCATGTCACTTACCTCTCGAACTAGAACATAAGGCATATTGGGCCATTAAAGAGCTCAATTATGATTTCAAACTTGCCAGTGAGAAGAGGCTATTTGACATTAGCTCACTCGATGAATGGAGAACCCAGGCCTATGAGAATGCCAAACTGTTTAAAGAAAAAGTTAAAACATGGCATGACAAAAGGATACAAAAGCGTGAGTTTAATGTAGGTGACTATGTTTTGTTATACAACTCTCGTTTAAGATTTTTTGTAGGGAAACTTCTCTCTAAATGGGAAGGTCCTTACGTTATCGAGGAGGTCTATCGTTTTTGTGCCATAAAAATCAACAACTTCGAAGGCACAAATCCAAAGGTGGTGAACGGTCAAAGAATCAAACATTATATCTCAGGTAATCCAATAAATGTTGAAACTAATGTTATTGAGACCGTAACCCTGGAGGAATATATAAGGGACACTTTCCAGAACGTTTCAGACTCCGAAAAGGAATAGGATGTGGTACGGTAAGTAAACCGACTCCAAAACAGTTCTAATGGCAATTTTTCTCCGTTTTGAAATATTTAAGAAAATAGGAAAATAAAAAGTAGTCCGAAAGGGACATGAGGCATCCACGAGGGTGGAGGGCGCGCCCTACCCCCCTGGGCGTGCCCCCTGCCTCGTGGGCACCTCGTGTGCCCTCCGGACTCTGTTTTATTGCACGACACTTCTTGTGGTCGGTAAAAATTCATTATATAATCTCCCGAAGGTTTTGACCACGGTACCACGAGACAATCCTCTGCTTTTGTTTCGAGCAATTTTTCTGACAGATCTAGATCACCATGACGTCTACGAGCGCCCCCAAGGACAAATTCTTCGAGAAGGTCATCAACCCTACCTCGCGGAGGTGCTGCAACACCCTCAAACCATTGAGATGCGTGAGGGGTGCTGCGCATCTGCAATTTTGAGGGACCAAGGAGGACCGGAAGCGTGGAGACAAGACTCGAAGCAATGGAGCAACAAGTTTTCAAGTGCCAACAGATGGTGGAACGCGGACTCGAAGCCAACCACATGATGATTGCGGAGTTGACCAACAACCACAAGCTGGATTCCAAGAACATTGGGGAGGCCATCTTCAAGCTTCACGAGAAAATCGAGCACCTCCAAGCCCAGATCTATGACCTGCAAAACCAAAACTATGAGTATGAATATAGATTCAAGCGGATAAGTTTCGCTGCAGATTTGAGGATCCCGGAGACTCGATCATCTTTCTATGATGGTGAGCCTATGCCTTGGAAGAGGGACGACAAGCCTACATCATCAGCAACTCCAACATCACCACCTCCGAAGAAAGAGACATAAACTCAAGGGTATGGGCACTCCCCTTGGCAACTGCCAAGCTTGGGGGAGGTGCCCCAGTATCGTATCACCATCACACTTCTATCTTTACCCTTTTTTTAGTTCGATCTTTTTAGTAATATATTGATCTAGTAGAATAAAGTTTTAGTATGATCTAGTTTTGAGCTTTGCTTTATGATCCTTCTATGTAATCGAGTCCGTAAGCTATATATAATAAAGATTAGTCTTGAGTCGAGGGCTTGGTTATCTTGCTATGATCTTGAGGGAATAAAAGAAAGAATAAAAAGAATTAAAGAGATCATATTGATCTTATGAAGAGTAATGACTTCACATATAAAAGAGTATCATGAATAAAAACTGTTGAGAGTTGACAAACATAGCTTTGGTCATCATTGCAATTAATAGGAAGCAATAAAGAAAGAGAGGTTTTCACATATAAATATACTATCTTGGAAATCTTTTATGATTGTGAGCACTCATTAAAATATGACATGCTAAAAGGTTGATGTTGGACAAGGAAGACAACGTAATGGGTTATGTTTTCTTATATCCGAAATAAAGTATATTGTCATGGATCATCCAACATGTTGAGCTTGCCTTTCCCCCTCAGGCTAGCCAAATTCTTTGCACCAAGTAGAGATACTACTTGTGCTTCCGAATATCCTTAAACCCGGTTTTGCCATGAGAGTCCACCATATCTACCTATGGATTGAGTAAGATCCTTCAAGTAAGTTGTCATTGTTGCATGCAATAAAAATTACTCTCTAAATATGTATGATCTATTAGTGTGGAGAAAATAAGCTTTATACGATGTCGGATCACGGGTTCCGGCAAAACCCTCAAGGTTCGAACACTTGGGTGCGTGTGAAGATTTCCTCCCTACCGATCCACGTCCTAACTAGCTAAGATCTCAAGAACGAACTCGATGAACTCACAACACAAGGGACACAAGATTTATACTGGTTTGGGCCACCGCTGTTGTGTAATACCCTACTCCGGTGTGGTGGTGGTGGATTGCCCTTGGGCTGATGGTGAACAGTACAAGGGGAAGAACAACCTCCTGAGGTTGAGGTGTTCTAGTGCTTGGCGAACTTGTGTGCGTGAGGATTACTCTAGATGAGATGGTTGAGGCTCTGTTTGAGTTGCCTCCTACTGTGGTGGCTAGTCCTATTTATAGAAGCCCTGGTCCTCTCCCCAAATATTGAGCGGGAAGGCAGCCAACAACGGCCAGTTCGAAAGGGTACAGCTAGTACAACTTATCCTGACAAAAGTAGTCTTCGCATGCAAAAGGCTCTGGTGGTGACGCTGCCTTGGGCTCCATGGTGACCTCCGTCTTGCCGTCCTGCTGGTCTTGGTCTCGTTGCACTGATACGAAAACCTTTGCTTGACGCCTCGGTACTCCGCGTCTGCGCTTGCCTCCTTAGCACCAAAGAGGAAACAAGGACGCTGCACATGCTGGCGCCCGCCTGGTCTCGATCCATGGCTCACGTCACGAGAACCTCGTGAGGTTTGCCTTGCCTTGATCTCTCCACCCCTCGCGGGCCTGCCTGGCGAGGCCGCTCCTGAGGAGGTCTTGCGTCGTCCGCCTCGCGAGGGTATTGAATGCTTTGTTGATGAAAATGGGCCGTACAAGCCTGCTAGCAGAGCCACGTCATGGGCCGCAGGCAAGCAAGTCTGAGGACCCCCATTCCTAGGACGCCGACAGTAGCCCCCGGGCCCAAGGCGCGCTCGGACTTGGCTTTGAGGTGAAGCCAAAGGTCAAGTGCGGAGCGCCGCGGGCCCCAACAGCCTGTGGCCTCGGTCGACGCGCGGTGGTTGATTGGACGGGGGCGTCCCCGCTTCCCCATGCTGCCTTGGAATCCGCCTGACTATGCGGCCCCAGCAACCTACACAGTTATTCTTCCATCGCCCGCGCCCCCGATTCCTCTGCTTCCCCGAGACTCTTCTCCTCCTCCCAATCTGGCCTGCGCTCCGCCCGCTCCGTCGCCATGGCGCCGAAACAAGCTGACAAGGGGAAGAAGCCTCTATCTTCTGCCGGCGGGCCTTCGGCCGTCGAGCCCCCGGTTGGTTGATCGCTGGTGCTCAATGAAGAGGCCATGGGCAAGGTGCGCCCCATGCTCACCTCCAGTTTCAATGAGTGGGGGAAGACGACGGCTTGGCCTGTGTCCCGCGCTCGTATTAACCGGGCAGCCACCAAAGTCCCTATCTTCATCGAAGCTCTTTGGGCTGGCCTGGTCCCCCCTTTCTCTGCCTTCTTCAATTGTGTGCTGGAACACTATCAGATCCACCTGTTGCATCTTGGCCCCCAATCCGTGACCCTCCTTGCCGTCTTCGCCTTTGTGTGTGAGGCCATGGTGGGCATTGCCCCTTCTGTGGCCCTTCTTCGCCACTTCTTCTCGTTGCACCTGACTGATCCTCGGCAAAGCTCGGGGTGCGTGAGCTTCCTGGCTGTGGCTGCGACGGCTGACGCAGGGATCGACTTCGAGCTTCCTCCATCCACGAGCGAGTTTCGGACATGGTGGGTATTCGTCGATGCTAGGGTGATGAGCCCCCTGCTCCATTCTCCGTCAGCACCTGCCGTGAAGGAAATATGCCCTCGAGGCAATAATAAAGTTATTATTTATTTCCTTATATCATGATAAATGTTTATTATTCATGCTAGAATTGTATTAACCAGAAACTTGTTACATGTGTGAATACATAGACAAATAGAGTATCACTAGTATGCCTCTACTTGACTAGCTCGTTTAATCGAAGATGGTTGAGTTTCCTAGCCATGGACATGAGTTGTCATTTGATTAACGGGATCACATCATTAGAAGAATGATGTGATTGACTTGACCCATTCCGCTAGCTTAGCACTTGATCATTTAGTAGGTTGCTATTGCTTTCTTCATGACTTATACATGTTCCTATGACTATGAGATTATGCAACTCCCGTTTACCGGAGGAACACTTTGTGTGCTACCAAACTTCACAACGTAACTGGGTGATTATAAAGGTGCTCTACAGGTGTCTCCGAAGGTACTTGTTGAGTTGGCGTATTTCAAGATTAGGATTTGTCACTCTGATTGTCGGAGAGGTATCTCTGGGCCCACTCGGTAATACACATCACTATAAGCCTTGCAAGCATTGTAACTAATGAGTTAGTTGCAGGATGATGTATTATGGAACGAGTAAAGAGACTTGCCGGTAACGAGATTGAACTAGGTATTGAGATACCGACGATCGAACCTCGGGCAAGTAACATACCGATGACAAAGGGAACAACGTATGTTGTTATGCGGTTTGACCGATAAAGATCTTCGTAGAATATGTGGGAGCCAATATGAGCATCCAGGTTCCACTATTGGTTATTGACCGGAGACGTGTCTCGGTCATGTCTACATAGTTCTCGAACCCGTAGGGTCCACACGCTTAAAGTTCGCTGACGATCGATATTATGAGTTTATGTGATTTGATGTACCGAAGGTAGTTCGGAGTCCCGGATGAGATCGGGGACATGACGAGGAGTCTTGAAATTGTCGAGACGTAAAGATCGATATATGGACGACTATATTCGGACATCGGAAAGGTTCTGAGTGATTCAGGTATTTTCAGGGGTACCGGGGAGTTACGGGAATACGAGGAAGAAGCAATGAGCCTCATGGGCCAAGTGGTGGAAGAGAGGAGGCAGGGCGCACGGCCCCCCTAGCCCAAACCGAATTGGACTAGGGGGCCGGCCCCCCTTTCCTCCTTTTCCTCCCTCTCCTTCCTTCTCCTTCTCCTCCTTCCTTTCCACCTCCTAGTAGGAGTAGGAAAGGGGAGTCCTACTCCTACTAGGAGGAGGACTCCTCCTCCTGGCGCGCCCTAGGAGGGCCGATGTAGGATCGAAAGTATGTCTAGAGGGGGGGTGATTAGACTACTTGATCAAATAAAAACTTATCCTTTTCCCAATTTTAGTCTTTGGTAGATTTTAGCTATCTTAGCACAAGTCAAGCAATCTTAACACAATTCAAGCAAGCATGCAAAGAGTATATGAGCAGCGAAAAGTAAAGCATGCAACATGCAAGAAATGTAAAGGGAAGGGTTTGGAGGATTCAAACGCAATTGGAGACACGAATGTTTTTGTCGTGGTTCCAATAGGTGGTGCTATCGTACATCCACGTTGATGGAGACTTCAACCCACGAAGGGTAGCAGTTCTTGAGTCCACGGAGGGATCCACCCACGAAGGGTCCACGAAGAAGCAACCTTGTCTATCACACCATGGCCGTCGCCCACGAAGGACTTGCCTCACTAGCGGTAGATCTTCACGAAGTAGGCGATCCTCTTGCCCTTACAAACTCCTTGGTTCAACTCCACAATCTTGTCGGAGGCTCCCAAGTGACACCTAGCCAATCTAGGAGACACCACTCTCCAAGAAGTAACAAATGGTGTGTTGATGATGAACTCCTTGCTCTTGTGCTTCAAATGATAGTCTTCCCAACACTCAACTCTCTCTCACAGGATTTAGATTTGGTGGAAAGAAGATTTGAGTGGAAAGCAACTTGGGGAAGGCTAGAGATCAAGATTCATATGGTAGGAATGGAATATCTTGGCCTCAACACATGAGCAGGCGGTTCCTTCTCAGAAACAGCAAGTTGGAAGTGTAGGTTTGTTATGATGGCTCTCTCCATGAATGAAGAGGAGGTGGAGGGGTATATATAGCCTCCACACAAAATATAACCATTACACACAACTTGCGAAACTCGGTGGGACCGAATTGGTAAACTCAGTTGGACCGATTTAGCAAATCTAGTGACCGTTAGGATTTTCGGTGGGACCGACATGCAACTCGGTAGGACCGGTGTGGTTAGGGTTAGGGCATAACGTAATCTCGGTGAGACCGATTACACAAACTCGGTGAGACCGATTTTGGGAATAAGCTAACCAGAGAGTTGGTCAGGTAAACTCGGTGGGACCGATTCACTCATTTCGGTGAGATCGAAATGTTACGAAAAGGAAACAGGGAGTTTGCATTGCAATCTCGGTGGGACCGAGCGCTCATCTCGGTGGTACCGAAACGTTACGAAGGGAAACAGAGAGATTACAATCCCATCTCGGTGAGACCGAGATCCCTATCGGTGAGACCTATTTGCCTAGGGTTTGTGGCAGTGGCTATGACATCTGAACTTGGTGGCGCCGGGTAGAAAGAATCGGTAGGGCCGAGTTTGACTTTTGGTTTAGGTCATATGTGGATATGAGAAAGTAGTTGAGGGTTTTGGAGCATATCACTAAGCACTGTAGAGCAAGAAACTCATTAAGCAACACCTCATCCCTCCTTGATAGTGTTGGCTTTTCCTATAGACTCAATGTGATCTTGGATCACTAAAATATAAAATGTAGAGTCTTGAGCTTTTGAGCTTGAGCCAATCCTTTTATCCTTAGCATTTTGAGGGATCCACTTTTCTCATCCATGCCATGCCATCCATTGAGCTTTTGCTGAAATATTCATCTTGGAATGATGTTAGCTCAATGAGCTATATGTTGTTAGGAATTACCAAAACCACCTAGGGATAGTTGCACTTTCAATCTCCCCCTTTTTGGTAACTGATGACAACATATAGATCAAAGCTTCGACAAAAGATAATAAGAGTGAAAAACATTGTCGCTTTGAGAAGTATGTGATAAGCAAGAGCTCCCCCTAAATTTGTGCATAGTTTAAGATTTGCTTTGGACTGCAAATGCACAAGGAGTTAGGCTCATGGGTAACTCTTCCATGTCACATACATCTTGGTGGAGCGCTCAAAATGATAATGATTGAATACATGCACTCATCAAGAAGCAAAATGAATGATCATATAGAGATAAAAGGATAATGTCATCCAACAAGCATAAATGTAGCATATGATCAAACACACGATCATCCAAGTATCACACAGACATAATGTATCTCAAACAAGCAAATAAAGTTCAACCACCAAAGCAAGAGAGAACAAAAAGCAACACTCTCTCTTGAAGCCTATGATCTATACATTTTTCTCCCCCTTTGGCAACAAGTTACCAAAAAGTTCATAGAAAATGCATAGCACTAGATCGACTCTCAGGCTTGATCTTCAGGTGGTGGTGTAGACAGAACGCCAAGGACAAAAACATCAGTTGATGTGGATGGAGCCGGAGGAGTAGGTGCTGGAGCTGGTGGCACTGAAGCTGTAGCTGGTGCAGATGAAGTGGCTCTGGTGTGTGTCACTGGCACTGCAGCTGTTCTCTGAGCTCTAGGCACTCTGGCAAATGCATCTGTGGTTGTATTTCCCTTCCTCTCCTGCATATCATCCTGAAGCTGCTCAACAACAGACTGGATCTCTGTGACCTTCACATCCATGTCATAGAACTTCTGCTCCGTGATCCTCTCCAAGCTCTCCTGGTTTCGAGACAAGGTGGCCAGCCCCTTCTCAATCCTCAGAGTGGATGCAATCAAGTAGCCAAGTTGATCTTGTTTGCTCTTCAGAAAGTACTGAGATGCCTCTTCCATTGTTGGCATCTTGGCAGCCTTCTTAGTCCTTGCCTTCTCCTTCTTAGCTTGTGCTTGCACTGACGATGGTTCATCTTCTTCCATAACCACTTGGTTGTCCTCAAAGTCTGGATAGATAGGCATATGCTCCTTATCGAACATGTATGTGCCTGTGCCCATCTTGGAGTTAATCAGCTCCTGGATCTGTGGGGCATATCCACAACTTCTTTTCTGGTCAGCAGCTGTCCTCTTGATAGTCTCAACTATAAGGCTCATGACTTTGAACTTCTGTGGCACATCAAATATGTGTAGCAAGTTTATTGCATGGCCTCTGATCATGTTGTGGTCACCTGACTTGGGAAATAGAGTATGCCTGAGGATACAGTTGATGGTTGACAGAAGATGATGTACACATCCAAACTTGTGTGAATCTATTGCAGCATCTGGGATCTCCTTGTACATACGTGCCATAGAGTTGTGATCCATCTTCTTCTTGGCATAGACATCCAAGTCATCTTCTTCCTCCTTAGGTGCATTGATCAGATTTGCCCATTCCTCAATAGTTGATTGGTACCTAGTACCTTCAGACATCCATACTATCCTGCCATCTGGATAGAAGTGTGCTGTGGAGTAGAATTGCATTATGAGCTCCTCATTCCACTTTGTGAGCTTCTGCCCAACAAAGTCTGCAACTCCACAAGCACTGAAGCTGTCATATACACCAGGATAGTTTTCCTCATTCTCCATTATGTAGGTCCAGTCGACCCACCTCATGTCACACAATATAGGCTTCTTGTCCAACAAAATTGTCTCATAGAAGTCCTGTTCTTCCTTTGAGTGGAACATGTAGTCAACAACAGTTCTTCTTCTGGTGGCATATGGATCTGACTCTCTCCATAGCCTCAATCCTGAGTCTCTCCTGATCTTCATGTTCTCAGCCACAGGATGAGCATCATTGTGGTATGGAATCTTTGGCTTCAACTTTCTCAGGATATGCTCTTCATCTTCTTCATCAGCAACAATTTCAGGCATTGGAGCTTTGTTCTTCTCAGCAGCAGATATGTTCCTAGTATTCCTCTTTGGTGCAATCTTGGGCTTGGAGGCAGCTTTGGGTGCTTCTTTGGGCTTTGATGATGCAGCCCCTGTCCTGATAGCATCACCCATAAGCTTCTGAGCCTTGGGTGCAGGTGCAGCAGGCTCTTCTTCTTCCTCCTCTTCCATCATGGAAGGTTTTCCAATAACTCTGGCCATGGTCTTCTTGACCCTTTCCTTCCTTTTCTTCCCTTCAGCAACAGCCTGTTTGGGTTCAGCTTCCAGAGATGCTTGAGTGGAGGCTCTGGCTTTAGACATGGGTTGTCTTCCTGCTGGTCTTTTGGTCTTCAGACCTGGCTTCGTTGCTACAGCTGAGCTATATTCCTTATTGAGCACCTTTTTCTTGGAAATGGCCTCATCCTCTACTGCCACATAGTCTTCATCCTCAGATTCTGAGGTTTTCTTCTTTCTGGCCCTGGTGGCAGCTTTGGGCAAGTTGCTTGGGGTGCTTCTGCTAGCCTCATCTGAGCTGCTAGAGGGACTAGTGCCCTCACTCATCTGAATATGCTCCTCTTCCCTGTTCTGGCTGTCACTCTGATAAGACATGTTGCACACACTGACTGCAGACCCTGTGAGTAGATATAGATGAGATAGAGTGGAAGAGCATCACAAAATACAGAGGTTTTTGCAAAAGAATGATTCAAAAACTTAGTTTTAGTTTTCCACAGAAAGCATTTCGGATCAACCAACCGATTTGTAAACGCGGTGATACCGAAGCAGCTTTTGGAACCTAAACTAGTGAACTCGGTCAAACCGAGTCACATTTCGGTGGAACCGAGACTGCTAGGGTTTCACAAAGTCCTGAACTCGGTCACACCGATTTGCAATTCTCGGTCAGACCGGGAATCACTTGTGCAATGGCCTTAGCCGAATCGGTGGAACCGAGTTCTACAACCCGATGGGTCCGAGATGGTTTCGGCGGAAACCTAACCCTAAATTTTCAATTCATCTCTGAACTATGGATTGTTTTGACTGGATAGAATAGTTTCAATCGTGTCAAGAATCATGATGAACACAATGTGCTAGGAATCGGACGGGGATAGCACTGTGATCGAGTCCATACCCTAGCTTGGCGATGGACTCGCTATGGCGGCAACGGCGGGGTTGAATTCCGTTGACAGCGGCGGAGACCAGCGACAGGAGGCAGTTGGCGGCGAGGAGGACGATCCGGAGACCACGGAGGCGAGCAAGCTATCTTGCGGCGAAGGGTTTTGTAGAAAGTTTCAAATTTTTGCCCGTGAGTATATATAGCCCGACCACAGCGGTGTGACCGAGTGGAACAACTCGATGGCACTGAGATGCATAATCATTGACGATTCTGAGAACTCGGCGTGACCGAAAAGTTCAAATCGGTTGCACCGAGATGGAAAACCTAGATCGACTTAGTGATCTCGGTATGACCGAAATGGAGGAATCGGTCAGACCGAAACGCACAAAGAAGTTTTGGAAGTTTAAGTCTATGACGAATCGGGGACTCCGAGTGCTCCTCACACAGAGTGGTTCGAATCTGACTTGATCAAATTTTGTGATGTAGCATGAATAGAGTTTGAGACGAGAAGAGCATAGATAGCTAGGGAAGGTTCTTAGGCATTCTTGTCCATCCACTTGGCAAAACAAAAAGAAACCAATCAATCAAACAACAAGTGGATGTCCTCGAATGAGTAAAATATGCAACCAACATGCTCACACAATAAAATAGCAAATGAAATATGTGACAAAGCATGCACAAACAATTCTAGCATCTATCAAGCAATTGGCGATGACTAGGTCATATATATATGAGTATATTGACTTAGGAGTCAAATGAGAACATTTGATCATAGGTCATACTCATCGTTTAAGCTCAAGTGGGGTTACCACTTTTACATAATGCATTGATGTGTTCACATCATTAGAGTTGCTTTGACTCAATTCTTAGAGTTAAGCTCCCCCTAGATGTGAGATCCCCCCTTAGAGGGATGAACTAACATTGGGTTTTGTCGATGATGACTTCATGTAGGTGTTGAAGATGTGGATGCTCAATGTTGATGAAGATCATTTGGAGCAATCCTTTGGAGTGAGTTGCACTTTCAATAACTACGCGGGTTAGTCCCACAAGGAACAAACAAGGATATCCATAGACATAGAGTGATGCACACGCAAGATGATGTCCATGAAAGCATTAGTTTACCTTGTCCCTTGTCTTACCAACAAGAGGGTTTGTAACTCCTTGAACTAGTGCAAGATGTGGAAGTTGATTGCACTTGTTGTTGCCAAAATGATATGAGTGAAATATGTTGGCGGAGTCACCCTCAAGAACTCTCTAGTTCTTCTTCTTCGGGATCCACATCATCTTGATGGGAATCCTTGGAGTTGTAGTCGTACTTGATGAAGTAGAACTTGATGTGGTCTTGCTAACCCACTTGACCAAGGCCTTAGGAGCTTCTTCAAATGCATCAATTTCTTCTTGAAGCTTATCCTTGCCTTTTTTTCTTGTGGTCTTGTGGTGGAATATCATCTTGAGCTTGTGTCCCTTTGAAAGAAGTAGGATCATACTTCTCTTGTTGGGGAACAAACTTCGTCTTGGGGTATTGATCTTCTTCCCACTCAACTCCATTGGCATTGAACTTTCGTTCAAAACCAACACCTTGGTTCTTCCGGTGCCTTCCTTGCTTGCATACAATTTCCTCAAATTGCTTACTCCCGGCAAGGCTCTTGTAAACACCTTTCTCTATAATTCCCTTCAATAAGCTATTTTCTTCCTCAAGTGTAACTTGGCTAAGAGAATCATTAGTGGGATCAAGAGAACTACTAGAAGCAACAACATTTGATTTAGCATGATTATTGTTACTACTAGAGGAAGAATCCTTCTTGTTTTTGTTAATGGACTTGACTTGAGGCATGTAAGTAGATAAGAGTAAACGCTTGGCAATGTAAGAAGAACTTTTCTTACGAAGATCATCATTGATTGCCTTTAAGAACTCATGCTCTTTCTCAATATTGAGCTTTTCAAAGCGTAACTTCTCATGAGTCCTTAAAAGTTCTCGATGATCTTCTAAGATAGTTTCATGAGCTAACTTAAGAGTGTTTAGTTCTTTAGTTAGAATCTCAATCTTCTCCTTAACATTATCATTCGTTTTATCTTGATTAGCATGACTAATTGACGTTTCATCATAGTATTCATCACTAGAGTTGTCAACAAGTAAATCATCATCACCTAGCAAGTCATCTTCATCACTATTAAAATCAACATACTCGGGGTGTGTTACCTTTGGGCCTTTAGCCATGAAGCATCTTCCAATTCCTTAATTAGGTGATTCAAATATGTCATAGGAGTTGGTTGACACAAGTGCTAGACCGGCAACACCTTCATCTTGAGTATATTCGGAGTCGGAGTGATAGATTCTCTCGGACTGATTGTCGGAGTCAGAGCCGGACACCAATTCACCAACATGAGCTTGATGTCTTTGTTTTGTGTAGCTCCTTGATGACTTGTCCCTCCTTTCCGAATCCTTGCTTCTCCGTGAGGGTCTTCGTTCATAATGATCATCTCTACTCCTTCTCTCTCTTGGTGGTGATTCTTCTCTTCTACTTCTCCTCTTGGGTGATTCTTCTCTTCTTTTGTAGGGTGTCATACACTCATTGGAATAGTGTCCAGGTCTCCCACAATTGTAGCAATTGCGCTCTCGATTGGAAGACCTTTTGTCATTGTAGGACCTTGACTTGGAGCTTCTCTCTTTGCTTATACTCTTGTAGAATTTGTTGAAGTTCTTCACCATTAAGCTCAATTCTTCATTGAAGGTTTGTTTCTCACTTGATGATGTGGGGGCTTCACATGAGGCTTTGTAAGCACCACTTGACTTGTTGTGAAGTTCCTCCTTATCCTTGAGCGACATCTCATGAGCAACAATTCTTCCAATGACTTACGTTGGCTTGAGATCTTTGTAATTGGGCATCATTTGGATCAATGTGCACACAGTATCATATTTTCCATCCAAAGCTCTTAGGATCTTCTGGATGATGAATTTGTCGGTCATCTCTTCACTTCCTAAGCCGGCAATCTCATTTGTGATAAGAACAAGCCTAGAGTACATTTCAGCGACACCTTCACCATCCTTCATTTTGAACTTGTCAAGTTGACTTTGGAGCACATCCAACTTGGATTCCTTGACGGAGTCGGTACCTTCATGCATATCAATCAAAGTGTCCCAAATTTCCTTTGCATTCTCAAGACGGTTGATTTTGTTGAATTCTTCGGGGCACAATCCGTTGAAGGGGATATCACAAGCTTGAGCGTTGTATTGCAGCATCTTCAACTCTTCCACGCTAGCTTCACGGTTCGGTTCTCTCCCATCAAAGAATTCACCTTGCAAGCCTATACACACAATAGCCCAAGCGGCGGGGTTATGTCCAAGAATATGCATTTTCATCTTATGCTTCCAACTAGCAAAATTAGTACCATCAAAGTAAGGACCTCTACGGTGATAATTTCCCTCGCTAGACGCCATACTCTCCTAGGTTGTGAAACCAAGGCTATGACCACCAAAAAGCTATGGAAATCAAAGCAAATTGAGACCAAAGCTCTGATACCACTTGTAAGATCGAAAGTATGTCTAGAGGGGGGGGGTGATTAGACTACTTGACCAAATAAAAACTTATCCTTTTCCCAATTTTAGTCTTTCGCAGATTTTAGCTATTTTAGCAAAAGTCAAGCAATCTTAACACAATTCAAGCAAGCATGCAAAGAGTATATGAGCAGCGGAAAGTAAAGCATGCAACTTGCAAGAATGTAAAGGAAAGTGTTTGGAGAATTCAAACGCAATTGGAGACACGGATGTTTTTGTCGTGGTTCCGATAGGTGGTGCTATCGTACATCCACGTTGATGGAGGCTTCAACCCACGAAGGGTAACGGTTGCGCGAGTCCACGGAGGGCTCCACCCACGAAGGGTCCACGAAGAAGCAACCTTGTCTATCCCACCATGGCCGTCGCCCACGAAGGACTTGCCTCACTAGCGATAGATCTTCATGAAGTAGGCGATCTCCTTTCCCTTACAAACTCCTTGGTTCAACTCCACAATCTTGTCGGAGGCTTCCAAGTGACACCTAGCCAATCTAGGAGACACCGCTCTCCAAGAAGTAACAAATGGTGTGTTGATGATGAATTCCTTGCTCTTGTGCTTCAAATGATAGTCTCCCCAACACTCAACTCTCTCTCACAGGATTTGGATTTGGTGGAAAGAAGATTTGAGTGGAAAGCAACTTGGGGAAGGCTAGAGATCAAGGTTCATATGGTAGGAATGGAATATCTTGGCCTCAACACAAGGGTAGGTGGTTCCTTCTCAGAAACAGCAAGTTGGAAGTGTAGGTTTGTTCTGATGGCTCTCTCCACGAATGAAGAGGAGGTGGAGGGGTATATATAGCCTCCACACAAAATCTAACCGTTACACACAACTTGCCAAACTCGGTGGGACCGAATTGATAAACTCGGTCGGACCGATTTAGCAAATCTAGTGATCATTAGGATTTTCGGTGGGACCGACATGCAACTCGGTAGGACCGATGTGGTTAGGGTTAGGGCATAACGTAATCTCGGTGAGACTGATTACACAAACTCGGTGAGACTGATTTTGGTAATAAGCTAACCAGAGAGTTGGTCAGGTAAACTCGGTGGGACCGATTCGCTCATTTCGGTGAGATCGAAATGTTACAAAAAGGAAACAGAGAGTTTACATTGTAATCTCGGTGGGACCGATCGCTCATCTCGGTGGTACCGAAACGTTACGAAGGGAAACAGAGAGATTACAATCCCATCTCGGTGAGACCGAGATCCCTATCGGTGAGACCGATTTGCCTAGGGTTTGTGGCAGTGGCTATGACATCTGAACTCGGTGGCGCCGGGTAGAAAGAATCGGTAGGGCCGAGTTTGAATTTTGGTTTAGGTCATATGTGGATATGAGAAAGTAGTTGAGGGTTTTGGAGCATATCACTAAGCACTGTAGAGCACGAAACTCATTAACCAACACCTCATCCCTCCTTGATAGTATTGGCTTTTCCTATAGACTCAATGTGATCTTGGATCACTAAAATATAAAATGTAGAGTCTTGAGCTTTTGAGCTTGAGCCAATCCTTTTATCCTTAGCATTTTGAGGGATCCACTTTTCTCATCCACGCCATGCCATCCATTGAGCTTTTCCTGAAATATTCATCTTGGAATGATGTTAGCTCAATGAGCTATATGTTGTTAGGAATTACCAAAACCACCTAGGGATAGTTGCACTTTCAGCCGGCCGGCCTCCCCCCTTGCTCCTTTATATACGGGGGCAGGGGGCACCCTAGAACACACAAGTTGATCTGTTGATCTCTCCCAGCCGTGTGCGCTGCCCCCTCCACCATAATCCACCTTGATCATATCGTAGCGGTGCTTAGGCGAAGCCCTGCGTCGATAGCATCATCATCACCCTCATCACGCCATCGTGCTGATGAAACTCTCCGGCGAAGCTCTGCTGGATCGGAGCTCGTGGGATGTCATCGAGCTGAACGTGTGCTGAACTCGGAGGTGCCATACGTTTGGTACTTGGATCGGTCGGATCGTGAAGACGTACGACTATATCAACCGCGTTGTGCTAACGCTTCCGCTTTCGGTTTACGAGGTACGTGGACACACTCTCCCCTCTCTTTGCTATGCATCACCATGATCCTGTGTGTGCGTACAATTTTTTTTTGAAATTACTACATTCCCCAACAGTGGTATCAGAGCCTGGTTTTATGCGTTGTTGTTATATGCACAAGTAGAACACAAGTGAGTTGTGGGCGATACAAGTCATACTGCTTACCAGCATGTCATACTTTGGTTCGGCGGTATTGTTGGATGAAGCGGCCCGGACCGACATTACGCGTATGCTTACGCGAGACTGATTCTACCGACGTGCTTTGCACACAGGTGGCTGGCGGGTGTCAGTTTCTCCAACTTTAGTTGAACCGAGTGTGGCTACGCCCGGTCCTTGAGAAGGTTAAAACAACACTAACTTGACGAACTATCGTTGTGGTTTTGATGCGTAGGTAAGAACGGTTCTTGCTTAGCCCGTAGCAGCCGCGTAAAACTTGCAACAACAAAGTAGAGGACGTCTAACTTGTTTTTGCAGGGCATGTTGTGATGTGATATGGTCAAGGCATGATGCTATATTTTATTGTATGAGATGATCATGTTTTGTAACCGAGTTATCGGCAACTGGCGGGAGCCATATGGTTGTCGCTTTATTGTATGCAATGCAATCGCCCTATAATTGCTTTACTTTATCACTAAGCGGTAGCGATAGTCGTAGAAGGAATAGTTGGCGAGACGACAACAATGCTACGATGGAGATCAAGGTGTCGCACCGGTGACGATGGTGATCATGATGGTGCTTCAGAGATGGAGATCACAAGCACAAGATGACGATGGCCATATCATATCACTTATATTGATTGCATGTGATGTTTATCTCTTATGCATCTTATCTTGCTTTGATTGACAGTAGCACTATAAGATGATCTGTCACTAAATTTCGAGATAAAAGTGTTCTCCCTGAGTATGCACCGTTGCCAAAGTTTGTCGTGCCCAGACACCACGTGATGATCGGGTGTGATAAGCTCTACATCCATCTACAACGGGTGCAAGCCAGTTTTGCACACGCAGAATACTCAGGTTAAACTTGACGAGCCTAGCATATGCAGATATGGCCTCGGAACGCTGAGGCCGAAAGTTCGAGCGTGAACCATATATTAGATATGATCAACATAGTGTTGTTCACCATTGAAAACTACTCCATTTCACGTGATGATCGGTTATGGTTTAGTTGATTTGGATCACGTGATCACTTAGATGATTAGAGGGATGTCTATCTAAGTGGGAGTTCTTAAGTAATATGATTAATTGAACTTAAATTTATCATGAACTTAGTACCTGATAGTATTTTGCATGTCTATGTTTGTTGTAGATAGATGGCTCGTGCTGTTGTTCCATTGAACTTTAATGCGTTCCTTGAGAAAGCAAAGTTGAAAGATGATGGTAGCAATTACACGGACTGGGTCCGTAACTTGAGGATTATCCTCATTGCTGCATAGAAGAATTATGTCCTGGAAGCAGCGCTAGGTGCCAAACCTGCTGCAGGAGCAACACCAGATGTTATGAATGTATGGCAGAGCAAAGCTGATGACTACTTGATAGTTCAGTGTGCCATGCTTTACGGCTTAGAACCGGGACTTCAACGACGTTTTGAAACGTCATGGAGCATATGAGATGTTCCAGGAGTTGAAGTTAATATTTCAAGAAAATGCCCGGATTGAGAGATATGAAGTCTCCAATAAGTTCTACAGTTGCAAGATGGAGGAGAATAGTTATGTCAGTGAGGATATACTCAGAATCTCTGGGTATAACAATCACTTGATTCAACTGGGAGTTAATCTTCCGGATGATAGCGTCATTGACAGAATTCTTCAATCACTGCCACCAAGCTACAAGAGCTTCATGATGAACTATAACATGCAAGGGATGGATAAGACGATTACCGAGCTCTTCACAATGCTAAAGGCTACGGAGGTAGAAATCAAGAAAGAGCATCAAGTGTAGATGGTCAATAATACCACCAGTTTCAAGAAAAAGGGCAAAGGGAACAAGAAGGGGAACTTCAAGAAGAACAACAAAAAGTTGCTGCTCAGAGAAGAAACCCAAGTCTGGACCTAAGCACGAGGCCGAGTGCTTCTCTTTGCAAGCGGTGATCACTAGAAGCGGAACTGCCCCAAGTATTTGGCAGATAAGAAGGATGGCAAGGTGAACAAAGGTATATGTGATATACATGTTATTGATGTGTACCTTACCAGAGCTTGCAGTAGCACCTGGGTATTTGATACTGGTTCTGTTGCTAATATTTCCAACTCGAAATAGGGACTACGGATTAAGTGGACACTGGCTAAGGATGAGGTGACGATGCGCGTGGGAAACGGTTCCAAAGTCGATGTGATCGCCGTCGGCACGCTACCTCTACATCTTCTTCGGGATTAGTATTAGACCTAAATAATTGTTATTTGGTGCCAGTGTTGAGCATGAACATTATATCAGGATCTTGTTTTATGCGAGACGGTTATTCATTTAAATCAGAGAATAATGGTTGTTCTATTTATATGAGTAATATCTTTTATGGTCATGCACCCTTGAAGAGTCGTCTATTCTTGATGAATCTCGATAGTAGTGATACACATATTCATAATGTTGAAGCCAAAAGATGCAGAGTTGATAATGATAGTGCAACTTATTTGTGGCACTGCCGTTTGGGTCATATTGGTGTAAAGCGCATGAAGAAACTCCATACTGATGGACTTTTGGAATCACTTGATTATGAATCACTTGGTACTTGCTAACCATGCCTCATGGGCAAGATGACTAAAACGCCGTTCTCCGGAACTATGGAGCGAGCAACTGATTTATTGGAGATAAAACATACTGATGTATGTGGTCCAATGAATGTTGAGGCTCGCGGCGGGTATCGTTATTTTCTCACCTTCACATATGATTTAAGCAGATATGGGTATATCTACTTAATGAAACATAAGTCTGAAACATTTGAAAAGTTCAAAGAATTTCAGAGTGAAGTTGAAAATCATCGTAACAAGAAAATAAAGTTTCTATGATCTGATCGTGGAGGAGAATATTTGAGTTCTGAGTTTGGTCTACATTTGAAACAATGCGGAATAGTTTAGCAACTCACGCCACCGGAACACCACAGCGTAATGGTGTGTCCGAGCGTCGTGTCGTACTTTACTAGATATGGTGCAATCTATGATGTCTCTTACTGATTTACCGCTATCGTTTTGGGGTTATGCTTTAGAGACGGCCGCATTCACGTTAAATAGGGTACCATCAAAATCCGTTGAGACGTCGCCTTATGAACTGTGGTTTGGCAAGAAACCAAAGTTGTTGTTTCTTAAAGTTTGGGGCTGCGATGCTTATGTGAAAAAGCTTCAACCTGATAAGCTCGAACACAAGTCAGAGAAATGTGTCTTCATAGGATACCCAAAGGAAATTGTTGGGTACACCTTCTATCACAGATCCGAAGGCAAGACATTCGTTGCCAAGAATGGATCCTTTCTAGAGAAGGAGTTTCTCTCGAAAGAAGTGAGTGGGAGGAAAGTAGAACTTGATGAGATAACCGTACCTGCTCCTTTATTGGAAAGTAGTTCATAACAGAAACCGGTTCCTGTGACGTCTATACCAATTAATGAGGAAGTTAATGATGATGATCATGGAACTTCAGATCAAGTTATTACTGAACCTCGTAGGTCAACCAGAGTAAGATCCGCACCAGAGTGGTACGATAATCCTGTTCTGGAGGTTATGTTAGTAGACCTTGACGAACCTACGAACTATGAAGAAGCGATGGTGAGCCCAGATTCCGAAAAATGGCTTGAGGCCATGAAATCTGAGATGGGATCCATGTACGAGAACAAAGTTGACCTGCCCGATGATCGGCAGGCCATCGAGAATAAATGGGTCTTCAAGAAGAAGACTGACGCGGACGGTAATGTTATTGTCTACAAAGCTAGACTTGTCGAAAAAGGTTTTGACAAAGTTCAAGGTGTTGACTGCGATGAGATTTTCTCACTCGTAGCGATGCTTAAGTCTGTCCAAATCATGTTAGCAAATTGTCACAATTTATGAAATCTCGCAAATGGATATCAAGACTACATTCCTTAATGGATTTCTTAAAGAAGAGTTGTATATAATGCAACCAGAAGGTTTTGTCGATCCTAAAGGTACTAACAAAATGTGCAAGCTCTAGCGATCCATCTATGGACTGGTGCAAGCATCTCGGAGTTGGAATATACGCTTTGATGAGTTGATCAAAGCATATAGTTTTATACAAACTTGCGGTGAAGCCTGTATTTACAAGAAAGTGAGTGGGAGCACTACAACATTTCTGATAAGTATATGTGAATGACATTATTGTTGATCGGAAATAATGTAGAATTTTTCTGGAAAGCATAAAGGAGTATTTGAAAGGACTTTTTCAAATAAAGACCTCGGTGAAGCTGCTTACATATTGAGCATCAAGATCTATAGAGATAGATCAAGACGCTTGATAAGTTTTTTTCAATGAGTACATACCTTAACAAGAGTTTGAAGTAGTTCAAAATGGAACCGTCAAAGAAATAGTTCTTGCCTGTGTTACAAGGTGTGAAATTGATTAAAGACTCAAAACCCGACCACAACAGAAAATAGAAAGAGAATGAAAAGTCATTCCCTATGCCACAGTCAAAGGTTCTATAAAGTATGATATGCTGTATACCAGACCTATTGTGTACCTCACCATGAGTTTGGCAAGAGGGTACAATAGAGATCTAGGAGTAGATCACTGGACAATGGTCAAAATTATCCTTAATGGAATAAGGATATGTTTCTCGATTATGGAAGTGGCAAAAGGTTCGTCGTAAAGGGTTATGTCGATGCAAGTTTTGACACTAATCCAGATGACTCTAAGTCTCAATCTGGATACATATTAAAAGTGGGAGCAATTAGCTAAAGTAGCTCCGTGCAGAGCATTGTAGACATAGAAGTTTGCAAGATACATACAGATCTGAATTTGGCAGACCCGTTGACTAAACTTCTCTCACAAGCAAAACATGATCACACCTTAGTAAACCCTTTGGGTGTTGGTCACATGACGATGTGAACTATGGGTGTTCATCACATGGTGATGTGAACTATTGGTGTTCAATCACATGGCGATGTGAACTAGATTATTGACTCTAGTGCAAGTGGGAGACTGAAGGAAATATGCCCTAGAGGCAATAATAAAGTTATTATTTATTTCCTTATATCATGATAAATGTTTATTGTTAATGCTAGAATTGTATTAACCGGAAACTTGATACATGTGTGAATACATAGACAAACACAGTATCACTAGTATGCCTCTACTTGACTAGCTCGTTTAATCGAAGATGGTTGAGTTTCCTAGCCATGGACATGAGTTGTCATTTGATTAACGGGATCACATCATTAGAAGAATGATGTGATTGACTTGACCCATTCCATTAGCTTAGCACTTGATTGTTTAGTATGTTGCTATTGCTTTCTTCATGACCTATACATGTTCCTATGACTTTGAGATTATGCAACTCCCGTTTACCGAAGGAACACTTTGCGTGCTACCAAACATCACAACGTAACTGGGTGATTATAAAGGTGCTCTACAGGTGTCTCCGAAGGTACTTGTTGAGTTGGCGTATTTCGAGATTAGGATTTGTCACTTCGATTGTCGGAGAGGTATCTCTGGGCCCACTCGGTAATACACATCACTATAAGCCTTGCAAGCATTGTAACTAATGAGTTAGTTGCATGATGATGTATTACGGAACGAGTAAAGAGACTTGCCGGTAACGAGATTGAACTAGGTATTGAGATACCGACGATCGAACCTCGGGCAAGTAACATACCGATCACAAAGGGAACAACATATGTTGTTATGCGGTTTGACCGATAAAGATCTTCATAGAATATGTGGGAGCCAATATGAGCATCCAGGTTCCACTATTGGTTATTGACCGGAGACGTGTCTCGGTCATGTCTACATAGTTCTTGAACCCGTAGGGTCCGCACGCTTAAAGTTCGGTGACGATCGGTATTATGAGTTTATGTGATTTGATGTACCGAAGGTAGTTCGGAGTCCCGGATGAGATCGGGGACATGACGAGGAGTCTCGAAATGGTCGAGACATAAAGATCAATATATTGGATGACTATATTCGGACATCGGAAAGGTTCCGAGTGATTCAGGTATTTTCGGGGGTACCGGAGAGTTACGGGAATAGGAGGAAGAAGCAATGGGCCTCATGGGCCAAGTGGTGGAAGAGAGGAGGCAGGGCGCACGGCCCCCCTAGCCCAAACCGAATGGACTAGGGGCGGGCCCCTTCTTCCTTTTCCTCCTCTCCTTCCTTCTCCTTCTCCTCCTTCCTTTCCACCTCCTAGTAGGAGTAGGAAAGGGAGTCCTCTCTACTAGGAGGAGACTCCTCCTCCTGGCGCGCCCTAGGAGGGCCGGCCGGCCTCCCCCCTTGCTCCTTTATATACGGGGGCAGGGGGCACCCTAGAACACACAAGTTGATCTATTGATCTCTCCCAGCCGTGTGCGGTGCCCCCCTCCACCATAATCCACCTCGATCATATCGTAGCGGTGCTTAGGCGAAGCCCTGCGTCGATAGCATCATCATCACCGTCATCACGTCGTCGTGCTGACGAAACTCTCCGGTGAAGCTCTGCTGGATCGAAGCTCGCGGGACGTCATCGAGCTGAACGTGTGCTGAACTCGGAGGTGTCGTACGTTCGATACTTGGATCGGTCGGATCGTGAAGACGTACGACTACATCAACCGCGTTGTGCTAACGCTACCGCTTTCGGTCTACGAGGGTACGTGGACACTCCCTCCCCTCTCTTTGCTATGCATCACCTTGATCCTGTGTGTGCGTAGGAATTTTTTTGAAATTACTACGTTCCCCAACATGCCGTCTGGCTCATGCTGAAGAGGCTGAAGGACAGTGGCGTGACCGCGCCTGTGCTGGTGAAGGAGTTTGTCAGGCGCCGAGTCACTCCGCTTCAGCGCCATTCTCGCCCGATGTGGGCCTTGCTCAACAGTCAGGACCACATGAGACTTCAGGTGTTCGGGCTTCCTCTCGAGATGCGACAGACTATGCTTGAGGTCCTGACGGGTGTCGCGTCGCCGGACGACATGCCCGGGAGTAGCTGTCTGCTATACCGCTGCAGGAACAAGGCGGAATTTGCGGGGCACATGCCTTCCTTTGATGAGTGGGCGTTGCGCCCGGTCGGCCTGGTGGGGCCCCGTGAGAACCCCGTCAATGTGGTTCCCTTCCTCATTGCTGGCGCCGAGCTCGCCCCGAACATGGATGCAGGAGGGCGAAACCTTTGCCGAGGCAGTGGCCCGAGTCTTTGGTCTTGCGAGATGTCGTGCAGGGCTCTGGCGTCGTCCTCAGGAACTCACGATCCTTCGCCTGGGGTGTCGGTCGCTGAGAAGATGCAGCATGCGGCTCCCGAGGCCGAAGCTCCGGAGGTCTCGGGAGGTAGTGTGAGATGGCGCCCGACTACTCTCCGCAGCCCGGCACCCCTGAAGCTGTCCCTTCGAGTGCTTCTCGGTCAGCACCCGTGCCGCCACCGCATCTGGCCTTGGCCGGCTTTGCATGGACTTCGAGGAGCTCCGCAAGAGGAAAGGATCCCCGAGCAGCAGCATTATCTTCGGGCCGTTGAAGCGAAGGAAGTACATCACCGTCGACGAGTAAGTATTACACCTTGTGATATCTTGATTGCTGCTTTCCTCCCTGACGTTAGTTCTTCAGGACCCCTTCCGCCAGGGCCGCTGTGTCCCCCGAGAAGCAACCTCCGCTTTCCTCGACTCCCCCGCTGGCCTTGAGCGTCTCGAGCCTACATGTCGTACCTGGATCTGGGCCGATCGGAGAGGCGCGCTTGCCTTCACGGCGCTTCGAATCCGCGGCCTCCTCGTCCCTCCTCCACGGCCTGGCTTGGAGCTTGGCGGGCGTGCCCAGGACCCCTCCTCTGGTCTTGGACAACAGCTGGTTGGTTTCGGTCTTTGGCTCCTCTTCAAGTAGCGGGCCCCGACTAGCTTGGGCTCCTCGCGAGGCCTGGCTGGCGCCCGGGGCGTCACCAGCCCCCAGCCCCCTGTTGATAGGGGGTGCGCCGCCTCTCGCGCCGCCCACAGCCCCCGTGGCGGGGGACGAGGTGAACCGTGCGCTTGAGTTTGAGCGCGAACGAAGCATCGTTCGCCATGAGCTCTTCCAGGAGGCAATGGGCGCGATGAACCGACTTGGTGGTGAACTCGCGGATGTCGACGCGCACCTCAAGGCTGAGGCTCTTCGGCTGGCGGAGGAACGACGTAAGCTGAAGGTGGCCATCAACCTTGGCCGCTACCAGCGTGATCTTGATAATGCGAAGGCCGAGGCGTCCCTCAAGGTTTCCCATGAAGCTTGCTCCCGAGCTTTGGAGGAGGCTCGCGAGGCTGACCGCCGTCGTGAGGCCGCAGAGAAACGCGCGTGGGAACTGATACGTCTCCAACGTATCTATAATTTTTGATTGCTCCATGCTATATTATCTACTGTTTTGGACCATACTGGGCTTTATTTTCCACTTTTATATTATTTTTGGGACTAACCTATTAACCAGAGGCCCACCCCAGAATTGCTGTTTTTTTTTGCCTATTTCAGTGTTTCGAAGAAACGGAATATCAAACGGAGTCCAAACGGAATGAAACCTTCGGGAACGTGACTTTCTCACCGAATATGATCCAGGAGACTTGGACCCCACGTCAAGAAATAAGGGAGGTGGCCACGAGGGTGGAGGCCGTGCCCCCCTGCCTCGTGGGCCCCCCTTTGCTCACCGACGTACTCCTTCCTCCTATATATACCTAAGTACCCCCAAACGATCAGATACGGATCCAAAAACCTAATTCCACCGCCGCAACTTTCTGTATCCACGAGATCCCATCTTGGGGCATGTTCCGGAGCTCCGCCGGAAGGGGAATCCACCACGGAGGGCTTCTACATCAACATCATAGCCCTTCCGATGAAGTGTGAGTAGTTTACCTCAGACCTTCGGGTCCATAGTTAGTAGCTAGATGGCTTCTTCTCTCTTTTTGGATCTCAATACAATGTTCTCCCCCTCTCTCGTGGAGAGCTATTCGATGTAATCTTATTTTTGCGGTGTGTTTGTTGAGATCGATGAATTGTGGGTTTATGATCAAGATTATCTATGAACAATATTTGAATCTCCTCTGAATTCTTTTATGTATGATTGGTTATCTTTGCAAGTCTCTTCGAATTATCAGTTTAGTTTGGCCTACTAGATTGGTTTTTCTTGCAATGGGAGAAGTGCTTAGCTTTGGGTTTAATCTTGTGGTGTCCTTTCCCAGTGACAGTAGGGGCAGCAAGGCACGTATTGTATTGTTGCCATCGAGGATAACAAGATGGGGTTTTTATCATATTGCATGAATTTATCCATCTACATCATGTCATCTTGCTTAAGGCGTTACTCTGTTTTCTTGAACTTAATACTCTAGATGCATCTTTGGATAGCGGTGGATGAGTGGAGTAATAGTAGTAGATGCAGGGCAGAGTCGGTCTACTTGTCTCGGACGTGATGCCTATATACATGATCATACCTAGATATTCTCATAACTATGCTCAATTATGTCAATTGCTCAACAGTAATTTGTTCACCCACCGTAGAATACTTATGCTCTTGAGAGAAGCCACTAGTGAAATCTATGGCCCCCGGGTCTATCTTAATCATATCAATCTTCCTACGCTTTATTATTGCTTTACTTTTTTACTTTGCCTTTTATTTTACTTTGCATCTTTATACCAAAAATACCAAAAATATTATCTATCATCTCTATCAGATCTCACTCTCGTAAGTGACCGTGAAGGGATTGACAACCCCTAATCGCGTTGGTTGCGTGGAGCTATTTGCTTTGTGTAGGTACGAGGGACTCGCGCGTGGCCTCCTACTGGTTTGATACCTTGGTTCTCAAAAACTAAGGGAAATACTTACGCTACTTTGCTGCATCATCCTTTCCTCTACGGGGAAATCCAAAGCAGTGCTCAAGAGGTAGCAAGAAGAATTTCTGGCGCCGTTGCCGGGGAGTCTACGCAAAAGTCAACATACCAAGTACCCATCACAATCCCTTATCTCTCGCATTACATTATTTGCCATTTGCCTCTCGTTTTCCTCTCCCCCACTTCACCCTTACCGTTTTATTTGCCCTCTATTTTCCGTTTGCCTTTTTCTCGCTTGCTTGTCGTTATGTCTGAATTTGGGGAGATTATTGCTGATATGGACAATAACAATACCATGGAAAATTCTGATGCTCCTGCTGAAGAACCCCCTACCTTGCATACAAAAAAAATTCGAGTTGGTAGTGGTAATATTATTGGAAAAGGAGTTATTCAAGATTTCTTTACTTGTGCCAGTGCTTTGCCTTCTATGGGCGGTTCTATTCTTCATAGAACTAGTAGTCTTGCGGACGCTATTGCCATGCTTATAGTTGAACTTGAAAGGCAATTTTATGCACATGCATCCTTCCATACAAAGAATTTTCTTAGAATTCTCTAATATTGAGCATTCTTCTGTTAAGCGTGTCGCCACTATCATTTTGGCTCATGAGTTTAGATTTATAATAAAAGAGGCCAAAGAAATATTTGCGCATTATAGGGTAGATGCTAGTCATCCTCCCATTGAAGCTATCCTTTTTAATCAAGAAGACATGATGCGTTTACAATCTTTAGATCATATTGCTTATAATGAAAATCTTAGGAAAAAGGTTCCTGCCGATGTTCTAGTTGATAAAATTTCCGAGCTTAATGATGATTTTGCTATTCAGAATAATGGACTAGGTTTTCCTCTTGAACGAAGGCTTGTAGCTTTTTGCCAAAAGAATGCTCTTAATGATGAATTGGTTGTGCAATACAAAGGGCCTAGGGAGGATCCCATACCTCCCGAGATCGATCTTGGGGATTTGTCCCATTAAATTTAGCCATTTTGATTATTTTTGCTTGCCTCAAAGAAAACTTGCTGCTGAACGTAGAGAATATGAGAGAAGTTTTCATGATTTGACATACCACTATTATGGCAATACTTAGATCTATCCTCGCTTTTATGCCTAGCTAGGGGCGTTAAACGATAGCGCTTGTTGGGAGGCAACCCAATTTTATTTTTAGTTTTTCTGCTTTTGCTTCTGTTTAGGAATAAATAATCCATCTACCTTCTGTTTAGATGTGGTTTTATGTTTTAATTAGTTTTTGTGCCAAGTTAAACCTATAGGATCTTCTTGGTTGATAGTTATTTGATCTTGCTGTAATTTCCAGAAACTTCTGGTTCATGAAAACAATTCTTAAAAATAACCAGAACGTGATAAAATAGTGATTCCAATTGCTGCTCATCAATAAACAAATTTCCTAGGTCGTCCTATTTTGGCTGAATTTTTGGAGTTCCAGAAGTTTGCGTTACTTACAGATTACTACAGACTGTTCTGTTTTTGACAGATTCTGTTTCTCGTGTGTTGTTTGCTTATTTTGATGAATCTATGGCTAGTAAAATAGTTTATAAACCATAGAGAAGTTGGAATACAAAAAGGTTTAACACCAATATAAATAAATAATGAGTTCATTACAGTACCTTGAAGTGGTCTTTTGTTTTCTTTCGCTAACGGAGCTCACGAGATTTCTGTTGAGTTTTGTGTTGTGAAGTTTTCAAGTTCTGGGTGAAATATTTTGATGGATTATGGAACAAGGAGTGGCAAGAGCCTAAGCTTTGGTATGCCCATGGCACCCCCAAGATAATCTAAGGACACCAAAAAGTCAAAAGCTTGGGGATGCCCCGGAAGGCATCCCCTCTTTCGTCTACTTCCATCGGTAACTTTACTTGGAGCTATATTTTTATTCACAACATGATGTGTGTTTTGCTTGGAGCGTCTTGCATGATTTGAGTCTTTGATTTTTAGTTTACCACAATCATCCTTGCTGTACACACCTTTTGAGAGAGCCATACATGATTTGGAATTTGATAGAATACTCTATGTGCTTCACTTATATCTTTTGAGCTATATAGTTTTGCTCTAGTGCTTCACTTATATCTTTTAGAGCACGGTGGTGGATTTGTTTTATAGGAACTATTGATCTCTCATGCTTCACTTATATTATTTTGAGAGTCTTAAATAGCATGGTAATTTTCTTAACAATAATAATATGCTTGGTATTCAAGATCTGTAAAACTTTCTTTTGAGTGCATTGAATACTAAGAAAAGTTTAACGCTTGATAATTGTTTTGAGATATGAAGATGGTGATATTAGAGTCATGCTAGTTGAGTAGTTGTGAATTTGATAAATACTTGTGTTAAAGTTTGTGATTCCCGTAGCATGCACGTATGGTGAACCGTTATGTGATGCAGTCGGAGCATGATTTATTTATTGATTGTCTTCCTTATGAGTGGCGGTCGGGGATGAGCGATGGTCTTTTCCTACCAATCTATCCCCCTAGGAGCATGCGCGTAATACTTTTCTTTGATAACTTGTAGATTTTTGCAATAAGTATATGAGTTCTTTATGACTAATGTTGAGTCCATGGATTATACGCACTTTTCTTCCTTCCACCATTGCTAGCCTCTCTAATACCGCGCACTTTCCGCCGGTATCATACACCCACCATATACCTTCCTCAAAACAGCCACCATACCTACCTATCATGGCATTTCCATAGCCATTCCGATATATATTGCCATGCAACTTTCCACCTTCCGTTTATTATGACACGCTCCATCATTGTCATATTGCTAGCATGATCATGTAGTTGACATCGTATTTATGGCAAAGCCACCATTCATAATTCTTTCATACATGTCACTCTTGATTCATTGCATATCCCGGTACACCGCCGGAGGCATTCATATAGAGTCATATTTTGTTCTAAGTATCGAGTTGTAATTGTTGAGTTGTAAGAAAATAAAAGTGTAATGATCATCATTTTTAGAGCATTGTCCCAAGTGAGGAAAGGATGATGGAGACTATGATTCCCCCACGAGTCGGGATGAGACTCCGGACGAAAAAAAAGAGAAAAAGAGGCCATAAAGAAAGAAGAGAAAAGGCCCAAATAAAAAAATGAGAAAAAGAGAGAAGGGACAATGTTACTATCCTTTTACCACAATTGTGCTTCAAAATAGCACCAAGATCTTCATGATAGAGAGTCTCTTATTTTGTCATTTTCATATACTAGTGGGAATTTTTCATTATAGAACTTGGCTTGTATATTCCAATGATGGGCTTCCTCAAAATGCCCTAGGTCTTCCTGAGCAAGCGAGTTGGATGCACACGCACTTAGTTTCTTTTATTGAGCTTTCATATACTTATAGCTCTAGTGCATCCGTTGCATGGCAATCCCTACTCACTCACATTGATATCTATTGATGGGCATCTCCATAGCCCGTTGATACGCCTAGTTGATGTGAGACTATCTTCCCTCTTTTTGTCTTCTCCACAACCACCATTCTATTCCACATATAGTGCTATATCCATGGCTCACGCTCATGTATTGCGTGAAGATTGAAAAAGTTTTGATAATGTCAAAAGTATGAAACAATTGCTTGGCTTGTCATCGGGGTTGTGCATGATTTAAATACTTTGTGTGGTGAAGATAGAGCATAGCCAGACTATATGATTTTTTAGGGATAACTTTCTTTGGCCATGTTATTTTGAGAAGACATGATTGCTTTGTTAGTAGGCTTGAAGTATTATTATTTTTATGTCAATATGAACTTTTGTCTTGAATCTTTCGGATCTGAATATTCATACCACAATTAAGAAGAATTACATTGAAATTATGCCAAGTAGCACTCCGCATCAAAAATTCACTTTTTATCATTTACCTACTCGAGGACGAGCAGGAATTAAGCTTGGGGATGCCTGATACGTCTCCAACGTATCTATAATTTTTGATTTCTCCATGCTATATTATCTACTGTTTTGTACCATATTGGGCTTTATTTTCCACTTCTATATTATTTTTGGGACAAACTATTAACCAGAGGCCCACCCCAGAATTGTTGTTTTTTTTTGCCTATTTCAGTGTTTCGAAGAAACGGAATATCAAACGGAGTCCAAACGGAATGAAACCTTCGGGGACGTGATTTTCTCACCGAATATGATCCAGGAGACTTGGACCCCACATCAAGAAATAAGGGAGGTGGCCACGAGGGTGGAGGGCACCCCCCCTAGGGCGCCCCCCCTGCCTCGTGGGCCCCCCTTTGCTCCACCGACGTACTCCTTCCTCCTATATATACCTACGTACCCACAAACGATCAGATACGGAGCCAAAAACCTAATTCCACCGCCGCAACTTTATGTATCCATGAGATCCCATCTTGGGGCCTGTTCCGGAGCTCCGCCGGAAGGGGAATCCACCACGGAGGGCTTCTACATCAACATCATAGCCCTTCTGATGAAGTGTGAGTAGTTTACCTCAGACCTTCGGGTCCATAGTTAGTAGCTAGATGGCTTCTTCTCTCTTTATGGATCTCAATACAATGTTCTCCCCCTCTCTCGTGGAGATCTATTCGATGTAATCTTCTTTTTGCGGTGTGTTTGTTGAGACCGATGAATTGTGGGTTTATGATCAAGATTATCTATGAACAATATTTGAATCTCCTCTGAATTATTTTATGTATGATTGGTTATCTTTGCAAGTCTCTTCGAATTATTAGTTCGGTTTGGCCTACTAGATTGGTTTTTCTTGCAATGGGAGAAGTTCTTAGCTTTGGGTTCAATCTTGCGGTGTCCTTTCCAAGTGACAGTAGGGGCAGCAAGGTAGGTATTGTATTGTTGCCATCGAGGATAACAAGATGGGGTTTTATGATGTTGCATGAATTTATCCCTCTACATCATGTCATCTTGCTTAAGGCGTTACTCTGTTTTCTTGAACTTAATACTCTAGATGCATGTTGGATAGCGGTCGATGAGTGGAGTAATAGTAGTAGATGCAGGCAGGAGTCGGTCTACTTGTCTCGGATGTGATGCCTATATACATGATCATACCTAGATATTCTCATAACTATGGTCAATTCTGACAATTGCTCAACAGTAATTTGTTCACCCACCGTACAATACTTATGCTCTTGAGAGAAGACACTAGTGAAATCTATGGCCCCCGGGTCTATCTTAATCATATCAATCTTCCTACGCTTTATTATTGTTTGCTTTTTTACTTTGCCTTTTATTTTACTTTGCATCTTTATACCAAAAATATTATCTATCAGATCTATCAGATCTCACTCTCGTAAGTGACCGTGAAGGAATTGATAACCCCTAATCGCGTTGGTTGCGTGGAGCTATTTGCTTTGTGTAGGTAAGAGGGACTCGCGCGTGGCCTCCTACTGGATTGATACCTTGGTTCTCAAAAACTGAGGGAAATTCTTACGCTACTTTGCTGCATCATCCTTTCCTCTTCGGGGAAATCCAACGCAGTGCTCAAGAGGTAGCAGGATCTCCAGGCCTGGAGCGCGTCCATGGAGCAGCAGGTGGAGGCGCACAAAGCTGCCCTTGCATCGATGAGGGGGGCACCCGCCAAGGAGGAAGAGATCCGAAAGCTTGAGGAGGCGATGGCGTTGGAAGCTGTAGAGCGCAGCCTCGAGCTCGAGCGGCTGGAGACGAGGGAGCGCCAAGTTGTTCAAGCGGAAGATGTCGTTAATGCGCGTGAGGCCAGGGCTCAGGAGGAGGTTGATCGCCGGGTGGCGGAGGCTCGTGCGGATCTTGAGGGGAGGTATGACTTGAGGTTGAAGCCTTCGGGGACGGAGGCTGCGGGTAGGCCCGTCGCCCTTAGGCCCAAGCTGGCTAAAGTGGAGAGGCGCGAGGAGGCTACAGCCGCCGCCCTCGTCACGGTGCAGGCGAAATTGGCCTCTGCTCGCGC
Organism: Aegilops longissima; assembly: GCA_021605205.1. NCBI lineage: Eukaryota > Viridiplantae > Streptophyta > Magnoliopsida > Poales > Poaceae > Aegilops > Aegilops longissima. The sequence continues at coordinate 111,575,218 of CM038679.1, read as the reverse complement.
CGAGCTGCTTTCTCTTCTGAAACAGGTTGATGACGCCGAGGCCGTTGCGCGGCTGAACAAGGAGGAAGTGCTTCAGCGGCGGACATTGGAGCGCGAGCATGCCCCCATGCTCTAGGTTCTCAGGAACAGGGCTAACGCTGCGCTGGGCCATATCTGCGACGAGAATGCCCCTCATCCTCATACGGATGACTACGCCAGCCGCCTTCGCTTCTTCTCCGACGTGGTGACGCGTCTTGAAGCTCAATCCGATAGAGCTCGCCAGCTTGTCAAAGAGAAGAGTCGCGGCTTGCTCGGGCGTGTGTTCTCCCGTGTCTTCAGCCATCTCCAGAACACCTACCAGGATGTTGACTTTGACACCGTCATCACCCCATTTCCGCAGGCCATCCGGGGCGACCTGGCACGGTGGGTGGAGGACAACGTGGACGCGCTGGTCAGAGCCTTCGCTTCTGACGACGATGCGGTGGTGCTCGCTGCAAACGAAGGCGACGTGGTCGACGACGGCGATGCCGCCGCCGGTGATGGTGGAGGCAACGCCAACGATGGCGACAGCGACGCCAGCGGTGCGTCTGAAGATGACATGGGGGACGTGGCGAGCGACATATCCGGCTGATCCCTCGCTTCCCTGTTGTTTATCCTGTAAAAACTTGGGCGCGGCCCCTAAAGATTTGTAAGAGCATTTTGAGAGGGGGGCCCCTCATGTAAAAAAATCAAAGTTTTTATTCTTCTATGTCAAGCTGGGTATGCGTCTTTCCGTGACCGTGAGTCCGATGGAGGGTTTCTGGTACGGCTTACCTTATCCAGCGCATGTCCCAAGCTGGGTCGCGGGTAGTGCGTTTCTGAGGCTCCTGAGGGGCCTGCCGATCCTTCCGAGGGGGCCTCGTGAGAGGTAAGCATCTGTTATGATGCTGGCGCGTGCATGGCACGCGTGTGCCTCGCTTAGTCCCGCTCGCGTGGGGCTCGTGAGGGGAGGCAACACGAGGGGAGGCAACTGGCGTGGGCTCCAAATAAGGCGAGAATCAGAAACCAAGGAATCGCTCGAACGAGAAAAGGCACCCCCCACGCTCAACAATGAAAATGCAACTTCAACTTAAATCCAAATCCAGAAGGCAAGGCTACAAAAAGGGATTCAAAGCAAATGGCCGCGTCCGGCACCTAGTCTAGTCTTCTTGTCTTCAAGTCTTCTCACCAGCGCGGAGCTAAGTGCTGCCACTAGGGTGTGGGAGGGAGCCCCCGAGGCCCGAGGGCGGCTCTCCTCAGGCTCCAGGGCGTGTATATCCCCACTCATTATTACGTGAGAGTGTCATGGGCGGCGATCTTCACAGGCGTGAGCCTTACTTCATATCGCCAAGCGAGGGCCCCGCCTTGCGCCTCCCTCGGCCACCGTTGGGGGCGACCAGGCTCAGGGCGCCACCAAAGGGGCAAGGGCATAAGCGGCGCCCTCGGCGACCACGGGTCCTCTGCCGGGGGTAGGCTTTTCAGCACCTCCCCAGCAGAGGGCCTACCTCCGGGGGGCGCCTTGCTCCGTGCGACGCGGGGAGGGATCTGGCTCCCGACCCCTCTCCTGCAGCCCCCAGCGCGATCCCCCTAGCGGAAGGGAGGTCGCCGAGCTGGGGCCGCTGATGACCCACAAGTATATTGGATCTATCATAGTCCTTTCGATAAGTAAGAGTGTCGAACCCAACAAGGAGCAGAAGGAAATGACAAGCGGTTTTCAGCAAGGTATTCTCTGCAAGCACTGAAATTATAGGTAACATATAGTTTTGTGATAAGGTACTTTGAAAAGGGTAACAAGTAACAAGTGTAAATAAAGTGCATCAAGATGGCCCAATCCTTTTTGTAGCAAAGGAAAAGCCTGGACAAACTCTTATATAGAGAAAAGCGCTCCCGAGGACACATGGGAATTATCGTCAAGCTAGTTTTCATCACGCTCATATGATTCGCGTTTGGTACTTTGATAATTTGATATGTGGGTGGACCGGTGCTTGGGTGTTGTCCTTACTTGGACAAGCATCCCACTTATGATTAACCCCTATTGCAAGCATCCACAACTACAAAAGAAGTATTAAAGTAAACCTAACCATAGCATGAAACATATTGATCCAAATCATCCCCTTACGAAGCAATGCATAAACTAGGGTTTAAGCTTCTGTCACTCTAGCAACCCATCATCTACTTATTACTTCCCAATGCCTTCCTCTAGGCCTGTAACGCCCGGATAATCATGCTACAGTAATATCACGTTGGTGGTGCCACGTCACCTTTGTCACTGTAGCAACCCATCATCTACTTATTACTTCCCAATGCCTTCCTCTAGGCCTGTAACGCCCGGATAATCATGCTACAGTAATCTCACGTTGGTGGTGCCACATCACCTTTGTCACTGTAGCTAACCACGGGTTAATTCCAAACTGTTTCGAAATTCAATTCAAAATTTTGATGGCCATAAAAGTTTTCAAAAAATCAAAACTAAAATGTTCGGGGGTTGTCAAATATTACAAAGTTAATTATAGTGCAACAAACCCATTTTTATATAATTCCTAAATATGTTTAAATGAATTACAACAGAAAGTGAATAAATAAAAGAAGAGAAATAACAAAAGAGAGAAGCCCCCCTCCCTGCTTTGGGCAGGCCCAGCTAGCTGAAGCTTGACCACAGCCCAAGCGGACCAAGCCCACCTGGCCCAGCCGGCCTCCCCTTATCCCCTCGGTCCACCCGACCGAACCCTAGCCGCACCCCACTCCACCCACTCCCCCCTCCCGCATCGCCCGCTCCTCCCCCCGATCTGGATCGAGATCGGGGGCTCGACGCCGAACGCCGGCGCCCCACCGCCGCCGAGCGCCACCTCTTCCCCTCCTCCCCGACCGGCCACCCAGGACGCCGGCGCCCCCCGCCCGCCTCGCCCGCGCCCCTCGTCGCCTCGGAACCGTCCCGTCTCCCACCTCGCCCGGTTCCACATCGCCGACAGCCGCCGCCTCGACCTCCTCCCGCCGGGCGTCCCGGACCGTCCCGAGCCCTCTATCTAGGCCCCACGCACCCTCGTGAGCTCGCCCCTCTTCGCTCCCCCCCCCCTAGGGCGCCACCGCGTCGCCCTCCCGGCCGGGGCCGCGCGCCCAGCGCCACCGCCGTCCGCGCCCTCGACCCAGCCCTCCCCTCTGCTCTCGTCGCCGGATCCGCCGCCCGCGTGCCCCCTCCCCTCGTGCCCCCTAACGCCGCCCCCGACGAGCGCCCGAACGCTTCACCACGGGGCTCGCCGCCGGCAAGGCTCCGGTGAACTTTTGGTCACGGGCTCAACCCCGTTGCGTTCCCCACGCCGCGTAGGCCTCGCCCCGCTCTCCGGGTTGCCCAAACCGCCCCGTATCTTCGTTGTTGGAGCTCGCCCGGAGCACCTCGCCGCCGGCGAGCTCGTAGCGCTCGCCTCCGTCCGTTCCAACCCCTCTGGCCACCACCGCTCGACGCGCGACGCCGAGCCGCGTCGAGCTGCGCCGACCACGACCAGCCGAGACCCCAGGCGCGAAACCCGCGTCCCTCCCGAGCCGCGCCGCCGCGTTTGGCTCGCCGGAGTCAGCTCCGGCGCGTCTCCGGCCGGTGTCCGGCGTGGCGTCCACATGGCACCGCCTGGGCCACTGACTGGTGGGCCCAGGGCCCCCCTCCGACCTGTTGACCCGGTCAGCCATGCTGACTGGACCGGCCCATGCCAATGACATGGGGGTCCAACCCCAGAACGTTAAAAAAATAATAATAAATAAAATAAATAAAATTAATAAATAAAATAAAAATGCTAATTAATTAATTAATTAACTTAATTAATCATGTTTAATTAACCTAATTAATCTGTTAATTAAACTAAAATAGGGTAATTGGATAACAGTCACTGACTAACGGGACCCACCTGTCAGGTTGACCAAGTCAACCCTGTTGATTGCTGACGTCAGCATGACATCATGCTAACGTCATAAATCCATTTTTTTCGAATTAATTAATTAATTAATTAAATTCCAAAAATTAATAAAATCTTTAGAAAATCATATCTTTTAATCCGTAACTCGGATTAAAATATTTTCAACATGAAAGTTACTCGAGCGGCGAGGCGAATCCGGATACACAGTCCGTTCGTCGCCACACACCCCTAACCTATCGAACTAGCAACTTTCCCCTCCGGCTCCTCTTGAAAATCGAAACAGGGAATACTTTCCGGATGTTTCCCTTAACCGCATCACCTCATACCACGTTAGGGCACGCCTAGCATCGTTACTTGTCATGTCATGCATCAATATGCATCTGTTTACATGGTATTCATTGTTTCTTCCCCTCTTCTCTCCGGTAGACTACGGGACCGACTGCTGCTGCTGCCCGGTTCGACTACGGTGTTGACGACCCTCTCTCTTGCCAGAGCAACCAGCAAGCCTCCCCCCTTGATCACGGATATCGCCTACTCTTCTCTATCTGCTTGCATTAGAGTAGTGTAGCATGTTACTACTTTCATTATACCTATCCCGATGCATAGCCTTTGTCCTTGTTACTATCATTGTTACCTTACGCAATCCTATATGCTTAGTATAGGATGCTAGTACTTTCATCTGTGGCCCTACATTCTTGTCCGTCTGCCGTGCTATACTATCGGGCCGTGATCACTCGGGAGGTGATCACGGTATATACTATATACTTTATACATGATACATGTGAAACTAAAGTCGGGTCGGTGGTGGAGCACCATGAGTGGATCTTTGAGGCGGAGGCGGCAGGCAGGTTGAGACCGCCTAGGAGAGAGGTGGGCTGGCCTGTTTGGCGTTCATGGATACTTAACACGCTTAACGAGATCTAGGTATTTGATCTGAGTTGGCTCTGAGCTTATACGCACTAACCATCTACGCGGGAGTAGTTATGGGTATCCGGCGTCGTGGTATCACCAAAGCACTTCAAGCGTCGGCGACGAGCGGCGCGCGCGGATTGGACTGGAACGCCTGCTAGGCTAGGTGCTGCTTCGGCCGCCCTACATAGCGTCAAGGTGTGTGCTCGAGGCGATGGGCCTGCACCCTGGCGCTTAGGTTTAGACCGCGTGCTGGGCCTCTGTTGTGCCTAGGTGGGGCTGCGGCGTGTTGATCTTCCGCGGCGGGCATGACCCAGAAAGTGTGTCCGGCCAAATGGGATCAAGCGTCTTTGGGTAAGATGGTGCACCCTTGCGGGAAGTTAATCTATTCAATAGCCGTGATCTTGATAACAGACGACTTGGAGTTGTACCTTGACCTTATGACAACTAGAATTGGTTACTTAATAAAACACACCCTTCCAAGTGCGGATATAACGGTGGTCGCTCTCTCGTGGATATGAGGAGGGATCGCGGGTAGGATTATTGCTATGTGATGTTACTTGGAGGACTTCAGACCGCCCTCTTCTACATTTGCAAGACATGTGACCGAAGCGTAGTCTTCGCTAAGACTAGCTATCCCCTCTCATTCGGCATTCTGCAGTTCAGTCCACGATATGGCCCTTTACACATATATCCATGCATATGTAGTGTAGCTCCTTGCTTGCAGTACTTTGGATGAGTACTCACGGTTGCCTTGTTCCCCTTTTCCCCTATCTCTACTCGGTTGCTGCGACTGCACGATGGAGCCAGGAGCGACGCCACCGTCGATGGCGACTACTACTGGAGGTGCCTACTACTACGTGCAGCCCAGCGACGACGACCGGGAGTAGCTAGGAGGATCCTGTGGGAGGCCTGCGCCTCTTCGATCTGTATCCCGGTTTGTGCTAGCCATCTTATGGCACCTTGTTTAACTTATGTCTGTACTCAGATATTGTAGCTTCCGTTGACTCGTCTATGATCGAGCACTTGTATTCGAGCCCTCGAGGCCCCTGGCTTGTATTATGATGCTTGTATGACTTATTTTATTTGTAGAGTTGTGTTGTGATATCTTCCCGTGAGTCCCTGATCTTGATCGTACACGTTTGCGTGTATGATTAGTGTACGATTAAATCGGGGGCGTCACAAGTTGGTATCAGAGCCGACTTCCTGTAGGAATCCCCCTTCCACACTCCTTGGCCGAAGTCGAGTCTAGACATTGCAAAAACTTTTACTAACTTGGCTATGTGCCTTACGGGCCCACGTCGCCATCGGGTGGTACTAGGATCTTTTACTCCTCGACCTTTATTCTGGGACTCTGAACTCTCTTCTACTCGGGTTAAACGATTTTACTAACTAACACTAGGATCCCATGACCACATTCACCCCAAAGTTGGATAAAGCCATAGTTATTCTTGGAATTGTATTTTGATCAATTTCCACACTGTCATTTGACTCCTTTGAAACATCTTTGTTTTCAGATGGAACCCACGAGGCAGGTCGTGCGCCACCACGACGGCCATTGGTGCCTCGGGATCACTGCGGTGCTAGCAGAGATGATGACCTATCTGGGTTATCGCTGGCACCCCGAGTACACCGTCTTTGAGGAGTACCAGGACTTTAACCAGAGCGATGCCGAGCTATCGTCCACCTCTACTCTCGGGAGTATGACTCCACTCTTGCCGCATAATCGCACATGGTGTTGGGGTGACTATCAATATGGCAGTCCACGATGCTGCTTATGCTGCTCGACACGTCTTCGTGGAGAGTATCGAGAGTTGGACACCTCCCCTTGAGCACATTGCTATCGCGTCGATGTTGGTGAGGAGGTTACTACATCTGCCTACTCCACTTTGTCACCAGAGAGCCCTTCTACCATCGAACTTTGTTACGCATCGCGATGGGCTGGATCGAGCTAACGAGCTCTTCGCCACGAGTTGTACATCACCCGTCGGCACCTTTACCATGCTCGACGCTGTTGCACCCTTTGTCCGATCCAAAGAGCTGCGCGTTCTGCGATCTACCCAGCCAGACCGTGATGCCCTGTGGTGTCGGTTGGCGGAGGTGGGAGGCTACTCTCCACACTTGGTCCTCTTCGCCACTTGGTCGTCGGGTTCTGCACTGAGTATCCGCGGCCCCAGTGTCAGCGGCGTGGAGGACTATCCGCTGCCACACTACCAGCTTTCAGGCTCTGCTACCTCCACGATGCCGCGTGGGACTGATGTAGGCTTGCTTGTTAGTGTTAGATGCATTCGTCGCGAGCTGCGTGCCGCCTATGATGTCTTAGTCTATGTCTTGAACTCGTAAAATCGAACTCTATGCATGACCCTTTTGTAAGATATGCCGACTACTATGTAGTTTCTATCGTGCTGCTTTCATTATGCATGTTTCATCATGAATGATTCTTGTCCTTTGCATAATTTCTCAAATGCTGAACTACCCCTGTTATATAATAGCAGGATGGTTAGACCAGCCGGTCGTGGCAACTTCCCACCACCGCCTGAGTACATGGCTGGTATGATCCAACAGCTTGAGATGAATCGCCAGTTCATGGAAGACATGATGGCTCAGTTTCCTCGCCCCAATATGAACCAACAGCCAAACACAACAACTCTGCAGGATTTCATCGCCTCAACCCAAGTGTGTACCGCAGCTCAACCCAGCCACCGGATCTTGATGGTCGCTCCGTGACATCACCTATGAGATGGAGTCTGCTGATGTAGCCCTGCCAGCTATGTCACTTTTGCTTCCTTCTTCTGAAGGGACCCGCAGCTCAATGGTGGGACAGCCACAGCGTACTCTGCCGCTTGGAACACTCATCTCTGGCTAGACTTCCAAGCTGCCTTCCGTGCCGCTTCATCCCTCAAGGGTCATGGACGGAAGAAGCGTGAGTTCATAACCTCACCCAAGGCAACAAGACTGTTGAAGCTTATCGGAGAGTTCTGGACTTGTCTCGCTATCTTTGAAGAGGATATTGCGATGATGCACGCAGAAGTTCGTGGCGGCCTTCAAGCTAACATCAAGCTCGCACTTCTAGTGCACGACTTTGCTGATTTCGCCACCTTGGTGAACAAGGCTATCAATGTCGAAACTGGTGCGCAGGAATACCAGAGCTCTAACAGACGAAACCGTGACACGGGCTCATCTTGAGCCCGTCCTCGCAGGCGTAAGATATGGATTCCCAACAGCATGTACCAAATTAATGCACTGCTCCAAGGCGAGCTATGCTGCACCTCGTCGCCTACTTCAACTAAGCAGCCAAAGCTTCCAGCTCCACCACCCCAAGCTCTGTTCCCACCCCCAATAATGGTTTGTGCTTGGTGTGGACAACTAGGGCACCGTGCTAGAGAATGCAACCGAACCGAATCAGTGGCCCTTCCAAATGACGGCCGTGGAAACACCCAGCCCCGCAACAACACCGCCAAGCCTTATGGTCGAGTTCAGGCCAACCACGTTGATCTGAGCGAAGCTCAAGACCAACCTGCTCTTGTGATGGGTACACTTCTCGTAAATTCAGTACCAAAGCATGCGTTTTATTTGATCTGGGGCATCGCATTCATTCATGTCTGAAGATTTTGCATTCATGCATGGCATTAAAAGTGAAGACATGAATGCTTCACTATTAGTACACACCCCTGCGGGCCAATGTCGAACCTCCATGATTTGCAACGACGTCCCCGTTGAAATCGAAGGACTGGAATTCCTTGTCTCTCCTATCGTGCTGAAGTCTTGTAGCATTGACCTCATTCTGGGAATGAATTGGTTAAAGGCGCATACTACTTCCATAGTTTGCGCCACGAAGACCGTCCATCTGCTACACCCTTCAGATGAAATAGTCACTTACCAAGCTCATCTGGTGCAAAATGCCGAGGCAAGGCTCTATGCATTGAATGCTTTGAACGCTGCACCACTCGAGGGTATTGAAAACATTCACGTCGTTTGCGATTTCCGGACGTTTTCTGAAGAACTTCGAGGATTCCCCGCTAGAGTCTGTCGAATTCGTCATCGACTTGAAACCGGGCACCACTCCTATAGCCAGCGACCCTACAAGATGCCGCCGCATGAACTCCTTGAGCTCAAGGAGGAAATCGACAAATCTCTTCAAAGTGGTTTCATTAGCCCAAGTTGCTCTCCTTGGGGAGCACCTTCTCTCTTTGTCAAGAAGAAGGATGGGACAAACCGATTGGTCCAAGACTACCGTCCCATAAATCAAGCTACCATTCGAATAAGTATCCTCTTCCTCGGATCAATGATCTTTATGATCAACTGGCTGGTTCGTCGGTGTTCTCGAAACTTCGACTTGAGGTTGGGTTACCACCAGATCCGTGTTCGTGAGGAGGATATCCCCAAGACCGCATTTGTGACTCGTTATGGTTCATACGAGTACACCGTCATGTCTTCGGCTAACCAATGCTCCAGCCACCTTCTCTACTTTGATGAACTATATATTCATGGATTACCTCGACAAGTTAAATCGTGGTTTATCTGGATGATATCCCGATATTTTCCAAGAATGAAGAAGAACATCTGAACATCTTCGTCTTGTCTTTGGAAAAGCTACGAGAGCATTAACTCTATGCCAAGTTCTCCAAATGTGAATTCGGCTTCCGAAGTAACCTATCTTGGGCATGTCATCTCTAAGGATGGTATTGCCGTCAACCCCGAAAGAGTTCAGGCTATTCTCGATTGGACTCCTCCAAGAACGTTAAGCAAGTCGAAGTTTTCTCGGCCTCGCCACTATTGCCGTCGATTAAATGAGAACTTCAACAAGATTGCCGAGCCTCGACTAACTTTGTTGCATAAGGCGTCAAGTTCCAATGGATGATAAATGTCGGGAAAGTTTCCGAGCACTCAAAGGCAAGTTGACTTCGCCCCAATGCTAGCTCCTCCCGATACTAAGAAGGACTTCGTCATTTATCGCGGCGCTTCCGTCGAGGATTAGGCGGTGTCCTAATGCAAGAGCGCAAAGTGGTTGCTTATGCCTCTCGACAATTGCGCCCTCACGAAGAGAACTACCAGTTCACGACCTCGAGCTTCTTGCTGTCATTCATCTTATTGAAGCGATGGCGACATTACCTTCTCGGTGATCGTTGCGAGATCTTCACCGACCACCAAAGTCTGAAGTATCTGCTTACTCAGCCAGACCTGAACCTCCGTCGTGAGAGATGGATGGAGACTGCTTGCGCACTTTGATTTGGGTATTTCCTATCGCCGAGCAAGGCTAATGTAATGGCTGATGCCTTGAGCCGCAAGTCTTCTGCAACCACCTTCAAGTTCACAAAGTTCAGCCCTCACTTGTTGAAGAATTGAAAGCGAACCTCCATATTGTTCCTCCGGTGCACTTCGCTCCCCTCCTCCGGAGTTCCGCAAGATGAATCTCCGTGTTGTTTCCCAGGGTTCCCTCTATACCTGGCTGTCGAACCCGATCTCGTGGGCTCCATAAAGACAATGCAGGATATGACTCAAGTCTACAAGATTAAGCGCGACCTCAAAGAAGGAAATCCTCATTCTTCACTATTCTTGATGATGGCGCCTTGTACTTCAAAGGCCGCCTAGTGGTGCTTTATGTAAGAAGGAAAACCTGAATATGACTCGGGGAGGTTATGAAAGAAGCTCATGATACGCCTCTATGTATCCATCCTGGTAGTACGAAGATGCATCAAGACATTAAATCGAGATTACGTGGTCTAATATGAAGCAGACATTGCTCGCTATGTTCTTTGAGTGTGACGTTTGTCGTCGTATCAAAGCAGAACATCAAAGGCCTGCTGGAACTCTGCAACCTATCTCTATTCCTGAATGGAAATGGGACCATGTTGAAATGTACTTCATCACTGCATTTCCCAAATCGCAGAAAGGTAATGATGCTATTCTTGTCGTCATTGACCGGCTTTCTAAAGTTGCTCATTTTCTGGCGGTCAAAGAAACGATCACTGCTAGTCAGCTTGCAACTCTCTATATGTCCAGAATTGTTTCACTTCACGGTATTCCACTGGTTATCAGCTCGGACCGTGGCAGCTTATTCACTTCAAGATTCTCGGCAAGTTTTCAAGAAGCTATGGGGACTCATTTATCTTTCAGTACTGCGTTTCATCCGCAGTCACAAGGGCAAGTTGAACGTGTCAACCAAGTTCTCGAAGACATGCCTCGAGCTTGTGTTATTTCCTTCGCAAGAAGTGGGAGGAATCTCTCCGTATGCTGAGTTCTCTTATAATAATAGCTATCAAGCTAGTCGAAGATGGCCCCTTGAAGTGTTATATGGACGAAAGTGCGAACCCCTCCGAACTGGTCGAAATCGGGAACGTCCACTCTTGGTCCGGATATTATCCAACATGCGAAGAACAAGTCCGCATTATTCGCGAGAATCTCAAGACTGCTCGATCACGTCAAAATAGTAATTATGACCGTCATCATAAAGACATGGTCTATCAACTTTGGCGAAAAGGCCTATCTTCGCATTACACCAATGAAGGGTGCTCACCGCTTGGGATCAAGGGCAAGCTAGCTCCTTGCTATATTGGCCCATTCACTATTCTCGGAAAGGCGTGGAAAAGTGGCATATCAATCGAGCTTCCGTCGAACCTTTCTCGAGTTCACGATGTGTTCCACGTGTCACAACTCCGACGCTGCTTCAAGGACCCAATCCGAGCGAAGGACCATGAAGTGCTCGGTTGCAACAGGACCTCTCCTATAAAGAGCATCCGGTCCGCATTCTCGACCAAGCTGAACGCCGCACACGTCAGAAGGCGATCAAGTTCCTCAAAGTCCAGTGGTCAAATCACTCTGAAGACGAAGCCACCTGGGAACGCGAGGACCGTCTTCGTGATGAATACCCCGCACTCTTTCCTTCTACCTCCTAAATCTCGGGACGAGATTTCTTGTAGTGGAGGAGATTTGTAACGCCCGGATAATCATGCTACAGTAATCTCACGTTGGTGGTGCCACGTCACCTTTGTCACTGTAGCTAACCACGGGTTAATTCCAAACTGTTTCGAAATTCAATTCAAAATTTTGATGGCAATAAAAGTTTTCAAAAAATCAAAACTAAAATGTTCGGGGGTTGTCAAATATTACAAAGTTGATTATAGTGCAACAAACCCATTTTTATATAATGCCTAAATATGTTTAAATGAATTAAAACAGAAAGTGAATAAATAAAAGAAGAGAAATTACAAAAGAGAGAAGCCCCCCACTCCCTCATGGGCGCATGCCCAAACTAGCGAGCCGCCACAGCCCAATCGGGCCAAGCCCACCTGCCCAGCCGGCCTCCCTTATCCCTCGGTCCACCCGACCAACCCTAGCCGCACCCCACTCCACCCACTCCCCCCTCCCGCACGCTTCTCCTCCCCCGATCTGGATCGAGATCGGGGGCTCGACGCCGAACGCCGGCGCCCCACCGCCGCCGAGCGCCACCTCTTCCCCTCCTCCCCGACCGGCCACCCAGGACGCCGGCGCCCCCCTCGCCGCACGCCCGACGCCCCCTCGTCGCCTCGGAACCGTCCCCGTCTCCCACCTCGCCGGTTCCACATCGCCGGACGGCCGCCGCCTCGACCTCCTCCCCGCCGGACGTCCCCGACCGTCCCCGAGCCCTCTGCCTAGGCCCTACGCACCCTCGTGAGCTCGCCCCCTCTTCGCTCCCCCCTCCCCCTAGGGCGCCACCGCGTCGCCCTCCCGGCCGGCGGCCGACGCGCCCCGGCGCCACCGCCGTCCGCGCCCTCGACCCAGCCCTCCCCTCTGCTCTCGTCGCCGATCCGGCCGCCCGCGTGCCCCCTCTCCTCGTGCCCCTAACGCCGCCCCGAAGCGCCCGACGCTTCATCGCGGGGCTCGCCGCGGCAAGGCTCCGGTGACCTTTGGTCACGGGCTCAACCCGTTCGTTCCCCCACGCCGCGTAGGCCTCGCCCGCTCTCCGGGTTGCCCAAACCGCCCGTATCTTCGTTGTTGGAGCTACGCCGAGCACCTCGCCGCCAGGCGAGCTCATAGCGCTTCGCCTCCGTCTGTTCCAACCCTTCGCCACCACCGCTTTCGGCCAGCGACGCCGAAAGCCGCGTCGAACGCGCCCGGCCACACCAGCCAGAGACTTCAGGCGCGAAACCGCGTCCCCTCCCGAGCAGCGCCGCCGCGTTTGGCTCATTGAGTCGGCTCCGGCGTCTCCGGCGGTGTCCGCGTGGCGTCCACATGGCACCGCTGAGCCATCGATCGGTGGGCCCAGGCCCCCTCCGACTGCTGACCTTGGTCGACCATCTTGATCGGACTGCCCATGCCAATGACATGGGGTCCCACCCGAGCGTTAAAAATAATAAATAAAATTAATAAAATTAATAAATAAAATAAAATGCTAATTAATTAATTAATTAACTTAATTAATCATGTTTAATTAACCTAATTAATCTATTAATTAAACTAAACTAGGGTAATTGGTTACTGATCAGCGACTAACGGGACCCACTTGTCGGGTTTACCAAGTCAACCTCGTTGATTCTTGACGTCGACATGACATCATGTCGACGTCAAGATGACATCATGTTGACGTCATAAATCCATTTTTGAATTAATTAATTAATTAATTAAATTCCAGAAATTAATAAAATCTTTAGAAAATCATATCTTTTAATCCGTAACTTCGGTTAAAATATTTTCAACATGAAAGTTACTCGAGCGGCGAGGCGAATCCGGATCACGCATCGCTCGTCCGCCACACACCCCTAACCTATCGAACTCGCAACTTTCCCCTCCGGCTCCTCTGCTCAAAACGCTAAACACCGGAATACTTTCTGGATGTTTCCCCATAACCGCATCACCTCATACCACGTTAGGGCACGCCTAGCATCGTTACTTGTCATGTCATGCATCGATATGCATCTTTTACATGGTATTCATTGTTTCTTCCCCTCTTCTCTCGGTAGACTACGGGACCGACGCTGCTGCTTGCTGCCCGGTTCGACTACGGTGTTGACGACCCCTCTCTTGCTTGCGAGCAACCAGGCAAGCCCCCCCCCTTGATCACGGATATCGCCTACTCTTCTCTATCTTGCTTGCATTAGAGTAGTGTAGCATATTCTTGCTTCATTATACCTATCCCGATGCATAGCCTGTCCTTGTTACTCTCATTGTTACCTTACCGCAATCCTATATGCTTAGTATAGGATGCTAGTACTTTCATCTGTGGCCCTACGTTCTTGTCCGTCTGCCGTGCTATACTATCGGGCCGTGATCACTCGGGAGGTGATCACGGGTATATACTATATACTTTATACATGATACATGTGAGACTAAAGTCGGGTCGGCTGGTGGAGCACCTGCGAGTGGATCTTTGAGGCGGAGCGACAGGGCAGGTTGAGACCGCCTAGGAGAGAGGTGGGCCTGGCCCTGTTTGGTGTTCGCGGATACTTAACACGCTTAACGAGATCTAGGTATTTGATCTGAGTTGGCTACGAGCTTATACACACTAACCATCTACGCGGGAGTAGTTATGGGTATCCCGGCGTCGTGGTATCAGCCGAAGCACTTCAGACGTCAGCGACGGAGCGGCGCGCGCCGGATTGGACTGGAACGCCGCTAGGCTAGGTCTGCTTCCGCCGCCCTCATAGCGCAGGTGTGTGCTTTCAGGCGATGGGCCTGCACCCTCGCGCTTAGGTTTAGACCGGCGTCTTGGCCTCTCACAGTGCCTAGGTGGGGCTGCGACGTGTTGATCTTCCGCGGCGGGCATGACCCAGAAAGTGTGTCCGCCAAATGGGATCAAGCGTCTTTGGGTAAGATGGTGCACCCTGCAGGAAAGTTAATCTATTCAATAGCCGTGATCTTGATGTAATGGACGACTTGGAGTTGTACCTTGACCTTATGACAACTGGAACGGTTACTTAATAAAACACACCCTTCCAAGTGCGGATATAACCGGTGGTCGCTCTCTCTCGTGGATATGAGGAGGGATCGCGGGTAGGATTATTGCTATGTGATATTACTTGGAGGACTTCAGACCGCCTCTTCTACTGTTGCAAGACGGTGACCGTGGCGTAGTCTTCGCTAAGACTAGCTATCCCCTCTCATTCGGCATTCTCGCAGCTTCAGTCCTTGATATGGCCCTTTACACATATATCCATGCATATGTAGTGTAGCTCCTTGCTTGTAGTACTTTGGATGAGTACTCACGGTTGCCTTGTTCCCCTTTTCCCCTATCTCTACTCGGTTGCTGCGACCAGCACGATGGAGCCCAGAGCGACGCCACCGTCGATGGCGACTACTACTCCGGAGGTGCCTACTACTACGTGCAGCCCGGCGACGACGACACGGAGTAGCTAGGAGGATCCTGCGGGAGGCCTGCGCCTCTTCGATCTGTATCCTAGTTTGTGCTAGCCATCTTATGGCACCTTGTTTAACTTATGTCCGTACTCAGATATTGTTGCTTCCACTGACTTCGTCTATGATCGAGCACCGTATTCGAGCCCTCGAGGCCCCGGCTTGTATTATGATGCTTGTATGACTTATTTTATTTGTAGAGTTGTGTTGTGATATCTTCCCGTGAGTCCCTGATCTTGATCGTACACGTTTGCGTGTATGATTAAATCGGGGGAGATATATATATCAGGATCTTTCCAACATAGTGTGCTTGCCAAAGGATAAAATGTAAAAAGGAAAGGTGAAGATCACCGTGACTCTTGCATAAGGTAATAAGTAAAAGATAGGCCCTTCGCAGAGGGAAGCAAAGGTTGTCATGCGCTTTCAAGGTTGGATGCACGAAATCTTAATGCAAAAGAACGTCACTTTATATTGCCACTTGTGATATGGACCTTTATTATGCAGTTCGTCACTTTTATTTCTTCCACATCACAAGATCGTATAAAGCTTATTTTCTCCACACTAATAAATCATACATATTTAGAGAGCAATTTTTATTGCATGCACCGATGACAACTTACTTGAAGGATCTTACTCAATCCATAGGTAGATATGGTGGACACTCATGGAAAAACTGGTTTTAAGGGTATTCAGAAGCACAAGTAGTATCTCTACTTGGTGCAAAGAATTTGGCCAGGATGAGGGGGAAAGGCAAGCCCAACATGTTGGATGATCCATGACAATATACTTTATTTCAGATATAAGAAAACATAACCCATTACGTTGTCTTCCTTGTCCAACATCAACTCTTTAGCATGTCATATTTTAATGAGTGCTCACAATCATAAAAGATGTCCAAGATAGTATATTTATATGTGGGACCTCTCTTTCTTTATTACTTCCTATTAATTGCAACGATGACCAAAACTATGTTTGTCAACTCTCAACAACTTTTAATCATCATACTCTTTATATGTGAAGTCATTACTCTCCATAAGATCGATATGATCTCTTTTATTTCTTTTTATTCTTTCTCTTTTCTTTTATTCCCTCAAGATCATAGCAAAATAATCAAGCCCTTGACTCAACACTAATGTTTATTATATATAGCTCACGGACTCGATTACATAGAGGGATCATAAGGCAAAACTCAAAAGTAAATCATACTAAAACTTTATTCTACTAGATCAAGATATTACCAAAAGGATCAAACTAAGAAAAACGGTAAAGATAGGAGTGTGATGGTGATATGATACCGGGGCACCTCCCCCAAGCTTGGCAGCTGCCAAGGGGAGTGCCCATACCAGATACTTAGATTTCCTTTTTCGGGGGAGGTGATGATGGAGTTGTTGATGATGACAGTTGTGCCTTTAGCTTCTTCATACTGTAATTGAGAAGATCAGTTTCCTCTTTTAAATCATCGACCTCCAATTCCAGCTTCAAGATCTTGTCACATAAATCTTCTTTGCTTTTCTGCTGAAAACAAGAAGGAATAGATCGGTTGTTAGATAGTTTAGCCCTCTTAGGGAGACTAGATTTCTTGAACTTCACGTGCATATCCCCCGGTTGAGGTAGAGGGACATCCTCCTCCTCCGAACTTGAATCATTAATCCTTATCAAATGAGCATCCTCCTCCTCATCCGTAGTTCGACCACAAGGAGATATATCCCCAGAGGTCTTTGGGTCAGCAATGAGGTGTGAGACATAGCTCTCCCCATCAGACTCCTGAGATGACATCTTGCTCCATATCTACGGCAGACACAGCTCGAAAACAAAACAGAGGATATTTGCGTGGTACGGTGGTCAAAACCTTCGGGAGTTTATATAATGAATTTTTACCGACCAAAAGAAGTATCGTGCAAGAAAACGGAGTCCGGAGAGCACACGAGGTGCCCACGAGGCAGGGGGCGCACCCAGGGGGGTTGGGTGCGCCCTCCACCCTCGTGGAAGCCTCGTGTCCTTCCCGGACTGCTTCTTATTTTCTTATTTTATTAAATATTCCAAAACGGATAAAAATTGCCATTAGAACTGTTTTGGAGTCGGTTTACTTACCGTACCACGTACCTATTCCTTTGTGGAGTCTGAAACATTCTGGAAAGTGTCCCTTATGTATTCCTCCGGGGTTACGGTTTCAATAACATTGGTTTCAACATTTATGGGATTACCTGAGACATAATATTTGATTCTTTGACCGTTCACCACCTTCGGATTTGTGCCTTCGAAGTTTTTGATTTTTATGGCACCAGAATGATAGACCTCCTCGATAACGTAAGGGCCTTCCCATTTAGAGAGAAGTTTTCCAGCAAAAAATCTTAAACGAGAGTTGTATAGCAAAACATAATCACCTACATTGAACTCAAGCTTTTGTATCCTTTTGTCATGCCATCTTTTAACTTTTTCTTTAAAAAGTTTGGCATTCTCGTAGGCCTGGGTTCTCCATTCATCAAGTGAGCTAATGTCAAATAACCTCTTCTCACCGGCGAGTTTGAAATCATAGTTGATCTCTTTAATCTCCCAATATGCCTTATGTTCTAGTTCGAGAGGTAAGTGACAAGCTTTCCCATAAACCATCTTATATGGAGACATACCCATAGGATTTTTTATATGCAGTTCTATAGGCCCATAATGCATCATCAAGTTTCTTGGACCAATTCTTTCTAGATCTATTAACAGTCTTTTGCAAAATTAATTTAATCTCCCTATTACTCAATTCTACTTTGCCACTAGATTGTGGGTGATAAGGGGATGCAATTCTATGATTAACATCATACTTAGCAAGCATTTTATGAAAAGCACCATGAATAAAATGTGAACCACCATCAGTCATTAAATATCTAGGGACTCCAAATCTCGGAAAAATAACTTCTTTAAGCATCTTAATAGAGGTGTTATGATCAGCACTACTAGTTGGAATAGCTTCTACCCACTTAGTAACGTAATCAACAGCAACTAAAATGTGTGTATAGCCATTAGAGGAAGGAAACGGTCCCATATAATCAAAGCCCCAAACATCAAATGGTTCAATAACAAGTGAATAGTTCATAGGCATTTCTTGACGTCTACTAATATTACCAATTCTTTGACATTCATCACAAGACAAGACAAACTTACAGGCATCTTTGAAGAGAGTAGGCCAATAAAAACAGGATTGCAATACCTTATGCACAGTTCTATCTCCAACGTGGTGTCCTCCATAAGCTTCGGAGTGACACTTGCGTAGGATCTGTTCCTGTTCATGCTCAGGTATACAACGTCTAATAACACCATCTACTCCTTCTTTATAAAGATGTGGGTCATCCCAAAAGTAATGCCTCAAATCATAGAAAAACTTTTTCTTTTGCTGGTATGTGAAACTAGGTGGTATAAATTTAGCAACAATGTAATTAGCATAATCAGCATACCATGGAGCAGTACGAGAAGCATTTATGACAGCTAATTGTTCATCACGAAAGCTATCATCAATAGGTAGTGGGTCATCAAGAACATTTTCTAACCTAGACAAATTGTCTGCAACGGGGTTCTCAGCTCCCTTTCTATCAATAATGTGCAAATCAAATTCTTGTAGCAAGAGAACCCATCTAATAAGTCTAGGTTTATCATCTTTCTTTTCCATAAGATATTTAATAGCAGCATGATCAGTGTGAATAGTTACTTTAGAATCAACAATATAAGGTCTGAACTTATCACAAGCAAATACAACTGCTAAAAATTCTTTTTCAGTAGTAGCATAATTTCTTTGGGCATTGTCTAGAGTTTTACTAGCATATTGAATGACATTTAATTTCTTATCAACTCTTTGCCCTAGAACAGCACCTACAGCATAATCACTAGCATCACACATAATTTCAAAGGGTAAATTCCAATCAGGAGGCTGAACAATAGGTGCAGAAATTAAAGCTTTCTTAAGTATTTCAAATGCCTCTACACAATCATCATCGAAGACAAAAGGAATATCTTTTTGTAATAGATTAGTCAGAGGCCGAGAAATTTTTGAGAAGTCCTTAACGAACCTCCTATAAAAACCGCCATGACCAAGGAAGCTTCTTATACCTTTAATGTCCTTGGTACACAACATCTTTTCAATAGCATCAACTTTAGCTTTATCAACTTCAATACCTCTTTCAGAAATTTTATGCCCCAAGACAATTCCTTCATTAACCATAAAGTGGCATTTCTCCCAGTTCAAGACAAGGTTAGTTTCTTCGCACCTCTGCGAAACTCGATCAAGTTGCTCAAGCAATCATCAAAAGAGGATTCGTAAACAAAGAAATCATCCATGAAAACCTCACAAATCTTTTCACAAAAGTCAGAGATTATAGCCATCATGCATCTTTGAAAGGTAGCAGGTGCATTACATAAACCAAAAGGCATACGTCTATAAGCAAAAGTATCGAAAGGGCAAGTAAAAGTGGTCTTTGCTTGATCAACAGCTGACACAGGTATTTGAGAGAAACTAGAGTAACCATCTAGAAAGCAAAAATGTGTATGTTTGCATAATCTTTCTAGCATTTGATCAATGAAAGGCAAGGGGTAATGATCTTTTTAGTAGCTTTATTTAATTTGTGAAAATCAATTACCATCCTATAACCTGTAATAATTCTTTGTGGAATCAATTCATCTTTATCATTAGGAATGGCAGAAATACCTCCCTTCTAAGGGACACAATGGACAAGACTTACCCACTGACTATCAGCAACGGGATAAATTATACCTGCCTGAAGGAGCTTTAATATTTCCTTTCCTACCACTTCTTTCATCTTAGGATTTAGCCGCCATTGGTGATCAATAACTGGTTTGGCGTCTTTCTCCAAATTTATTTTGTATTGACATAGAGTGGGACTAATGCCCTTAAGATCATCAATAGTATATCCAATAGCAGCACGGTGCTTCTTCGGAGTTTTTAATAATTTCTCTTCTTCATGCTCTGAAAGGTTAGCACTAATAATAACATGATATATCTTCTTTTCATCAAGATAAGCATATTTAAGAGTATCAGGCAATGGTTTAAGCTCAAACACGGATCACCCTTGGGTGGAGGAGGATCCCTAGGATTTCAACAGCAAGTTGTGTTTCGAATAGGTCCTGTTTAAAGAATACTTCATCTATTTCCCTTCTTTCATTCATAAACATATCATTTTCATGATCAAGCAAATACTGTTCTAAAGGATCATTAGGAGGCACGGCAGTAGAAGCAAGACCAATAATTTCATCCTTACTAGGCAATTCCTCATCACGGGGTTGTCTACGAAATTTAGAAAAATTAAACTCATGAGACATATCACCCAAACCAATAGTAACCACATCCTTTTCGCAGTCTATCTTAGCATTAACAGTGTTCAAGAAGGGTCTACCAAATATAATGGGACAAAAGCTATCTTTTGGGGAATCAAGAACAAGAAAATCAGCAGGATATTTAACTTTCCCACACAAGACTTCAACAGCTCTAACAATCCCTATCGGTGATATAGTATCTCTATTGGCAAGCTTAATGGTAACATCAATTTCTTCTATCTCAGCAGGTCAATATCATGCATAATTTCTTTGTATAAAGAATGAGGTATTGCACTAGCACTAGCACCCATATAACATAAGCCATGATAACAATGATATCCTATTTTAACAGAAATAACAGGCATGCCTACCACAGGTTTATGTTTATCTTTAGTACCAGGTTTAGCAATTCTAGCAGTCTCTTCACAGAAGTAAATAACATGCCCATCGATATTATCAGCCAATAGATCTTTAACCATAGCAATATTAGGTTCAACTTTTACTTGCTCAGGAGGTTTGTGTATCCTAATATTACTTTTGTTGACTACAGTTGAAGCTTTAGCATGATTCTTTGTTCTAACAGGGAAAGGTGGTTTCTCAACATAAGTAGTAGGAACAATAGGATCATTATAAGTGATAGTCTTTTCTTCAACTTTAGTAGGTGCAACTACTTTTACTTCAATGGGAGGATTATATTTAAACCACTTCTCCTTAGGAATATCAACATGAGTAGCAAAAGATTCACACAAAGAAGCTACTATCTCAGAGTCAAGTCCATATTTAGTGCTAAATTCACGAAAAACATCGGTATCCATAAAAGACTTAACACAATCAAACTTAGGTGTTATACCTGACTCCTTACCTTCGTCGAGATCCCAATCTTCATAGTTGCGTTTAATTCTTTCCAATAAATCCCATTTGAATTCAATAGTCTTCATCATAAAAGAACCAGTACAAGAAGTATCGAGCATGGAGCGATTATTGAGAGAAAGCCGAGCATAATTTTTTTGGATAATAATTTATCTTGAGAGCTCATGATTGGGGCATGAATATAACATTGACTTAAGCCTCCCCCAAGCTTGAGCGATGCTTTCTCCTTCGCAAGGCCAAAAATTATATATATAGAATTACGATCACGATGAACAAGATGCATAGGATAAAACTTCTGATGAAATTCCAAATTCAATCATTTGTAGTTCCATGATCCCATATCATCACATAGCCTATACCATGTCAATGCATCTCCCTTCAAAGATAAAGGGGAGACCTTCTTTTTGATAACATCATCGGGCATACCTGCAAGCTTAAATAATCCGCAAACTTCATCCACATAGATTAAGTGTAAATCGGGATGCAATGTTCCATCTCCTGCAAAAGGATTAGCTATCAGTTTCTCTATCATACCCGAAGGAATTTCAAAGTAAACATTTTCAGTAGGTTCAGTAGGTTGAGGAGCAACTGTTTGCTCTACTGGTCGGGGTGAGGATGCCCCGAACAAGCCCCTCAGAGGATTACTTTCCATAGTAGCAAGTGACAGTAAATTTCAGTACACTATATAAAATTTTCCTTACCAAATTCCACCTACCAAAGGCGCTTCACTCCCTGGCAACGGCGCCAGAAAAGAGACTTGATGACCCACGAGTATAGGGGATCTATCGTAGTCCTTTCGATAAGTAAGAGTGTCGAACCCAACGAGGAGCAGAAGGAAATGACAAGCAGTTTTCAGCAAGGTGTTCTCTGCAAGCACTGAAATTATAGGTAACAGATAGTTTTGTGATAAGGTAATTTGTAACGGGCAACAAGTAACAAGTGTAAATAAAGTGCAGCAAGATGTCCCAATCCTTTTTGTAGCAAAGGACAAGCCTGGACAAACTCTTATGCAGAGAAAAGCGCTCCCGAGGACACATGGGAATTATCATCAAGCTAGTTTTCATCACACTCATATGATTCGCGTTCGGTACTTTGATAATTTGATATGTGGGTGGACCGGTGCTTGAGTGCTGTCCTTACTTGGACAAGCATCCCACTTATGATTAACCCCTATTGCAAGCATCCGCAACTACAAAAGAAGTATTAAGGTAAACCTAACCATAGCATGAAACATATGGATCCAAATCAGCCCTTATGAAGCAACGATAAACTAGGGTTTAAGCTTCATCACTCTAGCAACCCATCATCTACTTATTACTTCTCAATGCCTTCCTCTAGGCCCAAATAATGGTGAAGTGTCATGTAGTCGACGTTCACATAACACCACTAGAGAAAAGACAACATACATCTCATCAAAATATCGAACGAATACCAAATTCACATGACTACTTATAGCAAGACTTCTCCCATGTCCTCAGGAACAAACGTAACTACTCACAAATCATATTCATGTTCATAATCAGAGGGGTATTAATATGCATAATGGATCTGAACATATGATCTTCCACTAAATAAACCAACTAGCATCAACTACAAGGAGTAATCAACACCACTAGCAACCTACAGGTACCAATCTGAGGCTTTGGGACAAAGATTGGATACAAGAGATGAACTAGGGTTTGAGAGGAGATGGTGCTGGTGAAGATGTTGATGGAGATTGACCCTCCTCCGATGAGAGGATCGTTGGTGATGATGATGGCGATGATTTCCCCTCCCGGAGGGAAGTTTCCCGGGCAGAACAGCTCCGCCGAAGCCCTAGATTGGTTTTGCCAAGGTTCCGCCTCGTGGCGGCAGAGTTTCTTCCCGAAAGCTTGCTTATGATTTTTTTTCTCGGACGAAAGACTTCATATAGTAGAAGATGGGCATCAGAGGGCCACCGGGGGGCCCACGAGGCAGGGGGGCGCGCCCAGGGGGGTAGGGTGCGCCTCCCACACTCATGGCCAGGGTGTGCCCCCCTGGTAGTTTCTTCGCTCAGTATTTTTTATTAATTCCAAAAATGACTTCCGTGAAGTTTCAGGACTTTTGGAGCTGTGCAGAATAGGTCTCTAATATTTGCTCCTTTTCCACCCGAAATTCCAAATGCGGCATTATCCCTCTTCATGTAAACCTTGTAAAATCAGAGAGAATAGGCATAAGTATTGTGACATAACGTGTAATAACAGCCCATAATGCAATAAATATCGATATAAAAGCATGATGCAAAATGGACGTATCAGCCGCCAGCCGCTGTGGTGACCTGATCCCCCTGCGACTCATGGTTAGCATAAGCTTGCTCCTGAGGGATTAGTGGTACCCTGTATCTGTTGTCAATGGCACGGCTAGTGGGGCTCTCTGGCGGCTCCTGGAAGGCTTCAGCTCCTAACGCCTCCTCCTCCCAACCTGGCCCGAGGAATGAGCTAGGGTCGTCTTCCGACGTGTACTCTTGGTCCATCATGCGGGGCACATAGGCCTCCAAGGCCGCTGCCACGAAGACCTCGGCGAAGTGCCCCACGCTCCATGTTGCCCGACCTGTCATGCCGTCCTGAGGATGGCAGGGTGGTGCTCCGATGGGGCAGTACGTGGCAACACTTGTGCCTGCACCAATCTGGGGTGGTGCGGGCGCGGCAGGGCGCCCTCCACCGTGGGTCATGTGGATGTCGACGAGGCCCCCGGGCGCACCCGGGAGCACGCGGGCACGGCGAGGCCCGCCATGCGACCCAGCCGCCGCCTGAGGTGTGAGCTGATAGCAGAAGGGCAGCGCTCCTGTGGCCGCCGCGTCCAGTAGCTCGGCGATGCGTTCCAGCAGCGCATCCCGGCCACTCTCCATCAGTCGGCACCGCAGCAGCTCCCGCGCCACTGTGAGTGCAGCCCGCATGTTCGCCTTCTCCCGCCGGGTGTGCGGCGCCGTTGCCGCGGCGTGGCTTGCGGCCCTTGTAGCGGCTCGCGCTTGTCGTGGAGTAAGGGTGGACGGCGCTTGGCCGCGCCGCCCGCGCCCAGCAGTGTTAGGTGGCGCCCGTGCCGCCTGAAGTGCGGGGTTGAGGTCTTCCTGGGCGGGCGGCACCGTCCGGGCGGGCCAGGCTGCCCAGCGGTCGGCGTCAGCCCTCAGGTCGCCGGACATCGGAACCACGGAGCGTCGGCGGATCGATTGGCGGGGAAGAGGCTCCGGTGCACCCCTACCTGGCGCACCAAATGTTGGATCACGGGTTCCGACAAAACCCTCAAGGTTCGAACACTCGGGTGCGCGTGAAAATTTCCTCCCCACCGATCCACGTCCTAACTAGCTAAGATCTCAAGAACAAACTCGATGAATTCAGAACACAAGGGACACAAGATTTATACTGGTTCAGGCCACCGTTGTGGTGTAATACCCTACTCCAGTGTGGTGGTGGTGGATTTTCCCTTGGGCTGATGGTGAAAAGTACAAGGGGAAGAACAACCTCCTGAGGTTGAGGTGTTCTAGTGCTTGGCAAACTTGTGTGCGTGAGGATTACTCTAGATGAGATGGCTGAGGCTCTGTTCGAGTTGCCTCCTACTGTGGTGGCTAGTCCTATTTATAGAGGCCATGTTCCTCTCCCCAAATATTGAGCGGGAAGGGAGCCAACAACGGCCAGTTTGAAAGGGGACAGCTAGTACAGCTTATCCTGACAAAAGTAGTCTTCGCCTGCAAAAGGCTCTGGTGGTGACGCCGCCTTAGGCTCCATGGTGACCTCCGTCTTGCCGTCCTGCTGGTCTTGGTCTCGTTGCACTGATATAGAAACCTTTACTTGACGCCTCGGTACTCCGCGCCTGCACTTGCCTCCTTAGCACCAAATAGGAAACAAGGACGCTACGCGCGCTGGCGACTGCCTGGCGCCCGCCTGGTCTCGATCGTCATGGCTCACGTCACGAGAACCTCACGAGGTTTGCCTTGCCTTGATCTCTCCGCCCCTCGCGAGCCTGCCTGGCGAGGCCGCTCCTGAGGAGGTATTGCGTTGTACGCCTCGCGAGGGTCTTGAATGCTTTGTTGATGAAGATGGGCCGTACACGCCTGCTAGCAGAGCCACGCCGTGGGCCGCAGGCAGGCAAGTCTGGGGACCCCCGTTCCCAGGACGCCGTCATACGATCTTGCGATATGGAAGCAATAAAAGAGACGGACTGCATAATAAAGGTCCCTATCACAAGTGGCAATATAAAGTGACGTTCTTTCACATTAAGACTTTATTCATACAACCATAAAAGCACATGACAACCTCTGCTTCCCTCTGTGAAGGGCCTATCTTTTATTCTTGTCTTATACCTTATACAAGACTCATGGCGATCTTCACCTTTTCTTTTTACACATTATCCTTTGGCATGCACATTGTGTTGGAAAGATCCTGATATATATATCCAATTGGATGTAAGTTATCATAAACTATTATTGTTGACATTACCCTTGAGGTAAAAGGTTGGGAGGCAACACTATAAGCCCCTAACTTTCTCTCTGTCCGATTAAAACTCCATATCCATAAGTATTGCGTGAGTGTTAGCAATTGTGAAAGACAAAATGATAGTTGAGTATGTGGACTTGTTGAAAAGCTCTTATATTGACTCTTTACGATGTTATGATAAATTGCAATTGCTTCAATGGCTGAGATCATAGTTTGTTAGTTTTCAATGAACTTTCTGATTCATACTTGACATTGTGAATAGATTGTTACTTTAGCATAAGAAATCATATGAATATATATATATATATATATATATATATATATATATATATATATATATATATATATATATATATATATGTTGCTGTTATAAGAATGATCATGCTGCCCTCATGTCCGTATTTTATTTTATAGACACCTCTATCTCTAAACATGTGGACATATTTTTCGTTATCGGCTTACGCTTGAGGACAAGCGAGGTCTAAGCTTGGGGGAGTTGATACGTCCATTTTGCATCATGCTTTTATATCGATATTTATTGCATTATGGGCTGTTATTACACATTATGTCACAATACTTATGCCTATTCTCTCTTATTTTATAAGGTTTACACGACGAGGGAGAATGCCGACAGCTGGAATTCTGGGCTGGAAAAGGAGAAAATATTAGAGACCTATTCTGCACAACTCCAAAAGTCCCGAAACTCCACGAAAGTCAGTTTTGGAATATATTAAAATATTGGGCTAAGAAAGCACCAGGGGGCCACACCTGTCCACAAGGGTGGGGCGCGCCCCCCCAGGCGCGCGCCCGCCTCATGGGCCCCTCGGCAGCCTCCAAAGCCCATCTTTGGCTATATGAAGTCTTTTGCCCTGGAAAAAATGAGGAGGAAGCTGATTGAAGCACCGCCACGAGGCGGAACTCGCGAACGAATTTAGGGCTCCGTGAGCTGTTCTGCTGGGAAACATCCTCCGGGAGGGGAAATCATCACCATCGATCCTCTCATCGGAGGGGTCAATCTCCATCAACATCTTCACCAGCACCATCTCCTCTCAAACCCTAGTTCATCTCTTGTATCCAATCTTTGTCCTAAAACCTCAGATTGGTACCTGTGGGTTGCTAGTATGTTGATTACTCCTTGTAGTTGATGCTAGTTGGTTTATTTGGTGGAAGATAATATGTTTAGATCCTTTATGCATATTAATACCCCTCTGATTATGAACATGAATATGATTTGTGAGTAGTTACGTTTGTTCCCGGTGACATGGGAGAAGTCTTGCTATAAGTAGTCATGTGAATTTGGTATTCGTTTGATATTTTGATGAGATGCATGTTGTCTTTCCTCTAGTGGTGTTATGTGAACGTAGACTACATGACACTTCACCATTGTTTGGGCCTAGATGAAGGCATTGGGAAGTAATAAGTAGATGATGGGTTGCTAGAGTGACAGAAGCTTAAACCCTAGTTTATACGTTGCTTCGTAAGGGGCTGATTTGGATCCATATGTTTCATGCTATGGTTAGGTTTACCATAATTTTTCTTTCGTAGTTGCGGATGCTTGCGAGAGAGGTTAATCATAAGTGGGATGCTTGTCCAAGGAAGGGCATTACCCAAGCACCGGTCCACCCACATATCAAATTATCAAATTAACGAACGCGAATCATATGAGCATGATGAAAACTAGCTTGACGATAATTCCCATGTGTCCTCGGGAGCGCTTTCCTTTATATAAGAGTTTGTCCAGGCTTGTCCTTTGCTACAAAAAGGATTGGGCCACTTTGCTGCACCTTATTTACTTTTATTACTTGTTACCCGTTACAAATTACCTTATCACAAAACTATCTGTTACCGATAATTTCAGTGCTTGGAGAGAATACTTTACTGAAAACCGCTTGTCATTTCCTTCTGCTCCTCGTTGGGTTCGACACTCTTACTTATCGAAAGGACTACGATAGATCCCCTATACTGTGGGTCATCAGGGGTGGCCGCGCGTCCCCCTCCTAGGAAGTCCGAATAGGACAAGGAGGAGTGGGCAGCGCCCCCCTTCCCTTTCCCTCTCCCTCTCCTTCCTATTCCCTCCAGTGTAGAAAGGAAAGGGGGGGCGAATCCTACTTGGACTAGGAGTCCAAGTAGGACTCCCCCCATGGCGCGCCCCTCCTGGAAGCCGACCTCTCTCTCCCCTCCTTTATATACGTGGGCAGGGGGCACCCCAAAGGCACACCAATAGTTCTCTTAGCCGTGTGCGGTGCCCCCCTCCACAGCTTACTCCTCCGGTCATACCGTCGTAGTGCTTAGGCGAAGCCCTGCGCGGATCATATCACCATCACCGTCGTCACGCTGTCGTGTTGACGGAACTCTCCCTCGACCCTCTACTGGATCAAGAGTTCGAGGGACGTCATCGAGCTGAACGTCTGCTGAACACGGAGGTGCCGTACGTTCGGGACTTGGATCGGTTGGATCGTGAAGACGTTCGACTACATCAACCGTGTTATCATAACGCTCCCGCTTTCGGTCTACGAGGGTACGTGGACACACTCTCCCCATCTCGTTGCTATGCATCTCCTAGATAGATCTTTCGTGATAGTAGGATTTTTTTTTGAAATTGCATGCTACGTTCCCCAACAATTAATTGTAACTCTTGCACGAAGAAAAGCTCCTGCAGGGTCAATCTGGACTACTGTTGCCTCCTTATCAATCTATTGAGCAATAGCCAGACCCCTAGTGTCGTTCCTTAGATTATAGGGTAGATTCACTACCCTCGACCAAATCTGCAGTTTATCAAACCTCAATTTTGACGGCTGCATGTGCGACTCGAATTTCTCCAAGATCACCGCATGCTTGTTTATGTGCCATGGGGGTCCATCCCAAACACGATCACGATCACGTTGGGAGGAAAATTCCGCGACAAGCATTTTTTCCCCCAACTGGCGGAACTCCAAGACCCTCGGGTTACCCCAAGCTGGACGTAGGGCGTTGGTAATTGTTTGGATGTGGAACAAGTTCCTGAACAGCACCTTGCCCGCCAGAAGCCACTTCGATGCTGCATCATCCTCCAGATCATTGATCACAAGCGGAGTCGCCTCCTCCTCTGATATGTCAAGTTTCCTGAGCGCCTCCTCCATTTGCTCCCTGGCGGAAGGCGGGGATGAACCGCCGTTGTTGCCAGAGCCTCCCGGAGCAGATGATCTCGTCACCGTCTGCCCAGATGCTAGTGCGCCCCGCCGATGAGATCTGCGAGCGCCGCTGGTTCCACCGTGCCCTAATCGCCTCGGGAGGGTTTTAGGGTTTTGGGAAAAACTCATCTTGTGCTGGAGATGATCCTGGGTACCTGCAGGGATGAAGATCGCGGACAAGACAAGAGACATCTACGAAACAATTTTATTTCACACATACAGATGTTAATTCAAAGCCCTTCCATTGATTCTTACAACAAATAGAGAGGGTTGTAAGGCCTATGCCTCAACCCATACGGCCATACCTTACCGAACTACTCATAGATGGAGATAAGATCCCAAGAAGAAAACATTAAAGAACACATCTTAAAAATTGATTGATCATAAATATGTCTTACAATGGCTGCCTTGTGCGATGCACGATTACAAGTATGAACTAAATGGAGATGGACTATGGTGGTGATGGCGGCTATGGAGATGGAAATGGCGGCGGCTAAGGTTTGTGAGAGAAGATGAAGATGATTCTATTCTGGCTTCGCTCGACGCTCTTCTGTTGACAATTTGGTGTGGTCTCCTTTATAAAAGTTGTTCAGGTGAACGACCTGCCTCGAAATCCATGTCATATGGACATCGTCTTTTGGTCTGTGGCCGCTGGTGCGCCTCCTGGTGATTGCTTCTTTCTTCATTTCCACTCTTTTGCATGTTATCACGTGATTTCTTTCCTTTTTAGCCCATTTCCTATGGAAACACATCAAAGAGAGGATTTGTGGAATCTTTTGCGTTCATTAGTCGCTAGTAGCAATATCAAAGTGAATATCTCAGTTTAAATGAAATATCTCGGTTTAAACTAAGGGTGAATGAGTGTAAAAATATCACTCATCAGCCTCCCAAGGAGAAGAGGGAGGACACCGACGGGTCGGACAACTCCGATGATGAGCAGATCCGGCTAGATCCCTACTGCGTTTTGACCGCTACTTTCGTGAGAAGGACGACAAGGGCATCGGGAAGAGCAAGAGCAGTTGTGGATGATCTTCATAGCTAGCATGTAGGTTAAACATGCCAAATTTTGATAGTCCGATAACATGTCCTGATGTAGTAACCGGACTTTATGTGTAATGCATCGTTTACGTAGTTGCATGGGTTCGTATGGATTTAAGATATGCTAATTGAGACGTTCGGTTGTGAGAATGAAAATTTGAGGTGTGATCAAACAAGGCGTTTGAGGAGCTGGATTTGTCAAGCCTGTCTTTCGATGCTCTTATGTATACTACTCCTATACACGAGGCCCGGGGCCGGCCCGATCCGGCCCATTCCCATCCTGACCACAGAAGTTCCGTCACGAACCTCGGGATAAACAAGTCGATCTAGGTGAGCTGTTGCAGCAAATTAAATCCTCTGTTGAGAAAATCCCTGCCAAGCTGTGCTGCTTCCCCAGCACCAGCAGGAGCGACCAGTTCCTCCCCGCCAAAAAAAAAAAACGACCATTTCCGTTCATGCACGGCACAACCACAACACAAACCCGTCACCGTCGCACGTACCATACCCTCGGTGCAGCGCTCCGGCGCAGTCAGCCGTTCAACGTGGCCCGCCCCACCGCCGGCGACCGCTTCCGCACCGTCGCCCTCCGGCCGCTGCGGCCTGGGCCCACCCTCACTCCCAACCTCCGCGGCGGTCAAACCGGGCCTGGCCGCGTAGGCCGCGTGGCCCGCAGCTCCCAGCGCAGCCGCGTGCCCGCCCGTGCGGCCGATCGACAGACGTCTTTCTTCGCCCCAAACTGCCCCCGGGGTCGGTGGCGCTGAACAGACGGGCGGGCAGGGGCAGGCCCGTCAGCCCCCTGCCGCGGGCGACGTGGGAACGTTCTGTCCGCGTGCACGCGGCCGAGGGCCCCGCATGGCGGCGTCCTCCCGCCCCGGCCCCGGCCCCGGCGCCGGCGCGTCGCCCCCGCGTCGGCCGCGTACGCCTCGGTTTCTTTTACGTTTCCCCTTTTTTTCAGTTCTCTTCTTTTACGTTTTCTAATCGCCAGCGATCGTGCGCGCGCGAGCGCGAGGAGACTGGCTGACCGGGCAACCGGAATCGGGTTGGATTGGTCTAATGGTTTTCTTGATCTCCTATGTCCTTAAATTAAACCCAAAATATGAGCGCACGTCCTTGGCGCCTCTTGCATGTATGGAATGCCATTTTGCATGTCCGACCGCATGGATTGCTAGTTTTGCATGTTGATGGCCAGTACCGTGTCATGTCGATCTTTGGGGTTTTTCTTTGGGCGATCGATCTTTGTGAATTGAAATGTACAAATATTATGTTACATTTTCGGTTCGATTTTCTCATGACTTGAGTCAGTTTTCTTGTTGACAATAAATAATCGAATGGTCTTTGTGCCCCCATCGAGGTTCCCGCCCTTCTGTGAATTCAAGCAATTCCTCGCATCATGAGTTGAATGATGATGATTTCGTCGGCATGATAGCCTAATTGGATGTCGTCCCGCAGGTGGACGTAGCTCGCTGGTGAAGGAACAATCACGCTGTAGGTGCACAACATTTTTCGAGTGGTTGCTGCAGATTGCATTGTGTTACCATCCTCACAAGCTAAATTCCTGGTTGGCCCTAAATCAAAGAACTCGCGCCAGTTTGGAACACCGGGGGTTTAACATCAACATTCGTCACAGTTAGGATCTTTCCATGAAGCATGAGCCAAAAAAATAAGTGGCACATCAGCTCTCTTTCCCGGCCAAGAGGGGAAGGTGTGATCAAGCGGATTGCAATGGCATATGATGTACAGACTTCGTCGAATCGAACCTGGATGTGGCGAGGTTCCAACTGATGGTGCCGCTAGTGTGCTCATTAAGAATTAAGTAGCGCAAAAAAAAAAAAGAATTAAGTAGCGCATGGCCTGCCAAAGGTTTACGAAATCAGTTGTTCGGTGCCAACATTTTGGAGGGCGTGAGTCTGATTATAGGCGTGAAACTCATTTCCGACCAGACAATCATTTTTAGTTGTGATGTTCTTCAAGATGCATAACAAATGTTTAATCCAATAAATAACTTGGATCAAAATTTTGTTTTCTTAGTTGACCGATGAGCTTCGTGCCCTCATCAATGTTCCTCAAAATCATAGCAGGTCGCTGTGAACATCATATGTAGCCATTTGATGGTATAATCTTCCAAGATTGCATCATTTCTTGAATACTTGACAAATTTTCTGTCTAAAGTCAAGCATCATTTGCTCGTAAAATCATGGAAGCTAGCATTGGCTGAATCTTTCAAAATAAAATAAAATCAAGCATCCTCGCCTGATAGGAACTTGTCCGCAATACTAATCTTTCGAAGGACCATCTACAAAAAGGGTCAAATAAAGCTAAACAAAAACCAGAGACATTCCAATTCCAAAAGAATATCACCACCTGCAAAAAAGACCACAGGACGCCATTAAACTAATTCAACAGGTGCAAGGGATCAGTAGCCGGGAACCCTTCCCTAACCCCAAAATCATCAATCAGTAAACTAATCGCCTCCCTAAACACAACCCCATACATATATACGCGCACACCTACACCCATCAACAACACCACACCGCACCTCATCGCAAATCCAAAACAAAACGTCTTCGCCGACGACCCGCACCCGATAGCCGCCCCCTCCCTTCTCCGCGCCCCGCTTCGCCTTCTCCGGCGAGAAACCCCCACACCGGTCTCACCGGCGGCCATGCCGGCTACGGACTACCAGGGCTCCTCCTCCTCCTCCTCCCACTCCCCGTTCGCCTCCTTCGGCCGCTCGCTGCTGTCTCGAAGCCGGGACAGCCCGGCGTCCCCCGCCATGCTTCCGTCCGGCGGGGAGGCCGAGGTCGAGGCGTTCCAGCGGCACGTGGCTGTCAGCCTCGCGGAGCTGAGGGACGGGGAGGATTTCCTCTCCGTCGCGTGGATCCGGCGGCTCCTCGAGGCGTTCCTGCTGTGCCAGGAGGAGTTTCGCGCGGTGGTGGCCGAGGCGCGGCTCCGCGGCGTTGGAGGCGCGCTGGCGGAGAGGCTGGTGGGCGAGTACCACGAGCGCGCGGTGAAGGCGCTCGACGTGTGCAACGCCGCCCGCGACGGGGTTGACCAGGTCCGGCGCTGGGGGCGGCTCGCCGGCATCGCGGCGTCCGTGCTGCTCGCCCCCGAGGAGATCCACGAGGGCCAGCTCCGCCGCGCGAGGAAGGCGCTGTCCGACCTCTCGATCCTCCTCGTCGACGACGCCGCCGCCGCCGGGGGCGGGGGCGGCGTCGCCTCCTTCCTCGCCTCCCACCGCAACCGCTCCTTCGGCCGCGGAAGCCGCGCGTCCCCGTCTCGGGCGTCCTCCGCCTCCTCCTCCTCGTCCTCCTCCTCGCACTTCCGCTCGCTCTCGTGGAGCGTGTCCCGCACGTGGTCGGCGTCGCGGCAGCTGCAGGCCATCGGGGCCGGCCTGGCCGCGCCGCGCGCGCACGAGGCGGGCCTCGCCGCGCCCGTGTACGCAATGGGATGCCTGCTGCACCTCGCCTCGTGGGCGCTCGTCGCGGCCGTCCCGTGCCCGGACCGCGCCGCGGCGCTCCAAGCGCACCACCTCCCCGCCGCACCGCCGCGCGGGGCGTTCGCGTGGGCGCCGCCGCTCCTGACGCTCCAGGACCGCCTCACCGAGGAGGGAAAGCGCAAGGACAGGCGCAATTCCTGCGGCCTCCTCAAAGAAATCCACGCGCTCGAGAAGTGCGCACAGAGGCTCGCCGAGGCGATCGACGCGGCGCCCATCCCGCTCACCGGCGAGAGGGAGGCCGCGGTGCGGGAGGCCGCCGCGGAGCTCGCCGCCGTATGCAGCGCCATGAAGGACGGCCTGGAGCCGCTGGAAAGGCAGGTCCGGGAGGTGTTCCACCGCATTGTGCGCAGCCGCATGGAGGGCCTCGACTCGCCGATGCCCAACGCCGCCGACTGAACCATCATCAAGAATCCGCATTTTGTCCGCGCGCTGCCGCGGCGGCGATAGGTAGCTGCTCTCCTGTCCGTGGTTTTTGATCACCCGTGTGATCTGTCTCGCAGTCAGTAGCAGTATAAGTTTAAAATGTGCATCGTTCTGTAAAGGAAAGGGGAAAGGGGAGGAACCATCTTTCTGCAAAGATTTATTCCTTCTTCTCATGTTTTGATGCTGCATTTGGTGTGTGTCATCAGATTTTTGTTAGTCGTCTACGACATGTGCGCGCGGCTAATTCTTGAGTTACTTGCGTGTGTGAGCTCTGCGATGTCGCTTGCTCTGATCTTAGAATGTCATAGAGAAGAGGAAAAAAGAAAAAAAAATTACTGGAGTGATTAGCTTCTGTGTTGTTCTTGACTCTGTAATGTCCACATTCTCATTTTTGGTGTCATCTGGAACATTTTCAGTTTTGAACATTAGCTTAAGACATTGTACTCTTTGTCTAGAGAAATGCCGCAGTTAAAAATGTCCCCATAAAAAAATTGTCTCCAATTATGGACTATTTCCCAGTTCTCTATATGCTCAAGATTATTTCCCAGTTCTCTATATGTGGATTGTTTGTCTGCTTATCAGGAGTTTAAAAGGCATCTCAGGATAAAATTCCCACCATGTATAGTATAGCTTTTACAGTTAATAATAAAGTAGTCTGCAGAGTGACAAATCGCAGAACACAAACGCTTCAAATAATTCTGAATACCAAGTGGCAAGAGGACAATAGCATATGGAATGGCTTATGATCAAGAGCTACAAAGTATAATATAATCCCCACCATGTATAGCTTTTACAGACCACGGTTAATAAAATAGTCTGCAGAGTAAGAAATTGCAGAACGGAAACAATTCGACTGAATCCAAATACCAAGTGCATGAAATGGCTTATGATCTCTTGACTCAATGCATGTGTTCTTTCCTTGTACAAGCTTCTTCTGTCAGGTCTCCACCAACACCAACCTTGATCAGGCCAAAAAGGTAAAGTGGTGCCACAGAGTTAACTACTCCGTTTGCCTTGTACTACTACTAGTGTCCTGCGGAAAAGTTAGTCCCTCCCAGCATGATATCCCGAGGTCACATGTTAATAACAACCTGATGCAGTACCAAAGTGCATGCTCGTCTTGTAGTTCAGTCCTGCATTCAGCTGCACCCCTGTACACAGTACACTGTGTCTACTTTGGTAGACGTATCTACTCTCCCCCTATCATACCATTTCAGTATTCTCTCGTAATATCTTTGGTTTTGCGTTTGGTTCTGCTAGTTCACCTCACAAGTCCACTGGTGTTCTCATTAGTTTCTGATGAAGAATGGAACAATCTTCTTCCTCCCCTTTCTACCTACAAAATTCCACTAGCACATGGAGCTGCCCTCAGAGTGACCAAACGGCTGTGGCGGCAGACAAGACAGCAATGTTCCTCTCAGAAAAGGCGTGTGATAATGGGTTTGAGAGCTCCGAACTGTCCCGTGTCCAGTGTAACCCCCCTCCAAAGCCCTTTTCTCGTTGCAGTAACAGCGGCACTAATCATCGCCATTTGCCATGATCCTTGCTGGGGTTTTGATGATTTGGTTCACCGGCCACATGGGCTCCGTTTCCCTTTCCACCAGCCCCTCCCCTCCCTGTTCACAAGGTGGTGTCATCGAGTTTCTGTCCTGCTCTGTTGTTGTGCGTGTGCATCATCATCGGTCAAGTACTAGTAGTACTAGGAGTAGGAGGCCCTGTGCAGGCAGTGTGTGTGTGTGTGTGTGTGTGTGTGTGTGTGTGTGTGTGTGTGTGTGTGTGAATGATGCGTGCTGGCTAGCTGCTGCCTGCTCTGCTGCTGTGCTGTTGTGTGAGTGAGCTGTGACGGTGGCCCCGCCCGCATATTGCTGGGTTTCACCGTTGCGTCACTCAAGCGTCACGGTTACGTCGTTTGGTAATTTTTTTTCTGGTTCTTTCTTGCAGCAGAACAGCCCGGGCCGGACTGTTTCACAGCTCGCCTCGGTGGTGGGGCCTAGAGCAGCCTGATAGTTGGCCCATCTGGCCAGGCTGGGATGATTTTTTTCTCTTTGGAAAACTGAACAAGGGCTCAATGAATGGAATTTTCTTTTTTTTTGAGAAAAGGCATACGCCCGACTTTATAAATAAAGCCATAAGGCAAGGTAGCAACACAATCACATATAAGTATCAGACACACCCAAGCCCCAACGCTGGGCGAGACGACGGAGGATAAAGTCAGGTACATGGCTCCCTCGCCAATACACGACACGCAGGTCGGAAGAGAAAGATCCACCTAGAGCTAAAGCTAAAACATCCAGCCCAAAAGAAGCAATCAAGCAACCTGCTCTTGTTTGCATAACTGAGCGCCGTCGTCCGGATTTTGTCGATCAGCATAGAGAGCGCCTCTTGGTTGTCGACCTTAGTCAATGATTTCCACTGCTGCAGGAAAACACACGATTTAAATAAGCAGTCAGCCGGTTTAGCCGGAAACACGTGCTCGATAGTAAATTTGTTCCTAGTTGTCCATAGAGACCAGCATAAAGCCCCCAAGCCCACCCAAAAGATGCGCCTAGATACATCGGCGAGGTTGGAAGCCAAGCTGCGCAACTCGGCAAAGGAGGCAGGGCCCAAGAGACACGGGTTACCCCATACGCAACTCCAAACAAGCTTAGCCAAATGACAGTGAAAAAAGATATGTTCCGAATCTTCCACATCACCGCAAAGGGCACAAAACTCGGAGCCCGGCCCATTTCTCTTACGGATTTGATCAGCCGAGGGCAACCGGCCTCGGAAAGCTTGCCACAAGAAGATTTTAATCTTAGGGGGAATACGGGCCTTCCAAATTTGGGAAAAACGATTGGTAGGCATGCCACCAACAAGCTTAGAATAAAGAGACTTAACAGAAAAACGCCCCGAGGCAGAAAGCGGCCAAATCACTGAGTCCGTGACCGTCGAGAGCGTTGGGAAGAGGGCAGTAAGACGTTGCCAATCTTCAAACTCTACAGGCGACAGAGAGCGATGAAAGGCCAGGTTCCACCCCTGGGACGCAAGCTTCGCAATAGAAATATTAGGATCAAAGCAGTAAGAGAAAAGGGTAGGGAAGGTCACCGAGAGAGGTGAATCTCCACACCACCAGTCAAGCCAAAATCTAATCGAGGATCCGTCCCAAACAACAAACTTAACAAGAGATTGAAAAACAGGTCTAAGTTTGACCAGAGATTTCCAGAACTGAGAGCCACCACGCGGCAAAGCAAACATCAGACTCGAAGACGGAAAATATTTAGCCTTGAGGATCGACAACCAAAGGGATTGATCCTCAGCACTCATAATCTTCCACCACCATTTAATCATCAAGCATTGATTCATGATGGAAGTACTAAGAATACCTAACCCCCAAGGTTTTTGGGCCTACACATCAATTTCCATTTGACGAAGCGATATTTGCGACGATTGTCCGCTGCATTCCAGTAGAACGCCCCGCGGTGTTTATCAAAACCAGCATGAATCACAGCCGACAAGAGATAGAAGCCCATAAGGAACATGGGAAGGGAGGAGAGGCAAGCATTAATTAGAGCCACTTCGCCCGCATTCGTATTATATCTACCCCGCCAGGGAAGGACCCTGTTCCCCACCTTTGTGACTACCGGGGCAAAATCTTTGGCATGAAGCACATCCGGGGAAATAGGCAAACCCAAGTACTTGAACGGATAGGAGCCCAACTTACAGTTAAGAAGGTGGGCCACTCGCGCGGCTTCCGACTCTTCCACACCAGTTACAACCACTTCGCTCTTGGCGAAATTAATCTTAAGCCCCGACATCGCCTCGAAGTATAGTAAGATAAATTTGAGGTGGGCAAGGCAGGCCTCATTCAACTCGACCATAATAATAGTGTTGTCCGCGTATTGGAGATGGGTCAGACCATGGGGAATAAGATTAGAACAAACCGGAGTAATGTGCCCACAAGTGGCGGCCCTGGAAAGCAGGCGAGATAAAGCATCTGCAACAAAATTGAATAAAATGGGAGAGGCAGGATCGCTTTGCCGCAGGCCCCTACCATTGGCAAAGAATTTGCTAACCTGACCATTAACATTGATGGCATGTGATCTCCCGAGACCAACTGCATAATTCTATGGACAAAGGGCCCCTCAAACCCTTTGGCCAATAAAACTCTACGCAAAAAAGGCCAACTCACCGAGTCATATGCCTTCTCAAAGTCTAATTTTAGAATCACCGCTTTCGACTTGTGAATCTTAAGATCATGAACGATTTCATGCAAGGAGAGAACCCCGTCCAGAATGAAACGACCCTTAAAGCCGTCTGACAAGGGCTAATGGTACGGTGGGCAATGGGGGAGAGGCGAGTGGCTAACCCTTTAGCCGGAAACTTGGCGAAGTTATTAATAAGAGCAATAGGCCTAAATTGCGAGATCAAGTCCACGCCCTTGACTTTAGGAATAAGGGTAATGACAACGTAGTTAAGGGGAGAGATATCCACCGAACCCAACCAGAACCCTTGGATAATATTACAAATGAGAGGCCGCAACTGCGGCCAGAATTTTTTAAAGAAGGGGATAGAAAAACCATCTGGGCCGGAAGCAACATTTGGGTTAGGCGAGCCAATCACCTGCCAGATCTCTTCATCAGATAAGGGGACCATCAGGCCCGAATTTTCGCCCAGATAATGGAATTTCCTTTTGACATGAAAAGAGAGACCGAGGGGCAAAATCAGATACCCATAGGGCACCCTTACTTCACTTTTTTCCACATCTCTCATTAAAGAGGGAGGGAGGCGTATATAATCCCCCTACTCCTACCTGACCCAAGGGGCGAAACAGCACAGGTTATATCCCAGATATTAGCAATTCTTTTCTCTATAAATGGTCAAAGTTAAACAAGTTTAAATTAGGACAAAGCTAGAACTTCAAATAATTTAAAAAGGAGGGAGTATTAGCTAGTATCCCAAGCGTCCCGTACTTTGCTTGTCATGCCTCTTTTCTAAGAACATGAACTCCCACTAGTGTAGAACATCTTACATTTCCATCGGCTGTCAACTACTAAGTCATTTCAGTATGGGCATGTGAATTTTCGCTTACAAAATGGAGGTGGCGCCCTCGTCCCCAGTCTACGGAACACCCTCATTCATCACAGGAACAATCCCGGGAAGGACCACATGATGAACCTGGCATACATGTCATTCTCCAGGAACTCGACGTGTGCAGCCCTACCGACAAAGGAGTTGAGGTCCCGTCGCTGTGTGGACTGGTCGAAGTTCACGTCGCAGCGCATGAACACCCGCGTCTCGGAGGTGGGTGCACGGATCTGGTCCAGGCAATTGTTGAGCATCTCCGTGAACACCTGCCCCTTCTTCGAGCTATCTGACGACGAGGCCGGGCAGAGGTCGATTCTCGCTGAATGGTATGGGACGTAACCATCCTAGCAGAAGATTGTGACCAGATTTATGAGTAAACCTTCTGGATATCTAATAGAATGAGTAAACCACCCTGGCATTCGAAAGGAAGGGAAGGCATGCTGGTCATATTAAGCACCTGCGGTGAAGACACCAAAATGATGTTTTTGAAGTTCTCCAGTGTCTTGAGCTGCAAAAAGATAGGAAAGTAGGCGCATACACCAAATTAGGAAGTTGGCCTATCGTCCTAGTTCTACTTCTAGCTGTAGAAAACATCTAATTCTAGCATGAAGTTGGTAGATTTAATCTATGTACCTTGCAGAGCTTGTAAAAAAATGTATTCTGGGGGTCTTGCTCATCAGTGAAAGTGAGCTGATGCATGCATTGCAGTCCCTTGAGTCTCTTCATAAGCCAGAGGCCAGAGTTGAACAACGAATTTGAGCTGTACCAGTAACCTAAATGAGGCCCTGATATCGACATGTATGTGTGGAGGTTTTTCAAAAACGGCTGCAACTTGGGTTCTGTTGAATGGAAATTGATTAGCCACATGTAGCGGTCTGTTTGGAAGGAATTTCCTAGGATGAAAATACCTGATAGTGCACTTCTGATGATGACGTTCCCAATGGAGTGACCGACAAAACTGAGCTTCAATTCTCTGCAGCCTCCATGTCTTGAATACTTATCCAATTTGTTCTTTAGGAATGAGACTACTTCATTAGCAAGCCTTCTACCCATTTCTTTAAAATCTCCATATGTTCTATCTTCGTTTGTCTCGGACAATAGACACTCAGCTCCAGGATCACGCAAAAGCCATTGGTTTCTAATGAGACAAAGATCCAGATGATGCCCCTGTTTTTTGACATCGGCAGAAGTTCAAATTAAATGTGTACTAATTAGATCCAAACCAACACATAAGTCCAAATAAACTTGCCTGAAATCCATGCACAAAAATGACAGCTCGTAAGACATGTCCAGTGTTTTTACCACCGCTAGGATTCCCCGCAAAAGAATCTCCTTGTAGGTTAGGTGGTACAGAAGTATTATACAGATCTGGAGCATTTGCCAACAAATCCTTGTTACAACCATGTTGTGGAACGACCATGACATGTTGTTCTATAAGAACAACAGGAACACGTGAAGGATTAGCATAGATATGCATATCTTGAACAGACCGTGCGTTAATCTGCAGTGGACTTCGCATTAGTCTCCACTTATTAAGATAAGTGTTTCACTTACAGTTCCAACATCAACAAAGACTGACCTTCATTTGCGCAATACTTTTTCTGTGGAGTTCAGCTCGTGAAGAAGCATTCTGTACAGGCTACAAAAATATATGAAACCATAAAACAGTGACAAGCGTATCAAGCATACTTCGTTGTAAACAATCAAGAGAAGATAATTACATCATGATGCAACTTCTTTGAGCTGGAAACCCTCCGGAGTGAATGGCGAGGAGACGAACTGTCACCCATACCGTGCATGTAACGATGTGGAATCTCAATTTTTGAATGAACAATCCATATTGACCATTCTGATTTCCGATCAACATCCCAAATATCATGCAAGTAATCCAATATCTTTAATTTATTTGTCCTGCAGGAGACCAACCATACTTTGGCTGAATAAGGCATGACATGAAATAATCTAAAATGTTAAGAAACAGCGGTGCTAGCCACTAACATGAGAGCAATAGAAAATGCCCATCTTCTGAAGTAACATCAAGAAAGCAATTAACCTCACCTATGAAACTTCAGGAATCCACTCCATACAAGTGAAAGTTGGTCGCTCACTATTTCAAATAATTCTAACAATTCTTCCTTGGAAAGAGTGTACAGCATAGCATCATTAGTGCTCTGAACCGCATCATCAGATCTCTGAAATACTTGGAAGATAATGTATCCAATCAGCAAAATTATCATATTTGCACTTTGTCAGTAGTCATCTTCAACAGAGAAATGAAGTACCTCTAGAAGATCTTGTAAAATGCCAAACTGCTGGCCAATGCACTTTGGGGTTACAGGGAGCCCATTAGTATAATTAGGAAAACTTGACTTTGTTGGGTGAACTGACTCGTATTTACCAAGTGTTAAATCAGCGCCATCCAAATCTTCAAGAGTTGTACCAATACCATTACTGATCCTCTTTACTTCCTCAAGCAACAGTTCTCTAGAAGATAATAATGCCTTCAGAATATCATATAACTTTGAGACTGAACCTTGCTTGAATGCCTGCATAATGAATGACACATTTTACTCACCAACTTGATGAGATGATTAGCAATAAAAGAAATAATTTATTCAGGGGCATGAAATAACATCAAGAAAGTAATTAACCTCACATATATATATATATATATATATATATATATATATATATATATATATATATATATATATATATATATATATATATACACATTTGGTATCTCTAAAATTTTATGGCAAACTTGTTAGAAGCATATTTCTGCTTTAGTTCTTTTTAGTATAAAAAAAGAAGAAAGCGGACATATGGTTTCTGTTATAGTAGCAGTCTCAGACAAGCTTGTGGAATAGACTAAATGCCTAAAAATAATATTCAAGCTAAAAGCATCACAAACCTGTGTACCTTCAGTGACGATTTAGTCACGCCAGCTTTCAGGTACACTATATGTATGGTCAGATCAACAAGCACAGGGTGGAAAGTGTCAAAATGGACAGGACAATATGTGTGTAAACCCAGGAGTGCCCTATGTGGGATCCTAAATTCATGAACAGGGATCAAATACTGGTCATTTGAATCTTCAGTTTCAATCCTGTAATAGAGAAGAAAAGGAGAACATGCTTCAGAATTGATGCAGTCAGCCTGTGAAATGTTAGATGCACATGTACTCCACAATGAACAAACATGTCAAGAGCATGCAAAACAAGATCCAAAGAGATGGAAATAACATACACACTCACCTATTCCCCAATGTTGGAATAAATAGGAGCTCAAACTTCAACATAACTGAAGAAGTTGCTGGACCCTATAATAGACAAAGCTGTACAAATCACACTATATACAAGACATGA
This sequence comes from Aegilops longissima, assembly GCA_021605205.1. Taxonomy (NCBI): domain Eukaryota; kingdom Viridiplantae; phylum Streptophyta; class Magnoliopsida; order Poales; family Poaceae; genus Aegilops; species Aegilops longissima. The sequence goes on along the minus strand of CM038679.1, from coordinate 111,532,894 downwards.
TTACATTAAAGAAATGAAACTTTATGAAACCCAACCTCATCTTGACTGTTGGGTATGTAGAAAGACACCATAAGTGATAGATAAATATCTTGTCTAGCATATTTAATTCTAAATGGCTGTGTATAGAAGCTGTTGTCAACGTCATCTATTTTCCAAAAGCCACATGCACGCTTCGCACCAATATCAGTAGCTGCACAATCCACCTAGCATGTCATTATCTATTAGCCAAAAGATTGACAATTTCAAAGGATACTAGACAAAAGAATGGCCCAGCATGGAAAAGCCAACCTAATATTTTTCTGCACCCTGAATTATTTTTTTTCTAACAGGCATATGCTCATTGCAGCACAACAAGCATGGGAACGACCAAAACTGAACAAATCAAAATTGCCTAAACTAACCAAAGGAAAAAAAGAGCTAAAGTAGTAATGAATTGATTTAATTCAAGATAAAAATAGAAATGAACAGATCATTTTAAGTCAATGCAAGATGGTGAACAGCTGTTGCTTTAACATTACAAACTGGTCTATGTGTTGATCATAATAAATATAATAATCTGATTACGGTTACCAAACAATCACGCAGAACATACCTTCTCAACTAACACCCCCCACCCCACAACAATGGAACATATTTTCTATGATATATGTATCAGATCAGGCACAATAAATATTGGAAATGATTCGTTTGAACAATCCCAAATCACAATGCCCCACCTAAGCAAGTCCTTTAGTTCTTGGCAGATAAATCATCAATCACGAATTTAGACATTTACTTCCACCCACACAGGATCATGCAAGAAATGTAAAGTGAGTACGGAAATTTCTTTTTCCAAGCCATGGGAGATGCAATAACCTTCGTATTGTGCTACCCTGGCTGGCGACACCGGTGCCCTGCCGTCGTCCTGCTCCCACGCCGCACTAATCTTCATCCGGTACCATCTGCACGCAGACACAAGCAAATTTCAAAAGAAATAATCAAATTTCACAGCGTCCGCATGTTGGGAAAAAGGGGCGGAAGTTTGCAACGGATGGTTCTCCGAGAGGAATGGACAGAAGAACAAAATTAGAATGTGAATTACCAAACAGGGTGTCGGAAAAATAAAATAAAAAAAAATCGTACCAGATTAGAACCAGCAGTGAAATTCCGCATAGAAATCTTCTTTAATGGATGATGGGCATGCTATATGTATTCTCGAAAAAAAACCCGCATAGAAATGGTCACAGGAATGAAACATTCATCTGAAGGAAAATCGCGTGCCAATCGTATCTCTATCTACCGGACAGAGGCTCAGGAAAATCCACATGCCGCCATTCAAGAATCAAGAAAAGAAGGAGCACCAATGGAAGGAGGGAAGATGCACATGGCCCTTCTCGTTACCCTTGGTGGTACAAGTCGAGATTGTGGAAGCGGTCAATGTAGATGGCCACCTCGTGCGCCGTCTCCATCGCGCCCCGCGGCGGCCGGAGAAGGATCGGCCGGCGGCTCGCGGCGTCGCGCGCACACCCGCTTCCACTACCAATGCCGGCGAAATCGCCTTTGCCGCTCCCCGCAGACCGCGCCGTGTGTGGGGGCCAACCCTTACGCTCTCGGCTCTCCTTCCTTCCTGAGCTTTTATCCCAATGGGCCGCTACCTCCTCGTTCAGGAGGCCACTTTGAGCCCATATCTGTCTATCTTTCGGCTCAACACCAGAGAGCCCAGCCCACGAACCATTCGGCTTCGTCCTTCTTAAGCCCTGGAGAAACCCCGCCGCCAGCAGTAGCCAGCCACCGCCTCCAGCTACCCGTGGCGCCGCCGCGGCGAGCGATGCCGATGATCACAGCCATGTACCAAGCGCTTCCGCGCCGCGGATACCCCATCCTCGTCCTCCGCCTCCGGGGGCTTCGCGGGCTCAGCTCGCACGCGGGCGGCGGCGAGCGGTGGAGGGGGCAGCCCCCGCAGCAGCAGCAGCAGCAGCAGGAGGAAAGCAAGGAGGTCAAGGTGTCGGTGTGGTGGGACTTCCAGAAGTGCCAGCTTCCGCCCGACGCCAACCCCTGCCGCGTGGTCCCGCGCGTCACGGCCGCGCTGCGCGCCGCCGGTATCCGGGGCCCCGTCGAGATCACCGCCTTCGGCGATGTTTTCGTGCTCCCCCGCCCCGTCCAGGAGGTCCTCGCGGCCACCGGCGTCGCGTTCTCGCACGTCCCCACCAGTTGCGTCCTCCACCTCCGCCAGCCACCATTTCCTTACTCCCTACTGTCATTGTTTGGGTTTTCTGTCACACGAATTGGGAATGTTATTACCTTATATGCCTCAGAATGCATTGCAGAAATGTTCATCTGTTTTTATGCTGCTAGTCTCCTATGTTGGATGTAGTTGTGCAGTGGGGTGTTATGGGATTGGAAATTTGCTACAAATTGCATTAGTTGGTGCATGAATGCTAATGAAAGCAGATTCTAGATGATGCTCCCTCCGTCCCACAATTTAAGAGCATTTTTGCTGGAGGGAGTACTTCGTTTTGTATTTACCGGATTGATATTTGTGCTAAATGCACCTCGATCATTTCCAATATATCATTGTGAGGTATACTATTTTGTCGATGTTTAATAGGAACTGTTACACTTTCTTGTCTTCTTCTTCATAAAAATAGATAGAGGTTGCCCATTGGGGTCATCTCAGTTGACCTTAGAATTATTTGGGCTTTATCGGCGTCCTTCTTTATTAAGTTCTAGAAAAGTTGGGGTCACTAAAACATGAAAAATGCTCTATATGCAATAATTCATATTTCTGTGTCATGTATACAAAAAAAAAAGCTGTTTAAACAGTCTATTTGTGGTCTTTGGAGAAATTTTACCCAACACAACTGGTAAATAAGTAGATGGACAGTGTAGGGAAGCCTGGTCGCTTGTCTACTGTTATGGTGTTAGAAGGCTATTTTAGTGAGTGCATATTACTGAATTTCAATTCTCAGCTAGTCTCGGAGTATTTCTAGTCATCAACTCTTCTTTTGTCGCTTCAAGTTAAATGGGACTCAGTTCTGTATTTTTTTTCTTAATGTTGCATGTAGTTTTTACTTATCTTGCGCCGCTGTTTGATCTTATGGTACTAATAATACTGACCTTGTATAGGTGGAAAGGATGGTTGTGACAGATCATTCATTGCTGATCTTGTCTATTGGATTGCTCAGAACCCTCCACCAGCCCATTTCTTCCTTATATCTGGGGATAAACACTTTGCAAATATTCTGCATCGCCTTCGGATGAGCAATTATAACATACTCCTAGCCTGTCCTAATACCGAGCCCAGCATTCTCTGCAGTGCAGCGACAATTATGTGGCCGTGGGAGGCTTTGATTAAAGGGGAGGGGTTTACTCGGAAACATTTTAACCAGCCACCTGATGGTTTGTCCTGTTCTTGGTATGGTAATTACAGGGGAGCTCTTGATGACCCCTTCCAGAAAACAGAACCAAAGCACTCCGGAAATGTACCATTGCAAACCAAGAAGCCAGAGAAGCTACCTATAGTCTCCAGATCTGCGGTCAACGGGCCTGATTATGCCAAGTTTATAGATCCTCTACCAGGTGATAGTCAACCTGCTGTATTTGGTGAAAAAAGCTTTATGAGAATGAGTTCTGGGCAAAGTATTGGTGAGAGCAAATGCCTCATTGAGACTAAGAATGAGAAGCCACGATCATCCAATGCCTCATCTTCTCCATCAGATATATTATCTTTAGAACAAAAGAAAATTCCGGTCGGTGATGACCCCTTCCTGCAAGGAGAATCCAAGCACTCCATGAATGTACCATTGCAGACCAAGAAACTAGAGGAGACACCTAGAATCCCCATATCTGTGGTCAACTGTATCAGGAGAGCATTAAACTCTTATCCTGAAGGGGTCAACCTTGAAGATCTTCTATCAGAACTTAAAGAGAACAAGTTGTTTATGTATAATGGATTATATGGCTTCAAAACCTTCAGTGCTCTTCTCCAAGCTATGCCTGATTATGTCAAATTTATAGATCCTTTACCAGGTGATAGTCAACCTGCCGTAGTTGGTGAAAAAAACTTTAATAGATTTCCTTCTGTTCAAAGTAATGGTGAGGTAAAATGCCTCATTGAGACGAAGAATGGGAAGCCACCATCATCTAAAGTACCATCATCTCCAACAGATATATTGTCTCCAGAACAAAGGAAAATTCAGATAGCTGATGCTCCATCTTCCCAGTGTGGTTTGTTATATAGAGACCAAAGGAAAGCTCCATCCGTAGATTTTATTAAGCCATCTGAACCTCCTGCGTGTCATATGGAAGCTGATATGGTGATCACTGCTGCAATTCCCTCCTCGGAGGCTCAAGGTACTACTAGTAAAAAAGGGCTACTTGAAAGGATTCAGATACTATGGACTGGTCCCAAGACCATTAAGCCCCAGGTCCATCCATCTCATGATGCTACTTTTTCTGAAGGGTCCAGTGATGTAACAAGTCAGGAAGGGCAACATAACAGACATTTGACAAATGCCATGAAGAATTGTTCCACAACTGACAATCCTGATGTGAATGGTCCTGATAACAGTTCAGCAGGCAGCACTAGTTTGTCAAATGACCCGTCTAATAACTGTTCTGAAACAGATGTCAAGGGGGATTTTGCAAATACAAAGAATCACTCTGGCAAAACAGTCGAAATCAGCAAAGCTGAAAAGAGCAAAGGAATATTTAGCTGGGCAGCAAGGTGGTGGTCATCTGGAAAATCAGATAAACAAGATAATCAAAATCATGATGGAACAAGGAAAGATTTGGACAAAGGATGTTCATTTGTTAACAGTGCAAGTGGACAGCAAGTAGGAGTTGAAATGTTTGAAAAATCTTACTTCTGGGATGCACTACAGCAATATCTTTTAACCCATCATGGATCAAAACTTGTTTCAGAAGCAAAGGCAAGGTAAATGTATCTTTCCTGCTTCTCCTTCTATTTCTTATATCTACCCAACATCAATGTTTGCGGCATTGGCTTCAAATTTGATAAGTAGTACTCCCTCCGTCCGGAAATACTTGTCCTAGAGATGGATGTATCTAGACTTATTTTAGTTATAGATACATCCATTTTATCCATTTCTAAGACAAGTATTTCCGGACGGAGGGAGTAGCAAATTACGACCATCACAGATAATATAACCTGGATTAACAATACTCCCTCCGTTCCTAAATATAAGTCTTTTTAGAGATTCCAATATGGACTACATACGGAACAAAATGAGTGAATCTACACTCTAAAATACGTCTATATACATCCGTATGTAGTTATAGAAATATCTAAAAAGACTTACATTTAGGAACAGAGGGAGTAGCTCTTTGGTTAAGAACCAGTTGTAGATCTGTAAGTGAAATGAGAACAAAAGCTTGATGTCCGGAAAACTATGGGGTTGCATTTTTGCTCGCAAGCTGATCCCATGGCACCTTCTAGGATAATTGTGCAATTTTGTAGAAAAACACAGAAACTTAATCATGCACCCAGAAACATGACGAGAAGACTGGGCATAAGGTGCATAGTGGTAGTGTTTTGCTCATAGTGGGTGGATTCTTTTGTTCATGAACCCGAGCTGATCCCTTTTTCTGTTCTCCAACTTGTTTGAAGATCCATATGCTAGTCTGAATATCCTGATTACTAGTAACCAATAAGCTGCATTGTGGCTGTCATATCTGGAGCGACAAACAGTGCAGTGTGATTCTCAGTGGATGATCCATCATACTGTACTACAAGCAAATGTCTTGCTCATAAGCGTTAACAGAAAAATATCACCTGTGGAAACACCAAAATATAATATGAAATTGCATGGTGTATTGCCTGCCTGGTGATTTTGCTGGGTCGTGTAGATAAAAAATCAATGTATTTTAAAATTAATTTCTTTTCCTTAAAATAAAATAATACTTTCCTTGTCTGCTCATGATCTCATGATGTATATTGTTCTTATCGACACAAATCAAATAAGGATGATATTTCCTGAACTGGGTGTGATATCTATATGCTTGTGAAACATATATAGTCCAGGTCCAAACATTATTATATTCATCAAGTTGCAGTACAGTTATTCCATTTCATGCAATTCCCATCCTATGGTGGACAAGGACTTGTCTGACATGTAATGTGAAATAATCGATGGACCTTTGTTTAGAAAGTACTATTACTGAGATAGTTGCTTATTTTTGGCAGGGAGGAGTTGGCACATGGACTGCAGAAGGGCTGTTCGCTTCTCAAAGGCCTTGACGAGAAACATATCCATCAGTTAGTACATCTGTTGATCTCTGAGAAGAAATGGATCAAGGAGTGTAGGTCGGAAACTTTTCATTTCCAACTTACGCTGCCTCAGAGAGGAACATGTGCTCCATTACATTCCTGTAAACCACAAGGGTCAAGTTCTCCTCTTACAAATGGAAACGGCCAGGCCAGCTGCAAGGGCAATGAAGACCATGGTAATGTCGATGACTTTGCCTGGGAAGAGCTTGGTCCTGTATCCAGTGCTGGTGATCCTCATCCAGAAACTGGTAAAGTGGTGCGCTATCATCCTCCCGCCTCGTCAGATGATGAGTTTTCTGATGGTGAAATTCATGCGGTAGATGAACAAGCAGGAAAAGATTCGGATGCTGAATTTTCCGAGGATGAAAATCATAGAGCAAGCCAACAAGCAAGAAGAGACCCATCGCGGAGCTCGCTCGTCGAAATTATTGCCTCGTGGGAAACACATACAGGCAAGGATGATGGTTCACCGCCAAGAAATTTCAAGGCGGAATGCTCTCGAACGAATAAACATTATCGTCAGTGTTATCGTCCTTCGACCAAGCAGCAGCAGCAGCAACACTCGTGATATCAAGTTAGCACTGGTGCTTTGCAAGTAGTATAAAATAAAATGCTGTCACAATTGAGCATTATTATTTTGTGTTCTCACATTTATTTTTCATTGTCATTTTTAACATCAACACGCTTCTGGTCTGCACTAGATGATGGCCTTTTGTAATTATGCTAAACGCATAAAACCATAGAATATTTTCATGGCAAATCTCTATAATTTGCATGTCTATATAGAGGATTTGGTGGCTGATTACACAATCAGACCAATTGAGCTGCTTGCGATCGTCTGTGCTTCTTCACCCAGCCCTACCAACTGGGGGACTCTTCCGCATCAACATCTGATCTTAAACATCTTCAGGCTTAACCATCTTGCCCTAGATCGTTCCCACTCCATTCAAGGATACAGTCTCACCTTCCAACATCAGCTGCTCATTTTTCACATCTTCCTCGCAACTAGGCATGCACGCATGTTACGATATGATACACCAGATTGCCATCCAGCATTCCAGGCCGGTTCATGTGTTCTCCCTAATCCAGGCGTTGAACTCGTCCATCCTTAGTGCGAAAGAACTTGAGCTCGCCTTTCCACCTCCGCCATATGCCTAAGTTTCAAACGGCATGGCAAGGTATGAACAGCTAAGCTACTAAAAAACTAAAACCATGCAGGTTTACTGAGACAATAAGAGAAACACGCACCTTGGCGATCTCTGCTGTGTTGGTTGTATTGTCTGTAGTCCTCAAGCAGATCTTCAGCAGTCCACGTTGCATAAAGACCACTGCTCCAATTGGTCTACCAAGTGAAACAAAGCGTGCATGAAAAATCACTGAAACAACGCTAACCACACACAATTTCTGTGTCCATGTGCTCTGAAACTTGCAAACAAAGTTTGTACCTTAATCCGGCGGAAGCACTCATCTTGCTCAACTCCGAACCGATTTCATGGCTCAGCTTTGAATCCCCATCGGCTCTGATTGCCTAATAGTAAAATAAAGCATGTAATGTTATAACATAAGATTTCTTTCAACGTACGAACACAATAAGTTTCAGATGTAAAATTGTGGATGACACGGCCACCAAAAAACTCTTGATTTTGTTTTATTAGCCAACTAATATCTGCTATCAAACTTTCGAGACTGGGTACGTTAATGCCCAAGCATGAAACCAAGTTTGCAGCAATACTGCAGCAGACAAGTCCATGAGAATCAAAGAATGCTCTTAAGCATAGATAAGTTTGCATCAAATGGCAGATTTGAACTATGAGGTTAATCATTGCTTTCAAGCGAGAAACTATGAGGTCCACATGTCTTTGAACTATAGATAGTCGTTAATTTAACTAAACAATAAAGGAAAAATGGGCCAGAGTATTTTGCCTTTGAACTAGACTTAATGTAGCCCATACAATTAATGAGAGAGCACTCCTGGATACACATATTACATGCTTGTGCTAAAGAAATCTAAGGACGCTTCAGTAAAGAAAAAATAGGTGCTATGCGGCTACCACTATCAAAAGGTACATCAAGGGTAATAACTATAATAATGCAAGAGCATCATTTTCACTTACAAGACATTCACCATATAGCCCTTGTCCGAGGTAAATCTTGAAAGGGTTCTGTATGAGCTTCCTTGCAGCCTCTAGATGATTTTGAGCTAATGAATTCCCTCTAGCAAGCAGATCGCTAACATCAAGTTGCATTAGCTGTTTGGAGTGCCAACAAAATGGTCATTGACCATGCCATCCTCAGGGATACACAAAAGAAGCTTATAAGCATGATTGCAGCGGGTAGACCTTCACCTGCTCAAAAACATGAGGATTACTAACACAATTTAACTTTGCACGCTCATCTCTGAGAGCTGTATGAAATGCTCTGCTATCGGGCAGCTGCCATTGCCGCAGATCAGCATCCTCTACATATTTGACAACATTTGAAACCCGCTCCTCATCTTCTTGGCCCAACAGATTCTCACATGTCTCCTGGATGAGAAAAGAACAACCTCATGTTCTTGTTTACCAAATGACGCGATACAATGAACAGGAACATATAAAAAAAAACAGGAACATGAAATGGCTCATCCTACTCACGGAATCGGGGTTTTCTGATGTAAGCTTATTGGAGAAATAATCAAATACAGCTCGGGCACTACTTTTTGCGGTGTCGATGCGGATGTCAAGGTTAGTCGGGCATCGACCAATCTGTGGGATGCTTGCCAGTGTGCTTTGCCGGTGATCAAATGCCACCACACTGCATCATTTGGAAATGGTATGTCACGAGGTTTCTTATTTATATATCAGTGCAAACACTCCACTGGAAGCTGCTCCTTCAAATTTTGTACTTAGTCAAGATAAAAAAGAAGAAAATTCAGTTGCAAACTTGCTGAGATTGCTGCAACTTGTTGGACGCACCTGGGGATGAATCGAGAGAGCTCCAACGCAAAATTCCTTGGCCCGATGAAATCCAAAAGATAGCAAGAATGGAACCCGGCACCCTTGAAGTCATCCGCTCTGCTTGTTCCAAGCCAGTGCGAATCAGACAAGCATAATCAATTGCAGGCCAACGCAATGAGGGAACGGTGAGACGCAAGTGAGAGGGAGACCTGAAGGGCTCGACGGAGGAAAAGGGGAGAACGAGGAGGCGCCGGCCGAGGCGGCGGTGGAAGAGGTCAGCGGCGAGCGCGGAGTAGGCGCCGGCGAAGGTGGGGTAGTTGTAGAGCGCGAGGTGGGCGGGGCCCGCCTGGTCCTCGGAGGAGGTCTTGGATGGGTGGGAGTGTGAGAGGATGGCTTCAAGGGAAGCCGCCGAGCGGAAGGCTCGCCGGAGAGAGGACGCCGCCGGCGAGGAGACGCCACGCAGGAGACGTGGGCGGCGGAGCATTATGGTGGATGGGCTTGGTTTTTTTTTTTTAAGAAATTGGTGGATGGGCTTGGTGTGGTGACCCGGGAAGTGAACTCGCTGCCCTTATACAGATGGCCGAGCGAGGAGTATATATGTAGCAACATAGATGCCACCACATAATAATGAGGTGGTAAGCAGTTAATGAGGAGAGAGGAAAATAAAGTACTCTCTGTTCATTTTTATATATCTTGAAGATATTTCAGACAATGTAGAAAATAACCTATTTTGAGTACTTACAAAAGTGAACGGAGGGAGTAACATAATATGTTATCATCATATAGTGGTTACCAATGCAAAATGAGTCTACAAAATAACAAATAAAGACATCTATGTTACCACATATATGACACTACCCATTATGAAGGTAGTAACATAAACTTGTAACACATGCATATTACTAGTCTAAGTTACTCTCCACTATGACTAACCTTAGCCCACCGCAGTGGTGTGAAATGTTCTTCTTTTGTGCCATTCTCGGGGGCATCTCCAAGGGCAAACCTGAAATGGACATGTCCACGGACGGTCGGGCAGACACCCGTTCCTTAAGACTATACTTAAAAAAATCTTCCATTTTTAATATTTTTAACAAAAATTTAGACAAATTCGATACATTACATGCAAACTAATGAAATTTAACGAGTTTGATATGTATCCATCGCACCAGCTTCAAACTAAACCTAAGCTAAACTAAAACTACACAGAATAATGGATGATGACCTCATGGGGATGATCTCATGGGATGACCTCTAAGGCCACTGAATGCCTTCGTCATCGTCACCATTGCCATTGTCAATGTCACACCAATTGTGGAAGGCACCCTAGCTACCGTGGCCACGACGCGCTCGCGGCACATCAGCTCCGCCTCCTCCTCAACCTTGCATTGACTTGCCTTAGTCATGAGGCATAACTCTCGCTCCGACTCGGCAGTCCGACACGGAGGAGCTGCTCGCTAAGCTGGTGTCGGGCTCTTTGGTGGACTTGGATCGGTCAATGGCTCAGGCTCCGTGAGCATGGGGTTTGCGAGGATGTGTGGCGGCGTCGTCTTGGCAAGCATCGCTGGATGCGCTAGCCCTCCAACGAGGAGGAGGACATGTTTCATGACCTGTTGTCCCCTAGATAGTACTCGATGCGGGGGCACGACTTCAGAGGGGTTGGGTGCCATTTGCATGGAGGCCACAAGGTCGGGGTGGTGAGCGCTGGAGCCTGACACGGTGTCTGATCTAGACACCATTGTTTTCTGACGGGGAAAATGCATGCACCGGATCCTGGTTGGCCAACAAGTTCCATAGCGCCAGTGGGAATTGGGAGTTTCCACATGCACTCTTCATCCTTCGCCATGGGCTGGAGTGGTTGCTCCCGGTCCGAGTCCTTGGCTTCGATCTTCTCCCAATCGATGTTGTCGTCCTCATTGTCAATTGACTACTCCTTCATGACGAATGAAGCGGTGGAGGACTCCAACCCAGACAACCTGCGGCCAAGTGAGTCCACAGAGACATGGTGTCTTCGTGTCGATGTCGATTGGATTCAGAGCTTCTCACGGATCTGGTGTTGCGACATGGTAGTAGCTGGTCGAAAAGGTAGTCGTCGAGCCGCCTCCACACCCGGATGCACTCCTTCCCCTTCTCTGTGATCTTCTTTCCCGTCACAGCGGTCGGTGGCAGTGTGGTGGGTGGTGATTGGTGGCTAGGGTTTTGGGAGGGGTGAAGTGACTGAGAAGGGGGAGGGGCTGTCAGGCCATCATGGAGGACATCCGGACTCCCCTATTCCATCCCTTGATTTAGGTCGAACAAGGGGATTTCGACGTCCAGACCGCTTCGATCCAACATTTAAGGCGGAGTAGGGGTCCAAGTTGAAAATTCTCTCACATTCACATCCATGACTCCACGGGTCCGATTATGAAGTTTTTTCCGTCCGAACCATGTAAGAAATTTTGAATTGTAGATGTTTTAGCTAGCTCATTTAAATGCTCAAATTGATAAACATGGGCGGACAATATGTTTCAACATATTGGTCTGTGTTAGGGCATCTCCAAAGTGGACCCTTAAACCGCTTGCATCCGTTTGGATCCAATGGACCAAATGTGTGTGTGTGGGGGGGGGGGGGCTTTGGGGTGTCCGGACGGCCATCTAATGTGGTCTGTATCCATCCATGGGCTGGTCTGGACGTCCTTTTTCCCGCAAACCGAAAGCAAGCCGGGGGGGGGGGGGCTTTATTGGTGTCCGGACGGCCATCTAATGTGGTCCTGTATCCATTCGCGGGCTGGTCTTGTCACGCCCAATATGCGACCCTATCCAAAAAGAACTCGAAGGTCCCACCAAGGATAGACCTGCATATTGAAACGCTTTTGCAAGGTGGATATCATTACATCAACATTACATAATGCATAGGGATACATACATAAGGCACAAATGCCACAAGAATACATCAACATCATATAAAGATCAACATCCGACTACGGATGAAACATAAACGAAGCTCAAACGATATCCACCTCGCTAGCCCAGCTGCCGACACGAACCTATCCCCGATCGAAAAAGAAGCGGAAGAAGAACACCAATACAAGCAAACATCGCTCTCACGCCATGATCATCGCAAACCTGCACTGCAACAATCGATGGTGTAGTAATCATGAGCCACGAGGACTCAGCAATCCCATTACCATGGGTATCAAGACTAGCAAAGCTTAATGGGAAAGGAAGGGGTAAAGTGGTGAGGTCGCAGCAGCGACTAAGCATGATATGGTGGCTAACATACGCAAATGAGAGCAAGAAGAGAAACAGAGGAACGGTCGTCAACTAGTAATGATCAAGAAGTGATCCTGAACTCCTACTTACGTCAGACATAACCCAGAAACCGTGTTCTCCTCTCGATCAACCCCGAAAAGAGACACTCACGGTTACACACACGGTTGGTGTATTTTAGAAGAGTTTACTTCAAGTTTACTACAACCGGATATTAACAAATTCGATCGCCACATAACCGCAGGCACGGCTCTCGAAAGTTTATACCTGCAGGGTGTCCCAACTTAGCCCATGATAAGCTCTCGCGATCAACGAAGGATATTCCTTCTCCCGGAAGACCCGATCAGTCTCGGAATCCGGCTACAAGACATTTGGACAGCAATAAAACAAGACCAGCAAGACCGCCCGATGCGCCGACAATCCCGATAGGAGCTGCACATATCTCGTTCTCAGGGCAACACCGGATGAGATAGGCTACGAGTAAAACCAAGCCTCGAGTTTCCCCGTGGTGGCCCCGCAGGCGGCTCGGTTCGAACCAGCACTTAGAGAAGCACTGGCCCGGGGGGGGCTAAAATAAAGATGACCCTTGGGCTCCGGAAACCCAAGGGAAAAAGGGCATAGGTGAGGCAAATGGTAAAACCAATGTTGGGCCTTGCTGGAGGAGTCTTATTCAAAGCGAACTGTCAAGGGGGTCCCATAAATCACCCGACCGCGTTAGGGACGCAAAATCCGGGAACATAATATCGATATGACGAAAACTAGGGCGGCAAGAGTGAAACAAAACACCAGGCATAAGGCCGAGCCTTCCACCCTTTACCAAGTATATAGATGCATTAATTAAATAAGATATATTGTGATATCCCCACAAGTAAACATGTTCCAACAAGGAACAACATCTTCATGTTCCGACAAGGAACAAACTTCATCTTCACCTGCAACTAACAACGCTATAAGAGGGGCTGAGCAAAGCGGTAACATAGCCAAGCAATGGTTTGCTAGGAAGGGTGACAACGGGTTAGAGGTTCATGGCAATTTGGGAGGCTTGAGCAGCAAGTGATAGGTAACGCAGCATAGCGATAGAACGAAGCAACTAGCATAGCAATGATAGTAGTGAGATCCAGGGTAGCGGTCATCTTGCCTGAAATCCCGCAAGGAAGAAGAACGAGTCCATGAAGAAGACGAATGGATGAAGCCGAACCAAGCGTAGACGAGCGAATCCTCACGATCATAGCGAAACAGAACTAACAAGAAGAAGCACACAACATAGTAAACACACCACACATGAACAAGACATGATGCACAACAAGCATGATGCATGACAAATCTAGATGAGGCTACTCATGGCAAGAGATGATGCAAACAAGAGCAACACACCAAAGCAAGTTTAAATGAGGCCGGAAACAACATATAACAATTCCGGTAAGTCCTCATATGCAAATTTCGAAATTGGTCCAGATCTGAAAAAACCTTATGTTCAAGTGGTTAAACAGCAATTTAAGATGCACCAAGATGATCTACACGAAATTCTAGTCAAGTTACATATAAAGTTCATTAGATTCGGAGCTACGGCCTAGAAGATATGAGCAAAACAAGTTAAACATGGCATCGATGCAAAATGCATACAAACATCAAGCAAACACTCTCAAAACATGGATGCAACATGATAATATGAAGCTACATGCAAAATCAAGCAAGTTTCATATAGAGCACACTCAAAACGGAGCAACGGTTCAACACATCCGCACTATACAAGACATGACAACAATCTGTCCAAAACAGCAACTAGGCATATTGCAAGCACCAAAACACTATGCTACAGCATCTCAACGTAATAACAAAAGGCATGGGCATGATGTGCAGGTAAAGCATTACAAAACATGAACACTGAGCTATCTCCAGAAATCACTAGAACATGCTCAAAATGACATGGCAAGATTGCATATAATAACAGTTTCAGACTTTGCAGAAAACAACATCAGGTTGCAATGTTTAGAGCTATGAAACAACATGTTACAGGAACTTATCATGGCAAACAAAGGCATGGCATGAATCTACTAATTGCATAGAACAAAAGTCCTTTAATCAACATGAGCCAAAAAGGATCATAAAATATGATGGCACCCATGTAAACATGGCAAGTTATATTACAGATTCATACATAGCAGGAACAACAATAAGTAGGCATGTTGGGGAGCTTGAACCACTCACCACAGAGCAATACATGGCATGGCAAGGCAACCAACAGTAAGAAGACATGGCATAGAAGCTATACATGGCAAGAACAACATCATAGCATACACGGATCAACTACAACAACCTTGGAAAAATTGAATAACATGTAAACAACCTGCCAGGAAACATTTTATAGCAAAAGAAGAGCTCGATTGACTCAAGCTATGTCACTCCATAATTACAAATAAGGGCATGGATGTATAGAGAATAACCATATGTTCAAAACATTCTTACTGAAGTATCTCAAAATAAGCATGGATCTCTCTGTAGCATCAAGTTTACATGGCATAAAAATATCAGCAGAACAGGGGCTGAAATCAGCAACATCATGAAGCCTAGTTTGCATGCTTGTGCTAGTCACCACAGAGATCACAAAAATACATGGCATACACCCCTGTAAAGATGGCATGGCATATTACAAAACACATGTAGGACTCAAGTTCATAGGGTGCACACATCAATCATGGCAAAAATGACAAAAGTGCATGTTTTGATAAGAATCTGAAACTAACATCACATAGCCCTCTTCCAACAGCATTTCGGGCATCAAGATGAGCTCAAATGAAAATGATGCAGTGAGATGAAATGAAGTACTCGTCGAGGCAAACAATTTGACATATTACACGCACGAAACGAAGCTACGGATGCAGAGTTATGATGCGATGCAAATGCATGAAAATTACTGCAGAAATCGGGGACTTAGACGAAATCTCGGGGTCAACCTTGTCTTCCAGATCTGGATCGGGATCGTGGCACACAGCTCGAGGCGGGGCCGGAGACGAGGCCGACAACCGGGGACGAAGCGGCGCCGGCTAGGAGAGAGCAGCGGCGATCGGCGGGCGGAGGCGGCCCGGTCGCGCGACGCCCGGCGGGCGGCGCGGCCGGCGGGCGAAGGAGGCGCGGGCGGGCGACGCGACGGAGGGCGGCGGCGAAGCGGAGGCGCTGCCGTGTCGGGCGGCGAGGGCGCCGGCGGCGGCGAGGCGGCGGCGGCCGAGCCGCGGTGGTCGGCGGCGGCGAACGGCGGCGCCTGCGCGGCGCGGGCGCGGCGCGTCCGCAGCGGGCGGCGGGCGGCGGATCCGGCCTCGCGGGCTGGCCGCGGGCCCAGCAGGCCGGCGGCGGCGGGCGGCGGACAGGTGGCGCGCGCCGTTGGAAGAGGGGGCGGCGGCGGACGTGTCCGGCCGGGGACGGACATGTCCGGCGCGGCGCAGAGGAGAAAAACTAGGGTTAGGGGGGATTTGACCGCGAATTTCGGGGGAGGGGCTAGTTTTATAGGTAGAGGGAGCTAGGAGAGTCCAAATGAGGTGCGGTTTTCGGCCACGCGATCGTGATCGAACGGCGGAGAGCATGGAGGGGAGTTTGCTGAGTTTTGGGCCACTTTGGAAGGGGTGTTGGGCTGCAACACAAAAGAGGCTTTTGCGGTTACCGGTTAACGTTGGAGTATCAAACGACCTCCAAATGATCCGAAACTTGACAAAGCGGTCTACGGTGCTATACCAAGGCAGCTTGACAAACCTCGGTCCATTCCGAGAAAGTTTAACACCCGCACACGAAAAAGAGGCAACAGGGGCGCCGGAGACATAGGAGTGCGGATTGCAAAAGCGGACAACGGGAAAATGCTCGGATGCATGAGGCGAACACGTATGCAAAATGAAATACACATGATGACATGATAAAATGCAACACGCAAGCAAATGACATGGCAACGACGGCGAATAACTGGCAGACACCTGGCGCATCGAATCCGGGGCGTTACAACACTCCTCCACTAACAAGAGATCTCGTCCCGAGATCTTAGGACCGAGACGGAAGGGAAAAAGGGATGAGGTGAAACAAGAACTGAAGAGAAGAAGCAAAGAATCGAGAGCACTCGAGAATAAGAGAGGAACGACAAGAATGATGAGAATCAAAGCTCACGGAATCAGATAGACTATGAAAGCACTCGTTCTAACCGGAGTGGTTAGAATGAGAAAAGAAACGAATAAGACTGAAAGGATTTAGGTAGCACACCGGTTGAACAAGGAAAGAATAGAACATGAGCTTCAGAAGATGGAATGACACTTGACGACATAAGCAACGCAATACCTACGGAAGAATTGGAAAAATTGAATGAAAAGAACTTAGAAGGAAGGATTGAATGAAGTTGTTGAGAAAATCAACAACGAAAGAAAGCTTGTTGTGGACTTATAGGTAACATCTCAAGATCATAAGGTGATAACCGGCCACAAACGAAAATGATTGGATAGCTGAGAAGAACGAAGAAATGCGAAACTCCACTTCAAAAGAATACGGAGAATTAATTGCACTTCGAGACGCGAGAAGAAAAGATACTTGAACTCCGCCAACAAAATCTTGATGAACTCTTGAAGAAATGAATTAAATCATGAAGAACCACCATGAAGAACTCCGGTAACAAAAAGGATGGTGAGATAGAATGAAGGAAGAAAGAATAAGATGAGCCTTGCGTTGATTTAGACGGAGGTTCCGACGAGATGGTCGAGTAAATTTGAACTCCGGAAAAGAAAAGATGAAAACACTTGGAACTAGAATTTATTCCTCACGAACAAACTCCGAAGAAAAGGATTAATCACTTCGATGAAATAAGAATAAGATTTATTGTATGCTTATCCTTCATAAAATTAAATTGATGACAAGCAATGGATTTTTGCATACTACTTATTCTTCTTGAAAAAGAATTGAGAAGTGACATATCACAAACTTGAGAAGGTCTTCATGAACCACCGGTAGGATTGGAAAGAACGAATGAATTAAAATGATAATCAAGGAAAAAGAATCTTGAACGAACCGCCGTTAGAAATGAAAATGAACGAAGAGAAGAGAACGAATCGCCGGAAAGAATTAGAAACCACGAAGATACTTGAGGAAAAATTAGAGACAAGAGAACGAAGAGATCGCGAACTGATTGACGAATGCTTGAACGAAGCACCGGAAGAATATTGAGATGAACGAAGCTGAAAACTTGGAGCGAAGAAATATTCGAAAAGATGACCTCCGGATGATCGAACGAAAAAGCAACTCCTGAAATACTCCGGATGGGTAAGAAAAAATATCTGACAAATGGAATAATTCGAGAGGATAGCATGAAGCTAGAACCACGAATCTTCGGGAGAACGGGCAAAATTTAGAGGAAAACTCTTCTTCGGTCTTCAAATGATGACGAGAAACACCACCAAAATTACTGAGATACTCCGGGAGAATGAAAAGCAAAGTGGTTGAGCCAACAATGAAATGATTTGAAATCGATCTTGGAAAAGGCATGTGACTGATGGAATTCATTCTTACGTCACACTTGAAAAGAATTGAGAATAACTCCGGAAGAATTAGAAGAGTCAGGTAAGATCCTGGGAAAAGACCTATGGGTTAGGGCCCACTAAAAGAAAAACACCGTTGGAAAGAATTGTTGAACAGATAGACGATGCACCGGAACGATTGAAATATTTGAATGAGGTGACAACCTAGAATTAATTGGAACACAGACAAATCTCCTGAGATGTCTTGAACACTCCGGAAGGATAAACTGGCGAGAGGCGAACGAGCAAAGGGAAAACATTTGAGCCGAGGAAAAGAATACGATCGACAACGAAAAACTTGAATTGAATCCACCGGAAAAGAAAGAGATGACGAATGACGAACGAGACGAGAATTCACCGGTTGAAACAATTGAGGGAAGATTCCACACGAATGAAATTGATGCCCGGAATAGACTCAGGCTCCGGGAAGAAGAGGGTGGGAGGGCGGGAAAAAAACAAAGGCAACTTGGAAGGGGAAATCAACGAATATCTTGAAGAGAAAACACCGGTTGAAATCATTGAGGAAAGAAAGCAAAGACTTCTCACGAGTAGGATGGATACTCGATTATGGATTCCAGCTCCGAGGAGAAAAAGGGTGGGCGGGTGGGAAAAGAAAACAACTGAGGATTGACCTTGCAAAGATGAAGATGGTCGAGTCAACTTGACGAGAAATGCACCGGGTAAAAGAGCAGAGGAAGAACGATCGGAAAACCAACTGCGTGATCCTAAAGAAAAATTGAACGGGAAGAGGAGTAGTTCAAAACACCAACGTCAAGATTCCTTACCAGAGCGACGAAGGGGCTGAGGAGTAAAAAGAATTCCTACTCTCCGATATAACTAGACTCCGAAAATAGTTTTATTCTAGACTCAACTGCGGCCAAACTACACGATCAATCAAGGGGGCTCCTAGGGTCGGTCGAGGCTCTGATACCAACTTGTCACGCCCAATATGCGACCCTATCCAAAAAGAACTCGAAGGTCCCACCAAGGATAGACCCGCATATTGAAACGCTTTTGCAAGGTGGATATCATTACATCAACATTACATAATGCATAGGGATACATACATAAGGCACAAATGCCACAAGAATACATCAACATCATATAAAGATCAACATCCAACTACGGATGAAACAGAAACAGAAGCTCAAACAACATCCACCCTGCTAGCCCAGGCTGCCGACCTGGAACCTATCCCCTGATCGAAGAAGAAGCAGAAGAAGAACTCCAATACAAGCAAACATCGCTCTCACGTCATGATCATCGCAAACCTGCACCTGCAACTGATGGTGTAGTAATCTGTGAGCCACGAGGACTCAGCAATCTCATTACCATGGGTATCAAGACTAGCAAAGCTTAATGGGAAAGGAAGGGGTAAAGTGGAGGTTGCAGCAGCGACTAAGCATGATATGGTGGCTAACATACGCAAATGAGAGCGAGAAGAGAAACAGAGGAACGGTCGTCAACTAGTAATGATCAAGAAGTGATCCGAACTCCTACTTCGTCCGACATAACCCGAAACCGTGTTCTCCTCTCGATCAACCCGAAAAGAGACACTCACGGTTACACACGGTTGGTGTATTTTAGAAGAGTTTACTTCAAGTTTACTACAACCGGATATTAACAAATTCCCATCGCCACATAACCGCGGGCACGGCTCTCGAAAGTTTATACCTGCGGGGTGTCCCAACTTAGCCCATGATAAGCTCTCGCGATCAACGAAGGATATTCCTTCTCCCGGAAGACCCGATCAGTCTCGGAATCCGGCTACAAGACATTTGGACAACAATAAAACAAGACCAGCAAGACCGCCCGATCGCCGACAATCCCGATAGGAGCTGCACATATCTCGTTCTCGTGGCAACACGGATGAGACAGGCTACGAGTAAAACCAAGCCTCAAGTTTCCCGTGGTGGCCCAAGAGGTGCTCGATTCGAACCAGCACTTAGAGAAGCACTGGCCCGGGGGGGCTAAAATAAAGATGACCCTTGGGCTCCGGAAACCCAAGGGAAAAAGGGCATAGGTGAGGCAAATGTTAAAACCAATGTTGGGCCTTGCTGGAGGAGTCTTATTCAAAGCGAACTGTCAAGGGGGTCCCATAAATCACCCGACCGCGTTAGGGACGCAAAATCCGGGAACATAATATCGATATGACAAAAACTAGGGCGGCAAGAGTGAAACAAAACACCAGGCATAAGGCCGAGCCTTCCACCCTTTACCAAGTATATAGATGCATTAATTAAATAAGATATATTGTGATATCCCCACAAGTAAACATGTTCCAACAAGGAACAACATCTTCATGTTCCGACAAGGAACAAACTTCATCTTCACCTGCAACTAACAACGCTATAAGAGGGCTGAGCAAAGCGGTAACATAGCCAAGCAATGGTTTGCTAGGAAGGGTGACAACGGGTTAGAGGTTCATGGCAATTTGGGAGGCTTGAGCAGCAAGTGATAGGTAACGCAGCATAGCGATAGAACGAAGCAACTAGCATAGCAATGATAGTAGTGAGATCCAGGGTAGCGGTCATCTTGCCTGAAATCCCGCAAGGAAGAAGAACGAGTCCATGAAGAAGACGAATGGATGAAGCCGAACCAAGCGTAGACGAACGAATCCTCACGATCGCAACGAAACAGGAACTAACAAGAAGAAGCACACAACATAGTAAACACACCACACATGAACAAGACATGATGCACAACAAGCATGATGCATGACAAATCTAGATGAGGCTACTCATGGCAAGAGATGATGCAAACAAGAGCAACACACCAAAGCAAGTTTAAATGAGGCCGGAAACAACATATAACAATTCCGGTAAGTCCTCATATGCAAATTTTGAAATTGGTCCAGATCTGAATAAACCTTATGTTCAAGTGGTTAAACAGCAATTTAAGATGCACCAAGATGATCTACACGAAATTCTAGTCAAGTTACATATAAAGTTCATTAGATTCGGAGCTACGGCCTAGAAGATATGAGCAAAACAAGTTAAACATGGCATCGATGCAAAATGCATACAAACATCAAGCAAACACTCTCAAAACATGGATGCAACATGATAATATGAAGCTACATGCAAAATCAAGCAAGTTTCATATAGAGCACACTCAAAAGGAGCAGCGGTTCAACACATCCGCACTATACAAGACATGACAACAATCATCCAAAACAGCAACTAGGCATATTGCAAGCACCAAAACACTATGCTACAGCATCTCAACGTAATAACAAAAGGCATGGGCATGATGTGCAGGTAAAGCATTACAAAACATGAACACTGAGCTATCTCCAGAAATCACTAGAACATGCTCAAAATGACATGGCAAGATTGCATATAATAACAGTTTCAGACTTTGCAGAAAACAACATCAGGTTGCAATGTTTAGAGCTATGAAACAACATGTTACAGGAACTTATCATGGCAAACAAAGGCATGGCATGAATCTACTAATTGCATAGAACAAAAGTCCTTTAATCAACATGAGTCAAAAAGGATCATAAAATATGATGGCACCCATGTAAACATGGCAAGTTATATTACAGATTCATACATAGCAGGAACAACAATAAGTAGGCATGTTGGGGAGCTTGAACCACTCACCACAGAGCAATACATGGCATGGCAAGGCAACCAACAGTAAGAAGACATGGCATAGAAGCTATACATGGCAAGAACAACATCATAGCATACACGGATCAACTACAACAACCTTGGAAAAATTGAATAACATGTAAACAACCTGCCAGGAAACATTTTATAGCAAAAGAAGAGCTCGATTGACTCAAGCTATGTCACTCCATAATTACAAATAAGGGCATGGATGGATAGATAATAACCATATGTTCAAAACATCCTTACTAAAGTATCTCAAAATAAGCATGGATCTCTCTGTAGCATCAAGTTTACATGGCATAAAAATATCAGCAGAACAGGGGCTGAAATCAGCAACATCATGAAGCCTAGTTTGCATGCTTGTGCTAGTCACCACAGAGATCACAAAAATACATGGCATACACCCCTGTAAAGATGGCATGGCATATTACAAAACACATGTAGGACTCAAGTTCATAGGGTGCACACATCAATCATGGCAAAAATGACAAAAGTGCATGTTTTGATAAGAATCTGAAACTAACATCACATAGCCCTCTCCCAACAGCATTTCAGGCATCAAGATGAGCTCAAATGAAAATGATGCAGTGATATGAAATGAAGTACTCGTCGAGACGAACAATTTGATATATTACACGCACGAAACGGAGCTACGGATGCAGAGTTATGATGCGATGCAAATGCATGAAAATTACTGCAGAAATCGGGGACTTGGACGAAATCTCGGGGTCAACCTTGTCTTCCAGATCTGGATCGGGATCGTGGCACGCAGCTCGAGGCGGGGCCGGAGACGAGGCTGGCAACCGGGGACGGGGCGGCGCCGGCTAGGGAGAGAGAAGGGGCGACGGCGGCGGCCGGCGGTCATGTGGCGCTTCGCGCAATGCGAGGCGAAAGGGCGGCGGCGAGGCGGGCGGGCGACGCGACGGGAGGGCGGCGGCGAGCCAGAGGCGCGCTGCGCCGGCGGCGCGGGGCCAGCGGGCGGGCGGAGGCGGCGGCCGGCCGAGCTGCGGTGGTCATGGCGCGAACGGCGGCGGCGCGCGCTGCATGGGCGCTGCGATCGTCCCCCGCCGGCGATCCGGGCCTCATGAACTGGGCGAACCCATGAACAGGAGGGAGGCGGGCGGCGGCGGCGGACAGGTGGCGCGCGCCGTTAGAAGAGGGGCGGCGGCGGACGTGTCCGCCGGGACGGACATGTCTGCTTGGCGCAGAGGAGAAAAACTAGGGTTAGGGGATTTGACCGCAATTTGAGGAGGGCTAGTTTATAGGTAGAGGGAGCTAGGAGAGTCCAAATGAGGTGCGGTTTTCGGCCACGCGATCGTGATCGAACGGCGGAGAGCATGGAGGGGAGTTTGCTGGGTTTTGGGCCACTTTGGAAGGGGTGTTGGGCTGCAACACAAAAGAGGCTTTTGCGGTTACCCGGTTAACCGTTGGAGTATCAAACGACCTCCAAATGATCCGAAACTTGACAGGCGGTCTACCGGTGCTATATCAAGGCCGCTTGACAAACCTCGGTCCATTCCGAGAAAGTTTAACACCCGCACACGAAAAGAGGCAAAAGGGGGCGCCGGGATACATAGGAGTGCCGGATTGCAAAACGGACAACGGGGAAAATGCTCGGATGCATGAGACGAACACGTATGCAAAATGAAATGCACATGATGACATGATAAAATGCAACACGCAAGCAAATGACATGGCAACGACGGCGAATAACTGGCAGACACCTGGCGCATCGAATCCGGGGCGTTACAGGTCTGGACGTCCTTTTTCCCGCAAACTGGAAGCAAGCCGGGGGGCTTTGCGGGTGTCCGGACGGCCATCTAATGTGGTCATGTATCCATCCGCGGGTTGGTCCAGACGTCCTTTTTCCCACATACCGGAAGCAAGTCGTGGGGGCTTTGCGGGTGTCCGGACGGCCATCTAATGTGGTCCTGTATCCATCTGCGGGTTGGTCCGGACGCCCTTTTTCCCGCAAACCGGAAGCAAGCTGGGGGAGGGGGGGCTTTGCGGGTGTCCGGACCGCCAAGCACACGCCCGACAACCTTGATCCACCCAAAACCCTCTCCCTCGCTCACGCCCTTTCCCAGACCGAAGCATTTTGTACCGCATTCATGTCGGCCCAGAGCGGACACGACTTCTCACTAGAGCCGGCATTGAAGCGACGTGCCGAGCGAGAGCGGCGCCCACTCCAGGCGTCTTCGCTCTTCATTAAAACCTCGTATGTCCGCCCGCCTACCTCCATTAAGCCAGAGCGTGTGCTGAGGAACCTACTCTGGCGCCCGAGCGCCACACGTCCATCTGCATGCTGGCTGACATGAAACACCCCGCCTCTTGGCGCCTGGCATCCGCCCGCTATTTAAATGTGGCCAGGCGTCGGCAGCAGCCACACCACACCTCCCCTCTCATCTCCTCTTTGCAACACCCACGCCATGGCCTCGAGCTCCAAAGCACTATGGGACGGGCTCTTTGGCGAGCAGAAGAAGGAACTCTCCAACATTGCAACTGGCTGGTGGCCCGATGAGCCAGCTGGATACAAGCTAGCTTGCTGGCAAGCTCTCCGGAGTTGGAGCCACAACCATCGCCAAGTCGTCCTCACCCGTCCAGGTTGGCCAATGAAGCTACCTACCAAATCCGTCGCGAGCAATGTCGGCAATGCGTTTGGTAGGGGAGAAAGAAGCCATATCCGTGGAGGTTGACACAGTGCCAGAGGAATTTGACTGGGGCACCTATGACGACGTTTCCAACTCCGCATCGGCCACTCCTCACCGGCACGTCGATGAAGATGGCACATCAGCGGCCGCCGCCAACAACGAGGAAAAGTAGACCATAGGAGGTCGCCGACGCTTGGGTCCCAGGAAGGCCACCGTCGTCGCCTCGCCGAGCTAAACAATCGGTGACTTGCCTTCTGCGCGAGGGCGTAGGTCACGACGACCATCTTGCCCCACCCAAAAGCCAACCGTTGAGCCAATCTTTGAGGCGGATGATATTCTTTCCCTCCCGGTGAAGCATTTAGCTCCGGGGCTCACAACGGTTCAGTCAGCTTGATGTTGGACATAGGGAAGACAAGTCATGGAAATCTGGATCCGCCACGGCCGGCAGTACGTCTCCAACGTATCTATAATTTTTCATTGTTCCATGCTGTTATATTATCTGTTTCGGATGTTTATATGCATTGATATGCTATTTTATATGATTTTTAAGACTAACCTATTAACCTAGAGCCCAGTGCCAGTTTCTATTTTTCCTTGTTTTAGAGTTTCGCAGAAAAGGAGTACCAAACGAGTCCAAACGGAATAAAACTTTCGCGATGATTTTTCTTGGACCAGAAGACATCCAGAGGACTTGGAGTACAAGTCAGAGAAGCCACGAGGTGGTCACAAGGACGGAGGGCGTGCCCAGGGGGGTAGGGCGCGCCCCCACCCTTGTGGGCCCCTCGTGACTCCACCGACCTATTTCTTCCGCCTATATATTCTCATATATCCCAAAACCAATAGGGAGAGCCACAAAAACACTTTTCCACTGCCGCAACCTTCTGTACCCATGAGATCCCATCTAGGGGTCTTTTCAGGCGTCCTGCCGGAGGGGGATTCGATCACGGAGGGCTTCTACATCATCACCATTGCCCTTCCGATGAAGCATGAGTAGTTTACCACAGACCTATGGGTCCATAGCTAGTAGCTAGATGGATTCTTCTCTCTCTTTGATTCTCAATTCCATGTTCTCCTCGATGTTCTTGGAGATCTATTCGATGTAATACTTTTTTGCGGTGTGTTTGCCGAGATCTGATGAATTGTGGATTTATGATCAACTTATTTATAAATATTATTTGAATCTTCTCTGAATTCTTATATGCATGATTTGATATCTTTGCAAGAGTCTTTGAACTATCAATTTGGTTTGGCCAACTAGATTGGTTTTTCTTGCTATGGGAGAAGTACTTAGCTTTGGATTCAATCTTACGGTGTCCTTCCCCAGTGACAGTAGGGGAAGCAAGGCACGTATTGTATTGTTGCCATCGAGGATAAAAAGATGGGGTTTTCATCATATTGTTTGAGTTAATTCCTCTAAATCATGTCATCTTGCCTAATGCGTTACTCCGTTATTTATGAACTTAATACTCTAGATGCATGCTGGATAGCGGTCGATGTGTGGAGTAATAGTAGTAGATGCAGAATCGTTTCGGTTTACTTGACACGGACGTGATGCCTATATTCATGATCATTGCCTTAGATATCGTCATAACTTTGCACTTTTCTACCAATTGCTCGGTAGTAATTTGTTCACCCACCGTAATATTTTCTTTCTTGAGAGAAGCCTCTAGTGAAACCTATGCCCCCTGGGTCTATTTTCCATCATATAATCTTCTATTTTCCATCTTATAAGTTTCCGATCTACAATTTTAGTTTCCGATTTACTACCTTTGCAATCTTTTACTTTCCGATCTATAAACCAAAAATACCAAAAATATTTACTTTACCGTTTATCTACCTCTATCATATCTCACTTTTGCAAGTAACCGTGAAGGGATTGACAACCCCTTTATCGTGTTGGGTGCAAGTTGTTGATTGTTTGTGCAGGTCCTCGGTGACTTGTTTGTTGTCTCCTACTGGATTGATACCTTGGTTCTCAAACTGAGGGAAATACTTACTCTACTTTGATGCATCACCCTTTCCTCTTCAAGGGAAAAACCAACGCAAGCTCAAGAAGTAGCAGCCGGCGGTAGACTAGGTTAGAATAAATACCAGTGTGTGTTATATAAGAAAAGAGAGAGATACAATACCAGTGTGTGTTATATAAGACGTCAGCGAGCACGTCTTGACGCCTTCCCTGTCTCAGGCTTAACCCTAGCTTGTCAAAACGTGAGGGTTCAACCTCGGAGTATTGATACGTCTCCAACGTATCTATAATTTTTTATTGTTCCATGCTGTTATATTATCATTCTTGGATGTTTTATAATCATTTTATATCATTTTTTGGTACTAACCTATTGACATAGTGCCAAGTGCCAGTTGTTGTTTTCTGCATCTTTTTTACATCGCAGGAAATCAATACCAAACGGAGTCCAAACGCAGCGAAACTTTTTGTGGATTTTTTTGGGACCAGAAGACATCCAATGGCCGGAGAAGCGCCTCGGGGGTGCTCCGAGGGGAGCACAATCCACCAGGGCGCGCCTGGAGGCCCAGGTGCGCCCTGGTGGGTTGTGCCCACCTCGGGTGCCTCCCGAACCGACTCTTTGCTCTATAAATACCCCAATATTCCAGAAACCCTAGGGGAGTCAACGAAAATTAATTCCAGCCGCCGCAGAGTCCAGAACCACCAGATCCAATCTAGACACCATCACGGAGGGGTTCATCATGCCCATTGGTGCCTCTCCGATGATGCGTGAGTAGTTCTTTATAGACCTTTGAGTCCGTAGTTAGTAGCTAGATGGCTTCCTCTCTCTCGTTTGATTCTCAATACAATGGTCTCTTGGAGATCCATATGATGTAATTCGTTTGCGGTGTGTTTGTTGGGATCCGATGAACTTTGAGTTTATGATCAAATCTATCTTTTTATCCATGAAAGTTATTTGAGTCTTCTTTGATCTCTTATATGCATGATTGCTTATAGCCTGGTATTTCTTCTCCGATTTTTGGGTTTTGTTTGGCCAACTTGATCTATTTATCTTGCAATGGGAAGATGTGCTTTGTGATGGGTTCGATCTTATGGTGCTTGATCCCAGTGACAGAAGGGGAACGGATACGTATGTATCGTTGCCATTAAGGATAACAAGATGGGGTCTATTTCTACATAAATAGATCTTGTCTACATCATGCCATCATTCTTATTGCATTACTCCGTTTCTCCATGAACTTAATACACTAGATACATGCTGGATAGCGGTCGATGTGTGGAGTAATAGTAGTAGATGCAGGCAGGAGTCGGTCTACTAATATTGGACGTGATACCTATATAATGATCATTGCCTGGATATCGTCATTATTATTTGAAGTTCTATAAATTGCCCAACAGTAATTTGTTTACCCACTGTTTGCTATTTTTTCTCGAGAGAAGCCACTAGTGAAATCTACGGCCCCGGGTCTCTTCTTTAATATATTTGACTTTGCGATCTATTTTCCTTTGCTTTTATTTTCAGATCTATTAAACCAAAAATACAAAAATAACTTGCTACAATTTATTTTATCCGAGATATATTTATCCTATCTATCATATTTTTATCACGTCCGTTTGCCCATTTTTGGCGCCATTACCCGAAAGGGATTGACAACCCCTTTAACACGTCGGGTTGCGGGTATTTGTTATTTGTGTGCAGGTGCTGTTTACGTAGTGTTGCTTGGTTCTCCTACTGGTTCGATAACCTTGATCTCATCACTGAGGGGAATACCTACCGTTGTTGTGCTGCATCATCCCTTCCTCTTTGGAGAAATACCGACGTAGTTCTAGCAGACATCAAAAGGAATTTCTGGCGCCGTTGCCGGGGAGAATCAAGTCAAGTCTCCCGATAACTCGCCAATTTCTGGCGTCATTGCCGGGGAGACATCATCAACATCTACCAGGTTCCTAATCACAAATCTCATCTCCTTGCAATTTATATTATTCCCCACTTCACAAAAATTTGCCATTTTATTCGCCCTCTTTTTCATTCGTCGTTTTCTTGCCGGATCTGTTCTGTGTGCAATCTTGTTTGCTACTTTTTCTATTATGGATAGTTCTTCCCCTATTGCATGCACTCCCGAGAACGAGGTTCTCAACTTTAAACAAAGGGGAGGAGAGAATTTAAAAGATGCTTGGTATAGGATTTGCAGTGCTCATAATAGATCTATCTGTAAGCAATCTACCGTTGTTCTTCTTTGCTATTTTTATGTGGGCATCACCACTTGGTATAGATTCATCATTGATACGATTACCGGTGGAAATTTCTTGATGTGTCCCTCTCTTGATGCTTTTAATGCTATGGGAAATTTAGCAGGCTCACCACCTCTTATGATTAATGGGACAACTTTGACTCTTGAGCATGTTCTGGAAAGTTAGATGCTATTGAAAAGAAAATGCTTACTGAAGAGCATATTGAAAACTTGGATAAAAAGATGCATAATTTTGCTACTAAAATTGGGTCAAAAGCGGGAGAAGTTTTTAAGTTGTTAAAAGAAAAGGGTACCGTAATCCATGAAAGAATTGAAGAAAGCCCGTATCGGATTGATAAACTGGAAGAAATCTTTAGTAATCTAAGCACAGCCTTTGCTTCCGCTAAAACTATTGAGAAAACTCCCGTAAAGATTGGCAAGACTACTCAAGTTACTAAGAACAAGGGGCAACTTCTAGTAATAACGGTAAAGAGGATCTTAAGATGATTAGTATTCACCCGGATTTTGTTGAAGTTATAAGAGATCCCTTGAGCTAGAATAAATTCTTTGAATTTGTTCCTAGGATTATCGTCACTGAAAATCTTTATACTAAATCTGTGAAGAATTCTAAGTTTTTGATTGAGGAGTTGGATAAGGATGACAAAACTTAGATCTTTGCTTTATGCCTAGCTAAGGGCGTAAAATGATGGCGCTTGTTGGGAGGCAACCCAATGAATAAAATTTATTTTTGCTTTTTTCTTTCTGTTATTGAGTGTTTGCACAATTATGCTACTGTTATGATTGTGTTTTTTGTATTTTAATTAGTGTTTGTGCCAAGTAAAGCCTTTAGAATCTTCTTGGGTGATAGTTACTTTGATCTTGCTGAAAAACAGAAACTTTTGCACTCACGAAAATAATATTTTCATTTTTAACCAGAGCATGATAAAATACCAATTCTTTTTGAAGAAGATTAATATAAAAATTTCTCAGGTTGTCCTAATTTTTCAAAAAATTTAAAGTTACAAAAGTATTCAAAATACCCAGATTGCTACAGACTATTCTGTTTTTGACAGATTCTGTTTTCTTTGTGTTGTGTGCTTGTTTTGATGATTCTATGCTTTTCTTTGAAGAGTTTTTTTCATAGAAAAGTTGGAGTACAGTAGATAATGCAAGAATAAAATATGAACTGGTTGCAACAACACTTATAGTAGTGATTTGTTTTCTTATACTAACGGATCTCACGAAGGTTTTGTTGAGTTTTGTGTGATTGAAGTTTTCAAGTTTTGGGTGATGTTACGATGGATGAAGGAATAAGGAGTACGAAGAGCCTAAGCTTGGGGATGCCCATGACATCCCAAGCTATTATCCAAAGAGAAGCAAGCAACTAAGCTTGGGGATGCCTCGAGTGGCATCCCCTCTTTCTTCTAACGACCATCGGTATTTTACTCGAAGCTATATTTTTATTCGTCACATACTATGAGTTTTGCTTGGAGTGTCTTGTATGATATGAGTCTTTGCTTGTTTTGCTTTTTGTTTTAAGTCTTGATTCCTTGCTGGACACACCTACTTGAGAGAGCCAAAATTATGCCATGACTTGTTAGAATTGCTCTCTATGCTTCACTTAAATTTTTATGAGCTATGGAATTGCTCTAGTGCTTCACTTATATCTTTTTGTGCACGGTGTGCTTTAGTATTTTTTTTGAAGAAATGCTCTCTTGCTTCACTTAGATTTATTTGAGAGTTAGTAAAATTTTCAAGAAATTGTCTCTTGCTTCACTTAAATTAATTTGAGAGAGAGAAAAACTATGCTCATGATCTTCACTTATATTTGTTTGAGCTTATCAAAAGCAACACATGAAAATTAGTTCCAAAGTGATAGATATCCAAGAAGGATATAATAAAAACTTTCATGAAGATCATTGGACAAAATAAACTTGATTTTTTGTAATAGTTTTGAGATATGATGATGTGATATGTGAGTCATGTTGATGAGTAATTATGCTTTATTAAG
Source organism: Aegilops longissima (assembly GCA_021605205.1). Lineage (NCBI taxonomy): Eukaryota > Viridiplantae > Streptophyta > Magnoliopsida > Poales > Poaceae > Aegilops > Aegilops longissima. The sequence continues at coordinate 111,502,428 of CM038679.1, read as the reverse complement.
AATATTGGTGTTAAGGTTTATGATTCCCTATGCAAGCACGAAAGTCAATAGTCATTCAATTAAATTACATCCTACTTGTGGTGCATTATTAAGTGTTAATTATGCTCAATCCTCGCTTATGAGATTATTCATTTCTTGGTTGGTCGCTTCTCAATCTTTTGCTAGCCTTCATTTTGCACTAAGTATGATCACTACTTGTGCATCCAAAATCCTTTAAACCAGTTTTGCCACATGAGTCCACTATACCTACCTATATGTGGTATTCTTTTGCCATTCTAAGCAAATTTGTATGTGTCATCTCTAATTTTCAAAATAAATTTCTCTTTTGTGTGCTTGTACCGCTCGCGTGGCGGTGAGGGGTGGCCAATATTTTCCATGCTAGATGTGTTATTCTCACGATGAGTGTTAATTTATTCACTTGTCATTGCACGAGAGTAAGGCAAAGGTATTAGGGATGCCCAGTCCCGAAATTAAAAATGAATTTACTTTATGTTTTCAAATAATAAATTCCTTGGAAAGTGTTGGTATGGAGGGCACCCGTGGATACGGTTAGCCATGGAAAGTGAAAGTATGGTGGAAAAAGGAATAAACTTTATTTTCTCTTTGGGAACCGCCTATGATATATTTAGCATGGAAAGTGTTGGAAGCTCTAAGTCATTTTCGTTGGTGGGAAAAGTATGCCTCTCAAAATGTTTTTATCTCTATGTTTTTCGCTTTGAGCTCTGGCACCTCTACAAATCCCTACTTCCCTCCATGAAGGGCCTTTCTTTTACTTTATGCAATTTTTATTTTAATTTGAGTCTCCATATTTTCTTATAAAGCACCAACTAGGGGGCACTATGATCTTACTTGAGCATTTGATGTAGCTAATATGCGAGTGTGTCTTATGAATGGATCAATGATTGAGCACGATGGACTAGGGATAACTTATTTTAGCATTGATATTTTGAAAGACATGGTTGCTTGTTGACATGCTTGAGTATTTTAGTCTCATATCAAAACTAGATTATTGCTTTGAACCATATAAAAGTCCAAATGTCCATGCTATAAAGAAAAGAATATGAGATGACATGTTAGGCAGCATTCCACATAAAAAATTCTGTTTTTATCATTTACCTACTCGAGGACGAGCATATTAACCTTAGGGATACTGACACGTCTCCAACGTATCTATAATTTTTCATTGTTCCATGTTTTTATATTATCATTCTTGGATGTTTTATAATTATTTTATAGTCATTTTATATCATTTTTGGTACTAACCTATTGACATAGTGCCAAATGCCAGTTGCTGTTTTCTGCATGTTTTTTGCATCGCAGGAAATCTACCAAACGGAGTCCAAATGCATCGAAACTTTTTGTGGAATTTTTTGGACCAGAAGACATACAATGGGCCGGAGAAGCGCCCAGGGGGTGCTCTGAGGGGAGCAAAACCCACCAGGGCGCGCCTGGAGGCCCAGGCGCGCCCAGGTGGGTTGTGCCCACCTTTGGTGCCTCCCGAACTGACTCTTTGCTCTATAAATACCCAAATATTCCAGAAACCCTAGGGGAGTCGAAGAAAATCAATTCCAGCCGCCGCAGAGTCCAGAACCATCAGATCCAATCTAGACACCATCACGCAGGGGTTCATCATGCCCATTGGTGCCTCTCTGATGATGCGTGAGTAGTTCTTTGTAGACTTTCGGGTCCGTAGTTAGTAGCTAGATGGCTTCCTCTCTCTCGTTTGATTCTCAATACAATGGTCTCTTGGAGATCCATATGATGTAATTCTTTTGCAGTGTGTTTGTTGGGATCCGATGAACTTTGAGTTTATGATCAGATCTATTTTTTTATCCATGAAAGCTATTCGAGTCTTCTTTGATCTCTTATATGCATTATTTCTTATAGCCTCATATTTATTCTCCGATATTTGGGTTTTGTTTGGCCAACTTGCTCTATTTATCTTGCAATGGGAAGAGGTGCATTGTGATGGGTTCGATCTTATGGTGCTTGATTCCAGTGACAGAAGCGGAACTGACACGTATGTATCGTTGCTATTAAGGATAACAAGATGGGGTCTATTTCTACATAAATAGATCTTATCTACATCATGTCATCATTCTTATTGCATTACTCCGTTTCTCCATGAACTTAATACACTAGATGCATGCTGAATAGCGGTCGATGTGTGGAGTAATAGTAGTAGTTGCAGGCAGGAGTTGGTCTACTAATCTTGGACGTGATGCCTATATAATGATCATTGCCTAGATATCGTCATGATTATTTGAAGTTCTATCAATTGCCCAACATTAATTCGTTTACCCACAGTTTGCTATTTTTGTCGAGAGAAGCCACTAGTGAAATCTACGGCCCCCGGGTCTCTTCTTTAATATATTTGCCTTTGCGATCTATTTTCCTTTGCTTTTATTTTCAGATCTATTAAACCAAAAATACAAAAACACCTTGATGCAATTTATTTTATCCGAGATCTATTTATCCTACCTACTGTTGTTGTGCTGCATCATCCCTTCCTCTTGGGGAAATACCGACGTAGTTCAGCAGACAGCAACTATCTTCTAACAAAGGGATAGTGAGATAGTGTTCCGCCTTTACAGACTTTGGGGGTAACAAAGGCTTTTATTTTTCCAAAAAAAGAACAAAAATATTATCGAAGACTATATCATTAGATGTCATTTTTCTTTTGTAAGAAAAAATTACACATCCTTCAACACATGTCTGAAGTGATTGGCGGGAGGAAATATACTAGTGCGCATCATTGCATCGTTTCTACCATTTGGGGGTTGTTTGGACGGGTATTATTTTTCCTTTAAAATTTGAGGTGTACATCAATTTAAAATGGAACATCAAAATAATTTAGGAAAAAACCAAACAAAACACTGTTTACATTCATTAAGAAGAAAAGATTTGGATGAAGCGTGCTAAAACAAAGTCTCATGGCCCGCTATTACCATGAATTTGGTGGTATCCATTATCTTTTGCCGAGGTGTTACCGTTGGGGGTTCTTTTGCGAGGTAGAGGTGTCGGGGGTGCGGTTTTTGTGTTGACATCGTTTGTTGGACCACATGTGCAATCATTGGACTTCATGCTCGGTGAGTAGTCCATTGTCTATTTGTATTGGTTTTCTTACGAATTTTCATAATTAACTGGACAACTCTTTTCAGCTTAATTAATAAATGAGACAAGTCCTTTGCCTCCATTTTAGGAAAGAGAAAGAATTGCCTCCCGGCAAGAGAATGAGCTATAAAGTTTGGGATCGCCTTCCTTTTAGGGATAGTCACTTTTTCCTTACCAACTCACATCCTCTTTTATTAGGTCATTTCTCTAAGTTATCGTTCCACTAATTAAGGGAAACAATTCCCAGCCGCTGCATGTGGGAGAGGCAAGCCACACGCAACCATTTGTTCCTGGACTAGCGTTGGTGTCATTGAATGTGCATAAGCTACCCTGTGGATGAGATCACCGCAAAAGGTAGTAGGTGCATAATCGAAGAATTTGCATGCGCGCTCGCTCCCCCTTGGTCCTGCTGATGACCCACAAGTATAGGGGATCTATCGTAGTCCTTTCGATAAGTAGGAGTGTGATGGTGATACGATACCGGGGCACCTCCCCCAAGCTTGGCAGTTGCCAAGGGAAGTGCCCATACCCATGTATTTATGTCTCTTTCCTCGGAGGTGGTAATGATGGAGTTGTTGATGATGTAGGCTTGTCATCCATCTTCCAAGGCACATGCTCACCATCATAGAAGGATGATCGAGTCTCCGGGATCCTTAAATCTGGAGCCAAACTCATCCTCTTGAATCTATATTCATACTCACAGTTTTGGTTTTGCAGGTCATAGTCTGGGCTTGGAGATGCTCGATTTTCTCGTGAAGCTTGAGGATGGTCTCCCCAATGTTCTTGGCATCCAGCTTGTGGTTGTTGGTGAACTCTGCAATCATCATGTGGTTGGCGTTGAGTCCGCGTTTCACCATCCCCTGGCACTTGAAAACTTATTGCTCCATTGTTTCGAGTCTTGTCTCCACGCTTCTAGTCCTCCTTGGTCCCTTGACATCGTGGATGTGCAGCAACCCGTCACGCATCTCAATTGTTTGAGGGTGTTGCAGCACCTCCGCGAGGTAGGGATTGATAACCTTCTCGAAGAACTTGTCCTTGGGGGCGTTTGAAGACGTCATGATGATCTAGATCTGTCAGAAAAACAGCTCGAAACAAAAACATAGGATATTTGCGTGGTACGGTGGTCAAAACCTTCGGGAGATTATATAATGAATTTTTACCGACCTAAAGAAATATCGTGCAAGAAAACGGAGTCCGGAGGGCACACGAGGTGCCCACAAGGCAGGGGGCGCGCCCAGGGGGGTAGGACGCGCCCTCCACCCACGTGGATGCTCGTGTCCTCTTCGGACTACTTCTTATTTTCCTATTTTCTTAAATATTCAAAAACAGAGAAAAATTGCTATTAGAACTGTTTTGGAGTCGGTTTACTTACCGTACCACATACCTATTCCTTTTCGGAGTCTGAAACATTCTGGAAAGTGTCCCTTATATACTCCTCCGGGGTTACGGTATCAATAACATTGGTTTCAACATTTATGGGATTACCTGAGATATAATGTTTGATTCTTTGACCGTTCACCACCTCCGGATTTTTGTCGCCAAATTTTTTTTTTATGGCACTGGAACGATAGACCTCCTCCATAACGTAAGGACCTTCCCATTTAGAGAGGAGTTTTCCTGCAAAAAAATCTTAAACGAGAGTTGTATAACAAAACATAATCACCTACATTAAACTCACGCTTTTGTATCCTTTTTTCATGCCATCTTTTAACTCTTTCTTTAAACAGTTTGGCATTCTCATAGGCCTGGGTTCTCCACTCATCAAGTGAGCTAATGTCAAATAGTCTCTTCTCACCGGCAAGTTTGAAATCATAATTGAGCTCTTTAATGGCCCAATATGCCTTATGTTCTAGTTCGAGAGGTAAGTGACATGCTTTTCCATAAACCATTTTATACGGAGACATACCCATAGGATTTTTATATGCAGTTCTATAGGCCCATAAAGCATCATCAAGTTTCTTGGACCAATTCTTTCTAGATCTATTAACAGTCTTTTGCAAAATTAATTTAATCTCTCTATTACTCAATTCTACTTGACCACTAGATTGTGGGTGGTATGGAGATGAAATTCTATGATTAACATCATACTTAGCAAGCATTTTACGAAAAGCACCATGAATAAAATGTGAACCACCATCAGTCATTAAGTATCTAGGGACTCCAAAACTTGGAAAAATAACTTCTTTAAGCATCTTAATAGGGGTGTTATGATCCGCACTACTAGTTGGAATAGCTTCTACGCACTTAGTAACATAATCAACAACAACTAAAATATGTGTATACCCATTAGAGGAAGGAAACGGTCCCATATAATCAAAGCCCCAAACATCAAATGGTTCAATAACAAGTGAATAATTCATAGGCATTTCTTGACGTCTACTAACATTACCAATTCTTTGACATTCATCACAAGACAAGGCAAACTTACGGGCGCCCTTGAAGAGAGTAGGCCAATAAAAGCCAGATTGCAATACCTTATGTGCAGTTCTATCTCCAGCGTGGTGTCCTCCATAAGCCTCAGAGTGACACTTGCGTAGGATCTGTTCCTGTTCATGCTCAAGTACACAACGTCTAATAACACCATCTACTCCTTCTTTATAAAGGTGTGGGTCATCCCAGAAGTAATGTCTTAAATCATAGAAAAACTTTTTCTTTTGCTGGTATGTGAAACTAGGTGGTATAAATTTATCAACAATGTAATTAGCATAATCAGCATACCATGGAGCAGTACGAGAAGCACTTATGACAGCTAATTGTTCATCAGGAAAGCTATCATCAATAGGTAGTGGGTCATCAAGAACATTCTCTAACCTAGACAAGTTATGCAGCAAGGGTTCTCAGCTCCCTTTCTATCAATAATATGCAAATCAAATTCTTGTAGCAAGAGAACCCATCTAATAAGTCTAGGTTTAGCATCTTTCTTTTCCATAAGATATTTAATAGCAGCATGATCAGTGTGAACAATTACTTTAGAATCAACAATATAAGGTCTGAACTTATCACAAGCAAATACAACTTCTAAAAATTCTTTTTCAGTAGTAGCATAATTTCTCTAGGCACTGTCTAGAGTTTTACTAGCATATTGGATAACATTTAATTTCTTATCAACTCTTTGTCCTAGAACAGCACCTACAGCATAATCACTAGCATCACACTTAATTTCAAAGGGTAAATTCCAGTCAGGTGGCTGAAAAATAGGTGCAGAAATCAAAGCTTTCTTAAGTATTTCAAATGCGTCTACACAATCATCATCAAAGACAAAAGGAACATCTTTTTGTAAAAGATTAGTCAGAGGCCTAGAAATTTTTGAGAAGTCTTTAATGAACCTCCTATAAAAACCGGCATGACCAAGGAAACTTCTTATACCTTTGATGTCCTTAGGACATTGCATCTTTTCAATAGCATCAACTTTAGCTTTGTCAACTTCAATACATCTTTCAGAAATTTTATGCCCCAAGACAATACCTTCATTAACCATAAAGTGGCACTTCTCCCAATTCAAGACAAGATTAGTTACTTCACATCTCTGCAAAACTCGATCAAGGTTGTTTAAGCAATCATCAAAAGAAGTTCCATATACGGAGAAATCATCCTTGAAAACCTCAACAATCTTTTCACAGAAGTCAGAGAATATAGCAGTCATACATCTTTGAAAGGTAGCAGGTGCATTGCATAAACCAAAAGGCATACGTCTATAAGCAAAGGTACCGAAAGGGCAAGTAAAAGTGGTCTTTTCTTGATCCTCTTTCGACACAGGTATTTGAGAGAAACCAGAATAACCGTCTAGAAAGCAAAAATGTGTATGTTTGGATAAGCATTTGATCAATAAAAGGTAAAGGGTAATGATCCTTTTTAGTAGCTTTATTTAATTTGCGGAAGTCAATTACCATTCTATACCTGTAACAATTCTTTGTGGGATCAATTCATCTTTATCATTAGGAACAACGATGTCGTCCCTTCTTAGGGACACAATGGACAGGACTTACCCAACGACTATCAACAACAAGATAAATTATACTTGCCTCCGAAGCTTTAGTATTTCTTTTCTTACCACTTCTTTCATCTTAGGATTTAACCGTCGTTGGTGATCAACAACCGGTTTAGCGTCTTTCTCCAATTTTATTTTGTGCTGGCATAGAGTGGGACTAATGCCCTTAAGATCATCAAGAGTATATCCAATAGCAGCACGGTGCTTCTTTAGAGTTTTCAATAATTTATCTTCTTCTTGCTCTGAAAGGTTAGCACTAATAATAACATGATATATCTTATTTTCATCAAGATAAGCATATTTAAGAGTATCAGGTAATGGTTTAAGCTCAAACACGGGATCACCCTTGGGTGGAGGAGGATCCCCTAGAATTTCAACAAGAAAATTGTGTTTCAAAATAGGTCCCTGCTTGAAGAATACTTCATCTATTTCCCTTCTTTCATTCATAAACATATAATTTTCATTGTCTAGCAAATATTGTTCTAAAGGATCGTTAGGAGGCACGGCGATAGAAGCAAGACCAATAATTTCATCTTTACTAGGCAATTCTCTATCATGGGGTTGTCTACGAAATTTAGCAAAGTTAAAATCATGAGACATATCCCCTAAACCAACAGAAAAAATATCCTTTTTGCAGTCCATCTTAGCATTAACAGTATTCAAGAAGGGTCTACCAAATATAATGGGACAAAAGTTATCTTGTGGGGAAGCAAGAACAAGAAAGTAGGATATTTAATTTTCCCACACAAGACTTCAACATCTCTAACAATCCCAACCAGTGAGATAGTATCTCTATTGGCAAGCTCAATAGTAACATTAATATCTTCTATCTCAGCAGGTGCAATATCTTGCATAATTTCTTCATATAAGGTATAAGGTATTGCACTAACACTAGCACCCATATCACATAAGCCATGATAACAGTGATCTCCTATTTTAACCGAAACGACAGGCACGCCAACAACAAGTCTATGTTTATCTTTAGTATCAGGTTTAGTAATTCTAGCAGCTTCATTATAGAAGTAAATAACATGCCCATCAATATTATCAATCAAGAGATCTTTAACCATAGAAATACTAGGTTCAACTTTAATTTGTTCAGAGGGTTTGGGTGTTCTAATATTAATTTTATTGACCACAGTTGAAGCTTTAGCATGATCCTTTATTCTAACAGGGAAAGGTGGTTTCTCAATATAAGCGGTAGGAACAATAGGATCAACATTATAAGTGATAGTCTTTTCTTCAACTTTAATAGGTTCAACTACTTTTACTTCAATGGGGGGATGATATTTAAACCACTTCTCCTTAGGAAGATCAACATGAGTAGCAAAGGATTCACAGAAAGAAGCTACTATCTCAGAGTCAAGTCCATATTTAGTGCTAAATTCACGGAAAACATCGGTATCCATAAAAGATTTAACACAATCAAACTTAGGTGTTATACCTGACTCCTTACCTTCGTCGAGTTCCCAATCTTCAGAGTTGCGTTTAATTCTTTCCAATAAATCCCATTTGAATTCAATAGTCTTCATCATAAAAGAACCAGTACAAGAAGTATCGAGCATGGAGCGATTATTGAGAGAAAGCCGAGCATAATTTTTTTGAATAATAATTTCTCTTGAGAGCTCATGATTGGGGCATGAATATAACATTAACTTAAGCCTCCCCCAAGCTTAAGCGATGCTTTCTCCTTTGCGAGGCCAAAAATTATATATATAATTACGATCACGATGAACCAGATGCATAGGATAAAACTTTTGATGAAATTCCAATTTCAATCGATTGTAGTTCCATGATCCAATATCATCGCATAGCCTAAACCATGTCAATGCCTTTCCCTTCAAATATAAAGGGAAGACCTTCTTATTGATAACATCCTCGGGCATACCTGCAAGCTTATATAATCCACAAACTTCATCCACATAGATTAGGTGCAAATCGGGATGCAATGTTCCATCTCCTGTAAAAGGATTAGCTAGCAGTTTCTCTATCATACCCGAAGGAATTTCAAAGTAAACATTTTCAGTAGGTTCAGCAGGTTGAGGAGCAACTCTTTGCTCTACTGGTCGGGGTGAAGATACCCGAACAAGCCCTCAAAAGATTACTTTCCATAGTTACAAGTGACGATGAAATTTCAGCACACTATATAATTTTTCCTTACCAAATTCCACTTACCAAAGGCGCTTCACTCCCGGTAATGGCCTTGAAAAAGAGTCTTGATGACCCACAAGTATAGGGGATCTATCGTAGTCCTTTCGATAAGTAGGAGTGTCGAACCCAACGAGGAGCAGAAGGAAATGACAAGCGATTTTCAGTAAGGTATTCTCTGCAAGCACTGAAATTATCGGTAACAGATAGTTTTGTGATAAGGTAATCCGTAACGGGTAGCAAGTAACAAAAGTAAACAAGGTGCAACAAGGTGGCCCAATCCTTTTTGTAGCAAAGGACAAGCCTGGACAAACTCTTATATAAAGGAAAACGCTCCCGAGGACACATGGGAATTATCGTCAAGCTAGTTTTCAGCATGCTCATATGATTCGCGTTTGTTACTTTGATAATTTGGTATGTGGGTGGACCGGTGCTTGGATACTGCCCTTCCTTGGACAAGCATCCCACTTATGATTAACCCCTCTTGCAAGCATCCGCAACTACAAAAGAAGTATTAAGGTAAACCTAACCATAGCATGAAACATGTGGATCCAAATCAACCCCTTACGAAGCAACGCATAAACTAGGGTTTAAGCTTCTGTCACTCTAGCAACCCATCATCTGCTTATTACTTCTCAATGCCTTCCTCTAGGCCCAAACAATGGTGAAGTGTCATGTAGTCGACGTTCACATAACACCACTAGAGGAAAGACAACATACATCTCATCAAAATATCAAACGAATACCAAATTCACATGACTACTTATAGAAAGATGATACGTCTCCAACGTATCTATAATTTTTGATTGCTCGATGCTATATTATCTACTGTTTTGGACATTATTGAGCTTTATTATCCACTTTTATATTATTTTTGGGACTAACCTATTAACCGGAGGCCCAGCCCAGAATTGTTGTTTTTTGCCTATTTCAGTGTTTCGAAGAAAAGGAATATCAAACGGAGTCAAAACAGAATGAAACCAACTGGAGAAGTTATTTTTGGAAGGAAAGCTACCGGAAAGACTTGGAGTGCACGTCAGGAAAGAAACGAGGGAGCCACGAGGCAGGGGGCGCGCCCACCCCCCTAGGGCGCGCCCTCCACCCTCGTGGGCCCCTCGTGGCTCCCCTGACGTATTTCTTCCGCCTATATATATCCATATACCCTAAAACGATCAGGGAACAGAATAGATCTGGAGTTCCGCCGCCGGAAGCCTCTATAGCCACCAAAGTCAATCGGGACCCTGTTCTGGCACCCTGCCGGAGGGGGAACCCTCACCGGTGGCCATCTTCATCATCCCGGCGCTCTCCATGATGAGGAGGGAATAGTTCACCCTCGGGGCTGAGGGTATGTACCAGTAGCTATGTGTTTGATCTCTCTCTCTCTCTATCTTGTGTTCTTGATTTGGCATGATCTTGATGTATCGCGAGCTTTGCTATTATAGTTGGAGCTTATGTTGCTTCTCCCCCTCTACTCTCTTGTAATGGATTGAGTTTTCCCTTTGAAGTAATCTTATCGGATTGAGTCTTTATTGATTTGAGAACACTTGATGTATGTCTTACCGTGTGTATCTGTGGTGACAATGGGATATCACGTGATTCACTTGATGTATGTTTTGGTGATCAACTTGCGGGTTCCGCCCATGAACTTATGCATAGGGGTTGGCACACGTTCTCGTCGTGATTCTCTGGTAGAAACTTTGGGGCACTCTTTGAGGTTCTATGTGTTGGTTGAATAGATGAATCTGAGATTGTGTGATGCATATTGTATAATCATGCCCACGGATACTTGAGGTGACATTGGAGTATCTAGGTGACATTAGGGTTTTGGTTGATTTGTGTCTTAAGGTGTTATTCTAGTACGAACTCTAGGGCTGTTTGTGACACTTATAGGAATAGCCCAACTGATTGATTGGAAAGAATAACTTTGAGGTGGTTTCGTACCCTACCATAATCTCTTCGTTTGTTCTCCACTATTAGTGACTTTGGAGCGACTCTTTGTTGCATGTTGAGGGATAGTTATATGATCCAATTATGTTATTATTGTTGAGAGAACTTGCACTAGTGAAAGTATGAACCCTAGGCCTTGTTTCCTAGCATTGCAATACCGTTTACGCTCACTTTTACCACTTGTCACTACAAAAAAAAGACACATCCGTGACATTTTGGGCCGAACGAATTTTTTTTCTGTCATACATATGACACTTCTATGACGATAATTGTGACAAAATCCGGTATCATCATAGATGTGGTGGGTGCTACGTCTTGAGCTTGCGTTGGTTTTCCCCGAAGAGGAGAGGATGATGCAGCAGAGTAGCGTAAGTATTTCCCTCAGTTTTTGAGAACCAAGGTATTAGTCCATGAGGAGGCCACGCCAAGTCCCTCGTAAATAATTTATATAAATATAAAATCCAATAATTTTCCGCATAAAATCAATGGAATTTAAGATCTTGTAATGAAAAATAATTGAAACTAATTCGGTTTGATGTGTTTAAAAATATACAGCCATTTCTGGGCAAGCGAATGAAACTCTCTTGTCTTGAAAGATTTGCAATAGCAGGCGATAAAACATGTAGGCCTTGTTTGGGTATTTCTTTAAAAAAATAGAACTGGGCTAGCCATTTTCAGCAAGAAAAAAACATAACTGGGCTCATGATGTGGTAAACATAAATAAAACCTGGCTAGGCAGACCCACAGCCCGCTTAGTTACCTACCTGATCCGTCGCTAAACTAGTATAAATAACAACTGCTTGTTCTAAAAAAACTACTTGCGACTTCTGGGTCCACAGTGTCGCCCTCGTGGTGTAATTCTCTCATTTATTGACTATGTTGATAATGGCGTGAGCCCCGGATGTCCAACCATTAGGAGGAACCATATTTTTGGGCTTGTACTATAGAGGCACTTGCTTGCGTCTGCCATGGCGCTGGTGGTCCCTGTCATCCTCTCCACGTCTGATCATCTCCTTGTTCCTCTCGGTTGTTGGCAGCGTTGACAAGCAAAGAGGGCGGCGCCTGTGCAATGGCGAACCAAGGCCGCAAGGTGGAGGGCGAGGCAAGGCCTGGGACGGAGAACAGGAGCCGTTGAACATGTGGGTCGGTCGGCGGAGAATCTGAGGTTGACTGGTTGAGGCGTGAGTGCGTGTTGGGGCTGGCGTCGCGGGAGAATAACAGGATGTGTGGGGAATAGGAGGGACGGCCAGCGTTGGAGAATGCGTCGGTAGAGGCGGCGAGTGCAGCCAGCCATGGGGCGAGAGCAGGCGAACCCGGCAGGTGGTTTGGTTTGGGTGGCTGGAGGAAGAAAGAAGACAAGAGATAGAAGATACCCGACATATGTTGGATGTCAATCCAACGCTGGTAAGCGAATCGTTTGTTGGTGGCTAGTAAGTCGACACCACCTTGGATAGAGCTATTTCTCGCTGGTCCCAAATGTCGAATAAATCTGTCACGGTCATAGCCTTTCCTAAAAATTTACAGCCCATTTGATGTGCTAGTTGAAATAAGTTTGTGGGTCTTTGGTGGGGCTAATCTTGTTACGTAATGCAGTGAGCTCAAGCTTGGCGAGTGATGTTATTTCCCTTGGTTGGGATTTGTTACAATATTTCACTCTAAATTAAGCGAATGGCAAGCCATTTGCCTTGTTTCAAAAAAATATGATCCTGACCGAGTTGAAAAGGCAGGATCATCTAACTCCGACTTACAAACTGTACAAAAGCACGAGGTTAATTGTTCATCAAGTTTACAAAAACCCAGTTGAAAAGACGCAACATCTAACTCCAGCACTGTTTTGGCAGTCACAGTCAAATGGATCGGTCGAGGTCCATAGAATGAATATCTGAGTCGTACAATTTCTGGATTATGACCACAATATGTTGTAAATAGAAGCCCGACCGTTCGAAGCTCTTTTGCCCACGAAACTCCTTTTTGCTCTTGACATACCCATCAAAACCATGCTGCTGATAAACTTAAGCATGATGGACAATAGTAACCTCGCATTCAGGGAAGAATGTGACAAATCTTGTGTTTGCGGTTGGCTACATATCGTTCTAATTATTGTCTTCAATCGAATCTCATGAGAAGTGAGAAAATCCGATGCTGAATCCACCGATTGGTTATAACTTTCTTACCCGTCCTGTTGCCTAAATAGACATGAAGATTGAAAGCAGTTAAGGTCTAAAGAAGAGTGTAGAAGAGCAACAACTGAGCAGTTAATTCTAGTACACTATACGAGAGCTTCAATGTCATGAAATTATCACCTTTATATACAACTTCTCCATACATGGAAAGCATTGCAGCAAGCCAATAATCTTGTTCAGATCAAAACTATTCATTTGGATATATAAGATCTTGTGAATCCAGCACCATTGATAGGCCATCCATGGAGAAACTCTTCATTGAGCATAGAACATAATATTAGTACAAAATGTGTACTCCAAGATGATATATAAATTATCTTGAAATTTGAAATGCAGCTTATGGTTACAAGTGTAGATGATAATATAAAGTACACGAAGAGCTGGAGCCAAACACCATATTGAAATGAGCAGAGATCATGTATTACACCAAGGTCTCGGTTTAGGCGCAGAAGGGCGGTTATTGCAGCGGTGAATAACTAGAATCAAGGATCAACCTTTCAAGTGAAGGGCATCTTGGATGATGAGTTGCCTTGTCAAAAGAAATTCCAATTCTCACAAGGTTAGGCGACTTTATTTGGAGACAACCGATTCTAACTATGAAAACAAGCACCAAGCACTCGGTAGCGGGGCAAGGAGTGGATGATCTTTGTGCAATGAAGACCTCCGATATCTGAACCCGCACAAGTGAAAGTTTCTTGAGAAAAGAAATTGAAGGTTTAGTACCAGATTGCAGGTAGCACAACTCAAAGGTGGTGGTGTGGAGAGAGGAAAACCTGAGATGGACATCGGTCTTTGAGGCATAAGTTCATGGCGTTCGGTATGTGGTATGTGATTTCGAGGAATAGTAGAACTCAAGCAGCTATAGTTACATGAATTCGGGATTTCAGCGGCGTCCACGTGCGAGGGCATGGTATGCTTTCAGGTAGCATGGCGGGATCTGAGGCTTTGAGCAGACCTGGTGGGAGGAGATGATGGCTGGAGTTTCAAAATCATTGAAGAGAGATAGGCGTGATCGAGATTAAAGAGACGCAGTGGCATACAGGCGCCACCAATTGGAAGGACTTGGGTGCGGCAGCAATCCTTGGTGGGAGAAGCGAGATGATCTCCCAGGCGGCGTCAGAGATCGCTGATCGGTCCACCTGAGATTCTCTGAGTTCTGGGATCCGATTGAGGCGGGGTGCCGCTTCTCCCTGCGCTGCGGGTCGGGATCTGCAGGCGTCGCCCGTGGCGAGAGCCTCATCTTCTTTGGCGTGGATGTGACTCCATTTCCTCGAGGCGTCGTCGCTCAGGATTTGAGCATAATGAATGTGAGCCTAGTTGTAGTCTGCGAAAGAAGGGGCTGGGGTTTACTGGGAGTGAGGAAGAAGGGAGCTGGGGTTTCATGAGGTGGTGAGGAATTTGGGAAGTGCAGTGGAGGCGAGGCTGCGTGATGTGGGTGGGAGGCGAGGAAGAAAGAGCACCCAGGTTTTTGGGGGGGTGTCTTTGGGTGGTAGTGCCTCTCATTAGTAAATATATGGGCTTTTGAATTGATTTTACTATTTACTAGTGTGGATGGGCTGTTTTGTCTTGGGCCCGACAATTACTACTAATGCAGTGGAGACACTCTATAGCTACCCGAAAAACAATTACTACTAGTGCGGTGGAGACACTCTACAGCTCCCTCCTCCTAGGTCATTGGCGTCTCCCTCTGAATGCGTTATACATACCTCACGGGCTGCAGCCTTGTGAGCCCAAATGCCATCCACCAAATTAGAAAGGCAGTATCTGGTGGAGAAGTCACCCAGTCGTGGCCAGCGATAAAACCGTTATCACAAAACCCCACCTCCCAGTCTAAGTTTGTGAGACGAAGCAACCATCATTTCTCGCTGAATCCCTTCTCCCTCACCGTCTTCAAGAAAGGCAACACTCGCATCTGCCTGTTCTTCTCTCCAAGCGAAGGGAAGGTAAGCGGATCCGTGATGTTGGTATATTTTGTTCAGAGAAAAAGAACTTTTACCAAAGCGATAACCGATCCTCACTCTCTTTTTGTTTCATTGTCATTGTGATTGTGTTTTCCTTTCAATGGTCTTAGTATTAATCGGTTTCATGATGGACCAAGGAGAACCGAGGCAAGATCTGCCGATATTGGGCAGGCGGAGGCTGATCCCACGAACGAGAGCTCCAAGAAGATGGAGGCAACCGAGCCGACCCAGTCGCCTCACGGCCTCTTGAGATGGTCAACGCCCGTTTGAGGTTATAGCCCGTGGCTTTGCTGGAAGCAGTTTTCCCCGAGTGTCCCCCCTTGTTGAGCTACAGGTGATTTCCTTCTTTGCGATCTCGATTGTGGTTTTCATCTAAGTATGTGGTGATTTTTAGAAAAGGAAGTATGTGGTGATTAATAATGCAAAATTTATTAACCGATGCCATGCTATACATAGTGGTTTAACTAACTTGTGTTTCTTATAAAAAGTAATTCAGAATTTGTTTCTGTTTCAATTAGAGCCACGATGGAGACAAGGATTGTGTGGTTGTACATGTCACTCGCTATGAGGCGGGCGACCTGAATATCGCCTTGGGAAAAAAAGTTCTTAGGCTGTTGGATCACGGAAGCCATTTGCGTTTATACCAATGAAGAGTTGTATTCAGCTCGAGCGTGTTGTCGAGGGTGTCTTGAAGCACAAAAGTTCAAAGCTACTCCTTTGTTTGTGAGCATCTGTTCTTGTCAAGCTTATGCGGGAAGATGGCGTGGCATGCCTCCACAAACAAGTTTATCGATGGCAAGGCCACAAGGTTGTCTTAATGAAGGTTCCAGGATTGAGCTGCTGCGGCATGTCCTCGATGATGTTCATGGCAAGGTCCGTCTTGTCCAGCCCAAATTAGATCGAGGCATGAAATAGTTGCCCCACTAGTGTTTAATAGTAGTTTGGATTGTGTCAAATTATCCGAACCTTGCACATTATCGACCCCTCACAGGGCTAGTACTGTTTGAATCCGTCTATAGGAGCTGCTGCTACTTTTGTGTGCCCGTGAATCATGTGAGAACCATCATAATTATTTGAAGCAGATCGTCCTCACTAGTTTTTCATGAATATGGCATGGTAAGACATAAGTTGTCACGGTTTATCATCTGACGGTGTGTGTTTTGATGAAATAGAGCACTCGTTAAAGCGTGCGTCGGCGATATACATAAGTACTTTAAACACTTCTACCCCTTGTGAGCAGTTGTGCAAAACACGGCACATTGGCTCAGCTAAGCTTCAACACTAGGCTATCGACCAGCTAACAATCAACAATCATCCGACATATAAGCAACTATGTATCTTGTTACAGTGGTTCATGCAGTTAATTGAGGACAATGTAATAAATTCCAAGCGTTCACGCTAGTCGAGCTCATGTGGAACACTCACATTAAACTTCGTCTTCATAAAAACTTGAAAAGCATAAGTTAAGCAATTTTATACATCTCAATGATTCATAGAACATAACAAACATATACTAGTTCACAGCAAAAGACAAAGTTGTGAGAAGGTTTACAAATCAGGAAAAACCAAGCAAAAGGCTTCTCACGAGCAAAGGGCCTCCGGCGGAAAATTTCTGGAGTTCACTGGTTTTTCTTGTTGCCACCATCGGGGTTAGGTTCTCTCATTCGAATAACCAGTTATAATTGTGGTCTCGGTTGGAATGCTGAATTGAACCATGCGATGTCTTGACCAGTGAAATTCTTGTGCATTCCACTAAATTTAAGCACCGCTATTTGCAGAAATAAGCAGACCACAATGCCTCTTGTCCGCGCACCTGTCAAAAAACCGCCGTGTAGCCGTGCCAGCTAGTCCCGGTCCATGGATGAAGCTGGTAGAAAGTGCATTACGGACTAGGATGCGATTGTTTTAAGCTCGTCCTGCGCTGCAATCGGAAGTAAAATGTAGAATCAGCTTCTTTTAGATTGCATTGGTCATTCTACCTTAGTTACTACCAATGTAGGATACCTTGAAGGCGGGAGGTTGAGCGAAGGCAGCGAGGATAGCCATCTCATTTCGCAGTTGTACTAAAAATGTTGTGCTTTTGATTGCAGCGGATAGAAGCGATATGGAGCAGACATCCCGAAGCGATATGAGCAGACATCTATTTGTGCAAATATGAAATACGGTTATTTAAGCGTTGCGGATATTACTACTTTCCCTGTTTCCTCTTAGAACCAAGTCCTAGATTCATGCTACAGCTTTCCCTTTCTTCCCTATTTGAACCAACTGCTGGAGCTATATGAACTAGCTTTACTTCTAATAATAGTAGAAGTCTAGGTGGCTTTGGAATGAGGACGAGTAGAAAAGGATCCACGAAGGGCTGAGGCGATGAAAGCAAGGCAGGTTTGAAGGAATATATACGAGGGTCGTCGACATGTGGCAAACGCGGCGTCGGGAGGCGCATCTTAGCCTATCTGCGAGGGGGAGGAAGAAGGGTCGGAGCCCTCCCGGCGGCGCTCTCTTGGAAAACGACACGACCGCCCGATCGGAACGGCGGGCAGCCGTTGGTCTCCTCCCTCGCCGCCGGCGACAGCGTGAGCGATGCACCTACACCCTGCCCGTCGAGGTTGTCGGCGGATTTGTGACCAACCGTGAGCTGAGAGAGAGTGTGGCCACCTATGTCTTGCTTAGATCGGAGAGCATGAGAGTGACTAGAGGAACCCTAGTAAAGCAAGCGCTAAGGCTCTGCTTTTATATATAGTGGAGTGATTTTGTTGTACGACTTCAAAAAATGCTCCCTCGTGTACCAGCAGTGGGTGTGAGAGAACTAGTGCGTCGTGCACGCTTCTCTTCGTAAGTACAATATACTCGCCCAAAAGTTACGCCGCAAAGTAATAGTATAAGTGTGTGCGTGTGAGCTAAAATAAAATGTCGCGCGTCTTTTGTTTTAGAAGTTACGAGGTAGGGTGTGAAGAGCACATATATGCGTGGCGTCTACTGCGATATAGGCGGTGGGTGCGGCGTGCGAGTCTGCGAGAGGACTCGGGAGAGTTGTGACTCATGAGGTGCGTGTGCGTGAGAGAGGGGCACGTATCAATGCAATGCATGTGTCCGTAAATCATTATCCGACAAGCGTTAGCCACAAGCCTTTTCTGACAATGAAACCGTTAGATCGGCATCCAGACGTGTCGTTTGCCATGTCATTTAACGAACAACCACTCCTCCTACACACAAATCTTCCACGTGAGTGTTAGCAACTGCCGTGCTCCTCCGTTCAAATCTGTGCATATAGCTTTATTGAAAAGAACCTAAACTTTTACGAGTTTTCGTGTACCAAATTGCACATGTAGAATACCATATATCATTTCATTCATCTTGAGAGGTAACTATAAAGATGGGTGAGAGTCTACAAGAAAGACCATCGTATCACCATAACAATTTCAAGCATCCTTTAGTGTAGAGGGAATATCATAGGAACTCTATATGATATGATTTTTATATGATTTTTCCTTTAGAGCCAATTGGTTCATAGGAATAGATTCATATACTCCACATTTCAAAGAAATAAACATGATATCATTTCTATAGCTTTATAGCCACTTGGTTCATATGAATGGATTCCTATACTCATTAATTTCAAATCCCTCCTCATAGGAATTGAGATACATGTCATCTCTAGATTCAATAGAAAAGTTCCTATGATGTGAACCAAATGACATCTCTTTTCCAATCCCTACTCTCATAGGAATTGAGATGCTCCATGTCATCTCTTTCCTACAACTTCCATGTATACATCTTCTATTCCTAAATAGATAGTACCACCCACTAGTATTTTTTCCAAAACATGCAACTATGGCACAAGAACTATATAGTGTGCCAATAACTTTGAAAGATAATTAGCTGGATGAAGCTAACCCGACCAGTCAGAGATAGGCAAATCCAAGCACTCTTGGCGTTGGATATCATCAACATTCCACCAGATCTACCACATGTACAATTTAGAAGACTCCATGGTTGAACTTAAGCATAATGCACAAACCTCAAAACACAAGCACTTCTCCTTTGTTCTAGAATCTTACGTATCATAATTGATTATTTTTCTAAATGAATTGCCATTATTTGTTTTTTACTTTATGATTTACAATGCACAACCCATGAATCTTAACATTTTATAAAACTAATTGATTTTGAATGAGATGAACTATAAGAACTAAACAAACATCTACATCATGCATATATGACTCAAAGCTTTACATGCTATAGTGTGTATTTATTCATAATTTGGTTTGAAATCTCATGCGTTCAATACATGTGTACCTTACTAGTTTTGAGTAGAGTAGCAAATTTCACATGACCCCGGGTATATCAAAATGCAGGGCCCATGCATCATTGCCTTTCGGTCGAACCTCGTCCACAATTTTTTATCGTACTATATCTCACTTCCCAAACCCAATGCTGCCTCGTTCCCGTAAAACGCGGCCCACATATATTCAAGCGTCGACTCGAACCCGTTTACTCTGACGTGGCGCGCCGTAGTACTCCTAAAACCCTACTTACGCCTCATCGCCGGTTTTCTTCAAGAGGGCGAGGAGAAGCGATTTGTAGTGGGCGCTTTAAAAAGGATCTAGTGGAGCCCCTACCTAGGGTGCCCTAGGTAGCTGCCGCATGCATCATTGTTTTCTCTTTTCTTTATGCTCTTGCGCCCTAGAGTGAAATGATGGTTGCTTATAGTCCACACTCCATCTTAATGCGGGAAAGGTGGGGCTTTGTGATTTGACCCTCATTGCTCATTTTCTACTCTTTGCGGCGCTTCGACCGGTGCCTCAATTCAACCGCTGCTCCAGAACTGTAATTTGGTGCATCATACGTGAACAAGGCGGTGGATGAGCCACATGTCGTGAGGGTCTGTTAAGTGTGTCAGCCATTTTGTGTGGACTGACCTGCTTGAGTTGCTACGCCAACATGACAGGAGCAGCCTACCACTGGTTTTGCTCCTTGGTGAATCCGACTATATTGATCTAAAAGATCGTGCTGAACTACCCTCTCCGTCTCGGTTTTTTTATTTTTAGGCGTCTCGGTTTATAGGGCCTACCGTAGTTCTAGGTCATCCATTTGACTAACTAAATATGAGTTACTATGTCACAAAAAGTATATCATTGGATTCTTAAGAGGATGTAGTTGTATTTAAAAAGTCGGCGGGGCTTTTCTGCTGTGATGGCGGAGGAGCAGTTCCACCTAGTCGGTTCGACAAAGGCTTGAAAACGAGGGAGTAGGCTGCTGCAAACATAGGGTTGTGTGATTTGTGATTCTTCTTTGGACAGGTGAGGCCGTGATTTGACTTGCCATTATCATTTTAACTACGTGGCCTCTGACCGGCGTGAGTCTCGATTCTGACCACCTCCATACGGTGCCTCTCCCAATGCTCCACCATGTAGTAGAGGCTGGCTCTTGCATGAGCCCACTTCTCCACTTTCCTTGCCTCTCTTTCCTCCACATGTGCAAAAATGCCATGTAAAGCGCACTATGCTTACTTTTACTTGCTCCTCGAGGTGTAAGCTTACATAGGCATAAAATCCGATGTGGCAAGTTAATCAGAAAGAGAAACTAGTTTGGTGATCCAAGGAAGAAATGGTGCTAAGCGCGTGTACCTAGGTGAAAAGCAATTTTGAGTCTATAGCTAATTAAATAAACAAACTTAGCAACACCATTTCATTGGAAGAGGTCACTCCTTGGCAAATGCAATAAATACTAGTCCTCAGTGTCCCATAATATAAGAGCGTTTTGGCACTACACTAGTGTCAAAAGCGTTCTTAGAACGAAAAATCTGAAAAAAGATAGAGAAGGAAAAAAAAAATACACTTATAGCCAACCTTGTTGTAGTATGGTGACTAAGTGATGACTATGTACATGCCAACATCGGATAGCCTAACGCACATGTTAAATCTCCAAAGCGCGACCGAGCCACGCGGCACAGCGATAAGTGGTAAGCGCGACCATGATATGACTCTTGGCAGCCTTGGATCTGAATCAAGCGGTGCGCATGCTAAGTTGCTGAAAATTTGCGAATAACCCTCGGGATAGGATATTCACCCATAGGTCTAGAATCACACCATGCAACGTTCGATCTCAGATCCAAGGGCTCGGAAGCCCGTATCATGGGAGAATGAAAGCCACTACCTGCCGCTTGGCTGGCGTTCGCTCCTACTCGTCCTTGCGTCCTTCAATACTACGGTTCGCTCCTAGCGTCCGTCCATTCACATTCTGCAGTTCCACTAATCTAACCCTCCTCCCAAATCCATGGTCCCAAATCTCCACGATCGGTGAGTACAAGTTAGACCCATCACGGCGATGAGTTCACATCATCTACACCCGTTCTTCATGACGGTGAAAGGATGCCTTTCTCGCTTGAGGCATGTTCACTTCGAGATGATGAGTGGGTATTTGGGCTAGATGTTGAGTACACCACAGTCTGGGGCGAGAGGATCTAAGGAAGAGAGGAAGAAGCCCACCATGATCAGGTTTGCATACATGCGTTTGCTTGGTCTACCACATATACCATGCCGACGTTGAGTGCCAGGATTTTAGAACTTCCTCAAGGACAAAAGCAGTGAAATTCGTTCTTGTAGACTTTAAGAGCGACAAAGAAGTCTGGGTCGGATAGGCCTCGTTGTAACGCCCCTTGACCTCCGGAAAATCGTTTGGTGCCCTCTCGTCGAAGCTTCAATGCGACCTGGCGAGGCCATGGTTCATCCCCGTACCATAAGCTGGAGAAACCTCATTACGTTTCATCGTCATGCATGGCAGCGGAATGTACTAGATATAGACCACATCCACTCGCTGCAATGGATGGCTACTTTGTTCAATATCTACAAGGGTTGGATGAAGAGCAACAGCCAAGTGCGGTTCAAGCAAAGAAGTATCGGCCCGAAGGAAGAGGACAAGGGCGAAGTTGAGGGGCGTGGGCGAGGACTCAGGTAAAGGTGGCGATGTCGTTGCTCATGGTGGTTCTAAACTTCATGCAGTGCCTACGGATTAGTTGCATAGTTTATTTTCGGTGTGCTTAGTTTAATTTGAGGGTGTGTTGTCTGAGCTAGCAGAACTATGTTATGTTTCTTCTTGTTACTTTAACTCTTGGTATGTACATACTACTAGTATTTCTTTAATAAATTTAGCACCCCAATTAAGCACGTACTAGCTTTTTAATAGTACTATATGCATAATTTGGCGACTCTCTATATATACCACCTTTTTTTAATTTCAATTTTGCTCCATGGCATAATCCATTGATAGTACTCTTGTACAAAGTATACATTTTTAAAGGCTAAGTCTTTTCATCACATATGTAGCAGTTAAATTCTCAACCTAGAGCAGCGTGCATGCCATGTAGTAAACCAATATGGAGGAAGTATAGTAAAAATGAGGTGATTTTGAGAAGCGTCGGAGCATGGCTGTCATGCGGTCCCATGTCATGATGTACTAAAGCGTCGCGTGTCCCTCTTGAGGCGAAGCAATACTCGTGGTTTGAGATGATGGCGAACGAAGTGTGAAATAATGGTTGCTTGTCCGTGCAGGAAGGTCTTGTTTGTGATTTGATCTCATTGCTCATTACTACTCTTTGGCGATGCAGTGGGGTCGTCCCCTGCTTTCTGCACTATTATTTGGTGCTTGACGTCGACCCGTTCTTGTATGTCCCACATGTCGGTGACGGTATAGAATTCATGAAAGGGCATCGGCGGAGGGTATACTCTGAATTCATGAAAGGGCGACTTAGTTTTGGAAAAATCTGTTTTTACGGATATGTACCCACTAGGGTTTATAGGGCTCATCTAAAAACATTAGTTTTACATTTGATAAGTCCAATTCTACTATACTAAAAGTAGTACCATTGCATGTTGGACTTGAGGTCGTTAGATCACCGCATAGCGATGTCAAGAGAAACTAACCAATGCATGTACAAGTTCATGGAAATTTAGTGGTCATTCATGCATTTGTTCTAATTAATGCCTCATTAAACATAACTTCTTGAGAAAAAGCGTACTAATTACTTGTGCAAACTAAAATTAATTCGACCACTCACCGTCTACCTTGGTTGGAGAGATTTTGAAATTGAGCCATAAAATGGAAAGGAGGGTAGTAACTTTTGTCTCGATTACTATTTGTGGCCTTGTATAGATGCAAAATGTATTTTTTATAGTGGCCTTGTATAAGTAAATGGAGGAGTACTAACCAAAGTAAGTAGTAGTGGGACGAGGAGTAAGCGGAGGGTAAGTAATTTTCTCCTCGTGCTGCGAGCCACCATGGCGTGGCGAGGAGGCGTAGGCGTCTGTAGTAGTAGTAGTAGTACTACTACCGTGGCAACTTCACCTCATCTGCGAGCCACCATGCCGTGGGCGGGAGGCAGGTGTACTAAGCAAGCTTCTCCTCGTTCTGAGAGTTGTGGGACATCAAAAGTACTCATGTATAGAGCCTTGCCTCTAAGGTAGGCCCACATGGTTTGCCTCTTTTTAATTTAACATAGCACTTCAAATGCAATTTGTTTGTTCACCCGTGGTAGAGCGATTCTCCCTCCACCAAGTGGACAACGGTACGTGCCAAATTACCACGTGGGCTGCCTTTGTCGTGCGAAATAGGCTCCTGTGTACCGCAGGGTGTGGTTGGGAAAGAGGCGAGATGCGTGCGCCGTGCGTGCACCTCTTCTCTTCGTGCCGTCCCCACCTACGTGGGTGTGAAGAGATACAAACCTAGACATAATCATGAATCCATCCCCATGCCTCCAGTCCGACCACCGGTCATACCGCCCCACTTTTTATATACAAGGGCCACTATAAAATACAATTTGCAGATATACAAGGCCACTAACTAATCGATGCAATATTAATGGTGTTTACCTTAGTACTGCAAGAGGACATTAATTATCCTTGCATGCATGCGGAGTTTGTAAAAAATGCATCTTGATGTTCAGTGCAATGCAAGGGCATCTTGCTAGTCCATGAAAACAACACATGGCAAAATTCCACGGTGAGCGAGGATTTGAATCTGTTGGGAGGGCTGTTTGGATCTTGCAGGGGTAGCCAAAATATTGGCGACCCTTTTGTCCAGTGCCTTTTCACGATGAGCGAGGAATGGCTCGGTGCTCATGCTGTCATGCATCCTCCGGTAGCCGTTGGAGCGAGCTTCGCCTGAGCTGTGTTTTGTCCCTAGCACCACCGAGAGCCGCCCGGAGACGATCGGCGACCGAAAATCGCCATCAACCGTAGCCGCACACATTATGACACAACTCAACCAGCAGACCGAAATTCACGCAAAACACGTAGACAAAATGATATTTCATATAAACAACGAAATCATATAAATGCGGTTTTCATACAAACATAGCGATTTCATTACATTCAAATGAACTACAGCGGTGCTAGTTACGGACAACACGGGTATATAATACCTAGCCTAAATAGTGCCCGTCGATCGATTTGTGTTCCTCATGTCCGACACGATCACCCGGTGCTGAAGCCACAGGTATATGCTTGGCGCAAAGGGCTTCGCTTCCCCTGCTGGCGATATCATTGGCTGGTGCGAAGATGATGGTGGCGGCACGGATCGAGTTCATCACGTACTACTTACGCCATTTTGCAGGCTCGAGTTCATCCTAACATTCCCCTCTTCCGTGGAGCCCATGCGGTCGTGAAGGTCCTCGCAACAAAGGATCCGGCAAGACACCTGCTGTGTCTGTGGCGTCGCCTCGCGGTGGCCTTCATGGGACCAATGGCGGCCTCCGTGTTCTACTTCTCCTTGATGATGGCGGCGGATGCGGGAGGTGCTGGCCAGGCCGTTGCTCTCCAGCGCGGCCACATCACTTTGCTTGCATGCACACCCGACATAAGTCTCGGCCCGCAAGCAGGAACCGCTGATGCAGCGCGGCGTGGGCGGCTACAGCAACGCCGTCGCGCTCCTCGTCGAGCTGGCACAGGCGGCGAGTTGTAACATGCGGTGGCAGGGTGGCAACAAGCTCCGTCGAGTGAGGAGGAGGTGGATCAGCGAGCTGCATGGCTTCGTATCCGCGGCTACCCAACCCGGCTTGGATCGCGAATAACTACTCTTAGTAAGCCATTGTGAAGTGGACACAATGGTGGAGGAGATAGAGGCCCGGAGGTGTGCGATTCTTGGCGGCGTTGGCCTCGATTAAATAGGAGATTAAATAGGCGGCGGGCGGGAGGAGCTCGGCCTGCGTTGCGTTGCACGTCCGATCATGAAGACGTGTGTCGAGTGGGTTTCGGCTTCCACGGGCAGGTTTCATGGGCGTTTGAATGCGGCATGGAGCTGTTCGGAGCGTCGTGCAGTGGCGCCCTCGACTCGACCTAGGACACCGTTCCGTTCTTCCAGCAGCGTGTGTGGGCTCTTTGGGTGCATGGCCTACATGTCGATGACCGCTGAGCAGCGCGGCAGAGGAACCTTTGGTGGGCAGGCGGTCGAAGCGGGCATTTCATAAACGATGATTGTTCATTGAGTGTGGCGTCATATTTTCACGTAGATCAGCCTCTGTGTTGATAGCCCGTTCGTCGTTGTGATTCATAAAGACCGCTGCAAACATCAATGTTACGCTTATCACAGATAAGATTGATTAATACCGTAACAATCCATGTCCTTAACAAAGGGTGCATGTACGCGTATGGGTGCGTGCGTGCGTGTGTTCGTGAGTGCGTGTATGCGTGTCGATGTTGCGCGCTAGCATGCGTCGTGTGTCGTTATGTATGTGTTATGTTGCCGCCCATGCGTGCGTGTCTTGCGTGCGTGCATGTATGCGTGCGGGGTGAGGCTACAACGGTCCTTTGGAGTATTGACTAAGTTGACAAAGCCCTCCGTCCCGTCAACTTAGTAGGCCCTAAGTTAGCCCAACAATATGGTGGGTCCCGGCTAGCGGGGGTATTCATTTTTTGGGCGTAATAAGGAGGCACTTCCTTGCGTGCGAAGATATAGCTGGTGGGTCCGACACATCGTGAGGGAACGTTTTTTTAGCGAAATCTGAGAGGCCCTTCTGTGGGTCCTAGCTGTCGGTGGAGGAATCATTATTTTGCCTAATAAGGAGGCATTTCCTTGCGTGCGGCCGTGGACCGGCTGTCAGCCTCTCCACGTACAATCCACTTCCGATGGATGTCGTTCATTGACCACGTTGACCAGGCCGTGCAAAGCACCGAGGCGGTGGGCGATGGTGAGGCCTAGGAAGGAGCGACGAACGAGGAATACTCGGCGGTTGTTTCCCGCGGAGAATCTGAGGTTCTTGGTTCGTCTGCGTCGCGGAGAATAACATCATGTGTGGGTGAGTAGAGGATGGCTAGGCCATCGATGGGGAGTATGGTGGGGCCGTGAGGCTCTTGGCAACATAACCGGCAGCTGGAGGAGGAAGCGAGCAGTCCCTCGGCGCTTGTTTGGCGGCTAGAGCATGAAGAGCGAGAGATTGAAGAAGCCGACAGCCGTTGGATGGACATCCAACGATCCTTTGCTCTCGTGTGTTCACTAAGTTGACGAGGCGTTGCGTGTGCGTCAACCTTTTTTATGAAAGCATCTGGCGTCAACTTGTAGTAAGGCGCACAAGTCAGCCTCAAATCATGGAAAACAACATACAACCCATCTGCCATTATTTCTAAAATGTACAACCCATTTGCTAATTCTTAAGAATTTTTTGGAGCCCATCTTCTTTTTGTTAGCATTACACCCCATATTGTGGCCACGGTTAAAAAGTATCTGAAATTTTGCATATTTGGTGCGGTCAACTGTTTTAATCTAGAAATATCGATTCACATTCAAACTATTTTGAAAAATAATTTATATAAATATAAAATCCAAATAATTTTCCGCATAAAATCAATGGAATTTAAGATCTTGTAATGAAAAATAATTGAAACTAATTCCGGTTTGATGTGTTTAAAAATATACAGCCATTTAAGGGCAAGCAGATGAAACTCTCCTTGTCTTGAAAGATTTGCAGCCAATGAGAACCGATAAAACATGTAGGCCTTGTTTGGGTATTTCTTTAAAAAAAAATAGAACTGGGCTAGCCATTTTCAGCAAGAAAAAAACATAACTGGGCTCATGATGTGGTAAACATAAATAAAACCACAGCTAGGCAGACCCACGACCCCGCATAGCCCGTTGTTACCACGATCCGTCGCTAAAACTAGTATAAATAACAACTGCTTGTTCCTAAAAAAAACTACTTGCGACTTCTTTGGGTCCACAGTGTCGGCCGCTCGTGGTGTAATTCTCTCATTTATTGACTATGTTGATAATGGCGTGAGCCCCGGATGTCCAACCATTAGGAGGAACCATATTTTTGGGCTTGTACTATAGAGCACTTGCTTGCGTGCTGCCATGGCTTTGGTGGGTCCCTCTTGTCATCCTCTCCACGTCTGATCATCTCCTTGTTCCTCTCGGTTGTTGGCAGCGTTGACAACGCAAAGAGCGGCGCCGCAGCGCTGCAGCGAACCAAGGCCGCAAGGTGGAGGGCGAAGGCAAGGCCTCGGGCCAGAGCGAGCAGGCCGTTGAACATGTGCGGTCGATCGCGGCGGAGAATCTGAGGTTGGCTGGTTGAGGCGTGAGTGCGTGTTGGGGCTGGCGTCGCGGAGAATAACAGGATGTGTGGGGAATAGAGGAGGGACTGGCCAGCGTTGGAGAATGCGTCACGGTAGAGGCGGCGGAGTGCAGCCAGCCATGGGAGGCGGGAGGCGGGCGGACCGGCAGGGGGTGGTTTGGTTTGGGTGGTGGAGGAAGAAGAAGACAAGAGATAGAAGATACCGACATATGTTGGATGTCAATCCAGCGGTGGTAAGCGAATCGTTTGTTGGTGGCTAGTAAGTCGACACCACCTTGGATAGGCTATTTCCTCGCTGGTCCCAAATGTCGAATCCAAATCTGTCACGGTCATGTAGCCTTTCCTATGAAAATTTACAGCCCATTTGATGTGCTAGTTGAAATAAGTTTGTGGGTGCTGGTGGGGCTAATCACTTGGCTTACGTAATGCAGTGAGCTCAAGCAGCGGCGAGAGTGATGTTATTTCCCTTGGTTGGGATTTGTTACAATATTTCACTCTAAATTAAGCGAATGGCAAGCCATTTGCCTTGTTTCAAAAGAAAATATGACAGTCTGGCCGAGTTGAAAAGGCAGGATCATCTAACTCCACTTACAAACTGTACAAAAGCACGAGGTTAATTGTTCATCAAGTTTACAAAAAACCCAGATTGAAAAGGGCAACAACATCTAACTCCAGCCTTTGTTTTGGCGATCACGGTCAAATGGATCGGTCAGGTCCATAGAATGAACATCTGGGTCGTAAAATTTCTTTGGATTATGACCACAATATGTTGTAAATAGAAGCCCGACACGTTCGAGCTCTTTTGCCCACGAAACTCCTTTTTTGCTCTTGACATACCCATCCGTCAAAACCATGCTGCTGATAAACTTAAGCACGATGGACAATAGTAACCTCGCATTCAGCAGGAAGAATGTGACAAATCTTGTGTTTGCGGTTGGCTACATATCGTTCTAAGCGTTATTGTCTTCAATCGAATCTCATGAGAAGTGAGAAAATCCCGATGCTTACGAATCCACCGATTGGTTATAACTTTCTTACCCGTCCTGTTGCCTAAATAGACATGAAGATTGAAAACAGTTAAGGTCTAAAAGAAGAGTGTAGAAAGAGCAACAAGCTGAGCAGTTAATTCTAGTACACTATATCACGAGCTTCAATGTGCGTGAAATTATCACCTTTATATACAACTTCTCCATACATGGAAAGCATTGCAGCAAGCCAATAATCTTGTTCAGATCAAAACTATTCATTTGGATATATAAGATCTTGTGAGAATCCAGCACCATTGATAGGCCATCCATGGAGAAACTCTTCATTGAGCATAGAACATAATATTAGTACAAAATGTGTACTCCAAGATGATATATAAATTATCTTGAAAATTTGAAATGCAGCTTATGGTTACAAGTGTAGATGATAATATAAAGTACACGAAGAAGCTGTGGAGCCAAACACCATATTGAAATGAGCACAGAGATCATGTATTACACCCAAGGTCTCGGTTTAAGTAGCGAGAGAGGGCGGTTATTTACAGCGGTGAATAACTAGAATCAAGGATCAACCTTTGAAGTGAAGGGCATCTTGGATGATGAGTTGCCTTCCGTCAAAAGAAATTCCAATTCTTACAAGGTTAGGCGACTTTATTTGGAGACAACCGATTCTAACTATGAAAACAAGCACCAAGCACTCCAGTAGCGGGAGCAAGCTGGAGTGGATGATCTTTGTGCAATGAGGCCTCCGATATCTGAACCCGCACAAGTGAAAGTTTCTTGAGAAAAGGGATTGAAGGTTTAGTACCAGATTGCACAGTAGGTAGCACAACTCAAAGGTGGTGGTGTGGAGAGAGGAGGAAAACCGCGAGATGGACATCGGTCTTTGAGGCACAAGTTCATGGCGTTAGGTATGTGGTATGTGATTTCGAGGGAATAGTAGAACTCAAGCAGCTATAGTTACTGTCAATTCGAGGATTTCAGCCAGGCGTCCACCGTGCGAGGGCATGGTATGCTTGCTCGAGTAGCATGGCGGGATCTGAGAGGCTTTGAGCGGAGCCACGGTGGGAGGAGATGATGGCTCTGGGGATTTCAAAATCATTGAAGAGATGATAGGCGGCGGCGATCGAGATTAAGGGGCACGCAGCGGCGCCAGGCGCCACCAAATTGAGAGGACTTGGGTGCGGCAGCAATCCTTGAGTGGGGAGAAGCGAGATGATCTCCCCAGGGCGTCAGGAGATCGCTGATCACGTCCACCTGAGATTCTCTGAGTTCACAGGATCCGGTGGGGGCGGGGTTGCCGCTTCTCCCTGCGCTGCGGGTCTGCGGGATCTACAGCAGGCGTCGCCCGCTGGCGAGAGCCTCATCTTCTTAGGCTGGGGTCAGCCGACTCCATTTTCCTCGAGGCGTCGCGTCGCTCACGGATTTGAGCATAATGTGAATGGCGAGCCTAGTTGTAGTCTGACGAAGAAGAAGGGGAGCTGGGGGTTTTGTAGGAGTGAGGAAGAAGGGGAGCTGGGGTTTTACGTAGGAGTGAGGTGAGGAATTTGGGGAGTGCAGTGGAGCGGTGGCGTGATGTGGGTGGGAGGCGAGGAGGAAGAAGAGCACCCAGGTTTTTTTGGGGGGTGTCTTTGGGTGTGGGTAGTGCCTCTCATTGATAAATATATGGGCTTTTGAATTGATTTTACTATTTACTAGTGTGGATGGGCTGTTTTGTCTTGGGCCCGGAGAAACAATTACTACTAATGCAGTGGAGACACTCTATAGCTACCAGGAAAAACAATTACTACTAGTGCGGTGGAGACACTCTACACGCTTGGCTCCTCCTAGGTCATTGAAGCGTCTCCCTCTCTGAATGCCATTATACTTTTGTTCACCGACATGCGGGCCATGCAGCCTGTGAGCCCAAATGCCATCCACCAAATTAGAAGGCAGTATCAGGCGGAGAGTCACCCAGTCGTGGCCTTGGCGATGTGAGCCGTTGTATCACAAAACCCCACCTCCCATGAGTCTAAGTTTGTGGACGAAGCAACCATCATTTCACTCTTCGCTGAATCCCTTCTCCCTCACCGTCTTCAAGAAAGGCAACACTTCGCATCTGCCTTTGTTCTTCTCTCCAAGCGAAGGGAAGGTAAGCGGATCCGTGATGTTGGTATATTTTTGTTCGAGAGAAAAAAGAACTTTTACAAAGCGATAACGATCCTCACTCTCTTTTTGTTTCATTGTCATTGTGATTGTGTTTTCCTTTCAATGGTCTCCTAGTATTACGTCGGTTTCATGATGGACCAAGGAGAACCGAGGCAAAGATCTGCCGATATTGGAGCAGGCGGAGGCTGATCCCACGAGACGAGAGCTCCAAGAAGATGGAGGCAACCACCGAGCCGACCCAGATCGCTCACGGCCACTCTTGAGATGGTCAGCGCCCGTTTGAGGTTACAGCCCCGTGGCACTGCGAGAGCAGTTTTCCCCTTGAGGATGTGTCCCCCCCTGCTGAGCTACCCAGGTGATTTCCTTCTTTGCCGATCTCGATTGTGGTTTTCATCTAAGTATGTGGTGATTTTTTAGAAAAGGAAGTATGTGGTGATTAATAATGCAAAATTTTATTAGCTTGATGCCATGCTATACATAGTGGTTTAAATAACTTGTGTTTCTTATACTAAAAAGTAATTCAGAATTTGTTTACTGTTTCAATTAGAGCCTGATGCAGACAAGGATTGTGTGGTTGTACATGTCACTCGCTATGAGGCAGACGACCTGAATATACGCACTGGGAAAAAAGAGTTCTTAGGCTGTTGGATCCTGGAAGCCATTTGCGTTTATACCAATGAAGAGTTGTATTCCAGCTCAGGCGTGTTGTCCAGGGTGTACTGAAGCGCAAGAAGTTCAAAGCTACTCCTTTGTTTGTGAGGCATACTGTTCTTGTCAAGCTTATGCAGGAAGATGACGTGGCATGCCTCCACAAACAAGTTTATCAGTGGCAAGGCCACAAGGTTGTCTTAATGAAGGTTCACAGGATTGAGCTGCTGCGGCATGTCCTCGATGATGTTCATGGCAAGGTCCGTCTTGTGTCCAGCCCAAATTAGATCGAGGCATGAAATAGTTGCCCCAGCTAGTGTTTAATAGTAGTTTGGATTGTGTCAAATTATCCGAACCTTGCACATTATCGACCCCTCTGGGGCTAGTACTCTGTTTGAATCCGTCTATAGGGAGCTGCTGCTACTTTTGTGTGCCCGTGAATCATGTGAGAACCATCATAATTGTTGCCGAAAGCAGATCGTCCTCACTAGTTTTTCATGAATATGGCATGGTAAGACATAAGTTGTCACGGTTTATCATCTGAGCGATGTGTGTTTTGATGAAATAGAGCACTCGTTAGAAAGCGTCGTCGGCGTATACATAAGTACTTATAAACACTGTTGGTGCTACCCCACTTATGGCAGTTGTGCAAAACACGGCACATTGGCTCAGCTCGCTTCAACACTAGGCTATCGACCAGCTAACAATCAACAATCTGCATGTCGACATATAAGCAACTATGTATCTTGCTACAGTGGTTCATGCAGTTAATTGAGGCCACAATGTAATAAATTCCAAGCGTTCACACGCTAGTCCAGAGCTCATGTGGAACACTCACATTAAACTTCGTCTTCATAAAAACTTGAAAAGCATAAGTTAAGCAATTTTATACATCTCAATGATTCATAGAACATAACAAACATATACTAGTTCACAGCAAAAGACAAAGTTGTGAGAAGGTTTACAAATCAGGAAAAACCAAGCAAAAGGCTTCTCACGAGCAAAGGGCCTCCCGGCGAGCTTAAATTTCTGGAGTTCACTCTGGTTTTTCTTGTTGCCACCATCCGAGGGTTAGGTTCTCTCATTCCGAATAACCAGTTATAATTGTGGTCTCGGTTGGAATGCTGAATTGAACCATGCGATTATCTTGACCAGGTGAAATTCTTGTGCATTCCACTAAATTTAAGCACCGCTATTTGCAGAAATAAGCAGACCACAATGCCTCTTGTCCGCACCTGTCAAAAAACACGCCGTGTAGCCGTGCCGCTAGTCCTCGGTCCATGGATGAACTGGTAGAAAGTGCATTCGGACTAGGATGCGATTGTTTTAAGCTCGTCCTGCGCTGCAATCAGGAAGTAAAATGTCGAATCAGCTTCTTTTAGATTGCATTGGTCATTCTACCTTAGTTACTACCAATGTAGGGATACCTTGAAGGCGGGAGGTTAGGCGAAGGCAGCGAGGATAGCCATCTCATTTTGCTTGATTGTACTAAAACTGAGGTGTGTGCTTTTGATTGCAGCGGATAGAAGCGATATGGAGCAGACATCCGAAGCGATATGGAGCAGACATCCCTATTTGTGCAAATATGAAATCGGTTATTTAAGCGGTGACAGATATTACTACTTTCCCTGTTTCCTCTTAGAACCAAGTCCTAGATTCATGCTACAGCTTTCCCACTTTCTTCCTGTTTGAACCAACGCTTTGAGTCGACTATATGAACTAGCTTTACTTCTAATAATAGTAGAAGTCTAGGTGGCTTTGGAACAGCGGACGAGTAGAAAAGGATCCACGAAGGGAGCTGAGGCGATAGAGCAAGGCAGGTTTGAAGGAATATATACGAGGGTGCGTCGGCATGTGGCAAACCAGGCGTCGGGAGGCGCATCTTAGCCTAATACTGCGGGGAGGAAGAAGGGTCGGAGGCCCTCCAGTGTCGGCGCTCTTGGAAAACGACCACGACCGCCCGATCGGAGACGGCGGGCAGCCGTTGGTCTCCTCCCTCGCCGCCCGGCAGCAGCGTGAGCGATGCACCTACACCCCTGCCCGGTCGAGGTTGTCCGGCGGATTTGTGACCAACCGTGAGTGAGAGAGAGTGTGGCCACCTATGTCTTGCTTAGATCTGGAGAGCATGAGAGAGTGACTAGAGGAACCCTAGTAAAGCAAGCGCTAAGGCTCCTGCTTTTATATATAGTGGAGTGATTTTGTTGTACCAGCTTCAAAAATGCGCTCCCTCGTGTACCAGCAGTGGGTGTGAGAGAACTAGTGCGTCGTGCACGCTTCTCTTCGTGAGTACAATATACTATGCCCAAAGAAAGTTAGCATAAAGAGTAATAGTATAAGTGTGTGGCGTGTGAGCTAAAATAAAATGTGCGCGCCGTCTTTTGTTTTAGAAGTTACGAGGGTAGGGTGTGAAGAGCACATATGTGCGTGGCGTCTACCTGAGATAGGCGGTGGAGTGCGGCGTGCGAGTCTGCGAGAGGACTCGGGAGAGTTGTGACTCATGAGGTGCGTGTGCGTGAGAGAGAGGGCGCGTATCAATGCAATGCATGTGTCCGTAAATCATTATCCGACAAGCGTTAGCCACAAGCCTTTTCTGACGAGCGTAAGAACCGTTAGATCGGCATCCGGCGTGTCGGTTTGCCATGTCATTTAACAGAACAACCACTCCTCCTACACAAATCTTCCACGTGAGTGTTAGCAACTGCCGTATGCTCCCTCCGTTCGAAATGCAGTGCATATAGCTTTATTGAAAATTGAACCTTGCAAACTTTTACGAGTTTTAGTGTACCAAATTGCACATGTAGAATACCTGTATATATCATTTCATTCATCTTGAGAGGTAACTATAAAGATGGGTGAGAGTCTACAAAGAAAGACCATCGTATCACCATAACAATTTCAAGCATCCTTTAGTGTCGAGGAATATCATAGGAACTCTATATGATATGATTTTTATATGATTTTTCCTTTAGAGCCAATTGGTTCATAGGAATAGATTCATATACTCCACATTTCAAATGAAATAAACATGATATCATTTCTATAGCTTTATAGCCACTTGGTTCATATGAATGGATTCCTATACTCCTTAATTTCAAATCCCTCCTCATAGGAATTGAGATACATGTCATCTCTAGATTCAATAGAAAAGTTCCTATGATGTGAACCAAATGACATCTCTTTTCCAATCCCTACTCATAGGAATTGAGATGCTCCATGTCATCTCTTTCCTACAACTTCCATGTATACATCTTCTATTCCTAAATAGATAGTACAACCCACTAGTATTTTTTCCAAAACATGCAACTATGGCACAAGAACTATATAGTGTGCCAATAACTTTGAAAGATGGTGGCTGGATGAAGCTAACCCGACAGTCGCGAGAGATAGGCAAATCCAAGCACTCTTGGCGTTGGATATCATCAACATTCCACGGATCTACCACATGTACAATTTAGAAGACTCCATGGTTGAACTTAAGCATAATGCACAAACCTCAAAACACAAGCACTTCTCCTTTGTTCTAGAATCTTACGTATCATAATTGATTATTTTTCTAAATGAATTGCCATTATTTGTTTTTTACTTTATGATTTACAATGCACAACCCATGAATCTTAACATTTTATAAAACTAATTGATTTTGAATGAGATGAACTATAAGAACTAAACGAACATCTACATCATGCATATATGACTCAAAGCTTTACATGCTATAGTGTGTATTTATTCATAATTTGGTTTGAAATCTCATCGTTCAATACATGTGTACCTTACTAGTTTTGAGTAGAGTAGCAAATTTCACATGACCCCGGGTATATCAAAATGCAGGGCCCATGCATCATTGCCTTTCGGTCGAACCTCGTCCACAATTTTTTATCGTACTATATCTCCACTTGTCCCCAAACCCAAAATGCTGCCTCGTTCCGTAAAACCAAGCGGCCCACACATATTTAAGCGTCGACTCGAACCCGTTTACTCTGACGTGGCCCGCCGTAGTACTCCTACAAACCCTACCGCCGCACTCATCATCGGTTTTCTTCAAGAGGGCGAGGGAGAAGCCGATTTGTAGTGGGCGCTTTAAAAAAAAGGATCTCTAGTGGAGACCCCTACCCTAGGGTGCCCTAGGTAGCTGCCGCATGCATCATTGTTTTCTCTTTTCTTTATGCTCTTGCGCCCTAGAGTGAAATGATGGTTGCTTCGTCCGTCCAGCACTCCATCTTAATGCGGGAAAGGTGGGGCTTTGTGATTTGACCCCTCATTGCTCATTTTCTACTCTTTGCGGCGCTTCTGACCGGGTGCCTCAATTCAACCGCTGCTCCGAACTGTAATTTGGTGCATCATGCGTGAACAAGGCGGTGGATGAGCCACATGTCGGCCAAAGGGTCTGTTAAGTGTGTAGCCATTTTGTGTGTGGACTGACCACCTTGAGTTGCTACGCCAACATGGCAGGAGCAGCCTACCACTTGGTTTTGCTCCTTGGTGAATCCGACTATATTGATCTAAAAGATCGTCTGAACTACCCTCTCCGTCTCGGTTTTTTATTTTTAGGCGTCTCGGTTTATAGGGCCTACCGTAGTTCTAGGTCATCCATTTGACTAACTAAATATGAGTTACTATGTCACAAAAAGTATATCATTGGATTCTTAAGAGGATGTAGTTGTATTTAAAAAGTCGGCGGGGGGCTTTTCTGCTTGTGGCGGCGTGAGGCAGTTCCACCTAGTCGGTTCGACAAAGGCGCGAGAAGAGCGAGGGAGTAGGCTGCTGCAAACATAGGGTTGTGTGATTTGACAGTGATTCTTCTTTGGACAGGTGAGGCCCGTGATTTGACTTGCCATTATCATTTTAACTACAGCGCTTCGACCGGCGTGAGTCTCGATTCTGACCACCTCCATCACAGTGCCTCTCCCAATGCTCCACCATGTAGTAGAGGCTGGCTCTTGCATGAGCCCACTTCTCCACTTTTCCTTGCCTCTCTTTCCTCCACATGTGCAAAAATGCCATGTAAAGCGCACTATTGTACTTACTTTTACTTGCTCCTACAGGTGCTTAAGCTTGCCACATAGGCATAAAGTCGATGTGGCAAGTTAATCAGAAAGAGAGAAACTAGTTTGGTGACCCAAGGAAGAAATGGTGCTAAGCGCGTGTACCTAGGTGAAAAGACAATTTTGAGTCTATAGCTAATTAAATGAAGCAAACTTAGCAACACCATTTCATTGGAAGAGGTCACTCCTTGGCAAATGCAATAAATACTAGTACTCCTGTGTCCCATAATATAAGAACGTTTTGGCACTACACTAGTGTCAAAAGCGTTCTTATATTATGAGACGAAAAATGAAGAAAAAGATAGAGAGAAGGAAAAAAAATACACTTATAGCCAACCTTGTTGTAGTATGAGTGACTAAGTGATGACTATGTATGACATGCCAACATCGGATAGCCTAGCACCATGTTAAATCTCCAAAAGCGCGACCACGCTTGACGGCAGCGACGATCGTGGTAAGCGCGACCATGATATGGGCTCTTGGCAGCCCTTGGATCTGAATCAAGCGGTGCATGCTAAGTTGCTGAAAATTTGCAGAATAACCCTCGGGATAGGATATTCACCCATAGGTCTAGAATCACACCATGCAACGTTCGATCTCAGATCCAAGGGCTCTCGGAAGCCCGTATCATGGGAGAATGAAAGCCACTACCCTGCCGTTCGCCGCGGCGGCAGTTCGCTCCTACTCGTCCTTGCGTCCTTCAATACTACGGCGGTTCGCTCCTAGTCGTCCGTCCATTCACATTCTGCAGTTCCACTAATCTAACCCTCCTCCCAAATCCATGGCGTCCCAAATCTCCACGATCGGCGGTGAGTACAAGGTTAGAACCATCACGGCGATGAGTTCGACGTCATCTACACCCGTTCTTCATGACGGTGAAAGGATGCCTTTCTCGCTTGAGCGCATGTTCAAAACTCAGATGATGAGTGGGTGGCTGGGCTAGATGTTGAGTACACCACAGTCTGGGGCGAGAGAAGGATCTAAGGGCGAAGAGAGGAAGAAGCCCACCATGATCCAGGTTTGCATACATAACGTTTGCTTGGTCTACCACATATACCATGCCGGCGTTGAGTGCCAGATTTTAAGAACTTCCTCAAGGACAAAACAGTGAAATTCGTTCTTGTAGACTTTAAGAGCGACAAAGAAGTCCAGGTCGGATAGGCCTCGTTGTAGGCAACCCTTGACCTCCGGAAGAATCGGTGGTGCCCTCTCGTCGACCTTCAATGCGACCTGGCGAGAGCCATGGTTCATCCTTCGTACCATAAAGCTGGAGAAACCTCATTACCGTTTCATCGTCATGCATGGCAGCGGAATGTACTAGATATAGACCACATCCACTACGCTGCAATGGATGGCTACCTTTGTTCAATATCTACAAGGGTTGGATGAAGAGCAACAGCCAAGTGTGCGGTTCAAGCAAAAAGTATCGGCCAAGAGGAAGAGGGACAAGGGCGAAGTTGAGGGCGTGGGCGAGGACTCAGTAAGGTGGCGATGTCGTTGCTCATGGTGGTTCTAAACTTCTAATGCGAGTGTCTACGGATTAGTTGCATAGTTTATTTTCAGGTGTGCTTAGTTTAATTTGAGGGTGTGTTGTCTTTGAGCCCCAGCAGAACTATGTTATGTTTCTTCTTGTTACTTTAACTCTTGGTATGTACATACTACTAGTATTTCTTTAATAGAATTTAGCACCCCAATTAAGCACGTACTAGCTTTTTAATAGTACTATATGCATAATTTGGCGAGGCGCTCTCTATATGTACCACCTTTTTTAATTTCAATTTTTGCTCCATGGCGCAATCCATTGATAGTACTCTTGTACAAAAGTATACATTTTTAAAAGGCTAGAGTACTTGTTCATCACATATATAGCGATTAAATTCTCAACCTAGAGCAGCGTGCATGCCATGTAGTAAACCAATATGGAGGAAGTATAGTAAAAATGAGGTGATTTTACCGAGCGATCGGGGGAGCATGGCACATCATGCGGTCCCATGTGTCATGATGTACTAAAGGCGTCTGCGTGTCCCTCTTGAAGCGAAGCAATACTCGTGGTTTGAGATGATGGCGAACGAAGTGTGAAATAATGGTTGCTTCGTCCGTGCAGGAAGGTCGGATATTGTGATTTGGCGTCTCATTGCTCATTACTACTCTTGGGCGATGCGAGTGGGGTCGTCCCCCTGCTGTTCTGCTTTGTTATTTGGTGCTTGACACGTCGACCGGTTCTTATATGTCCCACATGTCGTGACGGAAGTATAGAATTCATGAAAGGGAGCATCGGCGGAGGTATACTACTGAAATTCATGAAAGGGCGACTTAGTTTTGGAAAAATCTGTTTTTCACGATTATGTACCCACTAGGGTTTATAGGGCTCATCTAAAAACATTAGTTTTTCGTTTGATAAGTCTCAATTCTACTATACTAAAGTAGTACCATTGCATGTTGGATTTGAGGTGCGTTAGATCACCCAGCATAGCGATGTCAAGAGAAACTAACCAATGCATGTACAAGTTCATGGAAATTTAGTGGTCATTCATGCATTTGTTCTAATTAATGCCTCGGTAAACATAACTTCTTGAGAAAAGCAGGCGTACTAATTACTTGTGCAAACTACTGAAATTAATTCGACCACTCACCGTCTACCTTGGTTGGAGAGATTTTGAAATTGAGCCATAAAGCTGGAAAGGAGGAGTAGTAACTTTTGTCTCGATTACTATTTGTGGC
Organism: Aegilops longissima; assembly: GCA_021605205.1. NCBI lineage: Eukaryota > Viridiplantae > Streptophyta > Magnoliopsida > Poales > Poaceae > Aegilops > Aegilops longissima. Next base: position 111,462,980 of record CM038679.1, on the reverse strand, counting down.
CTTGTATAGATGCAAAATGTATTTTTTATAGTGGCCTTGTATAAGTAAATGGAGGAGTACTAACCAAAGTAGTGCGTAGTAGGGACGAGGAGTAAGCGGAGGAGTAGTAAAATTTTCTCCTCGTGCTGCGAGCCACCTTGTGGCGATGGGAGGAGGGAGCGGCGTAAAGGCGTCTGATAGTAGTAGTAGTAGTACTACTACTCGTAAGCAACTTCACCTCATCCTGCGAGCCACCATGCCCGTGGGCGGGGAGGCGGTGTACTAAGCAAGCTTCTCCTCGTTCTGCGAGTTGTGGGACACATCAAAAGTACTCCAGTGTATAGAGCCTTGCCTCTAAGGTAGGCCCCACATGGTTTGCCTCTTTTTAATTTAACATAGCACGCGTCAAGTGCATAATTTGTTTGTTCACCCGTGGTAGAGCGATCCTCCCTCCACCAAGTGGACAACGGTACCGTGCCAAATTACCACGTGGGCTGCCTTTGTCGTCAGAAATAGGCTCCACCGTGTACCAGCGGGTGTGGTTGGGAAAGAGGCAGAATCGTGCGCCGTGCGTGCACCTCTTCTCTTCGTGCACGTCCCCCACCTACGTGGGTGTGTGTGAGAGAGATACAAACCTAGACATAATGCGCCGTCCATCCCCATGCCTCCGCCCAGTCCGACCACCAGTCACCACCGCGCCCCACTTTTATATACAAGGGGCCACTATAAAAATTACAATTTGCAGATATACAAGGCCACTAACACTAATCGATGCAATATTAATGGTGTTTACCTCGTGGTACTGCAAAGGAGGACATTAATTATCCCTTGCATGCATGCGGGAGTTTGTAAAAAAATGCATCTTGATGTTCCGTGCAATGCAAGGGCATCTTGCTAGTCCATGAAAACAACACATGGCAAAATTCCACGGTGAACGAGGGATTTGAATCTGTTGGGAGGGCTGTTTGGATCTTGCCGGGGTAGCCAAAATATTGGCGACCCTTTTGTCCACAGTGCCTTTTCCACGATGAGCGAGAATGGCTCGGGTGCTCATGCTGTCATGCATCCTCCGGTAGCGCCGTTGGAGCGAGCTCGCCTGAGCTGTGTTTTTGTCCCTAACACCACCCGAGCCGCCCTTGAGACCGATCGGCGACCGAAATTCGCCATCCAACCGTAGCCGCACATTATGACAGCAACTCAACCAGCGGACGAAATTCACGCAAACACGTAGACAAAATGATATTTCATATAAACAACGGCGGAAATCATATAAATACGGATTTTCATACAAACATGGCGGATTTCATTACATTCAAATGAACTACGCGGTGCTAGTTACGGACAACACGGTATATAATACCTAGCCTAAATGGTGCGCCCGTCGATCGATTTGTGTTCCTCATGTCCGGCACACGATCACCGGACTGCTGGGAGCCACGGAGGTATATGCTTGGCGCAAAGACGGCTCGCTTCCCCACTGCCCAGCGATATCATTGGCTGGTGCGAAGATGATGGTGGCGGCACGGTTCGAGTTCATCACGGCCACTACTTCGCCATGGCCTGCACGGCTCGAGTTCATCCTAACATTCCCTCTTCCGTGGAGCCCATGCGGGTCGGCGAAGGTCCTCGCAACAAAGGATCCGGCAAGACACCTGCTGTATGCGCCGGCGTCGCCTCGCGGTGGCCTTCATGGGACCCAAGCGGCGGCCTCCGTGTTCTACTTCTCCTTGATGATGGCGGCGGATGCGGAGGTGCTGGCCACCGACTTCGTCGCTCTCCAGCGCCCGGCCACATCGCTGCTTGCATGGCACGACCACCAGCATGGGAGTCTCGGCCCGAAAGCAGGAGACGCGATGCAGCGGCGGCGTGGGCGGCTGCAGCAGCGCCCGTCGCTGCTCCTCGTCGAGCTGGCCTGGAGCGGCGAGTTGCTTAACCGCGCGGTGGCTTGGGGTGGCAACTAGCTCCGTCGAGTGAGGAGAGGGAGGTGGATCAGCGAGCTGCATAGCTCGTATCCAGCGGGCTACCCAGCCGGCTTGGATGCGGAATAACTACTCTTCGTAAGCCATTGTAAGAGTGGACACAATGGTGGAGGAGATAGGGGAGCGGCGGAGGTGTGCGATTCTTGGCCGGCGTTTGGCCTCGATTAAATAGGAGATTAAATAGACGGCGGACGGGAGGAGCTCGGCCTGCGTTGCGTTTAACACCGTCCCGATCATGAACGGACGTGTGTCCAGAGTGGGTTTCTCGGCTTCCACACGGGCAGGTTTCATGGAGGCGTTTGAATGCGGCATGGAGGCCTGTTCAGCCGGGCGTGCCGCGAGTGGCGCCCTCGACTCTGACCTAGGACACCGTTCCGTTCTTCCACTGACGTGTGGGCTCTTTGGGTGCATGGCCTACATGTCGATGACCTTGCAGCAGCGCACAGCGAGAGAACCTTTGGTGGGCAGGCGGTCGAAGCGGGCATTTCATAAACCGATGATTGTTCATTGAGTGTGGCGTCATCTTTTCATGTAGATCAGCCTACTATGTTGATAGCCCGTTCGATCGTTGTGATTCATAAAGACCGCTGCAAACATCAATGTTCTGCTTATCACAGATAAGATTGATTAATACCGTAACAATCCATGTCCTTAACAAAGGGTGCATGCGTATAGGTGCGTGCGTGCGTGTGTTCGTGAAGTGCATGTATGCGTGTCGGTGTTGCGCTAGCATGCGTCGCGTGTGTGCGTTATGTGTATGTGTTAGTGTTGCGCCTACATGCGTGCGTGTCTTGCGTGCGTGCATGTGTGCGTGCGGGGTGAGGCTACATTTCGGTCGGTGACTTTTCATCTCTGGTCATTAGATTTTCCAGCCATTGGATCACGAAATCAAGGGCCTCGGTTTATCATCAAACTCCACCCCACGAGCGCCGCCACCACCGGCGAACCGCCAGCCCGGCCGCCCAGCGGCAACCGCCCTCGAAACCACTCCCCACGCTGATGCGCGCCGCCCAGCCATCCTCTAGCCCCCCCCGCGAGCTTTTCTCTGGGATCCCCACCCCACCGCCCAATGAAACGCCCCCAACCGCGGTGGCTGCCAAGCAGAGGTCTCACGACTTGAATACCCACGAACACTAATTTATTACCATTCACATCCTTCATATCTGTGGCGGCGTGGGCCCTATGGTAATGTCGCTGCTGAATGTGAACCGTTTGGTGGTCAATTGATCGTGTTATCAACAAATTACGGAGCTGTATGGTGAGCGGTGACCGTATGATCACCTAAAATGTACTCCTATTTTATTAACACGATCAGATTCAAACTACCATTTCTTTCTTTCATATCTGGGCTGGCAGGTGGGCCCCACGGTTATCTTGCCCGATGGTGCAACACTAGTTGCGCTGCGTGGAACGTTGGTAGGTCGATTGATTGTGTCATCAACAAAATCTGAGTTATGCGGGTGAGCGGTGACCATATAATCATGACATGTATTTGTTTAACGCAGTGCAGACGAAGGGCTCATATATACGCGCAAGCACTCACGCTATAAGCGCACACCGTGAACCCTACCCCTATGAGCACCTTGAGAGAGTGGGCCAGCATATATGATCTTGAGATTTTATGAAGTCACCATAGGTGCCTCGTAGTCAGTGGAGCGTCTCCTCCCACTGAACATACATCGCCGGAAAATACTGAAATTAACACAAGATAAATCACGAGCACCGGGACTTTAACCTTGGTGGGCTCGAGAAACCACTGTCCTCTAACCATCCAACCACATGTTGGTTAGCACGACAAAATGTATGTGGTGACCGTGATGAGCTTATTCTAAAGTCCAGTGACCATATCGTGCTTTCGCTTCAAATACAATGACCGTAAGTGTAAATCAACAAAATCTGAACCGCATCAAATGCAAAGTCCGTCGGTGTCATCAACAAAATATGGACCCGTATCGTGAGCTAGATACCGTTGTACTATTGTATATGCTTATTTTCTTAGTGGCCGATTGCGTGTGTGGTGTGTTGGGCACATCATTTCTAGTTGTGGTGGGTCAACATGAAGACTCATGGGTGGGTTCCATCCTGCGCCACATATAGGTTGGACGAGATGTGTTATCACGAAGACCCATGTGGAGGACTCGGCATACAACACGAAGCTACAGTCGCGGAGGACTCTATCCCCAGGTGATAAGCCGACTATATATGATTTGTAACCCTAGGCCCTTAGTATGTTATACAAGCTTGGGGCTAGTTAAATCGATAGTATACACACACGCACAATGCACAGTATTCACGTGTACTTTGTACACCCCTATCACTAATATCTGATGCAGGGTAGGCTCTTTCTTCAAGCGCAAGGGTCCGATCCGAACTAGGGTAAAACTTTGCCTCATATTACCATCCAGCCTAACAACCAGGGATATCCTACGAATGATATGATGAAATCATATCTACCAACTACTAAGAGAGAGGTGTGTCGGGGGGCAATGTGTGCGAGAGAGCCCTAAAGATAATGTGCGTCGCGGGAGACACGTAGGCACATATATGTGTATATAGAGGGCTAGTAGAGACCGTGCATGTGTATATATGCATGTGAGAGAAATAGTGTTTTCCAACTGAGATTAGTGAAAAGAGTGGTACATAGTAGTCGAGAAAGAGAGAGAGAAAGCAGAGAGAGCATGTCGTGAGACACCCCGACACCACGAGAGAGATTGTGAGCATGTGTGAAAGAGAAATGCCGATGCATATAAAGTGTGTGCACTTATCGTTAGATAGAGATATATAGCAGCGTTTGTGAGAGCAGGCGAGGCATAGTGCATCTACGTGTAAAAGGCGGTTCTCGCATTAAATTAAAATATAAATGGCATTATTATTTTTGGATGAGATCATGAATTTTGCAAATTGCGTATGGATGAAAATCGGTCTATCGGACACCCATACTCTATTGAATTCTAGCATGTGCATGTGTTTATTTCATATTATCGATCCATAGAGTGAGACGGTTTGAAATACAGGCAATGGATGCTTTTGCAATTCATATATAAACATTAATTAGTGCACTCCATGTTGTTAGTGTGAAGCACTTTATACATTTGTCACTTGCATGGATACATTCAAATTGCTAGCTACTGAAATAGAATACATGTAATTCAACATAAAGGGGTTTGAAGATTCAAATTCATAGGAAGTGCATTCATCTATTTGAACCGAGATAATGGCATTTGTAAATCAGATGTAAAGGGGCATCAATCTTTGTTGTGAGTTTGAACATGCTATATATATATATATTCATACACATATCTAACTTTTTTTGCAACCAAGGAGATTATATCTGGAACCATGCATGAACTGAGGTAAGTTGCATATTTTTTAATATATACTCGTGTACAATGTATATTCAAATGTACCCCCTCCATTCCAAAATAATCGTAGCTTTAGGATTTTCAAGAGTAAAGATTTGTGAAGTTTGACAAATCCTGAAAGTTCAATTCAAGAGAACCGAAAACGTTAATGCTTCTGCTCCCAAATATTGAATGAAGCGCCAAATAGGCCTCTGGTCACCCGAAACCGCGCGAGACTAATGTTTTGGTGGTAGGAAATTACTGTCTTGACTCTGGCCCGTGTAGCCTATCGGCCCGATGTCCAAAGGTCTAAACAGGGTAGGTTTGTAACTTCACCAAGGCGCCAGATCTCAACCGCCTCGAGAAGCATTCATCGCCGTGGGCGCCTAAACACCCATGCGCTTAGCCAAAATCTATCCGCCCACATTTGGGACACAGACATGACTGTCCTACCCCAACCCATAATATGTCCAAAATTTTAGATGGGGCAAAGTTTGTAACTTTCCCAAAATTTCAAACAAGCGTCTCAAACCAAACATTGTTCCCCTTAGTTCCCGCCTCCTCCGTTTCCCCATTCATACTCCGTGGGCGTGGCATCCCTCTCCACCAGCCATGAAACCCAGCCTCCTCCGGTCCTCCTCCACCCCATAGCGGCCAATCCACGCCGCCCTCCTCCATCACGCGGGAGCGGTACCCGGCGTCGTCGTCCAATGCAACCCAAACCTAGCGCCCTCAAGGACTTAGCAGCTGAAGCCGAGGCAGAGCTGCCTCCACGGCCACCGGCCGCGGCGTGCGCCATACTAGAACCACTCCGACCACGCCGTCCTGCGCCTCACTGCTGCGGCTCCACATGTAACCGTCCACCGCACGGAGCTGTTCCCTTCGCCGTCGTTCGCCGCCTCGGATCTGCTTCCCGCGCCGACAGACGGCCACCGCACCACACTCAACAACTTGGCCATGGGTTCGTCAAGGCTGCACCGTCCTCCACAACTTCTGGTTTCGGCGAACAACAAGAAGATCGTCGGAAAAAGCAGAAGGAGGACCTAACACTTGCTAGCGAAAGAGGTACTCCTCTTCCCTTATTCGTGCAAATCTTACGTCTCCGCTCACACCGTATTCATCCCACGAAAGAAACTAGTTGGCGCTTCTTCGCATCTTCTTCGTGATACTAAATGCACAAGGTTTCCTCCTTTACTATTTCACCTTTGCTAGAGGTCGATAGCCTGCTGGATTTCAATTCAGGTCGGTCGAACCGCAATTAAAAGCGACACCGGCTTAGGCGCGGAGCACCTAGTCCGCTTTGTTCCCGGGAAGCGGCGCATCGGTGTCTATCATAGGGGTGTGGGGCGCGAGGCTGCTTGCGCCCGATCAGCGGGGCTTGAATGGATGGCGGGGCGGTGCCAAGCACGGCGATGCGGTGAGGTCGAGGAGGGCGCGGGCGGGGAGGAATCTTGGCGGTGGTCGTTGGCGTTCGAGGAAGATCGTCAACACTGGCTGGCTGGAGGTAGATGAAGGCGATCTGCCCGTTCTTTGTACATCGGACGGTGCAGAAAAAATGGACTGACCTATTTGCTTTCATCATTGTTATTTTCATAGAATCTTGTAGTAATTTAGTGTGCCATGCATGTTGTAGAGCTATCATATGTCTCCGTCATTTATTTCTCACCGACCTGCTATCTGCTACCTTTACTTTGTACTAATTGTGCACACACTTCACCCATACTCACACTATTGTTTTTTATGCATGGGTATTTCAGACTACGGCGGTGTTGATGAATGCAGAAAAGAAAAGACAAAGTCGCTCTAGTGTAATTGAAGATAAGCACTAAGCGTTTCAGCGCTCTAATGGGTGCGATGTCGTGATTGGAGACGATAAAAGTAGCTCTGCGATTGATGATCTCAATTGCCACACACAACCATCCAGTGCTTGCTTTAACTTGCGTTGTCAAATGTGGTTGCATGTTGCATATGGTGTCTAGCTTGTATTGCTTCCAATTTGGTTAAATTGCATCTGCTTACTTTACACATTATACCTTTGATAATGACATGCCTTCCTGTTTTGATACATACTACATATGTCTATTAACCATGTTAGTACATCAAACTAATGCTCTTTTGTATCCCTCGTCAATCACTTATGATGAGGCAGTCACCCAGTGGGTTCTTGTGAGGCGCCCTACTCGTTTAAAGAGTGCAGTGTCATCCTCCCACATGATTCTCAAGAAACAGCAAGGCTAAATGAAGATAGTCAACGTAGCTCTCTAGTTGATCACATAATTCCCCACACCACCATCGCAGTGCTTGCTCTTACTTGGCAGTGTGATATGTGGTTGCATGTTGCATATGGTGTCTACCTTGTAATGCTTCTAATTAGGGTAAATTGCATCTGCTTAGTTAACACATTATACTGTGAATATGACATGCCTTCCTGTTTTTGGTACATACTCGTCTTTCTATTAACCATGTTCTTACATCAAACTACTTTTCTTGTGTATCCCTCATCAATGCTCCTAATTTGTTAAATTGCATCTCCTTAGCTTACACATTATACATGTGAATATGACACGCCTTCCTGTTTTTGGTACATACTACATCGCCTATCACACCATGTTCTTACATCAAACTCTTGTTCTTGTGTATCCTGCGTCTATAAACTTATGATGAGACAGTCCAGCAGCGTGGGTTAATATGAGGCGCAATACTCTTATAAAGAATGCAATTTCATCCTCTCCACATGATTCTCAAGAAACAACAAGCCTAAATGAAGATATTGAGCGTAGCTCTGTGCACGAAGACCGCACTTCCCTACACCACCATCACAGGTGCTTGCTCTAACTTCGCGATGTGATATGTGGTTGCATGTTGCATCTGATGTCTAGCTTGTAATGCTTCTAATTAGGGTAAATTGCATCTGCTTAGTTTACACACTATACCTGTGAATATGACATGCCTTCCTATTTTTGGTACACACTACATCTATGTGTTAACCTTGTTCTTACATGAAACTACCTCTCTTACGTATCCTGCATCAATCACTTACGATGAGTCACCTTTATTAGTTGCATATTGCATATTATTTCTAGCTTTGTTGCCATGTATTGCTTCTAATTTGGTCAAATACATTTGTTAGGGCACCCTTTTAATTTGGCGAGTGATATTGGTTTCATCTTTCATATGGTTTCTAGCTTGCATCGATTCTAACAAGTTCAAGCACCTTGTGCTTAGTTTACACTTATACATCATACATGTCAATATGTCATGCCATCCTATTTTCATACATATTCCATCCTCCTATCATGCGGCTGCCTTACATGAAAGTAGTGTTCGTCGATATCATGCATCAATGAGTTCGAAGAGCAAATTTTATTCCTTTTTCTTGTGGGTTTGACTTGACAAGGCAAAATCAAGAAAGAGGAAGGAAAAGAGTAAGGAAAGGCGATGATGGTGGTCTCTGCAACAACGTAAATGGAGCATCTGTGCGATTCTCCTTGTCTTGATAGTGCATTACAAGGTCCAAGTCTCCGCTCCCCTACTCCACCATCCAAGGTGCTTGCTCTAACTTGGCGAGTGTGATATCTGGTTGCATGTTGCATATGGTGTCTAGCTCGTATTGCTCCTAATTAGTGTAAAGCTGCATCTGCTTAGCTTACACATGATACATGTGAATATGACACGCTTTCCTGTTTTGGTACATACTATATCATCTATCACACCATGTTCTTACATGAAACTACTCTTCTTGTGTATCCTGCATCAGTCACTTATGATGGGACACCTTTAAGTTGGCAGTGTGATATTGGTTTGCGTCTTGAATATGATTTCTAGCATGTATTGCTTCTAGTTTGATGAGCATACCTATGGCGAGACAGTTTTAACTTGGCGAGTGGATATTTATTGCCCTTCCATATGGTGTCTTGCAGTGTTTCTAATTTGTTGAAGTGCCTTCTGCTTAGTTACCACATCATAGGTGTGAATATGTCAAGCCGTCCATTTTTTCGTACATATTCCATCCTCGTATCATGACTTTGCCTTTCATCAGAGTAGTGTTCGTCAGTATCATGCATGAATGAGTTATGAAGAGCGAATGATATTCCTTTTTCTTGTCGGTATGACCTCACAATGCAAAATCAATAAAGCTGAAGGAAATTGGCAAGGCATTGGATGATGGTGGTCCTTCCGAGCAACTGAAATGGAGGTTCTCTACAGATTCTACTCCGCCATCCTCCCAACAAGATTCACAAGACAACGCAAGGCTAGACAGTCAACGTAGCTGTGTAGATGATGAGCACATCTCCCCTACTCCACCATCACAGGTGCTTGCTCTAACTTGGCACTATTATATGTGGTTGCATGTTGTGTATGATGTCTAGCTTGTATTGCTTCTAACTTTGTTGAATTGCATCTGCTTACTTTACACATAATGCCTGTGAATATGACATGTGTTCCTGTTTCTACATCAGACTACTATTCTTGCATATCCCGCATCAGTCACTTATGATAAGGCACCTTTAAGTCGCCCTTTGTGATATTGGTTGTGTCTTGCATATGATTTCTAGCATGTCTTGCTTCTAATTTGTTGAAAGCCATACAGTTTGAACTTGGCGAGTGATATTGGTTGCATCTTTCATATGGTGTCTAGCTTGCAGTGCTTCTAATTTGTTGAAATGCCTTACCTTAGTTACCACATCATAGGTGTGAATATGTCACACCATCCTGTTTTTCATACATATTCCATCCTCGCATCATGTGTTTGCCTTTCATCCGAGTAGTGTTTGTCAGTATCATGCATGAATGAGTTCCGAAGAGCGAATTTTATTCCTTTTTCTTATCGGTTTGACTTCACAATGCAAAATCATTACAGCTGAAGGAAATTAGTCGGCGGTGGATGATGGTGGTCCTTGAACAACTCAAGCAGGGGTCTCTACAGATTCTACTCCGCCATCCTCCCAACAAGATTAGCAAGACAACACAAGGCTGGACAGATCAACGTAGCTGTGTAGATGATGAGCACATCTCCCTACTCCACCATCACAGTGCTTGCTCTAACTTGACACTATTATATGTGGTTGCATGTTGCGTATGATGTCTAGCTTGTATTGCTTCTAACTTGAATTGCATCTGCTTACTTTACACATAATGCTGTGAATATGACACATGTTCCTGTTTCTAGAACATACGTGTACATGATGAGCACATCTCCCCTACTCCACCATCACAGGTGCTTGCTCTTACTTGGAACTGTTATACGTGGTTGCGTTTTTCGTATGATGTCTAGTTTCTATTGCTTCTGATTATGTTGAATTGCATCTGCGTAGCTTACAACTTATACCTGCAGCGATCACTTACCCATAAGACACATTTAACTTGGGACTGTGATGTAGGTTGCATCTTGCATTGTCTTCTAGCTTGTCTTGCTTCTAATTTCTTGAAATGGCACTTCTGACGAGACACTTTTTACGATAGAGTGATATTGGTTGCATGTTCATATGGTGCCTAGCTTTCATTTCTTCTAATTTTGTTGAAATGCCTTCGCTTCTTTTTTCATACATATTCCATCCTCCTATCGTGCGTGTGAATATGAAGCGCTGTCTTTTTTGTATATATTCCATCCTCCTATCCTGCGCTTGCCTTACATCAAAGTAGTGTTAATATGTATCATGCATCAACCAGTTATCAGAGCTAATTTTATTCATCTTCTTGTGGTTTTGACTTCATAAGGCAATATCGAGAAAATAGGAAGGAAAAAGAGTAAGTTAGGGGATGTTGGTGGTCCTCCGCACCGATGCAAACAAGACTCTCTAGATTTGCCCTACTCTCGCTAATGAAGTTGAACTCCCAAGTCTACATGATGAGTTCATCTCCCGTACTCCACCATCGCAAGAGCTTGCTCTAAGTTGACAGTGTGATAATTGGTTTCATGTTGCATATGTTGTCTAGCCTGTATTTCTTCTATTTTGATTAAATTGCACCTGCTGAGTTTATCGTTATACATGTGCATATGACATGGCTTTACGTGTCTAGAATACACTGCATCTATCTATCATACCATGTTCTTACATCAAAGTACTGCTGTTGTGTATCCCGCATCAGTCACTCATGATTGGACGCTTTTGACATGGCAGTTTGATAGTGGTTGCATCTTGCATTGATTTCTACGTTGTACTGCTTCTAATTTTTCGAATTGCCACTTATGACAAGACACTTTTAACTTGGCAGAGTAATATTGGTTGCATCTTTCATATGGTGTCTAGCTTGCATTACTTCTATTTTCTTGAAAATCCTTCCGCTTAGTTTGCACATCATAGCTGTGAATATGTCATGCCGTCCTGTTTTTCTTACATATTCCATCCTCATACGGTTGTCTTACATCAAAGTATTGCTTGTCTGTATCATGCATCAATGAGTTAGAAGAGTGATTTTATTCTTTTGTGTTGTGGGTACAACTTGACATGGCAAAGTCAAAAAGAGCAAGGAAAATAATATAGTAGGGAGTTTGTTACTAAATCGGGTGAAAGCGGAAAAGGTTACTGCCGTCGAGATTCTGCTGGTACTTATAGTGTAGTAGAAGGTCCAAGTCCACGGCTAAATCTACAAACACGGTATCACTGCTCCACCAGTTGCAGACATCCGCTTCAACTATACCGACATCTCAACGAGTTACTCGTTCGTTTGCTCGGAACTGGCGGTTCCCAAGCTGCCTTCACACTAACACTACTTCGAAGCACTGGCGACACAACAGGACTTGGCAAGATCAGATGAACCTCATGAGCATCAACACCAAGGCGGTACTGACCGAGTCAAGTTGCGATTGCATGCTCCTTTATATGTACTCTCACGGTTTGATGTACACTAACACTTTCCATATTCGTTGTTGAACTAGCACCATGGCATAGCGAAAGCAGACATCAAGGATAATGCTTGACAGATTAACAAAATCTAAAGGAGGAAGAATGGAGATCCATTTTGAGGCAGGTTTAAAAAGGCCACGTGATGCTACAGAGTCAGCCAAATTAGTATCAGAGGTAGCCGTTGCCGTTAGGTGTCATGCGTATCCTCCCAACGTGGATCGATGCAGGAATGAGAAAGACAATACCGGTTTAACACCTTCCTTGACCATTTATCCATAAGTAATGTTATTCATCATAATTAGTAATATTGTCTTGCTCATCCCATACTTTCTAGCTTCCTCCTAATAAGACTCACATTCTTTTTCAGCAGATGAGGTTCAAGTTGGATCCGAAAGATGATGCAACTAAACAAGCATGCACTCATGTTTTTCGATCCTTTCTGCTGACGATGTCGGTACCACCTTAGAAAATCTCACTTTGAAGGCAAGGCTAACAATGAAATCGCCCAAACATCTCCGATGGAATATATTACAGATGAAGATGGACATCCCTCGTTAAACACTGAGTGCGATCCAAAGTATCGGGTAGGCTATATGTATTTGATCAGACCACATATTGAACTTGTATTTATGTATGTGCCTTACAAGTGTATCTTCTTCTAGGCTAACTGTTTGAAGAACAAAACCAACCGTTCTAAAGTGAAATTCCAACAGACAACAGGATCTCGTAGCTATATTGCACACTGCGAGGCTCTTGTAAATAGCTGCTACTTCCTTCTTTTTTTGTGCCATATTATCGTATCTATATTGACTTGTTCCAAATACAGAGGAAAGCCCGTGCGGACCAAAAGAACCTGAACCGAATGCAGTGCAAATCTTCAAGGATTGCCACACCAGCAAGATGAAGGGCATGAGCACACCAGTTCAAGCCGCTGTTGTAAGTCCTTACTCCTCCTGCCTTGAACTGATTGGTACTGTGATGTGTTCATTTAACTACTTGGTTTGCAGCCAATGTCGATTACTCTGTTCACTTTTATACACAGTTGTCTTAACGTATCATTTCACCTTACATGGTTTAAAAGAGATGAAGGATATTCTTTTGGTCTTGATCTGTAATCTAGTTGTTATGTTCACGTCTTTTTTAATGATAAAATAGGCTGTTTGTTTTATATCTGTTTGCCCATGATATGAATGATGTCATACTATGTTCATCCTACTTTAAACCATGTCTCTTTATCCTTAGATGTCAGCGAATGTGAGGAAATAGACAATACAGATAGGCATGCTACATGGACATATGTTCAAAGTGATTTTATTATGTAGTTGGCACTACAATACATGCTAATGTATTACAGTAGTTCACCAAAATAAGTTATGTATAAGCGTTTAACCTACTTTGTTTGTTTTGTCTCATTAGTAACTTATACGGTACACTAATCTACAAGTTCAAACTTTCAGGAAGCTATGGAACAAATGATTGAACAACCACAACCACACGAAGGTGGCGAGGCTACTACAGGCACAATGTCACCTCTTGCTGCAATCGTCGGTATCTCTCCACTAACGATTGCAAAAGCACCTTCTGCGTAATTCAGGGTTGGTTGTTGTCAAGAGTAATGGGCCACGGGTAAGCAAACCCGAGCCCTGGACCTTTCAAGACATCGGGCAGGCTCGCCCCTCAAGATCCCAAGGCGAAGAGCCGCCTTAGTGAGAGTCGGCGAGAGCCGATGGCTGCCCCTCCGGCCGAGTCCGGAGGCGGCCTCGAGATGAGCCGACTCCCCAGGCTGGCGGTTCCCAGAGAAGCGGCTATGGGGAGTTGGCCCTTGACTCCAACCACCTCCTGCCTCTGGCGACTACAGGCGGGATGGGGTGTGGCCGCCGTGTGCCCATCCCCCCCGTTCACGATGGCGAGCATGGCCTGATCGCCCGTCTTCGACGGAGATCTCCGTCCGGTAGCGGCACTATTGCCACGCCGACCGACATCAGCCCGTAAGGCAGATCCTCGCATCGGCGGCGGCACATGCATGCGACCCGAGGCAGCCAGGACCGCTGTCGGCGAGGTGCGAAAAACGGCGAGCGCGCCGGAAGGCGGACCCGTTGAAGTCGGCCCCCAAAAGTCGGCCGGCCCTCCCACGAGTCCCGCCGCCATTAACCGGACAAGGCGAGGGAATAGCAGCGATGATACGCCCGTCGGCGGCGGCATTGCCCATGACCACGACAAGCCAGCGTCGCCGAGCGCGGCTACGATAATCGCTGGCGGCAAAGACACGCGCCCACGGCGGACAAGGCTGTCGGCCCCATGCTGAGCCCGTTGGCGGGGCCTGCTAGTCAGCGGGCCCGGCGATCGGCGGGGAAAGGCGGCGACGAGAGAGGCAGACGGCTGGGACCCGCGCCCGGCGGATTACTCGTGTACCCCGGGGTAGGCCTATATAAACCCTCGGGGCACCCATGCAGAGGTTGGACCCTAATAGTTTTGAACCGCATAGGGAGAGAAGGCTGGCCTTGCCTTCTCCTTCCTCACCCGAACAACTCAAGGAGCAACCTTGTACCCACTTTGCCATAGTGATCATGCGGAGACCCAGCAGAGCAGTAGTAAGGTATTATCTCCATGGAAACCACGAAGGCTGGGTAAGATCCGCGGCGAGCATGCCTTCGCCTCATCCGTTTCCGAGCACCGGCGAGGTTCTACTCGCCCCACCATGATAAGCCATCCTTTGGCATATACGCACAACCCCGACATTTGGCACCTTTGTGGGGCTAGGTGCACGTCGTCGGAGACCTGCTCGGGCGGGAACCCTTCCTCCTGGCGGCGCCCGAGCGGAGTCTCGCCCGATCGCTACTGCAAGCGCTGTGATACTACCTGCGGCCAGCTGCCTCGCCCGAACTTGTCGGCAAGGTTACGCCTCTCAAGCGAGCACGCATCCGATGCGAGCGCAGGCGGCCCCGAACCTCCTCACGGGCCTCCTCGAACAACTCCACGTCGCCGCGAGCTTGCCCGAGACTTGGAGTCCGTAAACTCCACCGACCCGATGCTGGTCGATTCCGACACCGCGTCGCTCGACGCGTTCCCCTGCGTGGTGGTCTCGATGAAACGCTCCCTCGCGTGGCGGCGGCGAAGCGCCGTCCGCGGAAGTGCTCGTCATCGGTCATGGCGGCGTTCGGCGAAGGAGCTCATGACCCTCTCGTAGCGGCTCTGCAAGACCTGACGCGCCTATTCCGGAAAACGCCGCGAGGTGCTGGAGACACGCGCCTTCAGCTCCTTGAAAGCGCGAGAAGCTGAAAAGCATGAGGCGCTTGTCGAAGCCTACCAGCGTGAGATGGATCGCGCGTAGGCGGCTCGCCCGGCCTCGGCCCAGGCCTAACCGCCTAAGCGCGGTCCAGCGGATGCGGCATAGCCGCCGCCAACCTGTTTGGGGCCAATGCGCCTATACGCCACGCCCACGGAGAACATCCGCGCCCGCCCGGCGGTGGCGAACGAAGCTGAACAACCGAGGTGAGGCGCCGCTGATAGCGGAGCGAGTCCAGCAGCTCCTCGGCAGCGGCCGCCGCCGCAGGGCGAGCCCGGCTGCCGCACGGAGGCGCCGCGATAACAAAACGACGAATGGCCTCCCCACCGAGATCAAGGCGCGACGTCTCGGACACCGACTGACGGTGTCCGCGGAAGAAAAAACAAGGATCCGGCTGTCAGCCAAAGTCGGACTCACATCTCCATCGAGCGCGACCAAGACGGCTGCCCAAGAGCAGTGGAGCGGCGGGACGACTATCTGCCTCCTCCTCCTCGCAGAGAAAGGCGAGTCTCCCCGCCACCCGTCGAGCATCCGACTCTCGGCGACCGCCTTGGCCGCCTAGAGGAGTCGGAGAAAAGCGACGCCCGCCACCGGATCGACCGACTCCACCGATCCTGGCGCCGGAAGAAGAAGGCGAGTTGGGCCCGCCTGTTTTGGACCTCGCATTCGAGCGAGCCCTTCCCGGAGGGTTCACGCTCCCCGAGATCGCCCAAGTACACGGCTCCGTAAAGCGGAAGACTGGTTGATCGACTACTCCACGACCGTCAACATAGCTGACGGCAACAAGCGTGTTGCCGTAAAGTATGTTCGCTCATGCTCGAGGCACGGCGGACATGGTTGAACAACTGAAGCCCAGCAGCATCAACAGCGGGTAGAACTTCACCGAGGCCTTCGTCCGCAACTTCACGAGCACGCATACAGCGACCTCCCAAGCCTCGCCAGCTTTCCTTGTGCGTGCAAGGCCCCAACAGTCAACTTCGTGACTACCTCACAGCGCGGGCGAGCTCCGGAACTCTTGCGAGGAGTGCACGAGGTGCAGAGCTATCAGTACTTCACCGCTGGAGTGCGAGAAGGCACCCTCCTCAAGCACAAGCTCCTTTGCGGCGGCCGGAGACCCTTGACGAGCTGCTGATCATAGCGGAACAAATGCGCCACAGCCGACTCTTCCATGAAAGCGGAGATTGAAGTCGGTCGACGGCAAGGTGGCTCCTCGGGCTCCCGAACTCCATTTGGAGACACCAGGTCGGCGGCAAATGAAGCGATCCTGGCGCAAGGCCCCACAGCCGGCCTCCCGCAGCCGGCGGTGGCGGCGATCGAACCGGCAGCGGAGGGCAGCCTCCGGCCAAGCGGCGAAAGGCGGCAAGTCCAACTGGTTGTCGGCCTTCTCTTCTGAAAGCACTCTAGATGGTCCTGCAAGTTCCATAGCGGCGCGACCGTCAAACCACACCACCGGAAGTGTCAGCGGCTCACAAGGATCGCCAAGGAGGCGGCCTCCTGCCTCCCCAAGCGGGGCCGCTGCCTCCACCGCCCGCCCAAAGGCCGGTTTGTCGTCGGTCGGCGCGATACAAAACGAGTACCGAGAAGAGCATGGAGCTTATGTGGTGTTCACGGTGTGGCCGACGACCGGCGAGCGGTGGCAGCAGCATCAAGAAGTGAATCTGTAGCATCGGATACTCGAGTTCATGCATGGTCAAAGCCTATCGGTTGGGCAGAGCTGATCACCCAGAGGTGATGCGGTTCGGGCTCCCACGCCTGGTCTTGGGAGCCACCCTTACATGCGGATAGGCGGACGCTCGCTTCGCGAAAGCTGATGATAGACGGAGGCAGCAGCATCAACATCCTGTACAAGGACACGATGGAGAAGTTAGGAATCAAGCAAAGATAGCTTCAGAGCAGCCGAACCGTGTTCCACGGCATTGTACCTGGCCTTTCCTGCTCACCGATCGGCAAGATCCTGATAGATGTCCTCTTTGGGGACAAAGATCATTTCCGCCGAGAGCCAGTTTGGTTCGAAGTGGTGGACCTCGAAAGTCCGTACCACGCTCTGCTTGGCCGACCTGCTTTGGCCAAGTTCATGGCGGTCCCCCACTACGCCTACCTCAAGATGAAGATGCCAAGTTCCAAGGGGATTCTGACCGTAGCCGGCGACTACAGAAAGTCGTCCGCTTGCGCGGCCGAAAGCAGTCGGCTAGCCGAGTCCCTGGTGATTGCGGCTGAGAAGCGGCTTCTTGATCGGGTTGTGGCAATGGCCGGCAAGCAGCCAGAGATATCGCCCAACCCCAAGGGGTCGGAAGCTGAGGGCTCGTTCAAGCCGGCCAAAGAAACGAAGAAGATACCCTTGGACCCGGAGCACCCGGAGAGGTACGCTGTCATAGGTGCAAACCTTGACAGTAAATAGGAAGGCGATCTCGTCGATTTCCTCCGTGAGAATCCGGACATTTTCGCATGGTCTCCTAAAGACATGCCAGGTGTACCGACGGAATTCGCCGAGCACAAGTTACATGTCGGATCCGATGTAAAGCCCGTTAGGCAGCCTTTGCGCCGCCTGTCAGAAGAGAAGAGAAGAGTTGTTGGAGAAGAGATAGCCCGGCTCCTAGCAGCCGGTTTCATCATGGAAGTGTTCTTTCCGGAATGGTTAGCAAACCGGTCTTGATGCTTCAAGAAGAACAAGCGTTGGCGGATGTGTATTGACTACACAAGCCTCAACAAAGCTTGCCCCAAGGACCCGTTAAGCTCTGCCGAGGATTGATCGGTGATAGACTCCACGGCCGGATGCGAGCTGTTGAGCTTCTTAGATGCATATTCAGGATATCACCAGATCAAGCTGAACCCGGCTGACAGACTGAAGACCGCCTTCATCACGCCGTTTGGGGCCTTCTTCTACCTGACCATGACGTTCGGCTTAAGGAATGCCGGCGCCACCTTTCAGCGTTGCATGCAGAAGTGCCTCCTCAAGAAGCTCGGCAAAAACGCCCACGTCTACATGGATGATGTGGTGGTGAAGACGGAAAAGCGAGGAACACTGCTGGAAGACCTCAAGGAGACCTTTGAGAACCTGCACCGATTCCAGATCAAGCTCAACCCCGAGAAGTGCGTCTTTGGAGTACCAGCCGGCCAACTCCTTGGTTTCCTGGTCTCTGAACGCGACATAGAGTGCAACCCCGTGAAGATCAAGGCCATCGAGAGGATGGAAGTACCACGCCGACTGCTAGATGTGCAAAAGTTCACCGGCTGCTTGGCGTCCATCACCGATTCATCGGCGGTGGGCGAGAAAGCTCCTTTATACCAGCTCATGAAGAAGACCACCTTCTTGAATGGAACCACAAAGCGGACGAGACTTTTCTCAGTTGAAGAAAATGCTGACTACACCCCGTCTTTGGCGGCCCGACTCCTAAGGAGCCCATGCTCACAGTACATTGCTGCTACCGACAAGGTAGTCAAGACAGATCATTGTAGTTGAGCGCAAGGAGGAAGGCAAGGCGCTACTGCTCAGAGACCAAAGATATTACCCGAGCGGCAATCTTGTCGACCTCCAAGCAGAACTACCCCCACTACTAGAAGATGTGTTATGGCGTGCACTTTGCCGCCAAGAAGTTGAAGCCTTACTTTCAAGAGCATCCAATCACTGTGGTTTGCACAGCCCCACTAGCCGAGATCATCGGAAGCCGAGATGCTTCTGGCCGAGTGGCCAAATGGGCCATAGAGCTGGCCCCCTCCACCATCTATTACCAGCCCTGCACCGCCATCAAGTCGCAAGCACTAGCCAACTTCCTCGTCGACTGGGCCGAGACCCAGTACCTGCCGCTAGCGCTCGACTCCACCCATTGGCGGATGCATTTCGATGGCTCCAAGATGCGCACCGGCTTGGGAGCCGGCGTTGTCCTCATTTCCCCCAAAGGCGACAAGCTCAAGTATGCGCTGCAGATCCATTTCGCCGCCTCCAACAATGTCGCTGAATACGAGGCGCACATTCACGGGCTCCGGCTTGCCAAAGAACTTGGCATTCGCCGGATCCTGTGTTATGGCGACTCCGACTTGGTGGTCCATCATCATCCGTGGGGACGCCAAAGATGCAAACATTGCGAGCTACCGTTTCCTAGTACAGCAATTGAGTGGATATTTTGAGGGGTGCGAGTTCCTCCACGTGCCAAGAAACGACAACGACCAAGCAGATACCCTGGCATGAATCGGCTCCACCCACCAGGCAATACCATCCGGCGTCGCCCTTCAGCGCCTCCTCAAGCCATCTGTCAAGCCGTCACCAGAATCAGACTCCATTTTTGTGCCGGCTCCCCCTGAAGAAGTCGGATCCGACTCCAAAGCCTCAGCAGACGGCATGAGAATTCTTGCAGATGGCCCCAAGAATGCCGCAGTCGAAGCCGTCCCGGGGACTTCAGAACCCGGCCCGGGGACTGCGGCGACCATTGCGAAGACTCCAGAGCTCAGCCCGGGGACTGCACCAGTCGGCCCGGGGACTTCATCAACCCAGCAAGCGGCCGCGGACTCCAGCCCGCCGTCTCCCAGCCCAGCCGCCCTCGTCCAAGTAGCAGTACTGGCAGTTGAAGAAATAGCAGCACCCTCATGGGCCCAGCCCATCCTGAAGTTCCTAGTAAGCGGAGAGCTACCAACCGATGAAATCTTGGCTCGGCAAGTACAACACCGAGCGGCAGCCTACACCATAGTCAACAAAGAGCTGGTCAGGTGCAGCGTTACTGGTGTCTACCAGCGTTGCGTTGAGCCAGAGCAAGGCCAAGCGATTCTCGAAGACATTCATCAAAGCGAAAAGGCCACCATGCGGCCTCAAGAGCACTCTCGCCGCCAAAGCCTTCCGACACGGTTTCTTCTCGCCAACTGCCCTAGAAGAGGCCAAGGAATTAGTGCAAAAATGCAAGGGGTGCGAGATGTTCCGCTCCAAGCCGTTTCAGCCGGCTTCCACGCTCAAGACTATCTCCATCACCTAGCCTTTTGCTGTTTGGGGCCCGGACATGGTGGGACCATTCAAAGCAGCACGAGGCGGTTTAACTCACTTACTTGTCGCGTGGACAAGTTCACCAAGTGGATAAGTAAAACCCATCAAGAAGTTGAATGGTCCAACTGCAGTGACTTTCATCGCCGACATCACGACTCGATGCGGCGTACCACACAGCATCATCACCGACAATGGCACAAATTTTGCCAAAGCGCCTCAGCCCGTTTACGTGCGACGCAAGGCATCCGATCGGACTTAGCGTCCGTTGCCCATCCGCAGATCAACGCGGCGGAGGAAGCGAACGGCCTCATCCTGTCGGCATCAAGCCTCGACCGTCGAACCACCGAGCGTCGGCCACCGCTGCTTGAGAGAGTTGCCACCGTCCTCTCGTAGTTTGCGCGACGACTCCAAATAAGTCAACCGACTTCACACCTTTCTTCCTCGTCTCACGGTCTTGAAGCCGTCATCCCAACGGACATAGAGTTTGACTCCCGCGAGTCACCATGTACACCGAGGAGGAAGCGTAAGAAGCACGTCAAGGCGGCGTCGATCTGCTGGAAGAGGGCGGCTGTTGGCACTCACCGGTCCAAGATCTACCAAACAGAGCTGCGCGCTACATTACAACAGGAAGGTCAAGCCGAGATCTTTCCAAGAGGGCGACCTTGTGCTCCGCTGATCCGGCGAACAGCCGGCCAGCACAAGTTGTCGGCGCCTTGGGAAGGCCCCTTCATTATCAGCAAAGTGCTGGGCAACGACTCCTACTACCCGATCGATGCTCAGAAGCCCCGAGCACGCAAGAGGGACGACTCCGGCAAAGAGACGGAACGACCATGGAATGCGAATCTTCTCCGAAGATTTTACAGTTGATGCAGTATGTACCACGCTACCTTTTGTGTTAAAGTACCAAGACTTCGGCCCCCCCGAGACGAGCTCGGGGACTGCCCCTTTTTTCTGTTATCTGTATGATAAGAATTATGCCTTCAAGTATGTTACTATTTGTTATGCCGCTTGGCACCGGGTTCGACTAGTCGGCCCGGGGACTCGCCGCCTTGCACTATGAAATGCTTCCTGCAGTCGGACAAGTAGTGTGTGGTGCCTAAGCCGTCTCCTGTCAAAAGCCGCAGCTCGCAGAGCGACTGTTGGTGGGCAGGAGTAAGGAAGAATGGGCGCCCACATGAAAAATGGCTAAGGACCCAAAGCATAAACATAGCCTAAGTCGATTTCCAGCCCCTCTTGGCAAAACCGACTATTGAGTAGTCGGCTTGCCGCTTTCTATCCAACTTGTTTAAAAGACTCTAAAAAGTGGCCAAGTACTTGCCTTCTCAAGGGTAGCCAAGCACTTGATCCAAACGGCAGTCCGTAAAGCGGTTGTCCGACGGGCAAGGCAGCGACTAAGGGAAGGCGGCAAAGGAAAAAGCCATAAGAGCAATGAGCAAGGAAAGATAGAATTAGGATAATATTTACACAGCATAGGCCCTTGGCCGAATCTTCGAGCAGAAGTTCAAAATACACCTGGCAGGTGGAATTGTGCGAATTAACAAGTTTTTTTCAAAGACTATCAAGGCAGATAAAATAAAGGCAAGACAGCAGCCTAGGAAGCGGCAGACGGGTTTGGAGGGCCGGAGGAGACGGCGGTGTCAGGCGCCGGGGCGGCCGGCTGGGCAATCTCGGCTTGATCATCTCCGGCGGCAGCTGGCCCAGACGGGCGCGGCTCGTTGCTGGAGGCGCGGTCGAGCTGAGGCTGGTCGCCCGCTCCGTCTTCTGGCGCCTCCGTCTCATCTCTGTCCTCCGCCTCGCCTTCCTCCTCAGCACTGGAGCCGATCACCTCCGCCGAGTCCTCGTCGTAATCCGGGTTCATCCCGAACCACTCCGGTGGCGCCTCCCCGCCGTCCTCAGCCTGCTCAGGGACAAAGACGCTGGTGTCCGTGTAGTCAACGATCGCCGCCGCACGCTCGACGAGGGCGTCTTCCGCAGCCAGCAGCTCCGCCTGGGCCTCTGACCGGAATGCCGCCAGCCGGTCCAGATCTAGCCCTGGATACCACGCCTTGACGAATTCAAAGGCCCGGCGCGCTCCAGCCCGGGCCGCGGAACCCTTCCAGGCCTCAAGACGGCCAACCGCGGCCTCCAGCCAGTCGGTAGTCCGACTGGGAGTACGCAGAACCGGCATGTCTGGCCATAGGGCAGCAATTGCCTGGGCGCCGACACGTTGAAGCCGGCACAACATCCGATGGGCCGGCCGCAGATGAGCCTCAATGCTCAGAAGCTGCTCATCAAGGGTCCGGGGGGCGTTGGCAGCGATCTCAGCACCACTCGCCCTCCGCGCCTCGCGATCAGCCTCGATGGCTTGATTGGCCGCCTGCGTGTGGCCGGGGAAGAAGTCTGCCAAGACGAAAAAGAAGCAAATCAAAAAACCAGGAGTCAGCCTGACCAATAGTCTGCGGCTCAAAGAAGGAAAGTAAAGAAACTCACTGTCGACGATGTCCTCGATTTCATGGAAGCCGGAGGTCAGCTGTGCCTCCTTGTCGGTCCAGGAGGAGCGCTCGCTTTCGAACTCGGCCAAGAGAGCAACTTCTCTCTTCTCCGCCTCGTCCTGCGCATTCTTAAGCTGCTCCCTTTGCTCCGCCAGCTGCGTCGCCAGCAGGTCGCGCTCTGCGGCGAGCTTGCTGCACTCCTCCCCCTTGGCGCACAAAGCGGTGTCGGCCGCGCCCAGCTGCCGTCGGAGAGTGGCGTTGGCCTCTGAAGAATAAAAAGAAAAAGGACGTTAAGTCGTCAACTAAGAAGGTCGCCAGGAAGATCCGGCCCGACTGCTCGACAGTCGGCCCGAATCTCGGGGACTACAGCCCGCGGGTGCGCCAGCGCGCCCCCGCGAAGAAGAAAGAAGACTCACCCCGGCTCCTCGACAAGTCGGCGGTCCGCTTGCCCAGCTCTTCAACATTGCGGTTGAAGGCAGTGGTGCGGAGGTTGTGATACTCCTGCGATAAGCATTTCAGACAAAGGTAAAAATTTGGAAATCGACAGATAGAGTTCGAGCACGCTGCTCGAGCCGGCCCGAAACTCGGGGACTACACCCAGTGGGTGCGCTGGCGCGCCCCCACAGAGAAGAACAAGGAAAAATTCAAAGAAGAAACATACCCGAACGGCGGTTCGCGACGCCAAGTGCGCCTTGGTGCAGTTTTGGATGGCGTCGCCTTCAGCTCGCAGCTTCGCTTGAACGTCCAGAAGCGCCTGGTTCAGCGGGCCCGTGCTGCCTCCTCGCACCCACCCAACGGGCGCGGCGCTTGTCGCCTCAGCGTCTGGAATGGCCGAGCTGGCAGCGCCGGTCTCCAAAGGGCGTGGCACCGAAGTCGCCTTCTCAAGACGGCGGCGCGCTGGCGAGGCGACTTGAAGGAGCAGCTTCGCCACGGCCTCGTCTTCAGTCGGTGGCACCGGCGGGTCCGCCTGCTGTTTACCTCGCGCGCTCTCAGACGGCGGCGGAGGCGGCGGGGGCGGCACGACCGTGCCCGACAGAGAGGTCTCGCCCCTTCCCTCTCCATGACGGGCAACTAGCTGCCGGCTCCCTCCGTCTGCCCCGTGAACTCCGGCGGTGGCGGCGCGGAGCTCAGCGGGGTGACGAGCAGCGCTGATTGGAGGCGTGCGGCCTCCTCGGCTCGCCGCTTAGCTGCAACGGCGGCTTCGGCCTCCTCCAGTTTCCTCTGGGCGGAAGCCGCCGCCTTCTCGGCCCCCGCCTTCTCCAGGCGGGCGGCCTCCTCCTCGTCGCGCTTCTCCTGCGTGTTCCGCTCCGTCGTCTCCCGGAGGTCGGCGGCGGGGTCAATCCGTCGAGTATTGGCGGACGTCTTTGCCGACCCCATGACGGAGGCAGCGGCGACCCTCTCTAAAGTAAGAGGAACCCTAATGCGAAGAAGACGTGTAAAAGATTTGGACAAGATGAACCAGAAGAAAACAAGACAAAGTAGAAGCACTTACGCGGAGACCAGCGGCGGCTTTTTCACTTCCTTGCGGAAGCGGTTAGCCTTTGCGACCGCCTCTTCCCGCTGGGTCGCGGCGGCCGTCCCCCCGAACTTCTTCGACCGGCCGCCTGACAAGCTCGGCCCGGCCCGGCGCTTCCTCGCACCGCCTCGACCACCCAAGCCGGCGAAGGAACTCGCGCCCGGCTGGCCGACCTTCGGTTGGCGGCGGGGGACGACTTCCCCCTCGCCGTCATCCTCGAGCCCGATCGGCGAAGGTAGCTAAGGGCCTGAAGTCGTCAGCCCTCCTCCTCCTCCCCTTGGCGTCGGCCTCCATCGCCGCCCCCAAGTCAGGGTCGTCGGCGTCGCTCTCGCCCGGTCGGGGGCGAACTCACGGCAGGCGGCCCAGCGGTCCTACCGAGGGCTGCATGAGGGGGCTCTGACTCGAAAAAACCAGAGAAAATCAGAGGTCAGATTCGGCTGAAAAACAAAACAGAAGAGGAAAAAAGATGACTTACCATAGGTGGGGGGTTGGCGCACGAGTATGGCTCCTTGCCGAACTGCCAATCTGCCAATCTGCCGTAAGATTGCAGTTTGCCAGGAAGTTCACTGTGTCCGCCACCTCCGCATGGGCATGTCCTACGAGCACATCCGACTGGGGTCCCGGTGGCCGCTCATCTGACAGATCATATGAGGTCGGCCTTGGAGCGGGAGGACTCGGTGCGCCACGAAGGCGGCTAGCAGGTCGGCCCCGGTCAAGCCCTCCGATCGCGTCCAAGACTGGAGTCGCACGACGGTGGCGCCGCCAGCGAGTCGGCGTCTGGCCGGTGGGACCAGGCGGGAGCCTCCCGTCGGCCGCCGCTCCGTAAAGGCGGCAGATTGACCCAGTCGCCTTCTGGAGCGATGTTCTTCACGTAGAAGTAGGATCGCTGCCACATCTTCACCGACTTGATCAGCGGGATGACGGGGAAAGGGTTGTCGCCCACCGGCCTCCGCATCGCGATGAAGGTGCCGCACAGAGCCGGCACACCGGCGACGTGCGTGCCGAGCTTGGACTGGAAGAATTCCCCCCACAGCTCGATGGTGGGGAGAACGCCGAGGAAGCCCTCGCACAAAGCGGCGAAGGCAGCTAGCAGCACCACCGTATTCGGAGTGATGTGGTGCGGCTGGAGCCCGTGAAACTCCAAGAAGGCGCGGAAGAAGCCTCTCGCCAGCAGCCCTAGACCGCGCATGAGGTGCGAGCGGAATACGACCCGCTCGCCCTCCTCTAGCGCCGGCGTTATTTCACCCGCCGGCGCGGCGCGGGTTCGCACTAGGCTCTTGCTGGGGATGCGGCGCGTCTGGCGGAGGAACTCAATTTGGTCGTCGTCCACCTCGGAGCCATCCCATACGCCGGAGCGCGCGGTGGGAGGTGCAGCGGCGGAGGAAGAGCTCATCTCCGCGGCGTGGCGTGGTTCGGTGCGACGGCGGCAAGAAGAAGAAGAAGAAGCGAGAGGAAGAAGGAGCAAGAGGAAGCGGGGGAAGTGGGGAGATGGGTGCGCGTGCTTCGCCGCCCCCTCCTCCCGCCTACTTATAGGCTCACGGACTGAGAAGACGATGGGGTGGGCGTGGGATTAACTGCGCCCAGTACCCCACGCCCCCCACGATTTAACCCACGAAGTTACTGCGCGTAGTAATGACGTGGGAACCCCAACCGCCCGCACGACCGCAACGGATCCGTTCGCGTCCCAAGGCGCGATAGTGGTGGGCCCCGCCTAACGGCCTGTCTCGTCACGCGCGTGGGTGGGCATACTGACCCTGCCGCGTGGCGTCACGCGACGGGCCTGCAACGGGCCGCCACCGAGAAGCTTATCAGGCACGCTGCCTGGTTCCCGCTGCGGCTTTCAAACCTTTTTTGAGGAGCAAGACGGCCTCCTGCGAGTCCGACTCCAGCTAGTCGGCCTAGGGGAAGACGGCGAGCAAGGCCCAGATCCTTCCGCCGGTGGGATGAAACTGTTGAGGCTCTTCGACATGTTGCCCTCGGTGCCTCACCAGCTTCGGGGACTACTGTCGGAGTAATGGGCCACGGGTAGGCAAACCCGAGCCCCTGGACCTTTCAAGACATCGGGGCAGGCTGCGCCCCTCAAGATCCCAAGACGAAGAGCCGCCTTCTGAGAGTCGGCGGCAGAGCCGCTGACTGCCCCTCCCAGCCGAGTCCCGGAGACGGCCTCGAGATGAGCCGACTCCCAACTGGCGGTTTCCAGAGAAGCCGGCTATGGGGAGTCGGCCCGCGACTCCAACCACCTCCTGCCTACGCGACTACGGGCGGGATGGGGTGTGGCCGCCATGCTCATCCCCCCGCTCACGACGGGCGAGCATAGCCTGATCGCGCCGTCTCGACAGAGATCTCCGTCCGTGCGCGCATGTTGCCACGCCGCCCTCGACATCAGCCCGTGGGCGATCCTCCTGCACTCCACGACGGCCCGTCTGCATGACGACCGAGACGACGGGACCCACCTGTCGGCGGGGGTGCAGAAGACGGCGAGAGCGCCGGAAGACGGACCCGTTGGGAGTCGGCCCCCAGAAGTCGGCCGACCCCTCCCACGAGTCCCGCACGCGATTAACCAGACAAGACAGGGAATGGCAATAGTGATCGCCCGCCAGGCGGCGACACTGTTGCCATGACCCCACGACCAAGCCAGCGTCATCTGAAGCGCGGCTACAGTAATCCGCTGCCGGCAAGACCCTCCCGCGGCGGACAAGGCCTGTCGGCCCCATGCTAGGCCCGTTGGCGGGGCCCGCTAGTCGGCTGGCCCTAGCAGTGGGCGGGGAAGACGGCGACTAGAGAGACAGACGGCTGGGACCCGCGCCCAGCCGGATTACCATTGTACCCCCGGGGGGTAGGCCTATATAAACCCCCCGGGGCACCCATGCAAGAGGTTGGACCCTAATAGTTTTAGACACGCATAGAGTTAGAGAAGAGCTGGCCTTGCCCTTCTCCTTCCTCACCCCGAACAGCTCAAGGAGCAACCTTGTACCCACTTTGCCATAGTGATCATGCGGAGACCCCGCAGAGCAGCGATGGGTATTATCTCCACGGAGAGCCACAAGCTGGGTAAGATCCGCCGGCGAGCATGCCTTCGCCTCATCCCGTTTCCAGGCACCGGCAACGTTCTACTCGCCCCCACCATGATAAGCCATCCTTTGGCATATGTCGCACCCAACCCCCGACAATTGTGAAGGTAACCTCGTCCAAATCGCCTACTGAACAAAATCTTCCTGCTAGATGCAGTGATATATCATGCTCGCAGACACAAGTCCAATCCCTAATGGACGTTGTTTCGGAAACAAGAATAGTGGTTGAGAAATGTCGTCAAGATATGAATGGTTTTGAAACCAGACTATCAGACAATCGCTTCGTTGTTCAAGAGCAATGGCGGAAAAAGGTGGAGATTGTGCTGCTCCATCAGATTCTACAGCCTGAAACATTAGCACTCAGGTCAAATGATCTGTGCTTCTATACATCTAATGGTGCTTTTATCTGGAAGGACTGTAAACTTTATGCCAACAGGCCTTTTGTTGTATGGTTGGAATTTATTTTGTTGTGATACAACATTTATGATGCTGCCCTGTGCTGCGATAATTACTTACACTATTTTTGTATAGTGTAGGTTTATCTTAGTAATGTATTCTACCGAAAGCTTCAGTAGGAGCCCAACATGCCAACATTAAATCGGGCCCATTCCAATTGGGCTAAAAACGATTATGGGCGAAATTGGCATGTAGCCCACTAAAAATATTTTGGCCTAAATCAACATAAGCTTTCATATTTTTCTGGTAGGCCTGTGCCCATAGTGGGCCTTTAACAGGCCTAAACATAATTTGGGCCCTCAGTAAAAATAGGCCGTTTACAGGTGTAAATATCTCGAGCCCATAAAAAACATGGGCCTTTAATAGACCGAAAGTGAGATTGGGCCCTGATTGTGCCAAATAACCCACTGGACTTAGCAGGCTGAAATGGTGGCCCATTTACGACGCGGATATTTGACAGGCCGAAATTCGGACGGGCTGTAAATGCGCCGACCTAATACACGGGCCTTTAACAGGCCGAAACTTCGGTCGGGCTAGATTATAGTCATTTTTATATGGGCCGTTAATAGGCCCGATATGACGTTGGACCACATATGGCCCATGGTTTACGTCCGACGTTAACAGGCCGAAAATGACAACAGGCCGAAAGTGGCCCAAATCTATAGTGGGCCTCTAACATGCCGAATGTCAGACATGGCCGAATATGACCCAAATCCTTCACGGTCATTTATGGGCCGAAAGTTTTGATGGCCTGTAAATGGGCCCAAATGAAGCCGGACCTTTAACAGGCCGGAAATACACCGGGTCGTGATTCGGCCCAATTACTTAGCGGACTGTTAACGGGCCAGAAGTGACCATGGGCCACGTTGATGACAAGTTTAGGACAGGCCGTTGACGGGCCGATTTGACAGAGAATATTGGGCCTTTAGCTGGGACGACCCATTATGGTCTGTAGAATCTTGTGGGCCTTTAGCTGGGCCGGCCCATTGTGGTCCACAAAATCTTGTGGGCCTTTAGGTGGGCCGGCCCATTATGGTCTGCAAAATCTTGTGGGCCTTTAGCTGGGCCGGCCCATTATGGTCCGCTAAATTTTGTGGGCCTTTAGCTGGGCCAGCCCATTATGGTCCGCTAAATCTTATGGGCCTTCAGTTTGGCCGGCCCATTTAAACTTTGTGGGCCACTGTTGGGCCGGTCCACGTGTCAACATATCATAGGTCCGTCTCGACCGTTGGATGAGCGACACCTGTGCCAACGCGGAGCTGACGCGTGGATCCGTCAGCCAATGAGAATTTTACACGTGGAAAATCGGCATTGGTCGTGGCTGTTAACGGGTTAGCGGATCCAAAATCCGACCCGATAGCTTAACGGCGTTCCGTTACGGTGGATGCCACGTGTCGGTCACCCTTGACGAAAGCACTTCTGTGACACGCGATTTATCGTCATGGAAGTGGACACTTCCGTGTTGATAATTTTGGTAATGTCATGGAACACTTCTACGACAACACAGGTATGACTACCTTGATTCTGTCATAAATTTGACATGGATGTACATGCAGGACAAAAAACGCGACCTACTGTGACAAACACGTATCATCACGGAAGTGTATTTTTTGTAGTGTGTTACCTTGCTGTTTTTATATTTTCATATTACAAAAACCTATATCCACCATCCATATTGCACTTGCATCACCATCTCTTCGCCGAACTAGTGCACCTATACAATTTACCATTGTATTGGGTGTGTTGGGGACACAAGAGACTCTTTGTTATTTGGTTGCAGGGTTGCTTGAGAGAGACCATCTTCATCCTACACCTCCCACAGATTGATAAACATTAGGTCATCCACTTGAGGGAAATTTGCTACTGTCCTACAAACCTCTGCACTTGGAGGCCCAACAACGTCTACAAGGAGAAGGTTGCGTAGTAGACATCAAGCTCTTTTCTGGCGCCGTTGCCGGGGAGGTGAGTGCTTGAAGGTATAACTTTAGATCTTGCAATCGAATCTTTTTGTTTCTTGTTTTAGCACTAGTTTAGTTTATAAAAGAAAATAAAAAAAATGGAATTGAGTTTGTCTCATACGCTTCATCTTTTTAATATCTTTCGTGAGAATGATGGAAAGGAAAACTGTGCTCAATTGCTAGAAGAAGAATGCATTAAAATGTTTGGTACTAGATCTTTGTATGATGAGCATGATTGCAAAGTTGTTAGTATGAATTCCTTGAATATCCATGATGCTAATGATATGCAAAGCTATGTTTGATGAAGATGATATTTTTTGTCTCCCAAGCTTTGATGAGCAAATTTACCATGATGAAAGCTTGCCTCCTATCTATGATGATTATTGTGATGACACGTATGCTTTAAAGAATAATGATAACCATGAAACTTGTCATCTTGATCTTAATTCTCAATCATATTATAGTTATTTTGTTGAGTTTGCTCCCACTACTATTCATGAGAAGAATTTTGCTTATGTGGAGAGTAGTAAAATTTCTATGCAAATAGATCATGAAAAGAATGCTTTAGGTGCTGGTTATATTGTTGAATTCATTCATGATGCTACTAAAAATTATTATTAGGGAGGAATATATGCTTGTAGGAATTGCAATAATATCAAGTTTCCTCTCTATGTGCTTAAAGTTTTGAAGTTATGTTTGTTTTGCCTTCCTATGCTAGTTGATTATTGTTCCCATAAGTTGTTTGCTCACAAAATCCCAATGCATAGGAAGTGGGTTAGACTTAAATGTGCTATTCATATTCTTCATGATGCTCTTCTTTATGTTTCAATTCTTATCTTTTATGTGAGCATCATTTAAATCATCATGCCTAGCTAGGGGCGTTAAACGTTAGCGCTTGTTGGGAGACAACTCAATTTTATTTTAGTTTCTTGATTTTTGGTTATGTTTAGGAATAAATAATCCATCTAGCTTCTTTTTAGATGTGGTTTTATGTTTTAATTAGTGTTTGTACCAAGTAGAACCTTTGGGAAGACTTGGGTGAAGTCTTTATGATCATGCTGTAAAAAACAGAAACTTTAGTGCTCACGAGATTAGTTAAAACTTTTTACTGGAGAGTGATATTTAGTTGATTCTTTTTGCAAATGATTACTAGACAAATTACTCAGGTCTACAAATTTATTTTAGAATTTTTGGAGTTCCAGAAGTTTGCGTTAGTTACAGATTACTACAGACTATTCTGTTTTTGACAGATTCTGTTTTCATTGTGTTGCTTGCTTATTTTGATGACTCTATGGCTAGTAAAATAGTTTATAAACCATAGAGAAGTTGGAATACAGTAGGTTTAACACCAATATAAATAAAGAATGAGTTCATTACAGTACCTTGAAGTGGTGTTTTGTTTTCTTTAAGCTAACGGAGCTTACGAGTCTTCATTAAGTTTTGTGTTGTGAAGTTTTCAAGTTTTGGGTAAAGATTCGATGGACTATGGAATAAGGAGTGGCAAGAGCCTAAGCTTGGGGATTCCCAAGGCACCCCAAGGTAATATTCAAGGATAACCAAGCGTCTAAGCTTGGGGATGCCCCGGAAGGCATCCCCTCTTTCGTCTACTTCCATCGGTAACTTTACTTGGAGCTATATTTTTATTCACCACGTGATATGTGTTTTGCTTGGAGCGTCATTTTATTTTATTTAGCTTTGCTTGATGTTTGAATAAAATACCAAGATCTGAAATTATTAAATGGGAGAGTCTTCACATAGTTGCATAATTATTAAACTACTCATTGATCTTCACTCATATCTTTCGGAGTAGTTTGTTGTTTGCTCTAGTGCTTCACTTATATCTTTTAGAGCACGGCGGTGGTTTTATTTTGAAGAAATATATGAACTCTCATGCTTCACTTATATTATTTTGAGAGTCTTTAGAACATCATGGTAATCTGCTTTGGTTATGAATTTAGTCCTAATTTTATGGGCATCCAAGAGGGATATAATAAAATCTTTCATATAAAGTGCATTGAATACTATGAGAAGTTTGATTCTTTATGATTGTTTTGACATATGAAGATGGTGATACTAGAGTCATGCTAGTTGAGTAGTTGTGAATTTGATAAATACTTGTCTTAAAGTTAGTGATTTCCGTAGCATGCACGTATGGTGAACCGTTATGTGATGAAGTCGGGGCATGATTTATTTATTGATTGTCTTCCTTATGAGTGGCGGTCGGGGATGAGCGATGGTCTTTTCCTACCGATCTATCCCCCTAGGAGCATGTGTGTAATACTTTGCTTTCATAACTTGTAGATTTTTGCAATAAGTATATGAGTTCTTTACGACTAATGTTGAGTCCATGGATTATACGCACTCTCCTTCCTTCCACCATTGCTAGCCTCTCTTATACCGCGCACTTTTCGCCGGTATCATACACCCACCATATACCTTCCTCAAAACAGCCACCATACCTACCTATCATGGCATTTCCATAGCCATTCCGAGATATATTGCCATGCAACTTTCCACTGTTTTGTGTATTATGACACACTCCATCATTGTCATATTGCTTAGCATGATCATGTAGTTGACATCGTATTTGTGGCAAAGCCACCGTTCATAATTCTTTCATACATGTAACCCTTGATTCATTGCATATCCTGGTACACCGCCGGAGGCATTCACATAGAGTCATATTTGTTCTAAGTATTTAGTTGTAATTCTTGAGTTGTAAGTAAACAAAAGTGTGATGATCATCATTTAGAGCATTGTCCCAGTGAGGAAAGGATGATGGAGACTATGATTCCCCCACAAGTCGGGATGAGACTCCAGACGAAAAAAAGAAAAAAGAGGCCATAAAAAAAGAGAAAAAGCCCAAATAAAAAAACAAAAAAAAATCTGAGAAAAAGAGAGAAGGGACAATGCTACTATCCTCTTACCACACTTGTGCTTCAAAGTAGCACCATGATCTTCATGATAGAAAGTCTCCTATGATATCACTTTCATATACTAGTGGGAATTTTTATTATAGAAGTTGGCTTGTATATTCCAATGATGGGCTTCCTCAAAATGCCCTAGGTCTTCATGAGCAAGCGAGTTGGATGAACACCCACTTAGTTTCTTTTGTTGAGCTTTCATATACTTATAGCTCTAGTGCATCCGTTGCATGGCAATCCCTACTCACTCACATTGATATCTATTAATGGGCATCTCCATAGCCCGTTGATACGCCTAGTAGATGTGAGACTATGTTCTCCTTTTGTCTTCTCCACAACCACCATTCTATTCCACATATAGTGCTATGTCCATGGCTTACGCTCATGTATTGCGTGAAGATTGAAAAGTTTGAGAATGTCAAAAGTATGAAACAGTTGCTTGGCTTGTCATCGGGGTTGTGCATGATTTAAATACTTTGTGTGGTGAAGATAGAGCATAGCCAGACTATATGATTTTGTAGGGATAGCTTGCTTTGGCCATGTTATTTTGAGAAGACATGATTGCTTTGTTAGTATGCTTAAAGTATTATTATTTTTATGTCAATATGAACTTTTGTCTTGAATCTTTCGGAACTGAATATTCATACCACAATTAAGAAGAATTACATTGAAATTATGCCAAGTAGCACTCCGCATCAAAATTATCTTTTATCATTTACCTACTCGAGGACGAGCAGTGAATTAAGCTTGGGGATGCCTGATACGTCTCCAACGTATCTATAATTTTTGATTGCTCCATGCTATATTATCTACTGTTTTGGACATTATTGGGCTTTATTATCCACTTATATATTATTTTTTTGACTAACCTATTAACCCAGAATTGCTGTTTTTTTGCCTATTTCAGTGTTTCCAAGAAAAGGAATATCAAACGGAGTCGAAACGGAATGAAACCAACTGGAGAAGTTATTTTTGGAAGGAAAGCTACCGAAAAGACTTGGAGTGCACGTCAGGAAAGAAACTAGGGAGCCACGAGGCAGGGGGCGCGCCCTCCACCCTCGTGGGCCCCTCGTGGCTCCCCTGACGTATTTCTTCCGCCTATATATATATATCCATATACCCTAAAACGATCAGGGAACAGAATAGATCTGGAGTTCCGCCGCCACAAGCCTCTGTAGCCACCAAAAGTCAATCGGGACCCTGTTCCGGCACCCTGCCGGAGGGGGGAACCCTCACAGGTGGCCATGTTCATCATCCCGGCGCTCTCCATGACGAGGAGGGAGTAGTTCACCCTCGGGGCTGAGGTTATGTACCAGTAGCTATGTGTTTGATCTCTCTCTCTCTCTCTCTCTCTCTCTCTCTCTCTCGTGTTCTTGATTTGGCACGATCTTGATGTATCACGAGCTTTGCTATTATAGTTGGATCTTATGTTGCTTCTCCCCCTCTACTCTCTTGTAATGGATTGAGTTTTCCCTTTGAAGTAATCTTATCGGATTGAGTCTTTATTGATTTGAGAACACTTGATGTATGTCTTGCCGTGTGTATCTGTGGTGACAATGGGATATCACGTGATTCACTTGATGTATGTTTTGGTGATCAACTTGCGAGTTCCGCCCATGAACTTATGCATAGGGCTTGGCACACGTTCTCGTCGTGATTCTCCGGTAGAAACTTTGGGGCACTCTTTGAGGTTCTATGTGTTGGTTGAATAGATGAAGCTGAGATTGTGTGATGCATATCGTATAATCATACCCACGGATACTTGAGGTGACATTAGGGTTTTGGTTGATTTGTGTCTTAAGGTGTTATTCTAGTACGAACTCTAGGGCTGTTTGTGACACTTATAGGAATAGCCCAACGGATTGATTGGAAAGAATAACTTTGAGGTGGTTTCGTACCCTACCATAATCTCTTCGTTTGTTCTCCACTATTAGTGACTTTGGAGTGAATCTTTGTTGCATGTTGAGGGATAGTTATATGATCCAATTATGTTATTATTGTTGAGAGAACTTGCACTAGTGAAAGTACGAACCCTAGGCCTTGTTTCCTAGCATTGCAATACCGTTTACGCTCACTTTTACCACTTGGTACCTTGCTGTTTTTATATTTTCAGATTACAAAAACCTATATCTACCATCCATATTGCTCTTGCATCACCATCTCTTCGCCGAACTAGTGCACCTATACAATTTACCATTGTATTGGGTGTGTTGGGGACACAAGAGACTCTTTGTTATTTGGTTGCAGGGTTGCTTGAGAGAGACCATCTTCATCCTACACCTCCCACGGATTGATAAACCTTAGGTCATCCACTTGAGGGAAATTTGCTACTGTCCTACAAACCTCTGCACTTGGAGGCCCAACAACGTCTACAAGGAGAAGGTTGCGTACTAGACATCACAAGACTTCTCCCATGTCCTCAGGAACAAACGTAACTACTCACAAAACATATTCATGTTCATAATCAGAGGGGTATTAATATGCATAAAGGATCTGAAGATATGATCTTCCACCGAATAAACCAACTAGCATCAACTACAAGGAGTAATCAACACTACTAGCAACCCACAGGTACCAATCTGAGGTTTTGAGACAAAGATCGAATACAAGAGATGAACTAGGGTTTGAGAGGAGATGGTGCTGGTGAAGATGTTGATGGAGATTGACCCCCTCCCGCTGAGAGGATCGATGGTGATGACGATGGCGACAATTTCCCCCTCCTGGAGGGATGTTTCCCCGGCAGAACAGCTCCGCCGAAGCCCTAGATTGGTTCCGCCAAGGTTCCGCCTCGAGACGGCAGCGCTTCGTCCCGAAAGCTTCCTTCTGATTTTTTCCAGGGCGAAAGACTTCATATAGCCAAAGATGGGCACCGGAGGCCTGCCAGGGGGCCCCGAGGCAGGGGGCGCGCCCAGGGGGTAGGGCGCGCCCCCACCCTCGTGGATGGTGGGTGGCCCCCCTCTGGTGCTTTCTTCGCCCAATATTTTTAATATATTCCAAAACTATCTTCCATGAAATTTCAGGACTTTTGGAGTTGTGCAGAATAGGTCTCTAATATTTGCTCCTTTTCCAGCCCAGAATTCCAGCTGCCGGCATTCTCCCTCTTCATGTAAACCTTGTAAAATAAGAGGGAATAGGCATAAGTATTGTGACATAATGTGTAATAACAACCCATAATGCAATAAATATTGATATAAAAGCATGATGCAAAATGGACGTATCACCTACCAATTTGGACGGCCGGCCAATAATCCCAGACAAAGGGAGCACCATGTTGTAGTCCCACATCTTCATCTCAATGCATGCATGCAAATCATGTGCTTTTCCAGCTAAGACTAGGATATGGTTGTGACCCGATTCTTATGGATACTAGTATGCATACACGTGCAATGCACGTAGTATTGTGATGTATTTTTGGTAAATGACAAAAGTTGCAGATTTAAGACAAATAAATAGTGATCCATGAATGAAGATATTAACTATTATAAACTCTCTTTTTTTGGGGGCTTAGTAATACAAACTCTACTATTTTTTAAGGCTAACTCTACTGTTTGGTGACATAGAAGATTCAGAAGATGTACATTCATTTGCTTTCTCTTCCTACATACCCCCTCCTAAACTATTGCGTTTGGGCTCAAACCGTTATGCACTGAAGCTGCAACATGGCCCATGAGGCACTAAGTATTGGCCTTTTGTTTTGGGACAAGGACAAGTGACAGTTCTAGAACACAGTGCATGCAACTAGTGTTGTACTATTCATTGTACTGTTTACTACGAATCTGCTGCTCTTAGCTATTCGATTTAGGAGACCAATGTTTGGGTTGATGCTCTAGCTCTAATTCAAAACTGGTACAATATATAGTAGTATAGCTAAAGCCTTATCTTCCTTTTGGTCACTTATTTTAATCTTCTATAAATTCTAATCGCATAAAAAATTAATATAAGTTGCATATTATACTACTAACACCCAATAAACAAAACTATTAAGGAAACTACAAAACACATAAGTGTTTCTAACAAGGAATGAATTAAGGGCATTGGTATTACCTAAAACAAGTAAATAACTATAAAAATTGCGTACATTTTTCACAAACTTGTTTGAGTTGATTTGCTCAACCAGCCAAGTGAACCCTTTGAACACAAACTAAAAGAAGCCCGTGAAAATTCTTAGGTTGAGGAATGTGTATTTGATCCTTCCCGCCAGAGTCCTAGTGCAAGTTGGATAGGAATAATAATACCACATACACTTGCCTTGAGAGGAACAGGAACCCAAAACCAGCCATCGATCGATCTTATCTACGTGGTGTGAGTTATGTAGCCCGTGTGGAACGTGGACAGGTCTTAAATGTGGTGTACGTGCATGCCACATTGGGAAACCAAAAGATTGATACCAAAAGAAATAAAATGAAAAATAAACTAAAAATAAAAGACAAAATTTCCCACAATTTGCGCAACAATTGCGATTTTTTAACAATATGAAAAAATAAGCATACAATAGTTGTTTTTTCACAAAAAATGTTTCCTAAGTAGAAATGACTTAGTGGCATTAGTTTTACCCTTTAAGAAGAAAGAAAATAAAAAAATGACAAAATTTGCACACAATTTAGACTAGAATTGAACTATTTAAAATATCCAAGAACAAAAAAATGTTTGCTCACAATGAATGAATTAGTGGCATTCGTATTACCCTCAAAGAAGAAATGAAACAAAAAGTAAAACAAAATCAAAAGAGTGAAGTTTTCTAAGAAAAATTGAATTAGTGGCATTAGATTAGCCTTTAAAAAGAAATAAAAATAAAATAAATTAAAACAATTAAAGATATAATCGCACATAATTTACATAGAAATTACGCTTTCTATAATATGCAAGAATAAGCATATAATAGTGAAATGTTTAGCAAAACAAAGTTTCCTAAGAAGGAATGAATGACTGGCATTGATATTACCCTCAAAGAAGAAAGAAAATGACAACTAAATAAAATCAAAATAAGAAGTTTTCTAAGAAAGAATGAATTAGTGGCACTATTCTTACCATTTAATAAGAAAGAAAATAAAAATAAAATAAAAATAACAAAATTTACACACAGTTTACAATGAAATTGCGTTTTTTATAATATGCAAAAAGAAAAAAAAGAAGGTTGCTAAGAATAAATGAATTAGTGACATTGGTATTACCTCAAAGAAAAAAGAAATGAAATAAAAACAAAAAAATCAAAATAATGAAGTTTTCTAAAATAAATCAATTAGTGGCATTGATATTACCCTTTAATAAGAAATAAAATAAAAGGAAACAAATAATAACAAAATTTGCACACAATTTACAAAGAAATTATGCTTTTGTAATATGCAAGAATAAGAATATTATAGTGAAATTTTGATAAAAAATATGTTTCATAATAAGGAATGAATTAGTGACATTGGTATTACCCTTAAATAATAAATAAAATGAAATCAAAACTAAACCAATATCAAAATAATGATTTTTTCTAAGGAATAATGAATTAATGGCATTAGTATTACCCTTCAAGAATAAATATAATATAAAAAACAAAGCAAAGAATGGTAAGTTTTACACATAGTTTACACCGAGATAAAATCTAAGAAGGACTGAGTTAGTTCCATTGCTATTACCCTTAGAGAAGAAATAAAATGAAATAATTAAAATAACAAAATAATAAAGTTTTCTAAAAAGAATGAATTAGCGGCAGTGGCATTACCTTTTATGAAGAAACAAAATAAAATTGACAAAATTTGCACACAATTTACTCACGAATTGTCTTTTTTAATAATATATGTAAGAATAACCATGTAAGTGGAATTTTAAAAAATCTAAGAAAGGCTGAATTAATGAAATTGGTATTACCAATAAAGAAGAAAGAAATGAAATAAAAACTTATCAAATTCAAAGAATGAAGTTTTCTTAAGAAAAGTTAATTAGTTGCATTGGTATTATACTTGAAGAAGAAAATAAAAATAACTTATAAATTTGCACACAAATTTTCATTGATATTATACTTTTTGTAATATGCAATGAATAAAAATCATATAATAGTGCCCCTATTTTTACTCTAGTATAATTTATATATGCATAGTACCTGCGTGTATACACTTACACTCACCCAACATCCCTAAATACCCATGACGAAAAAATTGAAAAAAGAAACAAATACAAAAAATAGGCAATGAGTAAACAACTTCAAGACCAATAGGAAAATTGATGACCCCAAACACGACAAGTCAAAAATTCAGCCCAAGAAGCCATGACACAACATAAGAAAAAAATGAATCTTGACAAAAGAATAAACGGTTAGACAAGTGACTTACCCAGATTTAAAATTTAGTCAACTTGCATATAACTAAAGTGATAAAAGTTTAGCTTCGTGTCGATGTGAGATACTTTGCAAGATTTCAGATGTGTAGAAGCATTGAGGGAGCTTGCAGGGATGGGCCTGAGGGCATCTCCAACATTGACCCCAAAATGGGCATTGTATTTGTCTGTGGACTGGTTCAAACTTGCACACAGACAGTGATATGTGGGTCGGCTATCCAACCATGTCCCCTAAATGCTCGCCTTTGTTTTTTATGTCCGCGAGCTCAAAATAATAGCATATCAGATCTTTGACGAGTGGAAATATTCAAATGCAACAACAGTTCTAATTTAAGTATTACAATCCAACTAAATTTTGAAATAAAATAGTTTAAAGTTGAATTCAACTCGCACATATGTTCTATTTGTCTTTGTTCTTCTCCCACATATGCTCAATCAAATCTTCTTTGAGCTGCTCATGAGTTGCTCAATGTCGAATTTGTTAATGCATTTGAACGAACTCATCAAACATGGTCAGGTTCTGATGTGAAAGTTGGATAACATCACCCATGTTCTCAAATTCCAGACCTCCAGCCGCATCTTCATGTTGTGCATGATCACACGACATGTCATCACCTCCAACAAGGTCTCCCGATCCCATTGTTTAGCAGGTTCACCAACAACTGCAAAACAGGCTTGAAGCAGTCCAAATTCCCTCTCCACATCATTTCTAGCTTCTTTTTGTGTTTGGGCAAAGTGGGCTCTTTTATCCCCAACTTTCTCAGAGATGGTCTCAATGAAGCTAGCCCACGGAGGATAGATACTGTTAACCAGATAGTAGTCCATGTTGTACTTCAAGGAAATATGCCCTAGAGGCAATAATAAAGTTGTTATTTATATTTCCTTATATCATGATAAATGTTTATTGTTCATGCTAGAATTGTATTAACCGGAAACTTAGTACATGTGTGAATACATAGACAAAACAGAGTGTCCCTAGTATGCCTCCACTTGACTAGCTCATTAATCAAAGATGGTTAAGTTTCCTAACCATAAACATGTGTTGTCATTTGATGAACGGGATCACATCATTAGATAATGATGTGATGGAAAAGACCAGTCCGTTAGCTTAGTATAATGACCATTAAGTTTTATTGCTATTGCTTTCTTCATGACTTATACATATTCCTCTGACTATGAGATTATGCAACTCCCGAATACCGGAACTGGGTGATTATAAAGATGCTCTATAGGTGTCTCTGAAGGTGTTTGTTGGGTTGGCATAGGTCGAGATTAGGACTTAT
Source organism: Aegilops longissima (assembly GCA_021605205.1). NCBI lineage: Eukaryota > Viridiplantae > Streptophyta > Magnoliopsida > Poales > Poaceae > Aegilops > Aegilops longissima. The sequence goes on along the minus strand of CM038679.1, from coordinate 111,422,575 downwards.
CACTCCGAGTGTCGGAGAGGTATCTCTGGGCCCTCTCGGTAATGCACATCACTATAAGCCTTGAAAGCAATGTGACTAATGAGTTAGTTATGAGATAATGCATTACGGAATGAGTAAAAGAGACTTGACGGTAACGAGATTGAACTAGGTATGATGATACCGACAATCAAATCTCGGGCAAGTAACATACCGATGACAAAGGGAATAACATATGTTGTTATTGCCGTTTGACCAATAAAGATCTTCATAGAATATGTAGGAACCAATATGAGCATCTAGGTTCCGCTATTGGTTATTGACCAGAGATGTGTTTCGGTCATGTCTACATAGTTCTTAAACCCATAGGGTCCGCATGCTTAACGTTCGATGACGATTTGTATTATGAGTTATGTGTTTTTGGTGACCGAAGATTGTTCGGAGTCCCGGATGATATCACGAACATGACGAGGAGTCTCGAAATAGTCGAGAGGTAAAGATTGATATATTAGACGATAGTATTCGGACACCGGAATGTTTCGGGTATTTTTTGGAGTATCGAGAGGTTACCGGAACCCCTCGGGGAAAGATATGGGCCATAGGAGGGAGGCTAACCAGCCCACAAGGGGCTGGTGCACCCCCCCAAGGGAGGAGGCCGAATTGGACTAGGGAAGGGGGCGCCACCCCCCTTTCCTTCTCCTACTCACTCTCCTTCCCCCTTTCCACCTCCGAAAGAAGGAAAAAAAGGGGGGCCGAATCCTACTAGGACTGGAGTCCTAGTAGGACTCCCCTCTCCTTGGCGCACCCCTGGTGGCCGGCCTCCTCCCTTCCTCCTTTATATATGGGGACAGGGGGCACCCAAAGGACAACATTTATTCTCTTAGCCGTGTGCGGTGCCCCCCCTCCATAGTTTATTCCTCCGGTCATAGCGTCGTAGTGCTTAGGCGAAGCCCTGCACAGATCACATCACCATCACCGTCACCACGCCGTCGTGCTGACGAAACTCTCCCTCGACCCTCTGCTGGATCAAGAGTTCGAGGGACGTCATCGAGCTGAACGTGTGCAGAGCTCGAAGGTGCCGTACGTTCGGTGCTTGATCGGTTGGATCGCGAAGACACTCGACTACATCAACCGCGTTAAGCTAACGCTTTCGCTTTCGGTCTACGAGGGTACGTGGACATACTCTTCCCTTCTTGTTGCTATGCATCTCCTAGATAGATCTTGCGTGATCGTAGGAATTTGTTTGAAATTGGATGCTATGTTCCCCAACAGTGGCATCCGAGCCAGGTCTATGCGTAGATGATATGCATGAGTAGAACACAAAGAGTTGTGGGCGATAATAGTCATACTTCTTACCACCAACGTCTTATTTTGATTCGGCAGTATTGTTGGATGAAGCGGCCCGGACCAACACTACATGACCACGTTCATGAGACCGGTTCTAGCGACGTGCTTTTGCGCACAGGTTGCTGGCAGGTGTCTGTTTCTCCAACTTTAGTTGAATCAAGTTTGACTATGGCCGGTCCTTGTTGAAGGTTAAAACAACACACTTGATGAAAAATCATTATGGTTTTGATGCATAGGTAAGAACGGTTCTTACTATAAGCCCGTAGCAGCCACGTAAAACTTGCAACAACAAAGTAGAGGACGTCTAACTTGTTTTTGCTGGGCATGTTGTGATGTGATATGGTCAAGACGTGATGAGATATAAATTGTTGTATGAGATGATCATGTTTTGTACAAGTTATCGGCAACTGGCAGGAGCCTTATGGTTGTCGCTTTATTGTATGAATTGCAATCGCCATGTAATTGCTTTACTTTATCACTATGCGTTAGCAATAGTCGTAGAAGCAATAGTTGGCGAGACGACCACGACACTACGATGGAGTTCAAGGTGTCAAGCCGGTGATGATGGAGATCATGACGGTGCTTTGGAGATGGAGATCAAAGGCACAAGATGATGATGGACATATCATGTCACATATTTTGATTGCATGTAATGTTTATCTTTTATGCATCTTATTTTGCTTAGTACGGCGGTAGCACTATAAGATGATCCCTCACTAAATTTCAAGGTATAAGTGTTCTCCCGAGTATGCACTGTTACTACAGTTAAATGTCGTGTCGAGACACCACGTGATGATCGGTGTGATAAGCTCTACGTTCACATACAACAGGTGCAAGCCAGTTTTGCACCTGCAGAATACTCGGGTTAAACTTGACGAGCCTAGCATATGCAGATATGGCCTCGGAACACTGAGACAGAAAGGTCAAATGTGAATCATATAGTAGATATGATCAACATAGAGATGTTCACCATTGAAAAATATTCCATCTCACGTGATGATCAGACATGGTTTAGTTGATATGGATCACGTGATCATTTAGATGACTAGAGGGATGTCTATCTAAGTGGGAGTTCTTAAGTAATATGATAATTGAACTTTAATTTATCATGAACTTAGTCCTGATAGTATTTGCAAATTATGTTGTAGATCAATAGCTCGCGTTATAGCTCCCCGTTTATTTTGATATGTTCCTAGAGAAAAATAAGTTGCAAGATGATAGTAGCAATGAAGCGGACTGGGTCCGTGATATGAGGATTATCCTCATTGCTCGACAGAATAATTAGGTCCTTGATGCACCGCTAGGTAACAGACCTATTGCAGGAGCAGATGCAGACGTTATGAACATTTGGCAAGCTCGATATCATGACTACTTGATAGTTTAGTGCATCATGCTTTACGGCTTAGAATCGGGGCTTCAAAGACGTTTCGAACGCCACGGAGCATATGAGATGTTCCAAGAGCTGAAATTGGTATTTCAAGACTCATGCCCATGTCAAGAGGTATGAGACCTTTGACAAGTACTTTGCCTACAAGATGGAGGAGAATAGCTCAACTAGTGAGCATGTGCTCAGAATGTCTGGATACTACAATCACTTGAATCAAGTGGGAGTTAATCTTCCAGATAAGATAGTGATTGACAAAATTCTCTAGCCACTATCACCAAGCTACTAGAACTTTGTGATGAACTATAATATGCAAGGGATGATGAATATGATTCCCGAGCTCTTTGCGATCCTGAAATCGGCGAAGGTAGAAATCAAGAAAGAGCATCAAGTGTTGATGATTAACAAGACCACTAGTTTCAAGAAAAAGGGCAAGGGAAAGAAAGGGAACTTCAAGAAGAATGGCAAGCAAGCTTCCACTCGCATGAAGAAGCCCAAAGCTAGACCCAAGCCTGAAACTAAGTGCTTCTACTGCAAAGGAAATGGTCACTGGAAGCGGAACTGCCCCAAATACTTGGCGGATAAGAAGGATGGCAAAGTGAAAAAAGGTATATATGATATACATATTATTGATGTGTAATTTACTAGTGTTCATAGCAACCCCTTGGTATTTGATATCAGTTTAGTTGCTAAGATTAGTAACTCAAAACGGGAGCTGCAGAATGAACAGAGACTAGTTAAGGACGAGGTGACGATGTGTGTTGGAGGTAATTCCAAGGTTGATACGATCACCATCGCACACTCCCTCTACCTTCGGGATTAGTGTTGTACCCGAAATAAATGTTATTTGGTGTGTGTGTTGAGCATGAATATGATTTGATCATGTTTATTGCAATACGGATATTCATTTAACTCAGAGAATAATTGTTGTTCTGTTTACATGAATAAAACCTTATATGGTTGTCGGTGTCAAAACCGGCGGATCTCGGGTAGGGGGTCCCGAACTGTGCGTCTAGGCGGATGGTAACAGGAGACAAGGGACACGATGTTTTTACCCAGGTTCGGGCCCTCTCGATGGAGGTAATACCCTACTCCTGCTTGATTAATATTGATGATATGGGTAGTACAAGAGTAGATCTACCACGAGATCAAGGAGGCTAAACCCTAGAAGCTAGCCTATGGTATGATTGTTCTTCGTCCTACGGACTAAAACCCTCCGGTTTATATAGACACCGGATAGGTTAGGGTTCCACAGAGTCGGTTACAATGGTAGGAGATCTACATATCCGTATCGCCAAGCTTGCCTTCCATGCCAAGGAAAGTCCCATCCGGACACGGGACGAAGTCTTCAATCTTGTATCTTCATAGTCTTGGAGTCCGACCGTGACGATAGTCCGGCTATCCGGACACCCCCTAGTCCGGGACTCCCTCAGTAGCCCCTGAACCAGGCTTCAATGATGATGATCCGGCGTGTTGATTGTCTTCGGCATTGCGAGGCGGGTTCCTCCTCCGAATACTTCATAGAAGGTTTTGAACACAAGGATAGTGTCCGGCTCTGCAAAACAAGTTCCACACAACATCGTAGAGAGAATAATTTTTGCACAGATCTGCTGACGTATCCCGCGGCATGACATCACACCACGGCAAGGCCTTTATATGAATCGTTTTTTACTGTTCCCACCTCAGCGTGTTTAGCGAGGCGGTTTCCTTGGTACGTATTATCAAAGCATAGATCGTGCCCCCTTATTCCGGGATTCTCATCAATGCAGACGTGGGTAACCCATCCGCGCCATTGATTACGGCGCTTGGGAAATAAGCGAGTTTTACCAGGCTGGTGGGGGACGCATAGCTTCGTCCGTCTATATAAGGGGATAAGGATCCACCTTTTCACCTACGCCTTCTTCCTCCTTTGCTTATCCATTTCCGCGCACTCGAGCTTCAGCGCCCAAGTCCACACATACCACCTCAACCTTTCTCCAATCATGTCAGGAGCGGGAGGCAGGTGGATGGCCTCCTCCGTCACGGAGGGGCACATCGCCAGACTGCGGGAGGCCGGATACTTGTCCGGCAACATCACGCACAGGCTTCCCGACGAGGGGCAGCTCATTCCGACCCCTGGGCCCCGTGAGAGGGTGGTGTTTCTCCCCCACTTCCTCCGCAGACTAGGCTTTCCTCTTCATCCATTTGTCCGGGGGCTCATGTTCTACTACGGTCTGGACTTCCACGACCTGGCCCCGAATTTCATCCTCAACATCTCGGCGTTTATCGTCGTGTGCGAGGCTTTCCTCTGCATCCCGCCCCACTTCGGCTTATGGTTGAAGATCTTCAACGTCCGGCCGAAGGTAGTGGGCGGCCGCTGCAGGAGTCGGAGGCGCCATGGTTGGCAAGATGGCCAAAGTCCCATGGCTCAAGGTGCCTTCGTGGAGACAATAAAGGGGTGGCAATCGGGTGGTTCTACATCACCGAGCCCCGCAACACCAAATGGGTGGCGGCCCTGAATTCAGATCTGGCTTCCCACACGGCTCTCGCCATGGAAAGAGACGGGCTGGCGACGGGGGAATTCGGACGAGACATCCAGACTGCAAACATGCGTCCGAAACCTGGTGGCCAAGAATCTTAGGCTGGTCGACGTAATCCAGGTGATGCTCATCCGCCGGATTCTCCCATGCCGACAACGGGCTTTTAACTTGTGGGAGTTCGATCCGGCACAGCACCAAACCTTGAGCCGGCTCTTCGACACTACATACGAAGACGCCTGGAAGGTGCTGTTCAAGGGCGCTGAAGCCCCAGCATCCGCTACCAAAGATCGCGGATATAGCTCGCAGCGTCCAGCCAGCGAGGTAAGTCATTTTACCCTTTACGGGACTCTTTTTTCATAGATTGACTCTACATGGGATCTAAAACTCCCTAATCTTTGACAGGACTGGCTGAAGACGTCCGGACAGATTAACTGTCCGGCTCCTTTGCCGGAAGATCCGGAGAACGCCCGATTGACGGGACTGCTGGCTCCGGCGCCGTACATGGTGCCGGAGAAGAAGGCCAAGAAGGAGGCCACGGGAACTCGAAGGAGCTCCCGACGCCAAGTGCTGTCAGATTCCGAAGCGGAATCCTCTCCTGAAGACGAGGAGGAAGAAGAAGAAGCTCCTCCCCCAGCGGGGGAGGAGAAGAAAAGGAAGGCCGCCCCAACTGGGGAGGCCGGAGGGTCCAAGAAGGGCAGAACCCTTCCTCCGGACTTGTCCGCCAACATCGACGATGACGAGGAGGACTGGCCTACAAGGGCCAAGCCCCTGGCGAGATCGTAAGTGTCCAGATACCCATGGTTTTTTATTATTGCAGAGCATTCTCTAATGTTGAACAACCGTGCAGCCCGCCCAAGGGCGAGTTCGCCGATTCATCGAGCGGGTCCCTGGGCTCATCAGAAATGGAGAGTACCTCGCTTCCGACCGCCTCCTCGCCTCACGCTGCGGGCGACACCGCGGCGGGGCTCCAAGGGGGGCTTGGTCAAGAGGAGGTAGCACAGGAGGTGCCACAAGGCGATCTCACGGACTCCAGGCGCGCGGGGGGCAAGATCCCCAGGGGCTCTATGCCCGACCCTCGTCCGGACTCCATGCCGGAACCATCAGCGGTTCCGGAGTCCGGACAGCGGATCCTTCGCAAGAAGGGTAAGACGCCGGTGTCCTCCGTCCAACCGGAGGCACTGGATAGCTTACAGGAGGCGCTTAACAGCGCTTCCATCAAGGAGGAACATCGCACTATCATGAGTGCGGTGATCCGGACAGTTCAGTCCGCCAAGAGCGGACTGACCGAAGCATGTACCAGCCTTCTAACAGGTTTTGAGGTAAGTTTTAGAATATGTAAAAAATATAACCGCATAGACAGTAGCCCCTGATGCTTAGTTCGGTGTTCGGAAAGAAAAGCCGGACTAAGGATCTAATAAGATATACGCAGGAGTCTAACATAAGTATGTCAATATGGGAATGCAGGCTGCGCTGCTGACCTCTACCGCACTGACTGCGGAGGTCAATGTATTGAAGCAGAACCTCGAGTGGTCCGAGAACGAGCTCGGACAAGCCAAGAAGGAGCTCGAGGACATGGAAGGTAAGTAAGACCTTATTGAATAAATACCTTATAGAAAAGGTTTTGGTTGCGAAAAAATAACAGGAATAACATGGGTACTGCTGGGGCCACGAACGAGGTGGCGGCCCTTAAGCAAGCGGTGTCCGTGGTCGAAACAAAGCGGCTATGAACGCACCGAGCGAGAGAAGGGGCGGCGAGCTGGCTAAGGTGCAGGCAAGAGCTCCAAGCTCGTGGAAAAACATGAGAGTTTGGAGCGTGACTCGAAGACTCGAGAGTCCGAGCTCGCCTCGGCTCTTGAGAGTGCCAAAGCTGCTAAGGCCGAGGCCTAAAAAGCCCTCCAAGAAATTGAGTCTTTAAAGAAGATAGCAGCGGGTAAGGCATTCTTTATGCAAAGCAAGCATGTGAGAGTGAATTATCTATTACTTACCCGGATTCGGAGCTCTCCAGGAGCATTCGCAGATTTGCCCCGTAGTGCTTCTGACGCTACCGCATTCTACCGCGCCCAGGAGGGGAGCTCCATGGAGAAGGTGTTCTGGTCTCAGTATGCTGAGGCCGACCATCCGGTGCCCCTTAGCGATCAGCTGAAGCAGCTGGTCGAGCTCCATAAGGTCACCGACAGGCCATGAAGGGCCTTATAGCGCGGCTGTGGCCATTAGAGGCCATGCCCGGGAGCTACTTCGGCTTGGTGCAGCGGCTGGTGGACGCCGCCTGCTTGAGGTCATCAAGCGCTCCGTCTGCATTGAAGGTGTCCGTTGGCCCTTGCCCGTGCTAAAGTGCACCGGGGCAAGCTGGATGCGAGAGGCTTGTGACGGACGGGCCACCGAAGGGCCATGAGCATCGCACGCCCGAAATGTACTATGAGGGCCTCCTGAAGGGTGCCCGTCGAATAGCGGATGAGTGCTCCAGAGATGTAATTTTTGAATAAACTCACATTTGTTATCCTGTACGCTGAAAACTTGTTCATATGCGCTAAGCAACGCTTATTAATTTAAAATATTACCTTATGTGTGGCCGTTTATCAAATTTGAGAGATGGCAAGTCGTTGGCTTCAGCCCCCATGCCACGAGTGCTGGGGTGTTCGGGATAAACTTGAGCACTCTTGTTCCCATTCTTGGGTCCATCTAGGGAGGCGCTCAACACAACGAACAAGGCAACCGGACTTATAATGCTTGAACACTCTCACTTAGCAATAGAATTCTATAATTTTAAATTTTGGCGAAGCCCCTAGTATTCGGAAGACCGAGTTTGGGGCGCTATCCACGCCTTGGCCGGACAATTCCGGTTCCTCGCCTAAGCGGCATAAGTCTTTAGGGACCAAAAAACCTCTCGAACAGCGATCGCTCTCGCCCTATCATGACGGTCAGTTTAGCATTCTCCATCGAGGTGCTCGACCCAAGATAACTGGGCACAATCGCAGTGGTTCTCCGGTGCTACCTGAGCCGATATAGCGGAACGTAAGGTACCAAAATACGGAGCCGCAAACCCAACTATTGACCCAAGACATGATTCGAGCCAATTCATATAATGCTATAAGTTGGGTGCCGACTTGTGAAAGTGTTCGGACTTATCACACCATAATTTTGGGATACTTAAGCCCCTGGTGTATTGGCCGTACCAAAGTGTATGGTTGCAACATGTCATGAAATGAACACATGTATATATAAAGGAAATAGAGCAATAATAAGCAAAAGCTATGTATTGTTTATTCAAAAAGATACTGCAATAGAAGCAGAACGATACAAATAGTGCGGTAAGCAAGGGATGGGACTATCTAACATGTCCCCCTCCAGGGGTAAGCTGCTGGATGATATGTAAAACAGGTATAATGCTCGTAATAGAGACCAACTGAACGCTTGACGTGGCTTTCCGCTTCCCTGGCTGTTGCACCGGGAGTTCGGCGATTCGAGTGCCGGACAGGACTTCTCAAAGACGGAGTCCTGGAAGTAAAAAAAGGAAGAAAAAGAAAAAAAAAGAAAAAGGAAGTGACACAAACGGGAGCCCCTGGTGCGGTCGAGCCGCATTCTTGGTGTGCCGTTGTCTTGCCCCTCCCCATGTGCCCATGGTATCTCCAGAGCGTAATTATGTATGCGTAATACTAGCATCGCAATTTCGCGAGGGCTGGGGTTGGGGCGGATTGCTACCGTGCTTGAATCGTGCTGTGGTCTTGTCCTGTGTTACTCCGGCGCGCTTGGCGGTGTCCGGACGCTTAGTGGCCGGACTCGAGAATTGCCGTGAGAGGCTGCTTTGTACCTCCACCGCGAGGGCCGCTGTGCTCTCTCCGCTCGAGAGAGCGCTCGTGTTTCCATTGACCGTGATTACTCCTCGAGGGCCCGCATCTTGAGCTTGAGGTATGCGTGAGGCGGCACCGCATTGAACTTTGCAAATGCGGTTCGTCCGAGCGATGCATGATAGCCGCTGCGAATGGGACGATGTCAAGATTAACTCTTCGCTTCGGAAGTTGTCCGGAGATCCGAAGACCACTTCGAGTGTGACTGAGCCTGTGCAATTGGCCTCTACACCCGGTATGACGCCTTTAAAGGTCGTCTTTGTAGGTTTAATCCTTGAGGGGTATATGCCCATTTTGCGATCAGATCCCGATAAAGCAGTTCAGGCTGCTACCGCCATCCATCAGACTCGGTGAGGTGAAATCCACAATAATTGGGTCAAGAACCAATGCGGCGAAGCCGCCGTGACGGATGCTAGTAGGGTGGTCCCTTCGATCGAAGGTGATTGGGCAGGAAGACCATGGGTTGAACTTTGGGGCGACTGGCTCCATCGCATATACGTCCCGCAGTGCACGCTTCCGCTCCCTTTTGGGTATGTGGGTTGCGTATATCATGTTCACCGTCCGCACTTGTGTGGGAAAACCTTTCTGTCCTCTATTGTTCGGCGGCCGGGGCTCTTCCTCGTCATCGCTATGCAGCCCCTTGTCATTGAGTTCGCACTTAACTTGCTCGCTTGTTTGAACACCCAACAATCCCTGTTGGTGTGATTGGCTGGTTTTTCGGGGGTGCCATGTATTTGGCACAAGCGATCGAGTATGCGGTCCAAGTTGGACGGGCCCTGGGTATTTCTTTTGAATGGCTTTTTCCACTGACCGAGTTTAGAGCCTCTGAATCCAGCATTAACGGTCAGATCTTCAGATATCGCCGTTAATGCGGTAGCTTATTCTTGTTGCGCGCGACCGCCATTGTTGTCCTTGGTATCCGGACTATCCGGATGTTTGGCCAAGTTGTTGCTTCGAGCTAGCCAGCTGTCCTCTCCCGTACAAAAGCGAGTCATGAGGGTTGTGAGGGCTGCCATAGATTTCAGCTTTTCCTGTCCTAGGTGCCGGGCAAGCCACTCGTCGCGGATGTTATGTTTGAAGGCTGCAAGGGCCTCTGATCCGGACGATCGACGATTTGATTTTTCTTTGTTAGGAACCGAGTCCGAATTGTCATGCCGATTCTTCCGCTGCTGAATTATGTGGCTAAGGTCATCGGCGTCTGGTGGTCGCACATATGTGCCTGGAAGTTATCAAGGAATGCGGCTTCCAGGTCCTCCCAACAACCAATTGATTCTGCTGGCAAGCTATTGAGACAGTGTCGAGCTGGTCCTTTGAGCTTGAGTGGGAGGTATTTGATGGCATGTAGATCATCACCGCAGGTCAGGGGCGGGCCCAGGATTCATAGAGTGTGTATTCAAAATTTCGAAGGTTACAATTTTTTTGCATCCTCTTGTTTTCGGCAAGTATAAATGATTATAGCACAATGTTATATGAATTGTATAATATAAATGTATAATTGGGAATAATATCTCAGATTCATATAATTGGTCATAACCTGATTTTTTTTAACGGGGATCATAACTTGGAATTGCTCAACATATGAAAGGACAAATTATTTATAACATATCAAAGTGGCGAAATCTGGTACAAATGGAGGGTACAATCGATAGTACTAATGTCGATTCATCCAAAACAAATTCACATCCGGTACTACTATGCCCATGTCTTCAAAAAAAGGAAAAGATTTGACCAACAAACAACTATGAAGCACCTCCATAGATTGAATCGGAGACAACAATCCAAAATTTAACCCAAAAGGCCCTAACGTGATCACATTAGATGAAGAAAGATTATAAACGATTCGAAAGGATCGATCGTTGATCGACGAATGAGATCGATGCCTCGACTCAATCTCCGCGCCGGATGTATGCGCTGCACCGTCCTGCTCGCCGACATCGCGCGATGCCCTTTGCCGCCCGGCTTGTAAGCGGCGTATAGCGATCGTAACTAGGAGTGTGGAGGCGCCGGTTCGTGTGAACGATCGATCGTGCAATTGACCCCACGTCCACTAGATAAAAGATAATTGGGCCACTGGGCCATGTTGAGCGGGAGAGAAGGAGAGAAACGGAAACGGGCTGGCTATTCCCTTGGGCTGAAAACGCATGCAGCCTGCTATTCAGCGTAAATATTGTCTTTTTTTGATATAATACATGGTACGCACGTTATATATGCAAATTTCTTTGGCAAAAATTATGGGTATTCAACTGAATACCCATGAATTGAACTGGGCCCGCCCCTGCCGTAGGTCATGTGGATATGGAGGAGATAATCCTCAATCCAGACCGCGGGATCTGTGGTACCATCGTATGATTCGATGTTTACGGGCTTGAAGCCCTCGGGGATTTGATGATCCATTACTTCATCTATGAAGCATAGTGGGTGTGCGGCGCCTCTGTATTGGGCTATATCACGACGTAGCTCATATGAGCTTTGTCTACTGTGTTCGGCCCGGCCGATTTTCTGTATCCGGCGCGACGGTGGTCATCCCGCATTGCTGGGCGCCCACGCGATCCGTAGATCGATCTTTTATGTTTTGCTTTATCCTCCAATATAACTCGCAAAGTCCGGCGCGCTTTTCCGCCCTTGGTACTTTTTGAGCGGCGTTGGGGTGTCGCTGAGCGGAGGGTCTAGAGGTCTTCTATCACGGCCACGGGTGGCGGTCTGCCATGTCATGCGCCGGTGACTTGGGTGCTTCTTCCTCTAGTCGAGGCAACGACCCGCGCTTGGGGTAGCTTTTGGAGGGCGCTCGAGTTCATACTCTTCGCCGCAAGGACTTTAGTCCACCCGTCGCCCAGCAGGTCTTGGTCAGCTCTAAGTTGTTGCTGCGCTTTCTTGAGGCTGCTTGTCGTGGCTATAAGCCCGCGTCAAACGCCCTGCTCGGCGGGATCCTCGAGCACGACAAACTCGTCGTCGCCGAGGCTTGCCTCATCTTCGGAGGGAGGCGATAATTATCGCCCTCAACCTCTCTTTATGCTGACCGTCAGGCGGACTTGCTTCTCCTCCTCATGCGCTTGAGTCCCGCCGAGGGGTTCTCTTGACACGTCCGGGTGTTATTATCTCCCATGCCGGAATCACCGCTTTTATTGTGGCGGATTTAGAGCGGCGCCACGACGCCGGGCGCTCGGCTGTTTCTTGGAGGGGTCATCCTCCGTTGTTCCATCGCCGCTCCCATCTTTTGGGATGTCCACCATATATATGTCATATGACGAGGTGGCCTTCCAAAGCCTCAGTAGGCGCTGGTCTTGATCATCTCCGGCATCATCGCCCATACCGCCGATGTCTTCGAGTCGTAGTCTAGCATGTCGGTTAAATCATCGGCAGTGGCTACAAAGTGGGTGGTGGGTGGGTGTTGAATTTCTTCGTCGTCCGCATCCCAACCTTCCTGTCCTTATTCCGCCAGGCTCTCCGGATAAAGAGAGAGTTTTAGTGAATTCAGGATGTCGCCAAGGGCGAAAAGAAAAATGTCCGCGACAATGAACTCCATGACCGCGCCCAATCGGATTCGATTGGCGGGCGCGGAGGTTGAGTCCGAGAGGAGTCCGTCACCCCGAGTCAAGGTCTTCGCAGCGACAGGGATGGAGTTCGCTCAATCGTCGTAGAGATTGTAGCCCCGAGGCGGTGTCCAACCACTCATCCTCGATCGGGAATCCGACCGGATTAAGGGTCGGAGCGGATATCGGTGCGGCCTCGTGGCACCGCTCGCCGCAGAGCTAGATCATGCCCATCGAGACAAGTCGGGCGCTGCTTACGCGGCTCAATCCGTCAAGATCAAGTCCTCGCGGATATCGGCCATATAGTTTAAACTTCCAAATCTGACCGATGGCTGGGGCATAGCTTTCGATCTGCTCCAGATGGCTGCTTAATTGGCCCGCAGCAAAGCCGCCAACACGAAGATCTGTCGGGAGAAAAGTCTCACCCGGACCGCGTCGTTGTTGATGATCGAAGGAGCCATCGGGCCTATCGGTGACGACACGAGGAACTCTCAATGAAAGCACCAATGTCGGTGTCAAACCGGCGGATCTCGGTAGGGGGTCCCGAATCAAGGCCTAGGCGGATGGTAACAGGAGACAAGGGACACGATGTTTTACCCAGTGTTCGGCCCTCTCGATGGAGGTAATACCCTACTCCCCTTGATTAATATTGATGATATGGGTAGTACAAGAGTAGATCTACCACGAGATCAATGAGGCTAAACCCTAGAAGCTAGCCTATGGTATGATTGTTCTTCGCCCCACGGACTAAAACCCTCCGTTTATATAGACACCAGATAGGTTAGGGTTACATGAGTCGGTTACAATGGTAGGAGATCTACATATCCAGATCGCTAAGCTTGCCTTCCACGGCAAGGAAAGTCCCATCCGGACACGGGACGAAGTCTTCAATCTTGTATCTTCATAGTCTTGGAGTCCGGCCGTGACGATAGTCTGGCTATCCGGACACCCCCTAGTCCGGGACTCCCTCAATGGTCATACACCCAATGTGAATGGTTTATTGAATCTCAATCGTTGTGATACACATATTCATAATTGATGCCAAAAGATGCAAAGTTGATAATGATAGCGCAACATACTTGTGGCACTGCCATTTAGGTCATATTGGTGTAACACGCATGAAGAAACTCCATGCGGATGGACTTTTGGAATCACTTGATTATGAATCTTTTGATAATTGCGAACCATGCCTCATGGACAAGATGACTAAAACTCCGTTCTCCGGAACAAAGGAGCGAGTAACTTGTTGGAAATAATACATACCGATGTATGCGGGACGATGAGTGTTGAGGCTCGCGGCGGGTATCTTTATTTTCTGACCTTCATAGATGATTTGAGCAGATATGGGTATATCTACTTAATGAAACATAAGTCTGAAACATTTGAAAAGTTCAAATAATTTTAGAGTGAAGTGGAAAATCATCGTAACAAGAAAATAAAGTTTCTATGATCTGATCGCGGAGGTGAATGTTTGAGTTACGAGTTTGGTCTTCATTTGAAACAATGTCGAATAGTTTCACAACTCACGCCACCTGGAACACCACAACGTAATGGTGTGTCCGAACGTCGTAACTGTACTTTATTAGATATGGTGCGATCTATGATGTCTCTTACCGAGTTACCACTATCGTTTTGGGGTTATGCATTAGAGACAACCGCATTCACGTTAAATAGGGCACCATCTAAATCCGTTGAGATGACACCGTATGAACTGTCGTTTGGCAAGAAACCTAAGCCGTCATTTCTTAAAGTTTGGGGTTGTCATGCTTATGTGAAAAAGCTTCAGCCTGATAAGCTCAAACCCAAATTGGAGAAGTGCGTCTTCATAGGATACCCAAAAGAAACTGTTGGATACACCTTCTATCACAGATTTGAAGGTAAAATATTTGTTGCTAAAAATGGATACTTTCTAGAGAAGGAGTTTCTCTCGAAAGAAGTGAGTGGGAGGAAAGTAGAACTTGATGAGGTAATTGTACCTTCTCTCGAATTGGAAAGTAGTTTATCACAGAAATCAGTTCAAGTGATGCCTACACAAATTAGTGAGGAAGCTAATGATGATGATCATGAAACTTCAGATCAAGTTACTACCGAAACTCGTAGGTCAACCAGAGCATGTACCAGAGTGGTACGGTAATCCTGTTCTGGGAGTCATGTTACTAGACCATGATGAACCTACGAACTATGAGGAAGCGATGATAAGCCCAGATTCCGCAAAATGGCTTGAGGCCATGAAATCTGAGATGGGATCCATGTATGAGAACAAAGTGTGGACTTTGGTTGACTTGCCCAATGATCGGCAAGCCATAGAGAATAAATGGATCTTCAAGAGGAAGACAGACGCTGATGGTAGTGTTACTATCTACAAAGCTCGACTTGTCGCAAAAAGTTTTTTTTGACAAGTTCAAGGTGTTGACTATGATGAGATTTTCTCACTCGTAGCGATGCTTAAGTCTGTCCGAATCATGTTAGCAATTGCCACATTTTATGAAATCTGACAAATGGATGTCAAAACCGCATTCCCTAATGGATTTCTTAAAGAGGAGTTGTATATGATGCAACCAGAAGGTTTTTGTCAATCCTAAAGGTGCTAACAAAATGTGCAAGCTCCAGCGATCCATCGATGGACTGGTGCAAGCATCTCGGAGTTGGAATATACGCTTTGATGAGTTGATCAAAGCATATAGTTTTATACAGACTTGCCGTGAAGCCTGTATTTACAAGAAAGTGAGTGGGAGCACTACTGCCTTTCTGATAAGTATATGTGAATGACATATTGTTGGTCAGAAATGATGTATAATTTTCTGGAAAGCATAAAGGAGTGTTTGAAGGAGTTTTTCAAAGAAAGACCTCGGTGAAGCTGCTTACATATTGAGCATCAAGATCTATAGAAATAGATCAAGACGGTTGATAAGTTTTTCCAATGAGTACATACCTTGACAAGATTTTGGAGTAGTTCAAAATGGAATAGTCAAAGGAGTTCTTGCCTGTGTTGCAAGGTGTGAAGTTGAGTAAGACTCAAAACCCGACCACGGCAGAAAATAGAAAGAGAATGAAAGTCATTCCCTATGCCTCAGTCATAGGTTCTATAAAGTATGCTATGCTGTGTACCAGACCTATTGTGTACCTCACCATGAGTTTGGCAAGAGGGTACAATAGTGATCCAGGAGTGGATCACTGGACATCGGTCAATATTATAGAATAAGAATATGTTTCTCGGTTATGGAGGTGACAAAGAGTTCGTCGTAAAGGGTTACATCGATGCAAGCTTTGACACTGATCCAGATGACTCTGAGTCTCAATCTGGATACATATTGAAACTGGGAGCAATTAGTTAGAGTTGCTCCGTGCAGAGCATTGTAGACATAGAAATTTGCAAAATACATACATATCTGAATGTGGCAGACCCGTTGACTAAACTTCTCTCACAAGCAAAACATGATCACACCTTAGTACTCTTTGGCTGTTAATCACATGGCGATGTGAAACTAGATTATTGACTCTAGTAAACCCTTTGGGTATTGGTCACATGGCGATGTGAACTATAGGGTGTTAATCACATGACGATGTGAACTAGATTACTGAATCTAGTGCAAGTGGGAGACTGAAGGAAATATGCCCTAAAAGCAGTAATAAAGTTGTTATTTATATTTCCTTATATCACGATAAATGTTTATTATTCATGTTAGAATTGTATGAACCGGAAACTTAGTACATGTGAATACATAGAAAAACAGAGTGTCCCTAGTATGCCTCTACTTGACTAGCTCGTTAATCAAAGATGGTTAAGTTTCCTAACCATAGACATGTGTTGTCATTTGATGAACGGGATCATATCATTAGAGAATGATGTGATGGACAAGACCCATCCATTAGCTTAGCATAATGATCATTAAGTTTTATTGCTATTGCTTTCTTCATGACTTATACATATTCCTCTGACTATGAGATTATGCAACACCCGAATACCAGAGGAACACCTTGTGTGCTATCAAACGTCACAACATAACTGGGTGATTATAAAGATGCTCTACAGGTGTCTCCAAAGGTGTTTTTTGGGTTGGCATAGATCGAGATTAGGATTTGTCACTCCGAGTGTCGGACAGGTATCTCTGGGCCCTCTCGGTAATGCACATCACTATAAGTCTTGCAAGCAATGTGACTAATGAGTTAGTTACAGGATGATGCATTACGGAACAAGTAAAAGAGACTTGCCGGTAACGAGATTGAACTAGGTATTATGATACCGACGATCGAATCTCAGGCAAGTAACATACCGATGACAAAGGGAATAACATATGTTGTTATTGCGGTTTGACCGATAAAGATCTTCGTAGAATATGTAGGAACCAATATGAGCATCCAGGTTCCGCCATTGGTTATTGACCGGAGATGTGTCTCGGTCATGTCTATATAGTTTTCGAACCCATAGGGTCCGCACGCTTAACGTTCGGTGACGATTTGTATTATGAATTATGTTTTTTTGGTGACCGAAGATTGTTCGAAGTCCCGGATGAGATCACGGACATGTCGAGGAGTCTCAAAATGGTCGAGAGGTAAAGATTGATATATTGGACGATAGTATTCGGACACCGGAATGGTTCCTGAGTGTTTCGGGTATTTTTCGGAGTACCGAGAGGTTACCGGAACCCCCTGGGGAAAGATATGGGCCATATGGGCCATAGGAGGGAGGCTAACCAGCCCACAAGGGGCTGGTGCGCCCCCCACAAGGGAGGAGGCTGAATAGGACTAGGGAAGGGGGCGCCACCCCCCTTTCCTTCTCCTACTCCCTCTCCTTCCCCCTTTCCACCTCCAGAAGAAGGAAAAAAAGGGGGGTCGAATCCCACTAGGACTAGAGTCCTAGTAGGACTCCCCTCTCCTTGGCGTGCCCCTGGTGGCCGGCCTCCTCCCCTCCTCCTTTATATATGGGGGCAGGGGGCACCCCAAAGGACAACAATTATTCTCTTAGCCGTGTGCGGTGCCCCCCTCCATAGTTTACTCCTCCGCTCGTAGCGTCGTAGTGCTTAGGCGAAGCCCTGCGCGGATCACATCACAATGCCGTCGTGCTGACGAAACTCTCCCTCGACCCTCTGCTGGATCAAGAGTTCGAGGGACGTCATCGAGCTGAACGTGTGCAGAACTCGGAGGTGCCGTACGTTCGGTGCTTGATCGGTTGGATCGCGAACACGTTCGACTACATCAACCACGTAAAGCTAATGCTTCCGCTTTCGGTCTACGAGGGTATGTGGACACATTCTTCCCTTCTCGTTGCTATGCATCTCCTAGATAGATCTTGTGTGATCGTAGGAAATTTTTTGAAATTGCATGCTACGTTCCCCAACAGTACTGATGCCCATTGACAATATTGTTGAAGGGAGGAGCCTGTCCTTTAGTCGACCTAATAAATAATGGAGACCACTGCAGCACATTGATATCATTGTGAGACTCGGACGTGCCAAAAAAAGTGTGCCACACCCAGAGGTCATGTGATGCAAATGCTTCAAGAATGATGGTGGGCTAGCTTCTTAACATGGCCCTGATATTGCGCTTGTAAAGCTTTTGGGCAGTTCTTCCATCTCTAGTGCATGCAATCATGAGATTAGAGCATCTCTGGCCATCCTCTTGCTTTCGAGAGTTGCATGAGCCTTTCGGTGTCTGCGATAGTTGGTTCTCTCAAGTACCGAGGTTCAAACACCTTGATCACTACAGTACCAAATCTGACCATGGCATGTTTGCATGTGTTCTCAGACATCCGGAGGTACTCGCCCCACGAATCTGTGACTATGCCATATGCAAGCATCTGCAATGTAGCCATGCACTTCTAGTAACCAAAGAATCCAATTCTTCCCACGACATCCCTCTTCAAGATGAAGTAGTCATCGTAGGACCATACGCCATTGTAGAGGCGATCAAAGACATTTTTTCGCGTCTGAAAGCGCAGGCAAAATTTGTCTGCGAATAGGGCATCGAGGGCAAAGTAGTTGTCCATTAGCGTCAAATGCCTAGGGATGGCACCCGCAGGGTTTGGGTACGGGTGGAGCCACCCCATACCCTTACTCGTCCCATTTGAGCTTACCCGTCACCCATACCCATACCCGCTAGTGGGTACAATTTTTTCCCATACCCGTCACCCGACAGGGTAAATGGGTACCCGTGAATAAAAATACCCATGTTTGAATAACATTAATTTAAGCATCACTTAATTATAAACAACATATAATCATAATTTATAAACAACAACACATACTTATAAACAACAACACATCCTAAAAAGCTACACATTCCATAAAAATCAAACATTTTTTGTAAACAAAACATCAACACATAGTCATAAATAGTAGGACATAGTCATACATTTTAAGTTGACAAACTCACAAGAACGTTTAGAGGTAATTTGTCCATGTATGTTAGATTTTATAAGGGTACATGGGTACGCGGGTATGGGTTATGTGATCCCATAACAGTACCCGCTCTACCCGATGGGTTTGAGATTTACCTATTTATATACCCATGTGTAACGTTTTGTCCCATACCCTTACCCTAATAGGGATTTTACCCGTAGGGTACGTGGGTAATGGGTGCCCATTGCCATCCCAACAAATGCCCCCATCTCTATTCCTATAGCACTCGAGGACCCTTGATTGATCCCTTGAAATTGAGAACATGCCCTTCCACAGGCTCTGCGTCTGCAAGGACCGTCTTCATCATGGTCATTTCATTCGCATAATCCTCCTCGTCGGATGACTCTATGTAGTGCTCGCACATTTACTTCATGTCCGAATCGATTGCTTCAAACAAGGGGCAATTTTTGTAGCTTGGGCATTTCACCAAACACGTGCGGGGCATGGTGACCCCCGCGGGAGCGGATGGTACCTGGGCGGCGGACAAACAAGGGGTGTGGAACAACGGCGTGGCGACCCGATGAAGTGGCGGAGGTCGCGGAGGTCCGACAAGAGGTTGATGGGCGGCCGGGATGGTACAACGTCGACATCGACGAGGGAGGATGTGATGCAGAAAAATGGGGAAGTGATAGAGATGCGGGGTCCAGCTGTGGTTTTGGGTGGGCTGGGGATGTCGAAGTCCTATGTGGCGGCGGTAGGAACTCTCGCAAAGCATCCCCTAATTTTCTTCGGGATTGCCAGAAAACGGACGCACAGGCTGATCCATGCACTGATGCGGGACGATGCTGGATGACAAACTGTGTCCGGACAACGCATCGGTCTGTACGTTTCCGGCTGATTTGAGGGTCCGCTTTGAAGACGCCCTTGTGTTCCAATGACCAACACTGCCAAGGAGGTTCCTGGAATCTACTGCATCAACTGATCTACAGGCTTGAAAGAGCTTGAACAAAATTGGAGTGATCATTATTAGGATTTTTAAGGTACACTCCAATTGCAGCAATATTCCCCACTCCAATTGTAGCAATATTCCCCGCCAGAGAAGGATTGAAATACCTTTTTAGATGCTGAAGGGAGAAAGCGGTTGCAGGCGCGCACCTATACTTTTGGCACAATATACTAGTACTATCAACAAACGGAGCAGCTTTTTTTTTAGCATCAATACAGACACAAGCGCTCATATACACGCGCATACATTCATTCTATGAACGCATACACGCACACCCTATCCTTATGAGCATCTCCGAGAGACTGAGCCGGCATATCATCTTAAGATTTACGAAGTCACCGTAGGTGCCTCGTCGTCGACGGAACGCCTCCTCCCATCGAAAGCAAGATCGCCGAAATCACGAAATAAATCCAGGAATAATGCAAGCACCAGGATTTGAACCCTGGTGGGTTAGGGATACCACTGTCCACCTAACCAACTCAACCAGAGGTTGATTCGCAACAAACGGAGCAGCTAAACCATGCACGCATGCACGCACGGCAGTACTCCTACAACTTATACATACGGTACACGTACAAATTCCACCAGCTAGCTGTTTCGCAAAAAAAATTCCACCAGCTAGCTTGAGGATGGTATACGGACCAGAACGCAGCCGAGCGACACGCACCCGCGCCATCCATCAGCTGCCCGCGGCCGGCCGGTGCTGCCGCCGCCTCCACGATGCGACGATGGCCACAAGCACGAGCAGCACCGCGGCGGCGGCGCCGACGAACGTGCGCACCGGCATCCCGCTTCGCCGCCTCCTCCTGCCTCTCCTCCTCGGTCCGCGCCTCGATCTCCTCCCTCCGCCGGCTTCTTCTCCCGCAGAGCCAGCATCCTCGCTCCCACTGCTGCTACAGGTCGACTGGCAGCTGCAGCTTCGATACGCGCCGGGATCCTCGACGTGAACCGCCTCCTCCACCGGCAGCACCGGCCAGTGCTCCGAAGACGCGGACTCCGTCTCGACGAAGCTGTGCTCGACGTGGAGGTGGCGATGATGACCCGCCGCCAGATCATCCTCCTCCTCCTCCTCCTCCGGCTCGCCGGCCGTGGGGGCTGGCCTTGATCCCGTCGACCACCTCATGACGTTAACTCTTGCTAGCTCTCTCAACTTCTCAAGGACATGGTCACATGGATGCATGCTTGGTTAGATATGCGGCTCGCGGGGTGTGTGCGTGCAGGTTTGCATAAACAAAAGATGTACGGTTGCCTTTGACCACACGTCTGCACCGATGCTGCCTGTCTGTCTGTTCTTGGCGGCAGAAATCCATCGGATCAAAAAGCAAACATCCCAGACTCTGCGTACGCTCCGGATTGGCTGACTTGGAGAAGAAAAGCCAGCGAAGTCACACTGACTTTGCCCTCCGTGAGCCACCAGATCTGAAAACAACGGTTCAGATCAGATGCTATATTTCGAATACGCAAAGCTTGTGTATCATTCATTGATAGATAGAAGAGAGTACAAGATCGGGCATTACACTTTGGGACGTACATGAGAGGCCGGCGTTAAGTGCAACCCCTGAGCAGCTAGAATCGGGGCTGCTCAACCCAAAAAGAAATAGGTCAACCTATGCCTACAATGTTGTGCAATCCGTTGGCTCCGGCACGAGACCAAAGCAAAGCCTCCTGTTGAATGGTCTCGAAAAGGCTGCCGATGGAGGGGCGAAGACTGTCAAAGACGCAACTGTTTCTATGCTTCCAGAGCTCCCAAGACGCGAGCATCACAAGAGTGTTGAAGCCTTTACATGAGCTTGCGTGTAGAGTGATGCGGGACTGCTCCCACCAACAGAGGAGATCCGCACCAGGGCCCGGCGGGAGAATTGGTAGCCGACACCATGAAATAACATCGAACCAGATTTGTTGCGAGAATGGGCAGCGAGCAAGGATATGCTGGATACATTCCGTATCCTGGTCGCATAGAAGGCACGAGCCAGCGTGCGGAAGATTGTGACGCGCAAGCCTAGCCGCCGTCCAACACCGGGCAAGGGCAGCGAGCCAAAGAACACCTTCACCCGGAGGGGCGCCCAAAATTTCCAGTGGGGGTTGCGGATGGAGCCGGCAAACATCTGCTCATAGCAGGACTTGGTAGTTTATTGGCCAGAGTCCGTCCAACGCCAGCGAATCGTGTCAGGTGAGTCAGTAAGTTGAACGAGCTGCACCTGACACCACAACTCGACATACTGCAGCAACACCAAGGGGCCGAGGGCGCCCTGGATGTCCTGGACCCACACCCTTTGGTGTATACCGTCGCGCACCAGGCGGTTCTTTCGACGTCGGCGAGGGACAAGATTGAAGACAAGGGGGCGATCTCCACCGCCGTTGCCCATTAATCCAGCGGTCCAGCTAGAATCTGCATGACATACCATCCCCAACGGCCCACGTGGTGGACGCGCGGAACATAGCGCCGGCCTCGGGATCAGAGGGAAGGTGCAGGTGTTGCCACGGTCTCGCCGCGTCCGTGCACTGAAGCCAAAGCCAGCGAACACGAAGCGCGATTCCGGCTCGGTGGAGATCACGGACGCCCAATCCACCGAAGGAGAGCGGTCGACACACTCTAGGCCAGGCAACAAGGCATTGGCAACCGCGGGCGTCCTTGCGGCGGATCCAGAGAAAGCTGCAGATAATCTTGTTCACCTGGCCAAGGATGTTCTTGTTCAAGGCCATCGCCATGAGGAGGTGCATGGGCATGGCACAAAGGATGTGGCGAATCAAAGCTAGTCGCTCGCCGCGGGAGAGCATGGAGCCACGCCAAGACGAGAGCTTGCGCGCCAGCTTGTCAACTGATACGTTTCCTACGTATCTATAATTTTTTATTGTTCCATGCTATTATATTATCTGTTTTGGATGTTTTATATGCATTGATATGCTATTTTATATTATTTTTGGGACTAACTTATTAACTTAGAGCCCAATGCCAGTTTTTGTTTTTCCTTGTTTTTGAGTTTTACAGAAAAAAAATATCAAACGGAGTCCAAACAGAGTAAAATTTTGTGATGATTTTTCTTGGACCAGAAGACACATGTTGGACTTGAATATGAAGTCAGAAGAGTCCCGAGGAGGCCACAAGCCTCAGGGGCGCGCCCTGAGGGCTTGTGGGCCCTCGGAGCTCCTCCAACCCTAATTCTTGGCCTATAAATTCCCAAATATTCCCAAACGACCAGAAGCGTCCACCAAAATACTTTTCCGCCGCCGTAACCTTCTGTACCCGCGAGATCCCATGTTGGGGCCTTTTTCGGCACCTTGCTGGAGGGGGATTCGATCACGGAGGGCTCCTACATCAACTCTATTGCCCTTTCGATGAAGTGTGAGTAGTTTACCACAAACCTACGGGTCCATAGCTAGTAGCTAGATGACTTCCTCTTTCTCTTTGATCCCCAATACCATGTTCTCCTCGATGTTCTTGGATATCTATCCGATGTAATATTCTTTTGCGGTGTGTTTGAAGAGATCCGATGAATTGTGGATTTATGATCAGTTTATCTATGAATATATTTGAATCTTCTCCGAATTCTTATATGCATGATTTGATATCTTTTTATTTCTCTTTGAATTTTCGGTTTGGTTTCGCCAACTAGATTGGTTCTTCTAGCAATGGGAGAGGTGCTTAGTTTTGGGTTCAATCTTGCGGTGATCTCACCCAGTGACAAAGTAGGGGTAGCGAGACACATATTGTATTGTTGCCATCAAGGGTAAAAAGATGGGGTTTTCATCATTTTTCTTGAGTTTATCCCTCTACATCATGTCATCTTACTAAAGGTGTTACTCCGTTCTTATGAACTTAATACACTAGATGCATGCTGGATAACGGTCAATGTGTGGAGTAATAGTAGTAGATGCAGGGAGGAGTCGAACTACTTGACACGGACGTGATGCCTGTATTCATAATCATTGCTTTGAATATCGTCATAACTTTGCGCTTTTTTATCAATTGCTCGACAATAATTTGTTCACCCACCGTATTATTTTCCTTCAAGAGGGAAGCCTCTAGTGAAACCTATGGCCCTCGGGTCTATTTTCCATCATATATTTTCAGATCTATAAACCAAAAAACCTAAAAATATCTTGCTGCAATTTATTAGTTTTTACTTTGTTTTACGTTTTAATAATCTTTTATATCTATCTCTATCAGATCTCACCTTTGCAAGTGACCGTGAATGGATTGACAAACCCTTTATCGCGTTGGGTGCAAGTGTTTGATTGTTTGTGCAGGTGCATAGATTAGAGACTTGCGTGTATCTCCTACTGTATTGATACCTTGGTTCTCAAAACTGAGGGAAATACTTATCTCTACTTTGCTGCATCACCCTTTCCTCTTCAAGGAAAAAACCAACGCAAGCTCAAGAAGTAGGAGGAAGAATTTCTGGAGCTGTTGCCGGGGAGGTTCTACATGAAGCCTACCAAGTACCCATCATAAACTCTCATCTCTTGCATTACATTATTTGCCATTTGCCTCTAGTTTTCCTCTCCCCCACTTCTAAAACATTTTCAGAAAAACACAAAAATATTTGCCTTTTTATTCACCTTTTTTCCGTTCGTCTTTTCGTTTGCTCGTGTGCTACATTGGTTTGTTGCCACCATGTCTGAATTTGGGGAGGTTTTCATTGAGAAAGATAGTAATAATCTTTAGAAAATTTTGATGAATTTGCTAATAATGATCCTCATGAAGAGCCTACTATCATGCATACTAAAAAACTCCGTATAGGTAGCGGTAATATTATTGGAAAAGGTGTTACTCAAGATTTCTTTACTTGTGTTGGTCGCTACCTACGTTAGGAGGATCTATTCTTAAGAAAACTAATAGTCTTGCGGATGCAATTGAAGGAAATATGCCCTAGAGGCAATAATAAAGTTATTATTTATTTCCTTATATCATGATAAATGTTTATTATTCATGCTAGAATTGTATTAACCGGAAACATAATACATGTGTGAATACATAGACAAACAGATAGTCACTAGTATGCCTCTACAAGACTAGCTCATTAATCAAAGATGCTTATGTTTCCTAACCATAGACATGTGTTGTCATTTGATTAATGGGATCACATCATTAGGAGAATGATGTGATTGACATGACCCATTCCGTTAGCTTAGCACTTGATCGCTTAGTATGTTGCTAATGCTTTCTTCATGACCTATACATGTTCCTGTAACTATGAGATTATGCAACTCCGTGCCATACGGAGGAACACTTTGGGTACTACCAAACGTCACAACGAATCGGGTGATTATAAAGGAGTACTACAGGTGTCTCCAAAGGTACTTGTTGAGTTGGCGATTTCGAGATTAGGTTTTGTCACTCCGATTGTCGGAGAGGCATCTCTGGCCTTCTCGGTGATACACATCACTTAAGCCTTGCAAGCATTACAACTAATGAGTTAGTTGTGAGATGATGTATTACGGAACGAGTAAAGAGACTTACGGTAACGAGATTGAACTAGGTATTGGATACCGACGATCGAATCTCGGGTAAGTAACATACCGATGACAAAGGAACAACGATGTCGTTATGCGGTTTGACCGATAAAGATCTTCGAGAATATGTAGGAACCAATATGGGCATCCAGGTTCCGCTATTGGTTATTGACCGAGAATGGTTCTAGGTCATGTCTACATAGTTCTCGAACCCGTAGGGTCCGCACGCTTAACGCTTCGATGACAGTTCATTATGAGTTTATAAGTATTGATGTACCAAGGTTGTTCGAGTCCGGATATGATCACGGACATGACGAGGAGTCTCAAATGGTCGAGACATAAAGATTGATATATTGGAAGCCTATGTTTGGACTTGGAAGGGTTCGAATGAAAACAGGAAGTTATCGAACACCGGGGTTACGGAACCCCGGGGTATATGGGCCTTAATGGGCCACAAGGGAGAAGAGGAAGGGCCGGCCAGGGGCAGGCCGCCCCTCCCCTCTAGTCCGAATAGGACAGGAGAGGGGGCGCGCCTTCCCTCTTCCCCTCCCCAATCCTACTCCAACTAGGAGAAGGGGGAGTCCTACTCGGTGGGAGTAGGACTCCTCCAGCGCCTCCCCTAGGGCCGCCGCACCCCCCTTTGCTCCTTTATATACGGGGCAGGGGGCACCCCATGACACACAAGTTGATCTACGGATCGTTCCTTAGCCGTGTGGTGCCCCCTCCACCATATTCCACTTCGATCATATCGTCAGAGAGCTTAGGCGGCCCTGCGCCGGAGAAGTCATATCATCGCGAGCTTAGGCAAAGCCCTGCGTCGGTGGAGCATCAACATCGCCACCACGCCGTCGTCTTGACGAACTCATCCCGACACTTTGCTGGATCGAGTCCGGGATCGCCATCGAGCTGAACGTGTGCGTAACTCGGAGGTGCCGTGACGCTCGGTGCTTGGATCGGTCGGATCGTGAAGACGTCGACTACATCAACCGCGTTGTTATAACGCTTCGCTTTCGGTCTCACGAGTGTACGTGGACGAAACTCTCCCTCTCGTTGCTATGCCATTACCATGATCTTGCGTGTTCGTAGGAAATTTTTGAAATTACTACGCTCCCAACAAAGGCATCCGAGCCTGGTTTTATGCGTTGATGTCATATGCACGAGTAGAACACAAGTGTGTTGTGGGCGATATAAGTCGATCGCTTACCAGCATGTCATACTTTGGTTCAGCGGTATTGTGAGATGAAGCGCCCGGACCGACATTACGCCAGACGCTTACGCGAGACTGGTTTCACCGCCCGAGCACTCGTTGCTTAAAGGTGACCGGCGGGTGTCTGTCTCTCTCACTTTAGTTGAACTGAGTGTGGCTCGCCGGTCCTTGCGAAGGTTAAAACAGCACCAACTTGACAAACTATCGCTGTGGTTTTGATGCGTAGGTAAGAACGGTTCTTGCTCAGCCCGTAGCAGCCACGTAAAACTTGCAACAACAAAGTAGAGGACGCCTAACTTGTTTTTGCAGGCATGTTGTGATGTGATGTGGTCAAGACGTGATGCTATATTTTATTGTATGAGATGATCATGTTTTGTAACCGAGTTATCGGCAATGGCAGGAGCCATATGGTTGTCGCTTATTGTATGAAATGCAACGCCATGTAATTGCTTTACTTTATCACTAAGCAAAGAGCGATAGTCGAGAAGCAATAGTTGGCAAGACGACAACGATGCTACGATGGAGATCAAGGTGTCGCGCCGGTGACGATGGTGATCATGACGGTGCTTTCGCGATGGAGATCACAAGCACAAGATGATGATGACCATATCATATCACTTATATTGATTGCATGTGATGTTTATCCTTTATGCATCTTATCTTGCTTTGATTGACGGTAGCATTATAAGATGATCTCTCACTAAAATTATCAAGAAGTGTACTCCTGAGTATGCACCGCTGCCAAAGTTCGTAGTACCCGGACACCACGTGATGATCGGGTGTGATAAGTTCTACGTCCATCTACAACGGTGCAAAACAGTTGCACACGCGAATACTCAAAGTTAAACTTGACGAGCCTTGCATATAACAGATATGGCCTCGGAACACGGAGACCGAAGGTCGAACGTGAATCATATAGTAGATATGATCAACATAGTGATGTTCACCATTGAAACTACTCCATCTCACGTGATGATCGGACATGGTTTAGTTGATTTGGATCACGTAATCACTTAGATAACTAGAGATGTCTGTCTAAGTGGGAGTTTTTAATATGATTAATTAAACTTAAATTTATCATGAGCTTAGTACCTGATAGTATTTTGCTTGTCTATGTTTATTGTAGATAGATGGCTCGTCTTTGTTGTTCCGTTGAATTTTAATGCGTTCCTTGAGAAAGCAAAGTTGAAAGATGATGGTAGCAATTACACGGACTGGGTCCGAATTTGAGGATTATCCTCATTGCTGCACGAAAAATTACATCCCGAAGCACCGCTGGGTGACAGTTCGCTGCGGAGCTGAGCCAGAAGTTGTGAACGTCTGGCAAAGCAAAGCTGATGACTACTCAATAGTTCAGTGTGCCATGCTTTACGGCTTAGAACCGGGTCTTCAACGACGTTTTGAACGTCATGGAGCATATGAGATGTTCCAGGAGTTGAAGTTAATATTTCAAGCAAATGCCCGGATTGAGAGATATGAAGTCTCCAATAAGTTCTATAGCTGCAAGATGGAGGAGAATAGTTCTGTCAGTGAACATATACTCAAAATGTCCGGGTATAATAATCACTTGATTCAACCGGGAGTTACTCTTCCGGATGATAGTGTCATTGATGAATTCTCCAATCACGCCACCAAGCTACAAGAGCTTCGTGATGAACTATAATATGCAAGGAATGACTAAGACAATTCCTGAGCTCTTCGCAATGCTAAAAGCATGGAGGTAGAAATCAAGAAAGAGCATCAAGTGTTGATGGTCAACAAGACCACTAGTTTCAAGAAAAGGGCAAAGGGAAGAAGAAGGAAACTTCAAAAGAACAGCAAGAAAGTTGCTGATCAAGAGAAGAAACCCAAGTCTGGACCTAAACCTGAAATCGAGTGTTTTACCGCAAGCATACCGGACATCGAAGCGGAACTGCCCCAAGTATTTGGCGGATAAGAAGGATGGCAAGGTGAACAAAGGTATATGTGATATACATGTTATTGATGTGTACCTTACTAGAGCTCGTAGTAGCACTGGTATTTGATACTGGTTCTTGCTAATATTTGCAACTCAAACAGGACTACGGAATAGACGAGCAGCGCAAAGGACGAGGTGACGATGCGCGTGGAAATGGTTCCAAAGTCAATGTGATCGCGGTCGGCACGCTACCTCTACATCTACCTTCGGATTAGTTTTAGACCTAAATAATTGTTATTTGGTGCCGCGTTGAGCATGAACATTATATCTGGATCTTGTTTGATGCGAGACGGTTATTCATTTAAATCAGAGAATAATGGTTGTTCTATTTATATGAGTAATATCTTTTATGGTCATGCACCCTTGAAGAATGGTCTATTCTTGTTGAATCTCGACGAGAGTGATACACATATTCATAATGTTGAAACCAAAAGATGCAGAGTTGATAATGATAATGCAACTTATTTGTGGCACTGCCGCTTAGGTCATATCGGTGTAAAACGCATGAAGAAACTCCATACCGATGGGCTTCGGAATCACTTGATTATGAATCACTTGGTACTTGCGAACCGTGCCTCATGGGCAAGATGACCAAAACGCCGTTCTCGGAACTATGGAGCGAGCAACTGATTTGTTGGAAATCATACATACCGATGTTTGTGGTCCAATGAATGTTGAGGCACGCAGCGGTATCGTTATTTTCTCACCTTCACAGATGATTTGAGTAGATATGGGTATATCTACTTAATGAAACACAAATCTGAAACATTTGAAAAGTTCAAAGAATTTCAGAGTGAAGTGGAAAATCATCGTAACAAGAAAATAAAGTTTCTACGATCTGATCGTGGAGGAGAATATTTGAGTTACGAGTTTGGTTTACATTTGAAACAATGTGGAATAGTTTAGCAACTCACGCCACCCGAACACCACAGAGAAATGGTGTGTCCGAACGTCGAATCGTACTTTACTTGATATGGTGCGATCTATGATGTCTCTTACTGATTTACCGCTATCGCTTTGGGGATATGCTTTAGAGACGGCCGCATTCACGTTAAATAGGGCACCATCAAAATCCGCTGAGACGACACCGTATGAACTGTGGTTTGGCAAGAAACCAAAGTTGTCGTTTCTTAAAGTTTGGGGCTACGATGCTTATGTGAAGAAACTTCAACCAGATAAGCTCGAACCCAAATCGGAAAATGTGTCTTCATAGGATACCCAAAGGAGACTGTTGGGTACACCTTCTATCACAGATCTGAAGGCAAGATTTTCGTTGCTAAATTCGGATCCTTTCTAGAGAAGGAGTTTCTCTCGAAAGAAGTGAGTGGGAGGAAAGTAGAACTTGATGAGATAATCAGATCTGCTCCCTTATTGGAAAGTAGTTCATCACAAGAAATGGTTCCCGTGACAACTACACCAATTAGTGAGGAAACTAATGATGATGATCATGAAGCTTCAGATCAAGTTACTACTGAACTTCGAGGTCAACCAGAGTAAAATACGCACTGTGAGTGGTACGGTAATCCTATTCGGAAGTCATGTTACTTGACCATGGCGAACCTACAAACTATGAAGAAGCGATGGTGATCCCAGATTCGCAAAATGGCTGGAAGCCATGAAATCTGAGATGGGATCCATGTATGAGAACAAAGTATGGACTTTGGTTGACTTGCCGATGATCGGCAAGCCATTGAGAATAAATGGATCTTTAAGAAGAAGACCGACGCCGATGGTAATATAACTGTCTACAAAGCTCGACTTGTTGCGAAAGGTTTTCGACAAGTTCAAGGGTTGACTACGATGAGACTTTCTCACCCGTAGCGATGCTTAAGTCTGTCCGAATCATGTTAGCAATTGCCGCATTTTATGATTATGAAATTTGGCAAATGGATGTAAAACTGCATTCTTGAATGGATTTCTAGAAGAAGAGTTGTATATGATGCAACCAGAAGGTTTTGTCGATCCAAAGGGTACTAACAAGGTGTGCAAGCTCCAATGATCAATTTATGGTCCGTGCAAGCCTCTCGGAGTTGGAATAAACGCTTTGATAGTATGATCAAAGCATATGGGTTTATATAGACTTTTGGAGAAGCCTGTATTTACAAGAAAGTGAGTGGGAGCTCAGAGCATTTCTAATATTATATGTGGACGACATATTATTGATTGGAAATGATATAGAATTTCTGGATAGCATAAAAGGATACTTGAATAAAAGTTTTTCAATGAAAGACCTCGTGAAGCTGCTTACATATTGGGCATCAAGATCTATAGAGATAGATCAAGACGCTTAATTGACTTTCACAAAGCACATACCTTGATAAAGTTTTGAAGAAGTTCAAAATGGATCAGCAAAGAAAGGTTTTTACCAGTATTACAAGGTGTAAGATTGAGTCGACTCAATGCCCGACCACAAAGCAGAAGATAGAGAGAAAATGAAAGATGTTCCTATGCTTCAGCCATAGGCTCTATCATGTATGCAATGCTGTGTACCAGACTGACGTATGCTTAGGTGTAAGCTTGGCAGGAAGGTACCAAAGTAATCCAGAGTGGATCATCGGACAGCGGTCAAGAACATCCCAAATACCGAAAAGGACTAAGGATATGTTTCTCGATATGGAGGTGACAAAGAGCTAGTCGTAAATGGTTACGCCGATGCAAGTTTTGACACTGATCCGGACGATTCTAAATCGCAAACCGGATACGTATTTTTATTAAACGGTGGAGCTGTCGGTTGGTGCAGTTCTAAACAAAGCGCCGTGGCGGGATCTACATGTGAAGCGGAGTACATAGCTGCTTGAAGCAGCAAATGAAGGAGTCGGATGAAAGAGTTCATTTCCGATCTAGGTGTTATACCTAGTGCATCGGGACCAATGAAGATCTTCTGTGACAATATTGGTGCAATTGCCTTGGCAAAGGAATCCAGATTTCACAAGAGGACCAAGCATATCAAGAGACGCTTCAATTCCATTCGGGACCAAGTCCAAGTGGGAGACATAGAGATTTGCAAAATACATACGATCTGAATGTTGCAGACCGCTGACTAAGCCTCTTCCACGAGCAAAACATGATCAGCACCAAGACTCCATGGGTGTTAGAATCATTACTTGTGTAATCTAGATTATTGACTCTAGTGCAAGTGGGAGATCAAGGAAATATGCCCTAGAGGCAATAATAAAGTTATTATTTATTTCCTTATATCATGATAAATGTTTATTATTCATGCTAGAATTGTATTAACCGGAAACATAATACATGTGTGAATACATAGACAAACAGATAGTCACTAGTATGCCTCTACAAGACTAGCTCATTAATCAAGATGGTTATGTTTCCTAACCATAGACATGCGTTGTCATTTGATTAATGGGATCACATCATTAGGAGAATGATGTGATTGACATGACCCATTCCGTTAGCTTAGCACTTGATCGCTTAGTATGTTGCTAATGCTTTCTTCATGACCTATACATGTTCCTCGTAACTATGAGATTATGCAACTCCGCTTACGGAGGAACACTTTGGTACTACCAAACGTCACAACGTAATCGGATGATTATAAAGGAGTACTACAAGTGTCTCCAAAGGTACTTGTTGAGTTGGCGATTTCGAGATTAGGTTTTGTCACTCCGATTATCGGAGAGGTATCTCTGGCCTTCTCGGTGATACACATCACTTAAGCCTTGCAAGCATTACAACTAATGAGTTAGTTGTGAGATGATGTATTACGGAACGAGTAAAGAGACTTACCGTAACGAGATTGAACTAGGTATTGGATACCGACGATCGAATCTCGGGTAAGTAACATACCGATGACAAAGGAACAACGATGTCGTTATGCGGTTTGACCGATAAAGATCTTCGAGAATATGTAGGAACCAATATGGGCATCCAGGTTCCGCTATTGGTTATTGACCGAGAATGGTTCTAGGTCATGTCTACATAGTTCTCGAACCCGTAGGGTCCGCACGCTTAACGCTTCGATGACAGTTCATTATGAGTTTATAAGTATTGATGTACCAAGGTTGTTCGAGTCCCGGATATGATCACGGACATGACGAGGAGTCTCGAAATGGTCGAAACATAAAGATTGATATATTGGAAGCCTATGTTTGGACTTGGAAGGGTTCCAATGAAAACAGGAAGTTACGGAACACCGGGGTTACTGGAACCCCGGGGTATATGGGCCTTAATGGGCCACAAGGAGAAGAGGAAGGGCCGGCCAGGGCAGGCAGCGCCCTCTCCCCTCTAGTCCGAATAGGACAGGAGAGGGGGCGCGCCTCTTCCCTCTTCCCTCCCCAATCCTACTCCAACTAGGAGAGGGGGAGTCCTACTCCGGTGGGAGTAGGACTCCTCCAGCGCCCTCCCTAGGGCCGGCCGCACCCCTTTGCTCCTTTATATACGGGGCAGGGGGCACCCCATGACACACAAGTTGATCTACGGATCGTTCCTTAGCCGTGTCGGTGCCCCTCCACCATATTCCACTTCGATCATATCGTCAGAGAGCTTAGGCGAAGCCTCGCGCCGGAGAAGTCATATCGTCGCGAGCTTAGGCAAAGCCCTGCGTCGGTGGAGCATCAACATCGCCACCACACCGTCAGGTCGACAGAACTCATCCCGACACTTTGCTGGATCGAGTCCGGGATCGCCATCGAGCTGAACGTGTGCGTAACTCGGAGGTGCCGTCGCTCGGTGCTTGGATCGGTCGGATCGTGAAGACGTATGACTACATCAACCGCGTTGTTATAACGCTTCCGCTTTCGGTCTACGAGGGTACGTGGACGGACACTCTCCCCTCTCGTTGCTATGCCATTACCATGATCTTGCGTGTTCGTAGGAAATTTTTTGAAATTACTACGTTCCCAACAGCAATAACTTTGCTCATAATTGAACTCGTGTTCATATGCATCCTTGCATACAAAGGATTTTTCTAGAGTTATCTAATATTCAGCATTCTTCCGTTAAGCGCGCCGCCACTATATTTTTAGCCCATGAGTTTAGATTCATCATGAAAGAGGCTAGCGAAATTTTTGCTCATTACAAAATAAATGGTGGTTGTCCCCCTATAGAGGAGATCCTTTTTAATCAAGAAGAAATAACGAGACTTCAATCTCCCAACTATGTTGCCTATAATGAAAATTTGATTAAAAGGGTCCCTACCGAGGTTTTGGTTGATAAGATTTCTGAACTCAATGATAATTTTGTTATACAAAACAATGGATTAGGGTTCATGTTAAGAGATAGGCTTATGACGTTCCACCGAAGGAAAGCTTACAATGATGAGTTGGTTATAAACACTAGGGGGGCGAACGAGGAACCTATTCCTCCCACACTCGATCTTAGGGATCCTTATCCTATTAAATTCAGCCCTTTTGATTATTTTTGCTTACCACAAAGGAAACTTGGCACTGAAAGAAGGGACTATGAGATGAGCATGGATGATCTCCCTTACTATTATGACAATACTAGACTTATGCTTTATGCCTAGCTAGGGGCGTTAAACAATAGCGCTTGTTGGGAGGCAACCCAATTTTATTTATATGTTTTTGGTTTTTGGTTCTATTTTGCAATAAATACAGATTATTACCTCTGTAGTAATTGTGCTTTGGTGTTTCAATTAGTGTTTTAGCCAAGAAAGACCTTAGGGATGGCTTACGGTGATATTGATTTGATCTTGCTGAAAAACAAAAACTTTTGCGCCCAGTAAAACAATTTTGAAAAATCACAGAAGCGTGCTTTTGATCTGAATTTTTTACACAAGATTTGTATACAAATCGCCCTCGTTGTCCTAATGTTTCAAAATTTTTGGAGTTACAGAAGTATTCGAAGTTTTCAGATTGCTACAAACTATTCTGTTTTTGACAGATTCTGCTTTCTATGTGTTGTTTGCTTATTTTAATGAATCTATGGGTAGTATCGGGGGGTATGAACCATGGAGAAGTTGGAATACAGTAGATATTACACCAATATAAGTAAATAATGAGTTCACAAAAGTACCAAAAAGTGGTGATTTATTTTCTTATACTAACGAATCTCGTGAGTTTTCTGTTGAGTTTTGTGTTGTGAAGTTTTCAAGTTTTGGGTAAAGATTTGATGGACTATTGAATAAGGAGTGGCAAGAGCCTAAGCTTGGGGATGCCCAAGGCACCCCAAGGTAATATTCAAGGACAACCAAGCATCTAAGCTTGGGGATGCCCCGGATGGCATCCCCTCTTTCATCTTTGTTTATCGGTAAATTTACTTGAGGCTATATTTTTATTCACCACATGATATGTGTTTTACTTGGAGCGTCTTGTATGATATGAGTCTTTGCTTTTTAGTTTGCCACAATCATCCTTACTGTACAACCCTTTTGAGATGGACACGCATGAATCGTGAATTTATTAGAATACTCTATGTGCTTCACTTATATCTTTTGAGCTAGGCAATTTGCTCTAGTGCTTCACTTATATCTTTTTAGAGCACGGCGGTGGCTTTATTTATAGAAATTGTTGAACTCTCATGCTTCACTTATATTATTTTGAGAGTCTCTCTAAACAGCGTGGTAATTTTCTTAGGTTATGAGTTTAGTCCTAATATGATGGGCATCCAAGAGGGATATAATAAAAAAATTCAAATAAAGAGCATTGAATACTATGAGAAGTTTGATTCCCTATGATTGTTTTGAGATATAAAGATGGTGATATTAGAGTAATGCTAGTGAGTAACTGTGGATTGGTAGAAATACTTGTGTTGAAGTTTGCGATTCCCTAGCATGCACGTATGGTGAACCATTATGTGATGAAGTCGGAGCATGATTTATTTATGATTTTCTTCCTTATGAGTGGTGGTCGGGGACGAGAGATGGTCTTTTCCTACCAATCTATCCCCCTAGGAGCATGCATGTAGTACTTTGTTTCCATAGCTAATAAATTTTTGCAATAAGTATGTGAGTTCTTTATGACTAATGTTGAGTCCATAGATTATACGCACTCTCACCCTTCCACCATTGTTAGCCTCTCTAGTACCGCACAACTTTCTTCGGTGCATTAAACCCACCATATACCCTTCCTCAAAACAGCCACCATACCTACCTATTATCGCGTTGGGTGCAAGTGTTTGATTATTTGTGCAGGTGCATAGATTGGAGACTTGCGTGTATCTTCTACTGGATTGATACCTTGGTTCTCAAAACTGAGGGAAATACTTATCTCTACTTTGCTGCATTACCCTTTCCTCTGCAAGATAAAAACCAACGCAAGATCAAGAAGTAGCATCAACCAACACTAGTACGCGTCGGTGCTATACAATCTGTTTTTAACCCTTTTCCGCGTCGACATTTGGAACCGTCGCCTAGTGAGTGACGGTGATAGGGGGTCCTTCCCACACGACCCAGAAACCGTCGGGGATAGGGAGCCTTGATGCATATAGTTGTCCCTATATAACCATTTTTTATATCTTGAATATCCCAAACTCTTCATCCTTGCTACTCGTTTGTGCTCGCATTGCCATCGCAGTCGGAGTTTTGTGGTTTTACCTAAATCCAGGCAGATTCCATGCACGGGAGTTTTCCAGGCAGATTCCAGGCACGGGAGTTGTACGATGCCTGGCACATCACAAACAGTTCATGATTATAAACCGTGTACGATAGGTAGACAATCATACACATTCAGTTTTCCCGCACCGTATGCGATAGTGTCTGACATCACACACGCTTTGCAAACGGCAACTGTGTGCAATGTTACGCATGTTTCCTCTCCGTGAACCATGTCGGATTATAATGTATATCGCACACGCTGTGCTTTATTAACCGTGTGCACCGTAATGACCTGCACACCCTAATTTTGCCCTCATTTAATTGCTGCTATTTAAAATTGTACCTAATTTAAACTTGAAAGTAGGCTTTAGCTTTATTCATATCCATCAGGTTCAAACAACCAATGCATTATTCGATTCACAGGTACATATGTTTAAGAATTACATAAGCACCAAATAAAGAATGATGAACGAGGGTTCTATACTTGTAGTATTACAGATGGTAAAGAAAGAGGCGACAACCATTCTGGTTGCTGAACAAGGTGAAGCGGAATGGCCCTATTGTGCTCTCCTGGATGCATAAGGCATGCAGGACTCTAGTCCAACCCATTCTGATGGCCGGCCGCCAATCATGTAGTTTGAGAGGTAATCTTGAGTAAACTGCTTCAGGATCCACTGCAAAGGAAAAAAGATCCAGACATTGCCATCTAACACAACTCATTACGGACAATAAAAAGAAGGCTACAGGGTACTTACTTACCATCCTGCAGTTCACTATTGTCTTGCATAAAGTGTAAATAAATAGTTCGATTGACATCTTTGGATCCATTTCAATAACAATCTTTATCAGTTTCCTCACTTGATGCTGGTTCATGAATATCTCATTGCCCCAGAAAGGGCAGAAGTATGGAACTTTGGCAATGATATATGTACCTAAAAGCACCGAGTTAATATTAGAAGCTAAACAACAATTGAAAAATGATGTAGTACAACACTCCCTCCATCCCATTATATAAGATTTTATTACATGTATATCTAGACATCATCAGAACATTAAGGTAACACTCTTCCTTATTGCTATGTAGCCTGGGATTGCATATTTAGTCATTCAGTACAATGTATGTTGCTATGTAGCCTAAGATATATTAAATATGGCCCTAGTTAACCTACTGATAAATGGGTTACAGATATATTCAGTGAAATGTCCGATTCGACGATTAATCCCTTATCTGCCCCAGGCTATATGGTACATGCTACCGATATCCTGAACAGTGCTTACATATAAGCAATGCGATGAAAATAACCTCGATGGAAAACAACACTGTTCTCAATATTGTCTTGCATGAGTACATATAAAGGCATGTTAAGCACAACATGCTAAACATCAACCAAATATATCCATGGTAGACAACATAATCTACAAATGATAGCTTCAGTGTGCAGGCTTAAGCACGCTAGTTAAGCAAAACAAGAAGTGGAAAGGCGTGTTAATTGCATCAGGCATAACATTTAAAAACAATCAAATAGTCATTCAAACTAGTATTGTGCAGGTCTAAAGTACACTAATTATTGTTAAAAAACCGAAAAGGCATGTTAACTGCAATATCCTTAACAGCAACCAAATATCGTAATTCATAGTGGTATTGTTGAAACTGTTATTGATGAAATTGAACTGCACGGCAAATAGTTGCACATATAGAGTATCACATTGTGAAGAACTGAAATAAACAAGTCATAAGGCCATCTCTAGACGATCCTTTAAAAGTTAAAGGACTAAAACCCTTAGTGGATATATATATATATATATATATATATATATATATATATATATATATATATATATATATATATATATATATATATATATATATATATATATATATATATATATATACTCCAGCAATTTTTGGCCTAGTCGATCCCTAAACTTAAAGTTGTAAGCTTCAATTTGATCAATTTCAAAGTAGGTTCAACCGAAAGTAGCATGCATTCAAACATAAACATGCATAACCGAACATAAAACATAAACTTAAACTAAGATAAACTACTTTCGGTCAAAGTAGAGGTCGAGCCAATCCTTCCTCATCATGTACGGCGTGCTGCGAGCCGGTCCGGGCAGTGCCGTCGCCGGGTCGTTAGAAGGCACTCTCCACTGCCGATGTCGATCTCCTCGTCCTCGGGTCCCACCTCGACGCCCTCCACGCCGCCGTCGCCACCACCTTCGACCTCGTCATTGGAGGAGAGTGCAATAACCTCGCCGCCTCCGTGCCGCCGTCCTTGCCGCCTTTGACCTCGTCATCGAAGGAGAGCGTGATAACCTCGCCGCCCTCTACGCTGGCAAAGATCGCCCGCTCTGCCTCCACGAGCTCCGGATGCTGCCGGCGGAGCTCTTGCATGTAGGCCTCGTCGGCGGCCTTGGCCTCGAGGCGCTCCCACACCTTGCGGTCCTCCCGCGCCATAGCCGAGCTCACCACCCCTAGCTCCGGCGAAATGAGGTCGACCAGACGTGTGCCAAAGAGGAAATTGAGCCTAGCCGCCACGCCGTGGTAGCGGACCTGCCAGCGGTCGAACTCCATGGCCGCGAGCTCGGCCGTGTGGAAGCTACCGAGCCACCGGCGGGTGTGGGTCTCCCGATCTGTAATCTCGGCGACCCACGTCCCCCACCGCCGCTGCCGGACCCTGAGGTAGGACCTCGTCGGCTGCCGGGTCTGACGGAGGATGGGGAAGTCCTCGAACAGGCATAGGGGCGCGGCGGCTGGCGGATCGGGGGACCAGCGACGACAGATCGACCCCGCGGAGGACGATTGGGACACCTTGGCGGCCACCTTGTCGGCGTCGGGCGAACAGGCCGCGATAAACCTCTTTTTGGCCATTGGCTCCTCGAGCTCTCCGGCACACAGGCAGAGGTTGAGGATGGAGGCACCGGCGATGGCGGCGACCTACCAATGGTTTCGAGGGTTGTGTGTGTCTGTGTGAGCGGAGGTTTTGGGGAGTGTGTGGTGTGTGTGGAGGGGGCGGGGGGGGGGGGGGCAAGGTGGTTTGAGGAAATACTGTGGCAACTTAAAATTTTACTAGGCGGGAGTAACAAGGTGGGGCTACTGAAAATTTGGATCAAGGGCGAGCAGATATTTTTGAGATTGCGAGGGATGCAGAGGTGGGAGTAAAATGCCGGGGCTACTGAAAAT
This sequence comes from Aegilops longissima, assembly GCA_021605205.1. Classification (NCBI taxonomy): domain Eukaryota; kingdom Viridiplantae; phylum Streptophyta; class Magnoliopsida; order Poales; family Poaceae; genus Aegilops; species Aegilops longissima. The sequence continues at coordinate 111,383,315 of CM038679.1, read as the reverse complement.
TTGAATCAGGGGACTGAAGCAGAGCGGGAGTAACAGACATCGCACATGGTTCGGACATACTAATTGTGCGCTATCAAACATTAAAACCTTCCAGGTGGTAGATATTTTCGAGATTACGAGGCAGTAATATTTTTGAGATTGCGAGGGATGCAGAGGCAGGAGTATTTGGGGAGCGAGCTAGTGCGCTTGACACACCGGCTGTGGACTGTAGCCGATGCACCTTCTCGCGTAAGCCATAGGCATACTATACACCGACGGTGCTCCAGGATATTTTGTACTACATCTCACATGGTTAGTGATAATAAGCTGTGTGGGATCTACTTGATTTTTCATCTTGATTTGAATTACATAATGGGGTCACAGCGGCAATGGACGGTGTTTGAATTGCTAGACCTTTTATCTGCAGTAAACATGCAACTATATGTGTGTCGTAAAAGAATTGGAATTATTCAGAGTTCGTTTGGACATTTTATACATTAAACTGGTTTTCTAGCCATTTCAGGTGCACAATTCAAAATTAAACTACATGCACATGCTCCGATGCATATAAATTGGTAGAAAAATCAAATCTGTGTCCTTGTGTGCATGCTTAGGTCCCATGCAGGAAATGGGAATGAATTTCAAACACCAGGGCACTACTGATTGCCGGCAAAACGTTGAGATACCTGGTTTTTAAATTCTAGTAAATCCAAAAGTCGTCTGAAATTCATGAAACTTGGCATGGTATCATGGAGCGACATCAACATGCCGTGGTAAAATTTTTGTCCCATTTGGGGACATGTTTGGGTACAAGCTTCTTACAAACCAGAGCTTCTCACAACAAGCATGATGGTTTCGGAACGGAAGTGCCACCTTTGGGGACGAAACGATATCCGTCATCTGTTATTGCTTTCAAAAAATTTCTAGTGCCACCATAGAACAACAAGAGTGTTGTCTTAAGTTTTTGGAATTTTTCGGGGTTCGTTTGGACATTTTTATACATTAACTGGGTTTTCTAGGCATTTTATGTGCATAATTCAAATTTGAAATACATGCACATGCTCCAGTGCATACAAATTGGTTCAAAAATCAAATCTGTGTCCTTGGGTGCATGCTTAGTTCCCATGCAAGAAAAGGGAATGAATTTCAAACACCAGGGCATTACTGATTGCCGGCAAGACGTTGAGATACATGGTTTTTAAATTCTAGTAAATCCAAAACTCGTTCGTAATTCATGAAACTTGGCATGCTATCATGGAGCGGCATCAACACGCCATGGTAAAAAATTTATCCCATTTGGGGCAGGTTTGGGTATAAGCTTCTCACAAACCAGAGCTTCTCACAACAAGCGTGATGGTTTCGGGAGGGAACGTGCCACCTTTGGGGACGGAACGATATCCGTTGCCTCTTATTGCTTTCAAAAAATTTGTAGTGTCAACATAGAACAACAGGAGTGTTGTGTTTAATTTTGGAATTTTTGGGGTTCGTTTGGCCTTTTTTTTATACATTAATTGAGTTTTCTGGGCATTTAATGTGCATAATTCAAATTTGAACTACGAGCACATGCTCTAGTGCACCAAAGTTGGTTGAAAAATCACATGTGTGTCCTTGGGTGAATTTCTAGGTCCCATGCAAGAGATGGGAATGAAATTCAAACATCTGGGCATCGTGGTTTGGCCGAAAAGATTGGGAAACTTGTTTTTTTTTAATTCCTGTAAATGCAAAACACGCCTGAAAATCATGAAACTTGGCATGGTGTCATGACATGGCACCAACATGCTGTGGTAATTTTTCTGTCCGATTTGCGAAGGCGCACACATTAACAATCAACAAAGTCATTTTGGAACAAGTCCTGTCACGTTACAAATCGGAAACACAAGTATTATTGAAACCGTTGGCGTTCTACTTACCAATTACGTGCCGCCACGCGTCCCCTTTTTTTATTGGCTAGGAGGTGCCGTGCAGGGTAGTTATTTGAGTATGGGATGCGTGCGATCAGATCCCTGCGCGTGCTCATCGGGAGGAGAGCCCTTTGACCGCTACCTGCCGCGCACCTCCCTCCCAACGTCTCCATTAATGGCGCCCGAGCCCCTGTTCTATGTCGTGGCTACATGTCTCTCTAGACTGAGATTTAAGAGAGAAAAATGAAAATCTGTAAAGAAAGTTTTGCACGGATCTTGATGTAAGATTCGACGGACCTATATAGCATCGACTGCGACTTATAGCAAGCATTATGAATATAAGGACGATGACAGTGGATAATAATTGTATTACATATTTAGGGACATAATTAAAAAAAGCCACATGCGGCAATGATACGTCTCCAACGTATCTACTTCTTCTCACGCTTTTCCTCTTGTTTTGGACTCTAATTTGCAAGATTTGAATGAAACTAACCCCGGACTGACGCTATTTTCAGCAGAACTACCATGGTGTTGTTTTTGTGCAGAAATAAAAGTTCTCAGAATGGAATGAAACTTTGCAAGGATTTTTTATATCAATATTAAGAATTTCTGGAGCCAAGACCCACCGGAGAGGGCCCCCTGGTTGGGCACAACCCACCAGGGCACGCCCCCCACTCCTGGCGTGCCCAGGTGGGGTGTACCCACCTGGTCGCCCCGCTGACGCCCCCCCGATATTATAAATTCACATATTTCCAGAAAAAAAATCAGGGAGAAAGAATTATCACGATCCATGAGACGGAGCCGCCGCCAAGCCCTGTTCTTCCTCGGAGAGGGCATATCTGGAGTCCGTTTGGGGCTCCGGAGAGGGGGATCTTCGTTCTTCGTCATTTCCAACCCATCTCCATCGCCAATTCCATGATGCTCCCCACCGGGAGTGAGTAATTCCTTCGTAGGCTCGCTGGTCGGTGAGGATTTGGATGAGATTCATCATGTAATCGAGTTAGTTTTGTTAGGGCTTGATCCCTAGTATCCACTATGTTCTTAGATTGACGTTGCTATGACTTTGCTATGCTTAATGCTTGTCACTTTGGGCCCGAGTGTCATGAACTCAGATCTGAACCGTTTATGAATTCATCATTATATCCATGTTTTAGATCCGATCTTGCAAGTCATAGTGTAGCGACCCGACCCGAATGGGTCAAGTCTCTGTGCTTAAGTGTCATCCCTGGATCGGTATGCTGACAAACACAGTACTCAAGGATTTATAACAGAGATAAATCACATGTATAAAGTAACGTAAATACTATTACCTGAATCCAAATAGCGTAAGTAATAAGGTTGTGGATTCCCATCAACACCAACGGCAAAGTTGAGTGTAGAAATCATAACCCTAACGTATCACTTACTGTCAGAAGATCCTCGCAACATGAGACGCCAGCAGCCACAAAGGGTCAAGACATTGAATGTACCGCAAATTCACACTGTAGAGTAATGCTGAAATATGGCTATCACTACATGCATATATGGCTGGTGGAAAAGCTCTATGGTTATAAGGTTCTTGCGAAAAGCCAACTTTTCCCTACTGCAAAGGAATATATTTTATTTAACTGTCATGGTGGTTGTTAAACATTGAGAATGGTTGACAGCATTCTCAATCCCAATTAAGCATCATCATTAAAACCCAACAATATTAATTTAAAGTAACATGATGAGATCAACATGATAATCCAAGTACTAGATACTCAAAAATGTCCATAACCGGGGACACGGCTAATCATGATTAGTTTGTACACTCTGCAGAGGTTTGTGCACTTCTCCCACAAGACTCGATCTCCTCCGTTTCATTTCTCGCACTACATGGTGTTTGAGAAACGGATGACCGAGACATAGTCTTTCAGAAGCGCTAGCACCTTACGAATGGGTAGACCGTACCAACCTACAACCCCTACATCAGCTAGTCTACCACTGTAAGAGTTCGCACGACTTAATCAACTATGCTAGAGCCCATAGTAGCATGTGGTTGCACACGGAAGTTTCTAGCATGAATAATCTTATGATCCCTTTGAGCCCGGATGGCGGTCCATAAAAACAGCAAATCCTGGTCTACCCAGTGCCTAGATAGGCAAATCTGGAATAGCCAGTACCTCAATCCACCCGATGTGTGTTTAAGCTGCCACCTTAGATAAACCATTTATTAACAATCTCACATCTGTCATGGATATTCACTCAAACCCAAACCATACGCTCCAAAACTTGGTATGGTCCTACAAATCTCGGGGCTAACTTTCCCTTAACTCCAAATCGTTTAACTCCTCGCAGAGGGGACACATGAAGACATGCTCGGTCTCCAATTTCATAGACTACCTCCTTGCGTTTTGAGTCCAAGATAACTCTTCGCCTGGATCGAGCTACCTTCATCTATCTCAATCAACTTAACATTCTCTTGACTCCTTGATCACATTTGGTCCAAACAACTGACGGTCTCCAACTTCATCCCACATCAACGGTGTCTGGCTCCTTCTCCCATACAAAGCTTAAAAAGGTGCCATCTTCAAACTGACTGGGTAACTGTTGTTGTATGAGAACTCCGCGTAAGGTAGATTATCATCCCTACTAGATCCACAAGCTAGCGCACACGTTCTCAACATGTCCTCCAAAATCTGATTGACTCTCTCGGTCTATCCATCTGTCTGCGGATTGAATGGTTGTACTGAAATCTAGCCTAGTACCCAAAGTCTAGTGCAGCTGATTCCAAAACTTTGAGGTAAACTGTGTTCCTCTATCTGATACGATGGTCCTCGGAACTCCATGGAGACATATGATCCTGGTCAAATATATCTTGGCCAACTTCTCACTTGTATAGGTGGTTTTCACTGGGATAAAGTGAGCCACTTTGATCAGGCGAATCAACTACTACCCAGATAGAATCATATCCCGATCGGGTTTTGGGAAATCCGGTAATGAAATCCATGCCAAGCTTATCCTGCTTCCATTCGGGTATCGGCATAGGCTGTAGTAATCCTGCTGGATTCTGATGCTCTGCTCTTACTCTCTCTGGCATACATCACCTACGACTACATACTCCGCAATATCCTTCTTCATACCAGTCCACCAGAAACGCTCCTTCAAATCCAAATACATCTTGGTGTTTCCAGGGCGAATCGAGTATGGTGAGTCATGAGCCTCCTGAAGTATTTACTTCCTGATCTTTGCATTATTGGGTACATATACACTATCCTCAAACCATAAGGTGTCGTGCTCATCCTTACGAAAACCTTTGGCCTTTCCTTTGCTCATCCTCTCTTTTACCTCAGCAATCTCTTTGTCATCCTTCTGAGCTTCACGGATCTTTCTCAACAATGTAGACTAAACTTCCATTGCTGCAACAAAACCTTTGGGAACAATCTCCAACCGAAGTTCCCTGAGATCCTCGGCTAACTACTTTGATAATCCTCCGATTATGAGGGTATTCGTCCTTACTTTCTTTATTGTTATGTCCTATTTCTCCACAAAGCTTGTATGCACAAGGTTTCTTCATGTCACTTCCATCAGGCTTCAATTTCTGGGACACAAGACGAGACTTTGGCAAAGTCAACTTAAATCCTTTCCAAGCGGTTACTCCTTGCCATCCATTGATGGTTTGGTACATCCTCCACCAAGTAGCAGCACCTCTTTCAAAGCATTGAAGAGCATGCTGGGCCATATATCATTTCCGGCTATAGGGTTTATTCTTCATATGATCTTCCATGTTCTGAATCCATCGGTCCGTCTCCAATTGACTCGTTGGTCCAGAGAATATGGGTTCGTCTCCATACATTCTCTATTGGTTCCATGGGTTTGGGGGGGATAAGAGAGATAGAGAGGGATACCCACAATACAAACAAAGTTTTGAAAAGACAGATTTTATTGTGGCTGTCAGAAAAACATCAAACAAATGACAGGTCACAATCGTCGCATCTAACGTAGGTATATAACAAGGGTTTGGTCTTCTAATGGTCTATAGATCTCAATGCCATCAAACTCTTCAAGTCTTGGTCATGTCTCCGATGGCTTCTTCTGATCATGCTTGTCCTTCTCAAGTTCTTTTGCAATATCATCTCTATTGACGCAGAGTCTCTCGTGACGTCCTTTAATATTTTGGAGTTGCATTCCAAACTTCCGGTTTCAACATCCTTGACATGATCCATGGTCCTACTGTCCTCCAATTCCTTATGAATCTCCGGTATCTCGAGGTTTAGCTCCTCCGGCTTGTCTACTTTCAGCTTCTGGATCCTGAGTTCTTCATGAAATACTTCCTTGTCAAATATAGCTTCCTGCATATCCATCTTAAAATCCTTGATGTAATGCTCCAGATCCCGGTGTTACATCAGCTAAGGTTAAAACTTCACCTCTTGCTGATAGGTGCTCCATCAGCCTTCTACCATCCAATCCTTTCATGCATATGCATGCTTAACTCAGCACGGTGACAATAGCATAAGCGGGCGATAACATCATGGATAGCGTGTTTCTGCTCTTGTCATTTCTATGAGCTATCATTCCATAGTTGATATCTCCTGCCTTAGGGTTTTCCTGACAAAACTTTGAGTTTCTAACTCTCCATGTTCCGGTCTTACTCCAATACACCTTGATCTCAGGTATTGATAACTTCCATAGTCTGTCAAATTCCATAAGCGTAACCTTCCTAGGTCATACTAAATCTGGAAATTCTTCATATCCCTCAAATCTCCTAGTCTTCGGAGTCTTCAACCGTTGTAGTTTCCTTTATTCAAATGCACGGTAAAATCTCCTTCATTCCGAATGGTCTTAGTTGTCCGATATCTTATCTCCTTGGAGTGGTCTCATCGGTCAAATCTTCGAGTGGTCAAAAGGGAAAAGGGGTATGGTCTCACTAAAAGGGAATATTTGAATAAACTCAGAAGAGAAGAGAGATAAAAGATCTTTTTGAAAATGAAGTTGTAGAGAAAAATCTTTCCTATGGGCTTGTCAGTTTCTAGGGTCACGTCCTATACCAACATGTGCTCGACATTTATCTTGTAGCGACCCGACCGAATGGGTCAAGTCTCAGTGCTTAAGTGTCATCCCGGATCGGTATGTCGACAAACACAAGACTCGAGGATTTATAACAGAGGTAAATCACATGTATAAAGTAACGTAAATACTATTACCTCAATCCAAATAGCGGAAGTAATAAGGTTGTGGATTCCCATCAACACCAACGGCAAAGTTGAGTGTAGAAATCATAACCCTAACGTATCACTTACTCGTCGTAAGATCCTGCAACATGAGAATTTGCAGCCACAAAGGGTTAGTACATTGAATGTACTGGCAAATTCACACTGCAGAGCAATGCTGAAATATGGCTATCACTACATGCATATATGGCTGGTGGAAAAGCTCTATGGTTATAAGGTTTTTGTGAAAAGCCAATTTTTCCCTACTGCAAAGGAATATATTTTATTTAACTATCATGGTGTATGTTAAACATTGAGAATGGTTAACAGCATTCTCAATCCCAATTAAGCATCATCATTAAAACCCAACAATATTAATTTAAAGTAACATGATGAGATCAACATGATAATCCAAGTACTAGATACTCAAAAATGTCCATAACCGGGGACACGGCTAATCATGATTAGTTTGTACACTCTGCAGAGGTTTGTGCACTTTTCCCATAAGACTCGATCTCCTCTGTTTGATTTCTCGCACTACATGGTGTTTGAGAAACGGATGACCGAGACATAGTCTTTCAGAAGCGCTAGCACCTTACAAATGGGTAGACCGTACCAACCTACAACCCCTACATCAACTAGTCTACCACTGTAAGAGTTCGCACGACTTAATCAACTATGCTAGAGCCCATAGTAGCATGTGGTTGCACACGGAAGTTTCTAGCATGAATAATCTTATGATCCCTTTGAGCCTGGGTGGCGGTCCATAAAAAAACAGGCAAATCCTAGTCTACCCAGGTGCCTAGATAGGCAAATCCTGGAATAGCCAGGTACCTCAATCCACCCACATGTGTGTTTAAGTTGCCACCTTAGATAAACCATTTATTAACAATCTCACATCTGTCATGGATATTCACTCAAACCCAAACCACGTCTATGAGCATAGCATGGCATAAATAAGCAAACGTAGAAGTAACTCCCAAGGGTTTGATAATAAATCATGCAATAGGTACTACCTCAAACTACTTCCCAAAACTCACAATTTAATTAGATCCTAATCATGCAATGTTTGAGGATTGATCTAATGCATAAAAACTGGGTATGAAAAGTATATCATCAAAGTGTGAACTTGCCTGCAATGTTGATGAAGATGATTCGCACTCAAAACTCTTGATAGCTCTACTCGTCACACTCCGGTCAAAACTATCGTAAGCAAGCAATAGCAACCACACATAAGCAATCACTCAAAAGATCGCAAAGACCGAAGAGAACAACTCGGAAAACATCAAAACAAAAAAAATAACTCTTGCAGCATAAAAAAATTTCTAACAGTACCAAAACTATGTGAATTTTGCCTTATTAGAAAGTTTAGTCAAGAGCTTCAATTTGCAAAAAGAATCAACTAAATCGGAGTTACGAAACTCAAGTTATGATCAAACGAAGTTCAAATACAAATCTGTTTGAATTCAAATTTTGAAACTTTCAAAAACATGTTTGAGTTGGATTACTGGATAGAGGGGATCATAACGAAGAAGTGGGCGTTGGTTTCGTTGGATTTGGACAAGCGAGTAAAAAATAGTGAACGTTTAAAGATTAGGGAGTAATCTGTGAAAAAAAATACTACATCTAGGTCCCCGCCACGTGTCGAAAAACTACCGCCGGAAGCGTACCTTCTGAGGGCTAAAACAGCGGATGTTCTCTATATAGCGCATACCGGTTCGAATAAAAAAAACAACCAACCTAATCTAGCCCGTAGATTCTAGATCGGACGGAGAGGAGAGAGGCGAGGCGTCATGCAGCGAGTGGCCGGCTGGCGTAGGGAGACAACAAGGCGCGGCTCGGACATCGGCGGGGCGGTGGCTCGGTCATCGAGGAGGGCAACGGAGAGGTCAGGGAGGGGCGGCGCGGCGAGGCGAGGAGGATGGCAGCGTCGGCGGTGGTCCACGGCGACGGGATGGGGCGGGACGAGGCGGCACATCGGCTGAGGGAGAGAGAGAGAGAGAGACCGGGGTCTCGCCTTTTAAAGGCGGAGGGGAAGCGCGTCGCTTGGAGGAGGGAACAGGCAGAGACGGCGGCGGGAGTCCCGCACGGACACGGGCGGCGAAGGCGATTCCGTGGAGGAGGCGGACTCACGAGTCGGGATTCGGCGCTGGCCGCGCTGGGCCGTGGCTTTGGTAGGGAGCCGGCCGCCCGGGCCATGCGGAGGAATTTTTTTTGTTTTTTTAAACATTTACACACAAACAATAATAATACAACGAAATAAATAAATATATTATATAGGCATATAATATATCAAAATTTTTAGAAAAATATTTTCTCGACTTGGACATTTTTATAATGCCAAATAAAATCCTCACAAATTCAGATAATTCAAAGAGTGCTACTGGTCTAAATAAAATCCAATAAAAATCATTTTAGAAATACCAAAATTAATTGAAATTTATTTCTCTCCAATTTTCTGATGTAGGGAATCATGTTACCCTATTTTCCTTATATTTTATTTTTGGAGAAAAATAATTTGAATAAAACTCAAATAACTCCAAATTGAAAATAAAAAGAACTTTGAATTTAATTCTTTGAAACTCCCAACTCATATTTCATATAAATTGAAGAAGTCATTTTATCTTCTCTCATGAAAATCATTGAGTTGCATGAAGTTTCAGAATTGGAAATATCTTCCAAATGAAATTCAAATATTTTCAACACCCCTTGTCATTCAAATAAATGGAATAAGTCATGTCATCTTCTCTCCAGGATTTTTTGGTGAAAAGAATTTGAATTCTCGGAGAGCATAAAAGCAAAAATGAAAGTTTGGGAAAGTCCTTTTATTCCCTCTCATTTAACTTTCAAAAGTTTCAAATTTCACTCAATTTCATACAATCAATCAAACAATCAATCAAATCTATCTATTTATTATAACATTCCAAAATTTAGAATTTTGGGATGTTACACATAGTCACCTAGTACGTGTTATGATCCGGCAACCCCGGAGTGACAACAACCGGGGCCAACCCCGGTGATGATCGTAGTTTGAGGAGTTCATGTATTCACTCTGTGTTAATGCTTTGTTCCGGTTCTTTATTAAAAGGAGGCCTTAATATCCCTTAGCTTCCATTATCGACCCCGCTGCCACGGGAGGGTAGGACAAAAGATGTCATGCAAGTTCTTTTAATAAAGCACGTATGACTATTTACGGAATACATGCCTACATTATATCGATGAACTGGAGCTAGTGCCGTATCGCCCTAGGTTATAACTATCACATGATAAATATCATCCAACAAGTCACTGATCCAATGCCTATGAATTTATCATATATTGATCTTGCTGCGTTACTATTGCTATCATCACTGTTACACTTGCTACAAAATTACTGCTATCATCATATCATATTTATGTTCTTTCTTGTCACTACTATCAAAACTATCAAACTACTTTTCTCTCGATCACTTTGCTGCAGATAATTATTCTCCGGTGTGGTTGAATTGACAACTCAGCTGCTAATACCTTCAAATATTCTTTGGCTCCCTTGTGTCGAATCTATAAATTTGGGTTGAATACTCTACCCTCGAAAACCTGCTATGATCCCCTATACTTTTGGGTTATCAAGACCTTTTTCTGGCGCCGTTGCCAGGAAGCATAGCTATATTTGTTGAGTCACTTGGGATTATTATCATATTATCACTATGAAGAATCTGAAGGATCCAAAGACTAAGATATTTCCCTCAAGGACGAGGGGAGGTAAGGAACTGCCATCCAGTTCTGCTTTAGATTCACCTTCTGTTATGAGTAAACTTGCAACACCACCACATGCTATCAATTCTAATATGTCGCAAGTTATTGATGATGCTACTTCTACTATGAATGATTGTAACATCCCAAATTTCCTATTTGGAATGTTTTACAATTATAGCTAAGCATCTAATGCATCCTGTTTGAATTTGAATGCCATTTGAAGTTTCAGGAGAGTTTTGAGTTTTCATATTTGAATTCAAACTTGGCAAGTGGGAATCATATCAAAAACTATGCCTGATGAATACTTGATCAAAAGTATGAGAGGAGTAAACATGACACTCCAAAAATATCAGAGGAAACAATGCCAAAAGTTTTGAATTCAAATTTGGGTTTTATTTGAATATTGGAAAAATGGAATTTTATAAAGTTTGGATTTTGCCTTTGAAAATGTTCAAATGATAGGAATATTCCCCCATCATTTTGGTATATATATGTCCTATATAAAATATTTATATTTTAAAAGATATCTCTGTTTTTGTTTTATTTAAAAAATAAATTTTAAAAAGGAAAAACCCCCAGCGCCACCAGCCCCTTGGCCCAGCCAGCCCAGAGTCTCACAGTCAGCCAAAGCGCAGCCTGGGCCCACCAGCAGCAATGAGCCGGCCTAGCACCGCCAAGCCACCCCGCCTCAAACCCTTTGAGTCGGTCGCCCGCCGCCCGCCTCTCTCTCTCTCTCTCTGGTGGACCCGCCCTTCTTCAACCCCCCCGCCACGCCCACGCCATCGATCGCGGATCTCATGAGATCCGGATGCCGATCCTCCCGATCGCCTCCTTGCCCCGACGAGGCCCCGCCTATAAGCCCCCCCCCACCCCATTCCCCCCTTACCCCTGCCGAGCCCTCCTCCTCTCTCCCACCGTCCGGGCCCGAACCTCCCGCCACCGCCATTTCCGTCGCCGTCGCCGCCTAGCCCTCCCGACCCCCACCGACCCCACCAAGAGCCCCCGAGCTCGTCTGCACCTGTCCGAGCCACTCCACCGACCTCCCGACGACCGAGAGGCTAGCGACTCGCCCGCCGCCGCCGCCCGAGCGCCGGTGAGTCACCGAGATCCTCCCCGTCCGATTCATAATCTACGACGTAGATTAGACCACCCCCGAAGGGGTATTTCTTTTTAATAAAACCGATCCGCTCCGGTTTAGTTCCGGTCTAATTTAAGTTAGGTTTTTTTATTAGCCCGGCCCGACTAGTTTAACCCTAGGCCCGTTTAGTTTATATTACGCTCGCTATGTAGTTTAGCCCATTAGGCCCTTTTTCATTTAAATTGCTTTCTGTTTTAATGTAATAGTTCCTGTTTAAAAAATTCATATCTTTTATTCTGTTTAATATTTTTAGGTGATTCTTTTTTTGGTTTGGAAATTTTCTATAGTTTCTGTAGAAAATATATTTAGCTATGTTATAATTAATTAAAATTGCTTTAATTTAGTTTTAGTCAGAATAGTAAATCTGTTATAACATGAGCTAGGAAAATTATTTTGGATGATTCTTTTGTCCCAACTTTATTTTGACATTGCCAAACCATAGGAATTAATTGGGTATTTTAGGATTAATAAAAAATAGTTTTAAGCAGAATCTTGTTAATCCTAATTAATTAACTAGCTACTGTTTTCCTATTATTTTAATTAGTAAATAAATTTATTTTTAACATGTGATTGATTATTCTAGGATAGTTTCTGTCACTTTATAGGATGAACTTTTATTTATAATAAATAAAAGTTTTATTTTATTTTTCTTAATAGAAATTGAATTAGGCCTAATAGGAGTTTCATAATAGATTTTAAATTAATTCTTTTTGCTCCTAGTTGCTTAATGAAATCTTTTCTGTTAAGTTAACCTAAAACCATGATTAGGTTATGTTAGAAAAAATTTTGTTATATGAAACTACTTTTAGTTGTTGTTTGAAGTAGGAAAACTTTGAGTTGGTTTTCCTTGAGTTTTTCCCTTTGGGTTTTGATTTGGTTGTTTTGGTGTGTTATGTTGCTATTGTTATGATATTGTATTATGTGATCCTATGCTATATGCTTATTGTGATTATTGTTTGTCTCGGTAGAGTTTCCTGAGTGCTGAGCTTGCTACTACTGAATCTTTAGCTTACGAGGATCATCGAAAAGGCAAGTTTTGATCATGTTATTTTCTATACCTATGTTTTTGTGCATTAGAAACTGTCACCACCCCACCATGCATGCAGTAGTTGAAATTTTGAAGTTATTAATCTTGAGTAGTATCATGTGGTAGGATGAACCAATCCCCTTGTTACCATGACCCCGGACGAAGTAGTTTACTTTGCTATGCTCGTAGACGGGTTTTGGTTGAGTGAAATTCATAAGAAAGATGTGAGAGTCAATGATGATGACAACCCCATGAACTACAAGAATCAAGATGGACTTCGGAATTCACTACTGGGTGGAGGATGGTTGACGGGCACCCTGGAGAACCCAGTGGTTGGCCGGGATGCATGGAGAAGTGCCATGACATCTTGCGGAAAGCTTCACCCAGCCACGAAGAGACGGATGGATGCCCCATGACCGGAAGCTTACCTGTGCAGCCGCAAGCCATTATGGGCTCTGGCTGGGTTAACCCTAGTAGTGACGCTGGCTGGACGGTACTACGAGATGTAGAAGAACGGTAGGATTGATGGGTACCGCAGAGCTATAAGAACTCTTTGGAAGACCCTATTTCATTCGTCCGCCTTCAAACACCATGAGTGCGAAGACTTAAAAGAAGGAATGATTCTTATGGAAAAGTGCATAAACCTCTCAGAGTTAAAGATCTAATCGATTAGCCGTGTCCCGATTACGGACAATTTGAGCCTCGGAACTTGGAAGTATTCGAAATCTCAACACTAAAACTAATGAATTAATTTGAGGGTTTATGACTTAATAATTTGGGAATGAGATTTTGGTTGGCGGAACCATCTCAATAACTACCAACAATTTGTAGTAATATTTGCAAGCAAGTCCACTTGTAGTAGGAGAAAATTGGCTTTTCATAAAATTGAAACTTAGAGCTCCACAGCCTAAATGCATATAGTGTTAGTAACTTTATTATTGTTATTCTTCATGACTTGCCAGCTTATTCAAAAGCTGACCTACATGGCTGCAACGTCTTATGTTGCGAGGTATATTCGATCAGAGTGAGGCTACGCTCGCGCTTGGCGATTGCCCTTTGGAGTCGGATGGACTCTCTTTATCTTCTACGCTTCCAGCAGTAGTAGTTTATTTCTCATGAGTTGGCCTTGAGCCAATTTATTCTCTTGTAATAAAGACTCTATATGAGAATCGTGTAATAATATTTAGGTGTGATTGAACTTTGATTACTTCATTGATGTACTTTGTGAGTACCAAAGATGATCTTGGGATGGTACGAACCACGTAGATTTGACCGATGTTGGGTCGGTCGCTCTGAGATGGTATCGAGCACACGCTGACCGTAGGATCGTAACCCCTAGGATCGGAAAGCCATAGGAAGAGACCATTTACTTTGTATCCTTATCATTCCGTAATTCTCCCCTGTTCAATTCTGACTCTTCTCCGATTTTCAACATTCTAGATGGCCGTCGAGTTCACCCCAGTTTTGCTACCGGAGTTTTGCCAGCCCGACGAGACGATGCCCTTCGGAAGGAAGCTGGTCCAGATGGTGAAGAAGCTGAAGATTGCTCTGCCCTCGATCACCGGGAAGCCAACCAATGCACTTCCGACGGGCACCCGCTACAGGATTGAGGTGCATATCCCAGGGAGAACCTTCGGAGGACATACAGAGCCTATTGACTTTGAGTTCACCGACTTCAACTGGATCATCGGAAGGGACATGGCGATCTATCGTGCCCTTGGACATCTCCGAGAGGAGTACAGGGCCGAGCTCGATCCCTCAGACCTCGCCATGGTTTCTCGCAGGGCAAGGAATGGAGATATCATCCGCACCGTGGAGGACGACTCCACTCTCTCGTACATCCAGGACTTGGAGTGTCTCCTCAGGAAACGGGAGATTCAGACTCGCCGTAACTCGAAGACACACCGGAAGATTTTGTTCCATGAACTGGAACTAGAGGAGAAGGCACGCACAGACTTCCTTGGCCATGAGGAAGAAATCACGGACTTCATGGAGACAGTCGACGACCTGAAGATGAAGCTTGCCGCGATAGAGGAAAAGATGGACTTGGGAGAGGACCTTTTTCCGAGTGGAGATAATGGACCCATCGTGAGCAATGATCAGGATTATGAAGGGAGTTCCACTGGAGAAAGCCACAAGAGGAGGCGCCACACCAGAGGACGCAAGGATTATTGATGAGGACTTTTTAGTCGACCACCATGTTATTTTTACTTTTTCGTCGATCAGTTAGGCCGATATTTCTTCGATTAGTCATGAGCTTTTGTAATCGAGATTGAACCATGTTTGAGTGGAATGAATAAATGATTGGTGTGTTTATGATTGTGCATTCATATGGGTAGTGTTATTTCTCATAGACCATTGTTCTATTCTAATTTTCTCATCCACTCCAAAACACCAGATGCCTCCGAGACGTGACACCGTTTTTCCGCCAGAGCTCACCCAGCTGCTCCAGCAGCAGAATGCCCTCATGTAGCTACTCATCCAGAATCAGAACAACAACACAAACAATCCACCGCCACCACCCCCCGTGGACAACTTGACTCGATTCCTGAGGCTAAATCCGCCAGTGTTCTCTAGTAGCACTGAGCCGATTGTGGCTGATGATTGGCTCCGCAAAGTCGGAAGAGAGCTAATCACTGTTGGATGCACCGATGCGAGAAGGTGCGCTTTGCAGCGCATCAACTTGATGGACCTGCAGCTTCTTGGTGGGAGAACTACACCGCCACTTATCCCATTGGTGCCATCACATGGGATCAGTTCAAAGAGCCTTCCGCATCGCTCATGTCTCACCGGAGCCATGAGTCCGAAGAAGCGTGAGTTCCGCAACTTACGCCGGGGAACCATCTTGTGGCACAAGACATGGATGAATTCAGCAAGCTAGCCCGCTATGCCCCGGATGATGTGGCCACGGATGCCGCAGCGGGAGAAGTTCCTTGAGGGACTCAACGATGAGCTGAGTATGCAGCTTATTGTGGCTACCTTCAACAACTACCGGAGCTGGTAGACAAGGCCACCATACTTGAAGGCAAGCTGCAGCAGATAGAAAGCCGCATAGCGGAAGTACAGCCAGGGAAGCACAACTCAGAGCTCAGCGAAGCCCGTTATGCACCTTACTCGGAGGGCACACCCATCATCACCATGGAGGTCATAACCATGGAGGAAATGGGAACAACCGCAGCCAGACAACAAGTCGAGGCCATGGCAATGGCAATGGAAACATAATGGCAATCAGCACCGCTCTGCCCGGCTCAAGGATCTGAGCCACATCACCGCTTCAAGTGCCGAAGGCAGGGCACTATGCCACCGACTGCCGGAGGCCAAGCAGCGGAATGGAAACGGCAATGGAGGCTCAGCGAAGAAGCCCAATCTGTTCCCTCGTGCTCAGGTGAACCACATTGACGTGGAGGACGTCTATGATCAGCCGAACAATCGTGGTTGGTAAGTTTTTATTGAATTCACGCTCAGTTTTGGTACTCTTTGATTCTCGTGCAACGATTCATTCATATCAAGGGTAGTTGTGGAAAAATACGGGTTGCACACTAAAACCCTTAGAAGCCCCTTCGTCGGTTCCGCAGGAGGAGAAATGATGGCAGGTTTAGGCTGTCATGCAACCCTCAACATCGGGAACCATAAATTTCCCGCGGACCTCATAGTGTTGGAAACCCAGACCTTGGATGTAATCCTAGGCATGGATTGGTTGACAAAGTTTGAAGGGAACATAGACTGTGCCCACAAGTCTATTCTGCTCACCACCCCGGAGCAGAAGAGGATCAAGTATGTAGCCAGGCACAGCCAGATGAAGAATCAGGTGCATTCCCTCACGGGAGTTGTTCAGAGGAAGTGCCGAGAGTGCAAGATTTTCCCGATGTGTTCCCGGAGGAATTACCAGGAATGCCACCGGACAGGGACATTGAATTTCTGATCGAGTTATTGCCCGGCACAGCCCCAATATCCAAGAGACCTTATCGGATGCCACCGAATGAGTTGAAAGAGATCAAGGATCAAATTAATGAGTTGTTGGAGAAAGGATATATTCGGCCAAGCTCATCACCTTGGGGAGCCCCAGTTCTTTTGGTAGAGAAGAAGGATGGAAGTTTGAGGATGGTTGTGGATTATCGTGCGTTGAACGAAGTAACCATCAAGAACAAGTACCCTCTGCCGATGATTAATGATCTGTTTGATCAGCTAGTTGGAGCCAAGGTATTCTCTAAGATCGATCTTCGATCAGGGTATCATCAGTTGAAGATCCGTGAAAAGGATATACCAAAACAACATTCACTACGGTATGGTTTATATGAGTATACCGTCATGTCATTTGGATTGACTAATGCTGCTGCATACTTCATGAATTTGATGAACAAGGTGTTTATGGAATATCTGGACAAGTTTGTCGTGGTGTTCATCGATGATATATTGATTTTCTCAAGAGCGAGGAAGAGCATAAGGAACATTTGCGTCTAGTTCGAGAAACTTGAGAACATCAGTTGTATGCCAAGTTCAGCAAATGTGAATTTTGGCTGAAGGAAGTTGGATTCCTCGGACATGTCATTTCAGGAGAAGGAATAGCAGTTGATCCCGCCAAGGTTGAATCAGTCAC
This sequence comes from Aegilops longissima, assembly GCA_021605205.1. Taxonomy (NCBI): domain Eukaryota; kingdom Viridiplantae; phylum Streptophyta; class Magnoliopsida; order Poales; family Poaceae; genus Aegilops; species Aegilops longissima. The sequence continues at coordinate 111,365,764 of CM038679.1, read as the reverse complement.
AGATTGGCAGTCACCCACCTCAGTCAAGGAGATCCGCAGTTTTCTCGGACTCGTAGGTTATTATCGGAGGTTTATTGAGAACTTCTCGAAGATTGCCAAGCCCATGACTGAGCTGTTGAAGAAGGAAGCCAAGTATGTTTGGACCGAGGAATGTGAAGCCGCCAGGAATTGAAGAAACGGTTGGTCACAGCCCAAAGTTGATTTTGCGGACATACACAAGGAATACCAGGTTTATTGTGACGCTTCTCGTCAAGGACTCGGAGGAGTACTCATGCAGGAAGGAAAAGTTGTAGCTTATGCCTCCGCACAGCTACGACCTCACGAGATGAATTATGCCACGATGATTTGGAGTTAGCAACCGTAGTGCATGCACTCAAGACTGAGACATTTCCTCATCGGAAACCGCTGTGATGTTTACACAGATCACAAGAGCTTGAAGTATATTTTCACGCAGAAGGAATTGAACCTCAGGCAGAGGAGATGGCTAGAGTTGATCAAGGACTATGACATGAGATTACATTACCACCCAGGGAAGGCAAATGTTGTAGCAGATGCTTTGAGCCGTAAGAGTTATGTGAATACTCTTACAGCAGGAGGATTACCCCAGGAATTAGTCCATGACCTCAGAGATCTCCGACTAGAGATAGTTCCGAGAGGATATGTTGCAACTCTGGAAGTTCAGTCCACTTTGGCCGAAAGGATTCGTGAAGCCCAGAAGTCGGACAAGGAAACTGATGAGATAAAGCAAAAGATGGATGAAGGAAAAGCTAAAGGGTTTCGTAAGGATGAACACGGAACTATATGGTTCGAGGATCGTATTTATGTGCCCAATGATCCCGAACTCATGAAGTAAATTCTTCAGGAGGCTCATGATTCACCGTACTCGATTCACCCCGGCAACACCAAGATGTACCTGGATTTGAAGGAAAGTTTCTGGTGGACAGGTATGAAGAAGGATATTGCCGAGTACGTAGCAGTATGCGATGTTTGTCAACGTGTAAAGGCAGAACATTAGAAGCCAGCAGGGTTACTTCAACCTTTGCCGATTCCCGAGTGGAAATGGGAAAAGCTTGGAATGGATTTTATCACAGGATTACCCAGGACCCGTTCAGGTTATGATTCCATCCGGTAGTGGTTGATCGATTGACCAAGGTAGCTCACTTCATTCCGTGAAGACTACCTATACCAGTGCTAAGTTGGCCAAGATATACATGACCAGGATCGTATGTCCGCATGGAGTTCCGAGGAAAATCGTGTCGATAGAGGAACACAGTTTACCTCAAAGTTTTGGAAGCGGTTGCATGAAACTTTGGGTACAAGGCTGGAATTCAAGCAGCTTTTCATCCATAAATGATGGACAGACCGAGAGAGTCAACCAGATTACGGAGGACATGTTGAGAGCTTGTGTGCTAGACTATGGGTCTAGCTGGGATGATAATTTGCCGTCGCAGAGTTCTCATACAACAACAGTTATCAATCCATCAAGATGGCCCTTCAAGCTCTATACGGAAGGAGGTGCGAAACACCATTGCTGTGGGATAGTGTTGGAGATCGATCACTTTTCGGTTCCGACCTTATCGAGGATTCGAAGAGAAAGTCAAGCTGATTCGAGACAGACTCAAGATAGCACAATCGAGACGGAAGAGTTATGCACACGAAGGCGCAAGGAAGTAACATACGAAGTGGGAGACCGAGCATATCTTCGTGTGTCTCACTTCGTGGGATCAAGAGGTTTGGTGTCAAGGAAAGTTAGCACCCGATTTATTGGCCCTACAAAATCCTCGAACGCCGTGGAGAAGTTGCTTACAAGTTGGAATTGCGGAAGGATTGTCCGGAGTTCATGATGTCTTCCATGTTTCTCACCAAGAAGTGCCATGCCGACATGGCCGATGTTCCGTTAAGAGACACAAGGCCCCTAGAGGCCATACAGCAGCGGTGATCTGACCTACAAGGAGAAACCCGTCCGAATTCTCGAGACTGCAAGCAGAGTCACCCGCAACAAGCTCATCAAGTTTTGCAAGGTGCTGTGGAGTCATCACACCGAGGAAGAAGCCACCTGGGAGCGCGAAGAAGACCTTCTTCGAGACCACCCGCACCTATTTGCTAGCCAACCCGAATCTCGAGGGCGCGATTCATCTTAAGGTGGGTAGGTTTGTAACATCCCAAATTTCCTATTTGGAATGTTTTACAATTATAGCTAAGCATCTAATGCATCCTGTTTGAATTTGAATGCCATTTGAAGTTTCAGGAGAGTTTTGAGTTTTCATATTTGAATTCAAACTTGGCAAGTGGGAATCATTTCAAAAACTATGCCTGATGAATACTTGATCAAAAGTATGAGAGGAGTAAACATGACACTCCAAAAATATCAGAGGAAACAATGCCAAAAGTTTTGAATTCAAATTTGGGTTTTATTTGAATATTGGAAAAAATGGAATTTTATAAAGTTTGGATTTTGCCTTTGGAAAAATGTTCAAATGATAGGAATATTCCCGATCATTTTGGTATATATATGTCCTATATAAAATATTTATATTTTAAAAGATATCTCTGTTTTTGTTTTATTTTAAAAATAAATTTTAAAAAAACCCCAGCGCCCAGCCCAGCAGCCCTCTGCCCAGCCAGCAAAGCCAGCAGCAGGCAGCCAGCAGCCAACCCACCAGCGCAATGAGCTGGCCCAAGACCGCCCACCCCCGCCGAAACCCTTTGAGCACCGCCCGCCGCCCGCCTCTCTCTCTCTCTCGGTAGGTGGACCCCACTGCCTTCAACCCCGCCCCACGCCACGCCGCCTTGCCATCGATCGCGGATCTCATGAGATCCGGATGCCGATCCCTCCCGATCGCCTCCTTGCCCCGACGAGGCCCTCGCCTATAAGCCCCCTCCGCACCCCATTCCCCCTTACCCCTCGCCGAGCCCCTCCTCCTCTCTCCCGCCGCGGAGCCCGAACCTCCCGCCGCCATTTCCGTCACCGCCGCCGCCCTAGCCCTCCCGACCCCACCGACCCCACCAAGAGCCCCTCGAGCTCGTCCGCACCTTGCCGAGCCACTCCACCGACCTCCCGACGACCGGAGAGGCCAGCGCACTCGCCGCCGCCGCCGCCGAGCGCCGGTGAGTCACCGGAGATCCCCTCCCCCGTCCGATTCATAATCTACGGCGTAGATTAGACCACCCCCGAAGGGGTATTTCTTTTTAATAAAACCGGTCCGCTCCGGTTTAGTTCCGGTCTAAGTTAAGTTAGGTTTTTTTATTAGCCCGGCCCGACTAGTTTAACCCTAGGGCCCGTTTAGTTTATATTACGCTCAGTGCGTAGTTTAGGCCCATTAGGCCCTTTTTCATTTAAATTCGTTTTCTGCTTTAACAGAATAGTTCCTGTTTTGAAAAATTCATATCTTTTATTCTGTTTAATATTTTTAGGTGATTCTTTTTTTGTTGGTTTGAAAATTTTTTATAGTTTCTGTAGAAAATATATTTAGCTATGTTATAATTAATTAAAATTGCTTTAATTTAGTTTTAGTCAGAATAGTAAATCTGTTATAACATGAGCTAGGAAAATTATTTTGGATGATTCTTTTGTCCCAACTTTATTTTGACATTGCCAAACCATAGGAATTAATTGGGTATTTTAGGATTAATAAAAAATAGTTTTAAGCAGAATCTTGTTAATCCTAATTAATTAACTAGCTACTGTTTTCCTATTATTTTAATTAGTAAATAAATTTATTTTTAACATGTGATTGATTATTCTAGGATAGTTTCTGTCACTTTATAGGATGAAATTTTATTTATAATAAATAAAAGTTTTATTTTATTTTTCTTAATAGAAATTGAATTAGGCCTAATAGGAGTTTCATAATAGATTTTAAATTAATTCTTTTTGCTCCTAGTTGCTTAATGAAATCTTTTCTGTTAAGTTAACCTAAAACCATGATTAGGTTATGTTAGAAAAAATTTTGTTATATAAAACTACTTTTAGTTGTTGTTTGAAGTAGGAAAACTTTGAGTTGGTTTTCCTTGAGTTTTTCCCTTTGGGTTTTGATTTGGTTGTTTTGGTGTGTTATGTTGCTATTGTTATGATATTGTATTATGTGATCCTATGCTATATGCTTATTGTGATTATTGTTTGTCTCGGTAGAGTTTCCGGAGTGCGAAGCTTGCTACTACGAATCTTTAGCTTACGAGGATCATCAGCAAGGCAAGTTTTGATCATGTTATTTTCTATACCTATGTTTTTGTGCATTAGAAACTGTCACCACCCCACCATGCATGCAGTAGTTGAAATTTTGAAGTTATTAATCTTGAGTAGTATCATGTGGTAGGATGAACCAATCCCTTGTTACCATGACCCCGGACGAAGTAGTTTACTTTGCTATGCTCAGAGACGGTTTTGGTTGAGTGAAATTCATAAGAAAGATGTGAGAGTCAATGATGATGACAACCCCATGAACTACAAGAATCAAGATGGACTTGAATTCACTCTTGGGTGGAGGATTTGTTGACGGGCACCTGGAGAACCCAGTGGTTGGCGGGATGCATGGAGAAGTGCCATGACATCTTGCGAAAGCTTCACCCAGCCACGAAGAGACGGATGGATGCCCCATGACCGGAAGCTTACTCAGCAGCCGCAAGCCATTATGGGCTCGGCTGGGTTAACCCTAGTAGTGACGCTGGCTGGACGGTACTACGAGATGTAGAAGAACGGTAGGATTGGATGGGTACGGCGGAGCGGAAGAACTCTTTGGAAGACCTGTTTCATTCGTCCCGTCTTCAAACACCATGAAGTGCGAAGACTTAAAAGAAGGGAATGATTCTTGCGGGAAAAGTGCGCAAACCTCTGCAGAGTTAAAGATCTAATCGATTAGCCGTGTCCCGATTACGGACAATTTGAGCCTCTGGAACTTGGAAGTATTCGAAATCTCAACACTAAAACTAATGAATTAATTTGAGGGGTTTATGACTTAATAATTTGGGAATGAGATTTTGGTTGGCGGAACCATCTCAATAACTAACAACAATTTGTAGTAATATTTGCAAGCAAGTCCACTGTAGTAGGAGAAAATTGGCTTTTCGCAAAATGTTGAAACTTAGAGCTCCACAGCCTAAATGCATATAGTGTTAGTAACTTTATTATTGTTATTCTTCATGACTTGCCAGCTTATTCAAAAAGCTGACCTACATGGCTGCAACGTCTTATGTTGCGAGGTATATTCCGATCGGGAGTGAGGCTACGCTCAGCTTAGCGATTGCCCTTTGAGTCGAATGGACTCGCTTTATCTTCTACGCTCCCAGCAGAGTAGTTTATTTCTCATGAGTTGGCCTTGAGCCGAATTTATTCTCTTGTAATAAAGACTCTATATGAGAATCGTGTAATAATATTCAGGTGTGATTGAACTTTGATTACTTCATTGATGTACTGTGAGTACCAGCATGATCTTGGGATGGTACAGACACAGAGATTTGACCGATGTTGGGTCAGGTCGCTACAATGATGCTTATGATGATGCTAGTACCTTGCTTGATAATGATGATGTGCCACTTGGTGAATTTCTTGATGAACAAATTGCTAGAGTAATACAACATGATGTTGTTGAGTCTGATGATGAGCTTGAAACTGAATCTCCTGAAACACCTGCTAGAACTAGCCTTCCTAGATATGAATTGCCTAAGGTACCGGAAGGTTATGTTATGAATGAGGAGACAACTAGAGATATTCTTGCTTGTAAGGATAGAGATGATCTAGATAAATTACTATGCAAGTATGAAGAAAAATCTCTGAATGCTAGAATGAAATGTGTGTAGGACCTTGAGAAGAGGTGTCTAGGGGGGGTGATTAGACACTAAGTACCAAAGTTGCAGTTTTTAACTTCTTTAGGTTTAAGTGGAGTTTAGGCACAAGTTAACATTCACAATGCATAACAAGCAAGCATGCAAAGAGTATATGAGCAGCGGAAAGTAAAGCATGCAACTTGCAAGAATGTAAAGGGAAGGGTTTTGGGGGATTCAAATGCAATTGGAGACATAGATGTTTTTGTCGTGGTTCCGATAGGTGGTGCTATCGTACATCCACGTTGATGGAGACTTCAACCCACGAAGGGTAACGGTTGCGCGAGTCCACGGAGGGCTCCACCCACGAAGGGTCCACGAAGAAGCAACCTTGTCTATCCCACCATGGTGGTCGCCCACGAAGGACTTGCCTCACTAGCGGTAGATCTTCACGAAGTAGGCGATCTCCTTGCCCTTACAAACTCCTTGGTTCAACTCCACAATCTTGTCGGAGGCTCCCAAGTGACACCTAGCCAATCTAGGAGACACCACTCTCCAAGAAGTAACAAATGGTGTGTTGATGATGAACTCCTTGCTCTTGTGCTTCAAAAGATAGTCTCCCCAACACTCAACTCTCTCTCATAGGATTTGGATCTGGTGGAAAGAAGATTTGAGTGGAAAGCAACTTGGGGAAGGCTAGAGATCAAGATTCATATGGTAGGAATGGAATATCTTGGCGTCAACACATGAGTAGGTGGTTCTCTCTCAGAACTGGTAAGTTGGAAGTGTAGGTTTGTTCTGATGGCTCTCTTCACGAATGAAGAGGAGGTGGAGGGGTATATATAGCCTCCACACAAAATCTAACCGTTACACACAATTTACCAAACTCGGTAGGACCGAATCAACGAACTCAGTCGGACCGAGTCAGTAAACCTAGTGACCGTTAGGGTTTTCGGTGGGACCGACATGCAACTCGGTAGGACCGATATGGTTAGGGTTAGGGCATAACGTAATCTCGGTGAGACCGATTACACAAACTCGGTGAGACCGATTTTGGTAATAAGCTAACCAGAGAGTTGGTCAGGCAAACTTGGTGGGACCGATTACTCAAACTCGGTGGGACCGATTTTGGTAATAAGTTAACCAGAGAGTTTGCATTGTAATCTCGGTAGTACCGATTGCACAAACTCGGTGAGACCGATTTTGGTAATGGACATACACAGAGAGATTACAATTCCATCTTGGTGAGACCGAGATCCCTATCGGTGAGACCGATTTTCCTAGGGTTTGTGGCAGTGGCTATGACATCTGAACTCGGTGGCGCCGGATAGAAAGAATCGGTGGGGCTGAGTTTGACTTTAGATTTAGGTCATATGTGTGGAAGTGGGAAAGTAGTTGAGGGTTTTGGATCATATCACTAAGCACTGTGGAGCAAGAAACTCATTAAGCAACACCTCATCCCTTCTTAATAGTATTGGCTTTTCCTATAGACTCAATGTGATCTTGGATCACTAAAATATAAAATGAAGAGTCTTGAGCTTGAAGCTTGAGCCAATCCTTTGTCCTTAGCATCTTGAAGGAGTTCCCACATCCTTTAGTCCATGCCACTCCATTATTGAACTTATCTGAAACATACTAGATAAAAGTGTTAGTCCAACAAGAGATATGTTGACATTAATTACCAAAACCACATAGGGAGCACTTGTGCTTTCAATGTGACCCTAAGTTTGCTACTTCACCTATCTTTATTGATGATAAGGATTATGAATTCTCTGTCGACCCAGAGTTAATTACTTTGGTTGAATCTTATCCTTTCCATGGTTATGAAACTGAAACTATTGTGGCACATCTTAGTTGAATGATATAGCCACCCTTTTTACTCATGATGAGAAAACTTGCTATTACTTTATTCTCAAATTATTTCCTTTCTCATTAAAGGGCGATGCTAAAGCTTGGTACAATACTCTTGATCATGGTTGTGTGCGTAGTCCCCAGGATATGATTTATTACTTCTCTGAAAAATATTTTCCTGCTCATAAGAAACAAGATGCCTTACAGGAAATATTTAACTTTGTGCAAACTAAAGAAGAGAGTCTCCCACAAGCTTGGGGGAGGCTTTGCCTGATCATCCTCTTAAGAAAAATGAAATACTTGATATCTTCTATAATGGACTAACCGAAGCTTCTAGGGACTTCCTAGATAGTTGTGCTGGTTGTGTTTTCAGGGAACGAACTATTGCTCAAGCTGAAGAATTATTGAATAACATGTTGAAAAATTATGATGATTGGACTCTTTCTGAACCACCGCCTAAACCCACTCCGAAGAAGAGGGGTATATTATATTTTAGTCCCGAAGATATGCAAGAAGGAAAGAAATCTATGAAGGAAAAAGGTATTAAAGCTGAGGATGTTAAAAATTTACCACCTATTGAAGAAATACATGGGATTAATACACCACCACTGCCTAAGGTGGTAGAGGTAAATTCTCTAATGAATTTTAATGAAAATTATAATCCTCAAAATATGCATCCTAGTCAATGCCTTTATGGGTTTGAAAACTACATTAGAAAACAAGATCACTTCAATGCAAATGTTATGAAACAATTGAAATATAATTCTGATATGATTGCTCGCTTGAGTGACTTGTTATTTAGAAATCAAATAATGTTAGAGGTGTTGGAAAACATGCTTCTATGGTACAAACTCAGCTAGAACAAGTTGCTAAATCACAAAGAGAATTTCTTGATGAAATGAATCATAATATCCATGACTTTGCTGTTAGAGTTGCAACTAGAGGACGTAAAATGACTCAGGAACCACTTTATCCTGAGGGACATCCAAAAAGAATTGAACAAGACTCACAAAGAAACAACACTAGTGCACCTAGTCCTTCTAAAAAGAAAAAGAAGAAGAAAAATGATAGGACTTTGCATGCTTCTAGTGAACCTGAAATAGAAAAACCTCCTGACAATGAAAATGAAACTTCTATCTCTGATGCTGAAACTCAATCTGGTAATGAACATCCACCTAGTGATAATGAAAAAGATAATGCTGATGTTCATGAAGATGCTCAACCAAATAATGAAAAAGAACCAGATAAGGATGTTGAGATAGAACCACCTGTTGATCTTGATAACCCACAACCTAAGAATAAAAGATATGATAAAAGAGACTTTGTGGCTAGGAAACATGGTAAAGAAAGAGAACCGTGGGTTCAAAAACCTATGCCTTTTCCACCCAAGTCAACTAAAAAGAATGATGATGAAGAATTTGAACGCTTTGCTGAAACGGTGAGGCCAGTCTTTTTGTGTACTCGCTTGATTGATATCTTGAAAATGCCTCCTTATGCAAAGTATATGAAAGACATCATGACAAATAAGAGAAAAAATATCGGAAATTGAAGTCTCCACTATGCTTGCTAATTATACTTTCAAAGATAGAGTACCTAAAAAACTTGGAGATCCGGGTATACCAACTATACCTTGCTCTATCAAAAAGAATTACGTGAAAACTGCTTTGTGTGATTTAGGAGCTGGTGTTAGTGTTATGCCTTTCTCTTTAATAAAAGAGTTGTCTTGAATAAACTCACACCTACTGAAATATCTTTGCAAATGGCTGACAAATCAACTGCCATACCTATCGGTATCTGTGAGGATGTGCCCGTTGTTGTTGCTAATGTTACTATTTTGACTGACTTTGTTATACTTGAGATGCCCGAGGACGACAACATGTCAATTATCCTTGGTACTTCTTGAATACTACAGGGGTTGTTATTGATTGCAATAAAAGCAAGGTCACTTTTCATATCAATGGTAATGAGCATACAATGCACTTTTCGAAGAAACAATTCCAAGTGAATGGTATTAATGTTATTGAGAAATCTCCGACAATCACTATTGGAAGTTTTCAAATACCTCTACCTACTGTCAAAAAGAAATATGAAATGCTTATTGTTGGGGAGAAGCAAATCCCCATTGAGGTAACTTAGTGATTTACGAAAGTTCTTCGGTTTCATGCTAATCGAAAGTGGTTGTTAATAAGACTTGATCAACCTTATCAATGAATCATTTTTGAGTGGTATGAAGTTGATGAATTTAGTAAGCACTACTTTCTCTCCTTACTTTTTGTTTCCTGTTTTTATTAGTTAAATAAAATAAAATGCCATGTTTTGTCAGTTTTCTGAATTTCCCATGCAATAGAAAAATGACCCAAAAATAAAAGTTCTCAGAATGCCCTGAAAATTTTACATGATTTTTTTTGAATATTTAAGAATTTTTGGTGCAAATAATACCAGAGGGAGGTGCACCAGGTGGGCACAACCCACCTGGGCGTGCCCGGACCCCCGGGGCGCCCTGGTGGGTTGTGGTCCCCACGTGGGCCCCTCACTTATCTCTTTAGCCCACATCATCACTCACCTCCAGAAAAAATCCCCATTGCTCTCTCTCCCGTGTTCTTGAGCTCAAACCCGCGGATTTCGATCTCTTTGCTCGAAGCTCCATTTCCAAAATTGTTTAGGGGGATTGTTGCTTGGTATGTTACTCCACCGTTTGTCCAATTAGTTTTTGTTTTAGTGGTTTATAATTTGAATAACTAGCTACTCTTGGTGCTACTGTAGATGTGCTTGCATGTTGAATTCTTAGTGTCCTAAGTAGTTTGAATGCTTGCTATGGCCTCTATGTATCCCTATGAGTAGTTGCTATCAATTTTGTAAAGTTTTGTTGACAAATTTTTGTCACCCCAAAATTTTTATTTTCAGAAAATTGTACGCGGACATGATGAACCTATTTGGAAGGAGTTCTTCGAGGAGACGATCCTCGGGGGCATCCTTTAGTGACAGTTCTGCTCGCCGGTCTTATGTTGAACCAAGTGAAAGTTCCACGCGAGATGCTGCCACCAAAACATGCTTATGGCCTTGTGATGAATATATGGTGCATGTGGGCATTAAGGAGGAATTTGAGCAATATGTTCACAATGCCGGTCTCGGTCCCTACCTTTCAGATAAGTGTGAACAACGCCATCTTCTCACTGAATCATTTGTCAAAGGATTTAAATATTTTCCACGTGAGTCTAGGGTGTCGTTTATGCTTTATGATAATCCATTTACTATTCCTCTAGAGAACTTTGCTTACCATTGCAAACTTCCATTTTGGGGTTCGCTTGATGAGCCACCAAAGGCTAAGTATGAGTCTTTCTTGACTAGCCTTTGTTACGCTGAAAATAGAAGAGTGAGACAAGGAAGAATAAAGAGCATTAACTTTCCCGCAATTTAGTACTTTGCATTATTTAACAGGAAATGCATAGTAGGCAAACAATACTATAGCATAATTTGTGCGCCAGACTTGAGCCTCATTCACACCGCTCTCACGGGTGAAAGGAATTATAACCTTGGAGCGATTGTTGCACGTAGACTCCAGCATAACGCCAAAAGTGGCTGGTTCTATGGTGGAATTTATGCCACACGTCTAGCACGAGGGCTGGGTGTTTCACCTTTGCTTTTTGATCCTATCCTACCCACTCGATATTTAGATTTTGATGCCTTAAAAGAGCATAAGATTCTCAAGGGAAGAGCTGATAACTTCACTTATAATCTGTTGTTTAACCAATCACATGTTGTGGACACATATTTGCCTGCTCCTACTCTTTTTTACTATAACAGCAAGGAAAAATATCTTGTTCTTGAGAGCGAGGCTCGAGCTCATAACGCAGCAGTGGTGGCGGCACGACGTGTTGAGGCATCCACACCGAGAGCCTCGGTGAGCTACCATGCCGACTACTGCCCTCCAGGCTACTGATTGATTACCAACTTAGGCCAAAAGCCTAAGCTTGGGGGAATTCTAGCTTAGTCCGTGGCACTCTTGCACTATTATTATTTTCATATCATTCGGTCGTGCAAGTGAAAGGCAATAATGATGATATTCGATGAGCTGGGCGTGGCAAAGCAAAACTGGTACGAACTCGACTTGTTCTGTTTGTGTAAATATGTTTAACCTAGTACCCATGCTTCAGCCCATTATGATTAAACATGTTTGCAATGACAATTAGAGATTATAGGTTCTCATGCCATGCATAAGTAGCTAGGAGTTGATAATGATTTATCTTGGATATCAACATAGCGTTAAAATGATTGTGATGTAGTATGATGATATGGTATCCTCCTCTGAATGTTCGAGTGGCTTGACTCACTACAAAAAAAAGACACATCCGTGACATTTTGGGCCGAACGAATTTTTTTCTGTCATACTTATGACACTTCTATGACGACAATTGTGACAAAACCCGGTATCATCATAGATGTGGTGGGCTCCTACTTCTATGACAAAAAATCATGACAGAAAATGGGCTTTTCATCCTGGGCGGGCCGGAGACGCAGCTACATTGCATTCTTTGGGCCGTCCATGATGAAAAAACCGTGGTAGAAGCGAGGGCGCGAAAAATATCAGGGAGTTCCCGGTACGGTGGGTGGTCGGGGGCCGAGCGATGCGCGTTTCTCTCGTACACGTACGCGCGTGGGTGTGCGAGGCATTGGGCTCTAACTGAACCTGAGCGGTTGCATTGCAGGCTACTGATGACCCACAAGTATAGGGGATCTATCGTAGTCCGTTCGATAAGTAAGTGTGTCGAACCCAACGAGGAGCAGAAGGAAATGATAAGCGGTTTTCAGCAAGGTATTCTCTGCAAGCACTGAAATTATCGGTAACAGATAGTTTTGTGATAAGGTAATTTGTAACGAGTAACAAGTAACAAGTGTAAATAAAGTGCAGCAAGGTGGCCCAATCCTTTTTGTAGCAAAGGAAAATCCTGGACAATTTCTTATATGAAGGAAAGCGCTCCCGTGGACACATGTGAATTATCGTCAAGCTAGTTTTCATCACGTTCATATGATTCGCGTTCGTTACTTTGATAATTTGATATGTGGGTGGGCCGGTGCTTGGGTGCTGTCCTTACTTGGACAAGCATCCCACTTATGATTAATTCCTATTGCAAGCATCCGCAACTACAAAAGAAGTATTAAGGTAAACCTAACCATAGCATGAAATATATGGATCCAAATCAGCCCCTTACGAAGCAGCGCATAAACTAGGGTTTAAGCTTCTGTCAGTCTAGCAACCCATCATCTACTTATTACTTCCCAATGCCTTCCTCTAGGCACAAACAATGGTGAAGTGTCATGTAGTCGACGTTCACATGACACCACTAGAGGGGAGACAACATACATCTCATCAAAATATCGAAGGAATACCAAATTCACATGACTACTAATAGCAAGACTTCTCCCATGTCCTCAGGAACAAACGTAACTACTCACCGATCATATTCATGTTCATAATCAAAGGGGTATTAATTTGCATAATGGATCTGAACTTATGATCTTCCACCAAATAAACCAACTAGCATCAACTACAAGGAGTAATCAACACTACTAGCAACCTACAGGTACCAATCTGAGGCTTTGGGGAAAATATTGGATACAAGAGATGAACTAGGGTTTGAGAGGAGATGGTGCTGGTGAAGATATTGATGGAGATTGACCCCCTCCCAGTGAGAGGATCGTTGGTGATGATGATGGCGATGATTTCCCCCCCGAGAGGAAGTTTCCCAGCGAACAGCTCTGCGGAGTCCTAGATTGGTTCCGCCAAGGTTCCGCCTCGTGGCGGCGGAGTTTCATCCCGAAAGCTTGCTTATGATTTTTTCTCGGACGAAAGACTTCATATAGCAGAAGATGGGCATCGGAGGGCCACCAGGGAGCCCACGAGGCAGGGGGGCGCGCCCAGGGGGATAGGGCTCGCCCCCCACCCTCGTGGCCAGGGTGTGGGCCCCCTCTGGTATTTTCTTCGCTCAGTATTTTTTATTATTTCCAAAAATGACTTCCGTGGAGTTTCAGGACTTTTGGAGTTGTGCAGAATAGGTCTCTAATATTTGCTCCTTTTCCAGCCCGAATTCCAATGCCGCATTCTCCTCTTTATGTAAACCTTATAAAATAAGAGAGAATAGGCATAAGTATTGTGACATAATGTGTAATAACAGCCCATAATGCAATAAATATCGATATAAAAGCATGATGCAAAATGGATGTATCATCTCCCCCAAGCTTAGACCTCTTTTGTCCTCAAGCGGAAGCCGATAACGATAAATATGTCCACGTGTTTAGAGATAGAGGTGTCGATAAAATAAAATATGGACATGAGGGCATCATGATCATTCTTATAACAACAACATATATGGATATTATCATATGATTTCTTATGTTCAAGTAATAGTCTATTCACAATATCAAGTATGAATCAAAAAATTCATTGAAAACTAAGAAACTATAATCTCAGTCATTGAAACAATTGTAATTTATCATAACATCGGAAAGAGTCCATGTAAGAGCTTTTCAGCAAGTCCACATACTCAACTATCATTTAGTCTTTCACAATTGCTAACACTCACGCAATACTTGTGGTTACGGAGTTTTAATCGGACACAGAGGAAGATAGGGGCTTATAGTTTCGCCTCCCAACCTTTTACCTCAAGGGTAATGTCAACAATAGTAGTTCATGCTAACTTACATCCAATTGGATATATATATCAGGATCTTTCCAACACAAGGTGCTTGCAAAAGGATAAAATGTAAAAAGGAAAGGTGAAGATCACCATGACACTTGTATAAGGGTGAGAGATAAAAGTAAAAGATAGGCCCTTCGCAGAGGGAAGCAGAGGTTGCCATGCGCTTTCATGGTTGGATGTACGAAACCTTAATGCAAAAGAACGTCACTTTATATTGCCACTTGTGATATGGACCTTTATTATGCAGTCCGTCGCTTTTATTTATTCCACATCACAAGATTGTACAAAGTTTATTTTCTCCACACTAATAAATCATAAATATTTAGATAGCAATTTTTATTGCTTGCACCGATGACAACTTACTTGAAGGATCTTACTCAATCCATAGGTAGATATGGTGGACTCTCATGGAAAAACAGGGTTTAAGGGTATTTGGAAGCACAAGTAGTATCACTACTTGGTGCAAAGAATTTGGCTAGCATGAGAAGGAAAGGCAAGCTCAACATGTTGGATGATCCATGACAATATACTTTATTTCAGATATAAGAAAACATAACCCATTATGTTGTCTTCCTTGTCCAACATCAACTCTTTAGCATGTCATATTTTAATGAGTGCTCACAATCATAGAAGATGTCCAAGATAGTATATTTATATGTGAAACCTCTCTTTCCTTATTACTTCCTATTAATTGCAACGATGACCAAAACTATGCTTGTCAACCCTCAACAATTTTTAATCATCATACTCTTTATATGTGAAGTCATTACTTTCCATAAAATCAATATGATCTTTTTGTTACTTTTTATTTCTTTCTTTTTCTTTTATTCACTCAAGATCATAGCAAGATAATCAAGCCCTTGACTCAACACTAATCTTTATTATATATAGCTCACGGACTCGATTACATAGAAAGATCATAAAGCAAAACTCACAACTAGATCATACTACAACTTTATTCTACTAGATCAAGATATTACTAAAAGGATCGAACTAAGAAAAATGGTAAAGATAGGAGTGTGATGGTGATACGATACCGGGGCACCTCCCCCAAGCTTGGCAGTTGCCAAGGGGAGTGCCCATACCCATGTGATTAGATCTCTTTTGCTGGTGAAGAAGATGGTGGAGTTGTTGACGATGTGGGCTTGTCGTCCATCTTCCAAGGCATAGGCTCACCATCATAGAAGGATGATCGAGTCTCCAAGATCCTAAAATCTGCAGCCAAACTCATCCTCTTGAATCTATATTCATACTCACAGTTTTGGTTTTGCTGGTCATAGATTTGGGCTTGGAGATGCTTGATCTTCTCGTGAAGCTTGAAGATGGTCTCCCCAATGTTCTTGGCATCCAGCTTGTGGTTGTTGGTGAACTCCACGATCATCATGTTGGCGTTGAGTCCATGTTCCACCATCCCCTGGCACTTGAAAACTTGTTGTTCCATTGCTTCGAGCCTCGTCTCCACGTTTCCGGTCCTCCTTGGTCCCTCAACATCGCGGATGTGCAGCAACCCATCACGCATCTCAATGTTTTGAGGGTGTTGCAGCACCTCCGCGAGGTAGGGGTTGATGACCTTCTCGAAGAACTTATCCTTGGGGGCGCTTGGAGACGTCATGGTGATCTAGATCTGTCAGAGAAACAGCTTGAAACAAAAACAAGGGATATTTACGTGATACGGTGGTCAAAACCTTCAGGAGATTATATAATGAATTTTTACCGACCGAAAGAAGTATCGTGCAAGAAAACGGAGTCCAGAGAGCACACGAGGTGCCCACGAGGTAGGGGGGCACGCCCAGGGGGGTAGGGCGCGCCTCCCACCCTCGTGGAAGCCTCGTGTCCTTCCCGGACTGCTTCTTATTTTCCTATTTTTCTAAATATTCCAAAACGGAGAAAAAATGCCATTAGAACTGTTTTGGAGTCGGTTTACTTACCGTACCACATACCTATTCCTTTTCAGAGTCTGAAACGTTCTAGAAAGTGTCCCTTATGTATTCCTCCGGTGTTACGGTTTCAATAACATTAGTTTCTATAGGATTACCTGAGATATAATGTTTGATTCTTTGACCGTTCACTACCTTCGGATTTGTGCCTTCGAAGTTGTTGATTTTTATGGCACCAGAACGATAGACCTCCTCGATAACGTAAGGACCTTCCCATTTAGAGAGAAGTTTTCATGCAAAAAATCTTAAACGAGAGTTGGATAGCAACACATAATCTTCTACATTAAACTCACGCTTTTGTATCCTTTTGTCATGCCATCTTTTAACTTTTTCTTTAAACAACTTGGCATTCTCATAGGCTTGGGTTCTCCATTCATCAAGTGAGCTAATGTCAAATAACCTCTTCTCACCGGCAAGTTTGAAATCATAGTTGAGCTCTTTAATAGCCCAATATGCCTTATGTTCTAGTTCAAGAGGTAAGTGACATGCTTTTTCATAAACCATTTTATACGGAGACATACCCATAGGATTTTTATATGCAGTTCTATATGCCCATAATGCATCATCAAGTTTCTTGGACCAATTCTTTCTAGATCTATTAACAGTCTTTTGCAAAATTAATTTGAGATCTCTATTGCTCAATTCTACTTGACCACTAGACTGTGGGTGATATGGAGATGCAATTCTATGATTAACATCATACTTGGCAAGCATTTTTACGAAAGGCACCATGAATAAAATGTGAACCACCATCAGTCATTAAATGTCTAGGGACTCCAAACCTCAGAAAAATAACTTCTTTAAGCATCTTAATAGAGGTGTTATGATCAGCACTACTAGTTGGAATAGCTTCTACCCACTTAGTAACGTAATCAATAGCAACTAAAATATGTGTATACCCATTAGAGGAAGGAAACGGTCCCATATAATCAAAGCCCCAAATATCAAATGGTTCAATAACAAGTGAATAATTCATAGGCATTTGCTGACGTCTACTGATATTACCAATTCTTTGACACCCATCAGAAGACAAGACAAACTTACGAGCATCCTTGAAGAGAGTAGGCCAATAAAAACCGGATTGCAATACCTTATGTGCAGTTCTATCTCCAGCGTGGTGCCCTCCATAGGCCTCGGAGTGACACTTGCGTAGGATCTGTTCCTGTTCATGCTCAGGTATACAACGTTTAATAACACCATCTACTCCTTCTTCATAAAGATGTGGGTCATCCCAAAAGTAATGTCTCAAATCATAGAAAAACTTTTTCTTTTGCTGGTATGTGAAACTAAGTGGTATAAATTTAGCAACAATGTAATTAGCATAGTCTGCATACCTTGGAGCAGTACGAGAAGCATTTATGACAGCTAATTTTTCATTAGGAAAGCTATCATCAATAGGTAGTGGGTCATCAAGAACATTCTCTAACCTAGAAAAGTTGTCAGCAACTGGGTTCTCAGCTCCCTTTCTATCAATAATATGCAAATCAAATTCTTGTAGTAGGAGAACCCATCTAATAATTCTAGGTTTAGCATCTTTATTTTCCATAAGATATTTAATAGCAGCATGATCAGTGTGAATAGTTACTTTAGAATCAACAATATAAGGTCTGAACTTATCACAAGCAAATACAACTACTAAGAATTCTTTTTCGGTAGTAGCATAATTTCTCTGGGCACTGTCTAGAGTTTTACTAGAATATTGAATAACATTTAATTTCTTATCAACTCTTTGTCCTAGAACATCACCTACAGCATAATTGCTAGCATCACACATAATTTCAAAGGGTAAATTCCAATCAGGTGGCTGAACAATAGGTGTAGAGATTAATGCTTTCTTAAGTATTTCAAATGCTTCTACACAATCATCATCAAAGACAAAAGGAATATATTTTTGTAAAAGATTAGTCAGAGTCTGAGAGATTTTTGAGAAGTCCTTAATGAACCTTCTATAAAAACCGGCATGACCCAGAAAACTTCTTATACCTTTGATGTGCTTGGGACATGGCATCTTTTCAATAGCATCAACTTTAGCTTTATCAACTTCAATGCCTCTTTCAGAAATTTTATGCCCCAAGACAATACCTTCATTAACCATAAAGTGGCATTTCTCCCAATTCAAGACAAGATTAGTTTCTTCACATCTCTGCAAAACTCGATCAAGGTTGCTCAAGCAATCATCAACAGAGGATCCATAAATGGAGAAATCGTCCATGAAAACCTCACAAATCTTTTCACAAATATCAGAGAATATAGCCATCATGCATCTTTGAAAGGTAGCAGGTGCATTACATAAACCAAAAGGCATACGTCTATAAGCAAAAGTACCGAAAGGGCAAGTAAAAGTGGTCTTTGTTTGATCATCAGCTGACACAGGTATTTGAGAGAAGCCAGAGTAACCATCTAGAGAGCAAAATGTGTGTGTTTGGATAATCTTTCTAGCATTTGATCAATAAAAGGCAAGGGGTAATGATATTTTTTAGTTGCTTTATTTAATTTATGGAAATCAATTACCATCCTATAACCTGTAATAATTCTTTGCGGGATCAATTCATCTTTATCATTAGGAACGACAGTAATACCTCCCTTCTTAGGGACACAATGGACATGACTTACCCACTGACTATCAGCAACGGGATAAATTATACCTGCCTCAAGGAGCTTTAATATTTCCTTTCTTACCACTTCTTTCATCTTAGGATTTAACCGTCGCTGATGATCAATTACTGGTTTGGCGTCTTTCTCCAAATTTATTTTGTGTTGACATAGAGTGGGGCTGATGCCCTTAAGATCATCAAGAGTATATCCAATAGCAGCACGGTGCTTCTTCAGAGTTTTCAATAATTTTTCTTCCTCCTTCTCTGAAAGGTTAGCACTAATAATAATAGGATTTGTCTTCTTTTCATCAAGATAAGCATATTTAAGAGTATCAGGTAATGGTTTAAGCTCAAACACGGGATCACCCTTGGGTGGAGGAGGATCCCCAAGGATTTCAACGGGCAAGTTGTGTTTCAGAATAGGTCCCTGTTTAAAGAATACTTCATCTATTTGCCTTCTTCCATTCATAAACATATCATTTTCATGGTCTAGCAAATATTGTTCTAAAGGATCATTAGGAGGCACGAAAATAGAAGCAAGACCAATAATTTCATCCTTACTAGGCAATTCCTCATCATGGGGTTGTCTATGAAATTTAGAAAAATTAAACTCATGAGACATATCACCCAAACCAATAGTAACAACATCCTTTTCGCAG
Source organism: Aegilops longissima (assembly GCA_021605205.1). Lineage (NCBI taxonomy): Eukaryota > Viridiplantae > Streptophyta > Magnoliopsida > Poales > Poaceae > Aegilops > Aegilops longissima. The sequence goes on along the minus strand of CM038679.1, from coordinate 111,346,265 downwards.
TCTATCTTAGCATTCACAGTGTTCAAGAAGGGTGTACCAAATATAATGGGACAAAAGCTATCCTGTGGGGAACCAAGAACAAGAAAATCAGTAGGATATTTAAACTTCCCACACAAGACTTCAACATCTCTAACAATCCCAATCAGTGAAATAGTATCTCTATTGGCAAGTCTAATGGTAACATCGATATCTTCCAACTCAGCGGGTGCAATATCATGCATAATTTCTTGATATAAATAAATAGGTATTGCACTAGCACTAGCACCCATATCACATAAGCCATGATAACAATGATCTCCTAACATAAATAACAGGCATGCCTACCACAGGTCTATGTTTATCTTTAGCACTAGGTTTAGCAATTCTAGCAGTCTCATCACAGAAGTAAATAACATGCCCATCGATATTATTAGCCAAGAGATCTTTAACAATAGCAATATTAGGTTCAACTTTAACTTGCTCAGGAGGTTATAAGTTCTAATATTGCTTTTACGAACCACAGTTGAATCCTTAGCATGATCCTTTATCCTAACAGGGAAAGGTGGTTTCTCAACATAAGCAGTAGGAACAATAGGATCATTATAAGTGACTATATTTTCTTCAACTTTAATAGGTTCAACTACTTTTACTTCTATGGGAGGATAATATTTAAACCACTTCTCCTTAGGGAGACAACATGAGCAGCAAAAGATTCACAAAAAGAAGCTACTTTCTCAGAGTCAAGTCCATATTTAGTGCTAAATTTACGGAAAACATCGGTATCCATAAAAGATTTAACACAATCAAACTTAGGTGTTATACCTGACTCCTTACCTTCGTCGAGATCCCAATCTTCAGAGTTGCATTTAATTCTTTCCAATAAATCCCATTTGAATTCAACAGTCTTCATCATAAAAGAGCCATTACAAGAAGTATCGGGCATGGAGCGATTGTTGTTAGAAAGCCAAACATAAAATTTTTGAATAATCATTTCTATTGAGAGCTCATGATTGGGGGATGAATATAACATTGACTTAAGCCTCCCCCAAGCTTGAGCGATGCTTTCTCCTTCGCGAGGCCAAAAATTATATATATAATTACGATCATGATGAACAAGATGCATAGGATAAAACTTCTTATGAAATTCCAATTTCAATTGCTTGTTGTCCCATATCATCACATAGCCTATACCATGTCAATGCATCTCCCTTGAAAGATAAAGGGAAGACCTTCTTCTTGATAACGTCATCGGGCATACCTGCAAGCTTAAATAATCCACAAATTTCATCCACATAGACTAAGTGTAAATCGGGATGCAATGTTCCATCTCCTGCAAAAGGATTAGCTAGCAGTTTCTCTATCATACCCGAAGGAATTTCAAAGTAAACATTTTCAATAGGTTCAGTAGGTCGAGGAGCAACTATTTGCTCTACTGGTCGGGGTGAAGATACCCCGAACAAGCCCCTCAAAGGATTACTTTCCATAGTAACAAGTGACAGTAAATTTCAGAACACTATATAAATTTTTCCTTACCAAATTCCACCTACCAAAGGCGCTTCACTCCCCGGAAACGGCGCCAGAAAAGAGTCTTGATGACCCACAAGTATAGGGGATCTATGGTAGTCCTTTCAATAAGTAAGAGTGTCGAACCCAACGAGGAGCAGAAGGAAATGATAAGCGGTTTTCAGCAAGGTATTCTCTGCAAGCACTGAAATTATCGGTAACAGATAGTTTTGTGATAAGGTAATTTGTAACGAGTAACAAGTAACAAGTGTAAATAAAGTTCAGCAAGGTGGCCCAATCCTTTTTATAGCAAAGGACAAGCCTGGACAATTTCTTATATGAAGGAAAGCGCTCCCGAGGACACATGGGAATTATTGTCAAGCTAGTTTTCATCACGTTCGTATGATTTGCGTTCGTTACTTTGATAATTTGATATGTGGGTGGACTGGTGCTTGGGTGCTGTCCTTACTTGGACAAGCATCCCACATATGATTAACTCCTATTGCAAGCATCCGCAACTACAAAAGAAGTATTAAGGTAAACCTAACCATAGCATGAAACATATGGATCCAAATCAGCCCCTTACGAAGCAACGCATAAACTAGGGTTTAAGCTTCTGTCACTCTACCAACCCATCATCTACTTATTACTTCCCAATGCCTTCCTCTAGGCCCAAAAAATGGTGAAGTGTCATGTAGTCGACGTTCACATGACACCACTAGAGGGGAGACAACAGACATCTCATCAAAATATCGAACGAATACCAAATTCACATGACTACAAATAACAAGACTTCTACCATGTCCCCAGGAACAAATGTAACTACTCACAAATCATATTCATGTTCATAATCAGAGGGGTATTAGTATGCATAATGGATCTGAACATATGATATTGCACCAAATAAACCAACTAGCATCAACTACAAGGAGTAATCAACACTACTAGCAACCTAGAGGTCAAATCTGAGGCTTTGGGGCAAATATTGGATACAAGAGATGAACTAGGGTTTGAGAGGAGATGGTGCTGGTGAAGATGTTGATGGAGATTGACCCCCTCCCGATGAGGGGATCGTTGGTGATGATGGTGGCGATGATTTCCCCCTCCCGGAGGGAAGTTTCCCCGGCAGAACAGCTCTGCCTGAGCCCTAGATTGGTTCCGCCTCCTGGCGGCGGAGTTTCATCCCGAAAGCTTGTTTATGATTTTTCTCAGACGAAAGACTTCATATAGCAGAAGATGGGCACCGGAGAGCCACCAGGGGGCCCATGAGGCAGGGGCGTGCCTAGGGGGGTAGGGCGCGCCCCCACCCTCGTGGCCAGGGTGTGGGCCCCCTCTGGTATTTTCTTCGCTCTGTATTTTTTATTATTTCCAAAAATGACTTCCGTGGAGTTTCAGGACTTTTGGAGTTGTGCAGAATAGGTCTCTAATATTTGCTCCTTTTCCACCCTGAAATTCCAGCTTGCGGCATTCTCCTCTTTATGTAAACCTTGTAAAATAAGAGAGAATAGGCATAAGTATTGTGACATAATGTGTAATAACAGCCCATAATGCAATAAATATCAATATAAAAGCATGATGCAAAATGGACGTATCAGCTACGCGTTACTGAACCCGAGTGATTAATCGATGGCTATTAACTGAACCCGATCGAGCGATTCCTTCGTTCGCTACTGCTGCTAATTGAAGCCGATCGAACCTACTGCCTCCTTCCCTTGATGAAAAGTGAGCGTTGTTGGGGGTTTGGATGAACAGTTCCTGGTGGGGGGGGTTGGATGAACAGGACCCCGTGTTGCTGCTGGATTAACAAGACCCCGATCGATCGAGCCGGTTGGACGTGGATGAACAGGACCCCGTGGATGACTGGATGAACAGGACCCCGTGGGGGGAAGGTTGAACAGTAGCTGATGAAGGGCTGGTTGAACAGTAGCCGGTGGAGGGCTAGATGAACAGTAGCCCGTGGAGGGGTGGTTGAACAGGACTCCCATGGAGAGGGCTGGTTGAACAGTAGCCGGTGGAGGAGCGCGCAGTGGAGGCTTGATGAACAGGAGCCCCTGGATGAACAATCGCAGGTGGAGGCTGGAGGAGGTCGACAGTGTATGAACGGTAGCCCGTGGAGGCTGGAGGAGGTCGATGGTGGAGATGAACAGTATCCCGTGGAGTCTCGTTTTGCGGTACCCCACACCCCTCCCGATGAACACGACCCCCGTTTCGACCGTAGCGCTCCAACACAAGTCCGTTTCCTCCGTTTTACGATACGCCACACCCCTCCCGATCAACAGGAACCCGTTTCGACCGTAGGAGATCCAATATAAGTCCATTTCCTCCGTTTTGCGGTACGCCAGACGCCTCCTGATGAACATGATCCCATTTCCACCGTGGCTGGTCGAACACAAGGCCGTTTCCTCCGTTCTGCGGTACGCCAGGCCTCGTTTCCATCGGCTGTTCCGTCCAAGCCGGTTGGCCCCTGATGAACACGACGGCGCATTCCGTTCCGACCTAGCCGGTTGGCTCCCCATGAACACGATGATGACGCAGTTTCTCCTTTTCGACCCAGCCATGTACACGAGCCCTGGCCGTACGTATGCGTGAGTAGGCGTTCGAGACCCCGCCGGTATGTACGTACGTGGCCGTATTTACTTTCTTGCACCCTGGCCGATGTACGTACGTGTACATGCTACGTGTGCGCCTCTACTACGACACATGCGCGCCTGTACTACGACACGTGCGCGCCTCTACATCGACCAGTATGTACGTACATGTTCGCGACCAGAATGACAACGCTACGTACGCTTCGACCGGGTGGGTCCCGACTGTCAGGCACTTCCTTGCATGAGAAGATGTAGCTGGTGGGTTGCAACAGTCAGGGGGAAACTTTTTTTTCATGTAATACGGTGGCCCGTCCGGTGGGTCCCTGCTTTCAGGTGGAGGAATAATTATTTTGCACGTAATAAGGAGGCACTTCCTTGCTGCTGCCGTGGACCCAGCTGTCAGCCTCTGCACGTACAGTACTGTTCCGATGGAAGTCGTTCCTTGACCATGCCGTGCCGAGAGCACCACGGCGGTGGACGACGGTGAGTCCTAGGAAGGAGACGACGCGGAGCCGAGGAAGACGCGGAAGTGGAAGCCCACACGGAGAGGAGTATGAGGGTTCACTGGTTCGGCTGCGGTGTGAGGCTGCCGTCGCTGCAGAATAATAGGGTGTGTGGGTGAGTAGAGGCGGATGGCCTGGCCAGCGGTGGGAGTAGTAGGAGGCGGTGAGGCCTCCACGGCATCACAGCCGGCCATGGGAGGCAGGAGCACGCGGCAAGACCGGCGCTGGTTTGGGCGGCTGGAGCAAGAAGACCAGAGGTTGAAGAGGCACTACGGCCATTGGATGGACATCGTACGGTCACTGGAGCTAGAATCGTTCATATTGACTAAGTTGACAAAGCCCTCCATCCCCGTCAACTTAGTAGGCCCACAAGTCAGCCTCCCACGCTGGGGTATTCATTTTTGTGCGTAATAAGGAGGCACTTCGTTGCGTGCGAAGATATAGCTGGTGGGTCCGAGCTGTCAGCGGGGGGAACGTTTCTTTCGCGAAATACAGAGGCCCTTCCGGTGGGTCCCAGACGTCAAGTGGAGGAATCATTATTTTGCGCATAACAACGAGGCATTTCCTTATGTGCGGCCATGGACCCAGCTGTCAGCCTCTCCACGTACAGTCCACGTCCGATGGATGTCGTTCGTTGACCATGTTGACCACGCCGCGCTGAGAGCACCAGGGCGGTGGACAACGGCGAGGCCTAGGAAGGGAACGACACGGAGCCGGGGAAGACTCGACAGTGGTTGCCCACGCAGTGGGGAGTATGAGGGTTTACTGGTCCGGCTACCGTCGCCGGAAAATAACAGGAGGTGTGGGTTTGTAGAGGAATGGCCTGGCCAGCAATGGAGTAGGGTGGGGCGGTGTGGCCTGAGCGGCAGCACAGCCGGCCACAGGAGGTGGGAGCAGGCAGTCCCACCGCCGCTGGTTTGGGCGGCTGGAGCAAGAAGATCAGATGTTGAAGAAGCAGCACGACCATTGTATTAACATCCAACGGTCACTGCTGCTAGAATCATTTGTGGACTAAGTTGACAAAGCCTTTCGTACACGTCAACCTAGTGGACCCACAAGTCAGCCTCCAAATCTATCCCAAACAGCATACAACCCGAAATTTCTAGCCAAATTCAGATTAATTTAAAAACTAAACATACCTTAATTTAAATCCAATGAAATTTTACCCGCACAAAAACAATGAAATTTAAAATATCAAAATCTGAAAGAAAAGAGTATTCAGGAACTAATTGCCTTTTTGTTGTATTTTTCCATTTTACAGCCCATTTATTATTATTTATAGCCCATTTCTTATTACTTATAACCCATTTTCCGGGGAAAATGCATCCCTCCTCGTCTTGAAAGATTTCCGGCCCAGCAGGGTGTAGAAAAGCATGTAGGCCTACGTTGGTTATTCTGCAAAAAACAAAATAGCTGGGCTAGCCATTTTCAGAAAGGAAAAAAACAAACTGGGCTGGTCATGTGCTAAACATATGAAATAAAAGCCTGAGCCAGACGTGCCACAGTTCCCGCACAACCCAGTTCCCTTTTCCGTCCCGAAAAAACAAAATTACTGCATGCGCTGCTGGGTCCCTACTGTCATCCTCACCATGCACAATCATCTCCTTATTCCTCTCGGTTGTTGACCATGTTGACAACATCGGAGGGCGGCGCCGCGGCGAGCAAACCAAGGCGGAGGACGATGGTGAGGCCTCGGACGGGAACAAATAGGAGCCAGGGAAGATGCCTAGAGTTTTAGGGTGCGATGTGGCCATGATGCGTGCGCGGCAGCATAGCCAGCCGTGGGAGGCGGGAGCAGGCGCCTGCCGGCGCTGGTTTGGCTTTGGCGGCTGGAGGAAGAAGAGACTGAAGAAACACGACAGACGTTGAATGTCAATCCAATGGTCAAGGTTGGCACAATGGTTTGTTGACTAAGCCGACACCAAGTAGCATACTTTTTTATATATAGGAAGAAAATAAAAATTGGGCTCGTTCGCCTGGTAACATTCCCAAAACTGCGACCGTTCGATCTTGCGTCACAACTAAAACTACGAGGAAAATGCGTTCGTCTGCCGTCCTCCTCCCAGGGAACGTTCGCCACATAAGTTACTAGCACCCTTGGTATGCAACCGAGAGGCCTTGGGTTCGAGTCCTGGGAACTCTCAATTTTGTCCTCCTTCCTTCCTCGCAAAAAAAAAGAAAGAAAATAAAATACTTGAGAAGGCGTACAGAATAAGCTAGTGTACCAGTAAAGAGACGTTGCTGTGTTTTAGATAAAAGAGAGACATGCTCTTGTAGCTAGTTCGAATCCAAACCTAGACTGTGACTATATATGGTGCTATGCGACTCTGCAAGTAATGAAACTGACATATCCAACATTCGCTTCTCCTCTTCTCTACTTACTCTGCCTAGCATCAGAAGCTCTGGCCGCAGCAACCATGTCCGTTGGCTGCTCGTCCACCTGCTCTTCAACAGGCTACAACCAGATATGCGCCAAGTCGCCACCCGTACCATCACCTGTGGGTCTCATCACACCCCCGCCGACACACGCACCGCAGCCGGTTGCTCATCGCAACCCGCTGCCGTTGGTGTGGGGCCACTACTGCAAATCACACAGAGTCATCCGTCACATCTCAACCACAATCCTCAACCCTGGCCGAGTCTTCTACAAATGCCCGAATCATAGGGTAATAATATGTTTAAGTGTTGTTCTGGTGCTTTTAGTTGCTGATTTTTCTAAATAGTTTGGTTGATGATCTTCCAATTTGATTCGTGCAGAAAAGGGAAGATTCGCGTGATTTGTATTTCTAGGAAGTTGCTGATGTGGGGGAATGCAACTACGCTGATTATTTGGTTAGCCGAGGTATCCCAATACCAGCAGGTTGGGGTGTTGGACAAGTAACTGAATGAACAACAGAAGAGGAAGATGCAGAGCAGAAGGTTAAAGATGCAGTTCCTTTGATCATGGCCAAGCAAAAGCTGCTGAATGGCCTTGACAGCAATGAGGAGATGAAAGAGCTTGTGAAGTAATGGGCAAAATCGATGTGCTCTGTAGGATGATTGTCTCTTTATTTGCAGTGTATGTAGCACTCGTGATGTATTCAGTGGCTATGACATGAGCACTTTGCTGAAACTAGTAATGAATGAAACCTGTGTAGCAGGATGGGCGTAGTGTTGTGAACATCTAATGATTTCTATTAACGGAAATCAGGGGGTATCCCCTTTTGCTCATAAATAAATAAATAGCAGAGGCTCTTTTGGTAATAAATAAATAAATTAGCAGAGGCCCTGTCGGGTCAGCTTTGTTCCCATTCGAAGACGTCGAGCAAATTGCAGTCCAACAACATACTATGTCATCAAATTCAAGTTTCACAGCCAAATATGAGTACAACTAAACAACAATGTCATCATGTTTTACTCGTCATACAATCACCAAACATAAATCAACATACATAACAAGTAATGTTCTCACAACAAAATACTAAACAACACGTTCATCTAGTTTCAGTTGTCATAGCAAACACAATTTCACATAGTAGATAAAAAATGACAGGCAAATACGACAAAAGCAATCTAATCATCATCCGTAGCAGCAGCGTCAACATCTTCGCCATGTGTATCAGTTTGAATCATATCCCCAGAGTGTCATCTTCTTCTTCGTCCTCAATGTCCTCGAACGTTGGCTTCTTCTTGATCAACTCTTGTATGTCCACAGCACGACAGGCAATCTTTTCGCCAGCATCATTGAAGTGATGGTTCTCAAAGATATTAGGAACATCTGTGGAATCTTGTACATCAGGAGCAGTGTAAGCATCATCTTGTTGTGCAACTTTATTAAACGAATTCCTCTGCTCAAACCTTTGCAGTACTCTCTAGTCATCGCTACGTGCAAATGTGTCTTCCAAGAAAAATATATGTGTTGCTTGATTTGCCAAAATAAGAGGCTCGTTGGTCTGGTACGCCGCCTTGACATTGATGGATTTGAAATAATCATCAGCTCTAGGATTTGCGATCCTGGAAAACAGGTTATACCAACGACAGCACAACAGAACCACACACCGATGATCCTCGAAACTGGAGATATACTGCAACTGAACAATGTCTGTTATGTTAGCATACATTTCAGTTGTCACTCTACCGTACATATTCGTGCTCATGATGGCACTTTTTGTATCTTTCTGCCTTCGTCGCGTGCAAGGGTGTTGTAGCGCACAACTCGAACAACGCAAGATTCATAATGTCTTACCCGAGTATCAGGACCCATTGCTAGTGTGTAGAGGGCATCATCAACTGCCTGCCCATCCTCCTGCATCTTCTTAACCTATGTTTAGAAAATAGACAAGCTGATCATCTTATGTACTCAATATATTAAAAAAACTGACAGTGCAATTCGAAAGCTTACATGGCTCTTGAACCATTTCGCAAATCCTGTCATAACCAGTTTGTCAATGTTTCTTGGATTTTGCGTCGGTAACTCATTTTTGTAGATGCTGCACAACATAGTGATCGCGTCAAACATCTAAATATATAAGAATGTGCTACAAGTTTACTAGATTACAATGTATAAGCTGTAGTACTTAGCACTTACTTGATATAAGGTAGTATCTCAGGACAGTTATTCAACACATACCAAACCATTTTGTAAAAATCTTTAGGTTTGTCCTCTTGTCGACTCTTCCCTGTAACTCGAACAGAATAATCGAAAACATTGAGCCCGGGATTGTCTTCACCCACCTCTTTGCTAAGCTGGTCAACTGTTTCAATGTATTTTGAGCAGAATGTCAATGCTTCAGAAAGCAATGTAGGCCTCTGCAATGGAACCCTCGTGTCTAGCTCGTTCTGACATAGCCCTTGAAAGTGCCTAGCCGCCTTTCAATAGGGTACATCCAGCCATACTGTATTGGACCTCTAAGTAGTGCCTCATCAGGTAGATGAACAGCCAAATGCACCATCACATCAAAGAAGGCTGGAGGATATATATTCTCAAGATCGCGTAGGATAGTTGGTATCTTGTCTCCAAGACGCTCCAAAGCATCTATCCTGATATTTCTACTGCAGAGTTCCCTGAAGAATTGTCTCAACTCTGCAATCTGCTCAGATAAGTCGTATGCCCAATCCTCTAAGCATAACAGGTAAAACCCTTTGAAGTAGGACGTGGCAGTCATGAGTTTTCAACCCTCGTACCTTGTTTCCATCTGCACTGACTCTCCTTTCAGGGTTGGAAGCAAATCCATGTGGGAATCTCACACGTGACAGGACCTCACAGAATTCTTTTCTTTTTACCTTGTCCAAGACGTACACAGCTGGTGCCATATCCCGTGGTTTACCTTCATCTTGCACCTGCAAATCTTTTTTGATACCCAGATGTGTCAAACCAATCCTAGATTTTAAGGTATCTTTCGTATTGCCTTCAATATTAAGAAGTGTGCCGACAATCCTGTCACATATATTTTTCTCGATGTGCATCACATCAAGATTATGCCGCAGATCCAAATCTTTCCAATACTCCAAGTCCCACAAAGTGGACCTGCGGGTAAACATTAATCTCTCTTCTGCCTTGCCACGCATCCTTTTCTTGCTACCATTACCAGGATGGTTTCCTGGTGTAATATGCCTGACCTTCTCTAATTCCACTTACAACTCATCGGCGATGAGCCTCTTTGGCGCATCACGGTTTTCATGCTTTGCATTGAACACATGTCTTCGGTATTTTGTAGGACACAACTTGTCCTTGGCAAGGAAACGGCAGTGTCCAACGTAACAGATCTTGCTAAGTATTGCATATGATAGCGGATTCCTGTCACAGCGAACACATGCATTGTAACCATGTGTCGTTCGCCCTGACATAGTGCCCAAAGCCGGATAATCATGGATGCATCAAATTATAACAACACGCGGAAAGAAGTCAGCTGGTGGGCTGCTATATAGGTCTCGAGTGAGAACACCCTTCCATAGCTGTTGAAGTTCCTCCACAGGAGGCTCCATGAATAAATGAAAATCCTTTCCAGGACTTTTTGGACCTGGGTTGAGAAAGGCCATCATGTAGTTTGATTCTTTGGTGCAGACATTTGGAGGCATGTTGTAAGGGATAACAAGCACTGGCCACATGCTATATGTGGCGCTCTGGTGGCCAAATGGGTTAAATCCATCTGAAGCTAAGCCAAGTCTAATGTTTCTTGGGTTAGCGGCAAATTTTTTGTGTTTCTGATTGAAGCTTTGCCACTCACTACCATGAGATGGATGGCTCATTACATTTTGATCTCTGTACTCCTGGTTCCTAGAATGCCACAGTACATCCTCTCTTGTTTCAGCATCATGAAACAACCTCTGCAATCTTGGTGTAACTGGAAAATGTCTCAGAACATTATGAGGAACCCTCTTCACAGCATCGCCATCTTTCCATCTTGATGATTTGCATTTCGGCATTCACTTAAGTTGGCATAATCCTTCCGGAATGAACACAATTATTGTTACAAACATGGATCATATCATATCCAATTCCAACAAAGATGAAGGAAATTCTTCATTTTACTGTAGGTGTGTGGCAGCTCAGATGCATCTGGGAAAGATTTGCGGAAAGCAGCCAACATCGCATCGAATGATTTGTTGGTCATCCGCTCAGATGTCTTCACCTGAAGAAAGGTGACCATAGCTGAGAATACTGACAGCTTATTTCCTGGGGTGACAGCCACGTTGCATTGTTCCAACATGCGGGCCCACCGTTTTTCTTCTGCAGGTGAAAGTTCACGAAATGCACGAGCATTTCGTAGCATTGTTTCAATGTTGGTCAAACTCACTGGCTCCGCCACCACCACCTCCTCCTCCTCTTCCACCTGAGCATCAGGCAGATCAAGATGGTGATCTGCTGCTTCCACACAGTCAGTAACATTGACGTTCACAACTTTACCATGATGAACCCTCCAAGTATATATGACCGAAGTGTAGATGATTTTGCACAGTTGACTGGGGTCTTGTAACTGAATTCATACAACAGCTACACGGGAAGAGCACATCTGATTTCGGACCATCGTACTAAGCTCTGATAAAGTTCATGAAGTTCTCAACCCCCTCGACATATGCAGCGGAGAATCTTCGAGCAGAAGTTATCCAAGTCATGTCCATCTGTTAGACATACAAATTAGTTCTTCTACTAGATATTACAAGAAAAACATATATGCTTTTTTATGAAGTCCATAAAAAAATACCTAGGTCGATGTCTAAAGCAATGGCAAGATATTTGGATGAGCAGATCTAAGTAACGAGATATATGTAAAGCTAATTCAGCAAATAGATTTGAGTGCGAAATTATGGCAGGCTGTTTCAGCAGTCAATGTGGCCGAGCACACAGCCATCGTACTATCGAAGGCCATCGCAACAACAAAGATCGAGTATAAAACGGTGTACAACTATTTCACCTAATAGATTGGCTACTAGACCATGGCAATCTACATCACAATAAATATATGGCAGGATATTTTAGCAACTAATCGGGCTTGGCATGATATCTCAGCTAAGCAGATTGAGTGCAGAACAGGTCAAGGAAGCTTCTTAAGCAGAGCATATTGACTGTAAACTACTTCGGCAAACAATGCGATTAACAACGTCTATCAGCTAATATTCAGCGCTACACCGACATGCACGGGGCCTCAGTCTAGAATGCGCGTACCGCGGAACAAGTTGATCGCCGTGTGACTCCACACGAACGTCGCCAGCGGTGGCGGTGCTGACCGCCGTGCGCCTCCACAAGAATGTCGCCACCGGTGGCGGCGCGGCTAGAGGACGACTGTAACGCCCTCAATGCGGCTATATCTCCCACGTGTCGAAGCACGACTTAGAGGCATAACCGCATTGAAAGCAATGTCGCAAGTGAGGTAATCTTCACACAACCCATGTAATACATAAGGGAAAGAGATACATAGTTGGCTTACAATCGCCACTTCACACAATACATGAGTAAAGCATTACATCATACAGCTACAATCAAGGTCCGACTACGGAACCAAAAATAAGAGAAGACTACCCCAAAAGCTACACAGATCCCCGATCGTCCCAACTGGGCTCCACTACTGATCAACTGAAACGAAACAACACAATGAACAAGATCTTCATCAAGCTCCTCCTTGAGCTCGGGTGCGTCACCTGCACGGTTTCATCGACACCGCAAACTGGTTTTGAAGTATCTGTGAGTCACGGGACTCAGCAATCTCACACCATGAGATCAAGACTATTTAAGCTTAAAGGTAGGACAGAGTAGTGAGGTGGAGCTGCAGCAAGCGACTAGCATATATGGTGGCTACATTCGCAAAAGAGAGCGAGAAGAGAAGGCAAAAGCACGGCCGAACAACTATGATCAAGAAGTGATCCTGAAACTACTTACGTCAAGCATAACTCCAACACCGTGTTCACTTCCCGGTATCCGCCGAGAAGAGACCATCACGGTTACACACGCGATTGGTGTATTTTAATTAAGGTCAACTTCGGGTTTTCTACAACCGACATTAACAAATTCCCATCTGCCTCATAACCATGGCACGGCTTTGAAAGATAATACCCGCAGGGTGTCCCAACTTAGCCCATTATAAGCTCTCACGGTCAACGAAGGATATTCCTTCTCCGAAGACCCGATCAGTCTCGGAATCCCGGACTACAAGACATTTCGACAAAGAATAAAACAAGACCAGCAAAGCCGCCCGGATGTGCCGACAAATCTGATAGGAGCTGCACATATCTCGGTCTCGGCACACCGGATTGTCCAAACTTCCGATAGGCGAACCCGAGTTGCCCCCGGGCCACCGGGCGGTCGACAGTTTGGACCAACACTCGAAGGAGCACCGCCCGGGGTTAAAATAAAGATGACCCTTGAGTCTGCAGAACCCAAGGGAAAAAGGCTTAGGTGGCAAATGGTAAAACCAATGTTGGGCCTTCTTTGGAGGAGTCTTATTCAAAGCGAACTGTCAAGGGGTCCCATAAATCACCCAACCGTAAGGAACGCAAAATCCGGGAACATAACACCGGTATGACGGAAACTAGGCGGCAAGAGTGGAACAAAACACCAGGCATAAGGCCGAGCCTTCCACCCTTTACCAAGTATATAGATGCATTAATTAAATAAGATATATTGTGATATCCCAACAAGTAAACATGTTCCAACAAGGAACAACATCTCCATGTTCCAACAAGGAACAAACTTCATCTTCACCTGCAACTAACAACGCTATAAGAGGGGCTGAGCAAAGCGGTAACATAGCCAAACAACGGTTTGCTAGGAAAGGATGGTTAGTGGCTTGACATGGCAATGTGGGAGGCATGATATAGCAAGTGGTAGGCATCGTAGCATAGGCATAGCAAAAGAGCGAGCAACTAGCAAGCAAAGATAGAAGTGATTTCGAGGGTATGGTCATCTTGCCTGAAATCCCGCAAGGAAGAAGAACGAGTCCATGAAGAAGACAAACGGACGAAGTCGAACGAATCCTCACAACTCCGGAACGAAACCGAAGCTAATGAGAGAAGCAACCCGGAAAGAAACAAACAACATAGTAAACAACCATCACATAAACATGGCATGATGCACAACCAAGTATGATGCATGTCCGGTTTCAATAGCATGGCATGACAATATGCACAAACAAAACTACAGGTTAAGTGGAGCTCAATATGCAACGAGTTGCATATTGACGAAACACCACATCAATTATTTAGTTCTCTCTTGGTTATGTACCCAACAATATTAAATGTTGTTAAACATGACAAGAGGTGAAGCATGATGAAACTACCTATCTAGGCAAGTTTAAATGAGGCCGGAAATAACAAACAACAATTCCGGAAATCCCCATATGCATATTTCGAATTTGCTACTGTTCTGCCCTAAACACAATTTTAATGTTGTTAAACATGCCAAACAAGTATACCATGTTAAACTAGGCATTTTTCTACCCCATTTACATATATAATTTATTTAAATCCGAGCTACGGTTATTTAGTTATGAAATGAATCATTTTAGCATGGCATTTAAGCAAATTAATGCAAACAACAATTATAAACATTTAAATGTTGTGATCATGATGTGGATGACATGTGCAAGTTTTAAGCAATTTTATGAAAATGTTGACAAGAGCATTATGAAGCATTGTGTCACCGTGGTGGAAGAAAAGGGTGCCACGGCAACGAATCCGAAAATGGTGCCACGGCAACATTTCGGTTCCGGTAGCTCACGGAGATACCGGTGCAAAAGGAGGCGTGAGCGAGTTGAGCAAGATGGTGGGGTGATCCCGATTACCGGGTTCCCACGGAACGGTGGCATGGCAAAAGAGGGGCATCGCAAGGATGATTCGAACACGGTGCAAAACTATCGTACATCTCATACAACACTCAAACATTCGATCCACGGGCGGTCGCGTCTCGGCGTTATACCTTCGGAGCGCGTGCGTCGGGCGGAAAGCGTTCGTAGAGGGAAGTAGACGCTCGCGATGATCGCCGAGGGAAGTAGTCGTACACGCGTAGTGGAAGTCGGGCGTGAGTGGTACACACATTGTTGGGGTACTTGTCGGTCATCGATGTACACGGTTCAGAGCGTTAAGCGCCGCCGGTAGTGGAAGTAGTGGTTCACGCTCGTTTCGAAGAGGTACTTGACGGGTCCGGATCCTTCGGGTTGTCGTGGTACTTGCGATCTCGGCGATGGTAGTCGTACACGCTCGAGAGGAACTTGGCGAAACTGCGTGGTCAAACTTGGCGCTCGTGGTACACGGGTCTTCGGGCGACGGTAGATGTACACGGCAATCGTAGTGGTTCTATGCATCGGTCGTCGTGGTACTTGGCGTTCCAAAACAAAGCAACACCGAAAAACCTCGGGTCTTGGCCTCCTTGACGAATCCAAGTAACACCAGGCACAAGTCCACGGTCAACCCTGATGAGTGTACAGAGGCAAAACTTGGTGCTCCTCGTTGAACTGGTACTTGGCGTCTCGGCGGCGCGACTTGGGCTCCGTGGAGGGCAGCGGCCGCTGGACTTGGAGGGAGGCGCCCATGGCGCGGCGGCGGACTTGAGGGGGCGCTGGAGAGGAGGCAGACCGCGGACGCGGCAGGAGGAGCATCCGGGCGCGGCGCCATGGGGAGGCGACGACGCGGAGTAGGGAAGGCTGCAGGGGCGACGGCAGGAGGAGGCGCTCAGGAGCCGAAGACGGCGGCCGGGCCTGGCGGCAGAGGCAGGAGGCGACAAGCCGGCGAGGGGACCGGGCGCAGGGAGCTCCACTCCCTGGCTCGATGAGGAGGAGGCGGCAACGGGCCTCGGGGCTCCAAGCGGAGCGCGCGGAGGAGAGGAGAAGCGAGAGGCGGGCGGCGCGCTGGGGCATGCGAGGCGGACGGCAAGCTCGCCAGGACGGCGGCGCGCGGGACATGGCAGCGCGCGGGAGAGGGAAGGGCGAGGAGGAGGCCGCAGGTGAGGGAGATGGGGGCCTGGCGCCGGGGCGCTTGAGAAGGGGAGGCGCCATGGAGGAGGAGAGGAAGGGGCCGGCTGATGCGGGCGCCATGAGAGGCGAGAGGGAGATGGGATCGAGAGGATCGCGAGAGGGGGATCGAGGGGATCGGGCAGGGGGGTTCGGGCGAAGCGGCGCTGGAGGGAGGACGAGGGAGAAAGGGAGATCGAGCGGAGGGGAGGCTAGGGTTAGATAGGCAGGGGCCGGCTGGGCCTTGGGCCAGCTTAGATGGGCTGGCCTGGTCTAGCTGGGCTCTCTTCTCCCTCTCTCTTTAATATTTTCCAAAACAGAAAAATACCAAAGAGGAAAATAAGAGGAAAGGAAGTGTTTGGGATAGCATTTACGCATGGGGTTAATTTTCCCGGACTCGCAAAAATATGCTCGATCCAAGAAAAATAGAAAGGCCATGATTGAAAGATTTAAAATCAAACTCATTTGAATATAATTCAAATGGTCTTGAATTGGGACTAGGTTTGGTGTGGCCAAAAATGCTGAGGATTTTTGGTGGAGCTCCGGAAAATGATGAAATAATATTGGCAAGGTTTTGAGGTCAACTCGGAGCAGAAAAGGCATGGGATTTATTTTGCAAGTGGGTTATGGTGATTCCAAAACAATGGAATAATTTATTATAGCTCCCTAATAATGGGACGATATGTTATAAAGAGAAGTCAACCTTCCCTCGATTTAAATGGATCGAAAAATCCATACAATTTATTTAGTTGAGTTTTTGAAAATTAAAGATATGATGGCATGATGAGATGATGCAATGCAAGAGATGACATGATGAATGCACAAACAAAACAAATCACATGGCAAAACTCGGAAACCCTGGAAGACAACTGAAGCTCCGGTCTTGGGGCGTCACAACGACAGTCTACGAGAGCGTACTGTGGGAGCGAGAGGATCGTCGTGCGTCCCCTCGACGAACCGCGGAGCCGACGTATCGGCGCGGCGGGGAGGGCGGCTTTGGTGGAGCGAATGGAGTGGAGGGAGGCGGGGGGAGGGGGTTTGGGGAATATTATTAGCTAGTTGGCCGAAGGGCGGTTGAATTTGGGATTTGGGTGGAATTTGGGGGGGGGGGATTTTCGCGTGGTGGGCGGGGGGAGTTTGGCGCATGGTCGGTTTCTCCAAGTGCAGTCCCCCGTGTTAGTGAAGAGGCAAGCCAAAGCGCGTTCCATTTCCGTGAGCCGTGTGCAGGACCGAACGTGTGTGGGGTGCAATGCGACCGCGACAGGGGTGCTGTGAGTGTACCGCCTTTTTCCTTTTAATAAACTAGGTGCTTCGCCCCCTAAAGAAAAAAAACTTGGTGCTTCGCGAGATCCATCGATACTACTACTAGTAATCCGGTAATCCCGACTAAAACGGCTCGGCCGGGTCTTTTCCCGCGCGATATGCTGGGAGGTTGGCTTAGTTGGGTTTTTTAGGACGAGTAATGCTACACCTACGTAATCCTAGTTACGTAATTAACGTAATGTGAAATGTGTGAGCTGTTGATTGTAGATTGGGGGAGGGAGGGGCCCACCACCATGAAAATCAAGGAGGAAAGAGAGAGGCAATTTACGTCAACCCTTTTGTAGGTTCCCGTAGACGTAGAAAGATGTGAAATGAGTGAATGTGTAGTGGACGTACTATTGGAGTGCCTAAGATAAATTGTGTATGTAGACTATATGTTTATTTTATTTTGCGTGTTAGCTTTGTATCGGTTCAATAAAAAGCAAAGTTGGTGATGATGGTGTGCCTGCCATCCTGCAACATAGGCCGTCCGATCTATTTCTAACGAATAGGAAGGAAACTATGACAATTTACCCGCATTCCTCTCCACATTTGCAGATAAGGCCTTCCCTTGTTCATCCTTTTCTCCCACAAGATCTTGATGTTCCATGCAACGCTCGGGCATCTTGCTAGTACTCCTACAATATACTATATTATTGTGAAGTTCATATACACCGGCCGATATTAATGCAAACACGACAGATTTTCATTACATTTCGAATTTTTATAGGACAGAAAAATAAAAGAAACCCGACCCTAAACCTATTCTACGGCGGCGACCGACGTCCTCCATCTGCGATCTCCATGTACGGGGCAGGGTTCAAGACCCATGAAGTGAAGGTGCGGTCTCCGGCGAGGAAGAGTAGAACACGGGAGACGGACCGACCAGTTGGCACGCCATGCCCTGCCGCCTCCCATGCCCTACTCATCCTCGGAGGAGTCCCCGACCACGGCGGTGCCGGACGTTGGACGACAGCAAGTTGGACGCGTGGCTGACAGTGCTCCCGTCATCGGCCGCTAGCGTGGCCACCGCTTGTGCGGTCGCATCCGCGTCCGACTACGCCGCTATTGCGTCGCGATCGGCGACTTGAGCGAGGGCGGCAACCTCGAGCTTCATCCCCGGAGACAAGCTCTCCCGTAGAGCGTTCGCGCTCGCGGTCATGGCAGATGTGGTGCCAGGTAGGAGGACGATGCGCTATGGTGTGGAGGTTAGCTGGGCATTGCCGCTTTAAGTAGCGCATTCCGGTGAGGCCAAGCGTCCGGGTGCGTGATTAAGTCGCCGGAGTTGGTTCCTTGGGCACCGAGCCTCTTAACGACGGCATACAGACAGAAGGCATGAATGCGGGCAGCTGGCGCGGGCTGGGAACGCACCGCGCGACGGCGCGAGGGACGAGGGTTTTTGGAGATGCCCTTTTCTCACATGCGACCCCACATGTCATCAAAAAAGCAAGACGACCTGGCATGGTCTCAGGTCCTGGGGATGCAGTTGGCCGCGCTACACCACTCCGCGGATGCGTCGCGGCACGCGCGCACTTCGGTGCCCCGTGCATCCTCGACGAGCCGGGTGTTGATCTGCTGGTCGTGCCACAGCGCTAATGCCACCCTCGGCACACTGAAACCCACCGTGTAAAGCGATGATGAGCGTGTCGCTCCCGCATGCCTCATTTGAACATTCCGCCGAGTATCATTCACATGTGGGCTTGTATTTTCAATGTTGTAATTTGTCCGACATGCATACAAACAAACTGTTCGTTTAAAGTTTCACTTTGCCTCCACTACGTGTCGCTTCCCGTCTTAGTTTTGACATCCCATTCGGTTGATTCCCCGACACATCTTGGCGAGATCGATTGATGTTGAGAGATCAATTTGCGTGTCGTGCAAGGAGATAAAGGTTTGGTCTGTTTCTATGATAGAAATGACCGGCGAGGGGGGTCTGTGGGGATCAGCGGGAGTATATTGTACGTTCATAAGTGAAATGAACATATTGTACCCACCCTAGTCCTCTTTCAATCGATCTTCGGACCCCGAGATGAAATCAAGAGAGAACGAGTGGGTGCATGTGTGATATTTAAGGCGGATTCAAAATTTTGAACCGGTGATCATAGCATCCACAAATCATATATAAAGGGTATTCAATGTTCGTTTTGCTCTTGAACGTACAATATACTCCCTCCGATCCTTTCTAGTAGTTTACATATAAGTTTTATGTGTAGTCAAAGTATCTCTACTTTGATCGAACTTACAGAAAAAAGTATCAACATTCAACAACGCCCAATCAATATTGTTAGATTCATAAGTACTCCTAGATTTCTATTCAAACAAACATGGTTTCCAATTTGTTTTCAACCACGTGAATGTGCTTGTTCTCGCGCATGCTCTTCCTACTAGGATTTCGCCACATATAGCCAGTCCAATAGTAACTTTTTAAGCTCCCTGTACAATAGTACTAGTGGAGTACTGACAACATCTGTAGTAGAGTATGCAGTGCTCATAGTACTCCCTCCTTCCATTTATATAGGGCCTATGTGGAGGAGAGAGATGTGAAAAAGTAAAGGGAGTGAGCTCTCATGCAAGAGACTAGCTATATACGCATTCCTAGTTAAATACAATAAATATGAAGAAAGAGATAGAGAGGAGATGGAAAAAGTACTAATACAATCGCCAACCTTATATATTTTTTTGCGGGAAATAGCCCACACTACTGTATGAGTGCATATAGATGATGGCTATAGATGACATGGCAGTTCCTTATAGCCATCGGCTGGCTATATTATTAACCATGCTCTAATGCGTTTTTCAAAACCGCCTTTGACTATTGACAAGATTAATAGTACATGAGATGTATAATGTGAAAATTATATCACTGAAAGCTCCTTTCACATATGAATTCGACTGTATGCTTTGTGTAAGTTGCATGTCATATATTATTACTCTAACATTTGGTCAAAGTTAGCCTCGAAAAACGCATTATGCCCTGTAGATGGAAGGAGGGAGTAGTAGTGGAAGTGGATCCTCTGACGTAGGTATCCCTGCCTTACCCTCCCTTTCGTTCACTTACTGGCGGACCCCATGCTTGCTAGGCCCCGCATGTCATTTACTCAATGGGTTCGACCACGTCAGGGAATCCTCATCCGTAGTATACTCCCTCTGTTTTTATTTAGTCCGCATAAAACGGAGGGAGTGGTAGTATAAATGACGCGGGCGGGGGAGGGGGAGGGACGTCGGTTTGCTCTCAACTATGGTCCCACAAGCGAGCGAAAACGCAAGACGAAGCGCGTTCCATTCGGTAAGCGACGTGGAGGGTCCAGCGTGCCGAGGTGCAACGCGAACACGACAAGAGCGATGTACAGTCAAAACCGATTGACCGGTCATCACCGAAACCACTATTCACACCAGAACCTTCGCTGCTCGGCCTACGCCAGCCACTGCCCCAAAACCACACCTCCTCTCCAGCCCATCCCCCCACCTTTCGATCCCCTAGACCGCATCAAGCGTCCCCTAGTTCGCCGGAAAGCCATGGTGCGCCGCAAGATCACGTACTACAAGATGCTGATGCCAAAGCGCAGCGCAGAAATCGCGGTGGCGGTCGGCGCCACAGACCTCCGTTCCCAAGCTCGCTTTGCGGTGGGCCAATCCCCGAGTTCTCTGGAGCCAAGCTACGAGGAGGAGGAAGCCGATCCAATGTTCATGGCGGAGGTCGCGGCGCAGAAGGCCTTGATGGGTATGAGAGATGGACGTCGACTTTGTGCCGGTGTCCAGGTCCCCCATGGTGCAGGCGGACCAACGGTTCAACCTGGCGATACTAAAGGAGGACCGGGAGGTAGAGGCGCAACTCGACGCGGAGTGCGCGCATGCCGCTGCCATCGAGGCTCTCCTGTAGGCGGAACCGGATGTCGTGGATGTGAACCGGGCGGCGGAGGCTCAACTTGAGGCGGAGCGCGCAGATGCCGCTGCCATAGAGGCGCTCGTGCAGTCGGAACCGGACGTCCTCGACTTGAACCGGCCGGCGAAGGCTCAACTCGACGCGGAGCGCGCGGATGCCGCTGCCATCAAGGCCCTCCTGCAGGCGGAACCAGACGTTCTCGACTTGAACCGGGCGGCGGAGGCTCAACTCAACGCGGAGCGAGCGGATGCCGCTGCCACCGAGGCCCTCCTGCAGGCGGAACCGGACGTCCTCGACTTGAACTGGGCAGTGCTCTCGTCCGTGCAGAGCGCCCGCACGCTCCGCGAGAATGAGTAGCTGGAGGCCAAGGACAACCACAGTGCGGAGACACACGTAGGCAGCTATGGCTGGTTTGCGCCAGCAGCCAAAGACGACGAGGCTGTCTCGTTCCGCGAGAAGTGATAGTTTTTATTTATGTTGTTCTTTTTAGGGATATTTTGATGTGTAAAAACATATATTGTTATGCAAGTCGCCGGACTTTCATCATTTGGGTCAGTCTACCATTTGAGGCTGTTGGATGAATATCCTACGTCTCCTAACCCTTCTTCCTAACCTCTTCTTCTTCCCCAACAGACCACCGCACAGGCCGTATGGATCCTCCCCAACATGCGGTTGGATAAACATACTGTATGAACGAAAATTATGTGTCAGCGGTAGGATGGCTGAGTTAGGTTTGTTCACATGCGGTAGCACGTGTTAGTGAGGGTGCGTTCCCTTGGTTGGGTTTGTGTCGTGCAGGAGTGACTATGTGAGGGTGCGGAGCGACTGTGTGAGGGTGCGGAGCGACCGTGTGAGGGTGCGGTGCGACCGCGACAGCCGTGCGCAAGTGTACCTCCTTTTCATTTTGAAAACTTTAGGCAAGCTTAGCAAAAATGTGTGGCGAAGTATGGCAATGCAAGGCCTAGACCCAAATAGGATAAGTACGTACGTACTAGGAGTACTGGTGTTAATAAAGAAAGGCGGGGTTTTCCTTCACGGGATTAATCGATACAAATCCTCGTTTGACGTGTCAATTAATGCGTATTTTTTCTCCAAAGCCCAAAGAGCTAACCATCTCACTCCTCATCGCTTGATTAATGCAGTGCCATGCAAACCAACCTTCTCACTTCCGCATGCATGCAAGGGTATATTAATGTCCTTGGTTGCTAGTACGAGGCAAATCGCATCAATTTTGCCTCGATTAGTGTTAGTGGCCTTTTGCAAATTTTAATTTTGATATACTGGCCTTGTGTACAAAAAAATGGAGGTAGTAACTATTTGACTTCCTTCCCCATTGCGGTGACGTCGATGATATCTCGAACGTTGTGGTTTGGTGGAGTGCATTCGACAAAGAACACCGTTGAGCGAGATCACCGGACGCAAGTGCCGCCTGCAAGCCGAGACAACCTCCTTATTTGCATCCAGGAAGTCCGTTGAAACAAAGGACGCGTAAATGTACTAGTACTACTATTACGCAATAGCGTCGTCCGTCCAGCTTAGTGCGGAGATGGTTTCTCGAAGAAGACGATGGAGAAGCGGAGTCAGCGAAGAGCGAAATGATGGTTGCTTCGTCTGTGCTTTGTGATTTGACGCCTCAATGCTTTATGATTTGTGATAGAAGGGACATGGGAGTAGACTCTGTGCTCTATACTGTACATGCGTCCAAGCACGGGAGCAAGAGGAGAGACGTTGCATTTTTCTATTCCTTTAATCAATCAATCAGGGAGCTTCGGTTCCGTCTTTTTGGCTTTGGCAGCACCGTCCACAATGGTTCCCATCGATGCCAAAAGCTATTTTCACATTTGCTACACATTGTGGATGCCCTTAACCGTACCACTTGGTTTTGCTCCTGTGTGCTATCTATACAAATCTCAATTATATTGATCTAAAAAATTATAGAATCAAGATTAGTAAAAAGGAGGTGATTTTGCCGCGCGGATGGAGGGGGGGTTTCTTATTTTTAGAGGACATTGGCATGGCGGTTTGCTAACATGCGGTCCCATGTGTCAGTGCTTTACCAAGCCGATCTGCGTCCCACATGAGGCAGAACAACGGCAGAAGCAACACATGGTTAACTTGAAGAAGATCTTATAAAAAAACTTGAAGAAGACAAGGGAGAAGAGCATTCATCAACGAGTGAAATGATGGTTGCTTCGTCCCTCCAACTTCTTTTTTTAGCATTATTACTTCGTCCCTCCAACTTAACTGCGGGAAAGGTGCAGCTTTGTGATTTGACGCCTCATTGCTCATTACTACGCCAGCGCCATGACTGGGGTGCTTCACCCCTGCTGCTCTGCACTGTCTTTCGGTATGGCACGTGGACCCGGTAGCATGATGTCCCACATGTCGGCGAATGGGACTAGAACATTTATGAAAGCGAGTGCTCCACTCTTAGGACGGAGGAGTACACGACACGGCGGCCCCATGAAATGTCACTTGTACTATAGAGTATTATAGTTAAGCTGTTTCGCACGATCCATCGATACAAACCTGATTAAACAGGAAAGGGTGGGATTTTTCCCGCGCGGTAGATGATACTGGCCATGCATTTCAAAGGCAATTTTAATGTATGCAAACCGAATAATTAAGTAACAATATGATATCTAGTAAAACTAAAAACACATATGATTTATTGTGTTAGAGTGTAGTAGTAGTGCTGTATTGCATAGTTGTTAGATGTAACATGCGAGAACGTGTAGAGATGTGATACGTCTCCATCGTATCTACTTTTCCAACCACTTTTGCCCTTGTTTTGGACTCTAACTTGCATGATTTGAATGGAACTAACCCAGACTGACGTTGTTTTCAGCAGAATTGCCATGGTGTTATTTTTGTGCAGAAATAAAAGTTCTCGGAATGACCTGAAACTTATCGGAGAATATATTTGGAATTAATAAAAAATACTAGCGAAAGAATCAAGGCTAGGGAGCCCACACCCTGTCCACGAGGGTAGGGGGCGTGCCCCCTGCCTCGTGGGCCCCCTGGTGCTCCACCGAGCTCAACTCCAACTCTATATATTCATGTTCGGGGAGAAAAAAATCAGAGAGAAGGAATCATCACGTTTTACGATACGGAGCCGCCGCCAAGCCCTAATATCTCTCAGGAGGGCTGATCTGGAGTCCGTTCGGGGCTCCGGAGAGGGGAATCCATCGCCGTCGTCATTATCAACCTTCCTCCATCACCAATTTCATGATGCTCACTGATAACCCACAAGTATAGGGGATCGCAAAAGTTTTCGAGGGTAGAGTATTCAACCCAAATTTATTGATTCGACACAAGGGGAGCCAAAGAATATTCTCAAGTATTAGAAGTTGAGTTGTCAATTCAACCATACCTGGATAACTTAATATCTGCAGCAAAGTATTTAGTAGCAAAGTAGTATGATAGTAACGGTAAAAGTAGCAAAAGTAATATTTTGTGGTTTTGTAGTGATTGTAACAGTACCAATGGAAAAGTAAATAAGCAAAGATCAATATGTGAAAAGCTCATAGGCATTGGATCGGTGATGGAGAATTATGTCGGATGCGGTTCATCATGTAACAGTCACAACATAGGGTGACACAGAACTAGCTCCAATTCATCAATGTAATGTAGTCATATATTCCGAATATAGTCATACGTGCTTATGGAAAAGAACTTGCATGACATCTTTTGTCCTACCCTCCCGTGGCAGCGGGTCCTACTTATAAACTAAGGGATATTAAGGCCTCCTTTTAATAGAGTACGGACCAAAGAATTAACACATAGTGAATACATGAACTCCTCAAACTACGGTCATCAGCGGGAGTGGTCCGATTATTGTCACTTGGGGTTGCGGATCATAACACATAGTAGGTGACTATAGACTTGCAAGATAGGATCAAGAACTCACATATATTCATGAAAACATAATAGGTTCAGATCTGAAATCATGGCACTCGGGCCCTAGTGACAAGCATTAAGCATAGCAAAGTCATAGCAACATCAATCTCAGAACATAGTGGATACTAGGGATCAAACCCTAACAAAACTAACTCGATTACATGATAAATCTCATCCAACCCATCACCGTCCAGCAAGCCTATGATGGAATTACTCACGCACGCTGGTGAGCATCATGCAATTGGTGATGGAGGATGGTTGATGATGACGATGGCGACGGATTCCCCTCTCCGGAGCCCCGAACGGACTCCAAATCAGCCCTCCCGAGAGAGTTTAGGGCTTGGCGGCGGCTCCGTATCGTAAAACGCGATGAATCTTTCTCTCTGATTTTTTTCTCCCCGAACACGAATATATAGAGTTGGAGTTGAGGTCGGTGGAGCTCCAGGGGGCCCGTGAGGTAGGGGGCGCGCCCCCACCCTCGTGGAAAGGGTGTGGGCCCCCTGACCTTGATTCTTTCGCCAGTATTTTTTATTATTTCCAAAAATAATCTTCGTGGATTTTCAGGTCGTTCCGAGAACTTTTGTTTCTGCACATAAATAACACCATGGCAATTCTGCTGAAAATAGCGTCAGACCGGGTTAATTCCATTCAAATCATGCAAGTTAGAGTCCAAAACAAGGGCCAAAGTTTTTGGAAAAGTAGATACGATGGAGACGTATCACTCACCGCCGTGCGTGAGTAATTCCATCGTAGGCTTGCTGGACGGTGATGGGTTGGATGAGATTTACCATGTAATCGAGTTAGTTTTGTTAGGGTTTGATCCCTAGTATCCACTATGTTTTGAGATTGATGTTGCTATGACTTTGCTATGCTTAATGCTTGTCACTAGGGCCCGAGTGCCATAATTTCAGATCTGAACCTATTATGTTTTCATGAATATATGTGAGTTCTTGATCCTATCTTGCAAGTCTATAGTCACCTATTATGTGTTATGATCCGTTAACCCCTAAGTGACAATAATCGGGATACTTACCGGTGATGACCGTAATTTGAGGAGTTCATGTATTCACTAAGTGTTAATGCTTTGGTCCGGTACTCTATTAAAAGGAGGCCTTAATATCCCTTAGTTTCCAATAGGACCCCGCTGCCACAGGAGGGTAGGACAAAAGATGTCATGCAAGTTCTTTTCCATAAGCATGTATGACTATATTCGGAATACATGCCTACATTACATTGATGAACTGGAGCTAGTTCTGTGTCACCCTATGTTATAACTATTGCATGATGAATCGCATCCGACATAATTATCCATCACTAATCCAATGCCTACGAGCTTTTCACATATTGTTCTTTGCTTAGTTACTTTACCGTTGCCATTGCTGCAGATATTAAGTTATCCAGGTGTGGTTGAATTGACAACTCAACTGCTAATACTTGAGAATATTCTTTGGCTCCCCTTGTGTTGAATCAATAAATTTGGCTTGAATACTCTACCCTCGAAAACTGTTGCAATCCCCTATACTTGTGGGTTATCAAGACTATTTTCTCGGCCCGTTGTCGGGAGCATAGCTCTATTCTTTGAGTCACTTGGGATTTATATCTGTTGATCACTATGAGGAACTTGAAAGACGAAAGAACTAAGATTTTCCCTCAACTACAAGGAGAGGTAAGGAACTGCCATCTAGCTCTGCACTTGATTCACCTTCTGTTTTGAGTAAGCTTGCGACGCCTAAACCTGCTTCTGCTATTAATTCTGATATGTCGTATGTTATTGATGATGCCACTTCTGCTATGCATGATACTTATGATGAAACTACTTCTATGCTTGATACTACTGTGCCATTAGGTGAATTTATATGATATTCTTATTGTTGGGGACGTGCATATCCCCATTGAGGTAACTTAGTGCTATTCGAAAATTATCCGGTTTCATGCGATTCGGAATGAGTTTGTTAACAAGACTTGATCAACCTTGTTAGTTGATTCCTTTTGATGAGCATGGGATGGATGAAGTTAGAAAGCATAACTCTCTGTACCCTCCTTTTACTTTCTGTTATTTAGATTAAATAAAGCAAAAATAGTATTTTCTGTCTCTTTTCTGGTTTATCCTTGCAATAAAAAATACCGCGAAAATAAAAGTTCTCCAAATGTCCCGAAATTGAAATATGATTTTTTCTAGAATATTTAAGAATTATTGGCTCTGAGAACACATCAGGGGGAGACAGCACCTGGCCATGAGGGTGCAGGGCGCGCCCACCCCCTGGGCGCGCCCCTGCCTCGTGGGCCCCTCATGTCCCCTCTCCACTTACCCCAGTACCCACACACTCCTTCCTCCAGAAAAAATCACCAACCAGCTCAAGCAAGAGTTCTAGCTCATCTTGCTGCCATTTTTGATCTCCTTGCTCAAAGCTCCATTCACAAAACTGCTTTGGGGGATTGTTCTTCGGTATGTGACTCCTCCAATGGTCCAATTAGTTTTTGTTCTAGTGCTTTATTCATTGCAATTTTTTGCTGCCTAGGTGACCCTGTTCTTGAGCTTGCATGTCAAATTTATTTGGTCCCAAGTAGTTCTAATGCATGATATAGTCTCTAGGCACTTGTGGGAGTAGTTGCTATCAATTTTGTTGAGATTGGTTCACTTTTATTTTGAGTTACTAAAAATTTCAGAAATTATTCAGAGGAATAAATATGTTTAGGAAAATGTACCAAGGTGGTTCTTCAAGGAAGCAAGGACCCAGGCCCGCAATACGTGAGCCGGACTATGAACTACCAAGAGAAGCTCAAGTGCGGCCTTGTGAATGGCCGTCAAAAGATTTCACGGTCCAAGCAGGAATTAAGGAGGAATTTGACACATATGTGCGTAATTATGAACTCGAGGGCTTCATGCTAGACAAGTGCCCTCAGTATTATTACCTAACTGATTCCTTTGTGAGAAGGTTCAAATTTTCATCCTCACGCAATTCTCACACTGTCCTATTTGATCTTTATGATAAATCCTATACTACGGACTTAGAAGATTTGAATACTGCTTGTAAACTCCCGCAATGGGGTAGTGCTAGTGATCCTCGCAAATCTGAGTTTAAGGATTTTCTTGCTAGTATCACTATGGGGGAATCTAGAGAAATAACACAAGCTACCATAGGGGGCATTCATTTTCCTGCTATACATTATTTTGCTCTCTTTATAGGTAGATGCATTAACGGCAAGGATGAGGCATGTCACATGTGTGTTCCCGATCTTAGTGTTCTCAAGAGTGTTGTATTAGGAGATAAACAATATAACTTGGGGGCCATTGTTGCACGAAGGTTGCATATTAATAGTTTAAGCGGAGACTTGTTTGGTGGAATTAATGCAACCTGTTTAGCCAATTATCTTGAGATACCCATACATGAAAATGATATGGAATTGCCTCCTGCTCATTTAGATTATAATGCTATGGTTCGCCATCAGTTTGTTGAGAGGAATGAACAGTTCCTCCAGTACCGACTAATCTTTGACAGACGTCGCACTGTCCATGTTGCTCTCCCTGCTCCTGGTTTCTTTTACTTTCAGGCAAAAAGGAGATATATTATAACAAGGGAAGAGGCAAACGAGTATGAGAGGAGGACAGAGGTAGCTCGCCTCCAAGCTGCAGCTCATGAGGCAATAGCTGCTGCATCTCAGTACGACCCCAGCTACAACTTTGGATATCCGCCAGGCCGGTCGTGGCCATAGACCAACTTCGGCCAAAAGCCTAAACTTGGGGGACTACGTATTTCTCACCGACATTACATTCATGTTTACACAATCATGCTAGTTGCCGGTGCTCATACTTTTTCATTGTACTATCCATGCTAGTTTATTTTCTTTTCTAGTCTTCTTCTTGTGTGTTTGAAAAACCTTAAGAAAAAACCAAAAAAAATAGTTGTAGCTTTTAGTTAGTTTACTTTCCATGCCTGTAGTAGTAATAATTAAAAGAAAACCCAAAAAGATTTTTCGTTCTTCTTTTGCTTGTTGGGAGCTTTCTCGTGTAAATAGTTTTATTTTATTTCTTTTCTTTGGAGGTCGAGAGAAGAAGACCATAATGAAAATGTTTAAGTGGCTCTTATATGCATTATTGTTGATTTAACAAAGAGCCCATATTACCTTGTCTTCTCCTTTGTATCAGATGCTTGCAGATTCCAGCTAGAGATTATAGTTGCTTATGCCATGCTTAATTTGCTAGGAGTTTATAATAATTTACCTTGCGTGCCAACATGCTATTAAAATGGTTGTGATGTGGTATGATAGGGTGGTATCCTCCTTTGAATGATTCGAGTGACTTGACTTGGCAGATGTTCACACATGTAGTTGAAACAAAATCAACATAGCCTCCACGATATTTATGTTCATGGTGGATTATATCCTACTCATACTTGCACTCAATGTTTATTAATTTTAATGAATGTTCATGACTGTTGTCACTCTCTAGTTGGTCGCTTCCTAGTCTTTTTCTAAACTTCACTTGTACTAAGCGGGAATAATGCTTAAGCATCCACTTCCATAAACCCCAAAGTTATTCCATATGAGTCCACTATACCTTCCTATATGAGGTATCTACCTGCCATTCCAAGTAAATTTGTATGTGCCAAAATCTAAACCTTCAAATGAAATTCTGTTTTGCATGCTCGAATAGCTCATGTATCAACTAGGGCTGTTTGTATCTTCCATGCTAGGCGGGTTATTCTCAAGAGGACTGGACTCCACTCCTCACTCACGAGAAAATGGCTGGTCACCGGGATGCCCAGTCCCATGCTCAAATCAAATCAAAATAATTGCAAACAAAACTCCCCCGGGACTGTTGTTAGTTGGAGGCACCCGTTGTTTCGGGCCAGCCATGGATTGATGCTTGTTGGTGGCGGGGGAGTATAAACTTTACCATTTTGTTTGGGAACCACCTATAATGTGTGTAGCATGGAAGGTATTGAGATCTCTCGGTTGTTATGTTGACAATGAAAGTATGCCGCTCAAAATATTATTTATCTCTGTTTCAAAATCGAGCTCTGGCACCTCTACAAATCCCTGCTTCCCTCTGTGAAGGGCCTATCTATTTACTTTTATGTTGAGTCATCATACTCTTATTAAAAAGCACCAGTTCGAGAGCACTGCTGTCATTTGCATGCATTACTATTAGTTTGTATTGAGTATGGCTGCATCTCTTTTACCATGAATTACAATGTTTAGTCAGTCCTTGACCTTCAGAGGTGCTCTGCATTTATGTTTTGCGGTCTCAGAAAGGGCTAGCGAGATACCATCTTGTTATATCATATTATGATTGTTTCGAGAAAGTGTTGTCATCCGAGATTTATTATTATTGCTCGCTAGTTGATTATGCCATTGATATGAGTAAACATGAGACCTAAATTTTATTGTGAATATGGTTAGTCCATAATCTTTGCTGAAAACTTGAATGCTGGCTTTGCATATTTACAACAACAAGAGAAAACAGAGTTTGTAAAAGTTTTTCTTTACCACTTTCAGTTTATCAACTGAATTGCTTGAGGACAATCAAATGTTTAAGTTTGGGGGAGTTGATACATCTCCATCGTATCTACTTTTCCAAACACTGTTGCCCTTGTTTTGGACTCTAACTTGCATGATCTGAATAGAACTAACCCGGACTGACGCTGTTTTGAGCAGAATTGCCATGGTGTTATTTTTGTGCAGAAATAAAATTTCTCAGAATGACCTGAAACTTAACAGGGAATATTTTTGGAATTCATAAAAAATACTGGTGAAAGACTCAAGGCCAGGGGACCCACACCCTGTCCATGAGGGTAGGGGGCGCGCCTACCCCCTTGGCATGCCCCTGCCACGTGGGCCCCCTGGTGCTCCACCAACCTCAACTCCAACTCTATATATTCACGTTCGGGGAGAAAAGAATCAGAGAGAAGGAATCATCGCGTTTTACGATATGGAGCCGCCGCCAAGCCCTAATCTCTCTTGGGAGGGCTGATCTAGAGTCCGTTCGGGGCTCCGGAGAGGGGAATCCGTCGCCGTCATCATCATCAACGTTCCTCCATCACCAATTTCATGATGCTCACCGCCGTGCGTGAGTAATTCCATCGTAGGCTTGCTGGACGGTGATGGGTTGGATGAGATTTACCATGTAATCGAGTTAGTTTTCTTAGGTTTGACCCTAGTATCCACTATGTTCTGAGATTGATGTTGCTATGACTTTATGCTTAATGCTTGTCACTAGGGCCCAAGTGCCATGATTTTAGATCTGAACCTATTATGTTTTCATGAATATATGTGAGTTCTTGATCCTATCTTGCAAGTCTATAGTCACCTATTATGTGTTATGATCCGTTAACCCCGAAGTGACAATAATCGGGATACTTACCGGTGATGACCATAGTTTGAGGAGTTCATGTATTCACTAAGTGTTAATGCTTTGGTTCGGTACTCTAATAAGAGGAGGTCTTAATATCCCTTAGTTTCCAATAGGACCCCGCTGCCACGGGAGGGTAGGACAAAATATGTCATGCAAGTTCTTTTCCATAAGCACGTATGGCTATATTTGAAATACATTCCTACATTACATTGATGAACTAGAGCTATTTCTGTGTCACCCTATGTTATAACTATTGCATGAGGAATCGCATCCAACATAATTATCCATCACTGATCCAATGCCTACGAGCTTTTCACATATTGTTCTTTGCTTAGTTACTTTACCGTTGCCATTGTTACAATTACTACAAAACTACTACTGTTACTTTTGCCACTGTTACCGTTACTTCCATACTACTTTGCTGCAGATATTAAGTTATCCAGGTGTGGTTGAATTGACAACTCAACTGCTAATACTCTACAATATTCTTTGGCTCCCCTTTTGTCGAATCAATAAATTTGGGTTGAATACTCTACCCTCAAAAAACTGTTGCGATCCCCTATACTTGTGAGTTATCAAGATGTAGTTTTGGAGGGCCTAAAGAGAGAAAAGCGTAATATGGTCACCGAACTTCAGAATACGCTCATTATGGTCACTATATATGTTTTGCGGTGATTATACGGTCACTTGCTCACCGTTCAGCATCGGATTGCACTCTGTTGACCGGCTAAATAGTCTGTGTGGCACCATGTTGACTAGTTAAACTGACCACATTCCTTGTGGGTCCCACATGTCAGTTCACATAGGAAAAAGGTCAGATAAACACAATTTACCCAGGCGCGACAAGACTCCAACCCGTGCGCGGGAATCACCTGGTTGTATATGTGTCTGTCATGGCCTGATGTGTACGCATGCACGTGTAGGTTGAGCACTTGAGTGTGAGAGTGTGTGTTGGTCCTGTGGTGTGTGCATGCATGCGTGCGTGTGTGCGTGTGAGTGTTGCCTGCGTGCGTGGCTGCATGTGTACATGTGAGTGTTGCGTGCGTGCCTGGCTGCATGTGTTCGTGTGAGTGTTGCGTGCATGCAGTTCGTGTGCATGCGTGCGTGTGTGTATAATCACCGCACCAGCTCCTGTGTGTTAAAACAGACGGCTCAGCATAAAATACAAGGCCACCTTGTCTGTTGTGCCCGCAGTCATGACTTTGAACCACCGTCCAATATTTTTTTGTCGTTTGTTTTCATTCTTGCTAGCAAGATGCCCGTGCGTTGCAGGTAACATCAAGATGCATTTGTATGACTAGTTTATCTTGTGAGAGAAAATGATGAACGAGGGAAGGCCTTATTTGCAAATGTGGAGAGGTGTATGGGTACCTTTTTGCAAAATTGCCATAGTTTATTTCCTATCCGTCAGATATAAATCGGATGACCTATGTTGCAGGATGGCAGGCACACCATCATCACCAACTCTGTTTTTTATAAGAGTGTAGAAGATTAGATACAAGCCAACAGGTGGGCCCTGTCGGCGTTCTGGGAACGGGGGTCCCTAGACTTTCCTGCCTGCGGCCTGCGGTGTGGCTCAAGTGGGGGCCTAGCGCGGCCCAGCTTCATCAGCTCAAGCACAAGACCCTCGCGAGGGGCCAAGCCTCGCGGGGCGGACGACAGGAACCTTCCTCAGGAGCAGCCTCGTAAGGCAGGCTCACGAGGAGGCGGAGATATCAAGGCAGGGTACATCATGAGGGTGCCCCGTGACGCAAGACATGACGATCGGGATCAGGCGGGCGCTAGCCTGCGCAGTGTCCTCGTTTCCCCTTTGGTGCAAAGGAGGCAAGCACAGGCCAAGGCATCAGGCAAAGGTTACCACTTCGGTGCAACAAGACCAAGACCAGCAGAGCGGCAGGACGAAGGTCATCGTGGAGCCCAGGACAACGTCACCGTCAGAGCCTTTGGCAGCCTAAGACCAACTTTAGTCAGGATAAGTGTACTAGATGTTCCCCTTCAAAATGGCCAATTGTTGGCGCCCTTCCCGCTCATTATTTGGGAAGAGGCCCAGGGCCTCCCTCTATAAATAGGACTAGCCACCACAGAGAGGGGGACGGGGAGAATCTACCAGAGAGAGAGAGAAAGAAGCGACTGGACTCACCCAAGCAGTCCATCGCACCAGCTCAAGAACAGCCCCTCGCGAGGCTGTTCTTCCTTTGTACTATTCTTCATCAGCCCCGGAGGCAATCCACCACACCACACACTGGAGTAGGGTATTACACCACAACAGTGGCCCGAACCAGTATAAATCTTGTGTCTCTTGTGTTGTTCATCGTTCCTAGTTTAGACCCTACGCAAACCATTAACGCGTGAGCTGGTAGGGGAAAGATCTCCGTGCGCACCCTAGAGTTCGAACCTCAAGGGTCTGCCGGAACCCGAAATCCGACATTTGGCGCGCCAGGTAGGGGTGCGCCGGAATCCTTCCTCCGCCGCCTCGTGTTTCGTCGCCTTGTCGTTCGATGTCAAGTGACCCGGCAGCTAACGCCGACCGCTGGGCGGCGTGGGTTCGCCCACGCCGTGCCGCCAGCCTGGGTGACCTCAACCTTGCACCTCGGGCAGCTCGTGCTCTTGCAAGGCGCTGCGGGCGCGGCGACGCGACGACGCCGCCTGCCCTCACGCTGCGGCACGTGCGGTTAGCGGCCAGAGCCTCAAGCCACCCCGCGGCCACGGCGCCGTACAGCCGACGGGAGCAAGCAAACTCCAGGGCCGTGCTCACGATGGCCAGAGAGTTGTTACGGTGCCGGCTTCTAGAGCGCGACCGCGACGTGCTGTTAGAGCGAGTGGCCGAGCTCCTGGACGCCGCCGCCTCGGGAGCACCTCCTTTCTGCGTTCGGCTGCCGCCCCAGGTCCAGAGCGTGCCGTATGGCGGCCCCATATGCGCTCATGCAACCTCAAGCGGGCTCCAGGGCCTACTCGACGCCAACCTGACCAGCAGCACGAGGCGGCAAGCCGCGCAGACCCCATCTCCGGCCGGGGAAGGAGCGCACGCTGTGACCTTTGGCCTCGGCGAACCATCGCGCCACCACTCTCAAGACAACGCTCCGGGCCGGACTGCGTGGCATGTGGGGCACTACGACGAGACCTACGGGGCGGCGTCCCCAGAGGCTTATATGCCCCGCATGATAGATCAAGAGTGCGCACGGGAAGAAGACCATGGCTCGTTCCTTGGGCCAGGCTGGGGCGAGGAGACACCACAAGCCGAGCTCTTTCAGGAACCCCAAGAGGGTCTCGATGACCGCGCCAAGGCAGCAACTATCTGGTACCATTAATTCTCGGAGCAAGCTTATGCTAACCGTGTCTGCATGAGGTACAGGTCGCCGCGACAGTGGTTGCCCCAACACTGCAGCCTCTTACTCCTCGTGGAGGAGGGCACTGGGCTGCAGGAGAGGGGCCGAGATCCGGTTCGCCTCAGGCGCTTGGCGCAAGACGTTCTCGGAGGTAGGCCCTCTGCCGGGAGGTGCCTCGTGGCCTGCCCCTGCAGAGGACCCGTGGTCGCTGGGAACTGGCTGGCGACCGCTCTACCCCATTAGCGCCGCTATTGGTCTCCGGCCGCCGTCGATGGCGGTAGAGTGTGGTGCAAGCGGGGCCCTCATCCGGCGATATGAAGCAAGGCCGGTACTGTGAAGAAGGCCCAAGGCTCGTGAAGCTGGCCGCCCGTGACACTCGCCACGTAATAATGAGTGGGGTTGTACACGCCCGAGTCTCCGGAGAGCCGCCTCGGGCCTCGGGGCTCCATACCCACGCCGATGGCAGCACTTAGCTCCGCGCTGGTGAGAAGACGTCGAAGACTAGACTAGGTGCCGAACGCGACCTTTTGCTTTTTTGCCTTTTCCTCTATTGAGAAGTTTCTTTGATTTGAATTTAAGTTGGATTTGAGTTTGAGCCTTGCGTGCATTCTGGGAAGGGGTGTTCAGTCTCGTTCGAGCAATTTCTCGTGTTCTGGTTTCGGCTTTGCGTCCAAATCTAGCGTCAGCTGCCTCCCCTCGCGAGCCCCTCGCGAGCCGGGCCGGGCCAACCGCGTCCACTGCTCGGACGGCTGTCGCCACGCCCTCTCCGGAGGTTCTTATCGCAGGATCAATGGGTTCATCCGGAAGACACATATGGCGCTATGGCCCCCACAGCCCCGCTCAGGGCTCGTCAGGGTCAAAAGGTAAACGAGCCAGCTGACCCACCACCAGGTCGGTCGTTAAGCTCACACGCTGCGTTAAGATTACCAGGGCATTTACCGCAAACCTTTACAGGAGGGGCTTCCCCTCGCAAAATGCTCTCACAGTCTTCAGGGCCAAGCCCGAACCTCTTTCGTGCAGGGTAAACAGCGGAGACAAACAATTAGTCGGACATATCGCTCGCCGCGCCTTCTGGGTCACCTCTAGAGGCATCGCTGACATCATCGCCGCCACCAACACCTCCGCCAGCACCAGGACCGTCCACCACGCCGCCTTCATCGGCGTCCACGATCACTCCGTCATCATCAGACGCGAAGGCCCTAACAAGGTCGTCCACGTGATCCTCCACCCATTGCGCCAGGTCGCCCCGGACGGCTATGGGCACCGGTGCGATGGCGGCATCAAAGTCGAAGTGGGGATCCCTGTCCCGCAAATGACTGAAGACATGGGAGAAAGCGCGCCCGAGAAAGGCTCGACTCCTCTCCTCGACGAGCCAACGAGACCTCTCGGAGCGGTTCTCCAGGAGCGTCACCACGTCAGCAAAATACTGGAGGTTGCCAGCATAGTTGGTCTCATGCGGCTCCTCAGCGGCAGCCTCGCAAATGTTGCCCAGGGCCGCGTTAGCCCGTTCCCTGAGCGTACGGAGCATGGGGGCGTGCTCGTGCTCTAAAACCCTCCGCCGACGAATCTCGTCCTCATTTTGCCATGCGGTGGCCTCGGCGCCATCAATCCTCTGTCGGAGAAGAAGCAGTTCGGCGCGGGAGGAGGTCAGCTCCGCCTGCGCTGCGTAAAGGGCGGCTGCGGAGGAGTCCGCACCCCGCGTCACTTCATCTAGCTTGGCCTTGAGGGCCGCGGTCCTGCCCTCAGCTTCGGCCCTGACCAACTCCAACCTCAACTCATACTAGCGCTCGAGGTCTGAGCGAGCTTCCGCTACGCGGTGGTCGACCTCTCCTTGGGCCCGGGCTTCGCGTGCGGCAACATCATCCTCCGCCTGAGCCACCAGGCGCTCACTCGTCTCCAACCGCTCAAGGTCGAGGTTGCGCTCAGCGGCCTCCAG
This sequence comes from Aegilops longissima, assembly GCA_021605205.1. NCBI lineage: Eukaryota > Viridiplantae > Streptophyta > Magnoliopsida > Poales > Poaceae > Aegilops > Aegilops longissima. The sequence goes on along the minus strand of CM038679.1, from coordinate 111,309,570 downwards.
CATCAGCGCTTCCTCGCGCTTCTGGAGCTCCGCCTGGTCGACGGAAGCCTCCTTCAGCGACACAAGTGCAGCCTGGCGCAACTCCACCTGCTTCTCTAGAGAGTTGCTCCAGGCTTGGAGCTCCCACGCATGCTCCTCCACGTCCCTGTGCCGTCGGTCTGCTTCCAAGGCCTCCACGACGGCTCGAGAGCGAGCCTCTCGCGAGGCCGCCAACGACGCCTCAGCCTTCGCATTGTCAAGGTCACGCTGGTGACGCGCGGGGCAAGCCGGCTATGCCCCAGGAGTACTCGTGGAGGGAGGACAGCAGGCGCGCAGGCTTGGGACGCCCAGCTGAACGGGCCACCTCTCCGACCAGCTGAGCGATAAGGGTGCCGCTTGAACCCGACGCACCAAGGGTCAGCAACGAGGACAGAGCTTGGGGAGATGGCTCCTTGGCCGTCTCCATGAATTCGGCAGGAAGGGCCCTGAAAGGCCACAGTCAGCTGCAAGAACCGAGAAGTAGAGGAGCAAAGAGATAAGAGGACTTACTCGTCCGTGGCGAAGTACCTCCTGCATTTTAGCAAGCGGCAAGGGCGATCGTCACCACCCGAGGCCTCCTTCCTCTTGCGGAGGGCCACGAAGTCTATGCGGAACCGGCCTAAGCGCTCGGCACAGGGGTCGGTTTGTGGCATGGAGGAGGCGGTAAGGTGACCAGCGCCAATGGGACTGGCCTGGGGGACGCCACCAGGCGCCGCCTCATGAGGGACAACCGGGGCCTCGGGAGCGCCAACCTCGGGAGCCGGAGGCCGCGACTCCTCACCTGACACTATTCCGGAACGAGCTCCGGGAGATGCCGCCCTCAGGGCTCCGCGCGGCGTCACCACCTCAACCTCGTCCCCTTCAACTACTGACGGTTCTCGTCTCCCTGCTCCATCACCTGAGACAGAGCCACTTTGGGAGATCGAAAGAGCGACCACGACAATTGGGTTATCGCGAGGCCCCCTAAGGCCAGCCGGGCGCAGCCCCCACTCGTCAAAAATGGGCATCTGCTTCACGAAATCGGCCCTGCCCGAACAGAGATACAAAAGGGCACCGCCATGTCAAAGGCTGCCTGGGGAAGGATCGCCAACCAGGACCCTTAGCACCGTCCTTAGCACTTCAGGCGCCAGGTCCCCCTCCTGAAGTCGCATGCGGTCTTTGCGCCCCACAAAGTCCCACATACGATGAGAGTGGCGCTGGAGAGGAGCAATGCGACACTGGAGGAACTCCTTCACCACCTTGGGCGCCGTGACGTTGAGCGCCCTCAAGCTCTCGAAGCGGCGCCAGACGAATGCAAGCCGGGTGTCCGCGAGTGTCTCGTGACCCCAGCCTGAGTTGGGAACAGCAGGCAAGGTAGGGTGCGAGAGCAGGGGGCTGGGCACCCCAACATCCACATACAACCACCGCTCTCTGAACTTGGCCTCAGGGGGAGGAAGTCCGAAATCGATCCCCGAAGCAGCCTCTCTGGCACCGCAAGGAAGCTCACACACCCCGAGCATTGAGTAGGATCGCTCAGGCGCAAAGAGAAGAAGTGACGCAACAGGGCAACGGAAGGGGGGATGCCCACCATTGCCTCACAGACAAAGGCGAAGACAGCCAGGAGGGTAATGGACTCAGGCCCGAGATGCATCATGTGGATCTGATAGTGGGAGAGCACCGCATTGAAGAAAGCGGAAAGGGGGAACTGACCACCCACGTGGCATCAAGATAGAACCGGACCTCCGTGACAACCCTGTCGAAGGAGGCATGGGATGGAGGTCATGCCGTGGTCCTGCCGCACTCGTTGAAGATGGTGGCAAGAGCAGAGCGGACCTTGCCCAACGCCTCGGGGTTGAGTATGATAGATCGATCGACGGCGGGGGCCACAGCCAGAGGCGAGCGGGACAAAGGCGCGGGCTTCTTCACATTTTCCTTCTTCGTTGGTGCCATGGCGACAGGAAGGGTGAGAGTACGAGTTGGATTAAGGGCGGAAGTTGGAGCCAGAGGAAGAAGGAAGGGCCGGGAGCGCGCGGACGGCGAAAGGGGAATGGCTGTGTGCAACCCCGGGTCCGCTTAGTCGGGCGTGTAATAAGGCATCATGAGGAAGCGGAGACGCCCACGACCAATCAATCGCCACACGGCGCCCAAGGCCGCAGGCTGTTGGGGCCCGCGGCGCTTCGCACTTGCCCCTTCGCTTCTTTGCTAAGCCAAGTCCGGGCGCGCCTTGGGCCCGGGGGCTACTGTCGGCGTTCTGGGAACGGCGGTCCCCAGACTTGCCTGCCTGCGGCCTGTGGCGTGGCTCAAGTGGGGGCCCAGCGCGGCCGAGCTTCATCAGCTCAAGCTCAAGACCCTCGCGAGAGGCCAAGCCTTGCGGGGCGGACGACAGGAACCTTCCTCAGGAGCAGCCTTGTCAAGCAGGCTCACGAGGAGGCGGAGAGATCATGGCAGGGTACCTCACGAGGGTGCCACGTGACGCAAGCCATGACGATCGGGATCAGCGGGCGCCAGGCAGGCGCCAGCCTGCGCACTGTCCTCGTTTCCCCTTTGGTGCAAAGGACGCAAGCACAGGCCAAGGCATCAGACAAAGGTTACCACTTCGGTGCAACAAGACCAAGACCAGCAGAGCGGCAGGACGGAAGTCATCATGGAGCCCAGGACGGCGTCACCGTCAGAGCCTTTGGCAGCCGAAGACCAACTTTAGTCAGGATAAGTGTACTAGATGTTCCCCTTCAAAATGGCCAATTGTTGGTGCCCTTCCCTCTCATTATTTGGGAAGAGGCCCAGGGCCTCCCTCTATAAATAGGACTAGCCACCACAGAGAGGGGGACGGGGAGAATCTACCAGAGAGAGAGAGAGAGAGAGAGAGAGAGAGAGAGAGAGAGAAGCGACTGGACTCACCCAAGCAGTCCATCGCACCAGCTCAAGAACAGCCCCTCGCGTGGCTGTTCTTCCTTTGTACTGTTGTTCATCAGACCCGGAGGCAATCCACCACACCACACACTGGAGTAGGGTATTACACCACAACGGTGGCCCGAACCAGTATAAATCTTGTGTCTCTTGTGTTGTTCATCGTTCCTAGTTTAGATCCTACGCAAACCATTAACGCGTGAGCTGGTAGGGGAAAGATCTCTGTGCGCACCCCAGAGTTCGAACCTCAAGGGTCTGCCGGAACCTGAAATCCGACAGGCCCAATGGTAGTGAGATAATGTGATGCAACAGGTGCAACATGGAGCGTTTAACTCGCCAACTAGTCGTGTCTTGAGCAAATACAGAGTTGTACGGTGAGCCCGTGACTGTATAATAACCACAAAACATAAATGGTGACCGTAATGAGTGGATTCTGGATTCGAATGTACGTATCATGCTTTCGCTACAAATACAATGATCGTCACTGTATATATCGCGAGAGAAAGATGAACCATGCGTGAATGTGTTGGGGGCTTACTTTTAGAGGACTTGGAGATAGTTTGTGTGCATACGTGAAAGGGGCATAGAGGGGGTGTATGCGATGGGGAGAGAGATGCTCTTCATTTCTCTTTATTATGACTAACTTTATATATAGTATAAAAATGTAAAAATTCACAGTGCGGAATAAATATCATTGTGGGCACCATGCAATGCAAATTAACATTCATACTCCTCCATATAACTTTGTAATGTTGTATATATGTAGAAACTCTAAAATAATTTTTTGGCCACACTTTATTCAAAAGGAATGTTGTATGCGAAATAAACGTGAAGAGGGCTTTTTAGATCAATGGGGTACGTGATGTAACATGTGTGAATGTGTAGTTGATGTATTTGGCAGGGCCTAGAGAGGTATGTGTGTATTACGTATTTGAGAGAGGCATGGATAGACGGGTCGGCGGGGGGAGGGGGGCGTGGGAGAGATAGCACGAGAAATGAGAGAGGTCTAGAGAGAGAGAGACTAATATGATGTCACGGTGAGAGATTCCCTTGAGTGTGTATATGCAAGGGGGAGGGTATCGAGGCACGAGGAGATTTTTTTGTGTGGTGTCTATGTTGGTATGTGTGGGTGTGAGAAGATAACGAGACCTGGGGGCTGAGGTGAGGCCCTTGGTTCGGTTCCGTCCTACGCCACATTGGTCGGCCCGTGACGCATTTAGGGAGACCCATGGAGATGACTTGTCGTACAAGACAACGATAGCAGAATTGTGAAGGACTCTGTGTCCACTGACAAAGCCGGCTAGGATTTGTCACCCTGGGTTATCGGACTAAGGTAACCCCTTATCTCTGATATTACTATTCATCCAACCTAACTTTAAGGGGCATCCTACAAAATGCTCTACTAGAATCATACTCGTCGATTAGGAAGAGAGGTGTGAGACAATGCGTGAGAGACAGGCCTAAAGATAATGTGCGTACAGGAGATACATAGGCAGGTCTATGTATATAGAAAGGGTTGTGGGGATTGTGCGTGTGTATGCTTGTGAGAGGAAGAGTGCTTGTGATAAAGGTTAGTGAAAACAGTCGTAAATGGTTACGAGAGGGAGGGAGGGTTATATTGAGAGCATGTCCGCGAGAAAGATACCTCGGGAGAGAGTGTGTGAGCATGTGTGAGAGATCACCGATGGAGAGTGAAACTACACGTAAAAGACTGATGTACACATTGATTAAAGATATAAATTGTATCCAAATATTAGGATGGGATCATGATATTTGCAATTAGCGTAAGGAACGGTCATTGATCCATCATACATCTAGATTCTATCGAATTTGAGCATGTCTATGTTATTATTCGACATAATTGATACACATAGTTAGTATTTTGAACTCTAGACAATGCATCGCTTTAGCAATCGAATATAAACGTGAGTATAGTTCATGTTGTGTGTGTAAAGCACATTATACATACGAAAGTTACACAATGAACATTATAAATAGCTAGCTATGAACTAGCATACATTTGAATTCAACTTAAGGTGGTTTAAAAAAATTGAATTCAACATGAAGTCCATTCAATTATTTGAATTTGATGTCATGGCATTTGTAAATCATACCTAAGTTATGGGGGCACCAATCTTTGCTCTGATTTTGTACATAATAGCATATATAGTTGTGTACAAAATAGATTCAAATTTAGCTCCTCCATTCAAAAATAATCATAGTTATAGGATTTTCAAGTGTCAAAATTTTAAAAAAGAAGCGGATAATTTAATGAGGTTTTCAAACGTACACTGTCAAATTTAACATTGTATATTTAGGTCAATCCTCAAAGTTCAAGAGTACTCTAAACGAGAATGCTTCTGTTTCAAAATTTCGAACGAAGCGCCAAAAGAGCATCTACTCGCCCGAAACCGCGTGAGACCAGTGTTTGGTAGTAGAAGGAAATTACTTTTCTAACTCCGACCCGTGAAACCTACCGGCCCGACGTCCAAAGGTCTAAACCGGGGTAGGTTTGTAGCTTCATCTAGAAGCCACGCAACCGCCTCCGAAAAACATTCATACACAATGGCCGCCTAAGCACACATGCACGCGACCGAAATCGCTCCCGCCCACTATTTGGGACACCTGGGATTACCATCCTACCCCGACCCGCAGTAGGTCCAAAATTTAAGAGGGGGGTAATGTTTGTACTTTCCCCAAATTTCAACAAGCGTGTCCCATCTGTTCAAAAAAGCCAAAAACAAGCGCGTCACAGACTGAAACATGGTTCTCCCTTAGCTCATCCCGCCCCCCGTCCGATTCCCCATTCGTACTCCACAGGCGCCAAAACTACCTCTCCACCAGCCGCGAAACCCCGGCGTCCTCCGTTCACCACCCCATCCCACCCATCAACCGCCGTCCTCCTCCATCACGCCGGAGCCGATACCCCGACGTTGTCGTCCACCGCAACCTCAACCGCAACACTCTCCACGGCTAGTAGTTGAAGCCGAGGATTAGCCGTCCGTACCCGAGCCAGTTCAACCACGCCGTCCAGCGCCTCACCGCTGCCGCTCCAACTTCACCACCATCCACCGCACCGGAGCTGTTCCTGCTACGCCGTCCTTCACAGCCTCAGATCTGCTTCTCCTCTGCCGACATACGACCATGGCAACACAGTCAACAATTTGGCCATGGGTTCGTCCAAGCCTGCACCCTCCTCCAAAACATCGCTTTCCCTAGCAAAAAGAAGAAGATCGGCGCGACATGTGGAGGCGACCACACCGGCAACCGAAAATGGTACTCCTCTTCCCTTATTCGTGCAAATCTTACGTGTCTGCTTGCACGGTATTCATCCCACAGAAGACACTAGTTGACCGCTTCTTCTTGATACTAGATGTTCCTAGTTACTCGCGATGCACAAGGTTTCTCCTCATATACTATTTCACCTTAGCTAGAGGTCCGTCGCCCCTGGATTTAATTTCCTGGTCAGTTGATTCCCAATTAATGGAAGCATTCCCCGGCGTAACAGGCGCTAGTCCGCCTACTATGCAGGGGAAGCAGTGCCTCGGTGTTTATCTTAGGGGCGTGTGGTGCCTAGAGCTGCTGGCGCCCGATGTGGAGGTCGGCCGGGATTAAAGGGATGGCCTGGGGGCGCTGCCAAACACGGCGGTGGTGTGAGGTCGAGGGGAGGGCGGGGCAGCGGAGGCAAGGGTCTGGGTCGGTGGTCGCTGGCGGTTCAAGAAAGATCATCAACAAAGGATGGTGGGAGGTAGATTTAGCCATCCGTCTGCCCTTATAGATCGGACGGTTCATAAAAAAATCGACTGACCTATTTATTTTCAGTCGACTGTTATCTTGATAGGACCACATGTTGTGGTGTGCTGGAGGAGTACCTGCATTTCCTGTGCTCATATATTACGAAATCATACGGAGTAGAATCAAATTTATTTTGCCATGCAATGTTGTAGAGCTACCATATGTCTCCTGTCATTTATTTTTCAGCCACCTGCTATCTGCTACTTTTACAGTGCACTAGTTCTGCACACACTTCACCCATACTCTCACTATTGTGTTTTTATGGAAGGGTGCTACCTCTTGAGCACTGCGTTGGTTTTCCCTTGAAGAGGAAAGGGTGATGCAGTAAAGCAGCGTAAGTATTTCCCTCAGTTTTCAAGAACCAAGGTATCAATCTAGTAGGAGGCCACGGCCAAGTCCCTCGCACCTACACAAACAAATAAAAACCTCGCAACCCACGCAATAAAGGGGTTGTCAATCCCTTCACGGTCACTTACGAAAGTGAGATCTGATAGATATGATAAGATAATATTTTTGGTATTTTTATAATAAAGATGCAAAGTAAAATAAAAGGCAATAAAAATAGCTAAGTGTTGGAAGATTAATATGATGGAAAATAGACCCGGGGGCCATAGGTTTCACTAGTGGCTTCTCTCAAGAGCATAAGTATTACGGTGGGTAAAAAAATTATTGTTGAGCAATTGATAGAATTGAGCATAGTTATGAGAATATCTAGGTATGATCATGTATATAGGCATCACGTCCGTGACAAGTAGACTGACTCCTGCTTGCATCTACTACTATTACTCCACACATCGACCGCTATCCAGCATGCATCTAGAGTATTAAGTTCATAAGAACATAGTAACGCTTTAAGAAAGATGACATGATGTAGAGGGATAAACTCATGCAATATGATATAAACCCCATCTTGTTATCCTCGATGACAACAATACAATCGTGCCTTGCTGCCCTCTGCATCCTTTGGGAAAGGACACCGCAAGATTGAACCCAAAGCTAAGCACTTCTCCCATTGCAAGAAAGATCAATCTAGTAGGCCAAACCAAACTGATAATTCAAAGATACTTGCAAAGATAACCAATCATACATAAAAGAATTCAGAGAAGATTCAAATATTGTTCATAGATAAACTTGATCATAAACCCACAATTCATCGGTCTCAACAAACACACCGCAAAAGAAGATTACATCGAATAGATCTCCACGAGAATCGTGGAGAACTTTGTATTGAGATCCAAAGAGAGAGAAGAAGCCATCTAGCTAATAAACATGGACCCGAAGGTCTGAGGTAAACTACTCACACATCATCGGAGGGGCTATGGTGTTGATGTAGAAGCCCTCCGTGATCATTGCCCCCTCCGGCAGGACGCCGTAAAAGCCCCCAAGATGGGATCTCATGGGTACAGAAGGTTGCGGCGGTGGAATTAGGTTTTCGTGGATGCCTCTGTTGGTTTGGGGTACGTAGGTATATATAGGAGGAAGAAGTACGTCGGCGGAGCAACATGGGCCCCACGAGGGTGGAGGGCACGCCCAGGGGGGTAGGCGCGCCCCCTACCTCGTGCCCTCCTGGTAGCTTTGTTGACGTAGGGTCCAAGTCCTCTGGATCACGTTCGTTCCAAAGTTCATGTTCCCGAAGGTTTCAATCCGTTTGGACTCTGTTTGATATTCTTTTTCTACGAAACTCTGAAATAGGCAAAGACAACAATTCTGGGCTGGGCCTCCAGTTAATAGGTTAGTCCCAAAAATAATATAAAAGTGTATATAAATCCCTTTAAACATCCAAAACAGAATATAATATAGCATGAAGCAATCAAAATTTATAGATACGTTGGAGATGTATCAAGCATCCCCAAGCTTAATTCCTGCTCGTCCTCGAGTAGGTAAATGATAAAAACAGAATTTTTGATGTGGAATGCTACTTAGCAAAATTTCAATGCAATTCTTCTTATTGTGGCACGAATGTTCAGATTTGATATGATTCAAGATAAAAGTTTGATGTTGACATAAAAACAATAATACTTCAAGCATGCTAACCAAGCAATTATGTCTTATCAAAATAACATAGCCAAAGCAAGTTATCCCTACAAAATCATATAGTCTGGCTATGCTCCATCTTCCCCACACAAAATATTCATATCATGTACAACCCCGGTTTTAGCCAAGCAATTGGTTCATACTTTTTAACGCGCTTCAGCCTTTTCAACTTTTATGCAATACATGAGTGCAAGCCATGGATATAGCACTATGGTGGAATAAGGTATAATGATAGGGGTTATGTGGGGAGACAAAAAAGGAGAAAGTCTCACATCAACGAGGCTAATCAATGGGCTATGGAGATGCCCATCAATTGATGTCAATGCAAGGAGTAGGGATTGCCATGCGACGGATGCACTTAGAGCTATAAGTGTATGAAAGCTCAAACAAAAGAAACTAAGTGGGTGTGCATCCAACTTGCTTGCTCATGAAGACCTCGGGCATTTGAGGAAGCCCATCATTGGAATATACAAGCCAAGTTTTATAATGAAATTTCCCACTAGTATATGAAAGTGAAAAAAATGCAAGACTCTCTATCATGAAGATCACGGTGCTACTTTGAAGCACAAGTGTGGTAAAAGGATAGTAACATTGTCCCTTCTCTCTTTTTCTCTCATTTTTTTATTTGGGCCTTTCTCTTTTTTTATGGCCTCTTTTTTTCATTTAGTCCGGAGTCTCATCCCTACTTGTGGGGGAATCATAGTATCCATCATCCTTTCCTCACTTGGGACAATTCTCTAAAAATGATGATCATCACACTTTTATTTACTTACAACTCATGAATTACAACTCAATACTTAGAACAAAATATGACTCTATGTGGATGCCTCCGGCGGAGTACCGGGATATGCAATGAATCAAGAGAGACATGTATGAAAGAATTATGAACGGTGGCTTTGCCACAAATACAATGTCAACTACATGATAATGCAAAGCAATATGACAATGATGGAGCGTGTAATTATAAACGAAACGGTGGAAAGTTGCATGGCAATATATCTCGGAATGGCTATGGAAATGCCATAATAGGTAGGTATGGTGGCTGTTTTGAGGAAGATATAAGGAGGTTTATGTGTGATAGAGCGTATCATATCACGGGGTTTGGATGCACCGGCGAAGTTTGCACCAACTCTCAAGGTGAGAAAGGGCAATGCACAGTACCGAAGAGGCTAGAAAATTGCGGAAAGGTAGGTGTGCGTGTAATCCATGGACTCACATTAGTCATAAAGAACTCATATACTAATTGCAAAATTTTATTAGCCCTCGAAGCAAAGTACTACTACGCATGCTCCTAGGGGAAGGGTTGGTAGGAGTTAACCATCGCGCTATCCCGACCGCCACACAAAGGATGACAATCAAAAAATACCTCATGCTCCGACTTCGTTACATAACGGTTCACCATACGTGCAAGCTACGGGAATCACAAACTCCAGCACAAGTATTTTTCAATTCCACAATTACTCAACTAGCACAACCATGATATTACCACCTTTATATCTCAAAACAATTATCAAGCATCAAATTTCTCATGATATTATAATTAAAGCAAATTGCCATGTTGTTTTAAGACTCTCAAAATAATATAAGTGAAGCATGAGAGAACAATAGTTTCTATAAAACAAATCCACCACCGTGCTCTAAAAGATATAAGTGAAGCACTAGAGCGAAACTATATAGCTCAAAAAATATAAGTGAAGCACATAGAGTATTCTAATAAATTCCAATTTATGTGTGTCTCTCTCAAAATGTGTGTACAGCAAGAATGATTGTGGTAAACTAACAAATAAAGACTCAAATAATACAAGACGCTCTAAGAAAAACACATATCATGTGGTGAATAAAAATGTAGCTCCAAGTAAAGTTACCGATGGAAGTAGACAAAAGAAGGGATGCCTTCCGGGGCATCCCCAAGCTTTGGCTTTTAGGTGTCCTTAGATTATCTTGGGGTGCCATGGGAATCCCCAAGCTTAGGCTCTTGCCACTCCTTGTTCCATAATCCATCAAATCTTTTACCCAAAACTTGAAAACTTCACAACACAAAACTTAGCAGAAAATCTCATGAGCTCCGTTAGTGAAAGAAAACAAAACACCACTTCAAGGTACTGTAATGAACTCATTCTTTATTTATATTGTTGTTAAACCTACTGTATTCCAACTTCTCTATGGTTTATAAACTATTTTACTAGCCATATATTCATCAAAATAAGCAAACAACACACGAAAAACAGAATCTGTCAAAAACAGAACAGTCTGAAGTAATCTGTAACTAACGCAAACTTCTGGAGCTCAAAAATATATACCAAAATAGGAAGACCTAGACAATATTTTTATTGATCTGCTGCAATTTGAATCAATATTTTATCACAGTCTGGTGATGTTTAACAATTGTTTTCGTGAATAGAAAGTTTCTGGAATTTTCATCAAGATCAAATAACTAACATCCAAGAAGTTCCTATAGGTTAAACTTGGCACAAACACTAATTAAAACATAAAAACAAATCTAACCAGAGGCTAGATCAAATATTTATTCCTAAACAGAAGCAAAAAGCAAAAAACTAAAAATAAAATTGGGTTGCCTCCCAACAAGCGCTATCGTTTAACGCCCCTAGCTAGGCATAAAAGCAAGGATAGATCTAGGTATTGCCATCTTTGGTAGGCAATCCATAAGTGGATCTCTAATAGATTCATAAGGTAATTTTACTTTATTTCTATGGAAGTTTTCCATGCCTTTAATTAATGGAAATTGGAATCTAATATTCCCTTCCTTCATATCAATAATTGCACCAATCGTTCTAAGGAACGGTCTACCAAGAATAATAGGACATGAAGGATTGCAATCTATGTCAAGAACAATAAAATATACGGGCACATAGTTCCTATTTGCAACAATAAGAACATCACTAATTCTTCCCATAGGTTTTTTAATAGTGGAATCCGCAAGGTGCAAGTTTAAAGAGCAATCATCAAAATCACGGAAACCTAGCAAATCGCACAAAGTTTTTGGAATCGTGGAAACACTAGCACCCAAATCAAAAAAAGCAAAGCATTCATGATCTTTAATTTTAATTTTAATAGTAGGTTCCCACTCATCATAAATTTTTCTAGGAATAGAAACTTCCAACTCAAGTTTTTCTTCATAAGATTGCATCAAAGCATCAACGATATGTTTGGTAAAAGCTTTATTTTGGCTATAAGCATGAGGATAATTTAGCACAGATTGTAACAAGGAAATACAATCTATCAAAGAGCAATTATCATAATTAAATTCCTTGAAATCCAAAATAGTGGGTTCATTGGTATCTAAAGTTTTAACTTCTTCAATCCCACTTTTATCAATTTTTGCATCAAGATCTAAAAAATCCGAATATTTGGAACGCCTTCTAGGTAAGGGTGGATCATATTCAGTCCCATCATTATCAAGATTCATATTGCAAAACGAAGATTTAATAGGGGACACAACAATAACTTTTAGATCTTCATCTTTATTTTCAAAAAGTTTCGGCTTAGCGGCCATCTTATTAACCAAGGTGGCCTGCTTTTCCGAGACTTCAGCTATTAATTTTTCGAGATGAGCAATCTGAGATTTCAAACCATAAAATTCTTTAGACATATAATCGAGCTCTTTATTCATATAACCCATAAAGGTCTTTTGTTCCTTAAGCTCGTTCCTAAAGAAATTATTATGCTCAAGCTGTAAAGTCATAAAACTCCTGACACTGCTTTCAGTCTCTTCTATCCTTTTAAGGTGAAGATCACCAAATCTAGGTAGAGCCATCTTGACAAGCAAGCAGATCCAACACACGAGGAAACAAGAAGCAAGCGAAAAAGAGGCGAACGGAAAAGAGAGGGCGAATAAAACGGCAAGGGTGATGTGGGGGAGAGGAAAACGAGAGGCAAATGGCAAATAATGTAATGCGGGAGATAAGAGTTTGTGATGGGTACTTGGTATGTTGAATTTTGCGTAGACTCCCCGGCAACGGCGCCAGAAATCCTTCTTGCTACCTCTTGAGCACTACGTTGGTTTTCCATTGAAGAGGAAAGGGTGATGCGGTAAAGCAGCGTAAGTATTTCCCTCAGTTTTTGAGAACCAAGGTATCAATCCAATAGGAGGCCACGCCCAAGTCCCTCGCACCTACACTAACAAATAAAAACCTCACAACCAACACAATAAAGGGGTTGTCAATCCCTTCACGATCACTTACGAAAGTGAGATCTGATAGATATGATAAGATACTATTTTTGGTATTTTTATAATAAAGATGCAAATAAATATAAAAGGCAATAAAAATAGCTAAGTGTTGGAAGATTAATATGATGGAAAATAGACCCGGGGGCCATAGGTTTCACTAGTGGCTTCTCTCAAGAGCATAAGTATTACGGTGGGTAAACAAATTACTGTTGAGCAATTGATAGAATTGAGCATAGTTATGAGAATATCTAGGTATGATCATGTATATAGGCATCACGTCCGTGACAAGTAGACCGACTCCTGCCTGCATCTACTACTATTACTCCACACATCGACCGCTATCCAGCATGCATCTAGAGTATTAAGTTCATAAGAACAGAGTAAGGCTTTAAGCAAGATGACATGATGTAGAGGGATAAACTCATGCAATATGATATAAACCCCATCTTGTTATCCTCGATGGCAACAGTACAATACGTGCCTTACTGCCCCTGCTGTCACTGGGAAAGGACACCGCAAGATTGAGCCCAAAGCTAAGCACTTCTCCCATTGCAAGAAAGATCAATCTAGTAGGCCAAACCAAACTGATAATTCTAAGAGACTTGCAAAGATAACCAATCATACATAAAAGAATTCAGAGAAGATTCAAATATATTTCATAGATAAACTTGATCATAAACCCACAATACATCGGTGTCAACAAACACACCGCAAAAGAAGATTACATCGAATAGATCTCCACGAGAATCGTGGAGAACTTTGTATTGAGATCCAAAGAGAGAGAAGAAGCAATCTAGCTAATAACCATGGACCCGAAGGTCTGAGGTAAACTACTCACACATCATCGGAGGGGCTATGGTATTGATGTAGAAGCCCTCCGTGATCAATGCCCCCTCCGGCAGGATGCTGGAAAAGGCCCCAAGATGGGATCTCACAGCTACAGAAGTTTGTGGCGGTGGAATTAGGTTTTCGTGGATGCCTCTGTTGATTTGGGGGTATGTAGGTATATATAGGAGGAAGAAGTACGTCGGTGGAGCAATGTGGGCCCCACAAGGGTGGAGGGCGCGCCCCCTACCTCGTGCCCTCCTGGTAGCTTTCTTGACGTAGGGTCCAAGTCCTCTGGATCACGTTCGTTCCAAAAATCACGTTCCCGAAGGTTTCATTCCGTTTGGACTCCGCTTGATATTCTTTTTCTGCAAAACTCTGAAATAGGCAAAAACAACAATTCTGGGCTGGGCCTCCAGTTAATAGGTTAGTCCCAAAAATAATATAAAAGTGTATAATAAAGCGCGTTAAACATCCAAAATGGAATATAATATAGCATGAAGCAATAAAAAATTATAAATATGTTGGAGACGTATCAAAGGGTATTTCAGACCATGCCTTGACAGAAGCAGAAAAGAGTAGAGAGAAGTCGCTCTAGCGTGGTACCTGGCTAGGCCAGACACGTTTCAAGACTTTAAAGGGTGTAGTGTCAGCAAATGGAGACGGGGAACACAGATCTGCAGTTGATGATCTCGCTCGCCGTGAACCACCATCCCAGGTGCTTGCTTTAAGTTCACGGTGTCATATGTGGTTGCATGTTGCATATGGTGTCTAGCTTGTATTCGAAAGGCCGAAGTCGGTCTTTATCAAGATAAGGAAATATATTTTTTACATGAACCACCATCCCGGGTGACGGTGTCCTGGAATAGGGGGTACTCACCAGACCGTCTCCTGACCAGGTGGATCGGGCCGAGGACCCCCGTGGCGGTTCTATCATGGGCCACTTCGGACAGCCCATGCCACATACAAGGAAGATTCCACAAAGCTTGGTGATCAAGACAAGGACTCCTCTCCACCAACGTATTCGACTAGGACTCTTGTTATCCTAGGCCTCCGGTACATTATATAAGCCGAGGCTAGGCTAGTCGATAGATCATTATGACATTATTCATCATAGCCTCAGGTTTCAGACGACAACATATGATCTCGAGGTAGATCAACTCTGTACTTGATACACCATCAATATAAACAAGAGCAGGACGTAGGGTTTTACCTCCATCAAAAGGGCCCGAACCTAGGTAAACATCGTCCCCTTCATTCCTGTTACCATTGATCCTTGACGCACAGTTCGGTACCCCCTACCCGAGATCTGCCGGTTTTGACACCGACAATGGTGCTTTTATTGAGAGTTCCACTGTGTGATCGGCAAAAGATCAATGGCTCGCCTGTAGATCAACTGCGACATCGGCGTCTTCGTCGCCGGCTCGACTGGTCACCTTGGCTTGACCGAGGACTGTGCCCTGCCTCCAATCGTCATGTTTGGACGAGGGCCTTCATCAACATCAAACTCCGATCTCTATCATGATCATGGAGGAATCATCCATGGAGCTCGGGGGCTCAACGTCAAAATTGCCCTTGTGCGACTGTGCTGTTTTCCTGGACATCGAACTTGTATCTGCCGCCACTGCCTCCTCGAGTATCGTTTCAACGATTTCTTTGGTGGAATTGTGCGGAATTAAGTCTACAAAAACCATGCACAATTTCGTCGAGTTCCGATGGAGGAATGTCCGGCGATCTTCGATATACCGGAGCTCTGTCGAGTCAGGAGGAGAATCTGGACGAGTTTGGAGCATGGTGTCCAGCGTCTAGCTCGGACGTCCTTTGGAAGATCCAACCGTTGATCGTCTGAGTAATTCCTATATCTACCACCTCTCGAAATTTCAGCTCGATCCGGCCGTCCAAACTCCGGGAACCTTCCGATCAGTGCATCACTTTTTAGATCTGTTTTCTGCGCGAATACGAAGCCGACCTGGGTTCATCTTTCTTCTTGAACGGGATATTGAACAACCTTTCTGGAAGAATCTCTTTGTAGGGTATTGTTTTTGGTTTTCGAACACATGCTCATAGATTTTGCTCCTTTTCTGAGGTTATCTTCACTGTCACGCCGGTGTCAAACCAGCCCTTACTCCACGTCTACTGACCTGCGCTAGACAGATCGTCGCTTCATCGAGCCGAGCCCAACCTTATCGGATCATCAGCTCGGCAAGCCGAACAGGAGTTCGGCATTGCGAAGACTAAATCATCACCAACACCATCGCCACACGGATTGCACGGGTCAGGCGCGCCGACATCGCCTCTCGGTTACTTCATCAATCCCGCTTTGACCGCGTCACAAGTTATGACCAGCGTCGGCATGGCCGCACTGTTGCTTCTTCAAGTTGAGGTCCATCATGCCGAGCTACTTCAACACCTCGGCTGACGTGGCAGCTATAACATCTCCTTACCGACCCGCTCCGTTACCTTGGCCTAGACAGGGGGCTTCGCCATATCTTCATCAAACCTACTCCGGTGACTTCGGCATCACCAGTCGACCTGCTTCGACTCATCGGCTGACATGGAGGCTTCGACACCTCGGCTGGACCGGGGACTTTGCTATTTCTTCATCAACATACTCCGGTGACTTTGGCGTCACCAGCCAACCAACTTTGTCACGTTAGCTAGACATGGGCTTTGCCTCAGCGAGCCAACCTTTGCCCGCATCACCATGCCGTTGCTTCATCGCCCATTAGGCAATGGGTGTGCGGATCGAGTCCCAATTTTGGGAGTAACATTTCTTCATATTGCTACAATAGATAAAACCAGGTGCTATTAATCCTAGTAAAATTTTCTTGCCTGGTTTTATTTTTCCCGAGGGATTATTACTCTGGTTTGTTCCATCATCTGTACACAGGTCTGTCAAATGGTGGCCACATTAACGACAGTTGCGTGGTGGTTCGGTCAGTTTCCATATACAGTTCGGCGAACGCCGCATCTGGAACTCGGGCTGGCCTGTGAATTTAGTCTTTGCCACGCCTCCACCACGTCACGCCGACGCCCTGCATCGACATTGACTTCGGCACTAGGCCACATCTGTTTAAATAAATTATTTTTGCGAAAAGCAATTATGCAAGGATTATATATATATATTTATATTATTCTTTTTGGACCGCACTATTTTGTGTGTGTAGGCGATCGACTTCGACTGCGTCCTGCGGTCACTTCGGCAAGTCAACGTCGTCATCCCAATTGGCATAAATCGGCTCGGATGATCACCTTGTTGATCGAATTGCCATACCGACATGTTCGCTTGCCTCGGGAACTTCGGCATCATCAAGAGGGTTCACCCTATCGAGTGTTCGGCACACGGGCCATATTTCTTTTATTACTCAGTTTGCATAAATTATTAATTATGCAACAATTTTTTATTATTCCTATTATCTTCGGCTTGCACTATTTTCTGGGCGTAGGTAAATGATCCGGGTTAGGCAGCGCTGTCACCTTGGCGTACCGACGTACCACGTCACCTCGGCTGGACCGAGGGCTTCGTCATCACTTCATTAACCCACACCGGGGACTTCGACGCCACCCTGCCGGCCTGCATTGGCCGTGCTATGTCGCCACTTCGGAGTGCCGAGCTCTTCGCTCCGCCACCTCGGGACCGGCTTGGGGGCTAGGACATTGTCCCGCCGTAAGCTCGGGCCGTGCATCGACACCGAGCACATTAACCAGCTAAGTCGCTTTCATGCTCAGAATTTTCAATTTTCAATTTTTGTTCGGTTCGACCAAAGCATTATACTCTTTTGGCAAAAAGTTGTATGTGAAAAACTTCTTTGTCAAAACTTTGTTTGTGACACACAAATTAAAATACCCCATTTACTTGGGGGCTTCCTTTATGAAGCCTTTCCTCTTGCATATGATTATACTTGTATGGCTTCATTCCCTGTTCGTGTATTACGCCACAATATGCACCATGTTGACTTAAGTGTTCCGCAAGCTGGGTTGCCTTGCTCCTGTGTTTACCCCTACGTTCCCGATTGTTCGGCTAGGGAGTAAAGGGAGCACCTCTGTGATTGTCACGATCGGGTCATCTGAGCTCAGACCTCAGACTGGGTGAAGCCGAAAGCTAGCGCTCTTATTGTTTTCAATCATGGTCGACACACAACGGAACTCATGAGTACAAAAAATCTATTGCACAAGTCTCATAGTAACAATGAGCAACCGAAGAAAGGTATCGGTGGGGTACTATTTTCTTCAAGATGCTTCTTACACTTCGTCGATATATATCATAAGTTCCCCGAGCGCTTTGTCTGTTACAGCCTTATGGCCTGATTGCACAGTTATCGGAAACACCGCGATATTCTCGACAGGTGGAGTACATAAGAATTTTCGGTCCTTGACCGAAGAGGGAGAAGCCGACGGTCGGTTAAGACGCGTTTAAAGTTCGGGTGGACACAGATATGATATAAGTACTTCGGTACATACAATCGTTATACATAAAATTCTTTTACCCAAGTCACTTGGGGGCTCTTAACATTTACATGAGCTGTTTTATAATAAGTGTTTTCTTCTTAGTCGTTGCAAAGTCTTTTTCTATCTCTCCTTTCTCGACTCGAGTGTGTGGTCAATATCCGGATAGCCTATTTTCTCTCTAATGCCGCTCAAGTTTAGTTCACTAAACTGGCTTAAAGAGCAGTACTCCGCCTTCAGGATAGGAAGTTGCAGCCGTATGCTGACCCGCTTGAAGTCTTGAGATCGGATGTGTCATATTAATGCATGACAGAAGCACAAAAGTAATACCAATTTTTGGATTGGCACCAAATGCCTTCATTTAGTTCGGGCATAAAGTTTTTACTAAAGTTTTTTGGTTTTCCAAGCCTATGGCACTTTTAAACTATTTGTGTGTTTCCAGCATAAGTCTCGCAGTGCAACGCCGGACACCTTTAGAGGTTCGGCAAAAACATTCTCGGATATTGCTTTATATGCATCAGTTTCAAATTGTGTCTTCGGTCAATAGTTGGGTTGCCCGGCTCCAGTGCTTGCCTCCTATGTTCCGCTTTGTTCGGCTAGGTGCGCACAGGGAGAACCACTGCGATTGTGCTTCCAGCTCGCATGGTTAAGCACCTCAGTGGAGAAAGGCGAAAACTGACTGTCACAATAAGCGTGAACTGGTCAGCGATCCGATGACTGTATTAAACTATAACATCGATGGAGGTCAGCTCATGTTAAACGATGGGCCGTTCGTCATATTGGCCGAAGTGTTAATGGCTAGACTTCGGTCTGTGCCAAACACTAACCGGGGGCTCGTAGCTAGCTTCCCCAGTTTAAAACTCCTATGACTAAGTGAAAGTTATAAAGCCCGCATATCCGATTGCCTCGTTTCCGATAACACAACCGCCTTCGGGCACCGAGACTTCGGCTAAGGGTTGTTTTGTTATTTCGGAAACACCCTGCGTAGCATCTACAAGAGGGTGGAAGCCAACGATGGGCCCCTTCCAATTGATAAACGGTCGCAACGGAGTCAAAATAAACATATCATAGGCGTTTGTATTTAATATATGAGGGCTGCCTTCCGTAATTATCGTTATAAAGCCATAAATATGCATCAATTTAACTTAAGATTTTGGCCAAGCTGGGTTGCCTGGCTCCTGTGCTTACCACTACGTTCTCGATTGTTCGGCTAGGCGGTAAAGGGAGCACCTCTGTGATTGTTACTACCAAGTCATCTCAGTTAGTACCTCAGACTGGGTGAAGCCGAAAGCTAGCGATCTTAAAGGATATAATTGGTCGGCAACGACGGAAGTGAAATTTTAGGTTCGCTAAAGACCACATAGTTCGGGAACTTTCCCCAAACTAAATCCTCGATATTTTTCTCCCACATTGATTGGAGGTGAGGTTTCATGATCATGGTCGGCATGACACCCCAAAGAAAGGAACCGATAGTGGGACTATTTTCTTTGGAAGATGTTTTTTACATTACATAGTAATATAACGTTCTCTCCGCATACCTATGTTTATAAAACCGTATGGCCGGATTGCCTTGTTCGTCGTAAATCTTTGCCCTCATAAAGGCTTTATAAAATGGGACAAACACTCCCCGGCTACTGGCCGAGGAGGTCAAAGCCGATGGTCGGTCAACAAAGTTTTGTACAATGCGGATTCGAGCATTAATGATGTAAATTACTTGGATACATACAATCATTACACATAATTTGTGATTTTACTTCGGATATCGATCCTTAATTCGGCCCCCCGTGCCAACATTAAGGCTTGGGGGCTACTGGGCTTCGGGCCTATCATTGACTAATATAAAAGGGGCACAACGATCCCCTGTTCTGGTGTTGCCACCCGACCAGTGTCTCGGGGGCTAATTCATTGCCTATTCAATGCAGAAAATTCAAAGTGCTCAGTGTTCTACATGACCGAACTATAGACAAGCGTGTCTTCGGACAACAATAAGTATCATCTGGGACTTATCCGGCATCAAGCTAATATATCACGGCGACTTCTCACGACTCTCTCTCAGGGGACCGTCTGCCGATCACAATTACCTCTAATATATTACACTGCGTTTCTATTCTTATGTATGCTGCCGAGCTAGGAATAGATCCTCAGGCCGATTTATCGAATCGACCTGAGTCTTGGGGGCTACTAGATCAGCAGTTTTTATTTATTTTTCCTTTAGGTGCATCTCGGGTTTTAGACCGACACACACCTTGAGGGCTACTGGCTATATATCCCAGCAGAGATTAAATTGCAACAATCGAGAAAAATATATCGGTAAAAAATCCGCCCAAGACCGAGGTTGTGCACCACCTCGGAAGTAGTCCGGCATAAAGCTCGGATACAAGTGGCTGGCTCCATAGAGGGTATTTCCGGCATTAAGCTCGGCTGAACTCCTTCAAGTTTTTCAAGAACAAGGTAATCTATGATACCTCGAACACATTCCAGCGTTGGAGCTCGGATACAGTCCGGCGTTGGAGCTCGGATATAGTCCGGCGTTGGAGCTCGGCTGCCAAAAGACACCTCGGATGTAGTCCGACATTTGAGCTTGGATGCAGTCCGGCGTTGGACCTCGGACATGAGAGGATACCGCCGCACGGGAAACACTTCAAACCCGAGGTGTGGCGTAGAAATAACAAGGCATTGATAAAGGCCGATAACTTGAAGGGGCTCCTCGGATACCCGACGTGTAAGCTCTTCGGATTCACTTCGGCGATCCTCAAGATTGAAGATGAGAAGATTTGTTGAACCAGTTTTCAACACTGACGATAGAAGATGAAGAACAGTTCGGAATAATCGAGGAGCGTCCCCAACTTGAAGACCGGTTCAGGGGGCTACTGACGGTGTCCTGGACTAGGGGTACTCACCACATCGTCTCCTGGCCAGGTGGATCGGGCCGAGGACCCTTGTGGCGGTTCTATCATGGGCCACTTCGGACAGCCCATGCCGCATACAAGGAAGATTCCACAAAACTTGGTGATCAAGACAAGGACTCCTCTCCACCAACGTATTCGACTAGGACTCTTGTTATCCCAGGCCCCCCGGTACATTATATAAGCCGAGGCCAGCCTAGTCGATAGATCATTATGACATTATTCATCATACCCTCAGGTTTCAGACCACAACATATGATCTCGAGGTAGATCAACTATGTACTTGATACTCCATCAATATAAACAAGAGCAGGACGTAGGGTTTTACCTCCATCTAGAGGGCTCGAACCTGGGTAAAACATCATCTCCTTCATTCCTGTTACCATTGATCCATAGACGCGCAGTTCGGTACCCCCTACCCGAGATCTGCCGGTTTTGACACCGACACCGGGAGCACCAGAAGACAAATAGCTAGTCAGGGCACTGGCTAGCCAGTGACAAGCCCAACATAGACATGCATCACCTGGAAGCCAACTAAAAAGCCACGATGGTGGCGAAGCAGTCCGCCTCCCACCAGGCTCTCAGATCCTAGATGATCATGCTCACCACTCCAGCCGGATGTCTAGCTTGTATTGCTTCCAATTTGGTTAAATTGCATTTGCTTAGCTTACACACTATACCTTTGAATATGACATGCCTTCCTGTTTTTGGTACATACTAGTACATCTGTCTATTAACCATGTTCTTACATCAAACTAATGTTCTTGTGTATCCCTCATCAATCACTTATGATGAGGCAGTCAGGCAAATGGACTACTGTGAGAAAAGATCATCATTTAAAGATTGCAGCGTCAGCCTCCTAGCATGATTCTCAAGAAATAGCAAGGCTAGATGAAGATAGTTAACGTAGCTGTATAGTTGATTACCGCATTTCCCCTACACTAGCATCGCAGGTGCTTGCTCTAACTTGGCAGCGTAATATGTGGTTGCATGTTGCATATGGTCTCTAGATTGTAATTCTTCCAATCTGGTTAAATTGCATGTGCTATTCTGCTTAGTTTATACATTATACCTGTTAATGTGGCATGCCTTCCTATTTTTAGTACATAGTACATATGTCTATTAAGCATGTCCTTACATAAAACTATTGTTTTTTGTATCCCGCATAAATCAATATGACGAGACACCTTTAGTATATGCAGTGTGATATTAGTTGCATCTTTCATATGATTTATAGCGCGCGCTGCTTCTAATTTGTTGAAATGCCATTTATGATGGTACGCTTTTAACTTGGCAGAGTCATATTGGTTGCATCTTTCATGTGGTGTCTAGATTGCATTGCTTCTTATTTGTTGAAATGGTTTCTACTTAGTTTACAAAAACAGTTGTCAATATGCCATGCCGTCCTATTTTTCGTATTATTTCATCCTGGAATCATGTGTTTGCCTTACATCAAAGTAGTGATTGTCAGTATCATGCACGAATGAGTTCTGAAGAGTGAATTTTATTGCTTTTTCTTGTCAGTTTTACTTGGCAATTCAAAATCAATAAAGCGGAAGGAAGTTAGCAAGGTAGCGAATGATGGTGCTCCTTCCAAACTGAGGGCCTCTACAAATTCTACTCCTCCATCCCCCCAAGATGATTTCCAAGACAACACATGCATAGACACTCAACGTAGCTGTGTTGATGATGAGCACGTCTCCCCTAGTGCACCATCACAGGTGCTCCCTCTAACTTGGCACTGTTATATGTGGTTGCATGTTAGGTATGATGTCTATTGTATTGCTTATAATTTTGTTGAATTTCATTTGCTTACTTTACACATTATACTTGTGAATAAGACACGTGTTCCTGTTTCTAGAACATACAATATCTGTCTATCACACCATGTTCTTACATCAAAGTACTACTGTTGTGTAACCTGCAACAATCACCTATCATAAGACATGTTTGACTTGGAAGTGTGATATAGGTTACATCTCGCATTCTTTTCTAGCTTATACTACTTCTAATTTGTTGAAATGGCACTTATGACGAGACCGTTTTAACTTGGTAGAGTGATATTCGTTGCATCTTTCATATGGTGTCTAGCTTTCATTGCTTCTAATTTGTTGAAATGCCTTCTCCTTAGTTTACACATCATAAGTTGTGAATATGGAATGCTGTGAATATGCAATGGCACTAATGACGAGAGACCTTTAACTTGCTAGTGTGATGTTGTTTGCATCTTGCATATGATTTATTTCTTATACTGCTTCACATTTGTTTAAACAGCATTTATGATGAGACACTGTTAACTTGGCAGAGCGATATTTGTAGCATCTTTCATATGGTGTCTACCTTCCATTGCATTGCTTCTAATTTAGTGAAATGTCTTCTGCTTAGTTTACACATCATAGTTCTGGTTATCTCATGCCGTCCTGTTTTTCGTACATATTACATCCTCCTATCATGTGGTTGTCTAACATCAAAGTTCAGATCGTCTGTATCACGCATCAATTTGTTCTGAAGAACTAAGCTGTTATTCGTTTTTCTTGTCGGCTTGACTTAACATGGCACCGAGAAAGAGGAAGCAACACAGAACGTTAGGGAAAGGGAAGCGAAAGAATCCTGCAGATTCTGCTGGTACTGATGGTGCAATAGAAGGTCAAAGTCCAGCGGAAAATTGTACCGACAGGGTATCCCGTGCTACACGAGCTGCAGAACAAGCCAAACAGAAACAAATAGCTACCACCAAACAAGCAGAGACAACCCTAGTTGTTGCAACACCTTCCACAGTACCACTAGCTGCATGATTTACTCGTTGGTCAACTCAGCTAGCAGCACGATCCCAAGCTCCCTTGCCACCTGACACTACTTCTGAAGCACCCTTTACACAAGATGAGTTGGCAAGATCAGATGAACTTTGTGAGCTTCAACAGCAAGAAGGTAGTTGCTGGAGTCAAGTTACAATTGCATGCTTCTTTATATGTAGTCTCACGGTTTGATGTACACTAACACTTCCTATGTTTGTTGTTGGACTAGCACCTAGGCGCAAGAGGAAACAAACATCAGGGATAATGCTTGATAGGTTAACTAAATCTAGAGGAGCAATAATGGAGATCCGTTTTGAGGCAGGTTTAAAAAGGCCACACGATGCTACAGAGTCAGCCAAGTTAGTATCAGAGGTAGTGGTTGCTGTTAGGTGTCATGTACGTATCCTCCCAACATGGATTCAGTATAGGAATTACAAAGACGAAACCCAGTTCAACGCCTTCCTCGACCATTTATCTGTAAGTACGGTTATGTATGGAAACTAGTAATATCGTCTTACTCTGTCCAATACTTTCTAGGTTGCTAATAATGAGACTCCCATAATTTTCAACAGATGATGAGGTTCAAGTTGGATAGCCAAGATGATGCAACCAGACAAGCTTGCACCCATGTTTTCAAGTCTGCTCATGCAAGATCGGTATAACTTGAGGAAAACTCACTTTGAAGGCAAGGCTAACACTGAACTTGCCCAAACATCTCCAGTGGAAAATATATCGGATGAAGACTGGAGAGGCCTCGTTAAACACTGGTCCGATCTGAAGTATCAGATACATTATATATATATGTGATCAGATCACATGTTGAAGTCCTATTTATGCATGTGCCACACAAATCTATCTTCTTGTAGGTGAACTATTCAAAGAACAAGGCCAACCGTACGAAAGTGAAATTCCAACAGACCACAGGATCTCGTAGCTATATTGCACACTGTGAGGCTCTTGTAATTAGCTGTTGTTTCACTCTTTTCACTGTACCATATTATCAGATCTATATTGACTTGTTCCAAATGTAGAGGAAAGCCCACAAGGACCAAAAAGTACCTGAACCAAATGCTGCGGAAATCTTCAAGGACTGTCACACCAGCAAGACGAAGGGCATGACTACACTAGTCAAAGCCGCTGTTGTAAATCCTTAATCCTCATTCCTTTTAACTACTACTTACTCTGACTCGTGCCTTGAACTACATGGTTTGCAGCCAATGTCTATTACTCTTTCAGTTGTCTTAGCGTATCATTGCACCTTACAAGGTTTAAAAGAGAGGAGTGATGTTCCTTTGATCTTGACTTGTAATCTAGTTCCGTGCTGGACTTGCCCACACAACGTTACAATTGCCTGTTTTTCTGTTCTCAGTTGTTTTGTGATATGAATGATGTCATATTATACTTACCGTATTATAAACTTTGTCTCTTTATCCTTAGCTGTCAATACAATGTGAAGAAATAGACAATACATTAGCCATGGTACATGGTCATATGTTTGGAACCTGGTTTTATTATGTACTTTGTAGTAAAATACAACTAATATTTTACATTGGTTCACCAGAATAAGTTCTGTATATAGACCAAAGCTATTTTGTTTGGTTTTGCTGCCTCCTTAATATCTTCTGTTGTGGTACTACTAATGTAAAAACTCAACTTTTCAGGAAGCTATGGAAAAAATGGTGGAACTGCCACCTTCTGAAGGTGGTGAGGCAACTATAACCGCAATGTCAGCTCTTGCTGCAGTGGGTCAGTACCTCTCCACTAACAGTGCCAAAAAAACGTTCCTGCGTAATACTGGGTTGGTTGTTAAGGCAATCTCGTCCAAACTGCCTCATGATCAAGATATGCAAGCTCAAAATAATGTTATATCTGCACTCCACACACAAGTCCGTTCCCTAACAGAGAACCTTTGTGAAACAAGGACATACATTGTTCGATGTCGTCAAGATATGCATGGTTTTGAAACCAGACTATCAGACATTTGCTATGTCGCTCAGGAGCCTAGGAGAAATGAAGGCGAAGGTTATGGTGCTCCATCGGACAATACAGCATGAAAACATAACAGTCGGGTCAAATGAACTGAGCTTCTGAACTTCTGGTGGTGCATTTATCTGCCAGACAGTTAACTTTTATGCCAACCTTCCTTTTGTTTTATAGTTGTAATTTGTTTTGTTCCGATACAAAATTTGTTCTTAACGTGCAGCCACTGGCTTAAGAAAACAGCAAGCCATTTTTGTGTAGTGTGGGTTGTTCCCTATATTTGCACTGGTGGCGATCTTTGATGCCTAGTGGATGTAATCTGTGCAATCGCCTTAATAGCCTAGCGTTAGTTTCAGGCTTATTTATTTCCTAGTCTTCTTTTTCCCTGGTTTGCTAGTGGCCGCAACAACCATGGGCCATATACAGACCGTGGTAACCATGACCCTGCTACGGGCCGTAGGATCCATGGACCTCCTACGGGCCGTCTTTGAATGGGCCTCGAACACGGCCGTAGAATCGGTGGGCCTCGGGCCATTGGATAAATGGGTCTACATGGGCCGTAAACGGGCGTAATTGGTATCACCCAGCATGGTAACGAGCCTTAACAGGCTGGAGGAGAGCAAAGGCTTAATTCTGTCACAGGCCTAACGGGTTGTTAATGGGCCAGAATATAGGATGGGATGGAAACGGCGCAATGGGTTAACAAGCCAGGAACGGGCCGACTCTTGCCACGGGCCGAATTTGGCCCATTAGGGGAACAGGCCAGCAACGGGCCAGAAGTAATGGAGGGCCGGAAAGGAGCCCAAGAACATATGGGCCGTCAGTAGGCCGAAAGCTAACACGGGCTGGAAACAGCCCATGTGAATCATGGGCCGTTAACGGGTACAAAGAAATTTACTGTTCATTCTGGGCTAGAGTCACCATGGGCCTTTAAAGGGCCTAAAGATACGAAGGCCTCATATGGGCCGAAAGACGTTGTGGGCCATACATGGGCCGAAAGTGAAATTGGTTGGTGTTATATTCGACGGCCCACATGACGTTGTTGGGCCGATTTCGGGTAGGCCCTAACGTGCCGTGAGTTACCGGGCCGTAAAATGGGCTATTTGCAAAGAGAACGTTAACAGGCTTTTCATGGGCCAGCCTGCTAACTTTTGACCAAGTCAAACGGGCCGGCCTTTGTAAACTAAATGGGCCGGTGGTGGGCCATCGCACGTGTCGACATATCATAGGCGCCTATCTGACCCACTGACGAGCTGACACGTGTTTCCTCCGGCCAATCAGAATTTTACACGTGGAAAATTCCCGTCGGTCCGGGCTGTTAACGGGTTATCGGATCAAAAAACGGACCCGATAGCTTAGCAGCGTTCCGTTACGGTGGATGCCACGTGTCGGTCACCCTTGACGAAAGTACTTCTGTGACGCGCGATTTATCCTCATGAAAGTGGACACTTCCGTGATGATAATTTTGGTAATGTCATGGAACACTTCTACGACAGCACAGGTATGACTATCATGATTCTATCATAAAATTGTCATGGATGTACAGGCATGATAGAAAACGTGACCTACTGTGACAAACACGTATCATCACGGAAGTGTATTTTTTTGTAGTGACTTGGCACATGTTCATGCATGTAGTTGAATCAAAACCAACATAGCATATATGATATTTATGTTCATGGCGTTCATATCCTACTCATGCTAGTGTCTAATGTTACTTATGCATAATGCCTGGTTATGATCGTTGTTGCTCTCTAGCTGGCCGCTTCTCAATCTTAATTGCTAGCCTTCGCCTGTACTAAGTGGGAATTCTACTTGTACATCAAAAACCTTGAACCCAAAGTTATTCCAGATGAGTCCACCATACCTACCTATATGCGGTATTACCCTGCCGTCCTAAGTAAATTTGCATGTGCCACCTCTAAAAACTACTAAAAAATTATCCGTTTTGTGTGCTTGGATCGTTCATGGAACGACAGGAGGTGGTCGATATCTTCCGTGCTAAGCGGGTTATTCTCAGGTCGAGTGTTTATTCACTCGCCATCGCACGAGAAAATGGGTGGTAATAGGGATGCCCAGTCCCAAACTGCAAACATGAAAAATAATTCATCTCTTAAATAATCAAAAAAAACTCCCAATGGAGTCAAAACCTTTACTTTTATCGCTTGGGAACCGCCACTAGCGTGCTTAGCATGGAAGATGTTGATAACTAAAAGTTGTGAAGTGAATGAGAAGGGTGCATGGCTCAAAATATCATTTATCTCTATTTTAAAAACGGACCTCTGGCACCTCTACAAATCACTGCTTCCCTCTGCGAAGGGACTTTCTATTTACTTTTATGTTGTGTCACCACCTTCTTAAACAAGCGCCATAAACTGAGTAGAGCACAACTGTCATGATTTATGTATTGTGTATAGCTAATGTTGGGCGCATCATGACTGGATCTTTTCTACCATGAATTACAATGTTTAGTCGCTGCTTGAACTTTGGAGGTGCTCTGCATTTATGTTTTGCGGTCTCAGAAAGGGCTAGCGAGATACCATTATTGTCATATTATATCATGGTTGTTTTGACAACATGTTGCTATTTGAGATATCTTATTATTTCTAGCTAGCTGATTATGTCATTGATATGAGTCATTATAATCTTTAAGAGTTATTGTTGACATGGTTAGTTATAATGCTGGCTGAAAACCTGGATGTTGTTTAAGCTTATTTATGCAAACAAGAGCAAAAGAGTTCGTAAAAGTTTTTCTTTCTCACTTTCAGTTTATCAACTGAATTGCTTGAGGACAAGCAAAGGTTTAAGCTTGGGGGAGTTGATACGTCTCCAACGTATCTACTTTTTCTCACGCTTTTCCTCTTGTTTTGGACTCTAATTTGCATGATTTGAATGAAACTAACCCCGGACTGATGTTGTTTTCAGCAGAACTACCATGGTGTTGTTTTTGTGCAGAAATAAAAGTTCTCGGAATGGAACGAAACTTTGCGAGTATTTTTTATATCAATAATAAGAATTCTGGAGCCAAGACCCACCGGAGAGGGGCCCCTGGTTGGGCACAACCCACCAGGGCACGCCCCCCTCTCGTGGTGTGCCCAGGTGGATTGTACCCACCTGGGGGCCCCGCTGACGACCCCCCCTGATACTATAAATTCACATATTTCAAAAAAAAAATCAGGGAGAAAGAATTATCGCGATCCACGAGACAGAGCCGCTGCCAAGCCCTATTCTTCCTCGGGAGGGCAGATCTGGAGTCCGTTTGGGGCTCCAGAGAGGGGGATCTTCGTTCTTCGTCATCACCAACCCATCTCCATCGCCAATTCCATGATGCTCCCCACTGGGAGTGAGTAATTCCTTCGTAGGCTCGCTATTCGATGAGGAGTTGGATGAGATTCATCATGTAATCGAGTTAGTTTTGTTAGGGCTTGATCCCTAGTATCCACTATGTTCTTAGATTGATGTTGCTATGACTTTGCTATGCTTAATGCTTGTCACTTGGGGCCCGGGTGCCATGGACTCAGATCTGAACTGTTTATGAATTCATCATTATATCCATATTTTAGATCCGATCTTGCAAGTTATAGTCACCTACTACATGTTATGATCCGGCAACCCCGGAGTGACAACAACCGGGCCCACTCCCGATGATGACTGTAGTTTGAGGAGTTCATGTATTCACTCTGTGTTAATGCTTTGTTCCGGTTCTCTATTAAAAGGACGCCTTAATATCCCTTAGTTTCCAATATGGACCCCGCTGCCACGGGAGGGTAGGACAAAATATGTCATGCAAGTTATTTTAATAAAGCATGTATGACTATTTACGGAATACATGCCTACATTATATCGATGAACTGAGCTAGTGTCGTATCGCCCTAGGTTATAACTGTCACATGATGAATATCATCCAACAAGTCACCGATCCAATGCCTACGAATTTATCCTATATTGATCTTGCTGCGTTACTATTGCTATCATTACTGTTACACTTGCTACAAAATTACCGCTATCACTGTTATTGTTACCGTTGCTGCTGTCACTACTATCAAAACTATCAAACTACTTTGCTACTGATCCCTTTGCTGCAGATAATTAATCTCCAGGTGTGGTTGAATTAACAACTTAGCTGCTAATACCTTCAAATATTCTTTGGCTCCCCTTGTGTCGAATCTATAAATTTGGGTTGAATACTCTACCCTCGAAAACTGTTGCAATCCCCTATACTTGTGGGTTATCAGTCAACGCTAGAAGTACAGAAGGGCAAAAGAAGAAGGAAGACAACGATCTGGCTCGCTGATCTCTACTTTCTTGATGCGTTACCGCAGGCCGCGGGAACTAGTCTCCGCGGCGAGCGACGATGAGATCTTTCTTGTCCTCAAGATGCTGCTTGAGAGCATCCACGGATTTCTCCACCAGCCTTCTGCGCTCGATGCGCAGCATGGCATTCTCGTCCATAAGTTTCTCAACGATGAAGTCGGTCCTCTTCAACAAAGTAGTGGTCTCCTCTTGCTGCTCCGCACTTCCGACAATCTTCGCCTTCAGCAGGTCGCGCTCGGCCCGGAGCTTCGCATTGCTCTCATTTAGTAGTCGGATGACGCCGGTAGCCTGTTCAAAAGAGGCTTTCATGTCGTCCTGCAACCTCGCCCAGCCAGAGATCTGATCCATCTGGCTATGGATGATTGCATGCATGCGCCTGTAAGAGTCCTTGCCTGCCCGCGAGACATTTTCCCAGGCCGCCGCGGCGTGGGTGGACATCTCTGCTGCATTCGCGGCGCGGCGGGACATCTCTTCTGCTTCCACGGCGCGGCCGGGCCAGTCTGCTGCATCGACGGTGCGGCGGGACCTCCGTGTTGCTTCGGCGGCACGGCGGGACCTCTGTGCTACCATGGCCGCACGGCGGGACATGCCAGCTATGTTCGCGGTGAGGTGGGACATCTCACGTGCTTTCGCTTCCATGCTCGCATCTCCCTGGTGGCAATCTCTCGACCCAGAACTCACGCTGGCCATGGCAGACGCAAGGGAACGATGATGAATGACTTGTTTGTTTTTGTGGATGAGGAGTTGAGGAGGAATGTGCAGTCATCTTGGAGTAGTAGTATTTATAACCGAGTACTAATACACTCCTAAGTGGGAAACCGTTTAGGTTCTGATCAGTGTGAACAAGATTGCAATTTGGAATATGACGGGACGCAGGCTAAAAATTTACTGATGGTTATAAGTGCGGCACTATTCCACGAAGGTGTAACGTGGGCACGTACGCCTTCTCAGACGCGTACGTGGAGTTTGCACCTTAGGGTGCACCGCAATAGGCAACGTCCGCACACGTCTTGTTCCAACAACCGTGCGCGCTCGTTCTTACCATCACACACGCTTCTTTTAGTTAGAATGTGCGTGCCCGTCTAGCGCACACGTGTTGATCTATCTAACTGTTTCAGTTTGTTGTGGCTAATCGCAACAGTTCATCCATGTGAAGTGTATGCCATCAATCGCAGACACTTTTTTTTGCTAATAATCGCAGACACTTTGATCTGGCTGACCCGTTTTTGCTCTGTTGCCTACTCGCAAACAGTTAATTCTTCTGAAGCGTATGCCCTCAATCGCACACACCTTTATCTAGCTGCCCGTTTCTATTGTTCCTTCTCATCAAAAACAGTTCATCCGAGTGAACCGTATGCTTTATATCGCACACGCCTTCATCTGGCTGCCCGTTTCTTTTGTTCCTCCTCATCGCAAACAGTTCATTGAACTGAACCGTATGCCCTCCATCGCACACGCAACTAAAATCTGAACCGTGTTTGATGGTTCCGGCATCACAAATGTTTTGCACCTTTTTTGACGGTTCTTTTACACCACCGTTTGCGAATATTGCATCGCACACAGTTTCGTCGAAGGGTCTCTGATCGTAGTGTCGCGTTAGCAGCATCCTGCAGTAGTGCATGTCGGATGTGGGGTTCCGGCAAACCCTTAAGGTTCGAACACTGGGGTGCGTGCGAAGTCTTTCCCTCCTACCGATCTACGACCTAGCTCGCTAAGATCTCGCAGACGAACTCGCAACACAGAAAGACACGAGGTTCATATTGGTTCGGGCCACCGTTGTGGTGTAATACCCTACTCCAGTGTGGTGGTGGATTGCCTCTAGGGCTGATGATGAATAGTACAAGGGAAGAACAGCCTCCTGAGGTTGACGTGTTCTTGTGGATAGGCTCTCGACCGGGTTGGATCAGCCCAAGATGAGATGCCTCTATTATGGTGGCTAGCTCTACTTATATAGGCCCTGGTCCTCATCCAAAATATCGAGCGGGAAGGGAGCCAACAACGGCGGGCAAATTTGAAGGGGGACAGCTAGTACAAGCTATCCTGACAAAAGTGGTCTTTGCCTGCGAAAAGCTCTGGTGGTGACGCTGTCTTGGGCTCCACGATGACCTCCGTTTTGCCGTCCTCCTGGTCTTGGTCTTGTTGCACCAATATAGCAACCCTTGCCTGATGCCTCGGTACTCTTCGCCTGCGCTGGCCTCCTTAGCACCAAAGAGTAAATAAGGACGCTGCGCGCGTTGGCGCCCGCCTGGTGTCGTTCGTCATGGCTCACATCACGAGAGCCTCGTGAGGTTTGCCCCGCCTTGATATCTCCGCTCCTCGTGAGCCTGCTTGGCTTGGCCACTCTAGAGGAGATCTTGCGTCATTCACCTCGTGAGGCTTGGAACCTCGCAAGGGTCTTGGATGCCTTGTTGATGAAGATGGGCGTCGGCTCTGGGCTTAGCCACGCCTGTGGGCCAGCAGAGCAAGTCTTGGGATCCCCGTTCCCAGAACGCCGACAGTAGCCCCTGGGCCCAAGGTGCGCTCGGACTTGGCTTCGCGGTGAAGCCAAGGGTCAAGTTCGGAGCACCACGGGCCCCAAAAGCCTGCGGCCTCGATTGATGCATGGCGGTTGATTGGACATGGGCGTCTCCGCTTCCCCACGCTGCCTTTGAATCTGCCTAGCTATGCGGCCCCCGCGGCCTACATAGTTATTTCCTCCGTCGTCTGTGCCTCGCTTCCCCAATGCCCCTGCTTCCTTGAGACTCTGCTTCCCTTCTTTGCCGCCTGTGCCAAGCTCGCTCTAGGTGAAGATCCGGGAGAGCGAGCTCCG
Organism: Aegilops longissima; assembly: GCA_021605205.1. Classification (NCBI taxonomy): domain Eukaryota; kingdom Viridiplantae; phylum Streptophyta; class Magnoliopsida; order Poales; family Poaceae; genus Aegilops; species Aegilops longissima. The sequence continues at coordinate 111,276,573 of CM038679.1, read as the reverse complement.
ACGGGGGCCTGTGGCTTGAGTCTTGAGGAACACACGCCGCATGGTGATCCTGGGGCGTCGTCTTCGGGGGCCTGCGACCCCCCTCCTGAGGCGCCGGTTGTTGAGGAGGTGAAGCATGCGGCTCCCGAGGCCAAGGCTCCAGGAGCATCGGGAGGTTGTGGTGAAACGATGCCCGGCTGTTTGCCGCAACCGGGCACCCCTGAAGATATCCTTCCGGGCTCTTCTTCGGCCCCGCTGCGCACCGGCCGCCACGTCCAGCGTTTCAGTCGTCTTTCTGTGGACTTCGAGGAACTCCGCAAGAGGAAAGGATCCCCTAGCGGCAGCAACATCTTCGGGCCATTGAAGCGGCGTAAGTACATCTCCATTGACGCGTAAGTACCTTGTTGTCATGGCTTCCTGCGTGTTGCCTCATTATCCTGACGTCAGCTCTCTAGGGCTCCTTCCATTGAAGTTGTTGCGTCTCCCGAGAAGTGGCCTCCTCCTTCATCAACTCCCCCATCCGCCTTGAGCATTCCTGGTCTTCCTACCGTCCTTGGAGTTGGGTCGGTCGGGGGAGCATCTCTGCCTTCGCGGCACGCTGAGCCCGCAGCTTGGCTATCCCTCTCCCACGGTTTGGCCTGGAGCTTGGCGGGCGTACCCAAGGCTCCTCCTTTTCTCATGGGCAGCGGCTGGCTGGCTTCGATCTTTGGTTCCTCTTCAAGCAGCTAGCCTCAACCGGTTTGGGCTCCTCGCAAGGACGAGCTGGCGTCAGGTGCGGCGTCAGCCCCCAGCCCCCTGCCGGGGGGTGGCGCGCCGCCTGGCGCCTCGCCCGCAGCCCCTGAGGCGGAGGACGAGGAGGGTCGAGCGTTCGAGCTCGAGCGCGGGCGGAGCGTGGTTCGTCACGAGCTCTTCCAGGAGGCGATGGGCGTGATGAGCCGACTTGGTGAAGAGCTCGTGGGCGTTGACTCGCGCCTTGAGGCCGAAGGTCTCCGGCTGGTGGAGGAGCGGCGCAAGCTAAGGGTGGCCATCAACCTCGGTCGCTATCACCGCGACCTTGAGAACACGAAGGCCGAGGCGTCCCTCAAGATCGCACATGAAGCCCGCTCGCGGAGCCTTGGAAGAGGCTCACGAGGCTGACTGCCATCACGAGGCTGCGGAGGAACGCGCGTGGGAGCTCCAGGCCTGGGGCGCATCCCTTGAGCAGCAGGTGGAGGCGCGCAGGGCCGCTCTTGCATCGCTGAGGGGAACACCCGAGGAGGATGAGGAGGTCCGGAAGCACGGTGAGACGCTGGACCTGGAAGCCGTGGAGCGCAGCCTCGAGCTCGAGCGACGTGAGACGAGGGAACGTCAAGTTGCTCAAGCGGAAGATGCCGTCGGGGCTCGCGAGGCCGGAGTTGAGGAGGAGGTGAATCACCGGGTGGCCGAGGTTCGCGCGGATCTGGAAGGTAGGTACGACCTGAAGCTGAAGCTCACGGGTACAGAGGACGCGGGCAGGGCCGCTGCCCTCAGGCCCAGGTTGGATGAGGCTGAGAGGCGCGCGGAGGCCACGGCCGCTGCCCTGGTTACGGCGCAGGCGGACTTGGCCTCCGCCCGCGCTGAGCTGCGTTCCCTTCGTAGGAGGGTTGATGACGCTGAGGCCGTTGCATGGCAGAACACGGAGGAAGTGCTCCAACGACGAACACTGGAGCGCTAGGATGCTCCTATGCTTCAGGATCTTCGGTACAGGGCCAACACCGCCCTGGCCCATATTTGTGATGTGGAGGTGTCGGCCCCTCACTCAAATGACTATGCCAGCCATCTGATCTTCTTCAATGAGGTTGTGACGCGCCTGGAGGCTCGATATGCCAGAGCTCGCCAGCTTGTGGAGGAAAGGGGGCGTGGACTACTTGAGCGTGCTTTCTCCCGTGTCTTCAGCCACCTTCTAAATGCCGACCCCAACTTTGATTTGGACGCCGCCATCGCCCCCGTTCCAACGGTCTTCCAGGATGACCTGGCACGTTGGGTTGAAGACAACGTGGACGCGTTGGTCAGGGCCTTCACTTCAGAAGATGACGGGGTGGTGGTCGCCGCGGACGAAGGCGACGTGGTGGACGATGGTGTCGGGGGCGTCGCCGGCGGTGGCGACGTTGCTGATGAAGACAATGATGACGCGAGTGACGCCTCCGCGGGTGATGTAGCGAGCGAAATTTCTGGCCGATCCCATGTTCTCCTGTCGTTTCATCCTGCACACGAAGCTCGGGCATGGCCCTTGGAAAACTTGTAAGAGCATTTTGGGAAGGGGGCCCCTCATGTAAGCAAACTGCAGTTTTTACTTTCCTATGCGATGCGAGTTTGTGCCCTCGTGAGCTCATGAATCCAGGTGCGAGTTCTCTGTCGTGGTTTACCTTAATTGGTGCCAGCTTTGAGCTGGGTCGCGACGCGTCGAGTTTCTGAGAACCCTGCGGAGCTCGTCGCCCCGTCAGAAGGGGCCCCACTAGAGGTGAGCACCAGTTGTAGTGCTAGCGCGCACTTGGCGTGCGTGCTTTGCGATGTCCCGCTCGTGAGGAGCTTGTGAGGGGAAAGCATCGGACATGAGTCCCAGACAAAACGAGGTTCAAAGGCAAGAAATTGCTCGAATGAGAAAAGTCTCCCCCCCCCCCCCCCGCGTGCATCAATAAAAACTCAACTTCAACTCAAATCCAGATCGAGAAAGCCAAGCTACAGAGAAAGAGATCCAAAGCAAAAGGCCGCATCCGGCACCTAGTCTAGTCTTCTGGTCTTCAAGTCTTCTCACTAGCGCGGAGCTAAGTGCTGCCACTAGGCGTGGGAGGGAGCTCCAGGGCCTGAGGCCGGCACCCCTGAGACTCCGGGGCATGTACAACCCCAACTCATTATTACGTGAGAGTGTCACGGGCGGCGAGCTTCACAGGCACTGGGCCTTCTTCATAGGTACTGGCCTTGCTTCATATCGCCAGACGAGGGCCCCGCCTTGCGCCACCCTTGACCTCCTTTGAGCCGACCGATCACCGGGACAACACGAAGGAGGGAAAGAGGACGCCAGCGGTGCCCCCGGCGACCACAGGTCCTCTGCCAGGGGAAGGGTTGTCGAGGCCTCCCCGGCAGAGGGTCTGCCTCCGGGTGTCAACAGGCGTCGCGTGCTGCGGGGAGGGGCCTTGCTCCTGGCTCCCTCCCGGCAGCCCCCAGCATGTCTCCCTTGCTAGAACGGGTGCTGCCGTGCCAGGGTCGTCGATCGACACTGCAACCTGATTCATCTGTAGCCCATGGTTAGCATAAGCCTGTTCCTGAGAGATTAGCGGTACCCTGTAGTTGCCGTTGCCGGCGCGATCATTGTGGTTCTTTGTTGGTTCTTGGAGGCTTCGGCTCCTAGCACCCCCTCTCCCCAATCTTCTCCAATGAATGAGCCAGGGTCGTCCTCTGGTGCGTACTCTTGGTCCATCATGCGGGGCACGTAGGCTTCCGGGGCCGTCACGCCGAACACCTCGCCGTGGTGCCACATGCTCCGTGTTGCTCGACCCAGGGTGGCGTCCTGAGGATGGTAGCGTGGCATCCGGCTGGGACCATGGTGGGCGACGCTTGCGCTCGTGCTTGTCCCGGGCGGCATGGGGGAGTCGGAGCCCCCTACGCCGCTGGCCGTGCCGATGTTGATGAAGCCCCCGGGCGTAGTTGATGGCGCACGGATGTGGTGAGGTTCACCGTGCGGCCCTGCAGTGGCCTGAGGAGGAAGTCGGCAGCAGAAGGGTGGTGCTCCCGACGCCGCTGGATCCAGCAGCTCGGCAACACGCTGCAGCAGCGTATCCCGGCCGCTGTCCGTCAGCCTGCATCGCAGCAACTCCCTTGCCACCGTGAGTGCCGCCCGCATGTTTGCTTGCTCCCGCCGTGAGTGCGGTGCCATTGCCGCGGCATGACTCGCCGCTCTTGCCGTGGCTCATACTTGCTGCGGGGTGAGGGTGGACGACGCCTGGCCGCGCTGCCCGCGCCCAGAGGATTTGGTAGCGCTCGCGCTGCCTGGAGTGCGGGGTCGAGGTCTTCATGGGCTGGCGGCACTGCCCGGGCTGGCCAGGCTACCCAGCGATAGGAGTCGGCCCTCGAATCTCCGGACATCGTGGCTGTGGAGCGTTGGCGAGCTGGTTGGTGGAGAGGAAGCTCCGGCGCACCCCTACCTAGCGCGCGTAATGTCGGATGTGGGGTTCCGGCAAACCCTTAAGGTTTGAACACTGGGGTGCGCGTGAAGTCTTTACCTCCTACCGATCTACGCCCTAGCTTGCTAAGATCTCACGGACGAACTCGACGAACTCGCAACACAGAAAGACACGAGGTTTATACTCGTTCGGGCCACCGTTGTGGTGTAATACCCTACTCCAGTGTGGTGCTGGATTGCCTCTAGGGCTGATGATGAACAGTACAAGGGAAGACCTGCCTCCTGAGGTTGAGGTGTTCTTGTGGATAGGCTCTCGATCGGGTTGGATCAGGCCAAGATGAGATGCCTCTACCATGGTGGCTCGCTCTACTTATATAGGCCTTGGTCCTCTTCCCAAATATCGAGCGAGAAGGGAGCCAACAACGACGGGCAAATTTGAAGGCGGACAGCTAGTACAAGCTATCCTGACAAAAGTGGTCTTCGCCTGCGAAAAGCTCTGGTGGTGACGCCGTCTTGGGCTCCACGATGACCTCCGTCTTGCCGCCCTCCTGGTCTTGGTGTTGTTGCACCAATATAGCAACCTTTGCCTGATGCCTTGGTACTCTTCGCCTGCGCTGGCCTCCTTAGCATCAAAGAGGAAATAAGTACGCTGCGCCCGCTGGCGCCCGCCTGGTGTCGTTCGTCATGGCTCACGTCACGAGAGCCTCGTGAGGTTTGCCCCGCATTGATATCTCCGCTCCTCGTGAGCCTGCCTGGCTTGGCCACTCCAGAGGATGTCTTGCACCGTCTGCCTCGTGAGGCTTGGAACCTCGCGAGGGTCTTGGATGCCTTATTGATGAAGATGGGCCGTACGGCCTGCTGGCTTAGCCACGCTGTGGGCCGCAGGCAGGCAAGTCTGGGGACCCCCGTTCCCAGAACGCCGACAGTGCAGGGATAGGAGTGAGGAGGTGGGGACCTTCCACACCGAGAGGGGAATACCCAAGTAGGTGGTCTGGAATTGCAGGACCGGGCAGCTCGTGGTTTGAGTTGCGGCAGCTTGCTGATTTGGAGAGCAGCGGACCGGCAACGCGGCGCACTTAGAGAAGTTGGTGCGCATCCCAAAAGCCTCGCCAAAGACATGAAGAATTTCAGGGATAGCATTGAGGCTGTTGCCGTCCGGGTGGCAAAAGACCGCCACATTGTCCGCGTAAAGTGATATGCTGGAGGCGGCATGCTGGGTGGTGAGCCTCTGGAGAACGCCATGCGCCATTGCCTGGGTGATTAGCGAGTTGAGCATTTTGATGGCGAGGGTGAAGAGCATCGGGGAGACCGGGTCGCCTTGGAGGAGCCCGCACGCATGGCCAATAGGGTTGCCTGGCCTTCCATTAATGAACACATGGGTCGACGCCGTGGAGAGAAGGACCGTGATCCACTCACGCTATCACCTTCCAAAGCTGAGGTGAGAAAGGGTGTCTAGTAAGCACGCCCAGGAGACCGAGTCGAAAGCACGAGCGATGTCGAGCTTGAGCAGAAGGTGTGGCATCTTCAGATTGTGGAGGAGGCGGGTAGTCTGCTGAACGAGCAGGAAGTTGTCGTGGATTCATCGTTTGGCAATGAAGGCACTTTGGTTGGTGGACACCATCGTGCGGAGTTTCGGCGCAAGCCGGAGAGAGAGCACCTTGGCGAAGAGCTTGACAAAGAGGTGGATCAAGCTAATCGGCCAGAAATCATTGATCATGGATGTGTTAGGCCGTTTCGGAAGAAGAGTGATGAAGGCCTCGTTTAGCTCCCAGAAGCCATGACAATTTAGAGATTAGAACAGGTAGAGCTTGTCGAAGGCGGTGCAAAAATCCTCCTTGATGGTCAGCCAAGAGCACTATAGGAATTCAGCAGTGAACCCATCAGGCCTTGGCGCCTTGCCTGAGGGCAAGCACTTGATCGCCGCCCAAATCTCCTCCTTGGAGAAGGGGTTGTCCAGGGTGGAGAGATCGAACGCACCCGTGTGAACTTCGGCAGGTTAATCATGGTGGTGCATGCGTCCACAGTGCCAAGGACGCGGGTGAAGTGCTTGATGGCGGTCGAGCCATAACATCAGGATTGGAGATGGTGCCTCCCTCCACTTGCAGTGAGAAGATGTGATTTTTCTGCTTTCTGTGGGACGCGCGAATGCAGAGGTAGGCAGAGCTAGCTTCACCATTCGTGAGCCACGCGAGTCGCGTCGCTCGTGAGCAATCGAGTGGTCGAGACTGGCAAGTCCGAGGTACGCTTCTTTCAGCTTACGGCGGAGCTAGGATTCGGCCATGGACAGACGGCACAAGTCTTGGGTGGCGTCAAAACAAGCGATTAGCTCACATGCCACCTGAAGCTGTAGCGCGATGTGGCCCACCTTGCGCGCGCTCCAGCTCTGGATGCGGTGGACAGTGGCCTACATACGTGCCATGATCCGATGGAAGGGATCGGGCCTACATTATATAGTACATATCTAGAGTTCATTGTCACATCGCTAATACAGTGGCGCTACAATACTTCGCACACAATGCATTTATCTCATCTATTCGTTTCTGATCTCACAGTCATAGAGGTAAAACAAGGTAATATGAGGTATCTTGATGACTGGTGCCTTGCTAGACACGTGGTCGTGGGCACCACTTGGCATCCACGCCATCAACTCGTCATTGCTGGAGTAAGTGCCGCTGAGCTCCGCGAGCAGGGCGTAAAGGTCCATCATAATAACCAAGGTCTCTGACGGCTACACTAAGGTGGTGTTTGGTTCTAGGGACTTTTTTGTGTTGGACTGCTAGACTACGTCGAGTTGTGACCACTCATGCCTCTAAAGAGCGAGGCAAAGGGTAACACTAGGGCGGAGCTCCACCTTTTGTTCTTCCAGCTCGGACTCCTAAACTAGAAACTATATAAGAGGCACGAGATGATCAGGTGTGTGCACTAAAGCTTGACATGATGAAAGCTTATGAGAACTTCACTGCTATAGCTGATACGGGATCTAATGACTTATTTCTTAAAATAGGGTTTTGTGACTACCGAAAGTTTATCTTTTCATGACATAGGGGGGGTCTCTGTGGACCTAGTTTCTTTGGCCCATTTGAAATGAGCTACGAATAGGTCCTACTTCAGACAATCCTTCGTTGTCCCTTCAGAGGAGATGAGTGGGATGACGAATGAGTTCTTTAAACATCTCTATACTGCAGAAGGTACCGAAAGAATGGAGGATGTTCGCTCATTGACAGTTCCTCGGAAAGTATCTCGTGCAATGAATGAGCAATTGATCGCGCCTTTACTGGTTCTCAAGTGTGACCTTTTAAGATGTACCGTGAAAGGCCCTGGCCCGGACGGCTATCCAGCCCACTTTTTTTCAGCGAAGGTGGGATTTCTATGGTGATGAGGTTAGTGACTTCGGGACTAGAAAAAATCCCTAGCAAACCAAACAGGGTGAGACTTTTTTGGGACTTTTTGCTAAAAGTCCTTAGAAGCACCTTCTTGAGAGTCTTTTTTCAAAAAGTCCTAGGGACTAGAAAAAGTCCTAGGACTAGAGAACCAAACACCACCTGAACCTCGCATTCGACCTCCATCGAACGGGCATGCCATATAGGCGGTCAACAACAGTCAAGAATAGTCAACACAATGAAGAGAGGTCAACAATAGTCCAAGCAAGCCACTCTATTTAACAAAAAACCAAGAAAACCCTATTGGTCAAGAAGTCAAAGGACACTGATAGAATAACAACTTACATAAAGCCAAGTTACCTAAGAGTTTATTGGCCTTCTCAATGGAAAGAATAACAATGAATAGTACACCCTAGGGGAAGGTGAATTCCAGTGTGAAATTTTTCAGAAAACAAAGTTGCCAACCTCCCACTCATTTTTGGGCGTCAACGTGCTTTCTTTTGGTGGCCTCTGGCATATTTCGATGTGGATTGTAACAATTCGTGACCGACACTTTTCTTAGATATTGATTGTGCATCATGTTCATCTCATCTGCATCACATGAGCATCATATTGCATCCAATTTTAATTTGAAATGAGAAATTATTCAATCCTCAATTTTTTTCTTATAGGCATAAAACCCTCAATTGTGCCAATTATCCAAAATGCCCTTCCTAAACCAAAAATATTTTCGTTACAGTCTTATAACTATTATGTGGGCCCTCCCAAATTTTTAGGGATTAAATGGATCACACTCAATTTTTGTTTAGAACAGTAAGCACAATTAATTAGGATTATTTTCTTAGGAAAATATAAAAATGTCTCCAAACAATATGATTATTTTTGTGTGGCCATTTTATAATCCAGAGAGGCTCCACCACTACTGGAAAATGGCTATCATGGTGAGCTTTGGGTCTACTTGGGCCCGCCACTAATGGATGTCCCTTTGTAATTCATTTAGGAGTGGCAGGTGGGAATTTAAGCTGACCACTAGTACAGTACAATAGTGGTAGGCCCTATATGTAGCATGCCCACTAGTGCAGAAAAGCCTAGCTGTGGCATGGCAAAATTGGCCTTGCTGGTTATGGAGCCAGTGATTAAATTTACTGGTGGCGTTGGAGCACACATCAGAGGTATTTGTGTGATAAGCCATGCCACGTGGCCAAACACCAGCAGTAAGTAAACGTTACCACTGAAATACCTTGTTGGCACCACACCACAATTAATATTTTCGCATATAAAAAATGCAGCTATGTAATCTATCAGCTAATTAAGATATACTACTACATCAACTAGTTAAACTTAACAAACCAGATAGGTATTACATCATCAACTTAACAAACTACATAATAGTTATCAGTTCAAGAACTAAAGTAGTTCAACTTAACAAACTACATCATTCACTTAACAAACTAGATAGCCTAGGTGGTGGATCACACTTCCTTATCAAGGATTGCCTTCATCTGTTGAATCTTGTACGTATTGTTTTCTCCCTCTTTTCTAAAATGAGCTTTCTCCGTTTTGAGCTCATTTCTCTCGCCTCTAAGGAGTTCTATATCCTTCTTTAGCTAATCCCTCTCTGATCCCTCTGCTCCGACGGCCTAAGAGTCTTATCGAAGAAATCAACCTTCTCATCGACGAGCTGATCCCTCTCCTGTTTAGTGCAACATTCACCTCCTTCAAGGCCTTGATGGTACTTTCATGAGATTCTAGAAGCTTACGGTTGAGCATGTCCACATCAAAGATCTTTTCCTTGACGGGTGTCAAAATCGATACCTATCCCTACCAAGTCCAATGTTTGAAATCATTAGATATGCATGTGTTTGCAATCATCATGAATGGTTAGATATGCATGTGTTTGGAATCTTACTTGGTTGCTTCTCGTGTCGCCTCCGTCGGCATATGTCGTGAAGTTACAAGAAGACCTGTAGTAGCTGTTGAAGGTAGTCGTTGACGCCAACTACAAAATAATAGCAAGTCATCCATGACAACTACAGCTAGGATCAACTGAACTATGACAACATATGACAGAGAATTAACCACACACAAATTAGATGCATGAAGTGCATTACATATTCATGTCATTAGATAAGTAACAGTAACCACACCCAATTCCATAATAGCATGCTATTCTTTCTTTTTACTAAGAAAGGTTGTTTTCTACACATGGAAGCTTTACAAGTGCATATGACTGATACGTCCATTTTGCATCATGCTTTTATATCGATATTTATTGCATTATGGGTTGTTATTACACATTATGTCACCATACTTATGCCTATTCTCTCTTATTTTACAAGGTTTACACGAAGAGGGAGAATGCCGGCAGCTGGAGTTCCGGGCTGGAAAAGGAGCAAATATCAGAGACCTATTCTTCACAACTCCAAAAGTCCTGAAACTTCACGGAGGCACGTTTTGGAATTAATAAAAAATACTGGCGAAAGAATCAACCAGAGGGGCCCACACCCTGGCCACGAGGGTGGGGGCGCGCCCTACCCCCTAGGCGTGCCCCCTGTCTCGTGGGCTCCCTGGCAGGCCTCCGGTGCCCATCTTCTGCTGTATGAAGTCTTTCACCCTGGAAAAAATCAGGAGGAAGCTTTCGGGACGAAACACCACCGCCACGAGGCGGAACCTTGGCGGAACCAATCTAGGGCTCCGGCGGAGCTATTCTGCCGGGGAAACATCCCACCGGGAGGGGGAAATCATCACCATCGCCATCACCATCGATCCTCTCAGTGGGAGGGGGTCAATCTCCATCAACATCTTCACCAGCACCATCTCCTCTAAAACCCTAGTTCATCTCTTATATCCAATCTTTGTCCCAAAACCTCAGATTGGTACCTGTGGGTTGCTAGTAGTGTTGATTACTCCTTGTAGTTGATGCTAGTTGGTTTATTTGGTGGAAGATCATATGTTCAGATCCTTTATGCATATTAATACCTCTCTGATTATGAACATGAATATGATTTGTGAGTAGTTACGTTTGTTCCCGAGGACATGAGAGAAGTCTTGCTATAAGTAGTCATGTGAATTTGGTATTCATTCATATTTTGATGAGATGTATGTTGTCTTTCCTCTAGTGGGGTTATGTGAACATCGACTACATGACACTTCACCATTGTTTGGGCCTAGAGGAAGTCGTTGGGAAGTAATAAGTAGATGATGGGTTGCTAGAGTGACGTAGCTTAAAGCCTAGTTTATCCGTTGCTTCGTAAGGGGCTGATTAGGATCCATATGTTTCATGCTATGGTTAGGTTTACCTTAATACTTCTTTTGTAGTTGTGGATGCTTGCAATAGGGGTTAATCATAAGTGGGATGCTTGTCCAAGGAAGGGCAGCACCCCAAGCACCGGTCCACCCACATATCAAATTATCAAAGTAACGAACGCGAATCATATGAGCGTGATGAAAACTAGCTTGACGATAATTCCCATGTGTCCTCGGGAGCGTTTTCCTTCATATAAGAGTTTGTCCAGGCTTGTCCTTTGCTACAAAAAGGATTGGGCCATCTTGCTGCACCTTATTTACTTTCATTACTTGTTGCCCGTTAAAAATTACCTTATCACAACACTATCTGTTATCGATAATTTCAGTGTTTGCAGAGAATACCTTACTGAAAAATGCTTGTCATTTCCTTCTGCTCCTCGTTGGGTTCGACACTCTTACTTATTGAAAGGACTACGATATATCCCTTACACTTGTGGGTCATCAAGACTCTTTTCTGGCGCCGTTGCCGGCGAGTGAAGCGCCTTTGTTAAGGAAAAATTTATATAGTGTGCTGAAATTCACTGTCACTTGTTACTATGGAATGTAATCCTTTGAGGGGCTTGTTTGGTGTATCTTCACCCCGACCAGTAGAGCAAAGAGTTGCTCCTAAACCTACTCAAAATGTTTACTTTGAAATTCCTTCGGGTATGATAGAGAAACTGCTAGCTAATCCGTTCACAGGTGATGGACATTACATCCCGATTTGCACCTAATCTATGTGGATGAAGTTTGTGGATTATTTAAGCTTGTAGGTATGCCCGAGGATGTTATCAAGAAGAAGGTATTCCCTTTATCTTTGAAGGGAAAGGCATTGACATGGTTTAGGCTATGTGATGATATGGGATCATGGAACTACAACCGATTGAAATTGGAATTTCATCAGAAGTTTTATCCTATGCATCTTGTTCATCGTGATCGTAATTATATATATAATTTTTGGCCTCGTGAAGGAGAAAGCGTCGCTCAAGATTGGGGGAGGCTTAAGTCAATGTTATATTCATGCCCCAATCATGAGCTCTCAAGAGAAATTATTATTCAAAAACTTTATGCTCGACTTTCTCTCAATAATCGCTCCATGCTCGATACTTCTTGTACTGGCTCTTTTATGATGAAGACTATTGAATTCAAATGAGATTTATTGGAAAGAATTAAATGCAACTCTGAAGATTGGGATCTCAATGAAGGTAAGGAGTTAGGTATAACACCTAAGTTTGATTGTGTTAAATCTTTTATGGATACCGATGTTTTCCGTGAAATTAGCACTAAATATGGACTTGACTCTGAGATAGTAGCTTATTTCTGTGAATCCTTTGCTACTCATGTTGATCTCCCTAAGGAGAAGTGGTTATATATAATCCTCCCATTGAAGTAAAAGTAGTTGCACCTATTAAAGTTGAAGAAAAGACCTTATAATGTTGATCCTGTTGTTCCTACTACTTATATTGAGAAACCACCTTTCCCTGTTAGAATAAAGGATCATGCTAAAGCTTCAACTGTGGCCAATAAATGTAATATTAGAACACCCGAACCCTCTAAGCAAATTAAAGTTGAACCTAGTATTGCTATGGTTAAAGATCTCTTGGATGATAATATTGATGGGCATGTTATTTACTTCTGTGATGAAGCTGCTAGAATTGCTTGACCTGATACTAAAAATAAACATAGATCTGTTGTAGGCATGCCTGTTATTTCTGTTAAAATAGGAGATCATTGCTATCATGGCTTATGTGATATGGGTGCTAGTGCAAGTGCAATACCTCATTCCTTATACAAAGAAATTATGCATGATATTGCACCTGCTGAGATAGAGGAAATTGATGTTACAATTAAGCTTGCCAATAGAGACACTATTTCACCAGTTGGGATTGTTAGAGATATTGAAGTCTTGCGTGGGAAAGTTAAATATCCTATTGATTTTCTTGTTCTTGGCTCCCCACAAGATAACTTTTGTCCCATTATATTTGGTAGACCCTTCTTGAATACTGTTAATGCTAGGATAGACTGCAAAAAGGATGTTGTTACTATTGGTTTGGGGGATATGTCTCATGAGTTTAATTTTGCTAAATTTCGTAGACAACCCCATGATAAAGAATTGCCTAGTAAAGATGAAATTATTGGTCTTGCTTCTACTGACGTGCCTCCTAATGATCCTTTAGAACAATATTTGCTCGACCATGAAAATTATATGTTTATGAATGAAAGAAGGGAAATAGATGAAGTATTTTTTAAACGGGGACCTATTTTGAAACACAACTTGCCTGTTGAAATCCTAGGGGATCCTCCTCCACCCAAGGGTGATCCCGTGTTTGAGCTTAAATCTTTACTTGATACTCTTAAATATGCTTATCTTGATGAGAAAAAGATATATCCTATTATTATTAGTCACTACAAAAGAAATACACTTCCGTGATGATACGTCTTTGTCACAATAGGTCACGTTTTCTGTCATGCATGTACATCCATGACAAATTTATGATGTAATCAAGATAGTCATACTGTCTTTGTCGTAGAAGTGTTCCATGACATTACCAAAATTATCATCACGAAGTGTCCACTTCCATGACGATAAATCGCGTGTCACGTAAGTGCTTTCGCCAAGGGTGACCGACACGTGGCATCCACCGTAATGTAACGCCGTTAAGCTATCGGGTCCGTTTTGGATCCGATAACCGTTAACAGCCCCGACCGTCGTGGTTCTAAGTCCGATGAGAATGGGGGTAGGTATGGAGAGGCAAGATCCTAGCTATGGAGTAGTTGTATATGCAAGGGATTTACGAGTTCAGCCCTTCTCGGAGGAAGTAATAGCCCCACGCCTCGAGCCCGGAGGCGATCATTGGATTATATGCGTATGTGTTACAGGGTGCGAACCCTTCTACCGTGGAGGGGGGTGGCTTATATAGAGGCGCCAGACCCCAGCTAGCCCACGTAGCGAGGGTTTAAGGTGCATTAAGGCTAGGCGTTCATCGTAACGCCTTACATAAAGTGTCATTAAGATCATAAAGACTATTTAACTACAGACCGTTTGGGCACCGAGTGGCTCTTGGCCTCCTGGTGGTCGAGTGGGTCTTCATGGTCGAGTGTCTTTGAATCTGTCGAGTGGAAACCTACCAGGTCGACTGGAAGGCTGCTTCTTGTAGCGACCTGACCCAAAATCGGTCAAATCTCTGTGTCTGTACCATCCCAAGATCGTGCTTTGGTACTCACAAGACATCGATGAAATAATCAAAGTTCAATCACACCTGAATTCATTACACGATTCTCATATAGAGTCTTTATTACAATAGAATAAATTCAGCCAAAGGCCAACTCATGAGAAATAAACTACTAAAGCTGCGAGCGTGAGATTTAAATAGCGAGTCCATCCGACTCCATAGGGCAATCGCCAAGCGCGAGCGTAGCCTCACTCCCCGATCGAATAAATCTACGCAACATAAGACGTTGCAGCCGTGTAGGCCAGCTTTTTTGAATAAGCTGGCAAGTCATGAAGAGAATAACAATAAAAATGACTATCACTATATGCATTTTGGCTGTGGGGCTCTAAGTTTCATCATTTTGTGAAAAGCCAATTTTCTCCTACTACAGTGGACTTGTTTGCAAATACTACAAAATTGTTGGTAGTTATTGAGATGGTTCCGCCAACCAATGTCTCATTCCCAAATTATTAAGTCTTAACCCCTCAAATTAATTTATTAGTTTTAGTGTTGAGATTTCCGAATACTTCCAAGTTCCAGAGGCTCAAATTGTTCAGAATCGGGACACGGCTAATCGATTAGATCTTTAACTCTGCAGAGGTTTATGACTTTACCCGCAAGAATCATTCCTCCTTTTAAGTCTTCGCACTTCACGGTGTTTGAAGACGGACGAATGAAACAGGGTCTTCCAAAGAGTTCTTCCGCTACTGCGGTACCCATCCAATCCTACCGTTCTTCTACATCTCGTAGTACCGTCCAGCCAGCGTCACTACTAGGGTTGACCCAGCCAGAGCCCATAATGGCTTGTGGCTGCACAGGTAAGCATCCGGTCAATGGGGCATCCATCCGTCTCTTCGTGGCTGGGTGAAGCTTTCCGCAAGATGTCATGGCACTTCTCCATGCATCCCGGCCAACCACTGGGTTCTCCAGGGTGCCCGTCAACCGTCCTCCACCCAGTAGTGAATTTCGAAGTCCATCTTGATCATTGAAGTTCATGGGGTTGTCATCATCTTGACTCTCACATCTTGCTTATGAATTCACTCAACCAATCCCGTCTACGAGCATAGCCAAAGTAAACTACTTCGTCCCGGGCCATGGTAACAATGGGAATTGGTTCATCCTACCACATGATACTACTCAAGATTAATAACTTCAAAATTTCACCTACTGCATGCATGGTGGGGAGGTATAACACTAATGCAATAAAATCATAGGTATTGAAAGAACATGATCAATACTTGCCTTGCTGACGATCTTCGTAAGCTAAGGACTCGTAGTAGCAAGCTTCGCACTCCGGAAATTCTACCGAGACAAACAATAATCACAATAAGCATATAGCATATGATCACTTAACACAATAGCATAGTAACATAACACACCAAAACAAACGAATCAAAACCCAAAGAAAAACTCAAAGAAAACCAACTCAAAGTTTTCCTACTTCAAGCAACAACTAAAAATAGTTTTACATAACAAAAAATTTCTTAATATAACCTAACCATGGGTTTAGGTTAACTTAACAGAAAAGAATGCATTAAGCAACTAGGAGCAAAAAGAATCAATTTAAAATCTATTATGAAACTCCTATTAGGCCTAATTCAATTTCTATTAAGAAAAATAAAATAAAAGTTTTATTTATTATAAATAAAAGTTCATGCTATAAAGTGACAGAAACTAACCTAGAATAATCAATCACATGTTAAAAATAAATTTATTTGCTAATTAAAATAATAGGAAAACAGTAGTTAATTAATTAATTAAGAATAACAAGATTCTGATTAAAACTATTTTTTATAAATCCTAAAATGCCCAAATCAATTCCTATGGTTTGGCAATGTCAAAACAAAGTTGGGACAAAAGGAATCATATAAAAATAATTTTCCTAACTCATGTTATAACAGATTTACTATTCTGACTAAAACTAAATTAAAGCAATTATAAATAATTTTAACATAGCTAATTATATTTTCTACAGAAACTATAAGAAATTTGCAAACGAACAAAAAAAGAATCACCTAAAATATTAAGTAGAATAAAAGATATGAATTTTTAAAATCTGAAACTATTCTGTTAAAACAGAAAAACGAAAATAAAGAAAAAAGGCTAAATGGGCCTAACTAACGCACTACACGTAATATAACTAAAACGGGCCTAGGGTTAAACGAATCGGGCCGGTACTAAAAATAAAACCCTAACTTAAAATAAACCGAACTAACCGGCCGAACTGGTTTATATAAAGAACTTACCCCTTGGTGGTGTTCTAATCTCGCTGCTCACGCGAGATCGGACGGCGGGGCGAAGTCCGTGGCTTACCGGAGTTGGACGGCGGGCGCGGCGGGCGGCGAAAAGGCAGCGTCTCCGGTGGTCGGGGCGTCGGCGGAGTGGTCCGGCGGTCTTGAGGCGACGAGGGGGGTTCTGGTGGAGTCGGTGGAGCTCGGGGTGGGCTAGGGCGTCGGCGGCGAGGCAAATGGCGGCGGTGGTGCTCTCGGGCTCCGGCGAGCGCGTGAGGAGAGAGGAGAGGGTCCGGCGAGGGGCGAGGGGGGGGGGGAATGGGGTGCGGGAGGGGTTTATAGGGCGGGTACTGCTTGGACGAGGGGCAACCGGGCGGATCGAATCCGAATCCTTCGGGATCCGGCGAGCGCGGCGCTGATGAGGTGGCGTGGGCGGGGTTGACGACGGGTGGGGTCCACTTGTCGGCGACGGCGGAGCGGGCGCTGGTCGGTTGACCGAGCCGGCCGATTCGGTCTTGGGCTAGGGCGCCGGCGCAGTGGGCCGCTCATTCGGCGCGATCGGGCCGCATGGTCGGCGCGCGCTGGGGCGGCCGGTGGGCCGCCTGGGCTGTTGGTCAAGGGCAGTTGGCTGGCCGGCGCCCAGGGGTTTTCCTTTTCTATTTTATTTTTTTGAAAATAAAAACAGAGTTATAAAATATAAAATATAAATATTTTATATAGGACATATATATACCAAAATGATCAGGGGAATATTCCCTATCATTTGAACATTTTTCCAGGGGCAAAATCCAAACTTTATAAAAATTCATTTTTTTCAAATTCAAATAAATCTCAAGTTTGAATTCAAAACTTTTGGCATTGTTTTCCTCTGATATTTTTGGAGTGTCATGTTTACTCCTCTCATACTTTTGCTCAAGTATTTATCAGGCATAGTTTTTGAAATGATTCCCACTTGCCAAAGTTTGAATTCAAATTCCAAAACTCAAAATCTTCAAACTTCAAATGCCACTCAAATTCAAACAAAATGCATAGATGCTTAGCTATAATCGTAAAACATTCCAAATAGGAAATTTGGGATGTTTCAAACCTACCACCTTAAGATGAATCTAGCCCTCGAGATTTGGGTTGGCTAGCAAATAGGTGCGGTGGTCTCAAGAAGGTCTTCTTCTCGCCCCTGTGGCTTCTTCCTCGAGTGGTGACTCCACAGACCTTGCAAAACTTGATGAACTTGTCTGCGGGTGACTCGCTCGCAGTCTCGAGTATTCGGACGGGTTTCTCCTTAGAAGTCGATCATTGTCGAGCTGTATGGCCTCTAGGGCACCGTGTCTCTCAACGGAATATCGCCATGTCGGCATGACACTTCTTCACCGAGAGACATGGAAGACATCATGAACTCCGGACAATCCTTCCGCAATTCCAACTTGTAAGCAACTTCTCCACGACGCTCGAGGATTTTGTAGGGCCAATGAATCGGGTGCTAACTTTCCTTTGACACCAAACCTCTTGATTCCACGGTGGGGACACACGAAGATATGCTCGATCTCCGCTTCGTAAGTTACTTCCTTGCGCATCGTCGGCATAACTCTTCTGTCTCGATTGTGCTATCTTGAGTCTATCCCGAATCAACTTGACTTTCTTCGAATCTCGATAAGATCGGAACCGAAAAGTGATCGATCTCCAACACCATCCCACAACAATGGTGTTCTGCACCTCCTTCCGTATAGAGCTTGAAGGGGCCATCTTCAGATCGATTGATAATCTGTTGTTGTATGAGAACTCGTATGGCAAATTATCATCCCAGCTAGACCCATAGTCTAGCACACAAGCTCTCAACATGTCCTCCGAATCTGGTTGACTCTCTCGGTCTGTCCATCTGTCATGGGTGAAAAGCTGATCAACTCCAGCCTCGCACTCCAAAGTTTCATGCAACTGATTCCAAAACTTTGAGGTAAACTGTGTTCCTCTATCCGACACGATACTCCTCGAACTCCATGCGCATATACGATCCTGGTCATGTATATCTTGGCCAACTTAGCACTGGTATATGTAGTCTTCACGGAATGAAGTGAGCTACCTTGGTGAAACGATCAACCACTACCCAGATGGAATCATAACCTGAACGAGTCCTGGGTAATCCCGTGATAAAATCCATTCCAAGTTTTTCCCATTTCCAATCGGAATCGCAAAGGTTGAAGTAACCCTGCTGGCTTCGATGTTCTGCCTTTACTGCTGACAAACATCGCATATCGCTACGCACTCGGCAATATCCTTCTTCATACCGCCCACCGTAAACTTTCCTTCAAATCCGGTACATCTTGGTGTTACGGGGTGAATCGAGTACGGTGAATCATGAGCCTCCTGAAGAATTAGCTTTCTGAGTTCGGGATCATTGGGCACATAAATACGATCCTCGAACCATATAGTGCCGTGGTCATCCTTACGGAATCCTTTAGCTTTTCCTTCATTCATCTTCTGCTTTATCTCATCAATTTCCTTGTCCGACTTACGGCTTCACGAATCCTTTCGCCAAAGTGGACTGAACTTCCAAAGTTGCAACATATCCTCTCGAACTATCTCCACGGAGATCTCTCGAGGTCATCGACTAACTCCTGGGTAATCCTCCTGCTGTAAGAGTATTCACATAACTCTTACGGCTCAAAGCATCTGCTACAACATTAGCTTTACCGGGTGGTAATGCAATCTCATGTCATAGTCCTTGATTAACTCTAGCCATCTCCTCTCGCTCGAGGTTCAACTCTTTTATGTGAAAATATACTTCAAGCTCTTGTGATCTGTAAACATCACAACGGTTTCGGCGAGGAAATGTCTCTGTGTCTTGAGTGCATGCACTACGGTGCTAACTCCAAATCATGTGTGGCATAATTCATCTCGTGTGGTCGTAGCTGTCTGGAGATATAAGCTACAACTTTTCCTTCCTGCATGAGCACTCCTCCGAGTCCTTGACGAGAAGCGTCACAATAAACCTAGTAATCCTTGTGTATGTCCGGCAAAATCAATCGGGCTGTGACCAAACGTTTCTTCAATTCCTGAAAACTGGCTTCACAATCCTCGGTCCAAATGTACTTGGCTTCCTTCTTCAACAGCTCACCATGGGCTTGGCAATCTTCGAGAATTCTCAATGAACATCCGATAATATCCTGCGAGTCCGAGAAAACTGCGGATCTCCTTGATCGAGGTGGGCGATCGCCAATCGGTGATCGATTCAACCTTGGCGGGTCAACTGCTATTCCTTCTCCTGAAATAACATGTCCGAGGAATCCAACTTCCTTCAGCCAAAATTCACATTTGCTGAACTTGGCATACAACTGATGTTCTCAAGTTTCTCCGTAACTAGACGCAAATGTTCCTTATGCTCTTCCTCGCTCTTGGAGAAAATCAGTATATCATCGATGAACACCACGACAAACTTGTCCGGATATTCCATAAATACCTTGTTCATCAAATTCATGAAGTATGCAGGAGCATTAGTCAATCCAAATGACATGACGGTATACTCATATAAACCATACCTGGTGGTGAATGCTGTTTTGGGTATATCCTTTTGACGGATCTTCAACTGATGATACCCTGATCGAAGATCGATCTTGGAGAATACCTTGGCTCCAACTAGCTGATCAAACAGATCGTTAATCATCGGCAGAGGGTACTTGTTCTTGATGGTCACCTCGTTTAGTGAA
This sequence comes from Aegilops longissima, assembly GCA_021605205.1. Lineage (NCBI taxonomy): Eukaryota > Viridiplantae > Streptophyta > Magnoliopsida > Poales > Poaceae > Aegilops > Aegilops longissima. The sequence continues at coordinate 111,256,650 of CM038679.1, read as the reverse complement.
CGATAATCCACAACCATCCTCAAGGTTCCATCCTTCTTCTCTACCAAAAGAACTGGGGCTCCCCAAGGTGATGAGCTTGGCCGAATATATCCTTTCTCCAATAACTCATTAATTTGGTCCTTGATCTCTTTCAATTCGTTCGGAGGCATCCGATAAGGTCTCTTGGATATTGGGGCTGTGCCGCAATAACTCAATCAGAAATTCAATGTCCTGTCGGTGGCATTCTGTAATTCCTCCGAAACACATCGGAAAATCTTGCACCATCGGCACTTCCTCCCGAACAACTCCCGTGAGGGAATTCACCGATTCTTCATCCGCTACGCCTGGATACATACTTGATCCTCTTCCGCCTGTGGTGGTCAGCAGAATAGACTTGCGGGCACAGTCTATGTTTCCTTCAAACTTCGTCAACCAATCCATGCCTAGGATTACATCCAAGGTCTGGGTTTCCAACACTATGAGGTCTGCGGGAAATTTATGGTTTCCAATGTTGAGGGTTGCATGACAGCCTAAACCTGCCATCATTTCTCCTCTCGCGAATCGACGCGAAGGGGGTTTCTAAGGGTTTTAGTGGGCAACCCGTACTTTTCCACAACTACCCTTGATATGAATGAATGCGCTGCACCGTAATCAAAGAGTACCAAAACTGAATGTGAATTCAATAAAAACTTACCAACCACAATTGTTCCGCTGATCATAGACGTCCTCCACGTCAATGTGGTTCACCTGAGCACGAGGGAAAGGGTTGGGCTTCTTCGCTGAGCTTACATTGCCATTTCCATTCCTTTGCTTGGCCTCTGGGCAGTCGGTGGCATAGTGCCCTGTTTTCTGGCACTTGAAGCAGGTGATGTGGCTCAGATCCTTCGGAGCCGGGGCAGAACGATGCTGGTTTCCATTACCGTTTCCATTGCCATTGCCATTGCCTGGCCTGTTGTCCTGGTTGTGGTTGTTCCCATTGCCTCCATGGTTATGTCCCCCATGGTTGTGATGGGTATGCCCTCCTGAGTATGGGGCATATCGGGGCTTCTGCTGAGCTCCTGAGTTGTGCTTCCCCTGGTTGTACTTCCGCTTTCGGCTTTCAATCTGCTGCTGCTTGCCTTCAAGTATGATGGCCTTGTCTACCAGCTGCTGGTAGTTGGCGAAAGTAGCCACCATAAGCTGCATTCCCAGCTCGTCATTGAGTCCTTCGAGAAACTTCTCCTGCTTTGTGGCATCTGTGGCCACATCATCCGGGGCATAGCGAGCTAACTTGCTGAACTCATCCACGTACTGTGCCACAGTACGGTTCCCCTGGCGTAAGTTGCGGAACTCACGCTTCTTCGGACTCATGGCTCTAGCTGAAACATGAGCGGTGCGGAAAGCCTGCTGGAACTGATCCCATGTGATGGTGCCGATGGGATAAGTGGCGTGTAGTTCTCCCACCAAGAAGCTGCAGGTCCATCAAGTTGATGTGCGCAAAGCGCACCTTCTCGCGTCGCTGCACCCAACAGTGATTAACTCTTCCGATCTTGCGGAGCCAATCGCCGCCACAATCGCCAAGGTCTGCTTGAGAACACCGCGGATTCAGCCTCGTGAATCGAGTCAAGTTGTCAACAGGGGTGGTGGTGGCGGTGGATTGTTGTTGTTGTTCGTTCGATGAGCATCTGCATGATGGCATTCTCTGCTGAGCAACCGGGTGAGCTCCGCGGGAAGTTGAGACCGGGTCACGCCTCGGAGGCATCTGGTGTTTTGGAGTGGATGAGAAAATTAGAATAGAACAATGGTCTAATGAGAAATAACACTACCCATATGAATGCACAATCATAAACACACCAATCATTTATTCATTCCACTCAAACATGGTTCAATCTCGATTACAAAAGCTCACGACTAAATCGAAAATAACGACCTAACTGATCGATTTAAAAAGTAAAATAACATGGTGGTCGACTAAAAGTCTTCATCAATAATCCTGGCGGCCCTTCAGTGCGATGTCCTCCGTGTGGTGTCCTCTGCTGTGGCGCCTCCTCTTGCGGCTTCCTCCAAAGGAACTCCCTTCATAATCCTGATCATTGCTCACGAGAGGTCCATCATCTCCACTCGGAAAAGATCCTCTCCCAAGTCCATCTTTTCCTCAATTGCGGCGAAGCTTCATCTTCGGTCGTCGACTCTCTCCATGAAGTCCGCGACTTCTTCCTCATGGTTAAGGAAGTCTGCGCGTGCCTTCTCCTCCAGCCCAGTTCACGGAACAATAGCCTCCTGTACCTTCGAGTTACGGCGAGTCCGGATCTCCGCTTCGAGGAGACACTCCAAGTCCTGGACATAAGAGAGAATGGAGTCGCCCTCCACGGTGCGGATGATATCTCCATTCCTCGCTCTGCGAGAAACCATGGCGAGGTCTCGATGGATCGAGCTCGCCCTCGTGCTCTTCTCGGAGATGTCCAAGTGCACGATAGATCGCCATGTCCTTCCGAGGATCCAGCTGAAGTCGGTGAACTCAAAGTCAATTGGCTCAGATGTCCTCCGAAGGTTCTCCACGAATGTGCACCTCGATCCTGAGCGGTATCCGCCGGAAGTGCATTGGTTGGCTTCCGTGATCGAGGGCGAGCAATCTTCAGCTTCTTCACCATCTGGACCAGCTTCTGCCAAGGGCATCGCCTCATCGGGCCGGCAAAACTCCGTAGCAAAACCGGGTGAACTCGACGCCATCTAGAATGTTGAAAATCGGAGAGGAGTCGAATTGAACATGGGAGAATTACGGAATGATAAGGATATAAAGTAAATAGTCTCTTCCTATGGCTTTCCGATCCTAGGGTTTACGATCCTACGGTCAACAGTGTGCTCGATACCATCTCTGAGCGACCGACCCAAAATCGGTCAAATCTTCGTGTCCGTACCATCCCAAGATCGTCTTTGGTACTCACAAGACATCGATGAAATAATCAAAGTTCAATCACACCTGAATTCATTACACGATTCTCATATAGAGTCTTTATTACAATAGAATAAATTCAGCCAAAGGCCAACTCATGAGAAATAAACTACTAAAGCTGCGGAAGCGTAGACGAAATAGCGAGTCCATCCGACTCCATAGGGCAATCGCCAAGCGCGGAGCGTAGCCTCACTCCTGATCGGAATAAATCTCTGCAACATAAGACGTTGCAGCCGTGTAGGTCAGCTTTTTTGAATAAGCTGGCAAGTCATGAAGAGAATAACAATAAAAATGACTATCACTATATGCATTTTGGCTGTGGGGCTCTAAGTTTCATCATTTTGCGAAAAGCCAATTTTCTCCTACTACAGTGGACTTGTTTGCAAATACTACAAAATTGTTGGTAGTTATTGAGATGGTTCCGCCAACCAATGTCTCATTCCCAAATTATTAAGTCTTAACCTCTCAAATTAATTTATTAGTTTTAGTGTTGAGATTTCCGAATACTTCCAAGTTCCAGAGGCTCAAATTGTCCGTAACCGGGGACACGGCTAATCGATTAGATCTTTAACTCGCAGAGGTTTATGACTTTACCCGCAAGAATCATTCCTCCTTTTAAGTCTTCGCACTTCATGGTGTTTGAAGACGGACGAATGAAACAGGTCTTCCAAAGAGTTCTTCCGCTACCGCCGTACCCATCCAATCCTACCGCTCTTCTACATCTCGTAGTACCGTCCCAGCCAGCGTCACAACTAGGGTTGACCCAGCCAGAGCCCATAATGGCTTGCGGCTGCATGTAAGCTTCCGTCAATGGGGCATCCATCCGCCTCTTCGTGGCTGGGTGAAGCTTTCCGCAAGATGTCATGGCACTTCTCCATGCATCCCGCCAACCACTGGGTTCTCCAGGTGCCCACAACCGCCTCCACCTAGTAGTGAATTTCAAGTCCATCTTGATCATTGAAGTTCATGGGGTTGTCATCATTTTGACTCTCACATCTTGCTTATGAATTCACTCAACCAATCCCGCTTCTGAGCATAGCCAAAGTAAACTACTTCGTCCGGCCATGGTAACAATGGGAATTGGTTCATCCTACCACATGATACTACTCAAGATTAATAACTTCAAAATTTCACCTCATCGCATGCATGGTGGGGAGGTATAACACTAATGCAATAAAATCATAGGTATTGAAAGAACATGATCAATACTTGCCTTGCTGACGATCTTCGTAAGCTAAGGACTCGTAGTAGCAAGCTTCGCACTCCGGAAATTCTACCGAGACAAACAATAATCACAATAAGCATATAGCATATGATCACTTAACACAATAGCATAGTAACATAACACACCAAAACAAACGAATCAAAACCCAAAGAAAAACTCAAAGAAAACCAACTCAAAGTTTTCCTACTTCAAGCAATAACTAAAAATAGTTTTACATAACAAAAATTTTCTTAATATAACCTAACCATGGGTTTAGGTTAACTTAACAGAAAAGAATGCATTAAGCAACTAGGAGCAAAAAGAATCAATTTAAAATCTATTATGAAACTCCTATTAGGCCTAATTCAATTTCTATTAAGAAAAATAAAATAAAAGTTTTATTTATTATAAATAAAAGTTCATGCTATAAAGTGACAGAAACTAACCTAGAATAATCAATCACATGTTAAAAATAAATTTATTTGCTAATTAAAATAATAGGAAAACAGTAGTTAATTAATTAATTAAGAATAACAAGATTCTGATTAAAACTATTTTTTATAAATCCTAAAATGCCCAAATCAATTCCTATGGTTTGGCAATGTCAAAACAAAGTTGGGACAAAAGGAATCATATAAAAATAATTTTCCTAACTCATGTTATAACAGATTTACTATTCTGACTAAAACTAAATTAAAGCAATTATAAATAATTTTAACATAGCTAATTATATTTTCTACAGAAACTATAAGAAATTTGCAAACCAACAAAAAAAAGAATCACCTAAAATATTAAGTAGAATAAAAGATATGAATTTTTAAAATCTGAAACTATTCTGTTAAAACAGAAAAACAAAAATAAAGAAAAAAGGCTAAATGGGCCTAACTAACGCACTGCGCGTAATATAACTAAAACGCGGTACTAAAAATAAAACCCTAACTTAAAAATAAACCGTAACGAACCGGGCCGAACCGGGTTTATATAAAGAACTTATTCTTCGGGTGTTCTAATCTCACGCCGCTCACGCGAGATTGACGGCGGGGCGAAGTCCGGGCTTACCGGAGTTGGACGGCGGCGGCGGCTCGGGCGGCGAAAAGGCCGGCGTCTCGGTGGTCGGGAGCGTCGGCGGAGTGGTCCGCGGTGCGGGGCGACGAGGGGGGTCTGTGGAGTTGGTGGAGCTCGGGGTGGGCTAGGGCGTCGGCGAGGCAATTATGGCGGTAGTGTTTCGGGCTCCGTGAGCGCGGAGGAGAGAGAGAGAGGGTCCGCGAGGGGCGAGGGGGGAATGGTGTGCGGGAGGGTTTTATAGGGCGGGGTACTGCTTGGACGAGGGGCAATCGGGGCGGATCAATCCGGATCCTTCGGATCCGGCGAGCGGCGCGGGGCGAGGTGGCGTCTGTGAGGGGTTGACCACGGGTGGGGTCCACCTGTCGGCGACGGCGGAGCGGGCGCTGGTCGGTTGACCGAGCCGGGCCGATTCGGTCTGGGCTAGGGCGCTGGCGCAGCTGGGCTGTCGGTGGCCAGCGCTGGCTGGCCGGTCGGTGGGCCGCCTGGGTCATTGGCTGGGCGGTTGGTTCGGCCGGGCGCCTGTGGTTTTCCTTTTCTATTTTATTTTTTGAAAATAAAACAGAGTTATAAAATATAAAATATAAATATTTTATATAGGACATATATATACCAAAATGATCAGGGAATATTCCTATCATTTGAACATTTTCCAGGCAAAATCCAAACTTCATAAAATTCATTTTTTTCAAATTCAAATAAATCTCAAGTTTGAATTCAAAACTTTTGGCATTGTTTTCCTCTGATATTTTTGGAGTGTCATGTTTACTCCTCTCATACTTTTGCTCAAGTATTTATCAGGCATAGTTTTTGAAATGATTCCCACTTGCCAAAGTTTGAATTCAAATTCCAAAACTCAAAATCTTCTAAAACTTCAAATGCCACTCAAATTCAAACAGAATGCATAGATGCTTAGCTATAATTGTAAAACATTCCAAATAGGAAATTTGGGATGTTACACTTCTCTTGCGAGTGTCCTTGTGGAGGGTACCTTCGGGCAGGTCTATGACCTTACCCCAGGTACATGACTTCATCATTAGCCCCCGAATGGATCGAGGTTTGAGTGAGGAAGGAGTTGATAATCTTTCCGACCTGTTCTTCGTGTTGCAAGTGTGTCTTACTCTGGATCAGCGACCTTTTAGTGATGGCATCAACTTCTCTTTCAGTCGCCTTGATCCATTTTTCACATTTGTCGAGTGAACTCTGTGAACTTGAGGATTTCCGAGCGACGGATCGGAGGAAATCTGCTATCTGACGAGTTGCTCTGCGGTTAGCGGATTTCGCGGGATCCGAATTTTGGGAAGCGCGCGAAGCGGAGAAAACTGCGGCACTCGGATGGGATAAGACGATGACGCCTCGATCTTCCTGCCGCATTTTTCGCCACGTATCGGGTGCATGCCTGTTGCGGGATTTGACGGGATTGCTTGGGCCTACCGGTCAGCCACTCGGAAGCAACCCCATATAAAGCGTCGGACAGGGTATTTTGAATAGTGCGACCCCAATCTTCTCCTCCCTCCGCCTCCAAACCTTCTCGCTGCGCTCTTAGTGTGTCCAGCGCCGCAGCTCAGTACTTGCTTCGCCGGCGACCATGGTGAAGGAGAAGACCGCAGCCTCGAACGGGTGAAGAAGGCGGCGGCGAAGGCCAAGGGAGAGCGCCATCGGGCGGATCCTCTTCGCGGTCCAAACTGCCGCAATGCTGGGTCCAAGGAGATTGGATCTGCTCGACCATCACCGAGAAGGACCTCACCGATCTGGCCAATGAAGGACTGATCCCCCATGGGTCGGCGAGGCTTCCGGGGACGGAGTGGGAACCGCAGCCCGAAGAGGGTGAGTGCGTTCTCCTGGCCACCCACGTAGATCGGGGATTTTCTCTACCGCCGACTCCTTTTTTCCGGGGGTTTCTGAACTTTTTTGGAGCGCAACTCCATCATTTCACTCCCAACTCCATTGTCTACCTTGCTACTTTCATTTCATTATGCGAGAACCTCTTGGGTTGTCGACCGCACTGGGGTCTCTTCAAGCACATATTCACCTGTCGCTCTCATACGGTGAAGAAAACGAACCCGAATGATGAGAGAACCCAAGTAATCCAGATGTGTGGGGGACTCAGGGTCCAGATGAGGGGGAAGAGCGCCTTTCCGGCTATGACTCTCGCTGACTCGGTTAGAGGGTGGCAGTCGACCTGGTTCTACTGCCAAGACCAGCCGGCGCCGGGGCAGTCGACTGGGCTCCCTCCTTTCTCCATGAGTCGAGTGAACAAGCCATCTTCCCTAAAGGTGTTACCAGAGGAGAAGGCCCAAGTAAAGTTGCTGATGGAGCGCGTAGTCCAGCTTATTCGCGATGGGGTGACCGACATGGATCTCCTGGAGGTTTTCCTCCGACGGCGTATTCAGCCACTCCAATACCAAGGTCATCCGATGTGGATGTACTCTGGTACGGATGATACCACTCGGGTCCATCCAGAAGAGGTCGATGACGCCACGTTGGAGAAGTGGATGACTGCCATCACAGGAAACAAAGATAACCCTCGTGGAGCTAGGAGGATTCCACCACTCGACCAGACATACGAAGTAGACAAAGTACAACCACTTATCTTCGACTGTGATTCAGCTGCATTCATTCTGTTTAGATGCCAATTCGTCGACTGACTTTCACCTTGTTTTGTTGTCTTCTAGGTCACCACTGAGATGTACTCGATGCCCAACGGGGTGCAGGAAATAGTCGAAGAAGAAGAAGGAAGTGGAGGTGAAAGTCAGGAGGAATGGGAGTCCAACGGCGAGGAGGATGAGGAGGATGACAGCTCTGATGAAGAGGAGGAGGTGGAGGAAGAGGAGGAAAACGTCGATCCTCCTCGCTCGGAGGGAAGGTCCAAGTTGACGCATGACCCGGCGGCCGGGCGCGGTAAAGCTGTTGTGCCCACTCGGCAGTCGATGAAGCGACCCAGGACAACTTCCCCTGCACTGACTGAGAAACCGCCGAAGCAACCTCGAGCAACATCGTCAAAGCCGGCGAAGGCTCTGCCCAAGATGCGGATGGTCATCCCCACCATCTCCGGGTAACCAACAGAACCTTGTATTTCCTTATTCCACATGAGTGAACTTTTGGTCGACTTGATGACTGATCAGCCGATTCTTGAAATCTACAGTGCCGCAACCTCCGAGACTTCAGCCAAGCACGAAGATCAAGAAATGGAGGATGCTGCCACCTCCAACCTTGGTATGATCTCTGAGGTTTCGCTTTAGTCGATTGGACTTCCGCCTCACGTCATTGATCTCCCCGATGATGACGAGGAAGCGCCATTGAGGAAGAGGAAGAGCAAGAGAGTGCCTGCTGGCAAGGCTGCTCCAACGCGGTGATTCCCGAGACGCTGATTTCGAGGATGCAACCCCACTCGGCTTCGTGTCTTCATTGCATCACCGACGAAAGTGCCCAACCCACTTCGTCGAGTGCTGATCCACCATCTCTCTTTGCTATACACCACGTCCCGGAAGACCAAGTGAGTGCTGCTAAGGAGGCCATACGCCAGGCAGGGATCATGATGGAGCAAGTGAAAGCGGTCCGAGAGGCTAGCCAGGCGGCCTATGATGCTAGTTCAGCTCTCCAGAGCAATGTCCAAGTAAGTCTATCGTTGCTTGCTTTGTTAGGATATGCTACCTAAAACTGCTTCCTTCTGGAGATTTCCATATCTGTACACCCACTGGGTGGGTGTGTCGATTGAATTTTTGTGGGGGCACGCTGAGTGCACCCATCGGTGTAGTCCCCGAGATTATGGTCGATCGCGCAAATCGGCTATAGTCTTTATGCTGTGAACTTCTTCACTCGACCTGGACGGACCAAGTCGAATGGAACCGAAAAACCGGTGGGGGCACGCTAAGTGCACCCACTGGGTGTAGTCCCCGAGACTATGGTCGACTGCGTGCAGTCGACTATAGTCTAAAGAACTGTGTGTTTTTTTGGGTCGACTGGTCGAACCAAATTGGTAAAACCAGTGGGGGCACGCTGAGTGAACCCGCTGGGTGTAGTCCCCGAGACTACTGTCGAATGTTTTGATTCGACTGTAGTCTTAGAAATGCTACTATTTTTCCTTAATCACTCGGAAGTGATCTGTCTTTGATGTCTTTCGTTGGTTGACTCTTTGTAGAAATCTTGCGAGCTTGTGGCTCGCTATATCGAAGTTAGAGAACAAACAGATCCAGCTCAACCTCGATTTGAAGCTTGCTCAGAGAATTTGCGTATGCAAAGGATGAAGCAAAAGGTATGGCTGTGAGAACTTTTGACGACTGCCTTTGTTTTTCTGTTCATTCTCAACTCGTTCTCATTGTTGTTTTGCGATAAACTGGAAGAGACTTTGAAGAAGAAGGACCTTGACCTTGCAGAAGCACGTATATGCGACTTTGGAGAAAACAAAGCTCATTGAAGAGAAGCTTGCCTCACCGACAAACTTGAAGATGAAAATGCCAAGTTGAAAGTCAGCTCTTGACGCTGCTAACAAGGAAGTTAGTCGATCAAGAATGACAAGATTGCTCTGTCGACAAGGCTGGCTAACCAAGGGAAGCGAAATGACACGAGATTTATCTTGAGGACTTGCCAAGAAGCTGTTTCTCATGCTTGAAGGTAATCTCTTTTACCCGATTGTCTTGCTATCACCGCTCATCACATGATCATTATTTTGAGTCCGAGCTGTGTTTTCAGAATTCTGTCAAAACTTCAAGAAGAAACCAATCAGTGGAAACCAGCTTGGACCCCATCAACTCTCCCGTGAAGGACGGTTGCTATGAATGTGCTCCGATTGAGTCTCGCGTTGCTAGCGTGGTGGATTATCTTGCTCGACCGAAAGTTGCGAGGTCGCGGATCGACTCAACTCTCTCGCCAGATCGACGCCTGAATGACCTTGAATCTCGATGACTCGATCAATGATATTCCAAGTCGAGTGCAAGAATGGGAAAAGTCTTACGCGGTGTGGTGCTGATGTTGCTCTATCTCTGGTTCGTGTCCACCGCAAGGAAGCGCAAGAGGACAAGCTGGTGTCTCTCAAGGTTGCCAACACCAGGAAGCACGACTTCGATCTTTCATGGAGACTTTCATCGCTGCTGCTACCCGTATTGCCGACGGAATCGACCTCGACCAGTTTGTAGCACCTTCCAGTCCTCCGCCGGAGGAGTAAAAAACTTCTAAGTCCCACCTTAAATTTGCCTCGGAATGCCGAGTGGTTTTGTAACCGATAACTTTAACAGCTTAACGCTCGAGCACCTTTGGATCCGTGGGGACGCTTATCCCAACTTGATTTATCCTTTAACATTCTTTGTTTGCCTTCAAGAGAACTTTATTCCTCATTCGGAAGATATTCCGTTGAAACTCCAGTCGGCTTGTGCTTCATCTGTCCTGCAGGAAGAGATGGAACACAGACTGCGACTGACCTCGTCGTCCTTGCGGATTGGGATGAACCGCATGTTGTACTTATGGCGAAGCTCCGAAGGAGGAGGTAGCAGTCGACCTGCACCTCGTCGTCCTTGCGGATTGGGATGGACCGCACGATGTACTTGTGGCGAAGCTCCGAAGGAGAAGGTAACAGTCGACCTGCACCTCATCGTCCTTGCGGATTGGGATGAATTCCTTACTTAGGCGAGCACTGGGCCGCAGCTAAGCCTCCGAGTGTGAGGTTTGCTCTCCACTCGGTAGGATTTTTATTACTTAGGCGAGCACTGGGCTGCAGCTAAGCCTCCGAGTGGGAGGTTTGCTCTCCACTCGGTAGGATTTCTATTACTTAGGCGAGCACTGGGCTGCAGCTAAGCCCCCAAGTGGGAGGTTTGCTCTCCACTCGGTAGGATTTCTATTACTTAGGCGAGCACTGGGCTGCAGCTAAGCCCCCGAGTGGGAGGTTTGCTCACCACTCGGTAGGATTTCTATTGCCTAGGTGAGCACTGGGCTGCCGCTAAGCCTCCGAGTGGGAGGTTTGCTCACCACTCGGTAGGATTTCTATTACTTAGGCGAGCACTGGGCTGCAGCTAAGCCCCCGAGTGGGAGGTTTGCTCTCTAGTCGGTAGGATTTTTGTAGCTTTGAAGGAGGAGGTGACAGTCAACCTGCACCTCATCGTCCTTGCGACTTTCATTATTTTGGATGTTAAGGCGAATCCTTGGGCTGTTGCAAGCTCCCGAGTGAGAGGCTGGCTCACCACTCGGTAGGATTTGAATACTTAGGCGAGTACTTGGACTGCAGCTAAGCCCCCGAGTGGGAGGCTGGCTCGCCACTCGGTAGGATTTTAAATACTTAGGCGAGTACTTGGACTGCAGCTAAGCCTCCGAGTGGGAGGCTGGCTCACCACTCGGTAGGATTTTGAATACTTAGGCGAGTACTTGGACTGCAGCTAAGCCCCCGAGTGGGAGACTGGCTCGCCACTCGGTAGGATTTTGAATACTTAGGCGAGTACTTGGACTGCAGCTAAGCCCCTGAATGGGAGACTGGCTCGCCACTCGGTAGGATTTTGAATACTTAGGCGAAGCAGATTCGCAGCTAAGCCCCCGAGTGAGAGACTGGCTCGCCACTCGGAAAGGATTTTTTTTACAAACTTAGGCGAAGCGGATTCACTACTAAGCCACCCACTGGGGGAAATTTCAACAAAAAGTAATAACAATCACTGGGAAACTTATAACATTCTTGTCTTAGATAAACAAACTACAAAAGTACTTTTATTACATCTCAACCGAGTGAGTATTAAGTGTAAAAGGGGCGGAGCAGCTCCACGTTCCAAGCTCGAGGCTCGTCGATCTGGCGATCAACGTTGTAGAGATGATATGCTCCGTTGTGGAGAACTCTCGTGACGATGAAGGGACCTTCCCAAGTGGGAGCGAGCTTGTGTGGTTTCTGTTGATCCACTCGGAGGACCAAATCTCCCTCTTGGAAGGCTCGACTCTTCACATTTCGGCATGGAATCGGCGCAAGTCTTGCTGATAGATAGTCGAGCGGATCAGGCCATCTCTCTCTCCTCTTCCAAGAGGTCAACTGCATCTTGTCGGGCTTGTTCCGCTTCTTCTTCAGAGTATAGTTCGACCCGAGCCGCATTGTGAAGCAGGTCACTCGGCAGAACTGCTTCAGCTCCATAGACCAGGAAGAATGGAGTTCTCCCAGTCGACCGATTAGGATTGGTCCTCAATCCCCAAAGAACTGATGGAAGTTCGTCGACCCAAGCTCCTGCTGCGTGCTTGAGATCACGCATCAGCCGTGGTTTCAGCCCTTTGAGAATGAGGCCGTTTGCACGCTCTGCTTGTCCATTCGACTGAGGATGAGCAACTGAAGCATAGTCGACCCACGTGCCTCGAGAGGCGCGAAGGCTTTGAACTTGTCATTATCGAAGTTTGACCCATTGTCGGTGATGATGCTATGAACTCCATATCTGAATATCAACTCTCGATGAAACCGATAGCGGTGCATGCATCGAGGTTCTTGATGGGCTTGGCTTCGATCCACTTGGTGAACTTGTCGACTGCTACTAGCAAATGAGTGAAGCCGCTTCTGCCAGTTCTCAGCGGTCCAATCATGTCTAATCCCCAAACAGCAAAGGGCCAGAAGAGTGGAATGGTCTTCAAGGCTGAGGCGGGCTTGTGTGACATGTTGGAATAGCACTTGTCGACTATTTCTTTTGCCATTTCATTTGCTTTCGGCCAGTAAAATCCCGCTCGGTATGCTTTAGCCACAATGGTCCGAGAGGACGCATGATGGCCACAGGTCCCCGAGTGGGTATCCTCAAGAATTATCTCGACCTTCTTCCGGCGTGATACACTTCGGCCGACTCGATCGCGCTTTCTCCGTAAAATTGTCCTTGATCACTTTGTAAAGGCCTTGGATCGACGGACGATCTGTCGAGCCTCTTCTTCATTCTCTGGAGCTCTTTCCTTAGGATATATGCGATGTACGGCACTGTCCAGTCGGGAGTGATGACCACAACTTCCATAATCAGGTTGACCACGGCTAGGACCTCAACTTCCGTCGGATCATTGGCACTCTTTTGCTGCGGGGCTTCTTCCGTGAAAGGATCCTCCTGCACTGATGGTGCATGAATGTGTTCCAAAAATACATTACTGGGAATGGCTTCCCTCTTGGACCCTATCTTCGCCAAATCATCCGCAGCTTGATTTTTCAGTCGGGGTATATGATGAAGCTCTAACCCCTCGAATTTCTTCTCCAGCTTTCTCACTGCATTATAGTAACCTGTCATAGCTGGGCTTCTGACATCCCACTCCTTCATCACTTGATTAACAACCAGATCCGAGTCGCCGTAGACCATAAGGCGACGGATGCCGAGTGAAATGGCCATACGCAACCCATACAGGAGCGCCTCATATTCTGCTTCGTTGTTGGAAGAATCAAAGTGAATTTGGAGAACGTATTTGAGCTTATCTCCTCGGGGGGAAACCAATACAACCCCGGCACCAGAACCGTTCAGCATCTTGGAACCATCGAAAAACATAGTCCAGTGCTCCGAGTGAACTTGAGTTGGAAGCTGCTGTTCAGTCCACTCGGCGAGGAAGTCTGCTATTGCTTGGGACTTGATGGCTTTCTTTGCCTCAAATTTGATATCAAGGGGAAGGAGTTCAATCGCCCATTTAGCCACTCGACCAGTTGCATCTCTGTTATGAAGAATTTCCGATAATGGGGCGTCGCTGACGACTGTAATGGAATGATCAGAGAAATAATGAGCAACCTTCTTTGTGGTCATATAAATCCCATAAACAAGCTTCTGATAGTGAGGGTATCTTTGCTTTGATGGGGTCAGCACTTCAGAAAGATAATAAACTGGGCGTTGAACTTTGAAGGCTTTTCCTTATTCTTCCCGCTCGACCATAAGCACGGTACTGACGACCTGTCCAGTGGCTGCAATGTAAAGCAACAAAGGCTCTTTGCTGATAGGAGCAGCAAGCACCGGCTGGGTGGAGAGCAGAGCTTTTAGCTCTGCAAACGCTGCATCAGCTTCTGGAGTCCACTCGAACTTGTCTGACTTCTTCATCGGTCGGTAAAGAGGCAATGCCTTTTCACCGAGGCGAGAAATGAATCGACTTAAAGCGGCCAAGCATCCGATAAGCTTACGACATCGTGCACGCACAGGCGCTTCATTCGAGATATAGTGCCAACCTTTTGAGGTTAGCATCGATTCCTCGCTCGAAGCGAAAACTGAGTAACTTTCCGCCAGGAACTCCAAATGTGCACTTTGATGGGTTAAGCTTGATATCATACCTCCTGAGATTGGCAAATGTTTCAGCAAGGTCAGTCAACAGGTCGGAACCCTTTCGTGACTTGACCACTATATCATCCATGTACGCTTCCACATTCCGACTGATTTGAGTGAGCAAACACTTCTGAATCATCCTCATGAATGTGGCTCCGGCATTCTTGAGACCGAATGGCATGGTGACATAACGAAGCACCGAATGGAGTGATGAGCGATGTTTTGATCTCATCGGGTCCATCTGAGCGGATCTGATGGTACCGGAATAGGCGTCTAAAAAGACAACCTCTCACATCCCGCAGTTGAGTCGACTATTTGGTCAATGCGAGGAAGAGGGAAATGATCCTTCGGGCAGGCCCGATTGATATGCTTGAAATCGATGCACATGCGCAACGACTTGTCCTTCTTGGGGACCATGACGACATTGGCGAGCCACTCGGAGTGGTAGATCTCTCGGATGAACTCTGCCGCTAAGAGCCGAGCCACCTCCTCGCCAATGGCCTTTCTCTTACGGGCGGACCGTCGAAGATATTCTTTAACGGTTTGAATTTTGGGTCGACTTCGTGGCGATGCTCAGCCAGCTCCACAGAACACCCAGCATGTCATCGAGCTTCCATGCAAAGATGTCCCAGTTCTCACGGAGGAACTGGAGGAGCGCTTCTTCCTATTTTGAGTCGAGTGTTGTTGAGATGTTGGTCGGAGCAGCATTGGGATCAGTCGGGTGAATGTGAACCTGTTTCGTCTCACGGTCGATTGAAATGTTGACTCCGTGGCGAGCTTCTTAGCTCGCAACAAATCACTCGGATCTGCAGTTTTCTGATACTCTTGTAGCTCTACCACTGCCAACTGAGCATCGACGATCTTAGAGCCTTTCTAGAAGCACTCTTCCGCCTTCTTCCTATTGCCCGTAATAGTGATCACGCCCTTGGGACCAGGCATCTTCAGTTTAAGATACACGTAACACGGTCGGGCCATGAAACGTGCATAAGCTGGCCTTCCCAAAATAGCGTGATAAGCGCTCTGGAAATCCACAACCTCAAAGGTCAACTTTTCCTTCCAGAAATGCTTCGAATCACCAAAAACTACGTCAAGAGCAATTTGGCCGAGTGACTCAGCCTTCTTTCCAGGAATGACTCCGTGGAAGCTCATGTTACTGGTACTGAGTTTGGACATCGGAATGCCCATCCCTTTCAACGTCGCCGCGGATAATATGTTCAAGCCACTACCACCATCCATCAGGACTTTGGTCAATCGAGTGCCTTCAACAACTGGGTCGACCAGCAATGCTTGCCTCCCAGGGGTGGCAATGTGCGTCGGGTGATCAGACTGGTCGAATGTGATGACGGTCTGGGACCATTTCATATAATTGGGAGTCGCCGGAGCGACCAAGTTCAGTTCCCGATTGATAACCTTCAATCGACTTTTGCTTTCGGCGTCGGCAAAAATCATCGAGTGGAATTGACACAGGGATATCCATCATCACCGCCATCTTTGTCCTCAACTTTGTCATTTACTTATCTTTGTCCTTGAGTTGTTTCCTTGGGCTGCTGAATCAAGAGCCGACATCGTCGAGTGGTATGTTTCGGGTAAATGAGTTTACCCTCTTCATCTTTCTTTGTATGAATATGACATGGCAAATCCAACACGTCATTTCCATCCTGGTCTTTCACCTTCTTGGGGTTCCAATGACCCTTGGGTTTCCCCTTGAACTTTCACAGGGTCACAGACCAAGGCCTCTCCGGGGCGGCTGGCTCGACTTTGCGCTACGCTTCCATTGGAATTTCCTCCGCCGCCTCATTGGCGGCGATTTATATTACCACTCGGGCCGATCCTCTTCTTCACCATTTGCATACTTGGTGGCAATCTCCATCATCCGACTCAGGGTCATATCTCGGTTCGACCAAATTTCAAACTCAACTCTCTCGTCTTGACACCTTCTTTGAAGGCCTGACGCCTAGTGATCGATACATTCTCGATGTGTGGTGCAAAGTGATCCACCTCTGGATATAATCTCTCAAAGTTTCACTCGACTTTTGCACACACGATCGCAACTCCGTCAATCCTGCTGGTGGTTTGCGAAGTTCCTCAAATGTCCTGACAAACACTCGGGCAAGATCTTACCAAGTGTAAATACTGCTGGGTGCTAACTGATTCAACCACGCCCTGGCTGAACCCTCCAACATAAGAGGCAAATGCTTCATGGCCACCTCATCATTGCCACCGCCGATCTGAACAGCCACTCGGTAATCTTCAAGCCAAGTGTCAGGCTTGGATTCACCAGTGAACTTACTGACTCCAGTCGCCAACCTGAAGTTGGGAGGAATCACTGCGGCTCGATGGCTCTGCTGAAACACTCGATCCCGAGACATGAACTCTGCTGCTGGAAGAACATCTCTATCATGGCCGTCTCGGTGAGCTCTGTTTACATCGACCAAACCTTGTGCGATAATAGATCTCGCATCAAAGCACTGGTTCCACGGGTCGACTGGAACCCTTCGCCCAACACTGTGCTGGCGTCTGTCGTCCTGCTGCCGAGGAGCGTATGATCCACCCCTTGGGGGAGGAGTGGGCACTTGTCGTCGATCGTTGCGATCGAATGGTGCTCATACTGCTCGCGGCCCTTGTACTGATCATCACGCCGGCCCCCACGTTCCTCACGCCTCGGGGGCGATCTCGGACTATGGGCCGACTGGACTGAATTCGCAGTGACGGATCGGCTGTGAATCCTGTTCTCCGACTGTGATACCACTGAGTTTTGATCTCCTGCCGCCCGGAGCAAATCTCTGATTTGCAGCAAACCTCTACCCGCCTCCGACTGGGAAGGCTGAATTGACTCTGCTATACGGGCGGCAGCTGCTAACTTCTGAATCGGAGTTTGATATACCTGAGTTGGCGGTTGAAAGAGCTGACGTCGACTGGATTCTGGAACCCTTGGTCGCGCGTGCTCGTTGAGTACTCGCTGAAGGTTCTCCAGTCGAGTGTGCTCAGCCAGGTTGGCCAAGCGCGCATCCTCCAAGGCACGAGCCTCGGGGGTTTCTCCAACGATAGGAGTGTGAAGTGCATCCATGTTCCGACGGCGAAGCTCCTCCCTCTGGAGCGAAGTGAGGGGCTCAGGCAGGTACTCTTCGTGGGCTTGCTCCGGATCGCCTCCACCGTCACCTCCATCGGTGCGGGTGAATCCGGGGGGACTGCGTGGTCCATCGACCATCAGAACCTCTGCCGCCGGGTCACTGCTATCGCATTCGGACCACGATCTCTGCGGGCCGGTCGGCAGTCGAACATGCCGTAGAGAGATTCGTCGGGCTCGATCACCGCGACTTGGGGGGTGGCCGACTAGCGGGCCACCACATGCCTCACCCACCGCTGAAGCCTCGACCGACCAGAACGCTTGCGCGGTGGGAGGCCCAGGGCGTGAAGGCGGCACGAGAGCCGACCCATCTTGGGTCGACGGTTGCCTTGAGGAGGACGCCATGCGGACACCGCTGCGAAAGTCGTCGCCCGCGGACGGGGAGCGCATCCACGTCGAGTGGAGCCTCCTGAAGCCAAGCGGAGTTGTCGGCGACGAACGTGAGTGCACCGAGACGGATCTCGTGGCCGTCAACCAGAACTCCACCTGAAACCATGATGTAGGAGGTCGAAAGAATCCCAACTTCTCCAACAAATCGCTAGAACACCTGCCCCACGGTGGGCGCCAAGCTGTCGTGGTTCTAAGTCGGCGGTAGAATGGGGGTAGGTATGGAGAGGCAAGATCCTAGCTATGGAGTAGTTGTATCGCAAGGGATTTTCGAGTTCACGCCCTTCTCGGAGGAAGTAATAGCCCTCGTCTCGGGCCGGAGGCGGTCGATTGGATTATATGCGTATGTGTTACTGAGGTGCGAACCCTTCTACCCGTGGAGGGGGGTGGCTTATATAGAGTCGCGCCAGACCCCAGCCAGCCCACGTAGCGAGAGGTTTAAGGTGCGTTAAGGCTAGGCATTCTTGTAATGCCTTACATAAAGTGTCATTAAGATCATAAAGACTATTTAACTCTGAGACCGTTTGGGCACCGAGTGGCTCTTGGACTCTGGTGGTCGAGTGGGTCTTCATGGTCGAGTGTCTTTGAATCTGTCGAGTGGAAACCTACCAGGTCGACTGGAAGGCTGCTTCTCTTGCGAGTGTCCTTGTGGAGGGTACCTTCGGATAGGTCTATGACCCTACCCCAGGTACATGACTTCATCACTGACCAATGGTGATTTTCCACGTGTAAAATCATCATTGGCTGGAGGAAACACGTGTTGGCTCACCGTTGGGACAGATGTCATCTACTCATTGGACCCAAAGCGCCTATGATACGTCAACACGTGGCATGGCCCAACAGAGGCCCATATAGGTTAGAAAGGCCAGCCCAGTCAAAGGCCCATAGTACTTACTCAGGTACTAGTGGGCCAGCCCAATAACGGCATGCTTAATAAAGGCCCATTTACGGCCTGAAGCGAGATCTGGCCCGTTAATTGTACGCCGAATATTTAGGCCCATTTACGGCCCAAAGCCAGATCTGGCCCGTTAATTGTTCGCCAAATATTTGGGCCCAATTACAGCCTAGTGACGTTTGGCCTGTTAGAGGCCCGATGTAGACATGGGCCCATTTTAGCCCGGTGTGACTTTCGGCCTGGGAATGGCCCGTGCTGCCCATGGGCCATATATGGTCCAACGGAACATCGGGCCCACTAACGGCCCGTGATAAAGGTGGCAACAGTTAAGCCCAACGTGACTTTGGGCCTGTTAAAGGCCTATCACATAATTCGGCCCGTTGATGTCTGTACTAAGCTTTCGGCCTCTTAAAGGCCCATGATATAAGTGGGCCAACTAAGGCCCGAGATATGTTTCGGCCTGGTAACAGCCCGTGAAATAATTGGGCCCAAAAAGTCCTGGTTTACATTTCAGCCTGCTGAAGGCCCGTCGACAACTAGTGAAAATTGAGGCCCAATATGCATTTTGGCCTGCTAAAGGCCCATGGTTTCATCTGGGCCGTAATAGGCCAGTACAATATTCAGCCTGTTAATGGCCCAACGCTACCTGGGCCAAACTAAGTGTTGGGTCCACAAAAGGCCCAACTAAAATATAGGCTGGTGTAAGTTGTGGGCCTCGCGCAAAGTGTGAAGGCCCCAATCATTCGGGCCCAAGAATGATGCAGGTCGGCCCAATTATGGCCCGCTAAACACCAGGCTCGTTAGAGGCGAATGTTTCGGCCCAGTCGACTACATCTGATTTTTTTTCAGATAGCGGATGATGTCAGTAACTAGTAGGAATTAAGAACAAACCTACTCTATACAATAAAGAAATTACGGCATAGTAACTAAGAATAAACCTACACTATACAATAAAGGATTTATGGTATATTACATCCACTGGGCATCAAAGTTCGCCACCAGTGATCATAAAGCGCAACGAAGAAGTAGATTACAAAAATTGGGCACCATTGCAGCGTAACAAAATAATACTGAACCGATACCACTTCCAAGACAGTTCAAGAAAGGTTAGCCTTGCGTGGGAACTGCTACGCAAGCTGCTAAGCAAGGTTGCGAGACCGGTCTAGCATGTCGGTCATAGCTTCCAGGTGTAGTTGTTTAGCGATGAGGTTCTCATTGGTGTTCTCCGCAATCTTTCTTAGATGTAGGACTTCAAGTCGAAGTTGAGTTGCAGAATGCCTTTCTGCTAGAACTTGGGACTGAAGAAGTCGAATTGATTCAGACAACGAATTCTGTGAGCTTGTCTGACCGCTAGTCTCAAGTAACTTGAATAGTGCATCAAGACAAGACTTTGGGGTTGTCTCGCTATCTTCAAGATGTTTTGCCTTGTTTGCTGCAATATATGTTGGGTTTGTCGCACAACCTTCAGCAGACTTGTGCATGCCATCAGGCATACCACCCTGAAACAAAGCAGATAGATGATAGGTTTTGCACGTGTATAAAAAAAAGATGATAACTGTGCTGTCAATTCCATCCAATTTCAAATTAGAAAATAAAGAGTAAGTTCAAAATATCAATAGCATAATTTGGCATTGTTCATAATGCGGGGAGCTTCACCACACTACTGGATTACCATGTCAACATGACAAGCATAGATGAAGGGCAAAGAAAATCATTATATCTAGTTTGGTTAATGTGCATGGCATGTTGTTCATATCACCAGCCACATCAGTAAAATAAAACATGAGATGACAAGGTGCAAACGTGGGCTGCTTCACCACACACTGGATTATAGATCCACAAAAACAAGCATACATATAGGGAGTATTGAGTAATGTTCATGGTATGAATAAGGAATTTGGTTTTACAAGTAAAACTTAGAACTTACAGTTCTTGCGAACATGCATTTTGGTAGAAACAACAAACTAAACAGCGAGAAACGATAGGGAGTATGAGAAAATTAAACAACAGTTGAGGATAAAGGCTTTAGAAGGACCGACTTACATTAACAGTTAACACCGGCTTTATAATGCCCTTCTCCATGTGAAGGAAGGATAACTCAAGAATTTCAGCACGAAATCTTCTTCATAAGCATTGTCTCATACTCTACATTTTGTAGAGAGTAATTATAGATATGATAATCTTTGGAAGGATAGAGGACAATGAAGATAAGATGCAGATTGATGCTACATAATCAACTACCAATCCCGGAAGTACAAGCATTACAGGACAAAATGTCTTGACAAGAGCAATGGGCTACACTTCCTTGGGCATTGTCATGTATTCTACTTTTTGGTAAGATTAAATATAGATCTGATCTTTTTTAGTAAATGGTGGGCGAGGGAGATAAGATGCAGAATGCTACACAATGAACCAATCCCTCTTCCCATAATACAAGAGTGTTTTGAACACTGGTGTACTGTACAAAACGTTCTTATATTATGGGACGGAGGGAGTAGCTGTTAATGTAAGTACAGTCATAGACGACGTTCAGTCCTTATAAGAGGACTACAGAGCTAAACCTCTTCAAAAGCATTGGGTTGATTCTAAATTTATGTAAGAGTCCATACGGATCTTATAATGTCCACCAAATGGACGATAACGAGGCTAACTTGTGCAGTGATGCTACATAATCAAACAGCTATGGAAGTAAGTATGGTCATACAGGGCAAGAGGTACTCACAAGAGCAATGCAGTGTGCAGTATAGTTGCGAGATTCTATGGTCCCTTGAGAATGAATGTTCTCCTGCTAACAGTTTTCGTACAAGTGAGACGTTTAGGAAAATGCAGAAATGTAGTTCAAATTGTGATGTGATATCATAGATAGTACCTTATGCTGCAGCCGAGACCAATGTGTAACAAGATTATTCCAGTCACCATCGGATAAATGTAGCACCGGAGACTTTACAGAAATTTCATTTAGAGGCTTGCCATCGAAGTGCGCTTGCCTCAGGTAGGAACGATACTTCATCAACTAGTGCTTGAAAAGCGCAACCAACCCTTGCTCGTCTTCACAATCCAGTTTGGTCCTGGCCTATTTAAAAGAATGAAATCTTGTGTCTTCTGTCAGCAGAAACATATGCAGTAATGACCATGAATAACATTAGTACATTACTTACAGCGTAAGTTGCGGAGGAAGACTGAAATTGTTACGTATCGTAGTATAATCTTTCCATGAAGGAAAGATCGCACAAAGTTCCCGACAACAATATAAGCTTTGTCTTCTAAACTGGGAAGAAATGGAACAGGGGTCCTATTTGCGGCAATTGGGGCTCTCTCTAGTTGGAAAAGGGATTTGGCAACTGGATTTGGTGTACTCTTGTTTGGAATGGGGTTTTGCATCGTAGAGTTGGTGCTATGTCAATGGCATAATCATAATGTTTGCTGCGGTTGGGGTCTCGCTGAGTTGGGGCATCGAAATGACCCGATGTAGTAGGGCTAGAGTCTGCTAGAGATGGGGTGTTTTGTGGGTCAGGTGATATTGCAACTACACCTAATGGGCTATTTGATTTATCAGGTGCCACTACCTTTTCCAAATACTTTGCTTGCACTCCTCCACGATCAGCAATCGCCCTCTTCCTTTTGAACGTCTGATACACAAGAACAACATTTGAATGGATAAATATGGTATGATGACAGATGGAATATGTACTGAAAATGGATAGGCAGGCCGTATTCACATACACGATGTGTAAACTAAGCTAATGGCAGTTCAAAAAAGTAGAAGCAATGCAAAGCATTAGTTGCAAGATATGTGCGACAAATATAACCTTGGAAAGTTAGAGCAAGCACCTTGATGGGTGAATAAGATAGGGCATCTTCCTCTGACTCCTCCACTATGGAGCTACATTGACTTAGGTCTCCCTCTAGCTCAAATCACTGTTAGGATCATATTCTGAGCAAAAATCTATAGGTGGAGAGCGTTTGCATTGCATTGCATCCAAACTTGATTTCAGTCCCTTAATGCCAAGTTTGACAGCCATGGCATTGTTCTGCTTTATTCTTTTCATGCGCGCAAGCTCATAATCGCTATGATGCTGTTCAGAATCTGAGATTCATGAAAACATAAAAAAGAGTCAGATTATCTATGGATTGCATTGCGGATTCAACTCGAAGAGTGTCTCCCTATAAACCCATGCATATGCAAAGTTCACCCCCAACCGTGCTGACCAGACCACACACAGAAATACAAACCCCTTATGTCTCTATAACAGGCAAACACACATTTCAAAACTGAAGTAGGAACATTAGAATTATATGAAATTCGTATTTGAACAAATAAACTAAGGAATTATGAGTGGCCTAATGTTTAGCTTCAAGGGTGGAGTGTTGGTATTGCGACACAAAGCAAGTAGGCAGATTGTATTCCCTGTAAAAGATCGAAGCCTATGTAAAAGCTGGAATTGACACTTTCTTTCTATACAATGCAGTGTTCGTTGCCCACACATGTTGGAAGAGATCACATAGAGAAATACTATTCACTCATGTCTACGATTGCAGTATTTAGAAATAGGGTGGTCCACCCTAAAAGAATATTGACAACAAATATGACAAGGCAAGCATAGTTGTAGTGAATCAATCATTTACTTGTGAGTTCACTAGGACAAGTATGCAGAATTGTAACTGCAGTAAGAGACCGTCCAAAATCTGAATCAAGAAGTTTGTCTAGCACTTATTGTTTGCAACTAATCGACGTGAATAATTGGATATTATATAGAATGAGTAAGAAAGACAAGTAAAATTTTCAACAAACCTGGCTTGCGGTAGTAATGCTGGTCAATGTCACTCGACCAACAATCCAAAATGACTAGTGTCTGCTCCTAGGTCCGAATTTTGAAAACCACAGTGAACTTTACAGTACTAAAGATTACCGAAATACATCTGAACCATTAAGTGTAGGTAGCAGAGCACACAACAAACCCTAATGACAGTCCTTCCTAATGAGTAATGAATCAATTAGAAAATGGGTGATGAGGAGTGGCTCTTGAGTGTTGAGGACTTATCTCGGGATAAATCGGGTTGGCTTAGTGGGTCTTTGCGCTGAGCCTGAAACAGACTTCGGAAAGTAGGCACGGCGGGGCGCCCGGGCAGCGGTGACGCTGTTGGGCGAGCGGCTCCTGACCTCCTGTTAGTCCGGCATCTCCTCCTAGAGTCATGTCGTCCGGGGACGGCAAGTCGTCGGCGAGGCAGGCCGCCGGGGGCGAGTAGAGATCAAAAGCGCGCAACAGAATAGAGGGTAATCGGGGCCTGGGACGACCCAAAATCCCAGGGTGGGCCGGCCCACTGTGGGCACCCTGTAGAGATACACACCCGAGCTGCGAACATGCATTTTCGAAACTAATTTAGGAACATTTAGCTGACCAATTAAATGAATATGTTTTAATAATATCAGATTCGTATTTGAAAAACTAAGCTTGTTTAGCTTGATGGGTCGAGCAGTGCTTTTATGACACGAAGCATGTATTCTGATTGTACAGTGATCATAAAAGGGGGAAACCGGAGAAATGATATTTAGCAGCCATTGTTTGCTTCGAACTAAGAACTAAATTCTGAGATCTGAAAAGAAAGTAGAGTAACCAAGTTAAGATCTATTTTCTGGTTGAGATCAAAAAGTTGAGGAGATATGAAGTACCACCTCTCTTGGGGCGCCGTGTAGGCATCGAGGGTGAGATGGCTGTCGGTGGCGTTGAAGCATATCTGCAATGGTAGACGGGTGCATCGAGGGATAAGTCCCGTTGCGGTGGAAGATAAGGTCGTGTGAGCGGCCCCGGCAAAGTGGACGACGTCACCGATGAAGCGAGAGGATGTGATGCAAGGCTCTTGGTCCGTCGTCGTGGATGAGAAACGTCCATCTCTAGAAGTGGACGACGCTGTCTTGGTAGGCGCTCCGGCATGGTGGAGGATGGTGGCGATGGATGTGGTGGAGGACGGCGGTGATGGATGTGGTGGAGGACGGCGGCGATGGATGGGGTGGCGGACGGAGGCTGGTGTGGGGATGGTGTTCTAGCGCGAACGGTGTATGAATGGGAAAATGGAGGCAGAGGTATGGGGAACCATGTTTTTGGGGCGCTTTATGCGAAATATGGGAAAGTTCTGAACTTAGCCCCCGTTTAAAATTTGGACGTCTCGTTGGTTGGGGATACGACGGTAATCTCGCATCTCGCCAATATTTTCCCAGAGCGATTTCGGGCGAGGAAAGGGTGGTTGGCGCCCAAGGTTGGCGCCCACGGTGTATGAACGAGGCTGACAGGTAGGGTTGTTGTGTCACGTCTAAGTGAAGTTACAAACCTACCCCTATTGAAAATATTTGCCTACATAGATTTCGGCCGAGTCGAGTTTGTTTTGCCACCCACCATGTATGAATGGGGAAATGGAGGGAGAAACAGAGGTCTTTCGGACGGGCTTGAATCAAATGTGTTTTGCCGTCCATGTTTGGCTCCCACCATGTCGGAATGGGCTCAGAGGCGGTCGTGTCACGTCTTATTGAAGTTACTATCCTACCCCTATTTAGAGCAGTGAAAATCGGGCCGATGGATTGTCCGTGTAATGGGTAGATAGTAATTTCCATCTCCCAAACACTTGGCTTCAGGCTACCACGTGGGAGTGGACATTTTGCCACTTGACGGTGTCCTGGACTAGGGGGTACTCACCACGTCGTCTCCCGATCAGTTGGATTGGGCCGAGGACCCCATGGCCGTATACTCATGGGCCAGTCCGGACAGTTGCCGCATATAAGGAAGATTCCACAAGACTTGGCGATCAAGACAAGGACTCCTCCCCACCGGCGTATTCGGCTAGGACTCTTGTTATCCTAGGCCTCTGGTGCATTATATAAACCGAGGCCAGGCTAGTCGATAGACATATACAACAACAATCATACCATAGGCTAGCTTCTAGGGTTTAGCCTATCTGATCTCGTGGTAGATCTACTCTTGTACTACCCATATCATCAATATTAATCAAGCAGGAGTAGGGTATTACCTCAATCGAGAGGGCCCGAACCTGGTAAAAACATCGTGTCCCTTGTCTCCTGTTACCATCCGACTAGGCGCACAGTTCGGGACCCCTACCGAGATCCGCGGTTTGACACCGACATTGGTGCTTTCATTGAGAGTTCCGCTGTGTGTTCGGTAAAGGTCGATGGCTCGCTGCGGATCAACTGCGATTTCGGCATCTTCGTCACCAGCTCAACTGGTCACCTTGGTTCGACCAAGGGCTGCGCCCTACCTCCGATCGTCATGTTCGGATGAGGGCCTTCATCAACATCAACTCCGATCTCTATCAAGATCATGGAGGAATCATCCAGGGAGCCCGGGGGCTCAACGTCAACATTGCCCTCGGGCGACCGTACTGTTTTTCTGGACAGCGGACTTGTGTCCGCCGCCACCGCCTCCTCAAGTGTCGTTTTAACGATTGCTTCGGTGGAATTGTGCGGAATTGAGTCTACAACAACCCTGGAAAATTTCGTCGAGTTCCGATGGAGGAATCTCGGCAATCTCCGATATCGAGCCGCATTGAATCTGGATGAGAATCCGGACGAGTTTAGGGCGTGGTCTCCAGCTTCTAGCTCGGACTTCCTTTGGAAGATCCAACCGTTGATCGGCTGCGGAATTCCTATATCTACCACCCCTCAAAATTACAGCTCGATCCGACCGTCCAAACTCCGGGAACCTTCCGATTAGTGCATCACTTTTCGGATCTGTTTTCTGCGCGAAAACGAATCCGACCCGAGTTCGTCTTTTTTATGAACGGGATTTAGGACATCCTTTTTGAAGGAAGTTTTGTATGGGGTATTGTGTTTTGTTCCCGAACACATCCCACTAACTTTAAAATCTTTTGAACATGATCTTCAATATCATGCTGGTGTCAAACCAGTCCGGCAATATTGCTCCACGGCTGCCGACACTGCTGAACACGTCGTCACTTTGTTGAGCCGAGCTCAACTTCTTCGGATCATCATCTCGGCAAGCCGAACAAGAGTCCGGCATCGCGAAGGATAAATCATCACCAACATCGCCGCCCCACGGATTACACGAAGCGGGCATACCGGCATCGCCGCACGGTCGCTTCATCAAGCCGGCATCGACCACGTCATGACCTGCATCGGCAGGGCCGCACTATTGCTTCTTCAAGCTGGTGTCCATCACGCCGACCTACTTCGACATCTCGGCTGGACCGGGGTCTCCGCCATCTCTTCACCAACCTACTCCGGACACTTCGGCGTCACTAGCCGACCAGCTCCGTCACGTTAGCTGGACCGAGGGCTTTGCCACGGCAAGCCAACCTTTGCCAGCATTGCCATGCCGTCGTTTTATCGCCCATCAGGCAATGGGTGCCCGGATCGAGTCCCAATTTTGGGAATCACCTTCCTTCGGATTGCTACAACAAATAAACCAGGTGTTATTAATCCCAGTATTTTTTGCTTGTTTGGGTTCATTTTTCCCAAGGAATTATTACTCTGGTTTGTCCATCATATATACGCAGTCTATCAAATGGTGGCGCGTAACGACGATCGCATGGTGGTTCGGTCGGTTTCCGTACATAGTCCGTGACGCCGCATCCGAACTTCGGACCGACACATGAATTCAGGCTTTGCCACGCCTTTATTGCATTACACCGGACGACCTGCATCGACATTGACTTGGCGCCAGGCCATATTTCTTTTATTACTCACTTTGCATAAATTATTTATTATGCAACATTTTTTTAATTCTTATTATTACTATTATCTCCGGTTTGCACCATTTTTTGTGCACAGGAAAATGATCCGGGGACTTCGGTGACACCCTGCCGGTCTGCATTGACCGTGCTATGTCACCACTTCAGTGTGTCGAGCTCTCCGCTCCGCCACCTCGGGACCGGCTTGGGGGATGGAACCTTGTCCCGTATCAAGCTCGGACCGCGTCATCAATACCAAACACATTAACCAGCTAAGTCGCTTTTATGCTCAAAGCTTTAATTTTTAACTTGTGTTCGGCTCGACCAAGCTTATACTTTTTTGGAAATGTTGCTTGTAAAATTTTTTCTTGTCCAAACTTTGTTTGTGAAGCATAAATTCAAATACCCAATTCACTTGGGGGCTTCCTTCATGAAGCATTTTCCTCTTGCACATGATTATACTTGCACGGCTTCGTTCCTTGTTCGTGTATTACGCCACAATATGCACCATATTGATTTAAGTGATTTGCAAGCTGGGTTGCCTTGCTCCTGTGTTTACCCCTACGTTCCCGATTGTTCGTCTAGGGAGTAAAGGGAGCACCTCTGCGATTGTCACGATCGGTTCACCCGAGCGGACCTCGGTGGGTGAAGCCGAAAGCTAAGCGCTCTTCTGTTTTCAATAATGGTCGGCACTAGCGGAACTCATGAGTACAAAAATCTATTGCACAAGTCTCATATTAACAATGAGCACGAAGAAAGGTATCGGTGGGGGTACTATTTTCTTCGAAGATGCTTCTTACACTTCATCAGTAATATAGCATAAGTTCCCTGAGCGCGCTTTGTCTGTTACAACCTTACGACCTGATTGCCTGGTTATTGGAAACACCGTCGGTCCTTGACCGAAAAGGGAGAAGCCGACGGTCGGTTAAGACGCGTTTAAAGTTCGGTTGAACATAGATATGATATAAGTACTTCAGTACATAGAATCATTCTTTTACCCAAGTCACTTGGGGGCTCTTATGTTTATTTGAGCCGTTTTATAATAAGTGTTTTTCTTCTTAGTCGTTGCAGAGTTTTTATTATTATTTATCACTCCTTTTCTCGACACGAGTGTGCAGTCACTAGCCAGGGAGCCTAATTTCTCTCTCAAAACCGCTAGAGTTTAGTTTTCGAAACTGGCCTAGTGAGAAGTACTCCACCTTCGGGATGGGAGACTGAAGCCGTAGGCTGACCCGCTCGAAGTCTTGAGATAGGATGTGTCATGTTAAAGCACGGTAGAAGCACTTTTTTTTTTCTAAAGTCCAATTTTCGGATTGGCACCGAACACTTGATCTTGTTCGGACATCATGTTTTTACTGACGTTTTTTGGTTTTCCAAGCTTTTGGCACCTTTTAACTATTTGTGTGTTTTCAGCACAAGTCTCGCAGTGCAACGCCAGACACCTTTAGAGATTCGGCAAAAACATTCTCGGATATTGCTATATATGCATCAGTTTCGAATTGTGTCTTCGGTCAATAGTTGGGTTGCGGCTCCCACGCTTGCCTCCTTCGTTCCGCTTTGTTCGGCTAGGTGTGCAAAGGAGAACCACTGCGATTGTGCTTCCAGCTCGCATGGTCAAGCACCTCGATGGAAAAGCCAAAACTGACTGTCACAATAGGTGTAAACTGGTCAGCGATCCGATGACTATATTAAATAATGAGCCATTCATAAAATTGGCGAAGTGTTTCGGCTTAACCTCGATATGCGCGAACACTACGGGGCTAATAACGGCCTCCCAAACTAAATCCTCAATATTTTGCTCTTACATTGGAGCTGAGGTTTCATGATCATGCTTAGCATGACAACCCAAAGAAAGGAACCGATAAGCGGGACTATTTTCCTTGGAAGACATTTCTTACATTAAACAGTAATATAACATATCTCTCTGCGTACCTTTGTTTATAAAACCGTATGGCCAGATTGCCTTGTTTGTCGTAAATCTTTGTCCTCATAAACGCTTTATAAAGTAGGACAAACACTCCTCGGCTACTGGCCAAGGAGGTTGAAGCCGATGGTCGGTCAACAAAGTTTTGTACAATGCGGATCCGAGCATTAATGACATAAAGTACTTGGATACATTGAGTCATTACACATAATTTGTGATTTTACTATGGATATCGATCCTTAATTGACCACCCGTGCCGCATTAAGGCTCGAGGGCTCTTGGGCTTCGGGCTTATTATTTACAAATATTAAAGGGCACATCAATCCCCGATCTGGTGTTGCCACCCGACCCGGTGTCTCGGGGGCTCTTGCATTGCTGTTCTATGCGTAAAATTTTAAGTGCAATACAATTTCGAGGAGATTTTGATCCTCGGGTTGGTCGGCCGCACCCAACCCGAGTCTCGAGGACTGAGCATGCCGCTTTTGTGTCCCAAGTATTCGCGAGCTAGGACTTGATCCTCAGGCCGATTTTGCAAATCAACCTGAGTCTCAGCGGATAGTGGGATCAGCGGTCTTATGTCATCCTTCAGGTGCATCTCGGGTTTTAGACCGATACACACCTTGTGGGCTACTGGCTATGTATCTTGGCAGAGAATAAATTGCACCAATAAAAATATTGACAAAAATCGGCCCACATTCGGGGTGGTGCACCACCTCGGAAGTAGTCCGGCATAAAAGCTCAGACGCTAGTGGCTGGCTCCATAGAGGGCATTTCCGGCATTAAGCTTGGCTAAACTCCTTCAAACTTCTTTGAACCAACGTGATTTACGACACCTCGGATACAGTCCGGCGTTGGAGCTCGGATACATAGTCCGGTGTTGGAGCTCGAATACCGTCCGGCGTTGGAGCTTGGATACATAGTCCGGCGATAGAGCTGGGAAGCAGTCCGGCGTTGGTGCTCGGCTGCAAAAGATACCTTGAATGCAGTCCGGCATTAGAGCTCGGACGCAAGAGGACACTGCCTCCCGGGAATAACTTCAAACCCGAGGCGTGGCATAAAAATAACAAGGCATTGATAAAGGCCGTAAACTTAAAGGGGCTCCTCGGATACCCAACGTGTAAACTCTTCGTATGCACTTAGGCGATCCTCAAGATCAAAGATGATAAGATTTGTTGAACCAGTTTTCAAGACCGACGACCGAAGATGAAGAACAGTTCGGAAGAATCGAGGAGCGTCCCTAACTTGAAGACCGGTTCAGGGGGCTACTAACGGTGTCCTGGACTAGGGGGTACTCACCACGTCGTCTCCCAATCAGTTGGATTGGGCCGAGGACCCCCATTGCCGTATACTCATGGGCTAGTCCGGACAGTTGCCGCATACAAGGAAGATTCCACAAGACTTGGCGATCAAGACAAGGACTCCTCCCCACCGGCGTATTCGGCTAGGACTCTTGTTATCCTAGGCCTCGGTGCATTATATATAAACCGAGGCCGGGCTAGTCGATAGACATATACAACAACAATCATACCATAGGCTAGCTTCTAGGGTTTAGCCTCTCGATCTCGTGGTAGATCTACTCTTGTACTACCCATATCATCAATATTAATCAAGCGGGGTAGGGTATTACCTCCATCGAGAGGGCCCGAACCTGGGTAAAAACATCGTGTCCCTTGTCTCCTGTTACCATCCGCCTAGACGCACAGTTCGGGACCCCCTACCCGAGATCCGCCGGTTTTGACACCGACACCACTTCTTTCGAATTTTGGGACAATAACCATCCACGTTTACCCTGGCAACTAAATTCAATCCATTTTGTATTCCTATACAAATCTTTATAAATTATTCTGTGTGTTTTTATATATCTTCAAAAGGACGACAAAGATGTATTCCACTGTCATATATGAATATGGTTTATAAGTGCCGATACTCAAATTCAGAAGCTAAAATCCAGTTTAAGGTGAATTCGAATATTTGGAACACTTCATGTCCAACTCAAATGTCACACGCAGCATAATGTGTACTCCCATTTAGATATGTACACAAGCGATGTATCAAGATTCAAATACCGAGTGAATCAACCAAGAATGTACAGAACTAACAGACATATAAACACTTATAGAGTATATGGATCAGTAATATCAACTAACATACATAAGCCAGGCTGCTGTACTTTTCTTTGCTACAACAACATCCTTTTTTTAGCCAAGCTACTACAGCATCTTGGCCCTTTCCGATGCGTGCCACTTATGGTCCATCTATACTACTATTATTGCTGAATGCACATTTAGCCCGATTGGCATATTTGTAGGTCTGGCACAACAATCAAAATGAAAAGTCTCTGAGTCTTATCAATTAATACAAACTTGTGCTCAAATAAAATTACAAACCAAAAAACAAAAAACAAAAAACAATTATTACATGATCTCTAAAACAAGTGGTTTGATTGATTACATGAACAAACAACACAAAGGTTATTCAACGATGGAAAGAACATTTCACCTATGATTTACCAAGTGGGAATTTAATTTCCTTTTTTCCTTCAGGACCTTAACAATGTGGTTAGTCTCAGCTTTCTTCGTTATGAAATCCACCAAATATTTAATGGTTGTCTTGAGTACTGCTACTGATTGTGTTGTTTGCTTCCTCAACATGTCAACTTCATCTCTAAGTGCAGAAGCAGAATCTCTTTCTACCACTAGTTTAGCCTCTAGAGCATCAGCAGTTGGCAATTCATAATGCATGATTGGGTTGGTGCCACTGCTGTGGGATGATACAACGTCCATGGGGACCTCGTTCTTTGATCTTGGGCTAACCTGTTTTGCCATTAAAGTTCCGATTGGATTTAGAAAAGTTGAAGTTAGCAAAACATCTCGACTGGGAGTTATATCAGCAAACCAGTTAAACAAACAAGGAATTAAAGAGTTTCAATTCGATGCTGAAAAGTAGTTATTAACATCATTGTAACCCGTTGTTGCAGCAGCAAAGCAGTTAAACAAACAAGTAGCTATTTAAGTTAAGGCAAACATGTAATTCTTAACAGTAAGTATCAAACACATAGATAGGTGCAGTCTATAATAAGATTAACAGGCTGTGGCATTATGTAATCGATAGCAAACTAAATTAAGCCAAGCAACGTAATTGAACAATTTTGCAATAAGTGGCTAACTAAAATTCGAAAGCGAGTAACGAACTTACGCTAGTTCTTTGTGCAGCACTGCTGCAACTTCTTTTTAAACTTACAAGGTTGTGCGAAGGGGTCCATGGCATCAATTGCTTGGATCGCAGTCCCAATACTTCTTTCTTCCCACACTTGCATTGGTAAGTCGAATGGTTAATTTGGTAAGATGGTGCGTCCTTGATATGTTATATGAGGACGTGTAGTCAGACTAGTTGTAGCCACACACATCACACTGGCTTTTACTGTATTTTTCATGCGATTACTTTTGTCATATCGAGATCTAAGCAATCTACAATAGGATGAAAAGACTGGCATCCTTCACATTATTGGCGAACTCAGTTCATAGAAACAAGTAATTCAACCATTCTGTGGGTAAATCCAAAGCGCCACTGGAATATTTTAAACTACCCCTATCATACACAGAAAAAGGGGCGACGCCACCATAGGGGCTGGTATGGGCGGCCGCCTCGGGTGGCTCGAAAGTGTGCACCTAGTTTGAGTCGTCTAGGTTGTTCCAGGCTAGTTTTGTTCGTCCCAACGCATGAGCAGGCAATGTAAAAAATGAAGAAAAATGTTTCAATTTGGATAGGCCAATAACATAAGTGCAAGGCAGGCCCTATAGCAGGCTCATGGCCCAAGCGGCGCCTTCCATATCGATCGACAATGAGGAAAAATCCCAATTCATCCGCTCCGACCTCGATCTGGTTCGCTCCTAACCTAGCCACCGCTGGACAGACCGACACAACACTTCCTCGCGCCCTCATTGGAGGGTGGTGGCGAACTTCAAGCGAGCGGAAGGACAAGAAGATGAAGATCCAACCACAGGTGTAGCTGCGTGGGAGGCAGCGGCGGCAACACGAGCATGGCATTGAGCTTGCATAAGCGGCCAGCGATCGCAGCTTGCAAGAGTAGCATGCATAGCGAGCAAGTACATCACAGCCCTGATTATATCTAATTCAACTCTTCAATTTCTGGCCAATAGTTAAACCTGACGGTGTTGTAAAACTGCTTGTATGTAGGGAATCTATGAGAAAATGAAACCAATTTCTACTTATTTTATAACTCCCCCAATCAATACTGAACTGATCTGATGTATCTAATCAAGTTTCCGGTACAAACATCCAAGCTCATGTTGTTCTTGAGCCTGAAGTGCCTAATGAACAGACTCCTAATGAAGGACTTTATGCAAACATTTTACATGCTCCTGGTGATGAACATATAGTGTCTAATGAGGCATCTAATGCAAGCATTTTGCAAGCTCCCATTGAAGGATTTAGTGTCTAATGATGATCTGCTATGTTGAGAGAGACATAGAGATTTGTAGGCATTGATGACAAACAAATTATAGTGCATTTTCATGGCTTGAGGAAACGTCGAGGCCATCTACCAGAATGTCCCTGTATCATGACAATGTAGCATAAATACTTCTGTTGTTTGAAACTATTGGCATACTTGTGCAGGATAGATATATTGATATGCAGTTTGCGCACTTGTTATAGGTGCAATTACACTTCGATATTTTCAGCCAGAGAACGAATAATTCAAGCAGGTATAGACCATGTTTGTAGTCCTTCTACACCATGTTGCATTTTGTGTTTTTTGGTGCTTGCATCATCTAGTGTTTATAATCTGAACTACTTTGGATCATTAGCTGGTTTTCAAAGTGCATGTAGCTTCACATTTCTCAAGTTATGTTGATTTCCGGAGTGCAAGTGCCTTCATATTTTTTAAGTTAAGTGTTCGCCACTGGTAACTTGAATTCGTGGATCCGCTACTGCACACAAATCATACACGAATGCCAGTATGAATTAAATGAAATGCAGGGACTTATGCTAGCTCATTGTACAGGCTCACTGCAGCTCTGCTTGCGCTTGGGATGTTCCATGTACAAGTCCATTTTACCACTTGCTTGGATGTGCAGGCCTTGTGCTCCTTGCATCCCCCTCTACATTTTTTACACGGAAAATGGTTGATCAAATAAGAGGAATCGACCTTGCTGTTGTACCGGAGGACAGATACTTACAAGGTTATACGGGTGTGCAGGATGTGTACCAGATCCGTAAGCGCCATCATGCTTCGCTAAAAAATGGATTTGCTTGTTTTAGATGATATCTCGGAAGAAATAAGAGTTAAAGTCAGATTTGGATAGGCGTGTAAGCTAAGAGAGCGGTGAAAGGATATCCAAACATCGCCGAACAGTGAAGGGTGATGTGTGGATACCTAGTTCGGGCGGCGTTTGGGCATGCTCGCCTAGCTAGAGTCTTGGTCACTTGAGCCGTTGAGGTGATGCTGCTGGCGTTGGCTAGCGCGCGCGGATGCAGATCTTGAGTGGCAGCGGAGAGCTACGATCGGTGGACGAGACCGTTGGTGAAGCCCCAGCGGCCTCGGGGGGCGGAGGCGCGGCAATGTTCTCGGTGAAGTATCCCCGGTGAGCTGGGAGACGGCGTCGATGAAGCGCACCTGATGCGGTGGAAGTTGGTGTCTGTGAGGCATGTTGGTTGCGGCGGCCGACGTTGTCGGTGGACCACCCGGTGCGGTGGACGAGGGCATAGATGAGGTAGCTCCGATGCGGTGGTGAAGCGTGACCGTCGTCTTCGTCGTTGTCGTCCGACACAGAGGTGGGGAAAGAGACGAGATGATGGGCGATTTGAACTTTGCTTGGGTTGGCGGCGAATTAGGGATTTGAGCAGTCTGGGCGCGGAAGGGGACGGTGGATAAGGGAGATTTTGCAGGGCTGGAATTGGGGCCGCCAGATATTTCAATCCTAAACGTGGAAGCGCGAACTTATTTTGTCGTCGTCCTTTGTTTGGGTGGGTGGCTGGGTGCTATGCGTCCATCCGACACACGCGACCACCACGACACGACCTGGTGCGCCTACATTTGAGAATGCAAATGAATCTTCTTTCATTTGCAAACAAATCTGTATGTATTACCATGCCCGTGTTTTCCTTGCAATAATTAGTCATTCGAAACGAGATACTATAAATTAATTAATGAGGAGTTATTTGAAAAAAATCGAAACGGTATCCACGATAACGTGGATTAGATTGTGTGTTACATAATTAGTTATTTGAATTAGAGTGTGTGTCACATAGCGATCTCCAATTCTAACATGGATTTCGCATTTCACTGTATCCACGCTACTTTTTTAATACAAATTCATATGTATATGATGAACACCATGGTAGTGAGAAAACTTTTGGATGGATTCAAACATATGACCTACAAAATAACACAACAAATCGAGTCAATGTCAACTTTTCAAAACCTAGTACGACACGAATTCGAAATAATTACCCATATGCATGGTCCTCAGTTCGAATCTTACAATGTAAACTGAATTGAAGCATTGATATTAAGTCTCGTACTATATACATTCAAATGTTGTTTTAGCCCCCCTTTTACGCTACATACTTCCTGTATCGGTCAATCTTCCTCTCCTAACCACCTTAGGAATCTATCGGTTTCCAACACACATTCATTCTTTCTCTCCATGTTTCGATCTCTAACTCTCTCAATTACACAACCCCCTTTTTCCACTCTGTTACGAAATGTATTTACCTCACACACTTGACATTGCACCCCATGCCGAGCTCTCTCTCTCTTCCCATCTCCCTCTCACCCTCTCATGCTAAATACATGCATTGCCTATCTAGCCCCCCAACGTCTCTTGCGCACACACACACGTTGTCTATCTAGGTCACTCCCTCGAGACTGTCTCACTCTTTCTTTCGCACAGCGGGCCACACTCGCTCAATCTCGCTCTCTTTATCCGAGTCTCGTTTAACCTCGTTTTCTTTCACACACACAAATGATATATCTCCCTGTTCAGGCCTCGATCGACACACTCTGTACTCTCTCACACAGATTGTCTATCTAGGTCAGTCCATCAAAGCCGCCCCAACTCTTTCGACCTCATGGCGGGCCACGCTTGCTCTCTCTCTCTCCCTCCCTCTCTCTCTCCCTCTCTCTCTCTCTTTGTATGTCTCGATTGACCTTGCTCTTTCTCAGACAAAAACGATATATCACCATGTTTGAGCCCAATTCGACTTATTCACATTGTATACTCTCTCACGCACATTGTCTATCTAGATCACTCTTTCCAACTCGTCTCACTCTTTCGACCGCACGACGACCCTATGTGATCGATCGACCTTGCTTCCTCTCACGCACAAAATATATCTACACGTCTGTGACTGGATCATCTCTCAAGCTCTATCTTACAGCCCTCACCCTTGCCAAAAGCTCAATCGGACAATATCTCTCCAGAGCATATATATTTGTTCCATGAATGTCGGACCACACTCACTTTGTCTCTCTATCTATATGTCTCTCGATTGACCTCGCTTTCTCACGCCGTATCTTCCACACATTGAAGCAACCTCTCCGTCCCTCGCAAAGACGGAGCTATTTACATTGCAAGGGGCACTCCAACCTTGGATCAATTTGTTTAGGCATTTATTTCCGGTCGGTTTAGATTATATTTTCCTAGCATTCGGCCCACAACTACTTGGAACACCGTTGCAACTCCCGCAACTCCCCTAGTTGATTTCCCTCTGGCTCGGTCATCTCTCACGTGCACGTCCTTTCTCGGCTTCAACGTTGCACCATGGTATTATTGCAAAAAATTCTGTTGTTCTCTTTAATTATTATAAATAAGCTACAAAACTACGCACCGATAGTCCACTTGGAATGGAACAACTTTGGACCCACAAATTAAAGTGCTACAAACTACACACCGAGGGGCCCACATGTCATGAAACAAATTTGGACGCATATACAAATTAAAAAATAAAGGATGAGGATCGAACATGCAAACAGGGCCTTCAAGCCGCACGTCAATAGGCAACATACGTAGAACAGCAATGTTTGTTGTACCTCCCTTTGTTCACATAATGTTTTTAAATTACCACAACCTATTTAATTGATAACATGTAATATATTTTTAGTACTATTCGCCTTCATTTACTGGTGGGTTCCATGTGTGCTCTCTATCTCCTCCCCTTCTACGTTTAGGCCTTGCGGGCATACCACGAAGAACTTCATGAGGCGATGTTGCCGTTGACCATATCTGGACGCATTCATAAGTTATGGCATCAGTTTCACGTGCTAGCAGCACTAGTCGATTAATGTGCGTGCAATGCACGTTAATTTGAAAGTATATTAAGTGCATGCGGATATTAAGTTGGATATTTTTTGCGTGTTATTATGTGATTAGCACTATTTTTGGCATCAAATTAACTGCACGCTAAACGTGTTGAGCGCTCGACATTGAAGCAGTCTAGGTCGTTGGATGACAAGGAAGACATGTGGCTTGATGACGTTTTATATTTAATTTGATATGACTCTAGCATAACATTCAATCGATCAAACCATAGATTTCTTTCAGTCTGACTCCAACTTTAAATTATCGATGATCGATCTAAAATAAAGGAAATGATAAGCGTTTGGATTTTAAGCATGGCAATCGAGCGTTTTCATAACAAATTAGATTACGCGGCGGCGATGGGGGCGTCTTCGCGGTGGGAAGCGGCTCCTCTGCCGTGCTTTCTGTGTCGTCAGACCATCGACCGACAGCGGCGATGTCTTGCACCGTTGTTGGCGTACTTCGTGGGCGTTGGCCTAGCTTCAAGGAAGGCCACAATGTTACGGACTTCGGTCTCGAGGCGAGTCAATCTGGCGGGAGGAGGCGGCTGGCGTTGGTGCAAGGAAGCGGTCGGCGGCGGCCATCCATGCCGCTGAGGGGCATTGGCACCAGCGAGGGACAAGCGCTATCAGCGGCGGCGGAGACATTCGTGTGCACGGGCACCGCTGCGAACACGCATGTTAGTGCAGCGTGGCGCATGCATTGGCAGGTGCACGAACGCGGCGTGCGCGTCGATTACAGCACGCGCAGCGCATCTGCCGACCGTGCCTGCAGCGCGTGAAAAACGGCGGGGACCTCGTGGAACCCCATGGCATCAAGCTCGGCGACAAAATGTGCGGCTCCCAGCCCATCAATGCCACGGGGATGGGCGCTGGCGCAGTCGGGGCGACGGGAGCTGGAACTGGAGCGGGGACAGGCACGACGCCTTCCCGCAAGGCCAGTTCAAGCTCGTCCCAAAGCGCCTAATGTTCTTGAGACTCCGGCTGGGTGTCTTCCTCAGGAAACTGGAAGACTAAGGGCAGACCATCGTGATGCGGCATGGCGTATGTTTAGGTTAGGCTGGTTGGAGGTAGATGACAGGAGAATCGGAGAGGAAGAGAGAAGATTGTAGCGATACCGGGTAGTGAGGGGTTGATTTTAAACTGCAGCGCTGGCAACATTAAAAGTGGGAGTAGTTGGGACGAAGGTGGGCGGCGGAGCCTGGTCAAAGGGCTTGCCTCCCGGTGAGCTGCACTGATGATCTGCTTTCGCCGCCTCCTGTCAGCCGGCGCAGCGGTCTGCTCGCACGCCTCCTGTCGACTCACACGCTTGCTCGGACGGCACCTGCCGATGAGAAGTGGGACTCGTGGCGGCACGTAAACGCCCACGGTTTCAATAGTGAAAGCGTTCGCCTTAAAGTGACAGGTCTTTGTTCCAAAATACCTTGGCTCTTCATTTGTGCAACTTGTCATAAGCAACTTGTCTCAAATTGAAGAAAAAATTTACGAAGTAATATTTGTGCCATATCATGTGACCATGCTCAGTTTCAATAATTTATGGTCACTTTTGGATTTTCTGAAATTTAAGATCCGGGATTAGAAAAAATATCATAACCTGCATCATGCAATAATTTTTCAAGCCATACATCTGTCCTGTTGTATTTATTAAGAAAGGATTTGGTCAAACATTTTGCTTAGTTAGACTACAGACAAGTTATATATGCAGAGCAAAAGGATAATCCCTCCGTACCAGTGCATTGCCTGATATATTAACTCAAGTACTAGGCATGGACAAACGGGCTCAATTCTGTGCTCATCCTGGTGTAATAGTAGTAGTACTACTACTAGGCAATGCAGTTGACAGATGACCTTGGCGAGCGGCGACCGAGGGAATTGAACCGTGCTCGGCACGCTAGGTAACGTTGTCTGTTTACTTTTTTTAACACAACATTGTCTAGTTACTAAAGCATCCCTCCGTTGTTCATCGGTAGTCATTATGGACCGAGGACATGAGGGTAATTTCCTATGGCTGGAATTCTGGCTGCAAGATATTTCGACTCGAAACGCGGAGGCTCGACTGGTTGGGGTTGCCTAATGTGCGTACCACACGCCACCGTAAGGACCACGAGCCGGTTTTTTATTTTTTAGGATCAACACGAGCCAAGGTCTGGCTAGTACGCCGTTGGGTCCTACCATTCGAGAATATGAAAGGAACCTTTTAAGTTGCCGAATGAATCTGTGTGTATTACAATGCCCGTATTTTCCTTGCAAATACTAATCTCAATGTGGTAATTGATTTATGACGAGTTGTTGAATTAGAGTGAGTTTGTGATATAGTGATCTCAACGTGGATTTCACATTTCATGGTATCCCTGCTAAGTTTTTCAATGCAAATGACACCCACACACGAACACAACAACAGTACAATAAGTATAGTGCATCTATTTTTCCAAACCATGCATGTATGGCACGAATTCAAAATACTCCTTCTGTTCCTAAATATTAGTCTTTTAGAGATTTCAACAAGCGACTACATACGGAGCAAAATGAGTGAATCTACACTCTAAAATATGTCTATATACATCCGTATGTGCCAGTCCACTTGAAATCTCTAAAAGACTAATATTTAGGAACGAAGGGAGTAAAATGTAAGACATGCATGGTCCTCAATTCAATATTTAAAGCGAACATGAAACTGAAACATGAATATTAAGTCTAGTACTACGAAGTACATGCAAATGTTGTGTTTAATTAGGCGGTGCTATGATTGTCGGGGTCACCCCCTCGACCTTAGATAAAATTGTGAAGCTCTGTTTAGGGTTGTTTAGATTATATTTGTCCCCACCCTCCCAACCACCGATTGGTTGTGCACCCCACCCTCCTCCCGGGAGAATATCATGTGCCCCATACCTTAGATGCTATATGCCTATCTGAGTTGCTTGGAGCTTGTAGATCTGAGATATAGCAGCTCACATGATGTCTTAATATTTTTACATGAAACCTTAATGAGTTTGAGAATTGCACACAATTTGTAAAAAAACTACTTAGATGCCCTTGGATCCCATATCCAACGACCTCGAAGCTCATATCACCGTAGCACCTAAGATGAAGGAGGACATCATATTCTCCTGTATGTATGAATATCATGTACTACCACACCTTAGATGCTTTGGTGATACAAGCTCTTTGGAGCCGTTGGATTTGTGACCCAACGCCTCCTCGGTGGTTCAAATGGTTTTTTGCAGAAAAGCCCCCAAAGAGTTCAGCCACTGCTTACAAGCACAAGACTGCTCAGATGCCATTGGATCTCATATCAAACGACCTCGAAGCTCATATCACCATAGCATCCAAGCTGCGAGAGCACCTTATGTTTTCTCGCACGGGAAAATCTACGGTGCTCCCGCACCGTTGATTCTATGGTGATACGAGTTCACGGAGATCTAATAGCCCACAGTAGGAGGTTTGAATGTTTTTGCAATATATGGCTGAGAGAGTTTGGGAATTTCGCAGAAAGTACAAGTATGACGCATGTGCCATCTGATCACTGATCATACGACCTAGATGTCCATATCACCGTAGCGGGTAATTAAGCTACGGGGAGCACCTACTATGAGCAACGGGGAGCCGTTGGATCCAAGATGCAGCGGCACACACGAGGCCTGAATGTTTTATTTGCAAAAAAACCTGGAGAGTTTGGAAATTGCGCATAATTACAAAGTCTACTCCCAAGCCATTGGATCTCACTTCCAACGGTGTAAAAACTCGTATCACCATAGCATCTAAGCTGCGGGGTGGATGTGGTATTCTATGCCGCCGTCATTTTTGTTCGTAAACTTGCAAAATACGTGTAACTTGTGCTGTTACTTGTCTAACCGCGCAAAGTGTTTGTTAAAGAAAGCCATCCTAAACTGAAATATCGGAACAACACACGGGGGTCCCACTTGTCATTAATCAAATTTGGACCTAAAACTAACAAATCGGAAAGACGAGATTCGAACTGGCAACCTGGATTAGAAAGCATAAGTCGATAGCCTGAAACAACAACGGTTATTGGCTTTGTCCCATAACTTGATTTTATACAGTATTACGTTGAGTAGAGTAGAGGGAGTGCCTCGTCTACACGTGCATGACAGTTGACTCACTTACTGGTGGGTCCCAGGTTTGTGATCTCTCTCTTCTCTCCATCGTCTAACCGTTGCACGGGCACACACGAAGAGCAGCGCTAGCTAGCCGTGGTGTTATTACAACTAAAAAAAGCTTGGAAAAAGAATCTCCTAGAACAAGAGACGTTGTGGCTGGTCGAGACGGAGCTAACCACACCTATCCTCCGTGCCATGTTAGCATGATGAAGTTGTGTGGCTAGTGGGGTGTTTTCGACCGAGTGGCTGGGTCCCGAGGTCGAACCATAGGTACTACGTCTGATATAGTAAATTTTTACATGCACATTTTTCCTCCCTGCCGAGACATGGCACACCCTACCGCGCGGTTTCGAGGTCCTCCCGGGTGGTGCACACATATATTCTTCCTGACATGGGATGCCCTACCGCGCGTTTTCGCCGAAGCAAGTAAATAAATGAGTCATCAAATCACGAAAGACCACTTTTCCTGCCGAGTACATTAGTGAAGCACGGTGGCTAGCTAGTTGGGCTAGTTCGACCGATTAGCTAGGCCGCCACCACATTTGTTTTTTCACCCCTTTTTTATCTACTTGCCGGCAGGTAATTTAAACATCCACCGCGGCGTTGCTCTGGTGTTTGAGTGCGGTAGGATTTTTAATTTTTTGATTGACGGAGCAGTAGCGGCAGGATTTTTAATTTTTGATTGGCGGGGAGCGGTAGCGGCAGCAATTAGTCACGATGACTCCGCCTGTAAAACCCACTTCTCCCTGATGTGAGAAGTCGTCGACTGGTGTTTTACCAGGGTGAAAACCAAAAGATTCCCCGCTCCTCGGCTGGCTCCCTCCGCCTTCCTGTAGATTGCATTGCCTTTCAGCCGTTTCGCCCCCTGCATCACCAACGTCGTGCGCCTCGAGAAGCAGAGGGACTTCGGTGGTGTTTAGGCGCCCTCTGCATGGGCATGTCCATGTATCGACGCAACATGACCGTTGGATCAAACTCAAGCGATGCAGATCAGTCACTGTAGCACAAAGCGTGTGGGTGTGTTTGGTTGCATTCTCATCTCAATATAGTGTGTAAGTCACCTTACGAAAACCAAATAATGCCAAAATACTTAGGCACGGTACATTAACTCCCTCCCCGTTTCTTGTTTTGTGACATATCAATCAATAAGAGATGTGGGTCGTGCATGCTTTCAATGACTTGAGACTAATAAACATGACATGCAGTGGTTAGTTCATTGCATGCAATGCTATTAATTAGCAAAAAGACATTAAGTTTTCTTGTTTTCCTCTCCGCCTTGGTCGCAGTGCACAACGTAAGATGACTTACACACCTAGACGGAGTAGTTGTTTCCTCTTCGTGTATTTGTGTTAACCTACTAGTGTGGACTCATGCACCCTTCATGCACTCTGCCAAACACCCAAAAGTGGGTCGAGAAGGGAACTTTTGCTTCCATCCAGTGCACCCTTCATACACCCTGCCTACCACTATTCGTGCTTCATATGGTTCATGTTTCGTGGAGTACTGTAGCACTGTACTATCTGTGCGATGTAGACCTAGTTCTGTTAACATTGATCTCACTGTTCATTATCGACCGGACAGTCGAGAAAGCAGTACTATGTTACTACATTACTGTTCATATAGTTGACATGCACACAACATCATTTGTCGTCGTCATATCTTACTACACTAGCAACAAGATTATGTAGTACTGACGTATGAACCACTGCACATGCCTAGTAGTAGGAGCACTGTGTATGTTCAAGTGGCTGCCGTGTTTCGCACTCCTCCGTCGTAAGAGTGGAAACGCTTGCTGTAATCATTTTTTCTTCAGAAAAATAGTGGACACGCTCTACCGTGTGGATCCTCCTCCAGCCATGCACTAAATTACTCACTTTCGCCGACGTGTGGGACAGCCAGCATCGGGGTCCACTAGCCATGCACTAAATTACTCTGTAGTAGAGTGACGATAGACTACCCCGATCGAAGCGCCGCAGTAATGCCTAATGAGCCATCAAATCACAAAAACCCCTCCTTTCCAGCAGTAAGTTGGACGGACGAAGCAACCATCATTTCACTCTTCTCTCTCAGCTTCCTATCTACCGAACCCTCG
The DNA here is from genome assembly GCA_021605205.1 of Aegilops longissima. Lineage (NCBI taxonomy): Eukaryota > Viridiplantae > Streptophyta > Magnoliopsida > Poales > Poaceae > Aegilops > Aegilops longissima. The sequence goes on along the minus strand of CM038679.1, from coordinate 111,212,689 downwards.
CTTCTCCCTCATCTTGTTCCTCATTTCTTCAAGAAAACCCCGACACTTACGCCATTGTTCTTCTCTCCCAAAGAAGGAAAGGTGGCGCATCAATGGTGTTGATTCTGCCAAGGCCGGTCTTGCAACCCGAGACTGATCCTATAACTCCCTCTCTTTTCTTCTATTGGGTTTGTGATTATGGTTTCTTTTCTTTTATTTCTATTTGACAGTTTCTTGATGGACGCTGGAGCACCGACCGAAGTGATGTCTATGGCTCTGGCCAAATCCGTCGAGGCTCATGGTACGAAGAAGCGCAAGCACCCCGCCGAGGCTACCACATACAAGCTCAAAGCCATCGCCCTGTCCAAGCCCCCCTCTCCGGGATCCCTCATTAAGCAAGTCCAGGTAATATCTCTTCTTGACGATCTTTTTCTCGATCTTGATCGTGTTTTTTCATCTAACATGCAGTACTAGTACTAGTAGTACAACTTTCTGGGTGATCTTGCATGTGATTTTTGTGTGCCAAATGACGGTTCTAAATTCCTCTTTTGACCAAAACATGAGAGAGGTTGACACTGATTTCTTATAGATTACTTTCAACTACTCCCTCTGTCCCAAATTTCTTGTCTTAGATTTGTCTACATACGGATGTATCTAATACTAAAATGTGACTTGATACATCTGTATCTAGACAAATCTAAGACAAGAATTTTGGGATGGAGGGAGTACTTTATCAACATCAATGCTACCTTTGAAGAGGGTATACTTGCCTCAGTAACTTGTGTTATGGATATTGCAAGTAATCCCTCTGCTCTCATGCCTTTGAAGACATGTTCTAGTGTCTTTATTCACTAATTTCTGTGCGTATATGTAGTCATATATGGAGTATAATATCGAAAATCATCTTATATTTCTGAACGGAGGTAGTAATAAAATATGGTTTCTGTTTGAATTAGAACCAGGTCCGGTGGAGATGAAGTTCTCAAAGTCATGCCGTGTGTTGGAAGACCTGAGGATGAGTTCTACAGCTAAACTATCCAGCTGTTGTGTCCTTGTCGCCACGTGTCCGAAACTAGTGTTTTTTTGTAGCATTGTTGTCAGACGTGTTCTCGAGTCTGTACTTGACCACAACAATTTCCTGGTTGTGCCTTCGATTACGAAGGGTGTGGTTCTTGTAAAGCTTCCCAACAAATCTGATGCGTCCTGTCTTCATGATCATGTTTATGAGTGGAAAGACCACTCTGTTAGGTTCTCCAAGGTTGACAAGATGGTGATGGTGCATGTAGACATCTCTCATGAAGTCAATGGCCTAGTCAGTTATGCGGGGTTCATCCCGTAGGTCGGTGGCAAGAATAGTCTGTAGAGTTTAATTAGTGCAACTTTGCTTGTCTGTAGTAAGTACTATTGTTTAGTACTTGATTTTTGCTTGTGAACCCTGTATTGTTTATTAGTACTGCCACTTTTGGTGTGTGGTCAGTCCTGAGAACGGTCTATGTTAATGTCTGTCCACTCAATTCAGTCTGTGTATTTTGAAGTATCCAGATCATCTTTTTTGTGAGGACGGTTTATCAATTATGGTTACACTCCAATATCTGTATGCATTGCAGGGTTTATCGCACCCACCAGGATTTCCAGTCCCATGGATCTTCGGTCCATACGATTTGTCACGACCTTTGGACTGTCCTGCTTGTGGGAGTAGGCGGGGTCCCTGCAAGCCACCCGTAGTTGGACGATCAATCTTCTGTTTAGTACTTTAACATAGTGATTTCCTGGTAAGGATTCACTCATGTCACATCAAGTAAATCTTTTTGATTTACTGTCTAAATCTTATTGATTCAATGTCATGTTTTCTATCTTTTCCTGCAATTTTATGATGCAGGTTTTGCCATGTGACATTCATCACAAAATAAACCATTTGGTTTGCTCTACGGTGGCTATTTTTGCAGGTTTCACTTCTTATGTCGTGTCAGTTACGAAGGCACCGTCCATAACTTATATTACTGGAAAAAATTGGATCAGTCTGTTGTCTGAGTACAAGCTGAATCCCTATGATGAACTGCAGTTTGGTTTAACAAAAACGCCACATTTAGTCCTTCTCGCATTTAAAAGAAATGAAGAAAAAAACTAGATCACGGTCACGAAGCCTAGTCAAGTTAGAAAGCTGATCATACCAGACCAGACACGATCGCCGCTGTCTCGCACATCGGTACCACCTTGAAGAACGGATCGAGCACGGCGGCGATTCTTTGTAGCGACAATGGGCAGCAGCTCGATCGATCCAGCTGAGGATTGGGCACCGACCGCGTTAGCGGATCAGGCTGATCTACCAGAGGATCGGGCATCGACACCGGCACCTGCTCCGACACCGGCACCAGCTCTACAAGGAGCACCATCTCCGGCAGCAGCAGTGGCGGCTTCGGCACCTGCACCAACACTTGCACTTGCATCTGCTCCGGCCCGTGAAGCGGCAACCGAACGAGCAGTTGCACCGGCAACAGACAGGGCTGTAGTTTGCACTTCATATACCAAAGTCCTTACAAAAACCGACATGTCCACCTTCTTGGTAAGCATTGAGCGCCCAAGTGTTTCGTTCTTTTTTATTTCCATGTTGTTTCGCATGATTCACTGTGTTAAGCTAACTGTTTGGGTATGTCTTCCTGTTTGCAAACAGAGAATTCCTAGAGCAGCGAGGGAGTCGTTCAACAATCCGGGCGACAGCGGCCAAGTTTCTCTTACCATGTGCATCCTTGCTGTGAATGAACCTGCTCAATATACCGCAAGTACAAAGGATGGTCGCATGATGATTGATGCTAAAGGATGGTCAAGGTTCAAATCTAAATCATATCTTGCGGTAGGGTATGATGTCAAAATCGAACTTTCTCGGCAAGGATAGCTGGTCCAAATCAAATTTGAAATTCTTCAGTACTGCCGAACTGATCTATCCGCCGAGTGATTTTGATGTAATACTCTGGCATGGTGAAACAAGTGTCCTGTGTGTATAAGTAGTACGACAGTATCATTGATAGAATTGCAACTCTGATTGCTGGTTAGGAACTGTCGTTTGATTTCATTCCAACATCTGATGTGCTATATTCAAATTTGTGTATTCGCCTTGCGACAACATCCAAAACCAGCGCCGTACCGACCGCTTGCAATATGAAAAGCGCTGAGGTAGAACACATGGGCCCCCAAACATGCAGGCCCACCGGACTATGGCCCAAAGTCCAGAACTTTGAGCCTGTCTGAGTTCTCAGCTGAACCCCCATAATGCCCGTGCGTTGCACGTAACATCAAGATGCATTTGTATGAGTATTTTATCTTGTGAGAGAAAAGGATGAATGAGGGAAGGCCTTATTTGCAAATGCAGAGAGGTGTGTGGGTACCTTTTTGCAAATTGCCATAGTTTCCTTCCTATCCGTCAGATATAAATTGGATGGCCTATATTGCAGGATGACAGGCACACCATCATCTCCAACTCGTCTATACCGTGTTAAAAAAAACTCTGTTTTTATAATTATATATGTTATATATATTCCCCTTGATTTTGCTTATGTATAAAGTTGTGATATAAAAGATCTTTATATTTCTTTACAGAGGGAATATCTCTCTATCAAAAAATATTTATGTGTAATAACTAGTTACTCTTGTCTTTCTACATCCTTGCGCTGATATGTGGGGCATCCGGCAACGCGGTCCACATGCCATATGCACCAAATTAGAGTGCACAACTGCACGGCAGACACACCCCGGTCGTAGCGCCGCATTAATGCCCAATGAGCCGTCAAATCACAAAAACCCCCACCTTTCCAGATTTAGCAGTAAGCTGGACGGACGAAGCGGCAATATTTCACTCGGCCTGAATCCCTTCTCCCTTGTCTGCTTGTTCAGAGAAAACCCCCGCTTGGCGATTGCATAGGGTTTTCTCATGGAGAACCTAGTACGAATTCTTCATCGATCCCCAATAAATCCAAGTCCCTTGGTCGCGGGTACTCCTAGGATGGCAGCCGCCGCCGTTGATGCATTTTTCTTCCTACTGAACCTAGTGTGTTTCATTTGCAGTGCCCAAAGTGCGAGGACCCTACAGGTTTCTGCGCCCTCGGATAGGAAAGAGGATTCTAGGAACATACTGTGCGCGTTTTTTGAACATGATGTCAACTAATTTGGAAATTTGGATTGCTATATTTGGATAAAAGGTACTAGTACCATGGTCAACACTGACATGAAGGAGGAAAGTATTTCTAGATTTGGATATAGGGAACACATTGTGTTCTCATATTATTTTTCCTGTAGTGCATTCCTTGCTCTGCCAGAACACATGTACTCAAGATGCTCGGCCTTGCCATAACTGAATACACTAGTTTAATGGTAACAGTGAAGACAAGCCATGGATATAAGTTTCGAGTTGGGTTCATGAACCAAGAAGATCGCTGCTTTTTTATGGCCGAACTTGGATAAACTTTCTCAAGTGTTACGGACTGAAATTTGGCGCACGAATGTTGATGGAAATAGCAGAACCTGGTCTCAACTTCACTGCGATCTTCCACCCCAACGTCGTTCCAATTGTTCATCCATGTTAGTTTTCTATCTGGTTCTTGCTTGTTGCCCTGATTACTTCTTAATCCACATATTCTGTCTAACTGATCACAATTTAACTTTAGAAGTAGCAATGAATCTCTCCCGAAGATGCTACTTCTAACTAATATTTCTTATAATTGGTGGCACGTGTAGGTTTTTTCAGAGTTAAGCAGGCTGCTCGTTTGTTATTCTGTAACAACTCGGCTGTTACTGATAGAACTGAAGGTTACTGGGAAGACATCCACATGTTCCTACACTTTATTGATCATCTTGAGGTCCTTGTGGGGCGTTTCAATGGTGGAAGGCCACGTGGGATATGTGTGCCACTGCTGCACTCGTTGAAAAGGTCCAACTATGTCGAGAAACTTATGGTACGAGCTATTTTCTGTTATATATGTTGTTCATAAACTATTGCTTATACACAGTTTTACAGCTGTGATCTTCTTGAAACAGAAACTGCCCAGTTCTATTGTTCTATATAGATGCATGACTATGGTCGGGTTAGCCTTGCGCTTGGTCACAACATGATGTTTATGTCGACCTACTCCACTCCCCTTGGAGGTGAAAAGATACTTATTCATGGGTGGTCTCAAATAATGAAGGCCCGTCCATCTTGGAGAATAGGACAGAAGATTATGTTCCTGCTTTTCCATGGATCTAAAGCGAATATCCTGTTTATTGACCACATTGCGAGATGAAGCCGCTTTTAGAAGGTTGTGGATGCGGCGAGGTGGTGCACAGGCCTTGTCACGGGCTTGGCGGCCTCACCCTTGGTTAGCTCAGAGGCAAAGTAGCACTGTTCGAGGTGTGCTTTATGCAGTTGAACCTGTATAAGTACTCATACTGCTTTCGATTATGGTTGTTAAGTGCCCCTGCTGGTTTCAGTTAAGGTTGTTAAGTACTCCTGGTGCTTTTACAGTCTGTCGTGTTTCTTCAGTCCTGTCTTCCTCCAGCCGCCAAAACCAAACCAGCGCCGGCTGGGCCGCCTGCTTCTGCCTCCCACGGCTGGCTGCGCCTCAATGCACGCATCACAACCCCACCGTCTCCTAAATCGTTAACGCCGATGTCTGAGGCTTCGCCGTCGTCCTCCGCGTGCTTTGGTGCGCTCGCCGCCGCGCCGCCCTCTCGCGTTGTCAACATGGTCAAAAAACAACAGGAATCAGATGAAGTACGTGGAGAGGATGACATTAGGGCCCACCATGTGAGCGTATGGAAAAATAAAATGCTTCCTCCTAGTGTTTTCCTGACATCTGGGACCCACGACATTGTGAGCGTATATAGTCAATAGACAAGAGAACAACACAAGATCGGCTGACATCACGGGATGTAGCAGCTCGAGCAGTATTTTTTGTTATTGTTGAGGCGGGCGGGGGGTTTGAACTGGCTGTGGCCCTTCTAGCCAGTGTTTATATTTTATGTTCACCATGTGACCAACCCAGCAATTTTTCTTTACGAAAATGAGCCCGCTTTATTTTTTTCGAAGAATACCCAATCCAGCCTACTTATTTTTATGCATACGATGGGCTACAACTCTTACAAGACGCCTGCAAATCTTGAAATTAATATGAAATGGGTTGTAAATATAAAAACAGATGACAAATTGGCAATTACTTTATAATTTCTGAATTTTTTTCACATTTTCAGATTCCTATTTCACTAGGCATTAACCTAATTTAAATATATCTTAAAGTACTTTAAATTTGGCTCAACATTTCGGTATTAAAAATAGTTTGGAACCCACAGAATTATGCGAAATTGGCCCTGGCCAACCAAAAAACGGACTGCAATAAATTGCATAAGAAGTCGCAATGAGGTATATATAAATTATTAAAATAAAGAGGGAATGGTCTGACTTATGGGCCTATTAAGTTGACGCGTATGCAAGATTTTTATAGTTATTATATACGTCAACAAACGATTCTAGCAGATGTAACCGTTGGATGTCAATCCAACGGCCGTCATCATTTCTTCAATCTCGATCTTCTTGCTCTGACCGCCAAATCCAGCGCCGTGGGACCGCTTGCTCCGCCTCCGTGCGGCCTCACCGCCCTACTACTCCCACCACCGGCTAGGGCATCCTCTACTCACCCACACCCTCGTTATTCTCAAGGCGATGGCAGCCTCACACCGCAGCCGAACCAGTGAACCCTCGTACTCCTCTCCGCGTGGGCATCCACTGTCGCGTCTTCCCCGGCCCCACGTCGTCCCCTTCCCAGGCCTCGCCGTCGTCCACCGCCCTGGTGCTCTCGGCGCGGCGTAGTCAACGTGATCAAGGAATGACTTCCATCGGAAGAGTACTATCGTGGAGAGGCTGACAGCTGGGTCCACGGCAGCCGCAAGGAAGTGCCTCCTTATTACGCGGAAAATAGTTACTCCTCCACCTGACAGCAGGGATCCATCGGACAGGCAACTATATTTCGCGAAAAAAATGTTTCCCCCTGACTGCTGGGACCTACCAGCTACATCTTCGCACGCAAGGAAGTGCGTCTGGGCAAAAAAACGATTTACCCCCCTAACTGCTGGGACCCGCCAGCTACATCTTCGCACGCATGGAAGTGCCTGACAGTCGGGATACACCTGGTCGAAGCATACATAGCGTTGTCATTCTGGTCGCGAACGTGTACGTACATACTGGTCGATGTAGAGGCGCGCACGTGTCATAGTAGAGGAGCGCACGTAGCATGTACACATACGTCAGCGGCGGTCGCGCAAGAAAGAAAATCTGACCCGCGTCACGTACATCTGAGCAGGGTCTCGAACGCCTACTCGCGCGCTCGTCGACCACCAGGCTCGTGTACATGGCTGGGTCGGAATGGAGAAACAACGTCGTCGTCGTGTTCATGGGGATCCAACCGGCTGGATCAGAACGGAATGCGTCGGCGTGCTCATCGGGAGGGCTTGGACGGAACAATCGATGGAAACGAGGCCTGGCGTACCGCAGAACGGAGGAAACGGCCTTGTGTTCGACCGGCCACGTTCGATACAGGATCCTGTTCATCGAGAGGGGTCTGGTGTACCGCAAAAACGGAGGAAACGGACCTCCTACGGTCGAAACGGGGGTCCTGTTGATGGAAAGGGGTGTGGCGTACCGCAAAACGGAGGAAACAGGCTTGTGTTGGTGCTACGGTCGAAACGGGGTCCTGTTCATCGGGAGGGGTGTGGCGTACTGCAAAACGGGACTCCACGGGATATTGTTCATCTCCACCGTCGACCCCCTCTAGCCTCCACGGGCTACTGTTCATCCACCGTCGACCTCCTCCAGCCTCCACCTGCGACTGTTCATCCACGGGCTCGTGTTCATCCGGCCTCCACCGCGCGCTACTCCACCGGCTACTATTAAACCAGCCCTCTCCACGGGCTCCTGTTCAACCACCCCTCCCTGGGCTACTGTTCATCCAGCCCTCCACTGTCTACTGTTCATCCTGCCCTCCACGGGGTCCTGTTCATCCTGCCCCAACCGGCTCGAACGATCGGGATCCTGTTCATCCACCCCCACCGGGAACTATTCATCCAAACCCCCCAGCAACGCTCACTGTTCATCCAGAGGCAACGCCACGGGGTCCTGTTCATCCACCCCCACCGAGAACTGTTCATCCAAACCCCCGCAGCAACGCTCACTATTCATCCAGAGGCAGCATCGATCGGCTTCAGTTAGCAGCAGTAGCGAAGGAATCGCTCGATCGGGTTCAGTTAACAGTCATCGATCGATCGCTCGGGTTCAGTAACGTGTAGCCTGCAGTGTAATCGATTGGGTTCAGTTAGAGCCCAACGCCTCACACACACGCACGTACGTACGAGAGAAACGCGCGTCGCTGGGCCCCCGACCACCCACCGTAACCGGGGACACCCCAATATTTTCCTCGCCCTCGCTTCTACCACGGTTTTTTCCATCATGGACGGCCCAAAGAATGTCATGCAGCAGCGTCTCTGGCCCGCCCGGGACGAAAATCCCATTTTCTGTCATGAATTTTTGTCATAGAAGTAGGACCCCACCACATATATGATGATACTGTGTTTTGTCACAATTATCATCATAGAAGTGTCACAAGTATGACAAAAAAGATTTTCGTTCGGCCCAAAATGTCACGGATGTGTCTTTTTTTTGTAGTGAGTGCTAACCTTTCAGAGCATGAAGAAAAGAAATTATTGAAAACTCTAAAGAAGCACCGTGCTGCTATTGGATATACTCTTGATGATCTTAATGGTATTAGTCCACATCTATGTCAGCACAAAGTAAAATTTGAGAAAGATGCTAAACCGGTTGTTGATCACCAACGACGGTTAAATCCTAAGATGAAAGAAGTGGTAAGAAAAGAAATACTAAAGCTTCTGGAGGCAGGTATAATTTATCCCGTTGCTGATAGTCAGTGGGTAAGTCATGTCCATTGTGTCCCTAAGAAGGGAGGCATTACTGTTGTCCCTAATGATAAAGATGAATTGATCCCACAAAGAATTGTTACAGGTTATAGAATGGTAATTGATTTCAGCAAACTAAATAAAGCTACTAAAAAGGATCATTACCCTTTACCTTTTATTGATCAAATGCTAGAAAGATTATCCAAACATACGCATTTTTGCTTTCTAGATGGTTATTCTGGTTTCTCTCAAATACCTGTGTCAAAAGAGGATCAAGAACATACCACTTTTACTTGCCCTTTCGGTACATTTGCTTATAGACGTATGCCTTTTGGTTTATGCAATGCACCTGCTACCTTTCAAAGATGCATGATGGCTATATTCTCATATTTTTGTGAAAATATTGTCGAGCTTTTCATGGATGATTTCTCCGTATATGGAACTTCTTTTGATGATTGCTTGAGCAACCTTGATTGAGTTTTGCAGAGTTGTGAAGAAACTAATCTTGTCTTGAATTGGGAGAAGTGCCACTTTATGGTTAACGAAGGTATTGTCCTAGGGCACAAAATTTCTGAAAGTGGTATTGAAGTCGATAAAGCTAAAGTTGATGCGATTGAAAAGATGCCTTGTCCTAAGGACATTAAAGGTAAGAAGTTTCCTTGGTCATGCCGGTTTTTTTATAGGAGGTTCATTAAAGACTTCTCAAAAATTTCTAGGCCTGTGACTAATCTCTTACAAAAAGATGTTCCTTTTTTCTTTGATGATGATTGTGTAGAAGCATTTGAAACACTTAAGAAAGCCTTGATTTCTGCACCTATTGTTCAGCCACCTGATTGGAATTTACCCTTTGAAATTATGTGTGATGCTAGTGATTAAGCAGTAGGTGCAGTTCTAGGACAAAGAGTTGACAATAAATTAAATTTTATTCAATATGCGAGTAAAACTCTGGACAGTGCCGAGAGAAATTATGCTACTACTGAAAAACAATTTTTAGCAGTTGTATTTGCTTGTGATAAGTTCTGACCTTATATTGTTGATTGTAAAGTAACTGTTCACACTGATCATGCTGCTATTAAATATCTTATGGAAAAGAAAGATGCTAAACCTAGACTTATTAGATGGGTTCTCTTGCTGCAAGAATTTGATTTTCATATTATTGATAGAAAGGGAGTCGAGAACCCCGTTGCACACAATTTATCTAGGTTAGAGAATGTTCTTGATGACCCACTACCTATTGATGATAGCTTCCCTGATGAACAATTAGCTGTCATAAATGCTTCTCGTACTGCTCCATGGTATGCTGATTATGCTAATTACATTGTTGCTAAATTTATACCACCTAGTTTCACATACCAGCAAAATAAAAAGTTCTTCTATGATTTAATACATTACTTCTGGGATGACCCACACCTTTATAAAGAATGAGTAGATGGTGTTATTAGGCGTTGTGTACCGAGCATGAACAGGAATGATCCTACATAAGTGTCACTCCGAGGCTTATGGAGGACACCGTGCTGGAGATAGAATTGCACATAAGGTATTGCAATCCGGTTTTTATTGGCCTACTCTCTTCAAGGATGCCCGTAAGTTTGTCTTGTCTTATCATGAATGTCAAAGGATTGGTAATATTAGTATACGTCAGAAATGCCTATGAACTATTCACTTGTTATTGAACCATTTGATGTTTGGGGATTTGATTATATGGGACCGTTTCCTTCCTCTAATGGGTATACACATATTTTAGTTGCTGTTGAATACGTTACTAAGTGGGTAGAAGCTATTCCAACTAGTAATGCTGATCATAACACCTAAGATGCTTAAAGAAGTTATTTTTCCGAGGTTTGGAGTCCCTAGATATTTAATGACTGATGGTGGTTCACATTTTATTCATGGTGCCTTTCGTAAAATGCTTGCTAAGTATGACGTTAATCATAGAATTGCCATATCCTTACCACCCACAATCTAGTGGCCAGGTAGAATTGAGTAATAGAGAGCTTAAATTAATTTTGCAAAAGACTGTTAATAGATCTAGAAAGAATTGGTCCAAGAAACTTGATGATGCATTATGGGCCTGTAGAACTGCGTATAAAAATCCTATGGGTATGTCTCCGTATAAAATGGTTTATGGAAAAGCATGTCACTTACCTCTCGAACTAGAACATTAGGCATATTGGGCCGTTAAAGAGCTCAATTATGATTTCAAACTTGCCGGTGAGAAGAGACTATTTGACATTAGCTCACTTGATGAGTGGAGAACCCAGGCCTATGAGATTGCCAAACTGTTTAAAGAAAAAGTTAAAAGATGGCATGACAAAAGGATACAAAAGCGTGAGTTTAATGTAGGTGACTATGTGTTGCTATTCAACTCTCGTTTAAGATTTTTTGCAGGAAAACTTCTCTCTAAATGGGAAGGGCCTTACGTTATCGAGGAGGTCTATCATTCCAGTGCCATAAAAATCAACAACTTCAAAGGCACAAATCCGAAGGTGGTGAACGGTCAAAGAATCAAACATTATATCTCAGGTAATCCTATAAATGTTGAAGCTAATGTTATTGAAACCGTAACCCCGGAGGAATACATATGGGACACCTTCCAGAATGTTTCAGACTCCGAAAAGGAATAGGTGTGTGGTACGGTAAGTAAACTGACTCCAAAACAGTTCTAATGGTATTTTTTCTCCATTTTGGAATATTTAAGAAAATAGGAAAATAAGAAGTAGTCCGGGAAGGACACGAGGCGTCCACGAGGGTGGAGGGCGCGCCCCCTGCCTCGTGGGCACCTCGTGTGCTCTCCGGACTCCGTTTTCTTGCACAATACTTCTTTTGGTCGGTAAAAATTCATTATATAATCTCCCGAAGGTTTTGACCACCGTACCACACAGATATCCTCTGTTTTGTTTCGAGCTGTTTCTGCCACAGATTAGAGCAAGATGTCTTCTCAAGAGTCGGTCGAGGAGAGTCGGGTGTCTCATCCGACACCAGGTCCAGGAGCAAATAGCGATGCCTATCACTTTGGGCCATCAATGGAGGAAGAGATGGAAGCCGACTTGAAAAGGATAGATGCCATGGAGGAGGAAAAAGAAGTTACTTCTCGTTCCGGGCCGGATTCACGATGGGGGAACTACAAAGCTCAGCTATTCCAAACTCGGTAATCCCTTCCAATGTTAGATTTCTCTCTTATGAAAATATGAAAAATAGTGTTACTTGTTCTCCCGCAGCTATGCAACATCCTTGGGTGAAAGGAGCCTTAGCCGTCATGGGTAAGCTCCGTAAGGAAATAATGGACCTCAAGCAGCAAGTCAATAAGCTCGAGTAGGAGAATCGTATCCTGAGGGGCATCATCGCCAAGAATATCACCTCACGACCTCCGAAGAAAGAGACATAAACACATGGGTATGGGCACTCCCCTTGGCAACTGTCAAGCTTGGGGGAGGTGCCACAGTATTGTATCACCACCACACTCCTATCTTTATTTTTTTTCTTAGCTCGATCCTTTTGGTAATATCTTGATCTAGTAGAATAAAGTTTTAGTATGATTTATTTTTGAGTTTTTCTTTATGATCCTTCTATGTGATCGAGTCCGTGAGCTATATATAATAAAGATTAGTTTTGAGTCAAGGGCTTGATTATCTTGCTATGATCGTGAAAGAATAAAAAGAAATAAAGAGATCATATTGATCTTATGGAGAGTAATGACTTCACATATAAAGAGTATGATGAATAAAAGTTGTTGAGAGTTGACAAACATAGTTTTGGTCATCGTTGCAATTAATAGGAAGTAATAAAGAAAGAGAGGTTTTCACATATAAATATACTATCTTGGACATCTTTTATGATTGTGAGCACTCATTAAAATATGACATGCTAAAGAGTTGATGTTGGACAAGGAAGACATCGTAATGGGTTATGTTTTCATATATATGAAATAAAGTATATTGTCATGGATCTTCCAACATGTTGAGCTTGCCTTTCCCCCTCATGCTAGCCAAATTCTTTGCACCAAGTAGAGATACTACTTGTGCTTCCAAATATCCTTAAACTCAGTTTTGCCGTGAAAATCCACCATATCTACCTATGGATTGAGTAAGATCCTTCAAGTAAGTTGTCATTGTTGCATGCAATAAAAATTGCTCTCTAAGTATGTATGATTTATTAGTTTGGAGAAAATAAGCTTTATACGATCTTGTGATGTGGAAGCAACAAAAGCGATGGATTGCATAATAAAGGTCCATATCACAAGTGGCAATATAAAGTGACGTTCTTTTTCATTAAGATTTTGTGCATCTGATACATCTCCGTCATACCTATAATTTTTGATTGTTCCATGCCAATATTCTACAACTTTCATATACTTTTGGCAACTTTTTATACTATTTTTTTGGGACTAACATATTGATCCGATTGCGATGCGCCTCTGTTTGTTGCATGTTTTATGTTTCGCAGAAACCCAATATCAAACGGAGTCCAAACGGGATAAAAACGGACGGAGAATTATTTTGGAATATTTGTGATTTTTGGGAGGAAGAATCAACGTGAAACGGTGCCCGAGGTGGCCACAAGAGTGGTCCACGCCACCCCTCCAGGGGGCGCGCCCCCTATCTCGTGGGCCACCCGTAAGGCGGTTGATGCCCTTCTTTGGCCGCAAGAAAGCTAATTTTTGGAAAACGATCTGGGCGAAGGTTTCAGTCCAATCGGAGTTACGGATCTCCATATATACACAAAACGGTGAAACAGAGCCAGAGAGAACGCAGAAATAGAGAGATAGATCCAATCTCGGAGGGGCTCTCGCCCCTCCCAAGCCATGGGAGCCAAGGACCAGAGGGGAAACCCTTCTCCCATCTAGGGAGGAGGTCAAGGAAGAATAAGAAGAAGGGGGCCTCTCTCTCCCTTGCTTCCGGTGGCGCCGGAGCGCTGCCGGGGACCATCATCATCACCGCGATCTTCACCAACACCACCGTCATCTTCACCAACATCTCCATCACCTTCCCCCCTCTATCTACAGCGGTCCACACTCCCGCAACCCGTTGTACCCTCTACTTGAACATGGTGCTTTATGCTTCATATTATTATCCAATGATGTGTTGCCATCTTATGATGTCTGAGTAGATTTTCGTTGTCCTATCTGTGATTGATGAATTGCTATGATTGGTTTGAGTTGCATATTTTATTATTGGTGCTGTCCTATGGTGCTCTCTGTGTCGCGCAAGCGTGAGGGATTCCCGCTGTAAGGTTTTGCAATATGTTTATGATTTGCTTATGATGGGTTGCGTGAGTGACTGAAACACAAACCCGAGTAAGTAGATTGTTGCGTATGGGATAAAAGGGGACTTGATGCTTTAATGCTATGGTTGGGTTTTACCTTAATGAATCTTTAGTAGTTGCGGATGCTTGCTAGAGTTCCAATCATAAGTGCATAGAATTCCAAGTAAGGGATGATATGTTAGCTTATGTCTCTCCCTCAAATAGAATTGCAATAGTGATTACCGGTCTAGTAACATAGTCAATTGCTTAGGGGAAATTTCACAACTCTTACCACCACTTTTCCACACTCGCTATATTTACTTTATTGCTTCTTTATTTAAACAGACCCTAGTTTTTATTTACGCGTTCTTTACTTTCTTGCAAACCTATCCTTTCACACCTACAAAGTACTTCTAGTTTCATACTTGTTCTAGGTAAAGCGAACGTCAAGCGTGCGTAGAGTTGTATCGGTGGTCGATAGAACTTGAGGGAATATTTGTTCTACCTTTAGCTCCTCGTTGGGTTCGACACTCTTACTTATCGAAAACTGTTGCGATCCCCTATACTTGTGGGTTATCAAGACCTTTTTCGGCGCCGTTGTTGGGAGTCATAGCGTGGGGTGAATATTCTCGTGTGCTTGTTTGCTTTATCACTAAGTAATTTTATTTGCTGTTCTTAGTTGTTCTCTATCTTTAGTTATGGATATGGAACACAAAATACCAAAAAAATTAGAGGTACTTGCTACTCATGTAGATGGGGTAACTCCTAAAACCCCCGATTCTCATTATGTGAGAGATATTATGTACTACTTTGATAATCCTGAGAAAACCCCACTCAACTTTATAATGGGAGACACGTTGGATCAACGTGAATACTTTAGGGATTATCGGTCGACACAAAAAGGGAAACTATTATGGGATCAATTTATTATGTTGCGTTGGTATGCCTGGAATCTATGCTTGAGAAATGATATTACTTGTTGCTCTAGGATGGAGGCTCCACACCTCCCCTTTTCATGCAAATTTAATGATAATGAAACCTTAGCTTCTTATGCTAATGGTATATATGATTACTATGATGTGGAACAAATAGAAGAATTTGTTGCTTTTAAGGCTGCCTATGATATTGAAGCGTTGTTTGAAAAGTATGATGCTTTTGATGATGATGGTTATAGGCCGAAAAATCTTGCTATACTTGGATATTGCTATGAAAATTATGAATACAATTACTATATTAATGCTTTTATGAAGAAAGTCAACACTGTCCAAGAAAAGACTAATATTTTGCAGGAAGCTATGGAAGAAGAAATTGATGAAACTGTGAGCTCATTGGATGAAAAAGATGATGAGGAGAGCGAAGAACAAAAGGAGGAAGAGCGGATTGATCACCCGTGCCCACCTTCTAATGAGAGTAACCCTCCAACTCATACATTGTTTAATTCCCCTTCGTGCTTACCGAAGGATGATTGCTATGATCCCTTGAATTTGTCTGAAATATCCCTTTTTGATGATGCTTGCTATGCTTGTGGCCAAGATGCCAATATGAATTATGCTTATGTAGATGAACTTGCTATAGTTCCGTATGTTAAACATGAAATTGTTGCTATTGCACCCATGCATTATAGTCCTATTATCTTTTTGAACTCTCCCGACCACACTTTATTGGAGAAGTTTGTGCTTATTAAGGATTACATTGATGGGTTGCCTTTTACCGTTGCACATGATAATTTTGATTAATGTAATATGCATGTGCTTGCTGCTCCTACTTGCAATTATTATGAGAGAGGAACTATTTCGCCACCTCTCTATGTTTCCAACATGATAGAGTTGCAAGAAACTGTTTATACTATGCATTGGCCTTTACTATGTGTGCATGAATTGTTCTTTTATGACATGCCGATGCATAGGAAGAGAGTTAGACTTCGTGGTTGCATGATATATGTTACTTTGTGCTCACTACTAAATTACAAATCATTGTTAATTAAAATTGGCTTTGATATACCTTGGGATCCGGGTGGATTCATTACTTGAGCACTAAATGTCTAGCTTAATGGCTTTAAAGAAAGCGCTGCCTGGGAGACAACCCGGAAGTTTTAGAGAGTCATTTATTTCTGTTGAGTGCTTTCATATAGTTTAAAAACAAAAAAAAATAAAGAGGGGAACCCTAAAACTTTTAAAAAGGAAAGTGAAAGTGAGAAAGACAAGCATTGTTGAAATGGGAGCTAGCCCTGAAATTTGTTCATGCTCACGGCAACTTTGTGAATTTTGATTATAGAAACTTTTCAACAAAAATTTTCCCGATGTGTTTCCGGAGGAATTACCAGGAATGCCCTCACGGGAGTTGTTCAGGAGGAAGTGCCAGTAGTGCAAGATTTTCCCGATGTGTTTTCGGAGGAATTACCAGGAATGCCACCGGACAGAGACATTGCATTTCTAATTGAGTTATTGCCCGGCACAGCCCCAATATCCAAGAGACCCTATCGAATGCCCCCGAACGATTTGAAAGAGATCAAGAATCAAATTAATGAACTCTTGGAGAAGGGATATATTAGGCCAAGCTCGTCACCTTGGGGAGTCCCAGTTCTTTTGGTAGAGAAGAAGGATGGAACCCTGAGAATGGTTGTGGATTATCGTTCGTTGAACGACGTGACCATCAAGAACAAGTACCCTCTGCCGATGATTAATGACCTGTTTGATCAGCTAGTTGGAGCCAAGGTATTCTCCAAGATCGATCTTCGATCAGGGTATCATCAGTTGAAGATCCGTGAAAAGGATATACCTAAAACAGCATTCACCACCAGGTATGGGTTATATGAGTATACCGTCATGTCATTCGGATTGACTAATGCCCCTGCATACTTCATGAATTTGATGAACAAGGTATTTATGGAATATCTGGACAAGTTTGTCGTGGTGTTCATCGATGATATACTGATTTTCTCAAGAGCGAGGAAGAGCATAAGGAACATTTGCGTCTAGTTACGGAGAAACTCCGAGAACATCGCCAGTATGCCAAGTTCAAGAAATGTGAATTTTGCTGAAGGAAGGTGGATTCCTCGGACATGTTATTTCAGGAGAAGGAATAGCAGTTGACCCCACCAAGGTTGTATCGACCACCGATTGGCGTCACCCACCTCGATAAAGGAGATCCGCAGTTTTCTCGGACTCGCAGGATATTAACGGAGGTTTATTGAGAATTTCTCGAAGATTGCCAAGCCCATGACTGAGCTGTCAAGAAGGACGCCAAGTACATCTGGACCGAGGATTGTGAAGCCGCCCGTGAATTGAAGAAACGTTTGGTTACAGCCCGATCTGATTTTGCGGACATACACAAGGATTACCGGTATATTGTGGCGCTTCTCGTCGGGGACTCGGAGGAGTACTCATGCAGGAAGGAAGAGTGGTAGCTTATACCTCCGCACAGCTCGACCTCACGAAATGAATTATGCCACACATGATTTGGAGTTAGCAGTAGTGCATGCACTCAAGACTGGAGGCATTTCCTTATCGGAAACCGTTGCGATGTTTACAGATCATAAGAGCTTGAAGTATATTTTCACGCAGAAAGAGTTGAACCTCGAGCGGAGGAGATGGCTAGAGTTAATCAAGGACTATGACATGAGATTGCATTACCACCAGGAAAGGCTAATGTTGTAGCAGATGCTTTGAGCTGTAAGAGTTATGTGAATACTCTTATAGCGGGAGGATTACCCCAGGAGTTAGTCGATGACCTCAAAGATCTTCGACTGGAGATAGTCCCGAGAGGATATGTTGCAACTCTGGAAGTTCAGTCCACTTTGGCCGAAAGAATTCGTGAAGCCCAGAAGTCGGACAAGGAAAATGATGAGATAAAGAAAAGGATGAATGAAGGAAAAGCAAAAGGGTTTCGTAAGGATGAATACAGAGCTATATGGTTCGAGGATCGTATTTATGTACCCAATGATCCCGAACTCAGGAAGCTAATTCTTTAGGAGGCTCATGATTCACCGTACTCGATTCACCCCGGTAACACCAAGATGTATCTGGATTTGAAGGAAAGTTTCTGGTGGACGGGTATGAAGAAGGACATTGCCGAGTACGTAGCAGTATGCGATGTTTGCCAACGAGTAAAGGCGCGACATCAGAAGCCAGCAGGGTTACTTCAACCTTTTCCGATTCCCGAGTGGAAATGGGAATAACTTGGAATGGATTTTACCACAGGATTACCCAGGACCCGTTCAGGTTATGATTCCATCTGGGTAGTGGTTGATCGATTGACCAAGGTAGCTCATTTCATTCCCGTGAAGACTACCTATACCAGCGCTAAGTTAGCCAAGATATACATGACCAGGATCGTATGTTTGCATGGAGTTCCGAGGAGTATCGTGTCAGATAGAGGAACACAATTTACCTCAAAGTTTTGGAATCGGTTGCATGAAACTTTGGAGTGCGAGGCTGGAGTTCATCATGCTTTTCATCCGCATACGATGGACAGACCGAGAGAGTCAACCAGATCCTGGAGGACATGTTGAGAGCTTGTGCGCTAGACTATGGGTCTAGCTGGGATGATAATTTGCCATCTGTGAGTTCTCGTACAATAACAGATTACTGCACCAGTCTGAAGATGGCCCCTTTCGAAGCTCTATACGGAAGGAGGTGCAGAACACCATTGCTGTGGGATGGTGTTGGAGATTGAAAACTTTTCGGTCCCGATCTTATCAGAGATTCCGAAGAGAAAGTCAAGCTGATTTGAGATAGACTCAAGGTAGCTCAGTCGAGGCAGAAGAGTTATGCCGACAGTAAACGCAAGGAAGTAACTTACGAAGCGGGAGACCGGGTATACCTTCGTGTGTCCCCACTTCGTGGAATCAAGAGGTTCGGTGTTAAAGGAAAGTTAGCACCCCGGTTCATTGGCCCCTACAAAATCCTCGAACGCCGTGGAGAAGTTGCTTACAAGTTGGAATTGCCGGAAGGATTGTCCGGAGTTCATGATGTCTTCCATGTTTCTCACCAAGAAATGTCATGCCGAGATGGCGATATTCCATTGAGAGACACAAAGTGCCCCTAGAGGCCATACAGCTCGACAAAGATCGACTTATGAGGAGAAACCGCCCGAATTCTCGAGACTGCTGACAGTCACCGTAGCAAGATCATCAAGTTTTGCAAGGTCTTGTGGAGTCATCATTCGAGGAGGAAGCCACACGGGAGCGAGAAGAAGACCTCCGCCGAGACCACCGCACCTATTTGCTAGCCAACCCGAATCTCGAGGGCGAGATTCATCTTAAGGTGGGTAGGTTTGTAACATCACAAATTTCCCATTTGGAATGTTTTACAATTATAGCTAAGCATCTATGCATATTGTTTGAAATTGAGTGACATTTGAAGTATTTCAGAAGATTTTGAGTTGTGGAATTTGAATTCAAATTGGCAGTTGAAATTTATTTCAAAACAATGCCTGACAAATACTTGAGAAAAAGTATGAGAGGAGTAAACATGACACTCCAAAAATGTCAGATGAAAAACTTTGCCAAAAAGTTTGAATTCAAATTTGATTTTTATTTGGGATTTTAGAAAATGTTTTTTAAAAAAGTTTGAGCTTTGCCCCTGGAAAAAATGTTCAAATTGTAGGGAATATTCCCCTGATCATTTTGATATATATATGTCCTATATAAAATATATATATTTAATATATTTCCTCTCTCTCTAATTCAAAAAAAGGAAAAAGAAACCCCAGGCGCCAGCCAGGCCAACCGGCCCAGCCAGCGCCTAGGCAGCTCAGCCAGCACCAGGCTCAGCCCAGCCAGCGGGCCAGGCCAACCGGCCCAGCTAGCGAGCCAGCCCACCGCCCGAGCCGGCCGACCCAGCGCCGCGCCCGAACCCCCTTCCACTCGGTCGCCCGACCCAAACCCCGCCTCCCTCTCCCGCTGACACCCCGACCCCACCCCGTCTTCTTCCTTCCCATGCCAACCCGCAACGCCACCGCGTCGCCGCCTCGCCGGAATCCCGGAGATCGCGGGATCTCCTTCCCCGATCCGCCCCCTCGTCCAAGCTGGCCGCCCCTATAAATACCGCGCCCCCCTCAACCCGTTCCCCCACTTCCCCCCTCGCCTAACCCCTCCCCTCGCCCGCAATCCCTCGCCGGAGCCCGACTCCGCCGCCGCGCCATTGCCACTGCCCCGGCCGCCTCCGACACCCCCCGAGCTCCACCGACCCCACCATCGACCTCCCCTCACTCCACCGCAACCGCCGGACGACTCCGCCGTCTTCCCCGACCACCGGAGCCACCGCGCCGTCGTCAACCGGGCCGCCGTCGACCATCGCCGTCGTCGCCACCGCGGTGAGTCACCGGAGACCCCCGCCACCGTCCGATCTAGGATCTAGGGTTTAGATTAGATTTAGCGAAGGGGTATGGTTTATTTTAATGATCCGGTTTTAGTTACGGTTTTTATTTTGGTTTAGTTAGACCGGCCCGACTCGGTTTATTTTCCCGGGCGCGTTTTAGTTATTTGACGCCCGAGCGTTAGATAGGCCCGTTAGCGCCAGTTTTCCTTTTAGTTATTTTTTTTTCGTTTCTGTTTTTAACAGAATAGTTTCAATTTTGTAAAATCCATATCTTTTAGGTTACTTAGTATTTTTAGTTGATTCTTTTTTTGTTAGTTTGCAAATTTGTTGTAGATTCTGTAGAAAATATGTTTGGCCATGTTTAAATTATTAAAAATTGTTTTATTTTAGTTTTAGACAGATTAGTAATTCTGCTATAAAATGAGTTAGGATTATTTTATTTTAGTGATTCTTTTTGTCACTACTTTGTTTTGACCTTGCCTAACCGTAAGAATTTATTTGGGTATTCTAGATTTAATAAGAAAAATAGTTTTAATCAAAATCATGTGTTTCTTATTTATTTAACTAGCTACTGTTTTCCTATTGTTTTATTTAGTAAATAATTTTATTTTACCTATGTCATAGTTTATTTTAGATTAGTTTCTGTAGTTTTAGAACATGAACTTTTATTTACAATAAATAAAATTTGTATTTTATTTTTACTTGCTAGGATTGTTATAGGCATAATAGGAGTTCTATAATAGCTTTTGATGTGATTCTTTTTGCTCCTAGTTTGCATGATGTTTTCCCTTCTGTTAGTTAGCAAAACCCATGCTTAAGTTCTGTTAAGAAAAATTTGGTTGTGTAAAACTATTTCTTAGTTGTTGTTTGATGTGGTGAAAACATTGATTTGGATTTCTTCGAGTTTTCTTTGGGTTTTGGTTCAATTGTTTTGTGTGTTATGTTAGCATGTTGTTATGTTAATTGATTGTATGTTCTTATGCTTATTATGATTGTTGTTTGCCTCGGTAGAATTTCCGGAGTGCGAAGCTTGCTATCACGAGTCCCTAGCCTTCGAAGACCGTCAGCAAGGCAAGTCATTTGACCATGTTTTCTTTTACAATGCCTATGATTTTATTGCATTAGAATTATACCTCCCCACCATGCATGCAGTAGGAGAATTTTAAGTTATGTTCTTGAGTAGTATCATGAGGTAGGATGAAACCAATCCCCCTTGTTACCATGGCCCGGGACGAAGTAGTTTATTTTTGCTATGCTCGTAGACGGGATTGGTTGAGTGATTCATAAGGGAGATGTGAGAGTCAAGATGATGACAACCCCATGACTACAAGCTCAAGATGGACTTCAAAATTCACTACTGGGTGGAGGACGGTTGTGGGCACCTGGAGAAAACCAGCGGTTGGCGGGATGCATGGAGAAGCGCCATGACATCTTGCGGAAAGCTTCACCCAGCCACGAAGAGACGGATGGATACCCCATTGACGAAGCTTACATGCAGCCGCAAGCCATTATGGGCTCGGCTTGGTCGACCCTAGGTATGACTCTGGCGGACGGTGCTACGAGATGTAGAAGAACGGTAGGATTGGATGGGTACCGGCGGTGGCTAGAGGAACTCTTGGAAGACCCTGTTTACGTTCGTCCGTCTTCAAACACCGTGAAGTGCGAAGACTTAAAGGAGGAGCGATTCTTGCGGGTAAAGTCATAAACCTCTGCAGAGTGAAGATCTAATCGGTTAGCCGTGTCCCGATTACGGACAATTTGAGCCTCTGGAACTTGGAGTAAATTCGAAATCTCAACACCAAAATTAATAAATTAATTGAGGGGTTATTTAATAATTGGGAATGAGACATTGGTTGGCGGAACCATCTCAATAACTACCAACATTTTGTAGTATTTGCAAACAAGTCCATTGTTGTAGGAAAAAGCGGCTTTTTCGCAAAACAATGAAACTTTGAGCCCCACACCAAATTGCATATAGTGTTAGTAATTTTCATTGTTATTCTCTCTTCATGACTTGCGGCATATTCAAAATGCTGACCTACACGGCTGCAACGTCTTATGTTGCGAGAGGAGTTTTCCGATCGGGAGTGAGGCTACGATCCACGCTTGGCGATTGCCCTTTGAGTCGGATGGACTCGCTATTCTTCTCGCTTCCGCAGCTTTATTTAGTTTATTTCTCATGAGTGGCCTTTGGCGAATTTATTATCTTGTAATAAAGACTCGATATGAGAATCGTGTAATAAATTCAGGTGTGATTGAACTTTGAATCTTTGCATCAATGTCTGTGTGCGGCATGATCTTGGGATGGTACAGCTACACGAGACTTGACCGTTTTGGTCGGGTCGCTCTGAGAGATGGTATTCAGAGCACACGCTGACCGTAGGGCGTAACCCCTAGGATCGGAAAGCCATAGGAAGAGACTATTTATTTTATGTCCTTATCATTCCGTAATTCTCCCTGTTCATTTCGACTTCTCTCCGATTTTCAACATTCTAGATGGCACGAAGTTCACCCCAGTTTTGCTACGGAGTTTTGCCACCAGATGAGGCGATGCCTCTCGGCAAGAAGCTGGTTCAGATCGTGAAGAAGCTGAAGATTGCTCTGCCCTCAATCACCGAAGCCCACCAATGCACTTCCGACGGATACCCGCTTCTGAGATTGAGGTGCACATTCCAGGAGGACCTTCGGAGGACATTGAGCCCATTGACTTTGAGTTTACTGATTTCAATTGGATCCTCGGAAGAGACATGGCGATTTATCGTGCACTTGGACATCTCCGAGAAGAGTACAGGCCGAGCTCGACCCATCGAGACCTCGCCATGACTTCTCGCAGAGCTAGGAATGGAGATATCATCCGTACCGTGAGAGGACGACTCCATTCTCTCATATGTCCAAGACATGGAGTGTCTCCTCAGAAGCGGAGATCCGGACTCGCCAGAACTCGAAGGTACACAGAGGCTGTTGTTCCGTGAACTGGGCCGGAGGAGAAAGCACACGCAAACTTCCTTGACCATGAAGAAGAAATCAAGGATTTCATGGAGAGAGTCAACAAGCTGAAGATGGATGTTGCCGCATTAGAGGAGAAGATGGACTTGGGAGAAGACCTTTTTCCGAGTGGAGATGACGGACCCCTCGTGAGCAATGACCAGGATTATGAAGAGAGCTCCACTGAAGAAAGCCGCAAGAGGAGGCGCCGCATCAGAGGACGCCACACTGGAGGACGCCGCACCAGAGGACACAAGGATAATTGATGAAGACATTTAGTCGACCACCATGTTATTTTATTTTCGTCGATCAGTTAGGCCGTTATTTTCGATTAGTCGTGAGAATTTGTAATCCGAGATTGAACCATGTTTGAGTTGATTGAATAAATGATTGGTGTGATTATGATTGTGCATTCATATGGGTAGTGATATTTTCTCATTAGACCCTTGTTCTATTCTAATTTTCTCATCCACTCCAAAACACCAGATGCCTCCGAGACGTGACCCGGTCTCAACTTTCCGCGGAGCTCACACAGCTGATCCAGCAGCAGAATGCCCTCATGCAGATGCTCATCCAGAACCAGAACAACAACAACAACAACAATCCACCGCCACCACCCCCTGTTGACAACTTGACCCGCTTCCTAAGGCTGAATCCGCCAGTGTTCTCTAGCAGCACCGAGCCGATTGTGGTGATGATTGGCTCCGCAAGGTCGGAAGGAGTTAGCCACTGCTGGATGCACAGATCTGCGAGAGAAGGTGCGCTTTGCGCACATCAACTTGATGGACCTGCAGCCTCTTGGTGGGAGAACTACACCGCCACTTATCCCATCGCCACCATCACATGGGATCAGTTCCAAGAAGCTTTCCGCACCGCTCATGTCTCACCGGAGCCATGAGTCTCGAAGAAGTGTGAGTTCCAAACTTACACGGGGGAACCGTGCTGTGGGCAAGACGTGGATGAGTTCAGCAAGTTAGCTCGCTATGCCCCGGATGATGTGGCCACAGATGCATAAGCAGGAAAAGTTTCTCGAGGCACTCAATGACGAGCTGGGTATGCAGCTTATGGTGGCTACCTTCAACAACTACCAGGAGCTGGTAGACAAGGCCACCATACTTGAAGGCAAGCAGCAGCAGATTGATAGCCGCAAGCGGAAGTATGGCCAGGGGAAGTACAACTCTGGAGCTCAGCAAAAGCCCCTTTATGTCCCATACTCGGGAGGGCATACCCATCACACCCATGGAGGACATAATCATGCAGGACATAACCATGGAGGAAATGGGAACAATCGCAACTAGGACAACAAGACAGGCAATGGAAACGGCAATGGCAACCAGCATCGTCCTGCCCCGGTTCAGAAGGATCTGAGTCACATCTCCTGTTTCAAGTGCCAGAAAACAGGGCACTATGCCACCAACTGCCCGGAGGCCAAGCAGAGGAATGGAAACGGCAATTGAAGATCAGCAAAGAAGCCCAACCCTTTTCCTCGTGCTCAGGTGAACCACATTGACGTGGAGGACGTCTATGATCAGCCAGACACTGTGGTTGGTAAGTTTTTATTAAATTCACATCCATATTGGTACTCTTTGATTACGGTGCAACGCATTCATTTATATCAAGGGTAGTTGTGGAAAAGTACGGGTTGCCCACTAGAACCCTTAGAAGCCCTCTTCACGTCGGTTCCTGCAGAGGAGAAATGATGACGAGCTTAGGCTGTCATGCAACCGCAACATCGAAACCATAAATTTTCCGCAGACCTCATAGTATTGGAAACCCGGACCTTGGATGTGATCCTAGGCATGGATTGGTCAACGAAGTTTGAAGGAAACATAGATCGTGCTCAGAAACGATTCTGCTCACCACTCCGGAGCGAAGAGGATCAAGTATGTATCGGGCGTATCCCGATGAAGAATCAGTGCATTCCCTCACGGGAGTTGTTCAGAGGAAGTGCCGATGGTGCAAGATTTTCCGATGTGTTTCGGAGGAATTACCAGAATGCCACCGGACGAGACATTGAATTTCTGATTGAGTTATTTCCGGCACAGCCCCAATATCCAAGAGACCCTATCGAATGCCCCGAGCGATTTGAAAGAGATCAAGAATCAAATTAATGAACTCTTGGAGAAGGGATATATTCGCCAAGCTCGTCACCTTGGGGAGCCCAGTTCTTTTGGTAGAGAAGAAGGATTGAACCACGAGAATGGTTGTGGATTATTGTTCGTTGAGCAGCGTGACCATCAAGAGCAAGTACCCTCTGCCGATGATTAATGACCTGTTTGATCAGCTAGTTGGAGCCAAGGTATTCTCCAAGATCGATCTTGATCGAGGTATCATCGATTGAAGATCCGTGAAAAGGATATACCTAAAACAGCATTCACCACCGGTATGGGTTATATGAGTATACCGTCATGTCATTCGGATTGACTAATGCCCTGCATACTTCATGAATTTGATGAACAAGGTATTTATGGAATATCTGGACAAGTTTGTCGTGGTGTTCATCGATGATATACTGATTTTCTCCAAGAGCGAGGAAGAGCATAAGGAACATTTGCGTCTAGTTCGGAGAAACTCCGAGAACATCGCTTGTATGCCAAGTTCAATAAATGTGAATTTTGGCTGAAGGAAGTCGGATTCCTCGGACATGTTATTTCAGGAGAAGGAATAGCATTGACCCCACCAAGGTTGTATCGATCACCGATTGGCGATCACCCACCTCGATCAAGGAGATCCGCAGTTTTCTCGGACTCGCAGGATATTATCGGAGGTTTATTGAGAATTTCTCGAAGATTGCCAAGCCCATGGTGAGCTGTTGAAGAAGGGCGCCAAGTACATCTGGACCGAGGATTGTGAAGCCGGTTTCAGAAATTGAAGAAACGTTTGGTTACAGCCCCATATTGATTTTGCGGACATACACAAGGATTACGGTATATTGTGGCGCTTCTCGTCGGGGACTCGGAGGAGTACTCATGCAGGAAGGAAAAGTGGTAGCTTATACCTCCGCACAGCTCGACCTCACGAAATGAATTATGCCACACATGATTTGGAGTTAGCAGCCGTAGTGCATGCACTCAAGACACAGGAGGCATTTCCTTATCGGAAACCGTTGCGATGTTTACAGATCATAAGAGCTTGAAGTATATTTTCACGCAGAAAGAGTTGAACCTCGAGCGGAGGAGATGGCTAGAGTTAATCAAGGACTATGACATGAGATTGCATTACCACCGGAAAGGCTAATGTTGTAGTAGATGCTTTGAGCCGTAAGAGTTATGTGAATACTCTTATAGCGGAGGATTACCCAGGAGTTAGTTGATGACCTCGAGATCTTCGATGGAGATAGTCCGAGAGGATATGTTGCAACTCTGGAAGTTCAGTCCACTTTGGCCGAAAGAATTCGTGAAGCCCAGAAGTCGGACAAGGAAAATGATGAGATAAAGAAAAGGATGAATGAAGGAAAAGCAAAAGGGTTTCGTAAGGATGAATGCGGAGCTATATGGTTCGAGGATCGTATTTATGTACCCAATGATCCCGAACTCAGGAAGCTAATTCTTCAGGAGGCTCATGATTCACCGTACTCGATTCACCCCGGTAACACCAAGATGTATCTGGATTTGAAGGAAAGTTTCTGGTGGATGGGTATGAAGAAGGATATTGCCGAGTACGTAGCAGTATGTGATGTTTGCCAACGAGTAAAGGCGGAACATCAGAAGCCAGCAGGGTTACTTCAACCTTTGCCGATTCCCGAGTGGAAATGGGAAAAACTTGGAATGGATTTTATCACAGGATTACCCAGGACCCGTTCAGGTTATGATTCCATCTGGGTAGTGGTTTATCGATTGACCAAGGTAGCTCATTTCATTCCCGTGAAGACTACCTATACCAGCGCTAAGTTAGCCAAGATATACATGACCAGGATCGAATGTTTGCATGGAGTTCCGAGGAGTATCGTGTCGATATAGAGAACACAATTTACCTCAAAGTTTTGGAATCGGTTGCATGAAACTTTGGAGTGCGAGGCTGGAGTTTAGTACATCTTTTCATCCATGAATGGATGGACAGACCGAGAGAGTCAACCAGATCACGGAGGACATGTTGAGAGCTTGTGCGCTAGACTATGGGTCTAGCTGGGATGATAATTTGCCATCGCGGAGTTCTCGTACAATAACAGTTACGCACCGGTCGAAGATGGCCCCTTCGAAGCTCTATCACGGAAGGAGGTGCGAACACCATTCTTTGTGGGATGGTGTTGGAGATCGAAAACTTTTGGTCCCGATCTTATCGAGATTCGAGGAGAAAGTCAAGCTGATTCGAGATAGACTCAAGGTAGCTCGATCGAGGCGTAAGAGTTATGCCGACGATAACGCAAGGAAGTAACTTATGAAGCGGAGACCGGTATACCTTCGTGTGTCCCCGCTTCGTGGAATCAAGAGGTTCGGTGTTAAAGGAAAGTTAGCACCCGGTTCATTGGCCCTAAAAAATCCTCGAGCGTCGTGGAGAAGTTGCTTACAAGTTGGAATTGCGGAAGGATTGTCTGGAGTTCATGATGTCTTCCATGTTTCTCACCAAGAAATGCCATGCCGAGATGGCCGATATTCCATTGAGAGACACGGTGCCCTAGAGGCCATACAGCTCGACGGTGATCGACTTATGAGGAGAAACCGTCCAATTCTCGAGACTACTGAACAGAGTCACCCGCAGCAAGATCATCAAGTTTTGCAAGGTCTTGTGGAGTCATCATTCCGAGGAGGAAGCCACCGGGAGCGAGAAGAAGACCTCCTTGAGACCACCGCACCTATTTGCTAGCCAACCCAATTTCGAGGGCGAGATTCATCTTAAGGTGGGTAGGTTTGTAACATCCCAAATTTCCCATTTGGAATGTTTTACAATTATAGCTAAGCATCTATGCATATTGTTTGAAATTGAGTGACATTTGAAGTATTTCATAAGATTTTGAGTTGTTGAATTTGAATTCAAATTGGCAGTTGAAATTTATTTCAAAACAATGCCTGACAAATACTTGAGAAAAAGTATGAGAGGAGTAAACATGACACTCCAAAAATGTCAGATGAAAAACTTTGCCAAAAAGTTTGAATTCAAATTTGATTTTTATTTGGGATTTTAGAAAAAGTTTTTAAAAAAAGTTTGAGCTTTGCCCCTGGAAAAAATGTTCAAATTGTAGGGAATATTCCCCTGATCATTTTGATATATATATGTCCTATATAAAATATATATATTTAATATATTTCCTATCTCTCTAATTCAAAAAAAAAGGAAAAAGAAACCCCAGGTGCCAACCAGGCCAACCGGCCCAGCCAGCGCCGAGGCAGCCCAGCCAGCGCCAGGCTCAGCCCAGCCAATGAGCCGAGCCAACCAGCCCAAATAGCGAGCGAGCCCACCGCCCGAGCCGGCCGACCAGCAGCCCCGAACCCCTTCCACTCGGTCGCCCGACCCAAACCCGCCTCCCTCTCCCGCTGACACCCGACCCCACCCGTCTTCTTCCTCCCCGCCAACACCGCGCGCCACTGCGTCGTCGCCTCGCCGAATCCCGAGATCGCGGGATCTCCTTCCCGATCCGCCTCCTCCTCAAGCTGGCCGCCCCTATAAATACCGCGACCCCTCGACCCGTTCCCCACTTCCCCCTCGCCTAACCCTCCCTCGCCTGCAATCCCTCGCCGAGCTCGCCGCCGCCATTTGCCCCACTTGCCCGCCGCCTCGACCCCCCGAGCTCCACCGACCCCACCATCGACCTCCCTCACTCCGCCAAGAACCTCCGGACGACTCCGCCGTCTTCCCGACCACCGAGCCACCGCGCCGTCGTCGCCCAGGCCGCCGTCGACCGTCGTCGTCGCCGCCACATGCATGTGAGTCACCGGAGACCCCCGCCACCGTCCGATCTAGGATCTAGGGTTTAGATTAGATTTAGCGAAGGGGTATGGTTTATTTTAATGATCCGGTTTTAGTTACGGTTTTTATTTTGGTTTAGTTAGACCGGCCCGACTCGGTTTATTTTCCCGGGCGCGTTTTAGTTATTTGACGCCCGAGCGTTAGATAGGCCCGTTAGCGCCGATTTTCCTTTTAGTTATTTTTTTTCGTTTCTGTTTTTAACAGAATAGTTTCAGTTTTGTAAAATCCATATCTTTTAGGTTACTTAGTATTTTAGTTGATTCTTTTTTGTTAGTTTGGAAATTTGTTGTAGTTTCTGTAGAAAATATGTTTGGCCATGTTTAAATTATTAAAATTGTTTTATTTTAGTTTTAGACAGATTAGTAATTCTGCTATAAAATGAGTTAGGATTATTTTATTTTAGTGATTCTTTTGTCACTACTTTGTTTTGACCTTGCCTAACCGTAAGAATTTATTTGGGTATTCTAGATTTAATAAGAAAATAGTTTTAATCAAAATCATGTGTTTCTTATTTATTTAACTAGCTACTGTTTTCCTATTGTTTTATTTAGTAAATAATTTTATTTTACCTATGTCATAGTTTATTTTAGATTAGTTTCTGTAGTTTTAGAACATGAACTTTTATTTACAATAAATAAAATTTGTATTTTATTTTTACTTGCTAGGATTGTTATAGGCATAATAGGAGTTCTATAATAGCTTTTGATGTGATTCTTTTTGCTCCTAGTTTGCATGATGTTTTCCTTCTGTTAGTTAGCAAAACCCATGCTTAAGTTCTGTTAAGAAAAATTTGGTTGTGTAAAACTATTTCTTAGTTGTTGTTTGATGTGGTGAAAACATTGATTTGGATTTCTTCGAGTTTTCTTTGGGTTTTGGTTCAATTGTTTTGTGTGTTATGTTAGCATGCTGTTATGTTAATTGATTGTATGTTCTTATGCTTATTATGATTGTTGTTTGCCTCGGTAGAATTTCCGGTCTGAAGCTTGCTATCACGAGTCCCTAGCCTTGAAGACCGTCGGCCAAGGCAAGTCATTTGACCATGTTTTCTTTTACAATGCCTATGATTTTATTGCATTAGAATTATACCTCCCCACCATGCATGCAGTAGGAGAATTTTAAGTTATGTTCTTGAGTAGTATCATGAGGTAGGATGAAACCAATCCCCTTGTTACCATGGCCGGGACGAAGTAGTTTATTTTGCTATGCTCGTGACGGGATTGGTTGAGTGATTCATAAGGGAGATGTGAGAGTCAAGATGATGACAACCCCATGACTACAAGCTCAAGATGGACTTCAAAATTCACTCTTGGGTGGAGGATTTGTTGACGGGCACCTGGAGAAAACCAGCGGTTGGCGGGATGCATGGAGAAGCGCCATGACATCTTGCGGAAAGCTTCACCCAGCCACGAAGAGATGGATGGATACCCCATTGACCGGAAGCTTACCTGCAGCCGCAAGCCATTATGG
The DNA here is from genome assembly GCA_021605205.1 of Aegilops longissima. Classification (NCBI taxonomy): domain Eukaryota; kingdom Viridiplantae; phylum Streptophyta; class Magnoliopsida; order Poales; family Poaceae; genus Aegilops; species Aegilops longissima. Next base: position 111,181,862 of record CM038679.1, on the reverse strand, counting down.
GCTCGGCTTGGTCGACCCTAGGTGTGACTCGGCGGACGGTGCTACGAGATGTAGAAGAACGGTAGGATTGGATGGGTACGGCGGTGGCGGAGGAACTCTTGGAAGACCCTGTTTACGTTCGTCCGTCTTCAAACACCGAAGTGCGAAGACTTAAAGGAGGAGCGATTCTTGCGGGTAAAGTCATAAACCTCTGCAGAGTGAAGATCTAATCGGTTAGCCGTGTCCCCGGTTACGGACAATTTGAGCCTCTGGAACTTGGAGTAAATTCGGAAATCTCAACACCAAAATTAATAAATTAATTGAGGGGGTTGTTTAATAATTGGGAATGAGACATTGGTTGGCGGAACCATCTCAATAACTACCAACATTTTGTAGTATTTGCAAACAAGTCCATTGTTGTAGGGAAAAACTGGATTTTTCGCAAAACAATGAAACTTTGAGCCCCACAGCCAAATTGCATATAGTGTTAGTAATTTGTCATTGTTATTCTCTCTTCATGACTTGCCGGCATATTCAAAATGCTGACCTACACGGCTGCAACGTCTTATGTTGCAGAGGAGTTTTCCGATCAGGAGTGAGGCTACGATCCACGCTTGGCGATTGCCCTTTGGAGTCGGATGGACTCGCTATTCTTCTACGCTTCCGCAGCTTTATTTAGTTTATTTCTCATGAGTTGGCCTTTGGCCGAATTTATTATCTTGTAATAAAGACTCGATATGAGAATCGTGTAATAAATTCAGGTGTGATTGAACTTTGAATCTTTGCATCAATGTACTGTGTGTGCCAGCATGATCTTGGGATGGTACAGCTACACAAAGACTTGATCGTTTTCGGGTTAGGTCGCTACAATACCTACCTATTATGGCATTTCCATAGCCATTCCGAGATATATTGCCATGCAACTTCCATCATCATCATATTTATGACTTGAGCATTCATTGTCATATTGCTTTGCATGATCGTAAGATAGCTAGCATGATGTTTTCATGGCTTGTCCTTTTCTTGATGTCATTGCTACGCTAGATCATTGCACATCCCGGTACACCACCGGAAGCATTCATATAGAGTCATATCTTTGTTCCAGTATCGAGTTGTAATATCGAGTTGTAAGTAAATAAAAGTGTGATGATCATCATTATTAGAGCATTGCCCCCGTGAGGAAAGGATGATGGAGACTATGATTCCCCCACAAGTCGGATGAGACTCCGGACGAAAAAATAAAAAATAAAAATAAAAATAAAAGAGAAGGCCCAAAAAAATGAAAAAAAGAAAACAAAAAAATGAGAGAAAAAGAGAGAAGGGGCAATGTTACTATCCTTTTACCACACTTGTGCTTCAAAGTAGCACCATGTTCTTCATATAGAGAGTCTCTTGAGTTATCACTTTCATATACTAGTGGGAATTTTCATTATAGAACTTGGCCCCTCCCGATGAACAGGATCCCATTTCGAACGTGGCCGGTCGAACACAAGGCCGTTTCCTTCGTTCTACGGTATGCCAGGCCTCGTTTCCATCGGTTGTTCTGTCCAAGCCGGTTGGCTCCCACGCGTTCCGTTGCCTCCCGATGAACACGACGCATTCTGTTGCCTCCCCATGAACACGACGATGACGCAGTTTCTCCATTCCGACCCAGCAATGTGCACGACCCCTGGCCGTACGTACGCGCGAGTAGGCATTCGAGACCCTGCCCGTATGTACGTACATGGCCGTATTTTGTTTCTTTCACACTGGCCGCTGTACGTGTACATGCTACATGCGCACCTCTACTACGACACATGCGCGCTCTACATCGACCAGTATGTACGTACATGTTCGTGACCAGAATGACAACGCTACGTACACTTCGACCAGGTGGGTCCCGACTGTCAGGCACATCCTTGCGTGCGAAGATATAGCTGGTGGGTCCCAGCGGTCAGGGGGGCGAACCATTTTTTTCGGACGCACTTCCTTGCGTGTGAAGATGTAGCTGGTGGGTCCCAGCAGTCGGGGGGAGAACGTTTTTTCGCGAAATACGGTGGCCCGTCCGGTGGGTCCCAGCTGTCAGGTGCAGGAATAATTATTTTGCGCGTAATAAGGAGGCGCTTCCTTGCGGCTGCCGTGGACCCAGCTGTCAGCCTCTCCACGTACAGTACTCTTCCGATGGAAGTCGGTCGTTGACCACATTGACCACGCCGCGCCAAGAGCACCACAATGGTGGATGACGGCGAGGCCTAGGAAGGGGACGACGCGGAGCTGGGGAAGATGCGGCAGTGGATACCCACGCGGAGAGGAGTATGAGGGTTCACTGGTTCGGCTGCAGTGTGAGGCTCCCATCGCCGTAGAATAACAGGGGGTGTGGGTGAGTAGAGGGATGGCCTGGCCATCTTTGGGAGTAGTAGGGGGCGGTGAGGCCTCCACAACAGCACAGCCGGCCACGGGAGACAGGAGCAGGCGGCACGGTCGGCGCTGCTTTGGGTGGCTGGAGCAAGAAGACCAGAGGTTGAAGAAGCACTACGGCCGTTGGATGGACATCATACGGTCACTGCAGCTAGAATCGTTTATATTGACTAAGTTGACAAAGCCCTTGGTACGCGTCAACTTAGTAGGCCTGAGTCAGCCTCCGAAATGGTGCGCCCGGATGCGGGGAGGAATCATTTTTTGGGCGGCCGAAGCTAGAATATACGAGATTGAAGAAGAAGCACAACATCCGTTGGATAGACATCCAACAGCCACTGCTGCTAGAACTGTGTGTTGACTATAATAAGTTGACAAAGCCTTGCATACGCGTCAACTTAATTTTTTTAGGGGACGCGTCAACTTAGTAGGCCCACAAGTGTGTGGCAGAGAACATATAGCCCATTTGCGATTGTAAGAATGTACAGCCCATTTTTGAATTCTAATGGAATTTACTACAGCCCATTTACAGTTTGTTAAAAGTACAACCCATTTTCTAGCTAGGACAACGATTAATAATTTCAACCAACCGTTCAAGACAGAATTCAATAAAAATTCCCACATTTCAATGGGATCCGAAATATTTTTATCCCGAAATTTCTAGTCAGATTAAATATAAATTTGTATTACGTAAAAATCCAACGAAACATTGCGCGTGCAACAATTAAAAATTAAGATTTTCAAAATCCATAAATAATATTTTATAAACTAATTTTGTGTTTGGTGCATTTTTTATAGTTACTGCCTAGTTTTTATAATTACATCCCATTTATTATTTTTTAAAGACCATTTTCCTGTTAAGCCTAATGCATCCCTCCTAGGAAAGATTTGCAGCCCAGCGGGGCGGAGAATAACAACTTGACCTTTCCTGGGTATTCCTCAAAAAAACGTATAGTTGGGCTAGTCATTTTCATCTTGAAAAAAATTAATATCTGTCCTGGGCTAGACGGGCCACAGCCCGCCCAGTTAATACCCTGCTCTCCTCTGAACAACAACGAAAACATCGCCAAGAAAAACTATGCAGAGTTCATGCTTCAAAAACACAAATACTGCTCGAGCTGCTTGGTCCCAGCTGTCGGCCGCACCTTGTGCAATTCTCTCGTTTATATTGACTACATAGGTTGACAATGGTGTGGGACCATGATGTCAGGAAACCAGGAGGAAGCAAAAAAAATAGTTGTACATAATAAGGAGGCACTTACGTATGTACGGCTATGGCCCTAGTGGGTCCCTACTATCATCCAGTAAAAATAATGTCATCTCCTGAATCCTCATGTTCATTGACCATGTTAACAATGCTCGGCGCCACGGCGAGCGGAACAACTCGAAGGACGACGGAGAGAGCCTCGCGGGCCCTACGGATGGTCTGATACAGCACCCGCTGCTCATTTAGGAAGCCAGGATCATTGGACACCTATGAGCACCTTCGAGAGACTGAGATGGCATGAAACGTTAAGGCCGCGCTTGGGAGCTCTGGTTTATTTCACACCTGTATTAAGATACAAGTGTAATTTACTCATCATTGAAAACAACGCGTAAAATACAGGCGTAATGAAACTGAGGGCCCGAGGTCTGTAAGTAAAACCGTGGAGTTCTGCGTAATTTGAGAGACCAAGTATATTTTACTAGTCGAAATCGACCAACCAAGCGCTTCGCCCGAGACCATCTGCTTTTATTTACAAGCGTCAGTTTTACAAGCGGTTTTGGTTGGAAAACGACGATCCAATCACGGCCTAAGATGATGAGTTGGTCGGAAGATCACATGGTTTCACGTCTAACCTACCCGACTTGCCATATAGGCTATGAATGAACCATAAGACGATGAACTTCTTAAGCACGGAAACAACAGAAGAGGATGATCTTCTTAACAAGCAAATCACTGGCATTAGATTGACATGCAAAACAATACGAAGCATTATTCTCAGGAGGCACGGTGAACAGCTCGTGATGCCGCATGCCACAACATTCCAAGCTCAACTTTGCAATCAAACACAAGGCCTGGCATTACATAGACAATATTCAGAACAAACTCTTAAAATATCTTACATAAGTCAACATTCATGTGACTATGCATCTCAGCAGAGTAAATATTTACTTCTGAACTGAAGACAGGAATAGGAAAAAATGATTGACGTTGCTCACAGCAAAGGGTGTGACGCCCTCGATTCAATCGTACACTAATCATGCACGCAAATGTGTACGATCAAGATCAAGGACTCACGGGAAGATATCACAACACAACTCTACAATAAAATAAGTCATACAAGCATCATAATACAAGCCAGGGGCCTCGAGGGCTCGAATACAAGTGCTCGATCATAGACGAGTCAGCGGAAGCAACAATATCTGAGTACAGACATAAGTTAAACAAGTTTGCCTTAAGAAGGCTAGCACAAACTGGGATACAGATCGAAAGAGGAGCAGGCCTCTTGCCTGGGATCCTCCTAGGTTACTCCTGGTCGTCATCAGCGGGCTGCACGTAGTAGTAGGCGCCTCGCAGTAGTAGTCGTCATAGGCGGCGCGCGCGCTCTCGGGCTCCATCGTCGATTGCAGCAATCGAGTAGAGATAGGGAAAAGGGGAACAAGGCAACCGTGAGTACTCATCCAAAGTACTACAAGCAAGGAGCTACACTACATATGCATGGATATATGTGTAAAGGCCATATGGACTGAATCGCAGAAAGCCGTAATAAGAGGGGATAGCTAGTCTTAACGAAGACTACGCTCCTGGACACCTGTCTTGCAACAGGTAGGAGGGGACAATCTGAAGTCCTCCAAGTAACATCATATAGCAATAATCCTATCCGGCAATCCCCTGCTCATATCCCTGAGCGAGAGCGACCACCGGTTGTATCTGGCACTTGGAAGGGTGTGTTTTATCAAGTATCCGGTTCTAGTTGTCATAAGCTCAAGGTACAACTCAAGTCGCCCTGTTATCAAGATCACGGCTATCCGAATAGATTAACTTCCTGCAGGGTGCACCATCTTACCCAAAGACGCTTGATCCCATTTGGCGGACACACTTTCTGGGTCATGCCCGCCGCGGAAGATCAACACGCCGCAGCCCCACCTAGGAACAACAGAGAGGCCAACACGCCGGTCTAAACCTAAGCGCAGGGTCAGGCCCATCGCCTCGAAAGCACACCCGCACGCTATGTGACGCTGTGGAAGCAGACCTAGCCCATCAGCGTTCCACCCAATCCGGCGCGCCGCTCCGTCACCGACGTCTGAAATGCCGGTGATACCACGACGCGGGATACCCATAACTACTCCCGCGTAGATGGTTAGTGCGTATAAGCTCAGAGCCAACCCAGATCAAATACCAAGACCTCGTTAAGCGTGTTAAGTAACATGAGCGCCGAACAGGCCAGGCCCACCTCTCTCCTAGGCGGTCTTAACCTGCCTGTCGCTCCGCCACAAAGTAACGATCGGGGCCGTCGGGAACCCAGGCCCACCTCTACCGGATGGAACCACCTGTCCTTTCAGCCCCATCTCCGAACAGTACCACGAGGTAATGTAATAGTGTACAATATATAGTATATACGGTGATCACCTCCCGAGTGATCACGGCCCGATAATATAGCACGCAGACGGACAAGTATGAAGGGCCACAGATGAATGTACTAGCATCCTATACTAAGCGATAGGATAGCGGTAAAGGTAACAACAAGAGTAGCAAGGATGGGCTATGCAGCGAAATAGGATTAATCGAAAACAGTAACATGCTATACTACTCTAATGCAAGCAGTGTAGATAAGAGTAGGCGATATCTGGTGATCAAGGGGGCTTGCTGGTTGCTCACAGCAAGAGGAGAGGTAAATCAACATCGTAGTCGACCGGGGCAGCAGCGGCGTCGGTCTCGTAGTCTATCGGAGAGAAGATGGGGGGGATAAACGGTGAATACAGAGAAAACAAAGCATCACAAAACATAACGAGGTAATACACGGTGCTAGGTATGCCCTAACGCGGTAGTAGGTGATACCGGCGAACGGGGGAAACATCCAGGAAAGTATCCCCGGTGTCTCGCGTTTTTGACAGATGAACCGGAGGTGAAATGTTGCAGGTTCGCTATGCTAGGGACGTGTGGTTGACGAACGGGCTGCGTATTCGGCTTCGTCTCAAAATGTTGAGCAACTTTCATGTTCAAAACATATTCATCAAAGTTACGGTTATTTTTCTATGAATTTTCAAAGTTTTAATCAATTTTTGGATTTTTTTAAAGCTTAATTTTAAATGATAATTATGGCAGAATACTTTTTGTACACACTAGTTGTCTAGACTAGGTGTAAGACAGCCGGGACCCAAGGGTCCGGTCGCGCAGTTTACATACCAATGGTTGACTAGTCAGCAGAGGTTGTGTGTGACCTAGGTGTCATTGACTCATATCTTAACACATGATTTGATTTTTTTTGTTTTACTTTGGCAGCGAGGACAAGCGTCAGTGACTATTAGTAGTAGGATTATTAGAACTAACAATAATTAACTTTTAGTCTATTTAGGCCCGGCCCCAAATGGTAGTGGCACTAGCCAGCCATTGTGTGGCAGTGCTCACGCACAAGCACACACAAGGCATTGGCGACCATGGCCAAAGGAGGAGCAGCAGCAGATTAGGCATTAGCGAACCACAACGGCAGGAGTAGCAGTGCAAAGGCAGCTGCAGTAGTGCAAAGACAAAGCGAAGCGAGAGAGCGATGGCAGCAGCGAAATAGAGCAGCAGCAATTGGGCGCGAGGCCACGATAGTATCTGAAGCGGCAATGAGAAGACAGGAGCAGCAGAACAGCGGCAAGACCGCGGTGGCTGCGGCGCGCGACACATGGGCGCCGGGCGGCGAGCCGACGGACGGTCGGGCCAGCCAGCGTGCCGGGGCGCAGCGGACACGGGGCTGGGCACAGCCAGGGGCGCGGTGTGCGGGGCAGCTAGGAGCAGGCGACGACGGACGAGGCCATGGACGGGCGCGTGAGCAGCGTGCCCTGCGAGGCGCTGGGAGGCCACGAGGCGAGGCTGGGGCGAGGTTGGACGTGCGCGGGCGTGTTTCCACGGGCGGCAGCAGGAGCAGCAATACGGTGGCGGCAAAAAGCACCCCGGGCGCGGGAACAAAGCTTCGGCATGGTGGCCATGGCGATGCACAAACAACTAGTGCGACAAAATCGAGGGGGGATAGGGTGGATTTGGTGGCGGAGCTCACCGCGAGGCGCAAGAAAGGCCGGTGGAAGTTTAGTAGCTGCAGAAGGTGGCGAATCGTCGGTGGCGAGCTCCGGGGACCGATGAAGAAGACGAAGTCGATGGCGACGATGTAGAGCCCCTGGTCTCTCCTGCGTTGGGGAGGAGAAATAGGGCGTCAAGGCGGATCCGCGGGGCTCCCAAGCTCGGCGCGGGGGCGACGGTGGTCGCGAGGTCGACGGCAGCAATGGCGGTGGAGGGGAACCGAGAGGGGGAGCGAGAGGCAAGGGGTTCTGGGGTGTGCTAGGGTTTGGGGGGCTGCGGGGGATGCCTTAAAGGCATCAGGGAGGTCGGGGATGGCGCCACGCACGGCCTGGCGCGGCCATGGCCGGCGGATGGCCGCCACGCCCTCCTCCGTCCTCTGTAGCGTGAGGAGGGGATGGAGCGAGGTGGGCTAGGCCGGCCAGTTTGCTACTTGGGCCATAGTGCCCAGTAGAATAGGCTTTTAAATTTTTTGATTTTCTGTTCTATTTATTTAATTTTATTTTATTTATTCTTTTATGTTTTGGCTAATTGTTTGGGCACCAAATGAGTTTTGTAAAATATGAGAGCTGGACCACAAATCACAGCACAATATATCCTACCACCAAAAGCTAGTTTGGGGTAAATATCATTTCATATTTCTTTTGCATTAATAAAAAGGTTATTAAATAATGTTTTTAGACACTGTTTGACGTTGTTTAAGTCACTTATCAAATTTCAATAATGTTGTTTACAATTTTATCATAGTCTCTGATTTATCTACTATTTATTGAACAATTTTGTTCTAATATTTGAAAACTATTATTGTTTAATTGATTTTGAATTTTGAATTATAATCAGTTTCGAACTAACGCGAGATTAGAAACAATAACCATGGTGACATGGCATCGTTAACGTGGGATTACTGTAGCTTAATTATCCGGGCATCACAAAGGGCGTCCCACTCAAAAATATCAAATGCATGTCTTCTGGCTAACATCAATGAGCAAAAATTGACAAGGTTTTCCAATTCCAATATATTAAACTAATGTCAACTTTGACAAGCTTTTCCCATTCAAAATATGTAATGCCTATGATTGTGGAACGGGCGGGGTTTCTCATCAGTTTGTCATCTGATAGTCCGGTGGCTCAAGGGACGACGAATGATTAGAGAACCATTCGATGTATTGTGCATGATGAAGTATTATGGAGGACACGAACCATCTGGACATTTTGTGCAGTTCCACTAAAATCAAGCTGAGCATCCCTGTGGATTTTGTATTTATATGCTGCCAGAAAACAAAGACACATCAGCACACACATGAATATTGGCCCTAGTGTCAACCCACCAATCGGTGGACTAACAAACTGAAAGTACGGTAAACATATTACCATATCCGGATGCCCCATCATTGTTGCTTAGAGTGACATTGACAAACTTGGAGTCCTGTCCTGGCTTCTTGGTACTTGTTTGGGCACTTGTTTGCCCAGTGTCCCTCCGAACCACAAGTAAAGCAGCCATCTCTCTTTTTGTCTTTCTGCTTACCCTTCTTAATGGCCAACGCTGGCAGCACCATTCAAACATATAGTCCGGTGGCTCAAGGTGATGACGAAGGATTAGAGAACCATTCGATGTATTGTGCATGATGAAGTATTATGGAGGACACAAACCATTTGGACATTTTGTGCAGTTCCACTAAAATCAAGCTGAGCATCCCTATGGATATCGTATTTATATGCTGCAAGAAAACAAAGACACAGCAGCACACACATGAATATTGGCCCTAGTGTCAACCCACCAATCTGTGGACTAACAAACTAAGAGTACGGTAAATAGATTACCATACCCAGATGCCCCATCATTGTTGCTTAGAATGGCATTGACAGATTTGGAGTCCAGTCCTGGCTTCCTGTACTTGTTTGGGCACTTTTTGCCCAGTGCACTCCACGTGTTGTAGAGTTTCCTATGCTCTCTGCAGACTAGTCATGTCACCAGCGTCTACTAATACTCTGTAAAGCTTCTCGATCATTCCTTGTGTAATGTAGCGCAAACAGTGACTACTTCTTTCTGCAAAGTGGTAAGACCAACTGGACCCACTAATGCAACAGTTTGCCTTAGACACATTGGCTCCTTTTGTGCAGTTCAACTAAATCAAAGTCGGAATAAAACCGAGCTTTAATTTTGATATCCCTGTAAGCAACAATAGGTATAAGGGAAACAATTACTGAGAAATAACGGTTGATGACTTGTACTCCCAGAAGAAAAACATCTACCGATCTACCTTATCTTAATGGGAAACAAAGAAGGAGAGTAGCAATTCTCAATCAGTGTGATTCATTCATGTTAACTAAGACATTATGTTAACAATGCCTTGTTTGAACATGTATAAAGAATGACAAAGCAGAAAAGTATCATTCCTAAAACAATGCGACTGATTCATTTTAACAGAGACATTATCTTAACAATACCTTGGTTAAACATGTAGAAAGAACTACAAAGCAGGATAGTACCATTTGTAAAACACTGTAACTGATATATAATAACAGAGACATTATCTTAACAATACATTTCTTAAACAAGTACTCCGGCCGATCCCTAACAGAAACGGTACTCCCGCTGATCCCTAACAAGTGTTGCAGTTAACTAAGATTCGGTAGTTAATTCTGAGGAAAGTAGGTACTGACCTTTCAAGACCAAGATTTGAAACAACTCCTGAGGAAGATCTAAAAGAGATCTCAACACATATATGGAAATCCGGTCTCATTTTGTGCAGTTCCATCAAAATTAAGTGAAGCAAAATGCCGCAATAGCTACAAGTTGAATAGATATCCCTGTTTTAACAGAGGCAAAAAAGGAATCAATTACTAGCCAATAAAGGAGGATGAAACATGCGGCCACAAAAAGAAGCATCTACCTTATCTTGATGGAAACAAAGTATAGGACAGTAGCATTTCTAAAACGGTGCATTGATTCATATTAACAGAGAAATTCTCTTAAAATAATTCAGTAGTTAATTCTGAGAGTGGCATTGCTTAATTTTACCAGCGGCATTAGATTAACAAAAAGCATAAACAGTTCCAGGGAGAGTGGGTGCAACACCAACATGTGCTTCCATCTACTTATAAAGGGGGTGATGCAGAGTTTGTTGTAACAAAGCAACAAGCATAATGTCTGGGTTGGTCCAATTTTTGTTCACTACTTAATGGGAAAAGACAGCAATACAATAGCTTCAATTCAACATTTATTTAAAACAGTACCAATACAAGTAGCACAACATCTCAAAACACACTGCACGATCATGTGGATGGGACACGGGACATGACAGCACCATGTGCGTCCTCACGTATAAATGGGTGATGTAGAGTATGTAGCCAAGCAGCATATCTGCGTTGGTCCCATATTTGTTCTCTTTGAAACTTTTTCCTATGTGATGGCAGCAAATCTAGTCCTGCACAAACTACCCGACCCTCCAGTTTCTTTCCCTTTTCAACAAAGAGTTCGGTTCCTTACAGATGTGTGTACTGGGTTACCCCCCTTTTCCCTTTTCGACCAACAAAGCGCTGGATAGCTAGTCTATACTACTTTCCCTCCCTCCTTTACTCATTGAACCACGTCCTAGATTCATGCTCCACCCCACCGCACCCTTCTTTTCTCTTTGAACCAAGACCTGGATTCGACTACAGAATTGAAAAAGATCCGCATGCAGCTAGACCAATGACGGTTTCAAAGAAACTTATACCTTAGGGTCGTCGGGATGTGGCAAGGCGTGCAGCGGGAGGTCGGATCTGCCCACACTACGTACGGCAGCGAGGAAAGCGCAGGCGCTGGGTGAAAGAGAAAAGTGCAGCCGGCAGTGGATTGCCTCCCTCGCCGAAGGTGATAGAGTGAACGCTGCACCTCCTCCCCTTCCCGGTGCGACGGGATCCGGACGCCTCCTTCGCCAGCTGTGAGGAGGGTGAGAGAGACAGAGGCGACAACGCAGTCTTGTTTAGATCTGGTGAAGAGGGTGAGAGACTATGAATATAGCAAACCCTAGCAAAGGAACGCTCAGCCTCCAGCGTGTAACATATATGTAGTGCGGCGAGAGTGTGGAGAGTGCAAACCCTAGCGAACAAGCGGTGAGGCTCCAGCTTATATATATACTGTAGTATGGACTGAGCTCCGGTGCCTTAACTGCACCTGCTTTTGGCTGTATGACAGGTGGGCCAGACACATTTTGGGCCCACCTGTCACAAACCCAAAGGCAGGTGCACTAAAGTCAATGAAGTTGCGTTCATATAGTACTCATGTATACGACTAATATATAGTGGAGTGTTTTTCTTATTCTCTCCATAACAATCATTTTAAATTGTGTAAGTACGAAACGGAACTCTTTATTTAACGTACCAGTGAAGAAAACTACTACTCCCTCTGTTCCTAAATATTTGTCTTTCTAGAGATTTCAACAAATGACTACATACGGAGCAAAATGAGTGAATCTACACTGTAAAAAATGTCTATATACATCTGTGTGTGGTAGTCCATTTCAAACCACTTGAAAGACAAATATTTAGGAACGGAGGGAGTACTTATGATGAATTAACGATCCACGCGTCCTGGTCGCACTTCATGTCCTTCACGTGCGGTACACTACCCTCCCTTAAGTGAACAACCACACATGCGCCAAATTATCAGAAACGTGTGAGAGTGTGTACAAATAAAGAATTTTAATTTCAATTATTGAAAAGGTTTGAGAGTATGTACAGTTTGCCCTCTCTAATAATTATGGTTTGTTGTGTTCGGCCTAAACTTTGTCAAACTTTACAAAGTTTGACTTCAGTCAAATCTAATATGCGGGGTTAGTAAAAATGGAGGGCTACTACGTTATCCGGGTTTTTAGTCCACATCATTTTGTCGGTGTACTAGAATAGGGGTACCCTAGTACCCCGAACTTCGTCTGCAGACGAGGCAGCGCCCCTACGGCCGGGCGGCCTGTTGGCCGCCAAGATCTCAAGAGCTCCTTGGAGCCATTCAAGAACAAAGTAGTCAAGACCCGGCAAGAGAAGCTTGCCGAAGGCCACCTGGCGCCAAAGGAAGCGAGGCCCGCGAGAGGAGCTTGCCGGGAAGGCTTGGCGCTGAACCCCTGCGCGACAAGGTTCCCTTGTGCAGAGGCGCTTGCAGGCGGGCGACCTCTCTTCATCTCCGCTCCAGCTCACCCGCCAACGTGTCACCACGGGCTCTCCCAAGCACTGGCGTGTCGACGGGCTGTGCAGCCAGCGGGGAGTAGCGACAGACGGCGCCGACAAGCCACCATCGTGGCGGACGGAGGCGCCTTAACGGTCCTGTTACCTTTGTTAAGGCGATCGAGGCGGGCATTGATGACTCTTGTCCCTTGCCGTCGAGTTAGGTATAGGTTCTTGTACATTTGTATAAAGCGGTGTACCAACCTAGGTTTTTACCATTGTGACCTTGCCTACTTGCCACATGTGGTAACCCCTTGTGCCTATAAAAGGAGGCCCGAGGGCAACGTAGAGGAGGTTCGATTCGGCTGGGTTTCTAGTCCAGCTCCAGCTTAGTTCATCACACTCAAGTTAGGTCTTGTAGTCAGCATTGCTCCTAGTAAGAACACAAGATAATCCACAAAGCAGCAGTAGGAGTATTATCTCTCCGGAGAGCTCCGAAGCTGGGTAAACCCCCCTCGTGTGCATCGCCTCGACCCGCTCTTTGTGCAATCTCCGCCCCCCTCCGAACCACAAGGGACCCAGGTCCCGTAGGTTCTCGTGGGGCATGATCAGCTCACCCCCGACACATTTTTTTAATCAAAGTTAATAGCTGGACAAATAAAATTACAGAAGAGCTGGAGACAAAGTTGTGAGAAGGCTTAGAAATCAATACAAAACTTATGCTCTTAGTACCAACGTCGATCCTTCTTTGAGGAAACATTTGGTTCATAGCCAATTGTGTGATAAAATTGCACCAACGTGAAAGACGACTGCGTCTCCAACGCAACCAAGGTGAAATGACGAAGGATATCATCTTTGTGGGTAACTAGCAAAGAGCACTGATGGAAGACAGCTTGTTTTTCATTGAAAATCGATCAGCTTCACCAGCCGACGCAACCATGAGGCACAACCATGAGCATTGATAGGTCATCGTGGTGATGTATCATCCATTTGGCATCAAGTTCGGGCGAGGCACCTATGAAGTTCGACAAATCCTCACTTGGTCTGTTTCTTCTCAGTAATCAAGCTCGAGGAAGGAAGAACCACGTGGCGGAGAACAGTGAGGCGGAACAACAATGGCCATCCAATTTTGTGCAGTTCCACTAAGATTGAGGAAGACATGCCCGGGTATGGAGATACGCATCGCTGTTTCCAAAAATATAAAAAAGGGATATAGTATTGTTACTTTGTTTTACAAGATTAACAACGAAATCACAATTGTCAATAAGAATTATGAAAAGTACACCAACAAACAGAAGCTTCATGATTATCTTGATGGGAACTAAACCAGGATACTCGAGAAAAATGCATTTCTTCATTTAACCAGTGATAGTATTAGATTAGCAGCAGCAATAGGAGCATATGGACAATGACCGCACAACCACCATGTACTTTTTGTCGAAACAACATGTATACCTCCACCGATGCATAAATCAGGACAACTTTTCGAGTGGCATTTCCTCTATAATAGTAGGTGATGTTGGACCAGCCGACGAACCCTAGCTACTATACATGGGGAGCTGGGGAGTAGTCCCATAGAAGAAAACCCGCATGTAGCGACCTGGGGAGCAGGACCAGTACAAGAAGTTATACCTCTGGTGGGCGAGATGTCGCTTAGGCGGGCGGGCGGGATCTGCCCACACGAAGGCAGCGAACAAGGGCGCGGAGGACCTTCGTCCGCGCCAGCGCCGGCTCCGAGAGGACGGTGCGCATCGGCTTCCTCCATCGCCGATGGCGACAACGTCAACGCTGCACCTCCTCACCTCCCGCAGCGGACGGGATTCGGCCGGATCTGTGACCACCGGTGAGGAGAGAGATAGTGTGGACACTATCATCTTGTTTTGATATGGAGAGGGTGAGAGAGCGAGATGCGAGAAACTCTATCAAACAAGAGGCTATAATGGAGTAAAAAAATCTCTCCATAGCAGTGGTTTTAAATAGAACATGCGTGTTCCCGGTAAAAAGCAACGAAAACTGGCGGACAATTTTTTAACGTACCAAGAAAGAAAACTCGATCAAAAACACGCCCCCGCTTCCAGGTCGCGAGAGTCATCGCGCACACACACATAGACATAGACATGCATATCCGTGTTTACGTAAAATTCCATCTCCATCTCCATCTCCAATCATATTTGTCCAACTGGCACATTATTTACGTTGTTAATTATATACGCGGCAATATTAACGTACAATATCTCTTGTTTGCGGGCGTCTGGACCGCTGCCACGGCCGCTCCTGACCAACCCGAACCCTCTTCATCGCCCGCGCGTGCTTCCCGCACGAAACGGTCAGTGCCACACTCATGCCCAGCCAGAGCGGATGCGACCTCTCACTGACGCTGGCATTGAAGCGCCACGCCAGCCGAGAGAGCGTCGCCGGCGCCGCTTCCTGGTGCACGCGACTGCTCCGCATTCAAAGGTCGCAATAGCCGGCCACAACATGCATGTAAAAAGTACTTGGGAGTCCATGCTCCAGCTAGCTGTCCTCCCCCAATTCGTCAATCTCTTCCAATAGTACTAGTACTCCACGGCGCGATCCATCGACAAGCAGACGAGAAAGTTATCATATACTCGGGTTGCGGTGAGTGGCATGCCGAGCGACCATGTGGGGTCGAGCCGTGGAGGAGGGCGAGACACAAATGCGACAGACGTGATTTAAACGTTGGTTTTGCTCAATGGCGCGATCCAACGAAACGAAATGTTGGTTTCTCTCCAT
Source organism: Aegilops longissima (assembly GCA_021605205.1). Lineage (NCBI taxonomy): Eukaryota > Viridiplantae > Streptophyta > Magnoliopsida > Poales > Poaceae > Aegilops > Aegilops longissima. The sequence goes on along the minus strand of CM038679.1, from coordinate 111,166,330 downwards.
TTCCATTTTTTCTCCGGAAAAACGGAAACTTTCCACTCCATTTTCATTCCTACTCCAAGGTTGCCCCGCTACAACATTCCATAAAATACAAAGGAAAACTAACACGCATGCTGACGCATGTCAATGATTCACAGATCATAGCCAATATTTACTTCACAACTAAAGACAAAAGATGAGAGAGCGTGTATGAAAGAAACACTACTGATGGGGTCACTACGACTTAAACCCTAAACCCTAAATTTCTGGCCGTAGAACACATCAAGGAAAGGCGGTCGGCACCCTCGGATCATACGATGCTTTTGTGCAGTTCCACTAAAATCAAGTCGAGCATCCCCGATGGCAAAGATATTGAAGAAGTGTGATTAGAATAATAATCTTGGCACTAGTTCTTGAGACATAAACTCATCACAAGTAGAAGCCGTAGATGTAGAGAAAGATCAACATGGAGATGGAGCTACATGGGGAGCTGCGGCGATGGAGCAAGCTGGATCCAAAAGGAAGATGGACTACACGGGACGTCGAGCTGTAGCTAGAAGGGCGGTTGGGACGCGGCATCGGCCCATACCGCGCTGACCCCGATTGGGGCCTTGCGATGTGGATTTTCTCCTCGCCGATGTCGACCGCGTCTCACGCAGAACATTGTTCCTTCCCCACCAAGGGATCAGGCGGATATGTGACCAGCGGTGTGGCCACCGTCGTTCTATGCTTGTGAAGAGAGCAACCCAAGCAAGCAGGCTTGTAGCTTAGGCTCCTGCTAGTGTATATATAGTGGTTTTCTTTTCTCTCCATATCAACCATTTTATATTGCGTGCGTGTCATTGAAGACTGAAATGATGGTTGCTTCTTCCGACTAACTTCTTGTGTGATTTGACTGCTCCTTTAGTGGCCCCTACACGTACTCCCCTACGTGTATGCAACAGTCCTGCGTACACATGGGCGCAAAACGCACGTGACACCCTAATGCATGCATGTCCGAGCACACGACGGAACACACACGTCACGCTCAAGTGCTCAACCTACACGCATGCACACACATACTCAGCCAGGTGAGCTAGTGACCGTATAAACACCAAAAATGTATATATTGGCGCAATGGCGTATTAAGTCCACTTACCGTATTTTTACAAATATCTGAAGGATGCAGTGTATTTATCTCGTTTGAAATTAAGCCATATTAACCGGAGAGGAGGCGGTATGGACTAGCATTACTTTGTTGTGTCCCGTCAACTTGCCGAACGAGGAGAAGCTTGCATGATGGGAGAAGCTTGCGCGCGGTGGCTCGCATGACAAGGAGAAACTTTTGACTAATGCAAGCTCTCCCTCGCTCAGGCGATGGACGTGCAACAGTTAATTCGGTGTCAGATTACCAGAAGCATACACTATACTAGTACTATTATTGTTCGACTTCCCGAAGAGGCCAACAGGCAAGCGCAAAGATTACTAGTACTAGTACTACTACTTTAGTCTATAGAGGTATGTACTATACTAGTACTACTACTATAGTCTATAGAGGTATGTACTATACTAGTACTAGGAACCGGATGGAGGAGCGTCTGCACTCTTATTATATTTTTAAAATGTGATAAAGCAATGTTCAACACATTTGGTTCTCTTCGAGGGTTCTCGCATGTGATAATGGAAGTTGATTGCATGGAACACTCGCCACAATTCTCGCTTAATTCTGGCTCATATCCTGTTACAAATAGGAGCGCTCGGTAATATTTCCTCTCTTTTTGTTATTCAGCATGTAAACAAGTCAGCAAACCTTGCGGTGCATCTTTGTGCGAACCGTGCTTGCTGCACTTTGAATGTGGCCGAGAGCTGGCTTGATGAAACACCTCGCTTCCTACTTCTTTTTTTGCGGGGTACCTCGCTTCCTAGTGACAAGTGTCTTGGCTGATCGTCCTAAGAATGCTTATATATGAATAAAGCTCTCTCATTTACCCGCACAAAAGATTAAGCCATATTAACCGGAAAGGAGGGAGTATGGACTAGCACTACTTTTTGGTGTGTCCCGTCAACTCGCGGAACGAGGAGAAGCTTGCAGGACAAGGTGAAGCTCGCTTACGCCTTTTGACTAATGCAACCTATCCTCGCCCAGGCGGTGGACATGCATCAGTTCATTTGGTGTCAGATTGCCAGGGGCATACACTGTAGTATTGAACATGCAGAGTACCATCATTGTTCGACTTCACGAAGAGGTGAAGAGCCAAGCGCAAGGTTTAGTAGTACGAGTATTACTACTACTAGAACCGCATGGTGGAGCGTCTATACTCTTTTTTTAATCTCTGATAAAGTACACATTTATTCCGGAGAAGGGCGGAAAACGGCAGCCCAACATGTAATGATGATATCGATCAACCATGCTCGAATCTATCTTGGCCTCCGTGCGAACCCGTATGTGTGTTCTCGCTCCTCGTCTCTCTCAAGGAATGGCGGATTGGCCATTTTGCCGTCAATTGAGATCGGTTTTCTCACACTCTGGTCCCACATGTGAGTGATATGCCAAGAGGAGGTGCGTTGACCGACTGGCCATACGCGTACTTGGTTTTGCACCTTCATACTACTCCTCACTCCGACACAGTTTACAGGGCACGCTTCATTATGATGCATTTCTCTCAATGCATTTCCACCACCAGAAAGACTTTAGACGCGTTTGGTTTAATGCTCAATTAATTAGGGCATGCTAACCACAATCAAGTCCACAATTTTCTCTCGATGTACTACGGAGTGGAGTAAGTGCATGCATGTGTGTACCCGGGGTGGAAGCACTGCATGCTTGTGTGTACGCATTATTTCCTCTAGTAATAGACGCTGTGCTATAACTACCAATGCTATTTTTCAGGCCGATCGCTAGTTACCTTGGTCCCAGAGATTTTTTCTTTTTCTGAAGCGCGCTCTATAAACAGTGACGGATGGAGTAGTATGAGCGGATTCAAAGAAGAGCGTATTGATGGTTGCTTCTTCCGAGCAACTTACAGTGGGAAAGGTGGGGCTTATGATTTGACTGCTCATTACTCACTATTAATGCGGCGCAACGACCGGGCTGAGTCTCCCATGCGGCTGTGCACTACCCCTCGGTTCTTAAATATACTCCGAGTATTTGTCTTTCTAGAGATTTCAACAGTGACTACTCAAATATTTGTCTTTTTAGAGATTCAAATGGACTACTACATACGGATGTATATAGACATATTTTAGAGTGTAGATTCACTCATTTTGCTCCATATGTAGTCACTTGTTGAAATCTCTAGAAAGACAAATATTTAGGAACGAAGGGAGTACACATACGAAGCAAAATGAGTGAATCTACACTCTAAAATATGCCCATTTGAAATTTGTAAAAAGACAAATATTTAGGAACAAAGGAGTATAATTTTGTGCATGGCACATGGACCCGAATGCCGAAGAGGCTTCTGGCAATGCTATCAAGCTTCCAGCGTTTGTTTACGTAATTGACATACTATACAAATAATTTTCCAGCGACATGAAATTGTACAATGGTGTGAGCTTTCAGCTTTTGTTTCGTGTGTCTTGCCATCGACGCTCTTTCGGAAACAATAAAAATGTAACTTCCTTGCTAATGCATCTCAATTATTAGTTGATCAGAGCTAATATTTACATCACAACTGAAGACAAAGTTGTGAGAAGGTGTTAAATTAAAATTGATCCATGCTTTCATTGGCGGCAACGTCCCCCCAGCTCTGTCTAAATCAACAAGGCATGTTGGGAAAAAAGTAGCTGTCTGGAGCATGCAACATTCCGATCATTTTGTGCAGTTCCACTAAAATAGAGCTGAGCGTCCCTGTTCCAAAGGGTGTGATTACGATAATAGAGGACTACTGATGAAACAATAAACACACAAATAGAAGCCGATCACCTTTGCAGTCTCTCTTAAGACTAACTAGTTGGAGAAGATTAGGCTCAGAGTTGGATGAGGAGGATAGAGAAAAACTAACCTCCCTTTGTGCATTCGCACTGAAATGTAGAGACGTTGCCCGTGTGACATTTTAGTACAACTGCACAAAACACTCTTAAGAAAAAATTGATTTGTGCAGTTCACCAAAAGGTCGCAATAGCAACGAGGTCAAATGGATAGCCCTGTTTGCAAAAAGGAGGTAGAAAGGAAAAAATTACTGGCCAATAACAGTTGATGACACATGCGATGACAAAAAAGAAGCATATTCCTTGTCCTAAGGGAAGATAACAACACGGTTGTGTTTTTCTAAAACGGTGTGAGGACGAGATTGCAATATGGAAAGTACGCCAGATGAGCTACGTTTTGGGCAAGGAACTATGGAAGATCCACATGCAGCAACGTGGGAAGACGGGCAGTGGAGCAAGGCCGGAGGGGATACCTGGAGGTCGTCGGGATGTAACTAGGTGAGCGGCGGAGTGCGGAATCTGCCCATACTGCGGCAGCAAGCAGGTCATGTAGGCCCTACCGCGCCGGAGCTTGGTCAGAGAGAACGGAGCCGATCGGGACGTGCTGCCTCGGCGCCGTCGAACGGAGAAATGATGCACGTCCTCCCTTTCCGCCGGCGGACGGGATGCGGCCGGATCAGTGCCAACGGTGAGAGATAGAGAGAGGCCACCGCAGCCTTGTGTGAGATACTCTGAAGAGAGTCAAACCAGGCAGGCAGGCTCCATTGTATATAGTGGAGCGGACTACCTTTTTCTCCATAAAAGTCGTTTTATATTCTGTGTACGTGCCATTGAGCGAAAAAACTTTATTTAAAAATAACGCGCCAACGCATCAAGTCGAACTTTGTTTCATGCACGCGTGGTACATGACCTCCGTAGGTAAACAACCGTTACACGTGTTCAAATTAGCACGTGGGCTGCCATTTCGTACAGAAATGAGCTCCACCGTGTACCCCGCGTGGGTGTGGCTGGGCACGAAGCGTGAGTACGTGCACGGTGCACCTATACTCTTCTTGTATACATACACCACCTACGTGGGGTTGTGTGAGAGAGATACAAACGTAGAGAGATATAGTGTGTGGGTTCGTGAGAGTTTTTTTTGGGGGGGGGGGGGAGGGTCAATCAAAAATGTAACATATGCAATGTGTGTGAAATAGAGTCCTGGATATATCATATATATATAGAGGGGGTGATCCACGAGAAGAGTGTGGAGGTATCATCGGCTTGAGGTGTCCATAGAATCGAAGAGAGGGATGATGTGTGTGTGTGTGTGCACGCGCGCGATCGATAAAGAGTGCCATCAAATTTGTGTGTGCCCATGTCAAAGATATAGAGTGGCTGGCCTACTGGAACGTGAGAGGGGACAAGTGCAGTTTGTCTCTGTGGCATGGATACCTACCTAAAGCGCTCGACTATCGGTGTGTGGTGGGGGGGGGAGGCCTAATTAACTATAGAGGTACAATGGCTGGTATATGTGTGGAGGAGGAGAGAGGCCTACCTCATGTATTAAGGGAGATCGATCTACCTCATGTATTAAGGGAGATCGATCGGCATCCATGCATATGTGTAGGAGAGGAATAAGGTTGGGAGAGAGGTAGATCTAGAGTGTTGGAGGGGGTTGTAGTGGAGTTGCTTCTAACAAATGGTGGGATAGGCTTGCTAGACAACCGGAGGGCACACCTGCAATATCAATAAGAGAGGGGATGGATGCCTGCCTGTGCACGTGTGTGTGAGAGACGGGTCAGGAGGCATGCACGAATGATGAGGGGGGATGGTATGGCTGTGGTAAGCAGACGTAACTACATAGGAAGATTAATCGTCCTTTGTCAGAGAAAGGAGAGACATAACTTGTGAGGTACGTCGATCGATGGAGGGGATAGTTAAAGTCGACTTAGGTATATGTTGGGAGATCGATCGATATACATGCATGTGTGTGTTAGAAGCAAATGAGGCACGTGGAGAAGGATAGAGAGAGAGGGATGCATCTAGGAGGTGGTGTGGGAGTCATACTATATCGAGTGGGAAGGAGTGCGCGAGTACGAGATCGATGAAAAGAGTGGTGGGAGTGAGGCATGGACGGTGATAAGAGAAGAGGGAAAGCTTGTGTTTCTGCTAGGCACACCTGGCTAGAGAGGCATATCGTCGATGTGTGCCGTAAAGGAGTTGGGGGCCTACACACACCATGGGTGAACGACCTAAAGTGAAAAGACTAATTTGCGCGATGGAGCTAGAGAATGTTGAGGGAGGGTGAAAGGGATGCGGGCGTGTGCATGCACGAGAGAAAGTTAGCGCTAGCTACAAAGATAAGAGGATTGTGTGGGTATAAAATACGAATAGAGATCATACTTCAATATAAAAAGCGAATTCGGGTATTTGAAGAATTTATCATAGTGTTTTAAACCGACGCATGTGTGAATATATATAACGATGATACACATGGTGTGGTTATGAACATGTTATACTACATATAATATATTCTATCTCTACTTATAAAAAACGGAGTTGTTGATGATGGTGTGCCTGCCATCCTGCAATATAGGCCGTCCGATTTATATCTGACGGATAGGAAGGAAACTATGGCAATTTTGAAAAAAGATACCCACACCCCTCTCCATATTTGAAAATTAGGCCTCCCCTTGATCATGTTGATGTTCTATGGAACGCATGGGCATCTTGCTAGTACTATGTATAATATATAGAACATTGAACATAATTTGGGCTAATGTGTGGCTTTTGCATCTCAGGTCTAAATACCTGTCATAATGTAGGGGGCGGGGCACTATACTATGTGTGATAAACACGTGTACGTATGGAACATGGTTTACATTATGAATATATAGTTAGTATATCAAATGTACTATTATTTGGAGTCATCATCAAGTGTATTCAAAAAATAGAATTCGAGTTCATGTAGTACACATAGTTCACATCTATCTCTATAGTAATCTTGTGGTGTGTTATTAAGGTAATACACGAATGATGGTTGAAGTTGGCAACAATCATGATTGTAGATTCTTATTGAAATAGAGAAACGAATTCAAATTCAGTTCGAATTGCAGCGGTAGTATAGAAATTTGGAATGCACTAAAATGTTGGTATGAGTAGGTTACATGAATTATACAGCAAGCGAAAAAATTTAATTGGACATAACATGGATTCATACTCCCTCCTTCCATCTATATAGGGTGTAATGTGTTTTTTAAGACCGTTTTGACTATTGACAAGATTAATAGTACATGACATGCACAATGTGAAAATTATATCATTGAAAGAACCTTTCACAGACGAATTTAACGGTGTGCTTTGTGTAAGTTGCATGTCATATATTATTGCTCCAATATTTGGTCAAAGTTAGCATCGAAAAATGCATTAGGCTCTATATTGATGGAAGGAGGGAGTAGCTTTGAATAGCATTTTTAAAGTAAAACGGGGCAAGACTCTCTCTTGTGTGGTGTGAATAGTTTTATTTTTTTCGTTTTCTTTTTGGTTGAGGGAAGTGCGAATTGATTTGGTACGTACAAGTACAATATTACACGTTAGGCTTGTCCCTAAAATTCAACCCGCGCCTTGTTATATCCCGAAAATTCAGATATCGTGCTCCCAAAACTGGCGCCTTCACAACCCGCGCCTTGCTATCCCGAAATTACAACACGCGCGAAAACTCCCTCCAGCTGCCAAATCCCGACACGCGAAATCCCCCTTCTAACCCCGAGCCGAAAGGGCCGCTAGTTCAAATCGGTGTGGGCTACTTTTGTAACACACCCTACATTTTGGACAAGCGCGTCCCTAAGTCATGGTTCACCCCCTCCCATCGCCTCCTTTTGGCCATTCGAAATCCCAGGCCGCCATAACCTCTCCGCTCCAGCCGCGAAACCCCATGCTCCTCCGTCCGCCACCTCACTGCTGCCCAGCCGGAGCCTCTTCCCCGACGACGTCGTCCACCGCAACAGCTCGACGTCCCTCGTCCACCTCCCCGGATGAGGATCCGTTGTCCATCTTCTCGTCCCGCCGGTTCAGCCGCCCCGTCCTCCACCTCCAAGGAGCTGCTTCGACGATCGCCTCGTTTATCACGGCTGATCCATCCCCACAGCGCCGCCTTAACCTGCTCCACCGGAACCGTAGCATCCTCACCAACTCCTTCGATGAAGCCGAGGCCTACTCGGCGCCACCAAAGAGGTTGTACACTCCTCGCATCACACATTCTCCTTAACTCGACCTCCCGGTGCTGACGGTGCTCCATCCCGCACCCCCATGGAGCGGCTACCTTAAAGCCGGCGCCGCGAGCGACGTCTCCACGGTGACTCTCCCCCAGTGTGAGGCCCCTTCGGCGGCGGCATCCATACCAGCCGGATCTGCTGCTGCTGCTCCGGCTCTCGCTCGATCGCTCGCTCGCCAAGCTCCTGCTGCTCCGGCTCTCGCTCGCTCGCTCACGATGCTGCTGCTCTCCCCCTCGCTCGTGTTGCTACTCTGCTCTGATTTAGCTACACTTCAGTCGACTGAATCGACTTTTGGGTCAGTCGATTTTCAGGGGGTGGGGGGCTCGCCGGAGTTAAGGAAGAACCACCCGCAGCGGGGATGGGGGCTCGCCGGAGAGGTACCACACTATCTATCTTAGGGTTCAGGGTGGGGGCGGGGGGCCTAGAGGGCTGGCCGGGGCGGTGGCGGACCGGCGGTGGGGAGTTGTTTCGGGGCGGCGAGGCGGCGTTGGGGCCGGCGGTTCGGCCGGTGGTGGCTGGCGTCTCAGGGGGGTGCAGGTTGAAGATGAACTGTAGGCCCTCCCTAAGCTACATGTCAAGTGCCTCTCTGCTACCATTGTATTCAGTTTCGACATTAACATTCAGATTCCACAGTAAATTTCAGTTTCGACAGTTAAGTTCAGAGTCAACAGTTTTTACCTCATCTGTTGTAGTCAGGTGGTTTTTGGTGATGTAAATTTTACATCTATTTTACATCATCTATTCGAGATGCTATTAGAATCCCACTTGAGATTGACGATGTCTGTCTTGTGATGCTTCAGCCTTGACGTCTTACGGCTCACCGGAGCTGCTCCAACGATAGAACGATCCATCACAACAGACCATTGCCCTGGACGCCGTCTACAGATTCCTCAGATCTTCCTCCACACCTTCGACAGCCACCTCTGCCTCAACTGCTTCAGCGACCAACCCAATGATGCTAAGGTTGACACGGCTACAGCAAAGAGGTTGTACACTTGTTGCATCACTTATCACTATACATTCATGTCGATCCATTAGGGCTATTTTGGTTCAACGGAAAAACATAGCAAAATGGAGTTTTCCAATGGCACTCTGCTATTCAATTATTCATGCATTTTGTTGAAAGGAATGAAGCAAAACATCCACCTGGACCTACTTTTCAAAATCCTATGCATGAAAACAAGACCAAGTGCATTAGTGGCAGAATAACATTCTAACTGTACACGCTTTCATATGGTTTCACTTTATTTTGGCCATGTTTCTTTGCATTCCTCTGCTCTTCCAATTCCTGTAAACCAAACACCCAAGTTGACAGAAATCATGTGTTTACAAATGCTCTGTTTACCATGTGCATTCCTATCCTATTTCGGTGTTTTTCCTATCCCTGCGTTTTTAGAATCATGCAAGCCAAATGAGCCCTTACAGAATTACTTCAGTTATAGGTAGGTGTCGAAGGGAACTTTGTGTGGTTTGTCCTGCTCCTGCCGCGACGTCGTCCACCTCACCTGAGCTGCTCCATCGACAGAAACATCCACCGAACCAGACATCACGACTCCTGACCGTCTTTCGCCGCCTTAGATCTCCTTCCCTGCTGCCGGCACCCACCGCAACGGCATCACCATCATCGACTTAGAAGATGAACCTGAGGAGTACACGGGTCCACAAGAGAGGTCGCACTATTTTGTTTCTGCTTATGTTATGCATTGCTTAAAATTACCTGCTACTTTATCGTCCTGTTCACCTCTTGGACTCCAAGTCAGGTCCAAATTAATGTTCAAACTTGAGTTCTAAATTAGTTGTGGGGCACATATCGAGGAAGCAATGAATAGTATCTCTGTCTAATATCTGGTTCACCTATGGTATGCCTATGTTGTTCATCTTGGGTGGGAAACAAATAGTAAAGCAATCATTATCTGTCTTTTTATTAAATTAAAGCAATCATCAGCCTGCTATCATTATTTTTGGATCCATCCACTGGTTGTTACCATCACTCTAAATTTATGCATGCTCTCCTTACATAATCTCACCATATTTTTTGTATGCATGTCAGATATTGTACACAATCATGCTGAACATGTAGAGAAAAGAGAAGAGTTTTATGCGACAATACAATGTCATGCGACATCGCTCCATGGTGGGTTCAATGGCAAGCCCTCCCCACCCCTCTCCGATCGTAATCCGAAGAAGATATCTGCTCGAGGCGGATTCGGGCGCCACCGACCACTCCTATTTACCCCCCAAGGTGTTTTCTCTACCTTGGCATAATGATGTTAGTCATATCATGCATATGTTGCCTTGCAGTGCCTACTTTAGACATCATATATGTCATTTGCTTAGTTTACACATGTTCTGTAATGCCACCTGTTTAGTTTCTATATCATATATGGGAATTATGTAGTCTCATATCTTTTAGCTAGCCATAATATATATGAAATGTGCAATGTCATCCTGTTTAACTAGGCATCATATATTTGAATGATATCTTGCCCATCCTTTTCTTCATTACATTTCCATTTTTCGACAATGTTTGTACATTAAACTACTCTTCCTGTGAATCGGCCATTTGGGTGGGAGATTGAAAAATCTGGAGTGAAAACAAGGCCTTCAGAGCAGACAGTGCTACCTGTTGAACCAGGTCTCTTGTTGGGTCCCGATAGCTCCTCGGAGATGGATTCAGAAACAGATGACCAGTCCAATTCTCCCACCGAGGTGTATGCTCTAACTTGGCACGGTTATACTGCTCATATCATGCATATGGTGTCTTGCATTGCATAGCTTAGACATCATATACACAATATTCAACACCATGTTCTTAGTTCAGACATCATATCGAATGCCCTATGTTTAGCATATAAATCACATATGTGAATTAAATGATGCGATCCTAATTACTTAGATAACATGTAGGTGAATTACGTCATGCGATCATGTTTAGTTATTCATCGTATCTTCAAATTATGTTATGCTATATTGTCCAGTTTAGATAGACATCATATATGTGAAATTATGTCATGCTATCCATTTTAGTTAAAAAATATACATGTCAACTATTTCATGCCCTCTTTTTTCCACACTATCTATTGCATCTGTCTCTCATACAATGTCTGTACATTCAACTATGTTTCCTGTTTATTAGCCATTTGAATTGGAGCGGGTGATGCCAGTATCTAGCGGACTAAAAACACGGTCTTCATATAAAATAGTGCTACCTCTTGGTGGAGATAGCACCCCGGTTGTACATGCACGGGAACCAGCCCTACCACACATAACCCAAACTCTCAGAGATTGTACCCCTACTGTGATGGACAGAGAATCAGCTTCACCCAATCTAACCCCAACCCCAGCAGATAGTAACCCAGTTCCTGTTGACACAGCACCCTCTCCACCACAGAGCTCCCAAACAAGAGCAGTTAGTAAGGCAGCTCCAGTGCCCAAAGGGCCAGTACTACCACGGAGAACCCCAACCCCACCAGTTAGTACACCTATTCCTATGGAGGAAGCACAACCAGCTAGTCATAGTTTAGCATCTATCGCATTTTATGTTGTTAAATCGTATGTGCGTATCTTCCCATCTTGGAAATATTATATCGAAGATGAAGGAAAATGCCAGTTGCAGGTGTTTGTCCAGGAGTTATGTGTAAGTAATGTTATTCATGGCAATTACTTTGCTTTGTCCCATACATCCTACCTCCATGATGGTTATAATACAACAAATTTTCCCATTTTTCTCTATAGAGAAGGACCGATTTGGAAACTCAGGATGAGGTAACCTATGCTAATACCTGTGCTATCTTCAAGAATGCTTGGTAGCAGTATCGGAATTACCTGAAGAAAACGTACTTCATAGGCAAAGAAACTCATCAAATTCCCTTACGTTCTCCTGAGACACATTTATTGGACGACGACTAGGAACGCCTTGTTCTTTACTGGTCCCGAACCAAGAATGTGGTAAGGTCTATGAGCTCATTTCTATTTTTAAGTACTATATGCTTGCATCTTACTGTACTCTGTTCATGTAGAACAAGTGCCTAAACCTGAAGAACAATTGTTCTAATTTAAGATTCCATTGCTATCATAGTTCAAAAAAGCGCTAGGCATTAATTGTGTGTTTTCCCACCGCCTTGCGCTTTACTGACCAAAGTGCATGCTTATGCGCAATTATGCACAGATTAAGCATAGTTATGCACAATGCGTTTTGCCAACGTCTAGAGCCTAGGCGCGCTAAGCGCTCGCTTAGGCGCGCCTTTTTAACTATGATTGCTATCGTGCACTGCTTTGCTCTTGTATCACTGTATTTACTCATACAAACTTATTTTTAGATTGAAGGATCCAATCGAAACTCCAATGGCACAGTAGGTATGTTCACGCACGTTTCTTTAACGGATTTGCTCTTATCAATAGCTCTATTGATTTCAATTTCAATTGTGTATATAGTTGACTTCTCATATCATGTACATTACTAGCGTCACAACAGAGCCAATAGTGTTGTTGTACATGTAGACCCGTGTACCCATCTAAAATCAATTTGTGCCATGTAGTTTCCCACGCTTTGTATTCTTTCACTTCTGCTTTGTCTTGAACTGATATGATTTGAACCGTGTCTCTATTTTGATTTGGCAAGACAATGCAGTGACCATAGGACATACATATATGTTTGTTTGATGCTTTTATTATGTACTAGTACTTGGCAATAGAAGACTTGGTAGTTTAATCCTGTCCACCTTACTAATGAATTGGTTCACCAAAATGAGTTTCATATACTAGTACATGCTAAACCTGTTATGTCTGCTTGTTTCTTCTTTTAGAATGCTGATAGAATTGGGGAAGAGTGCCTTATTAAGCAATGGTAAAGGAAGCAATGTAGATAAGGTTCAGGATAGTGACACATCCTTGTTGGTCTCCAACAAAGCTGATAAAACAGCTAAGGAAGACTATCTCGAAGACAGTGAAACAACCCCAAAGTCCTGTCTTGGTTTAGTGTTCGAGTTACTGGCCACTACCGCTTGCACAAGCTATTCAAACTCACTATTTGAATCAGTTCGGTTTCTTGAGTCTCAAATACAAGCTGAAAGACATCGATCACCGTGTTGCGACAAGAAGCGGAAGGATCTGCGAAGTCCCCGGAGCATTCAGATGCATACTTTCGGTGCAACGACAAGCGTTGGAGGATTTTAGCGCCAAGCAGATAAAGCTAATAAGCTTGCTAAGCTTATTGCTAGCATGGTGGATACCAGGATAATGTTTCTTGAGCTCTTCCGTTGTTTCGCTTATGTTTTGTTCTGCTGCCGCGCTTATTTGCAATCGGTGGCCAATTTTGACGGCTAGTGTATGTAATATGCTGCGTTGTTCCCTATATTTGCACTGGTGGCGAACTTTGATGCCCAGTGGATGTAATATGTGTAATAGCGGTAATAGGCTAGCGTTAATTGCTTGCTTATTTATTTCCTTATTGTCTTGTTTAGTAGTTTGCTTGTAGTCACTTCAGTTCTTTTTCTTTGTTTTTCTAGTGGCCACAATAACCTATTTTTGGAAACTAGGCCAAAATAATCATGGCAACACACGGACTGTTGTAACCATGGGCCTCCTGCATGCAGCATGATCCATGGGCCTTCTATGGGCCATAGGATCCATTGGCCTTCTATACGGGCCGTAGGATCCATGGGCCTTCTACGGGGCATATCATCATTTCCCCAATCATGGGCCGTACTATTCGTGGACCATAACGGGCCGTTAATAGGTCGTATTTGTTAACTCTATGAAAACAGCCCAACGGGTTTTTTACATGAAATCGGCCCAATGTATTAACGGGCCACAAGCGGGCCGACTGTAACCACGGGCTGAATTTGGCCCATAAGTAGAAAATGACAGTAACGGGTCGTAAGTAACAGAATGCTGGAAATGAGCCCAATAATAAATGGGCCCTGAGAAGGCCAAAAGATAACATGGTCTAGAAACGGCCCAATGGAATAATGGGCCGTTAATGGGTATGAAGTGATACACTGTTCATTACGGGCCAGTTTCACCACGGGTCGTTAATGGGCCAAGAGTTACAAAGGGCCTCATATGGGCCGAAAGACGTCATGGGCCATACATGGGCTGGAAGTTAAAACGGACTTGAATCATATTGGACGGCCCGGATGACGGTACTGGGCCTAATTCGGAGAGGTCGTAACGGGCCCTAGGTTAGCGGGCTGTAAATGGGCTATATGCGAACAGACCGTTAACATGCTTTCCGTGGGCCGGCCCGCCACCATTTGACCAAGTCAAACGGGCCGGCCTTTTCACAGGAATGGGCCTCTCTTGGGCCGTGCCACGTGTCGACGTATCATAGGCACCTTGGATCCAATGAGTGGATGAAATCTGTCCCAACGGTGAGCCAACACGTGTTTCCTCCAGCCAATGATGATTTTACACGTGGAAAATCCCCATTGGTCGGGGCTGTTAACGGGTTATCGGATCCAAAACCGGACCCGATAGCTTAACGGCGTTCCGTTACGGTGGATGCCACGTGTCAGTCACCCTTGACGAAAGCACTTTTGTGACGCGCGATTTATTGTCATGGAAGTGGACACTTCTGTGATGTTAATTTTGGTAATGTCATGGAACACTTCTACGACAGCACAGGTATGACTATCTTGATTCTATCATAAAATCGTCGTGGATGTACATGCATGACAAAAAACCTGACCTACTGTGACAAACACGTATCATCACGGAAGTGTATTTTTTTGTAGTGTTGGGAAGTAATAAGTAGATGATGGGTTGCTAGAGTGACAGAAGCTTAAACCCTAGTTTATGCGTTGCTTCGTAAGGGGCTGATTTGGATCCATATGTTTCATGCTATGGTTAGGTTTACCTTAATACTTCTTTTATAGTTGCGGATGCTTGCAATAGGGGTTAATCATAAGTGGGATGCTTGTCCAAGGAAGGGCAGCACCCAAGCACCGGTCCACCCACATAACAAATTATCAAAGTAACGAACGCGAATCATATGAGCGTGATGAAACTAGCTTGACGATAATTCCCATGTGTCCTCGGGAGTGTTTTCCTTCATATAAGAGTTTGTCCAGGCCTGTCCTTTGCTACAAAAAGGATTGGGCCATCTTGCTGCACCTTATTTACTTTCATTACTTGTTTCCCGTTACAAATTACATTATCACAAAACTATCTGTTACCGGTAATTTCAGTGCTTGCAGAGAATACCTTACTGAAAACTGCTTGTCATTTCCTTCTGCTCCTCGTTGGGTTCGATACTCTTACTTATCAAAAGGACTACAATAGATCCCCTACACTTGTGGGTCATCAATGACATAACGACATTTTTATTGTACATTTCATGGAAAATTCAATATACCATGGCATTTTTGCCTCTGTCTTTCCTTGACAAAGATCAAGTGTAGTACCTATTCACTAGTCATGTGAATCAAACCCAGAAAAGTAGTCAATTTTATGCATATTATATCAATTCTTCAAACCAAAGACAATATCATAGTTAACACTAGTTAATAGAACTAGAGTATGAATGTCTAACATGACCTATAAACACTACTTATGCCTAGGATGAACTAGAGTATATGAATGCAACTAAAATAATACATGACCTTCAACACTAGTTTTGGCACTTTTTTGGCATTGTCAAAGCTTTAGCAAACAAACCAGAGCTGGAAAGCAAAATTATGAATGTTTACACACTAGTTTTGGAGCTGTCAAACTATGTTATGAAAGCTTTGGCACTGTTAAAGCTTACATTTTGAGACTAGCTTGTTTTCAGTTTGGCACATTCTAAACTTACATTTTAACATTGTCAAAGTTTACATTTTGGCACTATCAATGATTTTTTCTCTAACCATTTTTTGGCACTGTCAAAGTCCATTAATTGAAACTAGAATGAACCCTAGCTAATCTTCTATAGTATCACGATTCAAGCAAACAAATCGAGAGGGAGATTCTCATCGAGGATTGGAGCCGCTATGTGTCATCGCCCGCCTGCGTCTCCGTCGCCTACTGTCGTCGTCGAAACCCTAACATTTGGGTTCAAATAAAAAGATTCAGAAAATGTCCATAATGGCCGCGAGAGGGGAGGTGTACATTGATACGTCTCCATCGTATCTATAATATTTTATTATTTCATGCCAATATTATACAACTTTCACATACTTTTGGCAACTTTTATATGATTTATTGGACTAACCTATTGATCCAGTGCCCAGTGCCAGTTCCTATTTGTTGCATGTTTTTTGTTTCGCATAAAATACACGGAGTCCAAACGCGATAAAAATTTACAGAGAATTATTTTGGAATATATGTGATTTTGGGGACTTGGAATCAACCCAAACGGGGGCCCACAGTGACCACAACCCACCAGGGCGCGCCTGGTACCCCCTGGCGCGCCCAGGTGTCTTATGCCCTCCTCGGAAGTCGGCTGGGGCCCTTCTTCTGGCGCAAGAAAGATAATTTATGGAAAAAAATCATGTAAAATTTCAGCGCAAAATCGGAGTTACAGATCTTCGGGAATTTAAGAAATGGTGAAGGGCCAGATCTGGGGAACGCGAAACAGAAGAGAACAGAGAGACATATCCAATCTCAGAGGGCTCCCCCGCCGCCAAGGAGGCCATGGATCAGAGGGGGAATTCTCCTCCCATCTAGGGGGAGTCCAAGGAAGAATAAGAAGAATGAGGGGGGCTCTCTCCCCCTCTCTCCCAGTGGCGCCGGCATGCTGCTGGGGCAAGGATCGTGACGGCAATCTACATCAACAATCTTGCTACCGTCAACACCAACTCTCTCCCCCTCTATGCAGTGGTGTAACACCTCTTCTCCCTGTTGTAATCTCTATTTAACATGGTGCTCAACTCCATATATTATTTCCCAATGATCTATGGTTATCTTATGATGTTTGAGTAGATCTGTTTTGTCCTATGGGCTTTCGGTGAAATTGCTATGATTGGTTTAAATTGCTTGTGGTTATGTTGTTGTCCTTTGGTGCCCATCATATGAGCGCGCGTGTGGATCACACCATAGGGTTAGTTGTTTGTTGATAGGACTATGCACTGGAGGGCAAGGGTGACATCAGCTTCAGCCTAATCATAGAAATTGATACGCACGGGATTGAAGGGGGACCAATATATATCTTAATGCTATGGTTGGGTGTTTCACCTTAATGAACGTTTGTAGTTGCGGATGCTTGCTAATAGTTACAATCATAAGTGCAAATAATTCCAAGTAAGGGACGACTTGCTAGCAGTGGCCTCTCCCACATAAAAACTTGCTATTAGTCTAGTAACGTAGTCGATTGCTCAGGGACAAATCCTTCTCTTGTGCTACAAAAAGCTATCTACTTTTATTACCTTGCAATTTATCCGTAGTTTCTTCTTGCAAAGTACTTCTAGTTTTATTCTTGTTCTAGGTAAAGCAAACGTTAAGTGTGCATAGAGTTGTATCGGTGGTCGATAGAACTTGAGGGAATATTTGTTCTGCCTTTAGCTCCTCGTTGGGTTCGACACTCTTATTTATCGAAGAAGGCTACAAATGATCCCCTATACTTGTGGGTTATCATAGATGTATGGAAACGAGAGGCGAGGGATGGAAGAATATAGAGCACCTGAGAACGCTGGAAATGGCCGAAATCGCTGTCCGTAAAAGGAGATCGACAGAGTAGGTAGCAAGAATGAAAGAGGGTCGAGAGAGGGCGGCATCGAGTGGGGCGAGGGGGCCGTGCACCCTAGGTTTTGACCTGGCCGCGTCAAATGCAATGTTGAGTGATACATCTTCGTCGTATCTATAATTTTTTATTGTTTCATGCCAATATTATTCAACTTTTACATACTTTTGGCAACTTTTTACATGATTTATTTGGACTAACTTACTTATCCAAAGGCTCAAAGCGCCTCTGTTTGTTACATGTTTTTGTTTCACAGAAAATCCATATCAAACGAAGTCTAAACGCGATAAAAATTTACGGATAATTATTTTGGAATATATATGATTTTTGGGAGTTGGAATCCCCGCAAACAGAGGCCCACACAGCCCACAAGACACCAGGGCACGCCAGAGGCCCATGGAGCGTGGTGGTGGCTTGTGCCCTCCTCAAACATCTGTTGGAGCTCTACTTCGGGCGCAAGGAAGCTTATATCCGGAAAAAAAATTGTGTTAAAATCTCAGCGCAATCGGAGTTACCGATCTCCCAGAATATAAGAAATGGTTTTCGGCCAGATGAAAGAAACGCGAAAAAGAAGAGAACGGAGAGGGAGATCCAATCTCGGAGGGGATCCCGCCCCTCCGCCTCCATGGAGGCCATGGACCAAAGGGGGAACTCTCCTCCCATCTAGGGGGGAGGCCAAGGAAGAAGAAGAAGGATGTGGGCTCTCTCCCCCTCTCTCCCGGTGGCGCCGGAGTGCCGCCGGGGCAAGGATCGTGACGGCGATCTACATCAACAATCTTGCTACCGTCAACACCAACTTTCTCCCCCTCTATGTAGCGGGGTAACACCTCTCTTCCCCGCTGTAATCTCTACTTAAACATGGTGCTCAACTCCATATATTATTTCCCAATGATCTATGGTTATCATATGATGTTTGAGTAGATCCGTTTGGTCCTATGGGTTAATCATGATCTTGGTTGGTATGATTGTATATTTTATTTATGGTGCTGTGCTACGGTGCCCTCCATCTCGCGCATACGTGAGGGGCCCCGCTGTAGGGTGTTCCAATATGTTCATGGTTCGCTTATGGTGGGTTGCAAGAGTGACAAAAGTTTAAACCCGAGTAGGTGGGCTATGGCGTATGGGGTTAAAGAGGACTTGATACTTATTGCTATGGTCGGGTTTCACAACCTTAATGATCTTTAGTAGTTGCGGATGCTTGCTAGAGTTCCAATCATAAGTGCATATGATCCAAGTAGAGAAAATATGTTAGCTCATGCTGGTCCCTCATATAAAATTGCAAGTATGATTACCTGTACTTGTTATCGATTGCCTAGGGACAAATGACTTTCTTATTTACAAAAGCTATCCACTTTTCTTAACTTGCAATTTATTCATAGTTTTATTCTCGCAAAGTACTCATAGTTTTATTCTTGCAAAATAGTTTCATATGTTTTAGGTAAAGCAAACGTTAAGTGTGCGTAGAGTTGTATCGATGGTCGATAGAACTTGAGGGAATATTTGTTCTACCTTTAGCTCCTCGTTGGGCTCGACACTCTTATTTATCGAATAAGGCTACAAACGATCCCCTATACTTGTGGGTTATCATTGTGCTAGGCCCAATAGGCCCACATTGGAAGAATAATTAAATCATGAAAAAAGATTCAAAATAAGGAAAAGATTCAAAATTCTAAAAGACTCAAAATTATAAAAGATTAACAAATAATAAAAGACTCAAAATGATAAAAAGATTCAAAATAATTAAAAGACTCAAAATTATTTCTAGTGTGCCAGGAATTAGCACGCCAACAGTAAACTAATCACCTATGGCGTCGACAGAAATGCAACGCCAGCATTAGCTTGTGCCTAGTCAGTACAGATGGGCGTACCAATTTGTGTCGTGTTAGAAAAAAGCAACGCTGGCACTAACTATATAAAGATGTCGCGCCAAATATGCCAACGCCACCACTATTTGAAAAAAGTAGTGGTGGCATTCATTGGAAATGACGCGCCACCAATTAAAGTTGTGCCTAGCCATCTCTCCACTAGTCGTCACTCGTAGCTATCTACTGATTTAAAAAAAAGTATAGTAGTGGCTTGCACACAAGTCCCATCCGCTCTTGTGACTTTACATGGATTTAAAAAATGCATATTATAATTTACTCATGACATATATGTCAGCACATATTACACACATCATTACGGATTACACACTAATTACACAACCAAGCTCAATTAATACTACAGTAGCCCTACACACATAGATTTCACACTATTACACGGCTACATGAACATGTCCAGACCAAAGCTCTAGTTAAATTTTGTAAACAACATATATAAAAATAGTGAACTGATAATAGCTTTGTTCTTCAATTTCCTAGGGGGGGGGGGGGGACAAATGTTACGCAAAGGATGTCAATGCATGAGACGTCGACCTAAGTTTCTTGACCAGTCCTACGAAGATGAGAAAACAAACTCATTACATGAAGTAGAAGGGAATGCTTGGCCAGTACCAGCAAAGAGCATTGTGTGCCTTGGACATGTGCTTGACTTAAAACTGCTGCCAAAAGAAAAGGGGAGAGAAATGCTTCAGGCTAACATGAAAGCTCTGTTTTAAAGTAGCAAATTTGATCAATTGCAAGAACTCAATGTGCATGGAACAAGCCATGCAATCTCAATGATACATGTAGCACTAAAACATGGATAATAGAAGATGTGTGTAACAATACAGGGACAATCCTAGTGACATCGATAAAGAGATATAAATTAATCATAACAGTAAGCATATTATTCAGCGGTGGACCATTAATCTTCAGCAAACCACATCACCAAAGTTGATCCATTCCTATGGTGGCTTGATCTCCATGAAGACAAATAGAGAAGGAACAAAATAAGTTACCGTGTGTTGGCAGATGTCCCTCCTACAGAATTTCTTGCTAATGTTAGTATAAAATTTTCACAACTCAAATCACGCAAGCATGCTCAATTTTGTTGTGGTCCTTCGACATCATCAGAAGCCATCAAGCTCACTAACTTAAGTCGGTCTGGTTCTTTTCATTTATTGTAACAAATCAATGGTAACTAGATTTTCAAGTGCAAGAGGGTTGCATAACCCAATAAGCCTTAATGGAACATATCTACGATTTCAGGTTACATGAGCAGAAGCCAACACTTAAAGATACTTGCACTCTAGAAATCAATGCACTAGTTCTTTGTCAGCATAGTTGAGCATTGAAAATACTATACTTCGCTTGGTTTTTCAATATTGCATCACATGGGTAACATGTTCATCTAACAGGGAATAAATCATAGTGGATTTTTTTTCATATAAATAAGCCAAATGGATAGTTCTTTCAAATCAGATAAATAGATATTTCATCACACCAAAACTAGAAGGTTCATGAAATATTGCAGGCACAAATTGCAACATATGTAAAAGCTATGCTATTAAATATTTGAGCTAGCATACCACATAATTTCATAACTGGTACATATAATTTCTGGCTATCTTATTGTTGTACTATGAAACTAAAAGTTTGATTTTCTATACAAGCTTCACTACATAAAGATGAATGTTGATCTAGTATGGCATACAACATAATTTTTCAATGTGCAAGCAACATGAATTGAAACATAATTTTTAGTAGTGTGGCAGGAAGCAAGGAGCAACCACAATGCATGCACCTAGGAATTTAATCTCAATAATTAGTTTGAAACGAAAGATCAAACAATCCTGGTCCTTCAAGTGACGTCGAAATGAACTACCACGAGCAGTAAGTATGGCATCGAACATGGCCAAATGAAAAACTAAGCTCTCAAAGATCACTCACAAAACCATAGTTATGCACGGAGCGACGTGGTGACGAGCAGCTACAACATGAGGGTATACACAACCACCACTACACCAGACAGCTGCCCCATCCTCGGCGTCATTGTCCTGCATCTGGTCGCATCGGCGTCGGTGTCCTCAACGACGCGAGGACCCTGCCGAAGGAGCCAAATAAAGGCTTGGGGAACGAGGACCCTGCCAAGGAGCCAAATAAAGGATTGGGCGCTAACACAATCGAGGTCCACCAGCGGCGTAATACTTGTGCCACGCCACTGCGTTCCAATGTTGATCCATGGATCCTAACAACGCGCTACGCCTACGAGCCGATGGACATGTTGTGGGGATAACTCTAACAGGAAGATAGGTGGGAGAACGATGCTTGATCTATCAAGACGAACGTGGGTGACACAAGAAAAATACAGGTTCGGCTCATAGAAAAAGCGATTCCGCCTGGTTTTTATCGTAATCATGATGAAGATATTAAAATGATTGGTGTCTCACACATTGAATATTTCTTTGGCAATATAAAACTTGATGAAAAGGGACTGAAGATGAGTCAACTTCAGCTAGAAGGCGTTCCAATTTTTTGGAGGGTGATGGTTAATGAAAAAATTGATAAAAGTGGGTTTGGAGAGTTAAAAACTTTAAATAGTGATGTGCCCACTACTTTGGATTTCAAGGATTTCAATTATGATAGTTGTTCTTTAATTGAATGTATTTCCCTCTTGCAATCCATGATAAATTCACCCAATGCTTATGAACATAATAAAGCTTTTACTAAACATATCGTAGAAGCTATGATGAAGGCTTTAGAAGAAAAGCTAGAATTGGAGGTTTCAATACCTAGGAAATTATATGGTGAATGGGAACCTACTATTTAAATAAAGATAAAAAATTATGAGTTCAATGCTTTATATGATTTGGGTGCTAGCTTTCTGATACGTCTCCAACGTATCTACAATTTATGAAGTATTCATGTTGTTATTTTATCATTCCTGGATGTTTTACAATCATTTTATAGCAACTTTATATAATTTTTTGGGAATAACCTATTGACCCAGTGCCCAGTGCCAGTTGCTATTTTTTGCTTGTTTTTTACATCACAGGTAATCAATACCAAACGAAGTCCAAATGCAATGAAACTTCACGGAGATTTTTTATGGACCTGAAGACCAACAGTGGGCCAAAGAAGCACCTAGGGGTGCCCCGAGGGGGTTACAACCCACCAGCGGGCGCTTGGGGCCTGGGCGTGCCCAGGTGGGTTGTGCCCACCTCGGTGGCCTCCCGCACCCCGTCTTTACCCTATAAATTCACAAATATTCCAAAACCCATCGGGGTTAACCTAGATCAGAAGTTCCGCCACCGCAAGGCTCTGCATCCACCGAAAACCAATCTAGACCCTTTCCGGCACCCTGCCGAAGGGGGAAATCATCACCGATGGCCATCTTCATCATCCCGGCGGCCACCACGATGAGGAGGGAGTAGTCCACCTTCGGGGCTGAGGGTTTGTACCAGTACCTATGTGTTTAATCTCTTTCTCTCTCTCGTGATCTATATCATGGGCTTTGTTAATATATATGGAGCATATGATGTTTCTCCCCTCTATACTCTTGTTGTGATGAATTGAATCTTTACCCTTTGAAGTTTTGTTTTATCGGATTGAATATTCAGATATGAGAACACATGATGGATGTCTTGCGGTATGAATACTTGAGGTGACAATGTGGTATCATATTGATTCACATTATATATGTCTTGGCACTCAGCTCGCGGATTCCCGAGGTGACATTGTGGTAATCTATGCATAGGGGTTGATGCACGTTTTTATTATCTTTTCTTGATAGAAACTTTGGGGTCTCTCTGTAGTTCTTTGTGTGGATTGAGTATTTTGAATATGAATTTGCTTTGGTGTTATTTTAGTATGAACTCTTGATTAGATCGATCGGAAAGAATAGCTTGCGTTATTTTAGTACGAACTCTAGGATAGATCGATTGGAAAGAATAGCTTTGAGGTGGTTTTGTACCCTACAAACAATTTCTATCTTTTGTTCTCCGCTAATAGGAACTCGGGAGTGATTCTTTATTGCACTTTGAAGGATAATCATATGATCCAACTATGTTAGCATTGTTGAGAGATTGCACTAGCAAAAGTACGGACCCTTGGCCTTGTTTTCAAGCATTTCAATACCGTTTTTGTGCCCGTTTGCTATTTGCTACCTTGCTGTTTTTCTTTATTCAGATTATAAAAATATATTTCTACCATCAATATTACACTTTTATCACCATCTGTTCGCCGAACTAGTGCACCTATACAATTTGCCATTGTATTGAGTGTGTTGGGGACACAAGAGATTTCTTGTATTTGGTTTCAGGGTCATTTGAGAGAGACCATCTTCGTCCTACACCTCTCACGGATTGATAAACCTTAGGTCATCCACTTGAGGGAAAATTGCTACTGTCCTACAAAACTCTGCGCTTTGAGGCCCAACACGTGTCTACAAGAATAAAGTTGTGTAGTGGACATCAAGCTCTTTTCTGGCGCCATTGCTGGGGAGGTGAGTGCATGAATTTATATCTTTAGATCTTGCAATTGAATCTTTTATTTTCTTGTTTTATCACTAGTTTGGTTTATAAAAGAAAACTACACAAAATGGAATTGAGGGTGCATCATATTATTGACCATCTTTATAATATCTTTCTTGAAAATGATGGTTCAGAAATTTGTGCTCAATTGTTAGAAGAAGAAGTCAATAAAATGTTTTGCACAAAATATTTGAATGATGAGCATGATTGCAGTGTTGTTGATATGAATTCTTTGAATATCCATGATGCTAATGATGTGCAAAGCCATAAGCTTGGGGATGCTATATTTGATGAATATGATATTTTTAGTCCCCCAAGTTTTGATGATAAAATATATTATGATGATTGCATGCATCCTATTTATGATGATTGTATTGATGAAAGTGGATTTGGAGAGGTCGTTACTTTATTTCATGATGAATCCACTATTTTGGAGAAGGTTGCAATTGACTATGAAAACAAAGTTCTTATCTATGATGATTATGGTGATGACATGTATGCTACAAAGAATTATGATAACCATGAAACTTGTCATCATGATTTTCAATCTCATGATAGTTATTTTGTTGAGTTTGCTCCCACTACTATTGATGACAAGAAATTTGCTTATGTGAAGAGTAATAAGTTTTCTATGCTTTCGTGTCATGAAAAGAGTGCTTTATGTGATGGTTATATTGTTTTTGTGTAATACCAAAAGGCATGGGCATGATGTACAGGTAAAGCATGACAAAACATGAACACTGAGCTATCTCCAGAAATCACTAGAACATGCTCAAAAACACATGGCAAGATTGCAAATAATAACAGTTTCAGACTTATCAGGAAATAACATCAGGTTGCAATGTTTAGAGCTATCAAACAGCATGTTACAGGAACTTATCATGGCAACAAAGGCATGGCATGATACTACTAAATGCATAGAACAAAAGTCCTTTAGTGACCATGAGCCAAAAAGGACCAGAAGATATGATGGCACCCATGTAAACATGGCAAGTTATATTACAGATTCATACAAGGCAGGAACAACAATAAGTAGGCATGTTGGTGAGCTTGAACCACTCACCACAGAGCAATACATGGCATGGAAAGGCAACTCACAGTAAGAAGACATGGCATAGAATCTATACATGGAAAGAACAACATCATAGCATACACGGATCAACTACAACAACCTTGGCAAAATTGAATAACATGTAAACAATCTGCCAGGAAACATTTTATAGCAAAAGTAGAGCTCGACGGACTCAAGCTATGGCACTCCATAATTGCAAACAAGGGCATGGATGGATAGAGCATAACCATATGTTCAAAAACTCCTTAGTGAACATCTCCATATTATGCATAGAATGACTTGTAGAAGCAGGTTAACATAGCATCATGATATAGCAGATTCAGACATGCAAAACAGCAACAGCAAGTACACTACTTAACAAGCTTTATGCACTCACTACAGGAATCACAAAAATACATGTATGGAACCACTGTAAATATGGCATGACATAGATCAAAACTCATGTAGGACTCAAGTTCAAAGGGTGCACACATCAATCATGGCAAAAATGACAAAAGTGCATGTTCTGTTAAGAAACAGAAACTAACATCACATAGCCCTCTTCTAACAGCATTTCGGGCATCCAGATGAGCTCAAATGAAAATGATGCAATGAGATGAAATGATGTACTCATCGAGACGAACAATTTGACATATTACAACCACGAAACGGAGCTACGGATGCAGAGTTATGATGCGATGAAATTGCATAAAAATACTGAAATACTCGGGGACTTAGAGAAAAACGGAGGGGGGAAAGTCAACCTTGCACGGATTCCGAGGCAGGGCCGGATCTCGCCGGAATAGTTCGCCGGAGATGGTGGAAGACGTCGGGGAGGGCCGGAGATGGCGGATCCGGACCTCCGCGGCCGGATCTGGCCGGAGGAGAGGTATGGCGGCGTTTGGGCGGCGGAGGGAGCCCGGTGGGAGCTCGGGCGAGCTCGCCGGAGACGAGGGCGGCGCAGGGCGCCGGAGGGAGCTACGGGGCACGGCCGGACGACGCGAAGCCGGGCGACGAGGGCGGAGGCGGGCGCGCGCGCAGGCGCAAGGCATGGCCGGCGGCGGCGAAGCCGGCGGCGGGCCGGGCACCGGAGGTGACGGCGGCGCGCCGACGGAGGCGGCGCAGCCAGCAGCCGGGCGACGCGGGCGGCCTTCAAGCGAGGGCGCCTGGCGGCGGCGGCGCAGCTGGCAAGCTGGGCCCCGGATGGGCTCAGGCGGGCGCGCGCGAGGACGGCGGCGGGCCATGTGGCGCGACGGGTTGGCTGCGGCGGCGGGCGGACATGTCCGCTGCGGCCGGACGTGTCCGTGGCGGCGGAGGAAGAGGACTAGGGTTTCGGGGGGGATAGACCGCGAATTTCGGGGGGAGACACATTTATATAGGTGGAGGGAGCTAGGAGAGTCCAAATGGAGCGCGGTTTTCGCCCACACGATCGTGATCGAACGACCGAGAGCATGGAGAGGAGTTTGCTGGGTTTTGGGCCACTTTGGAATGGGTGTTGGGCTGCAACACAAAGAGGGCTTTTACGGTTACCCGGTTAACCGTTGAGTACCAAACGACCTCCAATGGCACGAACTTGACAGCGGTTCTACGGTGGTATACCAAGGCCGCTTGGCAAACCTCGGGCCATTCCGAGAAAGTTTAACACCCGCACACGAAGAGAGGTAAAAGGGGGCACCGGGAGACATAGGAGTGCCGGATTGCAAAACGGACAACGGGGAAAATGCTCGGATGCATGAGACGAACACGTATGCAAAATGAAATGCACATGATGACATGATATGAAATGCAGATGATGACATGGCAAAGTGCAACACGCAAGCACATGACATGGCAACGACGGCAAATAACTGGCAGACACCTGGCGCATTGAATCCGGGGCGTTACAACACTCCTCCACTAACAAGAGATCTCGTCCCGAGATCTTAGGGCCGAGACGGAAGGGAAAAAGGATGAGGTGAAACAAGAACTCAAGAGAAGAAGCAAAGAATCGAGATCACACGAGAAGAAGAGAGAAACGACGAGAATGACAAGAATCGAAAGCTCGCGGAATCAGATAGACTATGAAAGCACTCATTCTAACCGGAGTGGTTAGAATGAGAAAAGAAACGGATAAGACTGAAATGATTTAGGCAGCACTCCGGCTAAAACATGGAGGAATAGAACTTGAACTTGAGAGGATGGAATGATACTTAATGAAGACATGACATAAAACCTCCGGAAAGAATTGAAAAAGTTGAATGAAAAGAACTTAGAAGGAAGGATTGAACGGAGTTGTTGAAAAAAATCACCAACGAAAAGAATAAGATTGTTGTGGACTTATGGATAACCTCTCAAACTTATGAGGTGATAACCAACCACAATCAGAAAAGATTAAATAGCTGAAAAGAACGAAGAAATGCAAAACTCCACTTCAAAAGAAAACGGAGAATTTAATTGCACCTCGAGATGCGAGAAGAAAAGATACTTGAACTCCACCAACAAAATCTTGCTGAACTCTTGAAGGAGGTTCCGACGAAATGGCCGAGGAAATTATTGAACTCCGGAAAAGAAAAGATGAAAACACATGGAAGTAGAATTTATTCATCAAGAACAAACTCCGAAGGAAGGGATTAATCACTTGGATGAAATAAGAATAAGATTTATTGTATGCTTATCCTTCATCAAATTAAATTGATGACAAGCAATGGATTCTGCATATTACTTATTCTTCTTGAAAAAGAATTTAGAAGTGACATATCGCAAACTTGAGAAGGTCTTCATGAGCCACCGGTAGGATTGAAAGGAACGAATGGATTAATACGATAATCAAGGAAAAAGAATCTTGAACGAGCCACCGTAAGAATTCGGAAATGGATGATGAAAAAGAATGAATCACCGGGAAGAATTAGAAGAACAAATAAGCTAGAGGGGATTTAGATGCAAAAGAACAAAGAGATCATGAGCTGATTAAAGAACACTTGAACGAAGCACCGGGATAAATAGAGAACGATGACTGGAATGATGGCCTCTGGTGAAAAGAAATGGAAAAAACAACTCCTGAGATACTCCGGATGGGTAACAAAAGAATTTGCATGACTGGAAACAATTAGATAGGATAACATCGAGCTAGCACCATGAATCTCCGGGGAAACCGACAAGATTTAAGAGAAACTCTACTTCGGTCTTCAAGGACGACGATAAACACCACCAAAATTGTTGAGATACTCCGGTAGAATGAAAAGCGAAGAGGTTGAGCCAACAATGAAATGATTCTAAATCGATCTTGGAAAAGGCAAGTGACTGATGATATTCATTCTTACGTCACACTTGAAAAGAATTTGGGAATAACTCCGGGGAATTAGAAGAGTCAGGTAAGATCCTGGGAAAAGACCTGTGGGTTAGGGCCCACTGAAGAGAAAAACACCGTTGGAAAGGGGTGTTGAACAGATAGATGATGCACCGGAACAATTGAAATATTTAAATGAGGTGACAACCTCGAATTAATTAGAACACAGACGAATCTCCTGATATGTCTTCCGAACTCCGGAATGATAAACTGGCGAGAGGCGAACGAGCAAAGAGAACACTTCGAAGGAAATGAATATGATTAACCCGAAAAACTTGAATTGAGCCCACCGGAGAAGAAAAAGAGATGATGAATGTCAAACGAGACGAGAATTCACCGGTTGAAACAATTGAGGGAAGACTGAAGAGGCTCCGCACGAATGAAATTGATGGTCAAAACAGACTCAGGCTCCGTAAATAAGAGGGTGGGAGGGTGGGAAAAACAAAGGCAACTTGGAAGGGGAATCCCGATGAATAACTTCAAGAGGAAACACCGGTTGAACGAATGCAAATGCTTCACACGAGTAGGATGGATACTCGATTACGGACTCCGGTTCGGGAAAGAAGAAGGGAGGGCGGGCGGGAAAAACATATACAACTTTGGACAGAGAAACAACATCGATCGAAAAGAGCTGAGGATTGATCTCCCAAAGACAAAGAGGTTTGAATCAGCTTGACGAGGAATGCGCCGGACAAAAGAGGATGGACAATGAACGAAAAATAACCGCGTGATCCTAAAGAAAAAATTTGAAGGAGAAGAGGAGAAATTCAAAACACCTACGTCAAGATTCCTCACCAGAGCGACGAAGGGGCTGAGGAGTAAAATGAATTCCTACTCTCCGATATAACTAGACTCCGAAATCAGTTTTCTTCTAGACTCGACAACGGCCAACTACACGATCAATAAAGGGGGCTCCTAAGGTCGGTCGAGGCTCTGATACCAACTTGTCACGCCCAATATGCGACCCTATCCAAAAGGAACTCGACGGTCCCACCAAGGATAGACCCGCATATTGAAACGCTTTTGCAAGGTGGATATCATTACATCAACATCACATAATAGATGGGGATACATACAAAAGGCACAAATGCCACAAGAATACATCAACATCATATACAAGATCAACATCCGACTACGGATGAAACATAAACAGAGGCTCAAACGACATCCACCACTGCTAGCCCAGGCTGCCGACACGAACCTATCCCTTGATCAAGAAGAAGCGAAGAAGAACTCCAAAATAAGCGAACATCGCTCTCACGCCATGATCATCGCGAAACCTGTACCTGCAATCGATGTTGTAGTAATCAGTGAGCCACGAGGACTCAAAGAATCCCATTACCATGGGTATCAAGACTAGCAAAGCTTAAAGGGAAAGGAAGGGGTAAAGTGGTGAGGTTGCAGCAGCGACTAAGCATATATGGTGGCTAACAAACGCAAATGAGAGCGAGAAAAGAAACAAAGGAACGGTCGTCAACTAGTAATGATCAAGAAGTGATCCTGAACTCCTACTTACGTCAGACATAACCCAGAAACCGTGTTCTCCTCTCGATCAACCCCGAAAAGAGACACTCACGGTTACGCACACGGTTGGTGTATTTTAGAAAAGTTTACTTCAAGTTTACTACAACCGGATATTAACAAATTCCCATCTGCCACATAACCGCGGGCACGGCTTTCGAAAGTTTATACCCTGCAGGGGTGTCCCAACTTAGCCCATGATAAGCTCTCGTGATCAACGAAGGATATTCCTTCTCCCCGAGAAGACCCGATCGATCTCGGAATCCGGCTACAAGACATTTCGACAGAATAAAACAAGACCAGCAAGACCGCCTGATGCGCCGACAATCCCGATAGGAGCTGCACATATCTCGCTCGAGGGCAACACCGGATGAGACTAGCTACGAGTAAAACCAGCCCTCGGTTTGCCTCAAGGTGGCCCAGAGTAGCTGGTTCGGACCAGCACTTAGAGAAGCAATCGCCCGGGGGCTAATAAAGATGACCTCGAGAGAGCGACTCCCAAGGGAAAAGTAGGTGGTGGTGAGGCAAATGGTAAAACCAATGTTGGGCCTTGCTGGAGGAGTCTTATTCAAAGCGAACTGTCAAGGGGGTCCCATAAATCACCCGACCGCGTTAGGGACACAAAATCCGGGAACATAATACCGATATGACAGAAACTAGGGCGGCAAGAGTGGAACAAAACACCAGGCATAAGGCCGAGCCTTCCACCCTTTACCAAGTATATAGATGCATTAATTAAATAAGATATATTGTGATATCCCAACAAGTAAACATGTTCCAACAAGGAACAGCATCTCCATGTTCCAACAAGGAACAAACTTCATCTTCACCTGCAACTAACAACGCTATAAGAGGGGCTGAGCAAAGCGGTAACATAGCCAAACAACGGTTTGCTAGGAAGGGTGCAAAAGGTTAGAGGCTGACATGGCAATTTGGGAGGCTTGAGGAACAAGTGATAGGTAGCGCAGCATAGCGATAGAACGAAACAACTAGCATAGCAATGTTAGTAGTGAGATCCAGGGTAGCGGTCATCTTGCCTGAAATCCCGCTAGGAAGAAGAACGAGTCCATGAAGAAGACGAACGGATGAAGCCGAACCGAGCGTAGACGAACGAATCCTCACGATCGCAACGAAACAGGAACTAACAAGAAGAAGCACACAACATGGTAAACACACCACCATGAACAAGGCATGATGCACAACAAGCATGATGCATGACAAAGCTAGATGAAGCTACTCATGGCAAGAGATGATGCAAACAAGGGCAACACATCAAAGCAAGTTTAAATGAGGCCGGAAACAACATAGAACCATTCCGGTAAGTCCTCATATGCAAATTTCGAAATTGGTCCAGATCTGAATAAACCTTATGTTAAAATTGTTAAACAGCAAGTTAAGATGCACCACAATGATCTACACGAAATTCTAGTCAAGTTACATATAAAGTTCATTAGACTCGGAGCTACGGCCTAGAAGATATGAGCAAAACAAGATAAGCATAGCATTGATGCAAAATGCACCCAAACATCAAGCAAACACCTCAAAACATGGATGCAACATGATAATATGAAACTACATGCAAAATCAAGCAAGTTTCATGTAGACCACACTCAAAACGGAGCAACGGTTCAACACATACACACAAGTTATAGCAACAATCTGTCCAAAACAGCAACTAGCAATATTGCAAGCATCAAAACAACATGCTACAGCATCTCAACGTAATACCAAAAGGCATGGGCATGATGTACAGGTAAAGTATGACAAAACATGAACACTGAGCTATCTCCAGAAATCACTAGAACATGCTCAAAAACACATGGCAAGATTGCAAATAATAACAGTTTCAGACTTATCAGGAAATAACATCAGGTTGCAATGTTTAGAGCTATCAAACAGCATGTTACAAGAACTTATCATGGCAACAAAGGCTTGGCATGATACTAGTAAACTCATAGAACAAAAGTCCTTTAGTGACCATGAGCCAAAAAGGACCAGAAGATATGATGGCACCCATGTAAACATGGCAAGTTATATTACAGATTCATACAAGGCAGGAACAACAATAAGTAGGCATGTTGGTGAGCTTGAACCACTCACCACAAAGCAATACATGGCATGGCAAGGAAACTCATAGTAAGAAGACATGGCACAGAAGCTATACATGGCAAGAAAAACATCATAGCATACACGGATCAACTACAACAACCTTGGCAAAATTGAATAACATGTAAACAATCTGCCAGGAAACATTTTATAGCAAAAGTAGAGCTCGATTGACTCAAGCTATGGCACTCCATAATTGCAAACAAGGGCATGGATGGAGAGCATAACCATATGTTCAAAAAATCCTTAGTGAACATCTCCAGATTATGCATAGAATGACTTGTAGAAGCAGGTTAACATAGCATCATGATATAGCAGATTCAGACATGCAAAACAGCAACAACAAGTACACTACTTAACAAGCTTGATGCACTCACTACAGGAATCACAAAAATACATGTATAGCACCACTGTAAATATGGCATGACATAGATCAAAACTCATGTAGTACTCAAGTTCAAAGGGTGCACACATCAATCATGGCAAAAATGACAAAAATGCATGTTCTGTTAAGAAACAGAAACTAACATCACATAGCCCTCTTCTAACAGCATTTCGGGCATCAATATGAGCTCAAATGAAAATGATGCAATGAGATGAAATGATGTACTCATCGAGGCGAACAATTTGACATATTACACGCACGAAACGGAGCTACGGATGCAGAGTTATGATGCGATGAAAATGCATAAAAATACTGAAATACTCGGGGACTTAGAGAAAAACGGAGGGGGGGAAAGTCAACCTTGCACGGATTCCGAGGCAGGGCCGGATCTCGCCGGAATAGTTCGCCGGAGACGGTGGAAGACGTCGGGGAGGGCTGGAGATGGCGGATCCGCACCTCCCGCGGCCGGATCTGGCCGGAGGAGAGGTATGGCGGCGTTTGGGCGGCGGAGGGAGCCCGGTGGGAGCTCGGGCGAGCTCGCGGAGATTTAGGGCGGCGCAGGCGCCGAGGGAGCTGCGGGGCACGGCCGACGACGCGAAGCTGTGGCGACGAGGGTGGAGGCGGGCGCGCAGGGCGCGAGGCCGCCGGCCGGCGGCGGCAGAAGCCGGGCGGCGGGGCGGCGGGCGCCGGAGGCGACGGCGGCGGCGCCGGACGGAGCGCAGGCGGCGGCGGCGGGCGGCGCGCGCTGGCGGAGCTGGCGGGGCGGCGGCGGCGGCGGCGGCTGCCGCTGGGCCCTGGATGGGCTTCGCGGCAGCCGCGCGAGGGACGGCGGCGGGCCATGTGGCGCGCACGGGTTGGCTGCGGCGGCGGGGCGGACATGTCCGGCTGCGGCCGGACGTGTCCGGTGGCGGCGGAGGAAGAGGACTAGGGTTTCGGGGGGGATAGACCGCGAATTTCGGGGGGAGACACATTTATATAGGTGGAGGGAGCTAGGAGAGTCCAAATGGAGCGCGGTTTTCGCCCACACGATCGTGATCGAACGACCGAGAGCATGGAGAGGAGTTTGCTGGGTTTTGGGCCACTTTGGAAGGGGTGTTGGGCTGCAACACAAAGAGGGCTTTTACGGTTACCCGGTTAACCGTTGGAGTACCAAACGACCTCCGAATGGCACGAAACTTGACAGGCGGTCTACCGGTGGTATACCAAGGCCGCTTGGCAAACCTCGGGCCATTCCGAGAAAGTTTAACACCCGCACACGAAGAGAGGTAAAAGGGGCGCCGGGAGACATAGGAGTGCCGGATTGCAAAACGGACAACGGGGAAAATGCTCGGATGCATGAGACGAACACGTATGCAAAATGAAATGCACATGATGACATGATATGAAATGCAGATGATGACATGGCAAAGTGCAACACGCAAGCACATGACATGGCAACGACGGCAAATAACTGGCAGACACCTGGCGCATCGAATCCGGGGCGTTACAATTTTCCCTTTCATTATACTCTCTTCATATTCTATTTGTTTTCTTGACTTTATATAGTTGGCAATATAAGGATTCTCAATTGAATTTACCACACAAAACATATAAATTTCCTCTAGATCAAAATCAATAAATCTTTCGAGATTAAATTTTGGAATACCCTTAGTTATACGTTTCATTTTTTCATACCCCAAAAGAAGACTAAGCTCTTTATGATGCTCAAGGGTAATCAAGTTATCACAATTTGTGGACACGATTTGATCATGAATGAATTTGCATTGGAGATTTAAATGGCCATATTCATTGCAAAGTTCACAAGGATGGCGAAAAAAATTAATCTTTCGGCACAATCATCTAGCCTCTCTTGCAAATTTTTCGTTTCTAAATATTTATGCTTCTTACAAAATCTATCTTCCCTTGTTGGTGTGCAATTGCACTCCCAATTCACTCCACAAAAAGTGACATGCTTATAAGAAACATTTTTGTCATGACTTGTGCAATCATCATTAGCATTTTGGATATTCAAAGCATTCACACTAACAACATTGCGATCATGATCATCATTCAAATATTTTGTGTCAAGCATTTTATTGACTTCTTCTTCTAACAATTGAGCACAATTTTCCGAACCATCATTTTCAAGAAAGATGTTATAAAGATGATCAATAATATGATGCAACCTAAATTCCATTTTTTTCTTATTTTATTTTATAGACCAAACTAGTGATAAACAAGAAACTAACAGATTCAATTGCAAGATCTAAAGATATACCTTCAAGCACTCACCTCCCCGGCAATGGCGCCAGAAAAGAGCTTGATGTCTACTGCGCAACTTTATTCTTGTAGACAAGTGTTGGGCCTCCAAGCGCAGAGTTTTGTAGGACAGTAGCAATTTTCCCTCAAGTGGATGACCTAAGGTTTATCAATCCATGAGAGGGATGAAGATGGTCTCTCTCAAACGATCCTGCAACCAAATACAAAAAATATCTTGTGTCCCCAACACACCCAATACAATGGAAAATTGTATAGGTGCATTAGTTCGGCGAAGAGATGGTGATAAAAGTGTAATATTGATGGTAGAAATATATTTTTATAACCTGAATAAATAAAAACAGCAAGGTAGCAAATAGTAAACGGGCACAAAAACGGTATTTGAATGCTTGAAAATGAGGCCTAGGGTCCGTACTTTCGCTGGTGCAATCTCTCAACAATGCTAACATAGTTGGATCATATGATAATCCCTCAAAGTGTAATAAAGAATCACTCCCGAGTTCCTATTAGCAAAGAACAGAAGTTAGAAATTGTTTGTAGGGTACGAAACCACCTCAAAGCTATTCTTTCTGATCGATCTATCGTAGAGCTCGTACTAAAATAACACCAAAGCAAATTCATATCCTAATGCTCAATCCACACAAAGAACTATAGAGAGACCCCAAAGTTTCTATCGGAGAAAAGATAATAAAAACGTGCATCAACCCCTATACATAGATTACCCAATTTCACCTCGGGAATCCGCGAGTTGAGTGCCAAAACATATATCAAGTGAATCAATACGATACCCCATTGTCACCTCAAGTATTCATACCGCAAGACATACATCATGTGTTCTCATATCGGAATATTCAATCTGACAAGACAAAACTTCAAAGGGTAAATATTCAATTCATCACA
The DNA here is from genome assembly GCA_021605205.1 of Aegilops longissima. NCBI lineage: Eukaryota > Viridiplantae > Streptophyta > Magnoliopsida > Poales > Poaceae > Aegilops > Aegilops longissima. Next base: position 111,130,596 of record CM038679.1, on the reverse strand, counting down.
ACAAGAGTATAGAGGGGAGAAACATCATACGATCCATCTATAATAATAAAGCCCATGATATAGATCACGAGAGAGAGAGAGAGAGAGAGAGAGAGAGAGATTACACACATAGCTACTGGTACAAAGGCCCGAGGGTGGACTACTCCCTCCTCATCGTGGTGGCCGCTAGGATGATGAAGATGGCCACTGGACATGATACCCCCCCTCCGGCAGGGTGCCGGAAAGCGTCTAGATTGATTTTTGGTGGCTATAGAGCCATGCGGTGGCGGAACTTCTGATCTAGGTTAACCCCGATGGGTTTCAGAACATTTGGGAATTTATAGTGGAAAGAGGGGGTGCGGGAGGCCACCGAGGTGGGCACAACCCACCTGGGCGCGCCAGGGGCCTGGTGGGTTGTGCCCCCCTCGGGGCACCCCAGGTGCTGCTCTGGCCCAATGGATGTCTTCTGGTCCATGAAAAATCTCCGTGGAGTTTCGTTGCATTTGGACTCCGTTTGGTAATAATTTCATGCGATGTAAAAACAAGCAAATAACAGCAACCGGCACTGGGCACTGGGTCAATAGGTTATTCCCAAAAAAGATATGAAGTTGCTATAAAATGATTGTAAAACATCCAAGAATGGCAATAAAACAGCGTGAATACTTCATAAATTATAGATACGTTAGAGACGTATCAAGCAGCAAGGGGCGCCCCAAGTAGGAGGGATCCTACTTGTGCGCCTCCTCCAAGTTGGCCTTCCCCTTCCATATCCATCGGAGGGGGAAGGAAAGAGAGGGGGAGGGGAAGGAAAGGGGGGAGGCCGAATCCTCCCCTTTCCTTCTCCCTTCCCTCCTTTCCTATTCCTCCTATTTAGGCCTATAGGGGGGCTCACCAGCCCCTCAGGGGCTGGTCTATCCCTCTCTTGACCTATTAGGCCCATATAGTTTGCCGGGGGTTGCCCGGAACCCCTTCCGGTGACCCGATACGTACCCAGTACCCCTGGAACACTTCCTGTGTGAATACTATCATCCTATGTATGAATCTTTACCTCTTGACTATTTCGAGACTCCTCGTCATGCCCGTGATCTCATCCGGGACTCCGAACAACATTCGGTCACCAAATCACATACCTCATATAATACAAAATCGTCATCGAACATTAAGCGTGCAGACCCTACGGGTTCGGGAACTATGTAGACATGACCGAGACACCTCTCGGGTCAATAACCAACAGCGGAACCTGGATGCTCATATTGGTTCCTACATATTCTACTAAGATCTTTATCGGTCGTACCGTAATGACAACATACGTTATTCCCTTTGTCATCGGTATGTTACTTGCCCGAGATTCGATCGTCGGTATCTTCATACCTAGTTCAATATCGTTACCGGCAAGTCTCTTTACTCGTTCCTTAATGCATCATCCTGCAACTAACTCATTAGTCACATTTCTTGCAAGGCTTATCATGATGTGCATTATCGAGAGGGCCCAGAGATACCTCTCCGATACTCGGAGTGACAAATCCTAATTTCGGTCAATGCCAGCCCAATAAACACCTTCGGAGATACCTGTAGAGCATCTTTATAATCACCCTGTTACGTTCTGACGTTTGACAGCACACAAGGTATTCCTTCGGTATTTGCTAGTTGCATAATCTCATAGCCGAAGGAATATGTATTTGACATGAAGAAAGCAATAGCAATAAAACTTAACGATCATTATGCTAAGCTAACGGATGGGTCTTGTCCATCACATCATTCTCCTAATGATGTGATCCCATTCATCAAATGACAACTCATGTGTATGGCTCGGAAACTTAACCATCTTTGATTAACGAGCTAGTCTAGTAGAGGCTTACTAGGACACTGTGTTTTGTCTATGTATCCACACATGTATCAAGTTTTCGGTTAATACAATTCTAGCATGAATAATAAACATTTATCATGATATAAGGAAATATAAATAACAACTTTATTATTGCCTCTAGGGCATATTTCCTTTAGTCTCCCACTTGCACTAGAGTCAATAATCTAGATTACATTGTAATGATTCTAACACCCATGGAGTCTTGGTGCTGATCATGTTTGCTCCTGGAAGAGGCTTAGTCAACGGTTCTGCCACATTCAGATCCGTATGTATTTTGTAAATCTCTATGTCTCCCTCCTTAACTTGATCACGGATGGAGTTGAAGCATCTCTTGATGTGTTTGATTCTTTTGTGAAATCTGGATTCCTTCGCCAAGGCAATCGCTCCAGTATTGTCACAAAAGATTTTTGTTGGACCCAACGCACTAGGTATTACACCCAGATCGGATATGAACACCTTCATCCATACTCCTTCATTCCCTGCTTCTGAAGCAGCTAATACTCCGCTTCACACGTAGATCCCGCCACGACGCTTTGCTTGGAACTGCACCAACTGACAGCTCCGCCATTCAATATAAATACGTATCCGGTTTGTGACTTAGAGTCATCCGGATCAGTGTCAAAGCTAGCATCGACGTAACCATTTACGATGAGCTCTTTGTCACCTCCATAAACGAGAAACATATCCTTAGTCCTTTTAAGGTACTTCACGATGTTCTTGACCGTTGTCAAGTGATCCACTCCTAGATTACTTTGGTACCTCCCTGTTAGACTTATAGCTAGGCACACATCAGGTCTGGTACACAGCATAGCATACATGATAGATCCTATGGTTGAGGCACAGGGAATGACTTTCATTTTCTCTCAATCTTCTGCAGTGGTTGGGCATTGAGTCTGACTCAACTTCACACCTTGTAACACAGGCAAGAACCTTTCTTTGACTGATCCATTTTGAACTTCTTCAAAACTTTATCAAGCTATTTGCTTTGTGAAAGTCCAATTAAGCGTCTTGATCTATCTCTATAGATCTTAATGCCCAATATATAAGAAGCTTCACCGAGGTCTTTGATGTCAACTACACAACCTTCTTCTGGTAGACGTCGTTGGGCCTCCAAGTGCACAAGTTTGTAGGACAGTAGCAAATTTCCCTCAAGTGGATGACCTAAGGTTTATCAATCCATGGGAGGCGTAGGATGAAGATGGTCTCTCTCAAACAACCCTGCAACCAAATAACAAAGAGTCTCTTGTGTCCCCAACACACCCAATACAATGGTAAATTGCATAGGTGCACTAGTTCGGCGAAGAGATGGTAATACAAGTGCAATATGGATGATAGATATAGGTTGTTGTAATCTGAAAATATAAAAACAGCAAGGTAGCAAGTGATAAAAGTGAGCGTAAATGGTATTGCAATGCGTTGAAGCAAGGCCTAGGGTTCATACTTTCACTAGTGCAAGTTCTCTCAACAATAATAACATAATTGGATCATATAACAATCCCTCAACATGCAACAAAGAGTCACTCCAAAGTCACTAATAGCGGAGAACAAACTAAGATATTATGGTAGGGTACGAAACCACCTCAAATTTATTCTTTCTGATCGATCTATTCAAGAATCCATAGTAAAATAACACGAAGCTATTCTTTATGTTCGATCTATCATAGAGTTCGTACTAGAATAACACCTTAAGACACAAATCAACCAAAACCCTAATGTCACCTAGATACTCCAATGTCACCTCAAGTATCCATGGGTATGATTATACGATATGCATCACACAATCTCAGATTCATCTATTCAACCAACACAAAGAACTTCAAAGAGTGCCCCAAAGTTTCTACCAAAGAGTCAAGATTAAAACGCAGCCAACCCCTATGCATAAGTTCACAAGGTCATCGAACCCGCAAGTTGATCACCAAAACATACATCAAGTAGATCACGTGAATATCCCATTGTCACCACAGATAAGCACATGCAAGACATACATCAAGTGTTCTCAAATCCTTAAAGACTCAATCCGATAAGATAACTTCAAAGAGGAAAACCCAATCCATTACAAGAGAGTAGAGGGGGAGAAACATCATAATATCCAACAATAATAGCAAAGCTCGCGGTACATCAAGATCGTGCCGAATCAAGAACACGAGAGAGAGAGAGAGAGAGAGAGAGAGAGAGATCAAACACATAGCTACTGGTACATACCCTCAGCCCCGAGGGTGAACTACTCCCTCCTCGCCATGGAGAGTGCCAGGATGATGAAGATGGCCACCGGTGATGGTTCCCCCCGCCGACAGGGTGCCGGAACAGGGTCCCGATTGGTTTTCCGTGGCTATAGAGGTTTGCGGCGGCGGAACTCCCGATCTAGGTTATGTTCTGGGGGTTTCTGTATATATAAGAGGTTTTGGCGTCGGGAACAAGTCAGGGGGGTCTCCGAGGCAACCACGAAGTAGGGGGCGCGCCAAGGGGGTAGGGCACGCCCGACCCTCGTGGGTGCCTCGACTCTCTCGCCCATCTCCGATACTCCGTGGGCTTCTTCGGTCCAAAAATAATCTCCGTCAATTTTCAGGTCAATTGGACTCCGTTTGGTTTTCCTTTTCTATGATACTCAAAAACAAGGAAAAAACAGAAACTGGCACTGGGCTCTAGGTTAATAGGTTAGACCAAAAATCATATAAAATAGCATATAAATGCATATAAAACATCCAAGATGGATAATATAATAGCATGGAACAATAAAAAATTATAGATACGTTGGAGACGTATCGGTCTTTCATTGAAAAACTCTTATTCAAGTATCCTTTTATGCTATCCAGAAATTCTATATCATTTCCAATCAACAATATGTCATCCACATATAATATTAGAAATGCTACAGAGCTCCCACTCACTTCCTTGTAAATACAGGCTTCCGAAGTCTCAGATAAAACCATATGCTTTGATCACACTATCAAAGCGTATATTCCAACTCCGAGATGCTTGCACCAGTCCATAAATGGATCGCTGGAGCTTGCACACTTTGTTAGCACCTTTAGGATCGACAAAACCTTCTGGTTGCATCATATAAAACTCTTCTTTGAGAAATCCATTAAGGAATGTGGTTTTGACGTCCATTTGCCAAATTTCATAATCATAAAATGCGGCAATTGCTAACATGATTCGGCCAGACTTAAACATCGCTACGGGTGAGAAAGTCTCATCGTAGTCAACTCTTTGAACTTGTCGAAAACCTTTTGCAACAAGTCGAGCTTTGTAGACAGTAACATTACCATCAGCGTTAGTCTTTTTCTTGAAGATCCATTTATTCTCTATGGCTTGCCGATCATCAGGCAAGTCAACCAAAGTCCATATTTTGTTCTCATACATGGATCCTATCTCAGTTTTCATGGCCTCAAGCCATTTTGCGGAATCTGGGCTCATCATCGCTTCCTCATAGTTCGTAGGTTCGTCATGGTCTAGTAACATGACTTCCGAACAGGATTACCGCATCACTCAAAAAGCGGGCGTGCTCGCTTGACCTACGAGGTTCGGTAGTAACTTGATCTGAAGTTTCATGATCATTATCCTTAGCTTCCTCTCTATTTGGTGTAGGCATCACTGGAACTGATTTCTGTGATGAGCTACTTTCCAATTCGAGAGAAGGTACAATTACCTCATCAAGTTCTACTATCCTCCCACTCACTTCTTTCGAGAGAAACTCCTTCTCTAGAAATGATCCATTCTTAGCAACAAAGATCTTGCCTTTGGATCTGTGATAGAAGGTGTACCCAACAGTTTCTTTTGGGTATCCTATGAAGACGCACTTCTCCGGTTTGGGTTCGAGCTTATCAGGCTGAAGCTTTTTCACATAAGCATGGCAAATCCAAACTTTAAGAATCGATAGCTTAGGTTTCTTGCCAAACCACAGTTCATACGGTGTTGTCTCAATGGATTTAGATGGTGCCCTATTTAAAGTGAATGGAGCTGTCTCAAATGCATAACCCCAAAATGATAGTGGTAAATAGATAAGAGACATCATAGATCGCACAATATCTAATAAAGTATGGTTACGATGTTCGGACACACCATTACGCTGTGGTTTTCCAGGTGGCGTGAGTTGTGAAACTATTCCACATTGTTTTAAATGAAGGCCAAACTTGTTGGGGATATTACTACTAGGCGTAAACCGGCCTATCCGGGCCGGGTTAACTTCATCAGTAGGTCAACGGTGTAAAAGCCCAAGCATGAAAGTAAGGGCCCAAGGCCCGTAGTCGTTTTAGAACCTGTAGCCGTAAACTGGCCTGGTATGTAAACTTGTATTGTAAGTTAGGAATAGAGAGAGACCAACCCGGATACGAGTATGAACCGGAGATTGGGACTCTCTGAACCGACGGGCGTCACCCGTGTATATAAGGGGACGACCCGGGGCGGTTCAAGGGAGACAGACAACAACAACTCGAGGCCTAGGCGAAGCTTATTTGCTCCCTAGTCATCGAGACCACATCAATCCCATCACAAACTAGACGTAGGATTTTACCTTCATCGAAGGGGCCGAACTAGTATAACTCTTGTGTCTTCGCGTCCACTTTAACCCCTTTCAAGTTAACCCGTAGCGATGGTTCCACGACTAAGTCCTTTCCCGAGGACATCTGCCGTGACAAAACCACGACAGCTTGGCGCCACCGTGGGGCTATCGCACGATGGTTTGATGATCTTGGAGGGCAAGCTCGAAGGACTCGAAGTTACGCTGTGGGCCGGATGACCAAGAGTCGTCATGGCAAGCTCTACATCGACGATGCAGGCTGGGGCCCCGAGGCCGACTCGATTGAGTACGGGTACCGGGTCCCCTTTGGTGGCATACACGTTTTCATCGGCAAGATCGGTGAGCCAGGGCCTGAGCCGGACATCTGCACCGACCTCGTCGAGACGGCTCAGCGTGCGAGACCTGCCCAGGCTAAACCGGCCGTAAAGCGTGCCTTCGTGGGAGTCATCCACGGAGGAAGTTATGAGGACGGATCAGAATCTGGTGGCGAAACCGTCGTCTACTCTGATGACGAGTCATCGACCGGAGAAACTGAGTCTCTATATCAGCTACAAGATGGCCGGATTGGGGGCTGTTCCGACGGTGACAGTATTCCGGACCCCTCTGATCTGCCCAACCGGGTTGGAATATTCATGGCCGGTACACAAGCAATACTTCACTCTTCGACCGCTGCGACAATGGTTGCCGGTTCAACAGCGGCGACGGCAGCCGGGGCAGGAGGCCCTGTGCGCCCGCCGGCTCAAGTTTTATCAGAACTATTCGATGCGTTGGCTATGCTCATGGCAGAGGTTAACCCGGCGGACCAGGACGTTCATAACACGGAGATTGCGAAGGTGAAGGAACAAATCACTCAGGCTAAAGCGGATCTCGCAGCCGCAGACGCCAGATGGCGGCGAGCGGCCGCTGGATGCACAGCTTATAGGCTCATGCCGGACGAGCGCGTCACATGAAGTCATGAAGAGGAAATACAGATCCTGTTTGCCTTCAGTTTTCGAGGAAGAGATCTCTTCAACACCCTAGGAGCGGGACCAGAATCCGCGGTGGTAAACCGGCGGAAGCACTGGACGGGCGCGCCGTTCAGCCCGCATAATAGATCTACTCGCCATAATGCCGGCATGCCTCGGGTGCAAACGCCCAAGTCACTACTCCAACCCGATGGATAACCTTGTCGCAGCTGCGGCACGACCGAGGCAATTCCAATTGAAGGCGATTCACCACAGCGAGAGACGCTGTCGGGTCAAGGAGCTCCTTAGGACAGCTTTGGTCCAACAGAAGCGATTCAGATGCAGCCGCGACCGGATCCACTCTACCCCCTTCCCAAGCCGAAGCTATAGCAGGCACGTGGATGAACCGGCCATGTCAAGTAATGCACGGCGTGGTGCGCAGCGTGGCAACAACCGGGTAGGTGGTTTCGACAATGCTCAGGAGGTGGTGGACCGGGCCCGGGCACGCAGGGAGGCCGAGTTAGCAGCGCAGCATCAGAATTATCAGCTTACGCCGGTTCGTCTGACCATCTTTGAGCCTGGGGTTACCTCTAGCTCTTTGGGGGTGCCTTGCCTCGTTCCGCTTTACGCAATGTAAGCTTACCCAAGGATTTCAAGGGTCCGCGCAAGGTGCCAAATTACACCGCCGATTTGGCTCCAGAAGCATGGATAGAGAGTTATGAGATGGCCATGGAGATGCTGGATGTGGATGAAGCCGCGTGTGCAAAGTACTTCACCATGATGCTCGAAGGTACGGCCCGTACTTGGTTGAAGAGCCTGCCACCCAATTCTATCAGTTCATGGGCCCAGTTGCGGGCCCGGTTTATCCAGAATTTCAAAGATACCTCTAAGCAGCCCATGTCCATGGTGGATTTGGCGGCTTGTGTCCAGGGTGAAGGGGAGTCAACAACCCATTGGGTACGCCGCGTTTCGGAAATCTTGCACTCGTCCAACCGGATCAACGCGGATTCTACGATCTTAACCCTGGAGGGCAACTGCCGGTTTAAGCCTTTGAAGTTGAAGTTGGGACGTATGAAGCGGTTTTGTAATGACATGGGCACTCTCATGGGCGCTTTAGTGAAGTATGCTGATTCTGATAGTACCAAGGATCCCGAGTCTGATGATGACGAGACAGGGAAGGGAAAGAAGAACAGCAACTCCAAAGTTCAGCAACATAACTCGGCGGGTAATGGTGGAGGCAAGCATAAAGCGAATGGCAACATGGATTTTGTAGCCAACACCAATGCGCAGGACAAGGGCCAGCGGCGCAAAGGTAAACAACCAAATCGAGGTGGTGCACCTAATCATAATCCGGACCGCTTGAACTATCTGCTGAATCAACCCTGTCCGAAGCATGGGACGAAGGAGGCGCCAACAAATCACCTCTAGAAGGATTGTTACATTATGCAGGAGTTCAAAAGTTCTAATGCTTTCCGGTATGATCAAGGCTCCGGCGGCGGTTCAGGATCCGGGCCGGGTTACGGTGGAGGAAATTCCGGTTCAGGATTTAATGGTAGTCAGAACAATCAGATTAATCAGAATAACCAAGGTGGTTACAATCAGCAGCAGCAGTAGTCGGGGTATCAGAGCAACCCAAAGCAGTTGAATAACGGGCAGTACCACGTCTTCACCACTAGCTTAGACAAGCGAGACCGGAAGCTTCAGAAGCGGGCAGTCCACTCTGTTGAACCGGCCGTGCCTCATTACCTACGCTGGTCAGAGCAGCCCATTATATGGAGTAGAGAGGATCATCCTCCCCGGGTTGACAATCCGGGTCAGCTAGCCCTGGTGGTGGCACCTCAGGTGGGAGGTTATAAGTTCACCAAGGTGCTTATGGATGGAGGGAGCAGCATCAACATACTGTACTATGAGACCTTGCGTCGTATGGGGTTAACAGATAAACATCTCAAACCATCCAGTACAGTATTTCATGGTGTGGTACCTGGCAAGTCAGCATATCCGGTTGGTAAGATAGCTCTGGAGGTGGCCTTTGGAGATGAATATGATTCCAGATCGGAAACATTGACGTTTGAAGTGGTGAAAATCCAGAGTCCATATCACGCCCTGTTTGGGCGGCCGGCTTATGCCAAATTCATGGCGCGGCCTTGTTATATCTATTTGCAGCTCAAGATGCCGGGTCACAAGGGGACAATAACGGTTCACGGGAGCCGCAAGATCGCTTTGGAGTGTGAGGAAGGTGATGCGGCTTACGCAGATTCGGTTTGTGCCACCGAGGAGCTGAAGTATTATAAGGACAATGTTGATCCGGCGGATATGACTCCATTGAAGAAGCCAACTACAGAGCATGATCCGGCCCTGAAATTCAAATCGGCAGCTGAGACTAAGCTTGTTGACTTTGTGCTCGGCGATTCGTCCAAGCAGTTCAAAGATCGCGTGCCAACTTGGATCCGAAATAGGAAAGCGCGCTCATCGAGTTCATCCGTGAGAACCGGGACATTTTTGCATGGAAGCCTTCTGACATGCCAGGTGTACCGAGAGAACTCGCTGAGCACACTCTTAATGTTGATCCCAAGTACAAACCGGTGAAACAGTTCCTCCGCCGGTTTAACGAAGAAAGGCGTAAGGCCATTGGAGAGGAGGTGGCCAGGCTCTTAGCGGCTGGCTTTATCATTGAAGTTGTCCATCCAGAGTGGCTTGCTAATCCGGTGCTGGTTCTTAAGAAAAACGGCACTTGGCGCATGTGTGTGGATTACACAGATCTTAACAAAGCTTGCCCGGTAGATCCTTTTGCCCTCCCCTGCATTGACCAGATTATTGATGCCACTGTGGGTTGTGAGCGTTTGAGCTTTTTGGATGCGTATTCTGGATATCATCAGATCAAGATGGCAGTTAAGGACCATGAGAAGACAGCGTTTATCACGCCCTTTGGAGCCTTCGCTATGTGTCTATGCCTTTTGGGCTCAAGAGCGCCCAAGCAACTTATCGGCGCTGTGTCTGTAATTGATTGCATAAACAGATCGGCCGTAATGTGCATGCCTATGTGGATGATATTGTGGTTAAGTCAAGGAAGAAGGAAACACCGATTGATGATTTGAAAGAAACCTTTGACAACCCGCGGGTTTACAAGATGATGCTCAACCCGCCAAATGTGTTTTTGGTGTTCCGCAGCAAATTATTGGGTTTTCTCGTGCCCAATAGGGGGATTGAAGCTAATCCGGAGAAGATTACGGCTATCACCTCCCTGGCTAAACCAAAGTGTATTAATGATGTCCAGCATTTGGCGGGCCGGATTGCCTACCGAGCCGGTTTATCACCGCCTCGGAGAGAAGGCCATCCTTTGTACCAGATTCTGAAGAAGACAGATCAGTTTGTGCAGAGTCCACCACGACGAAGCGTTGGAGGACTTAAAGCGGAAATTGGCCAACCCGCCTATACTCGCCGCTCCCATCGACAAGGAGCCGCTTCTGCTATATGTTGCTGCTAACGCCAGGGTGGTCAGCGTGGCAATTGTGGTAGAGCGGAAGGAGGCAGGAAAGGAGCATCCGGTTCAACGTTCGGTTTATTATATCAGCGAGGTGCTTATTGAATCTAAGCAAAGGTATCCGCATTGGCAGAAGCTGGTGTATGGAGTTTTTATGGCAAGCCGAAAACTGAAGCAGTATTTCCAAGGGCACCCCATCACAGTGGTCAGTTCCGCTCCTTTAGGTGATATCATACAGAACCGGGAAGCGATTGGCCAGATTGCAAAGTGGGCTATAGAGCTTGGGCCGCACGGTTTGAAGTACATTCCTCGGACGGCGGTGAAGTCTCAAGCACTTGTGGGTTTCACTAATGATTGGACGGAGTTGCAAGCGCCTGAAGAAAAGCCGGATCATACATATTGGACCATCCATTTTGACGGATCCAGGGAGTTGGAGGGCTCGGGGGCTGGAGTTATATTAACTTCCCCGCGAGGTGACAAGTTTTGTTATGTTCTCCGCTTAATGTTCCCTTGTACTAACAATGCAGCTGAGTATGAAGCCTTGCTCCATGGTCTTCGGATGGCTAAGGAGATGAATCTAAGCCGGGTTAAGTGCTTCGGTGACTCGGACCTAGTGGCTCAACAGGTGTCTGGCACTTGGGATTCAAAGGACCCACTCATGGCTGCATATCGTCGTGAGGTGGATGTTGTCGCAGGTCATGTCAAGGGCTACCAGGTGGACCACGTGGACCGTCGGAAGAATGAAGCAGCGGACGCTTTAAGCCGGCTGGGCTCTCAACGCAAACCGTCCCGCCTAATGTTTTTCTTGACGTCTCGCACAACCCGTCTACCAAGCTCCTGGTGAAGCGGATTTGGCTATTCCTGATCCGGAGGCTCAATTGGTGGCAGCTCGCACGCTCATTCCGGATTGACGCTTCCTTATCGGGCGACATAAACCGGGCGAAGTTACGGAAGATGAGACATTGGCCCGGCAGATAATTCGGCGATCTAAGTCTATGACCATTGTTAATGGCGAGTTGCATCATTGCAGTGTGTCAGGGGCGTTTCAACGCTGTGTGTCCCCTGAGGAAGGCTGTGAACTATTGCGTGAGATCCACGAAGGAGATTGTGGTCACCACGCCGGCTCAAAATCCTTGGTGGCTAAAGCGCTCCGCCACGGTTTCTATTGGTTAACCGCCCATGCCGATGCGGAAGATCTGGTCGACGATGTGATGGTTGCCAAAAGTTTTCCAGACGTGCTCATGTACCGCCCAAGAATTGAGGATGATTCCAATTACTTGGCCGCTTGCGACTTGGGGTTGGATATGGTTGGACCTTTCGGAAGGTCCAAGGACAAGAAGACCCACCTGCTGGTGGCGGTCGACAAATTTACAAAGTGGGTAGAGGCAGAACCCGTTAGCAAGTGTGATGCAGCCACGGTGGTTCAGTTCATCAAAAAGGTGATTTTCCGGTTTGGTTTTCCACACAGTATCATCACAGATAATGGTACCAATTTGTCCAAGGGTGCCATGAAGGAGTTCTGCGAACATGAGCACATCCGGCTTGATGTTTCTTCAGTAGCTCACCCACAGTCCAATGGTCAAGCGGAAAGAGCCAATCAAGAGATCTTGAGAGGCATCAAGCCCCGGCTTATGGTCCCTTTGCAGAGGACGCCGGGTTGTTGGGTAGAAGAGCTACCGTCTGTGTTATGGAGTATAAATACTACACCTAACAGATCCACGGGATACACGCCGTTCTTTATGGTTTATGGAGCGGAGGCGGTTCTCCCCAGTGACATCCGTCATGACTCACCTCGTGTGACAGCTTATGTTGAAGCGGATAACGAGACAGCACGACAGGACGCTTTGGATCGGCTGGATGAAGAGCGTGACATAGCAGCTGCCCGCTCGGCAATTTACCAACAGGATCTTCGTCGTTATCATAGTCGCCGGGTCAGAACCAGAACTTTTCAAGAAGGAGATTTGGTACTTCGACTCATCCAAGATCAGATTGATATGCACAAGCTATCCCCGCCTTGGGAGGGACCTTTCGTGGTCAGCAAGAATCTGCACAACGGGTCATACTATCTGATCGATGTTCGAGAGCATAAAGACTCACGCACGTCAGAGGAGGAGACCAACAGGCCGTGGAACATAGTTCATCTTCGGCCTTATTATACCTGAGCCATCGGCTCTACTTATGTACATATTATGACTGTATATATATTATGAATAAAGTAATAAACCGGAGCCTCAGCTAAAGCGGGGTATCTGTTCTGTTACATCATGCGTGGTTACATGGAGTTGTTCTATTTTAAAGCAGCCTCCGGTTTACCCCCTGAGTTTGCTTTTCAAAAGCTTTATGATATCACTTGGGGGCTTGGTCGTGTCCGAACCAATGCAACACCTTTTGATAGGCGAAAGCCACCAGATCACTTGGGGACATGGTCAAGTCTGAACCAGTCACGCCTCTTGATCGGCCTAAGGCCATAGAGTCACTTGGGGCTTGGTCGAACCCAACCATTGCCACGCCACTTGATCGGCATAATGCCACGGTTTCAGTTGGGGACCTGGCTGACTTGAACCATGACTATACCCTATTGGGAGCTTGGTCGTGTCCGACCATGGTAACACCATCTGATCGGCTCAGTAAAGCCTCTTTTTGGCAAACGGTTTATCATTATCTTTGCTTCCATGTTTTTTCATAACTATTATTTGACTTTGTTGCGTTTCTTAAACCGATAACGTTTTTTAAACCGGTTCAAGCTGTCAATTGACGGAATTCGGTCCATTTTTAATCCGGGGATAATTCTTCCGGTTTGACTTTTTCTGTTAACATCCCATCATGGAGTAACCGGGGGCTTGTCATGACCCGGCACGGTTTACATGGTAAACCGGCATTATGAACACAGGAGCTGTTTTCTCCTTTGACGGTAATGGTTTACACAACCTCCGCTTCAAGATTGGCTAAGCCAACTTCATGCCCAGCGATGGCAGGTATTTTGTATCATAAATTTTGAGTATATACCTCAATATTTCATTTCATATATATATGAATGTCACAAACCGGCTGGCGGCACAGACCGCTGTGGCAGTTTAAGATTTGGTGACTGCAGGCAATCTAAATTGAAGGTTTCGATCATTCAATCAAAGGAGTCAGCACCATTGCACGAAGGCATATTAAAAACAAAAATGATGGCTATCTTATTACAAGGCAGAGGCCCAAAATTTGGAATGGTGTCATGACAGGCAGCTTCTGATGCATCAACCGGCTTGACGGATTAAGCTTCATTGCCGGGTTGACGTGAAGAAGATGGGTCGTCTGGCGTCGGTTTAACTTCTTCCTCCTCACCATCCAATGGCCGGAAGTCATTGGTGGTCCAGTCAATCCGGGTTAAAGCCTGAAAGACAGCCTCTTCACTTATAAGCTCAGCCAGATCAACGTCTGGGGCATAAGTGTGCTTACGGGTTGGTGGAACAAGGTTCGCACTTCCGAATAACAGCTTCAACCCGCTCGTTGTTCGCGTCGTAGAAGGAGCGGTGAACCGTCAGTTGGCCTCTTCGCCGCTTGACTCGCCAGAGGACGATCTCCTTGTTACCCGCTTGAGAGCATCATTATCAAATGTTTCGCCATTTTCTTGAGCACCGGGAAGCCTTTGGCTATGTCAGCCGGATCAAGGTCAGCTATCCATGCTTTGGCGCGAGTTAGTGCCAATAAGGTGCCAGCCCGGGCAGCGGATCGTTTCAATTCTTCTATCTGTGCTGGTATCATAGATAGACGGTCCAGTGTGTCCTTGATCAATGTCGGAGCTGCATTATCATAAGAAGTGGCGCAAATAACTCGCTGGGTGCCGGTATACAGCTGTTCAATTAGTGTATACTCGGCCTTGAGTTTCTTCCGCGTGTCAGAGCCCAGATGAGCAATGCGTTTACCTATACCGGTTTAAGAGAGTTCAGGTTAAACCGGAGGAAATTTCAAAATGAAATATTCATCACAACATTGGTGAAGCATTGCTTACCGAATATGGCAGAGGTCATGGCATTGATTTGGTGCTTTAATCCAGTGAGCTCTTCCGTCACCGATTTAATAGCTGCTTCAGCATCCTCCGCCCGCTTTAGCAAGCCCGCCTTTTCAGTATCCCAGTTGGCCCGCTCGGACTTAAACCACTCCTTGAGCTGCTCCATAGTAGTCAAGGCGGTTTTCAGCTCATCCTTGGCCTTGGAGGTTTCTGCTTGTTGAGATTTCAGATTTTCTTGAAGATCATTGATTTGTGAGGTTTGTTGGCGTATATCACTCTGCAACAAAAAGGGAGCATGTTAGTATTTTCATTACAAGTCCCAAGCGCAAAACCAGTCATACACTTGGCACTTGGGGGCTAATGCATATTTGATCTTCATCTGCCAATAAAATCACAAAGTCCCAAGCTCAATACAGGTATTCAACTTGGCACTTGGGGGCTAATGGCTATTTGCTCGAACATGTTCTGCTGCGGCGATATAAATTACAGTCCTGGTTTAACTATACTAAGTTGAACCGGCCCTTGGGGGCTACATCAGTGAATTCTGCAGCATTGAGTTTTTATGTTAAGTCCCGGTTTAACTATACTAAGTTGAACTGCCCTTGGGGGCTACAACAGTGGACTCTGAAAGTATTGAGTTCTATATCAAGTACCGGCTTGAAAGAAGATTACAAACACGCCCTTGGGGGCTACTATGCAATGAAGGTACAAGAGAGGCATAACTGTTTACCTCATAGCGCTCCTTCATAAGATTTACCAGACCGGCTTCGAAATCATGGCTTGTGTAGAGCCGGTTCAGGAAGCCAGAGTGAAGATCTTGGGCAGAGAAATTGTCATAAGCTGACAGATCAGTTTTTTCCTTCCCTTTGCTCATGGCAGTAAATTCTTCCTTGGCGCTGTGCTTTGATAGAGCAACCGGATTGCCAGGGGCGGTATATGCGGTGCCCGTAACTACGACATCATCATCTTTGGTCGGGCTGGCCGGATTGGCATTTTCACCTGGGCTTGGCGCTTTCATACCCGGGCTTGGCGGATCAGCAGTTGAGTCCCGTTGTTCCGCTGCAGGACTCGATGGAGCAGGAGGATGTGACGTCTCAACTTGGACCTCCGGTTCAACCTCTGGCGGATTAGCATTGGCATCTTGATTGACCCCAGCAGAGTTGTCTTTAGCAACTTCGGGATTTTCACCATGATGCTCTGGAGTCTTCTCCGGATCAACATCCACAGTAGGGTCGAGGGTCTTGGCCTTTTTACTAAGACGAGCCTTGGTGCTACAACATCAAGGGTTAGAATATGATAAACCGACAAATACAAGGAACAAATTAAGGAGTAATATGCTTACCCAACAGCAACTTTTAGAGGAGGCAGCTGAGTGGTTGATGAACCGCCAGACGAGTTGGAAGAAGCCTGATAATTCGGGTCAAACGGATTGAGAGGGCATCGGAAGAAACCTTCCAAAGGATAACGCTTTTCAGGAGAACAAGTCACCTCTGAACGACGTTTCCGGGTTGGTGTATCAGCTAAACCAGACGACGTAATTTGTTGACCGCTATGCCGGTTCGTACGGCGTTCTTCAGTTTGCTGTGTCTTCAAAGAAAGTTTTGGATTCAAATGAGCACAAGAGTGAGATTGTTTCACTTTCCGGACTGTGCGGCGAATTCTTTTAACCGGTACAAGATCAGAATCGGAAGAAAGAAGGATTACCTCAACAGGTTCTGCATGGCTGGCCTCAGCGTCATCCTGGGAATTATAACTGTCAGTAAAATGAATGAAAAAAGAACAAAGTAAGTCAAGCTCTACCTCAGCATCTGATTCTTCATCCTCCGGCGGTTCAGAAGACTCGGCGGTTTTCCTCTTGCCAGCTTTCTTGGCGGTCTTGGTCTTTACACGAGGAACCCGGGCCGGTTTCGTTCGCTTCCAAAAGGAGCTGTTAGCCTGAGAATTAATAAGAGATTAATACAATCAATATGGAATCAAAATCAGTAGAGCAATGAGAGGAACCTTACCGCGGGCGGTTTGTTGGAGACGCAGAACGGGGCCAACCCGGTTTGGCTGCACGCGGAGATCGGTTCATCGAGCATTTTCTTCACTGTCTCGGCAACTTCAAGCTCAGTTATTGATAGCTCGTGACGTCGTTGAGGATCTTTGACGTCACCCGAGTATTCGTGCATCAATCCGGGGCGGCGGCTTAATGGCAAGATGCCCCAGGAAACCCAACAGCGGACAAGGTCAATACCAGTTAAGCCGTTGGCCATCAGAGCCCGGAGCTTGATAATTTGGGGTGCAAAGTTCTTCCGTTCTGCGGCAGTCAAGCGCGAAGGCAATGGGTGGTTGTTGCTAAGCCGGTGAGGGCGATAACCCGGCAAGGGATTTTCTCCGTTAGGAGCAGTGTTCCGGCAATAGAACCAGGTTTGTTTCCAATCTTTCGGATGGCTATGATGTTTGGCGTGAGGAAATTCCACTTCTTTCCTTTTTTGGATTGAAACGCCACCAAGTTCTGTGTTAGGACCGTCCGAGAACTCTGTACGGCGGTTCAAATGAAAGAAATCTTGGAATAACTCCACGGTTGGTTCTTCTTGAAGATAGACTTCGCAGAAGACTTGAAAGTTGCATATATTGGACATAGAGTTCAGACCAATATCTTGTGGATGGAGTTGAAAGCTTGCGAGGACATCCCGGAAATTTTTTGATCCGGGCGGGCTGAATCCCCGGTCTAGGTGTTGCACAAAAACAATCACCTCTCCTTCTTGAGGTTCTGGCGGACATTCCGATTCGGAACACGCCATGGAGAACATTTTTGAGGCTAAAGCGCCAGGTGGTGGCGTAGCCATTGAGCTGTGTTTCCGTGATCCGGGACGGAACCCAATTGCAAGAAGAAAATTGTTTCGCCATTCCGGAAGGGGGGAGCTGAAAGAAAATCAAACAGGTGCCGGTTCACTGTCTACGGTTTGTAAGTGAAAAATTCAGTGTTAAACCGGTGAAATTACAATGCAAGGTACAGTTGGCGGTTTAAGAGAGGGCTAATGACATATGGCGGATTGGCTATCAAGGATTAAACCGCCCATAGGCAGAAAGGCCCAGATTCAAGTTTTCTGCTAAGTGTTGACAGAAACAGGTTTCACACAATGGTCAAATCTATTTGGATCTACCGCGCATCTATAAGACAGTTTTTACTGCGTTCTTTAAAAGGCGTTCAAGAAAAACAGAGAAGGAGGTATACTCTACCAGAAGAAAAGGAAGGGCTGCTAGTATTAAAAACAGATGCGGAATGACACCGCAAGAGATCTATACTGTTTTTGGATTAAAACTACCACGGCAGAAGGTAGGAAGAAGAGGAAAAATGGAGGACTGCGGATGAGCTTGCAAGAACTTAATGCAGATCTAAAAGGCAAAGAACAGAAGAAGTTTACCGCTGCAGATTGTGGCGGAGGGGGGCGATGAATCTCTGATCTAACTTAGGTTGATGCAGCGGCCTTGGTTGGTGCGGTTCTCGAAGGTCGCGGACGGCGGTGGAGCTTCAGAGCTGAGGTCGTCGCGAGGAAGAAGAAGATGCAGAAGAGGAAGAGAAAAGGGGGCCCTCGGGCTTTATTTATAAGGGAAGGAGTGAAAGGCAGGCGCGGGAATCAAGGCATCCGAAGCGGCCGAGTGGGCGCGCCTGTCGCCTCGTTTTTCGAGATAATCATTAATGAGAAGGGAATATTTTTTATCCTTTTTATGCAGAGGTGATGTCATGATGGACCACTACGGTGCTCCGAAGATGACGTCACGGCGGTTTACAGCAACCAGAGAAGGGGATATCACGGCGGTTCAACAATTACAAGAAGATATTGAAGTGGAAGATTTTTTATCAAGGATTGACATGAACCTGTTCAAATCAATCTGGGGCCTAATGTTGGGGATATTACTATTTGGCGAAACCGCCTATCCGGGCCGGGTTAACTTCATCGAGAGGTCAACGGTGTAAAAGCCCAAGCATGAAAGTAAGGGCCCAAGGCCTGTAGTCGGTTTAGAACACAGAGCCGTAAATCGCCTAGTATGTAAACTTGTACGTAAGTTAGGAATAGAGAGAGACCAACCCGGATACAGTATGAACCGGAGATTGGGACTCTTCAACCGACGGGCGCCACCCGTGTATATAAGGGGACGACCCGGGGCGGTTCAAGGGAGACAGACAACAACAACTCGAGGCCTAGGCGAAGCTTATTTGCTCCCTAGTCATCGAGACCACATCAATCCCATCACAAACTAGACGTAGGCTTTTACCTTCATCGAAGGGGCCGAACTAGTATAACTCTTGTGTCTTCGCGTCCGCTTTAACCCCTTTCAAGTTAACCCGTAGCGATGGTTCCACGACTAAGTCCTTTCCTGAGGACATCTGCCGTGACAAAACCACGACAAAACTCGTAACTCAAATATTCGCCTCCACGATCAGATCGTAGAAACTTTATTTTCTTGTTACGATGATTCTCCACTTCACTCTGAAATTTTTTGAACTTTTCAAATGTTTCGGACTTGTGTTTCATTCAGTAGATATACCCATATCTACTCAAATCATCTGTGAAGGTCAGAAAATAAAGATACCCGCCGCGAGCCTCAACACTCATCGGACCGCATACATCGGTATGTATTATTTCCAATAAGTCAGTGGCTCGCTCCATTGTTCCGGAGAACAGAATTTTAGCCATCTTGCCCATGAGGCATTGTTTGCAAGCATCAAATGATTCATAATCAAGTGATTCCAAAAGTCCATCTGCATGGAGTTTCTTCATGCGCTTTACAACAATATGACCTAAATGGCAGTGCCACAAATATGTTGCACTATCATTATCAACTGTGCATCTTTTGGCATCAATATTATGAATATGTGTATCATCACGATCGAGATTCAACAAAAATAGACCACTCTTCAATGGTGCATGACCATAAAAGATATTACTCATATAAATAGAACAACCATTGTTCTCTGATTTAAATGAATAACCGTCTTGCATCAAACAAGATCCAGATATAATGTACATGCTCAATGCTGGCACTCAGGTCTAAAACTAATCCCGAAGGTAGATGTAGAGGTAGCGTGCCGACGGTGATCACATCGACCTTGGAACCATTCCCGACACGCATCGTCACCTCGTCCTTAGCCAATCTTTGTTTAATCTGTAGCCCCTGTTTCGAGTTGCAAATATGAGCAACAGAACTAGTATCAAATACCCAGGCGCTACTATGAGCATCAGTAAGGTACACATCAATAACATGTATATCAAATATACCTTTGTTCACTTTGACATCCTTCTTATCCGCCAAATACTTGGGGCAGTTCCGCTTCCAGTGACCAGTCCCTTTGTAGTAGAAGCACTTAGTTTCAGGCTTGGGTCCAGACTTGGGCTTCTTCCCAGGAGTTACAACTTGCTTGCCCTTCTTCTTGAAGTTCCCCTTCTTTCTCTTGCCTTTTTATTGAAACTAGAGGTCTTAACCATCAACACTTGATGCTCTTTCTTGTTTCTACCTCCGCAGCTTTGAGCATAGCGAAGAGGTCAGCAATTGTCTTATCCATCCCTTGCATATTATAGTTCATCACGAAGCCTTTGTATCTTGGTGGCAGTGATTGAAGAACTCTGTCAATAACACTATCATCCGGAAGATTAACTCCCAGCTGAGTCAAGTGTTTATGATACCCAGACATTCTGAGTATATGTTCACTGAAAGAACTATTCTCCTCCATCTTGCAGCTATAGAACTTGTTGGAGACTTCATATCTCTCAACTCGGGCATTTGATTGAAATATTAACTTCAATTCCTGGAACATCTCATATGGTCCATGACGTTCAAAAAGCCTTTGAAGTCCCGATTCTAAGCTATAGAGCATGGCACACTGAACTATAGAGTAGTCATCAGACCGCGTCTGCCAGACGTTCAAAGCGTCTACATTAGCGGGAGGGGCTTGTCACCTAGCGGCGCATCAAGGACATAATTCTTCTGTGCAGCAATGAGGATAGCCCTCAAGTTATGGACCCAGTCCGTGTAGTTGCTACCATCATCTTTCAACTTAACTTTCTCTAGGAACGCATTAAACTTCAAGGGAACGGTAGCACGGGCCATTGATCTACAACATAGATATGCAAAAACTATCAGGACTAAGTCCATGATAAATTAAGTTCAATTAATCATATTACTTAAGAACTCCCACTTAGATGGACATCCCTCGAGTCATCTAAATGATCATGTGATCCATATCAACTAAACCATGTCCGATCATCACGTGAGATGGAGTAGTTTTCAATGATGAACATCTCTATGTTGATCATATTTACTATATGATTCAAGTTCGACCTTTCAGTCTCCAGTGTTCCGAGGCCATGTCTGTACATGCTAGGCTCGTCAAGTTTAACCCGAGTATTCCGCATGTGCAAAAATGTCTTGCACCTGTTGTATGTGAACATAGAGCTTATCACACCCGATCATCACATGGTGTCTCAGCAAGACGAACTGTCGCAACGGTGCATACTCGGGGAGAACACTTATACCTTGAAATTTTAGTAAGGGATCATCTTATAATGCTACCGCCGTACTAAGCAAAATAAGATGCATAAAAGATAAACATCACATGCAATCAAAATATGTGACATGATATGGCCATCATCATCTTGTCCCTTTGATCTTCATCTCCAAAGCACCGTCATGATTTCCATCGTCACCGGCTTGACACCTTGATCTCCATCTTAGCGTCATGGTCATCTCGCCAACTATTGCTTCTACGACTATCGCTAACACATAGTGATAAAGTAAAGCAATTACATGGCGTTTGCATTTCATACAATAAAGCGACAACCATAAGGCTCTTGACAGATGCCGATAACTTTTACAAAACATGATCATCTCATACAATTACGTATATCACATCATGTCTTGACCATATCACATCACAACATGCCCTGCAAAAACAAGTTAGACGTCCTCTACTTTGTTGTTGCAAGTTTTACGTACCTGCTACGGGCTTCAAGCAAGAACCGTTCTTACCTACGCATCAAAACCACAATGGTGATTTTATCAAGTTTGTTGATTTAACCTTCAACAAGGACCGGCTGCAGTCAAATTCGATTCAACTAAAGTTGGAGAAACAGACACCCGCCAGTCACCTTTATGCAAAACTATTTGCATGTCTGTCAGTGGAACTGGTCTCATGAACGTGGTCATGTAAGGTTGGTCAGGGCCGCTTCATCCAACAATACTACTGAATAAAAGTAAGACATTGGTGGTAAGTAGTATGATGATCACCGCCCACAACTCTTTGTGTTCTACTCATGCATATCAATCTACGCGTAGACCTGTCTCGGATGCCATTGTTAGGGAACGTAGCATGCAATTTCAAAAAAAAAATCCTACGCTCACGCAAGATCTATCTATGAGATGCATAGCAACGAGAGGGGGAGAGTGTGTCCACGTACCCTCGTAGACCTAAAGCGGAAGCGTTTGACAATGCGGTTGATGTAGTCGAACTTCTTCTCGTTCCAACCGATCAAGCACCGAACGTACGATACCTCCGAGTTCAGGACACGTTCAGCTCGATGACGTCCCTCGAACTCTTGATCCAGCAAAGTGTCGAGGGAGAGTTTCGTCAGCATGATGGCGTGGTGATAGTGATGGTGAAGTGATCCGCGCAGGGCTTCGCCTAAGCACTACGACAATATGACAGGAGGCGTAAACTGTGGAGGGGAGCGCCGCACACAGCTAGGAATCAATGTTGTGTGTTCTAGCGGTGCCCCCACATATATATATAGGTGGGAGAGGGAGGGGAGCAGCAAAGAGCGCCCCAAATAGGAGGGATCCTACTTGGGCACCTCCTCCAAGTCGGCCTCCCCCCTCCATATCCATCGGAGGGGGAAGGAAAGAGAGAGGGGACGGGAAGGAAAGGGGGAGGCTGAATCCTCCCCTTTCCTTCTCCCTTTCCTCCTTTCCTGATCCTCCTATTTCGGCCTATAGGGGGGCGCAGCAGCCCCTTAGGGGCTGGTATGTCCCTCTCTTGGGCCATTAGGCCCATATAGTTTGCCGGGGGTTGCCCGGAACCCCTTCCGGTGACCCGATACGTACCCGGTACCCCGGAAGACTTCCGGTGTCGGAATACTATCGTCCTATATATGAATCTTTACCTCTCGACCATTTCGAGACTCCTCGTCATGTCCGTGATCTCATGCAGGAATCCGAACAACATTCGGTCACCAAATCACATAACTCATATAATACAAAATCGTCATCGAACGTTAAGCGTGCGGACCCTAGGGGTTCGAGAACTATGTAAACATGACCGAGACACCTCTCCGGTCAATAACCAACAGCGAAACCTGGATGCTCATATTGATTCCTACATATTCTACCAAGATCCTTATTGGTCGTACCGTAATGACACCATACGTTATTCCCTTTGTCATCGGTATGTTACTTGCCCGAGATTCGATCGTCGGTATCTTCATACCTAGTTCAATCTCGTTACCGGCAAGTCTCTTTACTCGTTCCTTAATGCATCATCCTGCAACTAACTCATTAGTCACATTTCTTGCAAGGCTTATCATGATGTGCATTACCGAGAGGGCCCAGAGATACCTCTCCGATACTCGGAGTGACAAATCCTAATCTCGATCAATGCCAACCCAATAAGCACCTTCGGAGATACCTGTAGAGCATCTTTATAATCACCCACTTATGTTCTGACGTTTGATAGCACACAATGTATTCCTTCGGTATTTGCTAGTTGCATAATCTCATAGTCGAAGGAATATGTATTTGACATGAAGAAAGCAATAGCAATAAAACTTAACGATCATTATGCTAAGCTAACGGATGGGTCTTGTCCATCACATCATTCTCCTAATGATGTGATCCCGTTCATCAAATGACAACTCATGTCTATGGCTAGGAAAATTAACCATCTTTGATTAACGAGCTAGTCTAGTAGAGGCTTACTAGGGACAATGTGTTTTGTCTATGTATCCATAGATGTATCAAGTTTCCGGTTAATACTAGCATGAATAATAAACATTTATCATGATATAAGTAAATATAAATAACAACTTTATTATTGCCTCTAGGGCATATTTCTTTCAGTTATTCCGTTCTTTATGAACTTAATACTCTAGATGCATGTTGGATAGCAGATGATGTGTGGAGTAATAGTAGTAGATGCAGGCAGGAGTCGGTCTACTTGTCTCGGACGTGATGCCTATATACATGATCATTGCCTTGAACATCATCATAACTATGCGCTTTTCTATCAATTGCCCAACAGTAATTCGTTTACCCATCATATGCTTTTTGTTCAAGAGAGAAGCCTCTAGTGAAAACTATGCCCCCCGGATCTACCTTTACCATATATTAAAATCCAAAAATACCTTGCTGCAATTTATTTAACATTTTTGTGTGTGTTTTTTATCATCTATCTACCATCCAAATTTGACCGTTGCAATTAACCGCCGAGGGGATTGACAACCCTCTTGTTTGCGTTGGGTGCAAGTATTTGTTCTTTTGTGTGTAGATGCTGTTCACGAGGTTTCACGTGGTTCTCCTACTGAATTGATAATCTTGGTTCTTAACTGAGAGAAATACTTATCTCTATTGTACTGCATCATCCTCTCCTCTTCGAGGAAATCCCAGCGCAGCTCACAAGTAGCAAGAGCGCCTGTATTTTTTTAGAGAAGGCCATCATGGCTAGCTTTATTGAATCACAAAAACGTTTACATCATCTATGAGCTTGCCGACAAAAAGTCAAGAGGCTCGTCCAACCAAGTAATAGTATACTTATTATAAACAGTATAGTTAGCTAGTACATAAGCCGCTTGATTACATGAACGAAAACAATGTTTAAACATGACCTTCCCAATTGCACTACCTATGTCCACACATTCTGCAAATAGTGCTGCAGCCCTTGTTGAAGAATTCGTCCGATTAACCAGTTAACTTGCCGGTTAATCCCTACTCATAGGGTCACCGAGTAGCCGATAAACCGAGAAATCGTCCGATTAAATGATTAAATGGCCAATTAACTTGCCGATTAGCCTATTAATCCCCTACTCGCCAGCCAACCGAGCAGCTACCAGTTAAGGATTTCCTCAACAATGGCTGCAGCTTCATTCCACAATCTTGTATGACCAGAACAAAAATTAATTACTTGAAGTGAATCTAACTCCGCTTCAATCCGATTGAAACCAAAAGAGTTGACAAATGCCAAGCCATCTCTCGTAGCCGTCGCTTCCATGGTAACTGCACCGGCTGGAACTGAAATGATCTTACATTGTGCGGCGATAAACTGACCCCCATCATCTTTGAGGACAACATCTATTGCACCACTTCCTTAATCTCCAAAGAAAGCAACTTCAACGTTTAATTTTGTAAATCTTGGATCTGGCTTGCACCATTTTGTTTGAGGCATATCATGCGATCTTGCTGTAGCGGCCTGGAAGTTCCTTCCTATAGAAAGAACTGAGATCGGCCATCTCCATGAAGGTGGCATCGGTTCATTATGTGTCACTTGCCTCCCAATCCATCAAAGATATTAGCCTCCCACTGTAAGAGCTTCTTTAAAATTTATACTTGGTGTATAAGCAAATGGTTGTCCGTAGTGAAAGTAAATGCTTCAAAATAACGGGACCGGATCTATCCACTGACAGTGAGTGGTCAATGATATCCATCATACCTAGTCTGGTCCACAAGTTCCTCGCATGCACGCACTTGAACAAGAGGTGTCAGATGTCGTGCGTTGGTGACAGATTGGACAGGCTTCATTTGAGCCAACGTGCATATTACTCTCTTCGTTTTATAATGTAAGACGTATTTTGACACTAGTATAGTGTCAAAAAGCGTCTTACTATGGGACAGTCCCATAAAAAGTAGTTAGGATGGCTCTTACATGATGATCCCTAGTAACACTCTCCGACAGAAAATCTAAACTTTACGTGGAACTGGTAATTTCCAAAGAGAGAGCGCCTGCGTTGGTTTGGACCAGCTCACGCGCGTCCACATGAGTACGATGGGTTCGACTAGGTCAGTTCGGTTCAGTTGGAGTGGATCGGTTCGCTACAGTATAAAAACAAAACCCAAGGAAAAAAAGAACCGCGGAAGTGGAATGTGTAGCCAACATCAAAACCGGGGGAAAACTAAAATGTGGTAAAAAGTGACAAAGTTGCCTAAATTGAATATAAATTGAGAATTTTCATTAAACTAGATGACACCTCGCACGTTGTTGCGGGAATATTTTACAACATATTTCAATGCAATTCATTGTATGAAACATGAATATTTGAAGTAATAATATAAAAGGCTAAAACAAAAAATACATATAATTTATTATATTTGATTAGTATATAGTTGTTAAATATTTTTAATATATATATACCATGATAGAATGAAAATTCTCATGTATGTTTGCATATTGACATTGGTATTTTTCCATGCATGTCATGATGAAGTGGCATGCTTGCATGTTGAGAGACTATGGTAGTGGGGGTGGCCGCGTGGGCCTTTTCTCATACATGTTGTGCGATGATGTGGCATGCTTGTATGTTGAGAGACTATGGTGTTGAGGATGGCCGTGTGGACCTTTTTCTCATGCATGTTGTGCGATGATGTGGCATACTTGCATGTTGAGAGAAATAGTTAGTGGGAGCTAGCTATTTAGATATAGAAGATAAAAGATGTGGTAATATATGTCACAAACGTACAACTTGTGAGTAAAATTTGAAATTCACTCTTAAGTTATTCATATTTATATGGTGCGCCGTCTGTATGTAAAATGTTATATTGAGCCTTGCCAAAAACGTTACAATTAGTAAAATTATGCCTGAAGTAGCATTTATGTACTTGATAAGTATGATTATGTTGCCTAAAAATTACGTCCTGCTTATGTCTAATTTATCCATCCGGAATATTTTTCTCTAATTTCACTCATGTGTTGGACTGGAATGAACCGAACCAATAACAAAGTGTTATATTCGTCTATAGGGCGTGCTAGGCGGATCCGTCAGGCCGCAAGCTGTCCTGACGTTATCCAACGACGCCCTTCACCATTGCAAACAAAGGTGATGTCACGAAGAACTTTGCAACATAGGTGATGTTTGCAAAAGCATTTGCAACGGATGTGATGTTGCGGATAACTTTGCAACATAAATGATGCTGCAAAAGCATTTGCAACAAAGGTGATGTTGCAAAAACGTTGTCCCCCGTTCAGCACCACTTTGCAATATAGCTGATATTGCAAAAATCATTTTTTACAATAGAGGCGAAGTCACCGCCATTGAGCATAGTTGTCATTCGCCGCCGCTGTTGCAAAAGCTCATCTACATTGCCGCCGTCGAGCACCACCTTAGTTCGTCTCTGCTACTGCAAAAGCCACATCAAGACCCTTGCAGCAAAAAAGCACTTGCACATCCAAGCCCGGCCACCATGGCCATGGACATGGACAAGCTCAAGGTCGGGTCGTCCCCTTCTTGCTTCACTCCACACCATGCGTGTGCGTCCCAGCCACGTCCGCACACTCCTTGATTATGTCAGTGCGTTCGGCTGGCCATGGCCGCTGCGATGCGTGCCAGTGCAGCATGGCTAGTTTGTTTATGTAGGACCGCACTGCTTCTCCATTAAGAGAAGAGGAGGAGGAGACGGGTGCACGGGGTCAGAACGGCGGTGCGAGCACGTGGCGGCGTTCATGATCCAGCGCGTCCTGGGCGAACAGGCGACGCCTCGGGGTCTGCAGCAGGCCACTTGTTGTGGTCAAATTGGATTACAGTATAATGAAGGCCAAGCTGCAAAGCCATGAAGATGATTGCGAACCGTTCGATCGAAAACAGATCTGACCGCCACAGAGGCGGTCGACGACGCATGCAACTTCATCCATCATCTGAACACTATCATTCCTACGGAAAGGAAAAAAAACTCCCCACAAAATAAAAAACAAACAAAAAAAGCCCTAAAAACGAAAAAAAATGCAATGACAAACAATTAACCAACGCCTCTGCTTTCTTTAGCAAACTGTGCAAAGCTAAAAGAAGATGGAGAGGGAGACTCTTTCAAAACATGCATCCCTCAACTTCGGGCCACCCCTAACACCTCCTCCATTCCCCATCCTCTCTCTTCTCTCTCCCTCTCCGCCATTGCACGCCCAAACGATCGAGGCGTTTTGCGCGCGCAGGGGCATCCGACATTGCTCGGAGCTCGGCTTCCGTTGCTGTTAGCCGCGAGAAATGGAGAGGATACCGATACCAATCGCGATGCTGCCGCAGAAGTCGAGCAGCTTCTCTCAGGCCACCATCCGCGAGGAGAAGCTCGGCCGCAACCTCTCCCTCGGCGCCATCAAGCTAAACGAGCACATCGAGCGCGCCAAGAAGGATGCCGCCGAAGCCGCCGGCGATAAGAAGGCGGCGGCGGGTGGCGGAGAGGGTGGCCCCGCGGACGGCTCCGGGGTCGGCGAGACGCCCGAGCCGCCGCCGCATGAGGAGCCGGACCTCGCCGAGCTCTCGGCGGAGGTCGACGCCTTCCTCGCAAGCCGGGACGGGGACGCCCCGCTGAGCATCTCGGAGGTGACGCTCGACAGGTTCGCCTCCGCCGTGGAGGTGGAGATAGCGCAGTCGGAGGGAGAGGAGGGTAAGTGGGCGCTGGGGGAGGGCGGCGAGCAGCCGCTTCTCCTCGCCGCGATCAAGCGCATCGTCACGCTCGCATCCGCGCTCACCGCCACCGGTGGCGGCAATGGCACGGAGGGGGCCGTCAAGTACACCATCGGCGTGCACCGCGTCACCGGCGTGCTCCACCGCTCCATGACGTTCCTCGAGGACGAGCTCCACGCGCTGCTCGAGGACCCCTGCCTCGCCAAAACGCACAAGGCCAGCGAGTCCGGCAGCGCTACCGCCAAGTCCATGAAGCGCCCGCCGTCGTTCGGGCAAGGTGGCGACCCAGATCGGTCCGTCGTTCCTCCCACTGAGGGCGGCAGTGCAGGCGACGACGCCTCCCAGTCCCAGCCGTTCCCTGCGGAGACCGTGGACCATCTCCGCGCCATGGCCGAGGTCATGATCACCGCGGGCTACGAGACGGAGTGCACACAGGTGTTCCTCGTGGCGCGCAGGAACGCGCTGGACGCCACCATGCAAAGCCTCGGGTATGAGAAGGCGAGCATTGACGATGTGGTGAGGATGGCTTGGGAGGGGCTCGAGTCGGAGATCGGGACGTGGATTAAGGCGTACCGGCACATCCTCAACGCCGGCCTCTCCGCCGAGCACGACCTCTGCGTCCGTGTCTTCGTTGGCCGCAACGCCGGCCTTGGCCGCGATATCTTCGCGGACCTGGCCCGCTGCGCCATGCTCCAGATGTTCAATTTCACGGAGGCCGTGGCTATGACCAAGCGCGCCGCCGAGAAGCTCTTCAAGGTGCTCGACATGTACGAGGCTATCCGCGATGGAGCCCCCGTCGTCGACGGCTTCATCTCCACGAACAAAGCCGAAGGCGGCGAGAACAGCAGCGGCGCCGAAGCACTGGCCGACCTCAAGTCCGAGCTCGCGTCTGTGCGGTCCCGCCTAGGCGAGTCGGCCGCCGCCATCTTCTGCGACCTTGAGAGCTCCATCCGTGCGGACGCCGGGAAACAGCCGGTCCCCGGCGGTGCGGTGCACCCGCTGACACGCTACCTGATGAACTACCTCAAGTATGCGTGCGAATACAAGAACACGCTGGAGCAGGTGTTCCGGGAGTTCCACCGGCCGGACGCCGACGACTCCCCCGGGCACGAAGGCGAGAGCAACCCGTTCGCGGCGCAGCTGATGGAGGTGATGGAGCTCCTCCACGGGAGCCTGGAGGCCAAGTCGAAGCTGTACAAGGACCTGGCGCTGAGCAGCATCTTCCTGATGAACAACGGGCGGTACATGCTGCAGAAGATCCGGGGCTCGCCAGAGATCAACGCGGTGGTCGGCGAGGCGTGGGCGAGGAAGCGGTCGACGGACCTCCGGCAGTACCACAAGAACTACCAGCGCGAGACGTGGGGCCGCGTGCTGAACGTGCTCCGCGACGACGGCGGGATCACGGTGAAGGGGCACGTGCAGAAGCCGGTGCTCAAGGAGCGGTTCAAGCAGTTCAACGCCGCCATGGACGAGATCCAGCGGACGCAGGGCGCGTGGGTGGTGAGCGACGAGCAGCTGCAGTCGGAGCTCCGGGTATCCATCACCGCCGTCGTGGTGCCGGCGTACCGGTCCTTCCTCGGCCGCTTCGCGCAGCACTTCACCGCGGGGAGGCAGACGGAGAAGTACATCAAGTTGAGCGCGGACGACCTCGAGGGCATCATCGAGGAGCTCTTTGAGGGCAGCGCCGGGTCCATGTCAAGGAGAAGAAATTAACCGACGAACCGAATCCATTCATCGGGCAGCGGCCGCCCTCCGTTCTCGATTCCGGCGACAAAATGTACCTCCACTGCTCTTCTTACGATTTTGCTCTGCTTTTTTTCACCGCGTCGAGTGATCAATCCTCGCCTCGGTCGCGGCAGACAGATAGATGTGTGTGTGCGTGTGTATCCGTTGATCGATCCGAGCGTTCATGCGTGTTAATTAATTACCTGTTTATATATAGTAACTCTCTTGATTCTTGATTCTTCTGCGGCTAATCGCATTTTCTATACGCGACGTTGCATGCATGTCTCAAGAATCCTACGGTTCCTGAGAATAATAATAGCGGGATCTTGATCCGATCATGGAGGGCTGGCGCACAGAGCACACTGACTGTTGCATATGGAGCTCACGTTGTTCTGTACTGCATGATTCGTTTGACTTCCTCATTTCTAATTCATTTTCATGGCATGAGTAGTGGCATGGGACACCAAGTATACAATTCAGCCAAATAATACAAGCTATGTGCATCTCACGATGGAGATGCTTCTTTCTATCTATCTAATATACATATAGAAAAACAATAACAAATACAGCTATTACTGATGTTTCTTTAGAGAAAGGACATTAGGCCAACTTCATAAATGAAGCCAACAGGCACATATAAGTTTACAACATCCATGAACGCCCAAAAGGAGAGGATACAAAGCAAAGTAATGAAGATTGCCACCGCAGCAATAAGTTCCAATACTTGGCACGCACCCCGGGAAACAACCAGCAAAATGAGACGAAGGCAGCCACCGAGGAGAGCCACAATCCTCCCTAAGGCATAGGCGCACGATCTTGACGAGATAGCCAAGATGTTGTAGTACGCACATGAAAGATAAGTGCATCAGTGCATCAGTAGGCTCCTTGTCGCACTCCTTAATCAATGATCTCCCAAACCATCAAGGTTCTTAGGCCTGCACATAATCTTTCATTTAACAAATCAGTATTTCTTCTTGTTCTCCGTGGAATTCCAATGGAGACCACTACGATTCTTGTCATACCCAGCGTGGGCTCCCACAGGAAGACAATAGAAGCCCATCAAGAACATAGGTAGAAAGAATAGACATGCATTCATGAGGCAGACCCTGCCAGCCGTCGAATTATAACGCCCACACCTAGGTGTGACCCGATTGCCAACTTTAAGGACCGAAGGAGGAGCATATTTCATGCCAATTTTTTAAGGAGAATTTGGGATCCCAAGGTGCACAAAAGGGAACGAAGCAAGTTTGCGATTAAAAAGATTCACCACACGACGCTCCTTCAGCGCAGCGTTGTTTGAAGTATACCCTAGAGGCAATAATATTGTATTATTATATTTCCGTATTCATAATTTAGAGTTTATATTCTATACTATAACTGCTATGATCCTGAAATATGCGATACAGTGGAAAACTCATATGCATGCGTAGAACGATAATGATAAAATAAGATTCCTAGTCCAGCCTCTAAGACTAGCTCAAGTGTTGTTGATGATCATGTTTTTCGGATGTTGAGATATCGTTAAGTGCAATGATAGTCTCCAAACAACATCAAGAGTATGTCCTTAGAAGAATGATCATATTGAACCGATCCAAACTTGTTTGTTATACTTTGAGATAATATCGTCATGAGTCAATTGTTATAACACGAAGTGTTAATTTGTGATTTTAGTTCCTTCGACCATTAGAGTATCATAGTCACTTATTGCCGTAAGATGAGCTTTTGGGTTGCTCAAACATCATTAGTAACTTGGTGATCATAAGGACAAGTTATAGGTTCATCAGAAAGTTTGACAAGGGACACGGTAGCTCAAGAGTGGAATTTGCTCCTCCAACGATGGAGAGATATTATTAGGGTCGTCTCGGTGTGACGACATCCATCATCGTCTGGCCAGACACAGGTGACTTCGTCACGGGGATACCAGAAGACGACAACGAGAAACAAGAACAAAATCGACAACGAGGAGACCAGTATAGTGAGCATGTGTACGACTCAAGAGGATACCTATATATCTCACCTCGGGTTTTCTAAAGTATCACGAAGCAAAGTGAATATCACATGGTAACCAAAGGTTCACTCGAATGTCATTCATGTAATCATAGGGACCGGTGTGGATGTCCACGGTTCCGCTATCGGTCATTGCACGAAGGAGTTTCATTCATGTCTATGGTTTACCGAACCTATAGGGTCACAAGCTTAAGGTAGTCATGATATGCTGAGTGTTAGTAGGACAAGAGTATCAAGGATTTATTTATGGAATTGTTTCATTAATATTCGAAATAGTTTCGAGAGGAACCGGAAGCATTTCGAGGCCACCGAAAGGGTTTCGGAGTTTATCGGGAAATACCGGGTATTACCGATAAATAATATATAGGTGGAAAATATTTTCGGAGATGTTATATTATATATAATAAGCTCTAATAATTGTTAGTGGGATTTTATATTTAATTTAATATCAACGGGCCTTAAAAGGCCAAGTGGTGGAAGGAATATTGGGCCATCAGGGCTCAATAGGGAAGGCTCCCCACTTTTCCAAGTGGGGAGGCCGAATTGGAGTGGGGGTGAGTCCTACTCCTCCCCCTTGGCCGGCGCACCAAGGAGGGGTTTTCCCTCCTTGGTGGCAGCCCCTCCTCTCCCCTCTAACCTATATATACATGAGGTGTTGGCCCTTTTCGGTATACAAGTTTTAGGTGCCTCCTCTAGCCCAATACTACTAGTTCTAATTGAGATAATTGGAGCTAGTTCTAGTTCCTCTAATCCTCATAATTAGTAGCCCTGAGTGTCTCTAATCTTCTCCTCTAATTTTCCAGTGGCGATTAGTTATGGACGGCGAAGCGCTGCCGGATTGTGAAGACCATACGCTTGCAAACTGTAGAGTGGT
The DNA here is from genome assembly GCA_021605205.1 of Aegilops longissima. NCBI lineage: Eukaryota > Viridiplantae > Streptophyta > Magnoliopsida > Poales > Poaceae > Aegilops > Aegilops longissima. Next base: position 111,097,563 of record CM038679.1, on the reverse strand, counting down.
CGTGCTTTCGGTCTTTGGTTTGAGGGATCATTCGGGGGCGGTTCGCGAAATCATTCATCAGTGGTTTGAGGGACTCCAAGCACGATCTGCACCAACTAGTTTGCTTCTGCTACAAATTCGGAGTTGGTAACGATCATGATCCAATCCCCTAATGCACCTTCATATTATTCCAGGGTGTTTGTAGATCCTTTTTGTTTGTTTTCTACTACGTTTACCAAGAAGAGCAACCAGTGAGAATAACTTCACTTTTGGAAAATTTGATCTTAAGCCCAGAGAGAAGTTCAGAACAGAGTAGCAGGAACTTATGATTTGCAATACCCAAGTCATTATTCTCCATAAGAATGATCGTATCGTCAGCATACTGCAGGTGGGAATGCCTCTTGATAAATGCCGACTGGTGTGGCCCAATAACCCTATGGACCACAGGGAAGAGCCTCGAGGAAAAACATTTGGTCAGTGATACGTCTCCAACGTATCTATACTTTTTTTTACTGTTCCATGCTTTTATATTATCATTCTTGTATGTTTTACAATCATTTTATAGCAACTTTATATCATTTTTTGGGACTAACCTATTGACATAGTGCCCAGTGTCAGTTGCTGTTTTTTGCTTGTTTTTTTACTTCGCGGACTATCTATACCAAACGGAGTCCAAATGCCACGAAACTTTTTGGAGATTTTTTTGGACCAGAAGACAACTTGAGAGCCAAGGAAGCACCTGGGGGAAGGTCCATGGGGACCACTACCCACTAGGGCGCGCCAGAGGCCCCTGGCGCACCCTGATGGCTTGTGGGGCCCTGATACGTCTCCATCGTATCTACTTTTCCAAACTCTTTTGCCCTTGTTTTGGGCTCCAATTTGCAAGATTCAAACGGAACTAACCCGGACTGACGATGTTTTCAGCAGAATTGCCATGGTGTTATTTTTGTGCAGAAACAAAAGTTCTCGGATTGAGCAGAAAATTTACGGAGAATATTTTTGGAAAATATAAAAAATATTGGCGAAAGAATCAACCAGAGGGGGCCACCCAGAGGCCACAAGCCCTGGGGCGCGCCCACCCCTGGGAGCGCCCTGCAGGCTTGTGGGCCCCCTGGAGCCCCTCCGACCTCAACTCCAAACCATATAACCCTATTCGGGGAGAGAAAAATCAGGATGAAGGATTCATCGCGTTTTACGATACGGAACCGCCACCACCTCCTGTTCTTCATTGGGAGGGCAGATCTGGAGTCCGCTCGGGGCTCCGGAGAGGGGTATTCGTTGCCATCATCATCACCAACCTTCCGCCATCACCAATTTCATGATGCTCACCGCCATGCGAGAGTAATTCCATCGTAGGCGTGCTGGATGGTGATGGGTTGGATGAGATTTATCATGTAATCGAGTTAGTTTTGTTAGGGTTTGATCCCTAGTATCCACTATGTTCTAAGATTGATGTTGCTATGACTTTTCTATGCTTAATACTTGTCAATAGGGCCCGAGTTCCATGATTTCAGATCTGAACCTATTATGTTTTCATGAATATATTTGTGTTCTTGATCCTATCTTGCAAGTTGTAGACACCTATTATGAGTTATGATCCGCATACCCCAAGGTGACAATAATTGAGATTCTTTTTGGTGATTACCGTAGTCTAAGGAGTTCATGTATTCACTGAGTGCTAATGCTTTGGTCCGGTTCTCTATTAAAAGGAGGCCTTAATATCCCTTAGTTTCCATTAGGGCCCCGCTGCCACGGGAGGGTATGACAAAAGATGTCATGCAAGTTCCTTTCCACAAGCACATAAGACTATATTCAGAATACATTCCTACATTATATTGATGAATTGGAGCTAGTTCTGTGTCACCCTAGGTTATAACCAAGGTAGTCAGAATCCCGATTCGAGTCCTAGAATCCTATGACTTCACGATCCTACGGAACCATGTCGATCCAAGTTCCACTATGAATCCATATCCGGTAGAATCCATGTTGAGTCACGGTCCAAATCATAGAATCCTAACAAAATTGTAGAATCTAGACTATGCTATGGCTATATCCGGTTCTACTAATTTATCCAAATCGTTTGTTTAGTTTTAGCAGAATAGTATGCCATCATCCAAACCCCTCTTCACATGCCTCATGGCCCTTTATTCCCCTCCCAAGCCCAAACACTCAGCCTCCGCCACCTTTTATCTAGCTCTTAGAAACCCTAGATCAAAACTGAGGATCAAGCTTATCGACGAACGAAATTGCCATGACAAGGAGAATGCGTCAAGATTGATCGGAGAAGGTGAGCAAGACCCTTCAAGGTTAAGCACTACAGGTTAGATATACAAGTGATTGGCTATTTTGATACTCTTAAAAACCTCCTAATTAATTTTGTTTGTGTTGAAGATTTAAATGTTATATATATTTCCCTCTCATATATGTTCCATACATGCAAGCTAGATAGTAGGTTAGCCATGAAAAGAAGTGGAGTACAATTAGCATTGACGTGTATGTTTTTTCTCTATATTTAGTGTTAAAACTCATAGAACCCATACAAAATTTTAGCGTGGCTACAAGATATCTTATTTGAGTAAATCTAGTAGAATCCTCGATTCCACGACTCGATACTATGACCCGATTCTATCTAAGGGAAATCGATCCAACTCTGAATCCCGACTTTGACTACCTTGGTTATAACTGTTGCATGATGAATGCTATCCGACATAATTATCCATCACTGATCCATTGTCTACGAGCTTTTCACATATTGATCTTTGCTAAGTTACTTTTCCGTTGCCACTGTTACAATCACTACAAAACTGCTATTGTTACTTTTGCCACCGTTACCGTTACTTCCATACTACTTTCATACTAAAAAATTTCCTGCAGATATTAAGTCTTTCAGGTGTAGTTGAGTTGCTACTAATACCTGAGAATATTCTTTGGCTTCCCTTGTGTCGAATCAATAAATTTGGGTTGAATACTCTTGATGTCTACTATGCAACCTTCTTCTTGTAGACGTTGTTGGGCCTCCAAGTGCAGAGGTTTGTAGGACAGTAGCAAATTTCCCTCAAGTGGATGACCTAAGGTTTATCAATCCGTGGGAGGCGTAGGATGAAGATGGTATCTCTCAAACAACCCTACAACCAAATAACAGAGAGTCTCTTGTGTCCCCAACACACCCAATACAATGGTAAATTGTATAGGTGCACTAGTTCGGCGAAGACATGGTGATACAAGTGCAATATGGATGGTAGATATAGGTTTTTGTAATCTGAAAATATAAAAACAGCAAGGTAGCAAGTGGTAAAAGTGAGCGTAAACGGTATTGCAATGCTTCGAAACAAGGCCTAGGGTTCATACTTTTGATAGTGCAAGTTCTCTCAACAATAATAACATAATTGGATCATATAACTATCCCTCAACATGCAACAAAGACTCACTCCAAAGTCACTAATAGCGGGGAACCAACGAAGAGATTATTGTAGGGTACGAAACCACCTCAAAGTTATCCTTTCTGGTCGATCTATTCAAGAGTCCGTAGTAAAATAACACGAAGCAATTCTTTTCGTTTGATCTATCTTAGAGTTCGTACTAGAATAACACCTTAAGACACAAATCAACCAAAACCCTAATGTCACCTAGATACTCCAATGCCACCTCAAGTATCTGTGGGTATGATTATACGATATGCATCAGACGATCTCAGATTCATCTATTCAACCAACACAAAGAACTTCAAAGAGTGCCCCAAAGTTTCTACCGGAGAGTCAAGACGAAAACGTGTACCAACCCCTATGCATAGGTTCAACTAAACCGCAAGTTGATCACCAAAACATACATCAAGTTAATCACGTGATATCCCATTGTCACCAGAGATAAGCACATGCAAGACATACATCAAGTGTTCTCAAATCCTTAAAGACTCAATCCGATAAGATAACTTCAAAGGGAAAACTCAATCCATTACAAGAGAGTAGAGGGGGAGAAACATCATAAGATCCAACTATAATAGCAAAGCTCGCGATACATCAAGATCGTACCACCTCAAGAACATGAGAGAGAGAGAGAGAGAGAGAGAGAGAGAGAGAGAGAGAGAGAGAGAGAGATCAAACACATAGCTACTAGTACATACCCTCAGCCCCGAGGGTGAACTACTCCCTCCTCGTCATGGAGAGCGTCGGAATGATGAAGATGGCCACCGATGAGACCTAGAAAAGTGTGTCCGGCCAAATGGGATCAAGTGTGTTGGTTTATGTGGTGCACCCCTGTAGGGAAGTTAATCTATTCGAATAGCCGTGATCTTCGGTAACAGGATGACTTGGAGTTGTACCTTGACCTTATGACAACTAGAACCGGATACTTAATAAAACACACCCTTCCAAGTGCCAGATACAACCCGGTGGTCGCTCTCTCTCAGGGTTACGAGGAGGGGATCGCCGGGTAGGATTATTGCTATGCGATGCTACTTGGAGGACTTCAGACTACCCTCTGCTACATGCTGCAAGACGGAGGCTGCTGAGGTTTAGTCTTCGGCGGATTAGCTATCCCCTCTTATTCGGCATTCTGCAGTTCACCATGATATGGCCCTTTACACATATATCCATGCATATGTAGTGTAGCTCCTTGCTTGCAGTACTTTGGATGAGTACTCACGGTTGCCTTGTTCCCCTTTTCCCCTTTCTTTACCCGATTGCTGCGACTGCACGATGGAGCCTCGAGCGACGCCACCGTCAACGCATTTACTCCTACTACTCGGAGGTGCCTACTACTACGTGCTACCTGCTGGCGGCGACCAGGAGTAGTTAGGAGGATCCTGCAGAGGCATGCGCCTCTTCGATCTGATCCCGGTTTGTGCTAGCCTTCTTAAGGCAAACTTGTTTAACTTATGTCCGTACTCAGATATTGTTGCTTCCGCTGACTCATCTATGATCGAGCACTTGTATTCAAGCCCTCGAGGCCCCCGGCTTGTATTATGATGCTTGTATGACTTATTTATGTTTTAGAGTTGTGTTGTGATATCTTCCGTGAGTCTCGATCTTGATCGTACACATTTGCGTGCATGATTAGTGTACGATTGAATCGGGCGCGCCAAGTTGGTATCGAGCCGATCGCTTGTAGGAATCCCCCTTCCAACTCCTTGGCCGAAGTCGAGTCTAGACTTTACAAAACTTTTACTAACATGGCTGTGTGGCCCATGGGCCCACGTCGCCATTGGGTGGTATTAGGATCTTTTACTCCTTATCTATACTCTGGGACTCTGATCTCTCTTCTATTCGGGTTAAATGAATTTTGCTAAATCTAACATTAGGATCTCATTATCACTTTCACCCGGAGTGCCCCTTATTACTGATGATCGTCTGCTGCACGTGAAGACCCTGAAGATACTCTCCGCTGTTAACCCGAGAACTTGTGTTCATCGCGTTTGCAATTCCTCTTCCACCGTAAACCCTTATGGATAAATACTTACACCTGTTGTTCTTGCTTTTATTCCCTGTTGATCTTGTTATTACAAGATGCCTTGAAATCCTCTCTATTATTCTGAGAATATTTTGTGCCTACTACCTTGCGGTTCTTTGCCACCAGAATACCCACCACGGATAATTCCTCACACTTACCGAGTATCCGTTCTTCCCTCGTTGTTCATATGTTTCACAAGATACATAGAGAGGTTATCCGATCTTCTGGTAATCCTCTGCGAACTATTGCCCTGCAAATACTTGTCTTCTTGCAGTCTAGACAACTCCATTTGTATAGCAATAACCATTAAAATCCTTGTGATTGACATTCTGATCGTGTTGATTCAACATGTGTGTGAATGCACGCAATCATCAGTTATTCCCTGAAAATTATCCCTCCGGCTTAGATGTCTTTTTAAAGACCAATCAAATTTGCCATCGATGGTACCCTAAGCCTATTCGACTTATCCATCCTTGATCAGAGTGTTTGCTTCTGATCCCTTGACTTGAAGATCATAATTCCTTTGCAATTGAGCTTTGAATTAGTCAGGTGTTTCTATAATTCGATGCCCTTTTGATCCTTCTTCCGTTGATAGAGTACCGATACTCGCATCAGCTCCGTTATAGACCACAAGACCCCTTGTTGGATTATTATCCGACCGTGTCCTTCATATTCAATAACTTTGTGAGTCTTTTCTCGGATACATGATGCCTTTGGTAAATTGTATCCTCTACTTTCGCAACCTTGCTCGCTTTCGAGCTGGTGATATTTACTCTTGAAGCTTGTGGTATATGTTTCTAAGATGCCCGATGGGTTGAACCTATACCTTCTCTAAAACCGTGAACCGAAAGTTTTCACGTGTCATATTCTCCGGTGATTTACCGATAAAATTTCAACACTACAACTCCATGAAAAATGAGGAGTGAATGATAGGTTATGCATTGGAGAAGTGGGAGTCGACCTTGAACTTTGTGTTCATGCCCATGGACACGATGTAGATCTTTTCATGGAAGCTTCTCGTAACAGCAATTATCCCCTTGATATAATTTAATCTTATATCTGGGATTTGGTCTTTTGAAATCGTGGTTTCCGACCATATTGTTCTTCTTTTATCCAATTTCTCGGACAAGTTCAAGCACTTGTCTTCTGGAGAGCAATAACCTAGTCCAACCTCTACTTTGATTTGTCATCGAGTATTACCCCCTGGTATCTCGAAATTATCATGGATCTGCATAACTTCTTATGAGTTCTTCATCAAGTACTACATTCTCACTGATTACAATTTTTCACGGGCTCTGAGTTATTAAACACTCAAAGACACCAATAACTGAACCAAGTACGCACTATGGTTCAACAACTTTTAGAAATCTTCTTTATTTACGAGTCTGTACCCGATCACGTCATTCCTAGCCTGATCGGCTAGCACAATTTTGACGATGGGCTAAGCTTACGTCCATCTTCCTCGTCATATCATTTCTCCTTGAACAACAAACTTGATTTCGAGTTTGTGTGGTACCTATGGTTCCAATAACCTCTTGCTTCATCATTCCTTTGACTTGATTTCATCGCTGATCGATTACATCTTCAGATAATCTCTCGACAAATGTGTCGTGATCATTATCAACATTCTGAGCTCTTCCAGAATATCGATCAAATTCATGATGAGAATTGCCATACTTGCCCCTCGATGATTTGTGTTGTCATCGACTATTTCCTTTCCTTCTTTCCAACACAAACTTGTTCGTGTTGTGGCTGTACCTCGAGTTCCTGGCTATCCAGCTTGTCTTATGTCCTACCTTGAAGTAAGTTTCACCACGTCTTAAGAATTCTTGGTATGGTGCTACTTATCACCCTCACCATTCTTTCTTGGTACCCGTGTTGTTTCTAACCGGAATACCGACAATTGAACTATGATGTGTGGATTCAAAACTTCTAGCAACCCTATTGCTTTGAAGTGAATGGTCGAGTTTCATTCTAATTCGTTTGTTCGTCAAGTCACCATTCTAACATTGATCGTGCAACCCAGCCCATATTTCGGGTGCACCCTTCCACCAATGTTTAATTGTGTATGTCTTTCCTCGAGCATACATTGTTATATCATTTGATATGAGTAATGTTATCTCCTTGTTCACATAATTGTGGAAACCCACTTTTTTTGGAAATCTTGACGAAATGTTGCTGAATCCATCAGCCACCTCCTCATCTCTCCTTGGATTAATGGATGAACTCTTGTTTCGGAACTCGCTTCCATAGTTCATTTCCTGAAAATCTTACATTATCAACTCGTCAATTGTGTTGCACCTTTTCTTCTCAGGCATCCCGAGTCTAAGGTATCTTGACACCAATCAGATCTGAATCTCAGTCAGATATGATGGTTGGAACATATTTTCAAGAGTTATAACATTGGTCCTATATGCCCCGGTAAGGTGATGTCATGCCTAGCACACCGGACCAGAGGACCTAGTGTTATAGTTTTCTTTGTAACAAGGTTAATCATTTTTCCATGAGGAAACTGAATGCCTGTTTAATGAGTTTATCCTGATGGATCCTTTGTGTATCCAAAATCCGATTTTTGCTTGAAGACCATGTCAATGCTATCCCGAAGCATGTCTGTGGTACTCCGATTTTCAATAAGAGCATTTCAAGCACAATGCTAAATTCTCCTTATCAATTATCCAAACGCTGTTGTATGGGTAATGTCAGGAAATTTCTCTCCCCTACCTAAATGGTTTTCTACTTTATATCCTATCATGGAAATCATGCTCTGCTTGACCTTGGGGAGGATATACCCCTGAAATATGTGTTTAAACACATTTTCCTTCCCATTTGAAAGGATCAATATAGTTGACTAGAGGGGGGGGGTGAATAGGCAACTAACAATTTTTAAGCTTTTCTTTACCAATTTAAACTTTGCAATAATAAAGGTTGTCTAGATGTGCAACTAGGTGGACAACCTATATGATGCAACAACACAAGCACACGAGCAAGCAAGGATAGGAACACAAATGAGCTTGCAAAAGTAAAGGGATAAGATAACCAAGAGTGGAGCCGGTGGAGACGAGGATGTGTTACCGAAGTTCCTTCCTTTTGAGGGGAAGTACATCTCCGTTAGAGCGGTGTGGAGGCACAATGCTCCCCAAGAAGCCACTAGGGCCACCGTAATCTCCTCATGCCCTCGCACAATGCAAGAGCCGTGATTCCACTATTGGTGCCCTTGAAGGCGGCAACCGAACCTTTACAAACAAGGTTGGGGCAATCTCCACAACTTGATTGGAGGCTCCCAACAACACCACGAAGCTTCACCACAATGGAATATGGCTCCACGGTGACCTGAACCGTCTAGGATGCTCAGACACCCAAGAGTAACAAGATCCGCAAGGGATAAGTGGGGGGAATCAAATATCTTGTGGTGGAAGTGTAGATCGGGCCCTTGTCACCCAATCCCGAGCAAATCAACAAATTTGATTGGCTAGGGAGAGAGATCGGGCCAAAATGGAGCTTGGAGCAACAATGGAGCTTGGAGCAACAATGGAGCTTAGGGAGGGAAGAGGTGGTCAACTAGAGGTTGAAGACACCCCTTATATAGTCGTGGGAAAAATCCAACCGTTATCCACTTATTCAGCCCACGACGCGCGGTACTACCGCTCCAGGGGCGCGGTACTACCGCGAGGCTGCGCGGTACTACTGTGGCGGACCATGGTACTACCGCGGCAGCACCACAAGCCGGAACTAGCCTGACTAAGGGGCAGTACTACCGCTTGCGCGGTACTACCGCTCCCCCTTGCGGTACTACCGCAAGGCAGGAGAGTCACAGCCTGGGAAGGGCGCGGATGAAATAAATTACATCCGTGCCAACTTCCGCTGAAACTGCGGTAGTGCAAAATTCGACGCGGTACTACCGCTCCGGAGGAGCGGTACTACAGAAGCGCTGCCTACTACCGTGAAAATACGGTACTTTCGGTAGGAGGGCCACGCGGTACTACGGCTCACGGAGCAAGATTATCGTGGGCTCCGCGGTACTACCGCTGCTGGTCGAGCGGTACTACCGTGGTGGGCGCGGATGTAAAAAATTACATCCACCCCTACTACCGCACTGGAGCGGCACTAGGCCTGGGAGCCGTGGTACTACCGCTCCAGGGGAGCGGTACTACCGTGGCACCCCGCGGTACTACCGCGTGTACCTGCGGTACTACCGCAAGTACAGTAGTAGTTGTCAGATTTCCGCACAACCAAGATAACGAAGGGAAGCTCCAAAGTGCAGGGAAAGGAGGGACAAGTGTACGTGTTGATTCCGCCTTAACCTTTCCGAGGCGGACCCCCTCTTAATAGTACGGCTCTCCTATGACTCAAATCCACCAAAAAGAAACGTAGGACGACGCCGTCTTCAATAGTCTCCGAGGGGCACCGAATCGTCTCGAGCCTAGAGATGAACCATCTAAGGAACTCAAAGCATACGATTACTCCGCAAAAGTATCGTCATCAATCACCAAAACATTTACGGGATAAATATGCCCTTACAATCTCCCCCTTTTTGGTGGATTGATGACAATACGGGATTTGCACAAAGATACAATAAAATAGAGCAAGGGCAAACCCCTCCTCTCCAAAATATAGACGGGCTCCCCCTAGATGTGTGCACTCTGGATGAATGCTTTGGACTGCATAACACACGAACTAGGATCACCACTCCCCCTATATTTTAGAGACAAAAGGTCCGAAGAATAACATCTAAGCAACATGTAGCACGATATAACATAAGCTTGCTAAGATAGATAGAGTGCATATGTCTTACACCATATGAAGGAAAAGCAACTAAAACGAGGTTCAAACGAGGTTCAACCGAAAACGCAATAACCACACCAAACACGAACACGACATCAGACGCGCAAATCCCTACGCTCTCTCCCCCTTTGGCATCGAGACGCCAAAAAGGCAGAGAGGACACCTACACACAAGCGGTGGCTCAAGCAGAAGGGAACTCGTCCCAACCCTCTCCGTCAGACTCCTTAGCAGCAGGATGGACTCCTCGATGTCCTCCTCGAAATCAGTCCACTTGTAGCCTTGTTTCGCCATCCACTCGGCCTCCGGAGTGATGTGCTCCTCGAGACCACGGACACATCCTCACCATAGAGCTTCAAGATCTTCCTGTCCCGACGACGAGTCTCCTTGGATGCCACGTGAGTCCTGTACTGCCCCTTGGCTTGCATGCAGAAAAGAGTCTTCATCTTGTCCTTCAGCTTCGTGGCCCATGAAGGCATAGAGGAGCTCTGGGAAGGCCTAGCAGCATGGCCCTCATCAACATTCTCGGCGCCAGCATCCTCCTCTCCAACAGCAGCCCTAGCAGCAGACGCCTCGGCACGAGTAGTAGTGTTGGCCCAGTTGGGTTTGACACGCAGACAGATGGGATCATGGCGAATCCAGTCAGGGGCAAGGAAGTCCTCACCAGGGAACATCTTCTCCCAGGTCCTCGAGATCAGCAGAAACAGATAGGGCCCGTAGATAGGCACCTTGCGGTTGAACACCGCAAACCGAAGCTCACACCACATGATGTGAGAGACATCAAGTGGCTGAGTCTGAGACAGACGAGCCTCCTCGCAGATGAGCATCATATCCACCATATAGGCATGGACCTTGTCCTTGTCACCGATGCGAGGGAACAAGGAGTTGCGGAAGATGCGGTACATGATATCCAGGAAAGAGTTGAGCACCAACCCGATCTTGCCACTTGGAAGCGTCTTCTCAACATAGTACGGTGCAAGCCTGTCCTTGTTGGCAGAGTCAGGGTTGGCATGGGGACGAACACCCATGGGAGAGTCAAGCCCGTCATCAGGAACTTGGAGCAAATCCATGAACTCCTTCTAGGTAGCAGTCATCTTACGGCCATTTGTCATCCAGGTCATCCTCCTCTCCTCATTGGGGTGAAAGTAGACAGAAGCAAAGAACTGACCAATGAGCTCAGGATCATAGTCAAGATGAAAAGAGATCACATGCTCAATGCCAAACTGCTCCACCAAGTCCAGAGCCTCTCCAAAGTAGGCACGGAACTTCTCCTTCCTCAAGTGATGCATGTCAATCCACTTTACATCCACATAGGTATTCTGCTTGTTCTTGATGACATCCAGATAGACGTTGGTTTGATGCTTGTTCCAGAACAGCTCACAGCCCCTGACAGAGGAACGAGGGGTCACGTACAGATCCATTTGCCTGAGACGGATGTAGTCAGATTGGGGCATCTCATCCATGCCCTTGGCGGGCTCCTTGAACTTGTTGGCAGTTGTCTTGACATGACGCTTGGGGGCAGAGGAGGAGCCCTCTGGTGCTTCACCGGGATTGCGCAGACGCTTGGAGCCAGTGTCACGACTGAGATTGGACTGGCGAGAGCCACCACCTGAGACACACACGCAAAGCAACAAAGACGCAAGGAAGATCAATGCAAAGGCCACGAAAAAGCACAAGAAACACATAAGAGACATATGAGAAAGTTGGCATGCGATAGGTGTGAGTCATGGTAGGACTGCCACTGCCTGCGGCACTAAAGCAGTAGTACTGCTCCAAACGCGGTAGTACCGTGGTGGGTCACGGTAGTACCGTGGTTGGAGCGGAAGTAGAGCTTTAGTGCCGCACAGAGCGCTGTAGTACCGCACCCGTAGGGCGGTAGTACCGTGCAAGCGGTAGTACCGCGCCATATGGGCGGTAGTACCGCGTCGCAGCGGATCCAACAATCGATTTGAATCTGAAAAGAACCGCGAAACAACGGCGGTGCTACAGTGATCAGATCGAGCGCATGACAACAATACACATATAAATCCTATGCAATACCACACTCCTTCATCCTATTCTTGCAGAGATTAGGCCTATCAATCTCAAGAACACACAAGCCTCCCCCCAAAACCTAGAAACGCCAAACACCATCAACAAGGAGAGGAAATGGGGGGAAAACCTGGGTCCATGGCAAGAGCACGCGGTGGGGAACGATCCCACCGGTCGGAATCACGGGAGGGCAGCCGGTGGAGGAGATCCGGCGAGAGACGCCGGCTCCGTCCTTGAGCAAGGGAGAGAAGGAGGCGACGTGGGGAGAAGACAGCGAATGGGTATGGGGAGTTAGAACTCCCCCTGCCCGTCCTTATCCCCACGCCCCCCGAACCGTCGCGGTAGTACCGCGTATCATCGCGGTAGTATCGCTCGGGCGGAAGTTCTGCACCGAGGCGGTAGTACCGCTCAACCGGGCGGCAGTAAAAAATTACTGCCGTGAGGTTGCGGTAGTACCGTGCTCCCGCAAGCGGTAGTACCGTGGCATGCTGCGGTAGTATCAGAGCTGGCATGATAGTACCGCAGCTGGCATGCGTAGTACCGTGAATCTCAAGTCACCGCAGGTTTCAAAAACGAAAAGAGTGCCTTTGCAAGGAAACTTTTCACACACAATAAACCACAAACTCTAGCACAAGCCAGAGGTAAAAGACAACAAGAAACCACCAAACGACAATGACTCTCAAGGAGAGAGGGCGGTGGCCGAAGCCACCTATGTTTGAGTGGGATGGTATGGCACCGCGAAGAATTATCCTTGGGTCCATGACCAAAACTCGTCTTTGGAACACAAGTACCATCGAAAATGGCTAATGTGAAAGAGGTGATCGATTTATGCATAATGGGGGGAGGGAGAGTTCATTGAGAGAACAACACTCCCCCTATGTCCATGCCTAAACCTAAACTAGACAACAAGTTGAGTGTGGTGGGGAGTGCACGGGCTCAAGTCACATTGCTCAAATCAATGACATTTAGCTCATGCCTTAACTCGCGAAATCTTGCTTCATCTAAGGGCTTCGTGAATATATCTGCAAGGTTATCCTGAGTGTTGACGTACTTGAGCTCGATCTCCCCTCGCCTAATGTGATCCCGGATGAAATGATACCGAATCTCGATGTGCTTCGTCTTGAAGTGTTGCACCGGGTTGAGAGAAATCTTGATGGCACTTTCATTATCACACCAAAGAGGCACTTTGTCACAAATGACACCGTACTCTTTAAAGTTTGCCTCATCCATAGGAGTTGAGCACAACAACTACCGCCGCCACATATTCCGCTTCGGTGGATGAGAGAGACACACAACTTTGCTTCTTGGAAGACCAACTTACCAAGGAGCAACCAAGAAATTGGCACCTCCGGAAGTGGACTTCCTATCCACTTTGTCTCCCGCCAATCGAATCTGTAAAACCTTCAAGCTTGAAGTTTGCTCCTCTTGGGTACCATAAGCCAAAGTTTGGGGTATGAGCCAAATATCGAAAGATTCGCTTGACCGCCACATAGTGACTTTCCTTCGGTGCGGCTTGAAACCGTGCACACATTCCCACACTCAACATGATATCCGGTCTAGATGCACAAAGGTAAAGCAAGGATCCAATCATGGAGCAATATACCTTTTGATCCACCGCTTTACCATTGGGATCAATGTCAAGTTGGCACTTGGTGGGCACTGGTGTAGTAGCCGACTTGACATCACTTAGCTTGAATCTTTTGAGCATGTCTTGGGTGTATTTGGCTTGGTTGATGAAGGTTCCTTCTCTTCTTTGTTTGATATCAAAACCAAGGAAGAACTTCAACTCTCCCATCGAAGACATCTTGAACTTGGAGGTCATGAGAGCGGCAAATTCCTCATTGAAAGCTTTGTTACGAGAACCAAAGATAATATCATCAACATATAGTTGGCATACAAACAACTCCCCATTGACCTTCTTAGTAAAAAGAGTGGGATCGATTTGCCCCACTTCAAAACCACGATCTTGTAACAACTCGGTAAGGTGGTCATACCACACACGTGGGGCTTGTTTAAGGCCATAGAGTGCTTATCGAGTTGATACACATGATCCGGGAAGTAGGGGTCCTCGAACCCGGGGGGTTGCTTGACATAGACCAACTCATTAATGGGACCATTAAGAAAAGCACTTTTCACATCCATTTGTTGCAACTTAAAGTTGTGATGGGAAGCATAAGCAATCAACAAACGAATGGATTCAAGACGAGCAACGGGAGCAAAGGTTTCACCGTAGTCGATACCCTCGACTTGGGAGTAGCCTTGTGCTACCAATCTTGCCTTGTTGAGAATGATGTTCCCATGAGCATCTTGCTTGTTCTTGAAAATCCACTTGGTTCCAATGACGTTGTGGTTCTCCGATGGCCTTGGCACCAATCTCCACACCTTGTTGTACTCGAAGTTGTTGAGTTCTTCATGCATGGCATTGAGCCAATCCGAGTCTTTGAGCGCCTCATAGACCTTTTGAGGTTCAACACAAGAGACAAACGTGTGATGTTCACAATAGTTTGCCAATTGTCTATGAGTGCTTACCCCTTTTCTTAGGCTTCCAACCACATTCTCCATAAGATGGCCTTTGGTGGTGAGTTTGGAAGCAATCTTGGCGGCACGACGCTCTAATTCCTCCTCGGAGGTGAGATGAGGAGGGGACACTTGATCATCTTGAGCGCCGTCTTGAGCATGATCTTCATCTTGAGCATGCTCGGGGGAGAGAACTTGACCTTGGGCATCATTTGAGGTGATATCATTGTCTTGAGCACGATCTTGCCCTTGGTCTTGTTCACGAGGTTGAGGGCCTTCACTTTGTTCTTCGGAAGCGTGTGGGCCTTGGGTTGGCGATGGCTCCACTTGAGTGGAGCATTGTCCTTCTCCTTCGGCCACAAGGGGTTCCTCAATGGGTAGGATAAAGCCAACTCCCATTCTTCTTTTGGCTTGGGGAGGAATTTCATCACCTACATCACAAGTGCCACTTTGCTCCACTTGGGAGCCGTTATTCTCATCAAACTCCACGTTACACGTCTCCTCAATAAATCCCGTGGATTTATTGAGGACACGGTAAGCATGGGAGTTTGTAGCATAACCAACAAATATGCCCTCATGAGCTCTAGCTTCAAATTTAGACAAACGAACACCTTTCTTGAGAATGAAACACTTACACCCAAACACCCGGAAGTACTTGAGGTTGGGCTTGTTGCCGGTGAGTATCTCATAAGGAGTCTTGTTCAAGCCTTTGCGGAGATAGAGCCGATTGGATGCATGACAAGCGGTGTTGATGGCTTCGGCCCAAAAGTTGTATGGAGACTTGAACTCCGCCATCATGGTCCTTGCCACATCCATCAACGTCCGGTTCTTTCTCTCCGCAAGACCATTTTGTTGAGGGGTATATGGTGCAGAATATTGATGCTTCATTCCCTCATCACTAAGAAACTCATCCAAGGTGTAGTTCTTGAACTCGGTGCCGTTGTCACTTCTTATAGTCAAGATCTTTGCATTATGTTGACGTTGAGCTTCATTTGCAAAGTCGATGAGGGTTTGTTGGGTCTCACTCTTCCTCTTGAAGAAATATACCCAAGTGTATCTAGAATAGTCATCCACAATTACCAAGCAATACTTTCTACCTCCAAGACTATCAAATGATGGTGGCCCAAAGAGATCCATGTGAAGGAGCTCCAAGGGTCTCTTTGAGTAAATGATGGTCGTGGGAGGGTGAGCCTTCTCATGAAGCTTTCCTTCAATACAAGCACTGCAAGCACGGTATTTGGCAAAACTAACATTTGTTAGTCCACGGACATGGTCCCCCTTGAGAAGACTTTGCAAAGATCTCATATTGACATGGGCTAAACGGCGATGCCAAAGCCATCCCACGTCAACTTTAGCCATTAGGCATGTCGCGGTCTTAGTGGGTCGCTCCGAAAAGTTAATCACATAGAGACCGTTTTCGACATGCCCAACAAAGGCTACTTTAAGAGTCTTGCTCCACAAGAGGGCCACGGTATCAATGTCAAAGAAAGTAGCAAAGCCCATGACTGCAAGTTGACGAACGGAAAGCAAATTGTATGCAAGGGACTCAACAAGCATGACTTTCTCGATCGTAAGATCATGAGAATGATAACCTTGCCGAGACCCAATACCTTAGAATGTGATGCATCACCCCACTCGACATCGGTGGGCATAGATGGAATCTCTTGCACGTCCACCACCATGTCCTTGCTCCCGGTCATATGATTTGTTGCTCCACTATCGAGCAACCATGATCCCCCACCAGAAGCAAACCCCTACAAGAGATCAATGCTTGGTTTTAGGTACCCATTTGGTAATGGGTCCTTTGATGTTAGTAACGAGGGTCTTAGGAACCCAAATAGACCATTCAATGTACTCATAAGAAGAACCAACAAATTTAGCATAAACATGCCCATCACTAGCACGGCAAAACACATAAGAGGGGTTAAAGTCGCCGGCTACGTTCATGGGGATGACATTGTCCTTCTTGGCATTGCCACCCTTTGCACGGTTCTTCTTCTTCTTGGAAACACCCTCTCCCTCCCTCACGAAAGTTTGCTTGAGAGGGGGAGGTTGCTTGGTCTTGTCATTCTTCTTCTTGCTCTTGGGCTTGGGCGCGAACCCAATCCCCTCCTTGGCCACAACTTCCTTTTGATTACTCAAAAGGTCGTTAAGGTTTTTCTCACCTTGAATGCATGTGACAAGGCCCTTTTCAAGTTGCTCCTTCAACTTAGCATTCTCTCAACAAGATGCACATGCTCACAACATGGGTTAGTAGCATTTGCATTATCAATCAATATCATATGAGGAAAGGTGGCTTTCTCCTTGGTTAGCTTCACTTGGAGTTGATCATGAGACTCTTTGAGACTAGCATGAGCACCCTTCAAGACTTTGTGAGCCTTGTCGAGAATGTCAAAGTCCTCGTTGAGTCTAGCAAGATCAACCCCAAGCTTTGCCTTCTCGGAGCTAAGCACACGAGACACAACAAGAGCATGATCAAGGTCTTTCTTTAATTTAGCGTGATCATCGTTGTGTGACTCATCAAGAGCCAAACGAAGACCACGCTCTTCCTCAAGAGCATTGGAAAGATCCAAAATCTCATCGGCATAGTCACGACTATGCCCTTCCATCTTAGAGATGGTTTCTTCATGAGTCTCGATCATGACATTGGCTTCACTAAGTTGTTCCAAGAGAGCAACGTGCTTCTTGGATTTGCCCTTGAGTTTACTCATAAAGATCTCAAATTCATTTTCCTCTACATTAGTCCCCTCATGTTCATCAATGCAATCCGTCAAAGAAGAATGATTGATGATGGTAGTATTGATGTTGGGGGTTACCTTGTTGGTGGCTTTAGCCATGAGGCACTTGGCGGTGATGCTTTCATTGGGTGAACCGAAGAGAGACACCCGAGGAGTCATTGCAATGGCCACGGAGGCCATGGCAACCGATTCACCATCCTCATCATAATCATCATCCTCATTGTACTCTTCTTGAACCACCAAGGCTTTGTGAGGAGTCTTCTTTGGGAAGTTGCTCTTGTTGGGGAAAGACTTGGCCTTGTCCTTACGGATGAGCTTGCCACCATTGTCTTCCCTCTTCTCATATGGACACTCCGCAACAAAGTGACTCACATTGCCACAATTGAAACACGTCCTCACTCGTTGCTTGCCCTTAGAGCCACTTGAATTGATCTTGTTGAAGTTGGGCCTTGAGTTCTTCTTGCTCCAAAATTGTCTTGAAGCAAGGGCCATGTGTTCATGATAATCATACTTAGTATCTTCGAGGTTGCTCTCTTCTTCTTCCTCCTCTCCATCTTCTTCGACACAAATCTTGGCCTTCAAAGCGAGGTTGGGCTTCTTTGCTCTTTGGGAGCGAAGCACCGCATTGTCGGCGGTCTTGTCCAATATGCTCATAGCTACAAACTCATCCAACACATCACTTGAGGACAATGTGTGGAAGTCCGGACGTTGACGGATGACGGAGGACATGGCTTTGTGGTAGGGCATCATTTCCTTGAGAAATTTGCGCTTGATCCAGTTGTCATGTGTGCCCTTACTTCCATGATCCCGGAGGGAGACAGCAAGCTTGGTTACTCTCTGATAGATCTCACGAGGTTCTTCTTCTTCCTTCATTGCAAACTCATCGGCTTCATCTTGGACCACTTCATAATTGGAACGTTGAATGCTTGCGCTTCCTCGATACATGGAAACCACCTTGAGCCAAGCATCTTTTGCCCGGGAGTAAGGCCGGAGATGAGGAAGGTCTTCGGGAAGGATTGCTTCTTGGATGATGAAGAGAGCATTCTCATTGAATTGATGATCCACGACCACTCTTGGAGAAAAGTTGTTCGGATCATGCGGGTAGAAACCTTCTTCAATGATTCTCCAAAGGTTAGTGTTCACATGATTTAAATGACTCTTAAAACGATAAACCCAAGAATCAAAATCCTCCTTTTTATCAATCTTAGGTGGTGGACCAGCATGATTCAAATGAGTGGAAGGAATCGGTCCACCATAAACGGGAGGTTCCACATGGGCGAAGATGCCGGTGCCATTCTTACCACTAGACGAGGGGGCTTTCTCACTAGTAGCTTCCCCCTTATCGGAGTTAGCATCCGGTCCCGTGTTGGCGGGATCACCCACTTTCACGGGTGCGGTGGAAAGTTTAAGCCCTTCTAGGAATTCCTTAAACATGTCCTTGACCTCGCTCGTCATGGAGTTTTTCAATGTGTCCAATGCCACATTGAATTCCTCACGAGAGATCGAGGTACCCCCATCTCCGGTAGATGATGTCGGATTCGCACCGGAGTGCTCCCCCACATCATCTACAACGTCAACCATACTCTTCGGACGGTAAAGTCCTTCAAAAGAGACGAGGCTCTGATACCAATTGAAAGGATCAATATAGTTGACTAGAGGTGGGGGGTGAATAGGCAACTAACAATTTTTAAGCTTTTCTTTACCAATTTAAACTTTGCAATAATAAAGGTTGTCTAGATGTGCAACTAGGTGGACAACCTATATGATGCAACAACACAAGCACACGAGCAAGCAAGGATAGGAACACAAATGAGCTTGCACAAGTAAAGGGATAAGATAACCAAGAGTGGAGCCGGTGGAGACGAGGATGTGTTACCGAAGTTCCTTCCTTTTGAGGGGAAGTACTTCTCCATTAGAGCGGTGTGGAGGCACAATGCTCCCCAAGAAGCCACTAGGGCCACCGTAATCTCCTCACGCCCTCGCACAATGCAAGAGCCGTGATTCCACTATTGGTGCCCTTGAAGGCGGCAACCGAACCTTTACAAACAAGGTTGGGGCAATCTCCACAACTTGATTGGAGGCTCCCAACAACACCACGAAGCTTCACCACAATGGAATATGGCTCCACGGTGACCTGAACCGTCTAGGATGCTCAGACACCCAAGAGTAACAAGATCCGCAAGGGATAAGTGGGGGGAATCAAATATCTTGTGGTGGAAGTGTAGATCGGGCCCTTGTCACCCAATCCCGAGCAAATCAACAAGTTTGATTGGCTAGGGAGAGAGATCGGGCCAAAATGGAGCTTGGAGCAACAATGGAGCTTAGGGAGGGAAGAGGTGGTCAACTAGAGGTTGAAGACGCCCCTTATATAGTCGTGGGAAAAATCCAATTGTTATCCACTTATTCAGCCCGCGACGCGCGGTACTACCGCTCCAGGGGCGCGGTACTACCGCGAGGTTGCGCGGTACTACCGTGGCGGACCACGGTACTACCGCGGCAGTACCACAGGCCGGAACTAGCCTGACTAAGGGGCAGTACTACCGCTTGCTGGTACTAAGCGCTCCCCTGCGGTACTACCGCAAGGCAGGAGAGTCACAACTGAAGAGCGCGGATGAAATAAATTACATCCGTGCCAACTTCCGCTGAAACTGCGGTAGTGCAAAAACCCGACGCGGTACTACCGCTCCGGAGGAGCGGTACTACCGTAGCGCGTGCCTACTACCATGAAACTACGGTACTCGGTAGGAGGGCCACGGTACTACGGCTCACAGGGAGCAGTACTACCGTGGGATCCATGGTACTACCGCGCTGGTCGAGCGGTACTACCGTGGTGGGCGCGGATGTAAAAAATTACATCCGCCCCTACTACCGCACCGGAGCAGCACTAGCCCTAGGAGCCGCGGTACTACCGCTCCAGGGGAGCGGTACTACCGTGGCACCCCGCGGTACTACCGCGTGTACCTGCGGTACTACCGCGTGTACCTGCGGTACTACCGCAAGTACATTAGTAGTTGTCAGATTTCCGCACAACCAAGATAACGAAGGAAGCTCCAAAGTGCAGGAAAGGAGGGACAAGTGTGCGTGTTGATTCTGCCCTAACCTTTCCGAGGCGGACCCCCTCTTAATAGTACGGCTCTCCTACGACTCAAATCCACCAAAAAGAAACGTAGGACGACGCCGTCTTCAATAGTCTCCGAGGGGCACCGAATCGTCTCGAGCCTAGAGATGAACCATCTGAGGAACTCAAAGCATACGATTAGTCTGCAAAAGTATCGTCATCAATCACCAAAACATTTACGGGATAAATATGCCCTTACACCATTGTTCAGTTTAATCTGATAACCATATTTCTCTTTCCGTCGTTTGGTTTAACCTTTCTTGTGATCTATATGATATAAGCAGTAATATTTCCCTGCTTATGTAAACACCTCGTTGTACCACTTTGTCAGTAAGACCCTGTTTCTACTGTTGATGACTTTCTGGTAACCGCCGATGGACAAGAACTTTCCCAATTGGTCCGCCTCGTTCGACGAGCAGGAAAATGGTTCTCTTCGTCCCTCGCCCTTGGTACCAACGATGCTGTCAACATAGCTGACCGGTTATTCTCTGACATGCCTTGCTTACATGATCGTGCAAGACGTCACCCCTCTTCCTACTATTAACCCACATGGTGGGCCCATAACCCACAGTTCCACAGGATCGAAACATGACTCTCCTGTACACCCCCTGTTCGCAAGGTTGTTCCTCGTGCGTGGCCTCATATGTAATTCACGGACCACCTGCCTAGTAATCTATTCTGGTATCAGATGCAATACTTAGTCCCATTGCTCTGAACCCCTTTCACATTTTGTATCAGGCAACAAACGATTGCCTATGCGCTTGAAACTTTTATTGAGCACCTTCTTACTTTGCTCTCAATAATTTCTTAAGTTTCAATTCGAGAGTTACTTTTTGCCACCTTCCCTAATGTTATCTACCGGATAAGCAACCGTGCAGAGCTCCGTTCTTCTGAGTTACCCCTTATCCCTTTACGTAAGTATGATGGAGTTCCCGAAGGAAGGACGACAACTTCATCATGATGACCTGAAGCAGAGAAATGAAGACATCAATGTAATGGATCGACCTCTTCGAGAAGAGCAACTATGACCGAGAAGAATCGTTAGAATTTCGTAACAAGAACTTCCCCCCCTTACTCCCCTCTTAAATCTCGGGACGAGATTTCTTGTAGTGGAGGAGAATTGTGACGCCCGGGTAATCAAGCTATGGTAACCCTGCGCTAATGATGCCATGTCACCTCGTTACTGTTGATAAACCCGCGTCGCTTCGAAACCCAGTTCAAATTCAAAATTAAAATAAAGGCAAACGATAAGGTTTTCAAATATTAAAACTAAATGTTCGGGTGGAGCCAAATAATGCATAGGTAATTATGGTGGAGAAACCACACCTTTATAAAATAATTAAATACTATAGGATGAATAAAACAACAGTAAAAACAATTATTTAAATACCTTTTGTAATTAATAAAATGTCAAACTAATTTATTTGAGGATTAGACTTTTTGTGACTATGGACTAAGTGAAATACTAATTTAGATGCTACATGTATATTTTAATAGAACTAAAATAATAGGAAACAAAACTAAAACAGAAAAGGTAAAATAAATAAAAAGTAAAAACAAAACAAAAGAAAAGGGACCCCCCACTAGGCCAACCGGCCCAGCTGATAGCCAGGCCAGCCCAACTGGCCCAGCCCGCACCCCCACTCATCCCCAACCTCCTGCTACAGGGAGGCAGGGGATCGTGGCGGACATCCGACCGGCCATGGCCGCGCCATGGCGCGTGCCGGCCATCCACCGGTCCCCTTGGAGTATAAGGCCGAGCCCCCAACCCCCCCAGCGAACCCTAGCCCTCAATCCCTCTTCCCCGCGCCGCTTCCTTCTCTCTCGAGCAAAGCCGTCGCTGCCGCTCACTATGGCCATGGCCACCGCCCAACCCTCGCCGACCCGAGGTGTCCAGGAGGACCCTCGTCTTCAACCACGTCGCCTGCGCCCCTAGATCGAGGCGGGGGAACCACCGAACGTCTCCTTCGATCTGCTCTTCTCCGCCTTGGCCATCGCGACGTCGTCACCGATCTGCCGCACCGCGACCTCCCGGGCCTCCCCGTGCTGCTACTCGACAACGCTGTGAGCCGCCGGTGCCGTGCACCCTCTACCCCTCTCCCTCTCGCCCTATAGCTCGCCCGCATAGCTCCGCCGTCGCCGCCGTTTGTATTCGTGTCCAGCATGGTCTCCGTTGACCAGTTGGTCCTGTGCGTCGCCGGTAGCCTCATTAGTCCCCCGTGAAACAAACGCAGCGATCAAATTGATCAATTTCGGACCGAAGCACTACCCCCATCGAACCAATGCTAGTGCCGCCGTCGGGCGACGAAGTTGCTGTTGAATCCGGCCACCCCACAGCCTTGTGCGGGCGCCCGATGCGCTCGGACAAGGGCTGCTCCTAGTGCACTCGGCTCGACCTCTGCCGCCTATAGTGCCGCTCCGCGAGCCTCCGCCGCTACTGCGAAATCCGTGGCGCGCCGAGCTCCGCTCCCTCGCGCCTGCCTCGCTCATGCCATGCCCTACTCCCCAACCGCCACGCTGCGCCCTCCCCAACGCTCCCCTCCACTGCATCGCCCGCGCCACGCACCACTGCTAATGCTCACCAGTACTACTCCTGCTAGCAATAGCTGCTAGCTAGCTTTTCAATTTCTACAATAACTAACCCTCTAGACAGCCCCTAGACAGCGCCTAAACGACTGTTAACAGGAGCAAAAATATTATGTGAAGGTAGTATACTTGACAAACTCCATTTTATCCCACTGGATCAAACCCATTTGATGCATGTATTAACTCCTATGAAAATCACAAAATGCTATCTTTTGTTAACAGAAGACAGTTTTAGCCTCTAGCACCGTGTGTTGCATGCTGTGTGTGTGCCGTGTGTGTGGCCGGCCCTTGTTAGTACTAGGTTTAGATAGTAGTATTAATTAGTGCTAAGTTAGCCTAATAGTAGATGACATGTAGGCCCCCAATTAAATAAGTTAGGTTTGTTTAATTTTTAGGTAAATAGTCCATGGCATGTGGGTCACAGCTCTCTTTTTGACTAGTCAAATTGACTTGGTCAACTTAAATTAAAAGTAATTTAGAAAATGATTTAAAACTTTAAAAATTAATATAAAATAAACCGTAACTCAGATGGAAAACTTTGTACATGAAAGTTACTCAGAACGACGAGACGAATCTGGATTCGCAGCCCGTTCGTCCACCACATATCCCTAGCATAGCAAACACGCAACTTTCCCCCTCCGGTTCATCTGTCCGAAAACACGGAACACTGGGGATACTTTCCCGGATGTTTCCCCCCTTCACCGGTATCACCTCATACCGCGGTAGAACACATCTAGCTCTGCTTGTTGTCCTGTTATGCACTTGCTTGCTATGTATTTACTGTTTCTCCCCCTCTTCTCTCGGTAGACCCCATGACGATCTTGATGCCCTGTGGTCGACTCGTCACCGACGACCCTCCTTCTTGTCTCGAGCAGCCAGCAAGCCCCCCCCCTTGATCACGGATATCGCCTACTCTCCTCTATCTTGCTTGCATTAGAGTAGTGTAGCATGTTCTTTTCTTTCGTTATTCCTATCCTGATGCATAGCCTGTCTTTGCTACTTCAGTTGATACCTTTACCTGCAATCCTACTTGCCTAGTATAGGATGCTAGTATTTCCATCTGTGGCCCTACATTCTTGTCCGTCTGCTGTGCTATACTATCGGGCCGTGATCACTCGGGAGGTGATCATGGGTATATACTATATACTTTATACATGATACATGTGGTGACTAAAGTCGGGTCGACTTGTGGAGCACCCGCGAGTGGATCTTTGAGGCGGAGCGACAGGGCAGATTGAGACCGCCTAGGAGAGAGGTGGGCCTGGCCCTGTTCGGCCTTCGTGGATACTTAACACGCTTAACGAGTTCTTGGTATTTGATCTGAGTCTGGCCATTTGGTCTATACGCACTAACCAACTACATGGGAAAGATATGGGCACTCGACGTCGTGGTATCAGCCGAAGCATTTCGTGACGTCAGCGACTGAGTGGCGCGCGCCGGATTGGACTGGAACGCCACTAGGCTAGGTCTGCTTTCGGCTGCGTACGCAACGTGCAGGTGTGCTAAGGGCGATGGGCCAAGACCCCCGTGCGCTTAGGTTTAGACCGGCGTGCTGGCCTCTCTGTTGTGCCTAGGTGGGGCTGCGACGTGTTGATCTTCCGCGGCCGGGCATGACCTAGAAAAGTGTTTCCGGCCAAATGGGATCAAGCGTGTTGGGTTATGTGGTGCACCCCTGCAGGGAATTTAATCTATTCGAATAGCCGTGATCTTCGGTAACAGGACGACTTGGAGTTGTACCTTGACCTTATGACAATTAGAACCGGATACTTAATAAAACACACCCTTCCAAGTGCTAGATACAACCCGGTGGTCGCTCTCTCTCAGGGTTACGAGGAGGGGATCGCCGGGTAGGATTATTGCTATGCGATGCTACTTGGAGGACTTCAGACTACCCTCTGCTACATGCTGCAAGACGGAGGCTGCCATAAGTGTAGTCTTCGACAGGATTAGCTATCCCCCTCTTATTCTGGCATTCTGTAGTTCAGTCCACTGATATGGCCCTTTACACATATACCCATGCATATGTAGTGTAGCTCCTTGCTTGCGAGTACTTTGGATGAGTACTCACGGTTGCCTTGTTCCCCCTTTCCCCCTTTCTTTACCCGATTGCTGCGATCAGACGATGGAGCCCTGGATCCAGACGCCACCGTCGACGATGAGTCCTACTACACTGGAGGTGCCTACTACTACGTGCTACCTGCTGACGACGACCAGGAGTAGTTAGGAGGATCCTGGCGGAGGCATCGCCTCTTCGATCTGTATCCCGCTTTGTGCTAGCCTTCTTAAGGCAAACTTGTTTAACTTATGTCTGTACTCAGATATTGTTGCTTCCGCTGACTCGTCTATGATCGAGCACTTGTATTCGAGCCCTCGAGACCCCTGGCTTGTATTATGATGCTTGTATGACTTATTTATGTTTTAGAGTTGTGTTGTGATATCTTCCCGTGAGTCCCTGATCTTGATCGTACACATTTGCGTGCATGATTAGTGTATGATTGAATCGGGGGCGTCACAAACACCAAGGCGTGGAGTTCAGGATACTTTTGCTTGTCTGGGAGGTCGGCAGAAATGAGTCGGTCGTACTGCTCCGGAACGACAAGCTTATAGGCAGAATCCATGATCAACAAAAAGTGTGCGTGGGGGAGGCCCCTCTTCTGTAAATCGACTACGTATACATGTGCGACAACAACACCCAGGATATTCTTCTTGAACAACATCTCTTTCATAGCCTCTAGCTTGCCATGGAACACACGAGCGACAAGATCAGGCCGGTCTTGCGCTGTCTGACCAGGAAACAATTCATTTGTTATATCTTCCCAGTTAGGGTTGCATGTCATGGTCAAGAAGATGCCAGGCTTCCCATAGGTATGGACAATTGCCATGGCATCCATATGTCTTCGTTTCATGTCGCGGTCGCCACCTGGGTACGTTCTAGGGAGCACAATCCTTACTCCAACAGCGCTTGCTTGGGTCTCCCCGGATGTAATTGCATCAACAACTCCTTTATATAGGTCGGCACGGATCTTTGTCTGGTTCTTCCTGTACCATTTCAATCTACAACTCTCAATCTTGATGTACATGTCCACCCCCCATTGCTGGAGCAATCGTGCTCCACATAGCATGGGATTGAATATACCAGGTCGTGTCTGCAACATGTAACAGTAGTAGTCTCTCACGGAGACGCATAACCTGCTATTCCCCTCTGCATATGGATGAGTAACGCGGACATTAGAATTCATACGAGAACTATTCAATTCATCTAAACAACAGAATATGCATAAGGCTTACCTGCATCCTGATCATCATCATCATCACGTCCACCTCTTGGTTGTTGCACAACCGGCCAAGGGACATCACGTTTAGGTAGTTTCGGATGCCAACCGAGCTCTGCCCTTGGGTAGAATAATGGGTAAGAGAGCGGGTCATACGAGCCAAACGTCACATGTATACTGTGCCTTTGATTGTCGTTCCCGCAAAGTGTAATCCTCCGATCGAACCTCTTCGCCAGGTCAGTGCCCTCCACCAAAATTGCAGCGACCTCCGATGATAGAGGTCTATTATACTTCCGTTGATCTAGTCTCTGGTCCGTGTTGAGGTCTATCCTGTAATTTTCGAGGTTGTCCCTGTGGGCACCCAAACTCCTAAACTGCTGGGAGTATGGGCTTTCCTTGAGTATGTCCACTAACGTCCTGGCGACATTCTGATCTAATTGCTTGGTGGCAGGCTGGCGATGGGTTAGGCCTGGGTCGTCGTCGTAGAACTACAACTTTAGATGCTCTGGACGGGATGTTGTCCCAAAGGAATGAACTTTGTGGTAGATGGTGTCGTGCGCCCGGAAGGTGTACACCCCAGACTTCATGTTTGTGTAGATTTCATCCAGGCTGACACTGAGCGTTGTGAAGGAGAAGTGGTTGTTGAAGAATCATATGTTCTCCCGAAAATGCCTAGAGTCCGCATCCGTTCTAGACCAAAGCCTCATTAGCTCCTGTATGGGCTCCGGTTGCTTCAGCTCGATCTGCCCATTGCGACAGCAGAATCCCGGGGCCTCGGACACAAACTTCATGGCCTTGCAGTGGTCGCAGTTCGTGGCATGCTTGAGGATGTGTGTACTGTCGGGGAGGTTTGAGTACACATAGTCCAATGGATCATGGTCGACATAGGTATTGTGACTTGAGTCTTCCAATTCGCCGTGCTCCATGTCATCAGTAGCCGAGCCTGCAAACAATGTTTCTAATTAATTCGATACTCCCAACGTGTGGATCTTGCTCAAGCTGGTGTACATACCTTCACCAGCAAACATGTAATACTCATCGTCGAAGAGGTTGTCAGGGTTGGCATTATCATTCATGAGACCAGTAAGGTAAGCGTCCATGTCGTCTGCGCAAGTGGCGAATCAATAAATGAGGGTTCAGTGTCAAGGGACGCAAGGGCAGTAAGGATGGGAGTGTTACCTTCACTCCTGATCGTGTACTCCGGCGTGCTAGATGAGGTTGAGGCACCGTGTGCTTCAAGTACGGTTGGTTGTCTCGTTGAGCTCATTTTAGGTATGGAGATGGTCCTAGCGGTTGGGGTCTTCACCCTACTTGCAAAGCTTTCGTTACGACGATCTAGCAGAGCCTTCCTCTCACCACGTGGCACCTGCGTACATGATTTTCGCTTGCCAATTTTGTCCTGGCGCTTCTTTGCTGCCATACCTCCCTTGCAAGATCGCTCTCTCATGCTAAGCCGAGCTCTGGACTCATGCCTCTGCTCGTCAGCTGCACTATCCGCTATTGTTAGCGGATCACTGGTTTGTTGGTTGACACTTTTTAGGTGATCATCGTTTCCGATGAGGTCGCCATCTACAACACTGTCACCAAAGGTTCTACTTAGGTATGCACCTGCAACATTTTTGAATTATCATAAATAACTGTTGAATGATTAAAAAATGAAAGCTTATTGCTGATGGGATAACTACCATCGGTTTCGGTGTTGCGAATGTATGTGGGGGACGACGTGGCGGTAGGAGCATAATCTATTTGTTCACCATGGGATTGTTGCGCAGGATCCGACATGACGATATTATCGTCCATTGTACTGCAACTGTAGGCGTCTGCACCGATATGGAGCAAGTAAATATTTTTTTAATGCATACGAACAAAACATGTGGAGTACACATGCGAGAAATACCGTAAGTTTTGAAGGTGTGACTGCATGTGCTTGCCGCAGCTGAGGTTGCTAAATTAGGACGAGGCATCACAATGCATTCAGCACACGGGGTGTTCTGCATAGCTTTCTCCCGTTGTCGGCGCTGAGCACTCATCTCCCCTTTCTGCTCTGGTGTCAAGCTACCTCGATGTTTCTGATTTGTCTCACGTCTTTGCGTGTTTATTTGTTCCTTCTGCTGAAACCATAGAACTCCCAAGTGGCTCGCCTCTTTGCATTTATAATATCTCTTTGCTGTTGTGATAAGACATGACCAGTGTTTGTGTCGTCTTGTGTCTTCTTCTGATAAGCTGCTCGCCTCTGTGCATTTATATTTTCTCTTTGTTCTCTTGTGTCCTGTTGTTTCTTCTTCTGGTAAGATTCCCGTCTGCGTGGGTTCAACTTATCAATCTGTTCTTGGTACCCTTCTTCTTCTTTTTTCTTTTTATAAGCTGCTCTTCTCCGTGCGTTCTTGGCATCCCGGGCACTTGTAGCTGGATCTGTTATTGTACACATATAGATACACATTAGCATCCGAACCAGAACATTCAAGATAAATGATCTCACGGTTGACTGGAGCTACATGTTAATCGTATTTACCGCTACAATCATGCACCATGAGGGCTACAACATATAAATGATAAAACAAACTAGATTACAAGCAAGTGGACCGTGAGATATACCTGGACTCCCATTGGGGAGTTCTATGGTTTCAGCAGAGGGGATTGTAGCTTCATGTATAACCAGGGTGCTCGACGGTTGTGGGTCAGATACAATGGCATCTGAAATATTATTCAAATTAGTAAAAACCAATATCAGAGGCATTTAAACCTTGTTGATGAGTTATACCTGGACTCCCTTTGGGGAGTTCAATAGTTGAGGGAGATGGTATTGTTGCTTCACGAATAAACAAGCCGCTCGATGGTTGTGGGGCACATCCCATGGCTTGCGAAAGGGATTATTCAAATTAGTAGAAAGCAATCTTGAAATCAAATTACTAAAAACCAGTATTATTCAAATTCCATATACCTGGACCCTCGCTCGGGAATATATCAACATTGGTGATATCACCAAGAGGGCGTCGGAGGTTATTTGTCCGCCATCCTAGCCTTTGCCGTCCGCCATGGCTGATGGCAAAGTACCAGATTCCTGTAGTGATTTGTCGCTGTCGATGTTGCTTATAAAGATTCACCCTTTCCCACCGAGAACCAAACGGGGTCAAGTCATTTGAGGACATCACTATCACAGACAACTGTCATTGGAAAAACAGATCAACAAGTACCGTCTACTATATTTAACATACTTTAATATACAATATCAGAGACCAATTAACATCAACTATTTGAAAATCCCATGACTCAGCACTAAGGAAGCACCAGAGATTAAACTCTCAATATTTGTGATAACCAAACATATATATGCAACAAATGTTGGATTTATTCCTTCCTACTTTTTAAATAGTTTTTAGTTTTGCTGATTTTCCTCTGGTAATGAAGTGATTTATGTTGTTGAATGCACTCATCAGGTTA
Organism: Aegilops longissima; assembly: GCA_021605205.1. Classification (NCBI taxonomy): domain Eukaryota; kingdom Viridiplantae; phylum Streptophyta; class Magnoliopsida; order Poales; family Poaceae; genus Aegilops; species Aegilops longissima. The sequence continues at coordinate 111,067,657 of CM038679.1, read as the reverse complement.
TAAAACATGCAGAAAACCGATCACATGCTCGCCAATAATCCAGCGAGGCATCACTACCTGGGTTCCTCGTTCATTGAAGAGACAAACATCAAAGTTTGGAAGATATTTTAGAAATGATAAAGTCGGCGTCCGAAAAGAAGCTCAAGGAGTTTTAATGGGCCACATTAAAATCTGTGAGCTCATGAGAACAGAGCGAGAACCTTTTCATCCCTTGCATACTATTTTAGGAAAGAGTTTTTAGAAAACAGTTGAGAAGTACTGTATATCTCCATATGGCATTGTAGAACTAAAAAGGTTATTTACTAAAAAGTGATTTACATAATTTGAGAACCACTGTAACTAAAAAGTGATTTACGCCCTCTCTCTACCATCTTTAAAAACTGTGACAATGGAAGCCTGCATTGGATTTATTCCTTCCTGCTTTTAAATAGTTTTTAGTTTTGCTGATTTCCCACATCTGAAGTGATTTACGTCGTTGAATGCACTCATCGGGTTATAAAGGTGCAGAAAACTGATCACATGCTCACCAATACCCCAGCAAGGCATCACTACCGGGTTCCTAGTTCATTGAAGAGACAAACATCAAAGTCTGGAAGATATTTTAGAAACGATGAAGTCGACATCCAGCAAGAAGCTCAAGGAGTTTTAATGGGCCACATTAAAATCTTTTCATCCTTGCATACTGTTTGAGGAAAGAGTTCTTAGTAAGCAATGAGAACTTCAGATATCTCCATATGGCATTGTACAACTTAAAAGGTGATTTACAAAAAGTGATTTACACCCTCTATCTGCTATCTATAAAAATTGCGACAATGGAAGCTTGCATTTCTCCATATCAATAACGGGAGTATAGATTCTAATCGCAGAGATTTCTCTCTTTTACAGCGAGGTCATGTTCCATCTGAGCCTTGCTACATACTGCGATTCTAATAGCATCTTCTTCCTTAAATCTAACAGCTCGATGCCTCAGCTCGTACATAAGAAGGCAATGTGCGCATCGTTGGAGCTTTAATGAACAGTTGGGGCTACTACATGAGAACAGTTGCAGCACTCACCAACAAAGGTAAAGTTGCAAATTGTGAAGCATGCACACTTACTGCCTGTGGTTTAAACTCGGTCGAACAACGATGAGGTGCTAACCTGTTGCTTTCATGACATGGCGGCACCGGTGCCTCCTGCTCGATGGCAAACTTTGAAAGAAATAGGCCTCGCCCACCCGCTCCAATGGCAAACTGGTAGGATCCCAAATCGAGACACGGAAGCATAGAGAAACAAGCCTCGCCGTCTCGCTCGAAGCGTCTTGAAAATTGGTTTGTTGTTGTATATGGAAGGCGTGAGATGGACAGAGTATGATTGGTCTCTTTATTTTTGGGCATTGAAGGTGTAAGATGGAAAGAACGAAAAGATTGATTGGCGTTGTATATCTGTTTGCGATGTACGAGCGATTTGATTCCTGTTGTGTATGGAAAGTATTTTTTGGAAAGGATAATATTGTTTGGAAAGGATGCCATCGGTTAATATTTTATTCCTGTTGTGTACGGAAAGTATTATTTGGAAAGGATAATATTGTTTGGAAAGGATGCCATCGGTTAATATTTTATTCCTCTTGTGTATGGAAAGTATTATTTGGAAAGGATAATATTGTTTGGAAAGGATGCCATCGGTTAATATTTTATTCCTGTTGTGTACGGACATTATTATTTGGAAAGGATAATATTGTTTGGAAAGGATGCCATCGGTTAATATTGTTTGGACTTTGTGGGGTTTATTTGGGGATTGTCTCGGTTAATAAAAAACCAAAAAAATCGGTGGAAGTGGGATGGGATCGAGGGGTGGGCATCTCGTTCGATGGGAGGGAGAGGGTACGAGCGAATCAAACGACGTACGGACTGAGACTTTAGGAGTAGAGATCATGTTAAAAAATAACCTCAAAGCACTCTCTAGTAAAAAATGGCAGCTAATCTCGTGAGCGCTAAAGTTTCTGTTTTTTAAAGCATGATAATAAAAACTTCACCCAAGTCTCACCAAAGGTTCTACTTGGCACAAACACTAATTAAAACATAAAACCACATCTAACCAGAGGCTAGATAGATTATTTATTCCTAAACAGAACCAAAAAACAAGAAACTAAAATAAAATTGGGTTGCCTCCCAACAAGCGCTATCGTTTAACGCCCCTAGCTAGGCATGATGATTTCAATGATGCTCACATAAAAGATAGGAATTGAAACATAAACAGAGCATCATGAAGAATATGACTAGCATATTTAAGCCTAACCCACTTCCTATGCATAGGGATTTTGTGAGCAAACAACTTATGGGAACAATAATCAACTTGCATAGGAAGGTAAAACAAGCATAACTTCAAAACTTTAAGCACATAGAGAGGAAAATTGATATTGTTGCAATTCCTACAAGCATATATTCCTCCCTAATAATAATTTTCAGTATCATCATGAATAAATTCAACAATATAACCATCACATGAAGCATTCTTTTCATGATCTACAAGCATAGAAATTTTACAACTCTCCACATAAGCAAAATTCTTCTCATTCGGAATAGTGGGAGTATCATATGAAACTCGAATACTATAAATTGTTTCCCCATTGAAAGAATAAAGTTCATAAAAAGGGTAATCATAATCATGACAAGTTTTATAAATATAATCATCACTACTTTTTATAGCATAAGTATCGCCACAATAATTATCATAAGTAGCAACTTTGTTCTCATCATAATCGATTGAAACCTCTTCCAAGATAGTGGAATCGTTACTAAATAAAGTCATGACCTCTCCAAATCCACTTTTATAATTATCACAATAAGATTCAACACCCTCCAAAATAGTGGGATCATTACTTCCTAAAGTTGACACTCTTCCAAACCCACTTTCATCAATATAATCATCATAAATAGGAGGCATGCTATCATCATAATAAATTTGCATATCAAAACTTGGGAGGTTAAAAATATCATCTTCATAAAGCGTAGCATCCCCAAGCTTGGGACAAACATTAACTGCATCGAATAAATTCTCAAACATGTCATTCTCATCAAACATAGCATCCCCAAGCTTGGGCCTTTTCATATCATAAGCATAATCACTCTCATCATTAACAGTATGGATAGCACCAATGATAGTATAGTAATTATCATCATCAGAATGAGTAATAGAAGCAGCATCATTTGGGAGGGATACCTTTTTACCTTTGCTTCTTCGTCTTTTCTTTTCATTCTTCGCATCATGTGTGGGTTTACTCCTCTCATTTGAGCTCCTTATTAATGAGATTGGTTGAATAGAAAGCTCCTCCTCGTAACCTGATTCATCATAAGAAATAATAGGAGGATATTGGGAAGTCTCTTCCCTTTCATTAGTAATCTCTTCATCTTCTATTGGTTTTCTTTTCTTTATGTAATTGACAATATAAGGATTTTCAATGCAATTCACCGCACAATACGTATAAATTTCCTCTAGATAAAAATCAAGAACTTTATCAAGGACAAATTCTGGCATATCCTTAGTTATACGTTTCATTTCTTCATAACCCACAAGCAAACTAAGTTCATTATGATGCGCAAGGGAAATCAAGTCATCACAATTTTTGGACACGATACGATCATGAAACAATTTGCATTGGGGATTTAAATGATCATGTTCATTGCAAAGTTCACAAGGATGGCAAAGAAATTTTAAATTTTCCGCACAAGCATCTAGCCTTTATTGCAACCATTTAGTTTCTAAGTACTTATGCCTCTTGCAAAATCTATCTTCCCTATTTGGTGTGTACTTGCAAACTCTATGCACTCCACAAAAATTGACATGCTTATAAGAGACATTTTCATCATAACTAGTGCAATCATCATTAGTACTATGGATATTCAAAGAGTTCATACTAATAACATTGCAATCATGCTCATCATTCAAAGATTTAGTGCCAAACATTCTAATGCATTCTTCTCCTAACACTTTGGCACAGTTTTCCTTCCCATCATTTTCATGAAAGACATTAAAAAGATGAAGCATATGAGGTACCCTTAATTCCATTTTTTGTAGTTTTATTTTATAAACTAAACTAGTGATAAAACAAGAAACTAAAAGATTCAGTTGCAAGATCTAAAGATATACCTTCAAGCACTCACCTCCTCGGCAACGGCGCCAGAAAAGAGCTTGATGTCTAATACGCAACCTTCTTCTAGTAGACGATGTTGGGCCTCCAAGTGCACAGGTTTGTAGGACAGTAGCAAATTTCCCTCAAGTGGATGACCTAAGGTTTATCAATCCGTGGGAGGCGTAGGATGAAGATGGTCTCTCTCAAACAACCCTGCAACCAAATAACAAAGAGTCTCTTGTCTCCCCAACACACCCAATACAATGGTAAATTGTATAGGTGCACTAGTTCGGCGAAGAGATGGTGATACAAGTGCAATATGGATGGTAGATATAGGTTTTTGTAATCTGAAAATATAAAAGCAGCAAGGTAGAAAGTGTTAAAAGTGAGCGCAAATGGTATTGCAATGCTTCGAAACAAGGCCTAGGGTTCATACTTTCACTAGTGCAAGTTCTCTCAACAACAATAACACAATTGGATCATATAACTATCCCTCAACATGCAACAAAGAGTCACTCCAAAGTCACTAATAGCGGGGAACAAACGAAGAGATTATTGTAGGGTACAAAACCACCTCAAAGTTATCCTTTCTGATCGATCTATTCAAGAGTCCGTAGTAAAATAACATGAAGCTATTCTTTCTGTTCGATCTATCATAGAGTTCGTACTAGAATAACACCTTAAGACACAAATCAACCAAAACCCTAATGTCACCTAGATACTCCAATGTCACCTCAAGTATCCGTGGGTATGATTATACGATATGCATCACAAAATCTCAGATTCATCTATTCAACCAACACAAAGAACTTCAAAGAGTGCCCCAAAGTTTCTACCGGAGAGTCAAGACGAAAACGTGTGCCAACCCCTATGCATAGGTTCAACTGAACCCGCAAGTTGATCACCAAAACATACATCAAGTGAATCACGTGATATCCCATTGTCACCATAGATAAGCACATGCAAGACTGATGTCTACTACACAACCTTCTTCTTGTAGACGTTGTTGGGCCTCCAAGTGCAGAGGTTTGTAGGACAGTAGAAAATTTCCCTCAAGTGGATGACCTAAGGTTTATCAATCTGTGGGAGGCGTAGGATGAAGATGGTCTCTCTCAAGCAACCCTGCAACCAAATAACAAAGTGTCTCTTGTGTCCCCAACACACCCAATACAATGGTAAATTGTATAGGTGCACTAGTTCAGCGAAGAGATGGTGATACAAGTGCAATATGGATGGTTGATATAGGTTTTTGTAATCTGAAAATATAAAAACAGCAAGGTAACAAGTGGTAAAAGTGAGCATAAACAATATTGCAATGCTAGGAAACAAGGCCTAGGGTTCATACTTTCACTAGTGCAAGTTCTCTCAACAATAATAACATAGTTGGATCATGTAACTATCTCTCAACTTGCAACAAAGAGTCACTCCAAAGTCACTAATAGTGGAGAACAAACGAAGAGATTATGGTAGGGTACGAAACCACCTCAAAGTTATTCTTTCCAATCAACCCGTTGGGCTATTCCTATAAGTGTCACAAACAACCCAAGAGTTCGTACTAGAATAACACCTTAAGACACAAATCAACCAAAACCCTAATGTCACCTAGATACTCCAATGTTACCTCAAGTATCCGTGGGTATGATTATACGATATGCATCACACAATCTCATATTCATCTATTCAACCAACACATAGAACCTCAAAGAGTGCCCCAAAGTTTCTACCGGAGAATCAAGACGAAAACGTGTGTCAACCCCTATGCATAAGTTCAGAACATGAGCCCCCGGATGAATGGGTGAAGTGGAAACCCTAGTCCGGGAGGAAGTGGGGGAGGAACACCACCCTCTCATGGGGCCTGGGGTGGGGATGAGCTGCCACTTGTTGGGGAGCCTATGCGCGATGTCGCCGGACAAGTATCCGGCCTTCCGCAACTTTTTGATGTGTCCCTCCGTGACGGAGGAGGCCATCCACTTGCCTCCCGCTCCAGACATAGTTGGAGAAGGTTGATGTGGGATGTGCGGACTTGGGCGCTGGAGCTCGAGTGTGCGGAAATGGATAAGCAAAGGAGGAAGAAGGCGTGTGTGAAAAAGTGGGTCCTTATCCCCTTTATATGGACGGACAAAGCTATGCGTCCCAACCGGCCTGATAAAACTCGCTTATCTCCCAAGCGCCGTAACCAATGGCGCGGTTGGGTTACCCACGCCCGTATTGATGAGAATCCCGGAATAAGGGGACACGATCTCTGCTTTGACAAGACGTGCCAAGGAAACCGCCTCGCTAAACGCGCTGAGGTGGGACAGTAAAAACGATTCGAATGAAGGCTTGGCCGTGGTGTGATGTCACGCTGCGGAATACGTCAGCAGATTGAACTTGTGCAAATATTATTCTCTCTACGGTGGTATGTGGAACTTATTTTGCAGAGCCGGACACTATCCTTGTGTTCAAAATCTTCTATGGAGTATTCGGAGGAGGAACCCGCCTTGCAATGCCGAAGACAATATCGCGCCCGGACTCATCGTCATTGAAGCCTGGTTCAGGGACTCTTGAGGAGTCTGGATTAGGGGTGTCCGGATAGCGGACTATAGCCTTTGGCGGACTGCTAGACTTTGAAGATACAAGATTGAAGACTTCGTCCGTGTCCGGATGGGACTTTCCTTGGCGTGGAAGGCAAGCTTGGCGATCTGATATGTAGATCTCCTACCATTGTAACCGACTACGTGTAACCCTAACCCTATTCGGTGCCTATATAAACCGAAGGGTTTTAGTCCGTAGGACGAACAACAATCATACCATAGGCTAGCTTCTAGGGTTTAGCCTCTCTGATCTCGTGGTAGATCTACTCTTGTACTACCCATATCATCAATATTAATCAAGCATGAGTAGGGTTTTACCTTCATCGAGAGGGCCCGAACCTGGGTAAAAACATCGTGTCCCTTGTCTCCTGTTACCATCCGCCTAGACGCACAGTTCGGGACCCCCTACCCGAGATCCGCCGGTTTTGACACCGACAACGGGACTTGCAAACTTCAACACAAGCATTTCTCAAATTCACAACTACTCAACTAGCACGGCTTTGATATTATTACCTCCATATCTCAAAACAATCATCAAGCATCAAACTTCTCTTAGTATTCAACACACTCATAAGAAAGTTTTTACTATTCTTGAATACCTAGCATATTAAGATTATTTAAGCAAATTACCATGCTATTTAAGACTCTCAAAATAATATAAGTGAAGCATGAGAGTTCCTCTATTTCTTCAAAATAAAACTACCACCATGCTCTAAAAGATATAAGTGAAGCACTAGAGCAAACAACAAACTACTCCGAAAGATATAAGTGAAGATCAATGAGTAGTCGAATAATTATGCAACTATGTGAAGAATCTCTAACATTTAGGAATTTCAGATCTTGGTAATTTATTCAAACAGCAAGCACAACTAAAGAAAATAAAATGATGCTCCAAGCAAAACACATATAATGTGGTGAATAAAAATATAGCTCCAAGTAAAGTTACCGATAAACGTAGACGAAAGAGGGGATGCCATCCGGGGCATCCCCAAGCTTAGGCTCTTGGTTGTCCTTGAATATTACCTTGGGGTGCCTTGGGCATCCCCAAGCTTAGGCTCTTGCCAGTCCTTATTCCATAGTCCATCGAATCTTTACCCAAAACTTGAAAACTTCACAACACAAAACTTAACAGAAAAATCGTAAGCTCCGTTAGCGAAAGAAAACAAAACACCACTTCATGGTACTGTAATGAACTCATTCTTTACTTATATTTGTGTCAAACCTACTGCATTCCAACTTCTCTATGGTTTGTAAACTATTTTACTAGCCATAGATTCATCAAAATAAGCAAGCAACACAATGAAAACAGAATCTGTCAAAAACAGAACTGTCTGTAGTAATATGTAACTAACGCAAACATCTGGAACTCCAAAAATTCTAAAATAAATTGGTGGACCTGAGGAATGTGTCTAGTAATCATCTGCAAAAATAATCAACTAAATATCACTCTCCAGTAAAAAGTTTTATCTAATCTCGTGAGCGCTAAAGTTTCTGTTTTTTACAGCATGATCATAAAAACTTCACCCAAGTCTTACCAAAGGTTCTACTTGGCACAAACACTAATTAAAACATAAAACGACATCTAACCAGAGGCTATATATATTATTTATTCTTAAAAAGAACCAAAAAACAAGAAACTAAAATAAAGTTGGGTTGCCTCCCAACAAGTGCTATCGTTTAACGCCCCTAGCTAGGCATGATGATTTCAATGATGCTCACATAAAAGATAGGAATTGAAACATAAAGAGAGCATCATGATGAATATGACTAGCACATTTAAGCCTAACCCACTTCCTATGCATAGGGATTTTCTGAGCAAACACCTTATGGGAACAATAATCAACTTGCATAGGAAGGTAAAACAAGCATAACTTCAAAACTTTAAGCACATAGAGAGGAAACTTGATATTGTTGCAATTCCTACAAGCATATATTCCTCCCTCATAATAATTTTCAGTAGCTTAATTAATGAATTCATACATATAACCAGCACCTAAAGCATTCTTTTCATGATCTACTTGCATAAAAAATTTACTACTCTCCACATAAGCAAAATTCTTCTCATTCGGAATAGTGGGAGTATCATAAGAAACTTGAATACTATAAATTGTTTCCACATTAAAAGAGTAATGTTCAGAAAAAGGGTACTCATCATCATGACAAGTTTTATAAATATAATCATCACTACTTTTTATAGCATAAGTTTCATCACAATAATCATCATAAGTAGCAACTTTGTTCTCATCATAATCGATTGAAACCTCTTCCGAAATAGTGGATACATAACTAAATAAAGTCATGACCTCTCCAAATCCACTTTCATAAATAGTGGATACATCACTGAATATATAAGAGGTTTTGGCATCGGGACTCTTCTGGCCCATCTCCGGTACTCCGTGGGCTTCTTCTGGTACAAAAACAATCTCCGTTGAATTTCAGGTCAATTGGACTCCGTTTGGTTTTCCTTTTCTGCGATACTCAAAATCAAGGAAAAAACAGAAACTGGCACTGGTCTCTAGGTTAATAGGTTAGTCCCAAAAATCATATAAAATAGCATATAAATGCATATAAAACATCCTAGATGGATAATATAATAGCATGGAACAATCAAAAATTATAAATACATTGGAGATGTATCCAGCATCCCCAAGCTTAATTCCTGCTCGTCCTCGAGTAGGTAAATGATAAAACTAGAATTTTTGATGTGGAATGCTACCTAACATAATTATCAATGTAATGTTCTTTATTGTGGCAAGAATATTCAGATCCATAAGATTCAAGAAAAAAGTTTAATATTGACATAAAGATAATAATACTTCAAGCATACTAACTAAGCAATTATGTCTTCTCAAAATAACATGGCCAAAGAAAGTTCATCCCTACAAAATCATATAATTTGGCCATGCTCCATTTTTGTCACACAAGAATGCTCTGATCATGCACAACCCCGATGACAAGCCAAGCAATTATTTCAAACTTTAGTAATCTCAAACTTTTTTCAACTTTCACGCAATACATGAGCGCGAGCCATGGACTTATCACTATGGGTGGAATAGAATATGATGATGGAGGTTGTGTGGAGAAGACAAAAAGAGAGAAAGTCTCACATCGATGCACCTAATCAACGGGCTATGGAGATGCCCATCAATTGATGTCAATGCGAGGAGTAGGGATTGCCATGCAACGGATGCACTAGAGCTATAAATGTATGAAAGCTCAACAAAAAGAAACTAAGTGGGTGTGCATCCAACTTGCTTGCTCACGAAGACCTAGGGCATTTTGAGGAAGCCCATTGTTGGAATATACAAGCCAAGTTCTATGATGAAAATTCCCACTAGTATATGAAAGTGACAACATAGGAGGCTCTCTATCATGAAGATCATGGTGCTACTTTGAAGCACAAGTGTGGTAAAAGGATAGTAGCATTATCCCTTCTCTCTTTTTCTCTAATTTTTTTTTGTTTTTTTGGCCTTCCTTTTTTTGTTTGGCCTTTCTCTTTTTTTCTTTTTTTTTTCTTCGTCCGGAGTCTCATCCCGACTTGTGGGGGAATCATAGTCTCCATCATCCTTTCCTCACATGGGACAATGCTCTAATAATGATGATCATCACACTTCTATTTATTTACAACTCAAAGATTACAACTCGATACTTAGAAGAAAATATGACTTTATGTGAATGCCTCCGGCGGTTTACCGGGATGGGCAATGAATCAAGAGTGTCATGTATGAAAAATTATGCATGGTGGCCTTGCCACAAATACGATGTCAACAACATGATCATGTAAGGCAATATGACAATGCCAAAGCGTGTCATAATAAATGAAATTGTGGAAAGTTGCATGGCAATATATCTCGGAATGGCTATGGAAATGCCATAATATGTAGGTATGGTGGCTGTTTTGATGATGATCTAAGGAGGCTTATGTGTGATAGAGCGTATCATATCACGGGGTTTGGATGCACCTGCGAAGTTTGCACCGACTCTCGAGGTGAGAAAGGGCAATGCATGGTACCGAAGAGGCTAGCAATGATGGAAGGGTGAGAGTGTGTATAATCCATGGACTCAACATTAGTCATAAAGAACTCACATACCTATTGCAAAAATCTACAAGTCATCAAAAACCAAGCACTACGCGCATGCTCCTAGGGGGATAGATTGGTAGGAAAAGACCATCGCTCGTCCCCGACCGCCACTCATAAGGAAGACAATCAAAGAACACCTCATGTTTCAAATTTGTTACACAATGTTTACCATACGTGCATGCTACGGGACTTGCAAACTTCAACACAAGTATTTCTAAAATTCACAACTAATCAACTAGCACGACTCTAATATTACCATCTTCATATCTCAAAACAATCATCAAGTATCAAACTTCTCATAGTATTCAATGCACTTTTTATGGAAGTTTTTATTATACCCATCTTGAATGCCCATCATATTAGGACTAATTTTATAGCTGAAGCAAATTACCATGCTATTCTAAAAGACTCTCAAAATAATATAAGTGAAACACTAGAGCAAATGACAAACTACTCCGAAGGATATAAGTGAAGATCAATGAGTAGTTGAATAATTATGTAACTATGTGAAGAAAATATAACATTTAAGAATTTCAGATCTTGGTATTTTATTCAAACAACAAGAAAAAAAAGGAAAATAAAATGACTCTCCAAGCAAAACACATATCATGTGGTGAATAAAAATATAGCTCCAAGTAAAGTTACCGATGTGCGAAGACGAAAGAGGGGATGCCTTTAGGGGAATCCCCAAGCTTAGGCTTTTGGTTGTACTTGAATTTTACCTTGGGGTGCCTTGGGCATCCCCAAGCTTAGGCTCTTGCCACTCCTTATTCCATAATACATCAAATCTTTACCCAAAACTTGAAAACTTCACAACACAAAACTCAACAGAAAATCTTATGAGCTCCGTTAGTATAATAAAACAAATCACCACCATAAGGTACTGTAATTAACTCATTATTTATTTATATTGGTGTTAAACCTAATGTATTTCAACTTCCCTATGGTTCATACCCTCCGATACTAGCCATAGATTCATCAAAATAAGCAACCAACACACAAAAAACAGCATCAGTCAAAAACAGAACATTCTGTATTAATCTGTATCATCCGAATACTTATTTAACTCCAACAATTCTGAAATAAAATTGTGGTCGTGAGGAATTTATCTATTAATCATCTGCAAAAATAATCAACTTTAAATCACTCTCCAGTAAAAAATGGCAGCTAATCTCGTGAGCGCTAAAGTTTCTGGTTTTTACAGCAAGATCACAAAGACTTCACCCAAGTCTTCCCAAAGGTTCTACTTGGAACAAACACTAATTAAAACATAAAACCACATCTAAAAAGAATCTAGATGAATATTTTATTACTAAACAGAAACAAAAAGCAAGAAACAAAAATAAAATTGGGTTGCCTCCCAACAAGCGCTATCGTTTAACGCCCCTAGCTAGGCATGATGATTTCAATGATGCTCACGTAAAAGATAAGAATTGAAACATAAAGAGAGCATCATGAAGAATATGAATAGAAAATTTAAGCCTAACCCACTTCCTATGCATAGGGATTTTGTGAGCAAACAACTTATGGGAACAATAATCAACTAGCATAGGAAGGCAAAACAAGCATAGCTTCAAGATTTTCAACACATAGAGAGGAAACTTGATATTATTGCAATTCCTACAAGCATATATTCCTCCCTCATAATAATTTTCAGTAGCATCGTGAATAAATTCAACAATATAACTATCACATAAAGCATTCTTTTCATGATCTACAAGCATAGAAATTTTACTACTCTCCACATAAGCAAAATTCTTCTCATTCGGAATAGTGGGAGTATCATATGAAACTTGAATACTATAAATTGTTTCCACATTGAAAGAATAAAGTTCAGAAAAAGGGTAGTCATAATCATGACAAGTTTTATAAATATAATCATCACTACTTTTTATAGCATAAGTATCGTCACAATAATTATCATAAGTAGCAACTTTGTTCTCATCATAATAGATTGAAACCTCTTCCAAGATAGTGGAATCATTACTAAATAAAGTCATGACCTCTCCAAATCCACTTTTATAATTACCACAATAAGATTAAACACCCTCCAAAATAGTGGGATAATTACTTCCTAAAGTTGACACTCTTCCAAGCCCACTTTCATCAATATAATCATCATAAATAGGAGGCATGCTATCATCATAATAAATTTGCATATCAAAACTTGGGAGGTTAAAAATATCATCTTCATAAAGCTAGCATCTCCAAGCTTGGGACAAACATTAATTGCATCAAATAAATTCTCAAACATGTCATTCTCATCAAACATAGCATCCCCAAGCTTGGGCCTTTTATATCATAAGCATAATCACTCTCATCATTAACAGTATGGATAACACCAATGATAGTATAGTAATTATCATCATCAGAATGAGGAATAGAAACAACATCATTTGGGAGGGATACATTTTTACCTTTGCTTCTCCTTCTTTTCTTTTCCTTCTTCGCATCATGTGTGGGTTTCCTCCTCTCTTTTGAGCTCCTTATTAATGAGATTGGTTGAATAGAAAGCTCCTCCTCGTTACCTGATTCATCATAAGAAATAATAGGAGGATATTGGGAAGTCTCTTCCCTTTCATTAGTATTCTCTTCATCTTCTATTTGTTTTCTTTTCTTTATGTAATTGGCAATATAAGGATTTTTAATGCAATTCACCGCACAATACATATAAATTTCCTCTAGATCAAAATCAAGAACTTTATCAAGGACAAATTATGGCATGTCCTTAGTTATACGTTTCATTTCTTCATAACCCACAAGCAAACTAAGTTCATTATGATGCGCAAGGGAAATCAAGTCATCACAATTTTTGGACACGATACGATCATGAAACAATTTGCATTGGGGATTTAAATGATCACGTTCATTGCAAAGTTCACAAGGATGGCAAAGAAATTTTAAATTTTCCGCACAAGCATCTAGCCTTTCTTGCAACCATTTAGTTTCTAAGTAGTTATGCCTCTTGCAAAATCTATCTTCCCTATTTGGTGTGTACTTGCAAACTCTATGCACTCCACAAAAATTGACATGCTTATAAGACACATTTTCATCATGACTAGTGCAATCATCATTAGTACTATGGATATTCAAAGAGTTCATACTAATAGCATTGCAATAATGCTCATCATTCAAAGATTTAGTGCCAAACATTCTAATGCATTCTTCTCCTAACACTTTGGCACAATTTTCCTTCCCATTATTTTCACGAAAGACATTAAAAAGATGAAGCATATGAGGTACCCTTAATTCCATTTTTTTGTAGTTTTCTTTTATAAACTAAACTAGTGATAAAACAAGAAACTAAAAGATTCAATTGCAAGATCTAAAGATATACCTTCAAGCACTCACCTCCCCGGCAACGGCGCCAGAAAAGAGCTTGATGTCTACTACGCAACCTTCTTCTTCTAGACGTTGTTGGGCCTCCAAGTGCAGAGGTTTGTAGGACAGTAGCAAATTTCCCTCAAGTGGATGACCTAAGGTTTATCAATCCGTGGGAGGCGTAGGATGAAGATGGTATCTCTCAAACAACCCTGCAACCAAATAACAAAGAGTCTCTTGTGTCCCCAACACACCCAATACAATGGTAAATTGTATAGGTGCACTAGTTCGGCGAAGAGATGGTGATACAAGTGCAATATGGATGGTAGATATAGGTTTTTGTAATCTGAAAATATAAAAACAGCAAGGTAGCAAGTGGTAAAAGTGAGCGTAAACGGTATTGAAATGCTTCGAAACAAGGCCCAGGGTTCATACTTTCGCTAGTGCAAGTTCTTTCAACAATAATAACATAATTGGATCATATAACTATCCCTCAACATGCAACAAAGAGTCACTCCAAAGTCACTAATAGCGGGGAACAAACGAAGAGATTATTGTAGGGTACGAAACCACCTCAAAGTTATCCTTTCTGATCGATCTATTCAAGAGTCCGTAGTAAAATAACACGAAGCTATTCTTTCCGTTCGATCTATCATAGAGTTCGTACTAGAATAACACCTTAAGACACAAATCAACCAAAACCCTAATGTCACCTAGATACTCCAATGTCACCTCAAGTAGCCGTGGGTATGATTATACGATATGCATCACACAATCTCAGATTCATCTATTCAACCAACACAAAGAACTTCAAAGAGTGCCCCAAAGATTCTACCAGAGAGTCAAGACGAAAACGTGTGCCAACCCCTATGCATAGGTTCAACTGAACCCGAAAGTTCATCACCAAAACATACATCAAGTGAATCATGTGATATGCCATTGTCACCACAGATAAGCACATGCAAGACATACATCAAGTGTTCTCAAATCCTTAGACTCAATCCGATAAGATAACTTCAAAGGGAAAATGCAATCCATTACAAGAGAGTAGAGGGGGAGAAACATCATAAGATCCAACTATAATAGCAAAGCTCGCGATACATCAAGATCGTACCACCTCAAGAACACGAGAGAGAGAGAGAGAGATCAAAAAAATAGCTACTGGCACATACCCTCAGCCCCGAGGGTGAACTACTCCCTCCTCGTCATGGAGAGTGCCGGGATGATGAAGATGGCCACCGATGAGGATCCCCCTCGGCGAGGTGCTTGAGCAGGTCTAGATTGGTTTTCGATGGCTACAGAGGCTTGCAGTGGGGGAACTCCCGATCTAGGTTATGATCTGGAAGTTTGGGTATATATAAGAGGTTTTGGCGTCGGGAACAAGTCAGGGGGGTCTCTGAGGCGGCCACGAGGTAGGGGGCGCGCCCGCACCCTCGTGGTGGCCTCGGGACTCTTCTGGCCCATATCCGGTACTCCGTGGGCTTCTTCTGGTCCAAAAACAATCTCCGTTGAATTTCAGGTCAATTGGACTCCGTTTGGGTTTCCTTTTCTGCGATACTCAAAATCAAGGAAAAAACAGAAACTGGCACTGGGCTCTAGGTTAATAGGTTAGTCCCAAAAATCATATAAATGCATATAAAACATCCTAGATGGATAATATAATAGCATGGAACAATAAAAAATTATAGATATGTTGGAGATGTATCAACTCTTGATACGTCTCCGTCGTATCTACTTTTCCTAACGCTTTTCCTCTTGTTTTGGACTCTAATTTGCATGATTTGAATGAAACTAACCCGGATAGATGCTGTTTTCAGCAGAACTACCATGGTGTTATTTTTGTGCAGAAATAAAAGTTATCGGATTGGAAGGAAACTTTGCGAGGATTTTTTATTCAATAAATAAGAATTTCTGGAGCCAAGAACCACCGAAGGGGGGCACCTGGGTGGGCACAACCCACTGATACGTCTCCGACGTATCTATAATTTTTTCTTGTTCCATGCTATTATATTATCAATCTTGGATGTTTTATAATCATTTTATAGCCATTTTATATCATTTTTTGGTACTAACCTATTGACATAGTGCCAAGTGTCAGTTGTTGTTTTCTCCATGTTTTTTACATCGCAGGAAATCAATATCAGACGGAGTCCAAACGCATATGAAACTTTACTGATTTTTTGGACCGGAAGGAACATAATGGGCCTGGCTGCGCTGGGGGTGCCTCGAGGAGGCACAACCCACCAGGCGCCAGAGGCCCAGCGCGCCAGTGGGTTGTGCCCCCGGACCGCCTCTTTGCTCTATAAATACCCCAATCTTTCCAGAACACTAGGAACGTTGACGAACTATTCATCCAGCCGCCGCAGAGTCCAGAACCACCAGATCCAATCTAGACACCATCTCGGATGCGGTTCACCACCTCCATTGGTGCCTCTCCGATGATGCGTGAGTAGTTCTTTGTAGACCTTCGGGTCCGTAGTTAGTAGCTAGATGGCTTCATCTCTCTCTCTCTCTCTCTCTGAATTCTCAATACAATGGTCTCTTGGAGATCCATATGATGTAACTCTTTTGCGGTGTGTTTGTTGGGATCGATGAACTTTGAGTTTATGATCAGATCTATCTTTTTATATCCATGAAAGTATTTGAGTTTCTTTGATCTATTTTATGCATGATCTCTTATAGCCTCGTATTTCTTCTCCGATATTTGGGTTTTGTTTGGCCAACTTGATCTATTTGTCTTGCAATGGGAAGAGGTGCTTTGTAGTGGGTTCGATCTTACGGTGCTTGATCCCAGTGGCAGAAAGGGAACCAACATGTATATATCGTTGCTACTAAGAATAAAACAATGGGGTCTATCTCTACATAGATAGATCTTGTCTACATCATGTCATTGTTCTTATTGCATTACTTCGTTTTCCCATGAACTTAATACACTAGATGCATGCGGGATAGCGGTCGATGTGTGGAGTAATAGTAGTAGATGCAGGCAGGAGTCGGTCTACTAATCTTGGACGTGATGCCTATATAATGATCATTGCCTGGATATCGTCATGAGTATTTGAAGTTTTCTCAATTTCCCAATAGTAATTTTTTCACCCACCGTTTGCTATTTTTCTCGAGAGAAGCCACTAGTGAAACCTACGGCCCTCGGGTCTCTTTCTCTTATATTTGCCTTTACGATCTACTTTTTCCTTGCATTTATTTTCAGATCTATTAAACCAAAATACAAAAATACTTTGCTGCACCTTATTTTATTTGTGATCTATTTATTCAATCTATTACAACTTTCTCCCGTCCATGCACCGTTTCTGGCGCCGTTACCCGAAAGGGATTGACAACCCCTTTAACACGTCGGGTTGCGAGTGGTTGTTATTTGTGTGCAGGGGCTGTTTACGTTGTATTGCTTGGTTCTCCTACTGGTTTGATAACCTTGGTTTCTTATCTGAGGGAAATACTTATTGCCGCTATGCTGCATCATCCCTTCCTCTTTGGGGAAAAACTGACGTAGCTTCAAGCGACATCAAAAGGAAATTCTGGCGCCGTTGCCGGGGAGGATCTTCAACATATACCAGGTTCCTAATCACAAATCTCATCTCCTCTCAATTTACATTATTTTCCATTTGCCTCTCGTTTTCCTCTCCCCCACTTCACAAAAAATTTCCGTTTTATTCGCCCCTCTTTTTCATTCGCCGTTTTCTTGCTTTCTAGTCTTGATTGCTAGCGTTCCTATGACTCCTTTATCACCCGATTTGGAAGTTCTTTATTTCAAGCAAAGACAAGGAAAAAATTTGAAAGATGCATGGTATAGGCTTATGGAATCATATCATATTTCCAATCTAAAGGGGGACGCTAAAGTTTTGCTTCATAACTTTTACATAGGATTGGCTTTGCATCATAGACAACTTCTAGATTTTGCCGCTAAAGGAAATTTCATTGAACTTGATGCCGATGCTGCCTCTGAAATGTTTGAGGGAATTTTGGGAATTACTCCTAAAAAGAAGGGGCTTCCTTTTACCCCTGAGGGAGCTCAAATGTTGGACAAACTTGGTGATTTGCATAAACATATGGTTGAAATACAGAAATATAATGAACCCCTCAAACACCTCAATGGTAGTATCAATCTCATGAACACCCTCATTACTCTTTGTAATAAGCGATTGGATATTTTAGATCTTAAGATGGTTTCTTTCTTGGAGAGTTTAGGGAAGCGTAAGGAGCCTCCCGGGGTTGAGAAAACCCTTACATAAGTTGCCAAAACTTCGGAAGACAAAACTTAGATCCTTGCTTTATGCCTAGCTAAGGGCGTAAAACTATAGCGCTTGTTGGGAGGCAACGCAATGAATAAAATTTATTTTTGCTCTTTGCTTTCTGTTCTTGAGTGTTTGCACAATTATGCTACTGTTATGATTGTGTTTTTTGTGCTTAATTAGTGTTTGTGCCAAGTAAAGCATTTAGGATCTTCTTGGGTGATAGTTGCTTGATCTTGCTGAAAAACAGAAACTTGTGCGCTCATGAAAACAATTCTTATTGTTACCACAACTTAATAAAATGCCAATTATTTTTGCAGAAGATTAATATACAAATTTCACAGGTTGTCTAATTGTTCAGAATTTTTGGAGTTCCAGAAGTTTTCGAAATAGCCAGGTTGCTACAGACTGTTCTGTTTTGACAGATTCTGTTTTCTTTGCGTTGTGTGCTTATTTTGATGGCTCTATGGTTTTCTTTGATGAGTTTTTGCCATAGAAAAGTTGGAATACAGTAGGTATAATGCAAAAAAAATCTGAATTGGTTTGGTACAGTACTTATAGTAGTGATTTGCTTTATTTTACTAACGGATCTCACGAAGGTTTTGTTGAGTTTTGTGTGATTGAAGTTTTCAAGTTTTGGGTTATCTTACGATGGATGAAGGAATAAATTATAGAAGAGCCTAATCTTGGGGATGCCCCGGCATCCCAAGCTATTATCCAAAAATGAGCAACCAACTAAGCTTGGGGATGCCCCCGAGTGGCATCCCCTCTTTCTTCTAACGACCATCAGTATTTTACTCAAAGCTATATTTTTATTCGTCACATACTAAGTGTTTTGCTTGGAGCGTCTTGTATGATATGAGTCTTTGCTTGTTTTATTTTTTGTTTTAAGTCTTGACCCCTTACTGGACACACCTATTTGGGAGAGCCAAAATTATGTCATGACTTGTTAGAATTGCTCTCTATGCTTCACTTAAATTTTTATGAGCAATGGACTTGCTCTAGTGCTTCACTTATATCTTTTTTAGCACGGTGTGCTTAGTATTTGTGAAGAAATGCTCTCTTGCTTCACTTAGATTTATTTGAGAGTTAGTAAAATTTTCAAGAAATTCTCTCTTGCTTCACTTAAATTAATTTGAGAGAAAGAAAGAGAAATTATGGTCATGATCTTCACTTATATTTGTTTGAGTTTATGAAAAACAACACATGAAAATTAGTCCCAAAGTGATAGATATCCAAGAAGGATATAATAAAAACTTTCATGAAGATCATTGGACAAAATAAACTTGATTCTTAGTAATAGTTTTGAGATATGAAGATGTGATATGTGAGTTATGTTGATGAGTAATTATGCTTTAGTAAGAATATTGGTGTTAAGGTTTGTGATTCCCTATGCAAGTACGAAAGTCAATAGTCATGCAATGAAATTATATCCTAATTGTGGTGCATTATTCGGTGTTATTTATGCTTAATGCTTGCTTATGAGATTATATGTTTCTTGGTTGGTCGCTTCTCAATCTTTTGCTAGCCTTCGTTTTGCACTAAGTATGATCTCTACTTGTGCATCCCAAAACCTTTAAACTAGTTTTGCCACATGAGTGCACTATATCTACCTATATGCGGTATTATTTTGCTGTTCTAAGCAAATTTTTATGTGCCATCTCTAATTTTCAAAAAAAACTTCTCTTTTGTGTGTTTGTTTCCCTCGCGGAGCGGTGAGGGGTGGCTAATATTTTCCATGCTAGATGTGTTATTCTCAAGATGAGTGTTTATTCACTTGTCATTGCACGAGAGTAAGGCAAAGGTATTAGGGATGCCCAGTCCCAAAATGAAAAATGAATTTACTTTATGTTGTCAAATAATAAATTCCTTGGAAAGTGTTGGTATGGAGGGCAACCGTGGATACGGCTAGCCATGGAAAGTGAAAGTATGGTTGTAAAAGGAATAAACTTTATTTTCTGTTTGGGAACCGCCTATGATGTATCTAGCATGGAAAGTGTTGGTGGGATGGATGCACCTTCCAAAATGTTTTTATCTCTAATTTTTTTGCTTTGAGCTCTAGCACCTCTACAAATCCCTACTTCCCTCCGCGAAGGGCCTTTCTTTTACTTTATGCAATTTTTATTTTTGAATTTGAGTCTCCACCTTCTCTTACTAAAGAACCAACTAGGAGGCAATATTATCGTACTTAAGTATTGGGTGTAACTAATATGCGAGTGTGTTTCATGAATGGATCAATGGTTGAGCATGATGGGCTAGGGATAACTTATTTTAGCATTGATATTTTGAAAGACATGGTTGCTTGTTTATATGCTTGAGTATATAAATTATCATGTCAAAACTAGACTATTGCTTTGAACAATATAAAACTCCAAATGTCCATGCTATAAATAAAATAAATATGATATGACATGTTAGGCAGCATTCCACATCAAAAATTCTGTCTTTATCACTTCCCTACTCGAGGACGAGTAGCAGCTAAGCTTGGGGATGCTGATACGTCTCCAAGGTATCTATAATTTTTGCTTGTTCCATGCTGTTAAACTATCAATCTTGGATGTTTTATAATAATTTTATATCATTTTTTGGTACTAACCTATTGACATGGTGCCAAGTGCCAGTTGTTGTTTTTTGCATGTTTTTTACATCGCGGGAAATCAATATCAGACGGAGTCCAAACACAAAGAAACTTTACGGAGATTTTTTTGGACCAGAAGGAACGTAATGGGCCCTGGCTGCGCTGGGGGTCCCTCGAGGGAGGCACAACCCACCAAGGCGCGCCAGGAGGCCCAGGCACGCCCTGGTGGGTTCTGCCCACCTCGGGTGCCCCCCGGACCCCCTCTTTGCTCTATAAATACCCCAATATTTCCAGAACCCTAGGAACATCGATGAAATATTCATCCAACCGCCGCAGAGTCCAGAACCACCAGATCCAATCTAGACATCATCTCAGATGGGGTTCACCACCTCCATTGGTGCTTCTCCGATGATGCGTGAGTAGTTCTTTGTAGACCTTCTGGTCCGTAGTTAGTAGCTAGATGGCTTCATCTCTCTCTCTCTCTGAATTCTCAAGACAATGGTCTCTTGGAGATCCATATGATGTAACTCTTTTGCGGTGTGTTTATTGGGATCGATGAACTTTGAGTTTATGATCAGATCTATCTTTTTATTTCCATGAAAGTATTTGAGTTTCTTTGATCTATTTTATGCATGAACTCTTATAGTCTCGTATTTCTTCTCCGATATTTGGGTTTTGTTCGGCCAACTTGATCTATTTATCTTGCAATGGTAAGAGGTGCTTTGTAGTGGGTTCGATCTTACGGTTCTTGATCCTAGTGAAAAAAAGGGAACCGACGTGTATGTATCATTGCTATTAAGGATAAAACGATGGGGTATATCTCTACATAGATAGATCTTGTCTACATCATGTCATCGTTCTTATTGCATTACTCCATTTTTCCATGAACTTAATACACTAGATGCATGCGGGATAGCGGTCGATGTGTGGAGTAATAGTAGTAGATGCAGGCAGGAGTCGGTCTACTAATCTTGGACGTGATGCCTATATAATGATCATTGCCTGGATATCTTCATGAGTATTTGAAGTTTTGTCAATTACCCCACAGTAATTTGTTCACTTACAGTTTGCTATTTTTCTCGAGAGAAGCCACTAGTGAAACTTACGGCCCCCGGGTCTCTTTCTCTTATATTTGCCTTTGCGATCTACTTTTTCCTTGCATTTATTTTCAGATCTATTAAACTAAAAATACAAAAATACTTTGCTACACCCTATTTTATTTGCAATCTATTTATTCAATATATTACAACTTTCTCCCGTCCACGCACCGTTTCTGGCGCCGTTACCCGAAAGGGATTCACAACCCCTTTAACACGTCGGGTTGCGAGTGGTTGTTATTTGTGTGCAGGGGCTGTTTACGTTGTGTTGCTTGGTTCTCCTACTGGTTCGATAACCTTGGTTTTATATCTGAGGGAAATACCTACTGCCGCTGTGCTACATCATCCCTTCCTCTTTAGGGAAAAACCGACGTAGCTTCAAGCAACATCACCCACCAGGGCGCCCCCCCTCCAGGCGCGCCTAGGTGGGTTGTCCCCACCTGGTGGCCCCGCAGACCTCAACTCTGACACTATAAAATCACATATTTGGAGAGAAAAAACAGAGAGGTAGAATTATCATGTTTCATGGGACGGAGCCGTCGCCACCTCCTGTTCTTCATCGGGAGGCCAGATCTGGAGTCTGTTTGGGGCTCCGGAGAGGGGGATCTTCGATCTTCGTCATCACCAACCCTTCTCCATCGCCAATTACATGATGCTCCCCACCGGGAGTGAGTAATTACTTCGTAGCCTCACTGGTGTGTGAGGAGTTGGATGAGATTCATCATGCAATCGAGTTAGTTTTGTTAGGGCTTGATCCCTAGTATCCATTATGTTCTGAGATTGATGTTGCTATGACTTTGCCATGCTTAATTCTTGTCACTTTGGGCCCAGGTGCCATGATTTCAGATCTGAACCATTTATGTTATCACCATTATATCTATGTTCTAGATCCGATCTTGCAAGTTATAGTCACCTACTACGTGTTATGATCCGGCAACCCCGGAGTGACAAACTTCAGGACACTTCCCGGTGATAACCGTAGTTTGAGGAGTTCATGTATTCACTATGTGTTAATGCTTTATTCCGGTTCCCTATTAAAAGGAGGCCTTAATATCCCTTAGTTTCCAATAGGACCCCGCTGCCACGGGAGGGGTAGGACAAAAGATGTCATGCAAGTTATTTCCATAAGCATGCATGACTATTTACGGAATACATGCCTACATTATATTTATGAACTAGAGCTAATGTCGTATCGCCCTAGGTTATGACTGTTATATGATGAATATCATCCAACGAAATCACCGATCCAATGTCTACGAATTTCTCTTATATTCTTTCTGCTAAGTTACTACTGCTACTGTTACTATTGCACTTGCTACAAAATCATTGCTATCACTATTACCGTTCTATTACTGTTGCTACTACTATCAAAACTATCATATTACTTTGCTACTGATCACCTTGCTGCAGATAATTAATCTCCAGGTGTGGTTTAATTGACAACTCAGCTGCTAATACTTGCAAATATTCTTTGTCTCCCCTTGTGTCGAATCAATAAATTTGGGTTGAATACTCTACCCTCGAAAACTGTTACGATCCCGTATACTTGTGGGTTATCAAGACCTTTTTCCGGCACCGTTGTCGGGGAGCATAGCTATATCTGTTGAGTCACTTGGGATTATTATCAAATTATCACTATGAAGAATCTGAAGGACGCTAAGACTAAGATTTTCCCTCCAAGACGAGGGAGGTAAGGACTTGCCATCTAGCTCTGCACTGATTCACCTTCTGTTATAAGTAAACTTGCAACGCCACCACATGCTATTAATCCTGATATGTCGCAAGTTATTGATGATGCTACTTCTGCTATGGATGATATTTATGATGATGCCAGTACCTTGCTTGATGATAATGTGCCACTAGGTGAACTTCTTGATGAACAACTTGCTAAAACTAAAGCTTTTGAGAATGCTGAAATTGATGAAGAGCTTGAAACTAAAAATCTTGAAACACCTATTAGAACTAGTTCTCCTAGATATGAATTGCCAAAGGTATCGGAAGGTTATGTTATGGATGAGGAGACAACTAGAGACTTTCTTGCTTGTAATGATAGAGATGATCTTAAGAAATTATTATGCAAACTGAAAGAAGAATCTTTGAATGCTAGAATGAATTGTTATCCTAAGTTTGCTACTTCACATATCTTTGTTGATGATAAGGTTATGAATTCTCTATCCATCCAAAGTTGATTTGTCAGGACCCCGATTCCAAGTCACATCGACCTAGCTGGTAACACCTCATATCACTTTGCGGCCTCACGCACGGTATTCCCACGGGTGTCGCCTTACCATGGCCCGGGACCGTTTGCGCCTTTTGGCTCACGTACATGATAGTGTCGCTAGCATCCACATGACAAAGAACCCGGGCCGACATGGCTAGTCGTGAACCCAAAGCGGCACTAACCTATGGGGACAGGCATACATGAATCACCTCGAGCATGTCGGTCATCAACGTATGAACTCGGGCTGTAGCACTGGGCTAACAGGACTCCGGTATCCCGGGCTGTAGTAGGCTAGGCAGGACTCCGAGTATCACCGCGTGACATTTCCCGAAGGACAGACATAGGAGGCGAAATGAATCACATGCCGGCCAGTCAAGTGTCCAAGCAGTAGTCTTTGGGCTAGCGGGACTCCGTGAACCGGGCTTGTGGCGGACTACTATCGCTCGAAAGCAACGAGACTACATTTCCCCATATGAGAGGCTGCCAAGGATAAACAACTAGTTTGTCGGATCCCACTCATACCAAGCATTTCAATCATACACGCAATATGCCCGCTATGAGTAAATACAACAAGGCATCACAACAAAACTCTACAACTCAAGTACTTTATTTAAGAGGCTCAGGAGCCATACATAACATAGTCATACAGGTAGGGGTCACATGACCCAACACTCAAGTCATACAATCATACAAGCACATGCGGAAGCAAACTAGTGCAGATGCAGACTCTAGAAAGAAGAAAGCTTGTTGGAGCCTTTCTATCTACAAGGGCCCTTCACAAGTCTTAGATCGCCACACGGTGGCTAGTTCACTCGTCAAGTCAATATCTACATAGAATCCGTCGGAGGGTAGTATAGTCCTCTGAAAAACATTGATTAGGCAAACATGAGTACAAAAGTACTCAGCAAGTCTTACCACGAATCCTATCATACATGCACATTCTCAAGGAAGGAAGTGGAGTTATTTGCAGCAAGCCAGCTTTGACTCTTGGCTAAGCTATCCTCGTGACACCACTTTGTAAAGCATTTGTCGTACAGTCCACTAATCACCATCACAATACTCCACCGTGGATCCTCTCTCGTCATCCCGAGAGGGCCATCCACGATACTCACACTTATCTTGAGGCTTTTATTAGTATCCATTTACTTGTCTATGAACTGATATAGGTAACCCGAAGTCCTTCTCCGTGGACACGGCTATTCGAATAGATCATACTTAACCTGCGGGGTGTACTTCTTCACACGCTCTCACCACTTATAAATCGTTTACACGACATGTACTCGCAACCTTCAGCGGAAGCCCAGCGTGGGTGTCGGCCACAGCCTACCTAAACACTCAAGTCCCTAGTCCAGGTTTATCGCCTATTCGGGTTCCATCCGCAGAGTCCGGCGAGGTTTCCCATACAGCCCGAGCGATGTGTGCGGGGTTCCCGAGATACCAAGCGGGCACTTTCGGTACACAGACCACGTGCCTACCGCAACACAACCCACCCCTAAGGTCAGCGTTAAATGCGGCCCCAACATGCTACAAACACGAAACTACTTGCAACTCCGGACTATGAGCAGGGGTGGTTAAGAAGCCGAGAGGGTCAATTAAGGATCCCAATGTGTGGTAGTAACTGTTTCATGGATCACAAACACAGATATCAGTTCTTAAGTTCGCTTCAATGAAACAACCCACCATGTACTCCTACATGGCCTCTCATCGATACCTTTACCAAATCGTGTTCAACACTTTCACTCTCGAACCAACACAACCTTTCACTCCAGTTCACCATCCCGATGAGCCGGACTGACACAACTCTAAGCATAGCAAGCATAGCATGGTAGGAATCACAAACATGGCTCAATCAACTCCTACACATACTAGTGGGTTTCATCTAATTCTTGTGGCAATGACAGTCATGCAGAGGAAGTGGGTTCAACTACCGCAGCACACAACAGTTTGAATCGCGTTGTCTTAATGCAGATGCGAGGCGAGAGCGAGAACATGGGTTTGTATCGAAATGATCAGCGGGTTGCTTGCACGATGGAACTGGGGTAGAGAACGCCCTTGGATGGGTAGTCGAGGTTATCTTGAGCGAACCTATCATGAAAGCACACAAAGTAAACACACATGACAATATGCAACAATATGATGCATGCTATGACATGGCAATATGGATGTGTGTTGATCTAATGCAAGTTGAAAGAATGGGGATGAACTCATTTGAATCAAGGATTCAAATGATAGCTCATTAGGTTAGTCCTAATGGTGCAATTTCTTATTCTGGTTATTCAGCATAGTTAACTTGTTTTAACATGCATGAAACCTGTACCAATGGATAGAGTGTATTTTTCTGATAATTTTTCATATATAACTCTTTGCATTTGGAGTTATAGAATAAAAGTTATAAGCATTTGAAATTTGAATTATATTCTGGAATTTACTATATCAAAATAAATCCAGAAATTCATTTATTGCGTCGACATGAGGTCAGCGTGACGTCGAGGGTCAGCGGGTCGTCCAGTCAAACTGACCAGTGGGACCCGCATGTCGAGTAATTAACTTAACTAAAGTTTAATTAAACTAACCTATTTAGTTAGCGAGGCTGGGCCCCGTTGTCGATGACTGTCGGGTCAGCGTGGGCCCACAATGGTCAATGCCCACGTCGGCCGCACGGCGACTAGCCGCCAGCGAGCCCGACACGGCGGAGGAGTGTGTTTGGTGATTCCGGCGACCAAGCGAGTCGTGGAAGATAGCTACGGGTAGCTAGGAGCAACCGCATCTATTGGTGAGGTTAGTTGGGGTCGGGGTGGCGGAGTTGGCGCCGGCGACGAGTTAAGCGGCCGCCGGGTTCGACCAGCGACGGGTTTGGGGTTAGAGGCTCGGCGAGTGCGGGAAGTGCATGGGCAGACCCGTTGGGGTGTGGTGAATGCAGCGGGCACCACAGGGTGGCGGAGAGTGGCCGAGCCTCGTCGGCGACGAGCTCCAGCGGCGATGCGTTCGGTGATCGTGGTTGGGTCGTTGTGGTGCACGAAAAGAGAGCGGAGAGGGCGGGGAGGTAGCCAGCTCACAGCGATCTCGTGAGAGCCGAACGGCGTGGTCGGGGTGCTACGATCGCGGCGGCGGCGAAGGGATCTCCGGCGGCTTGAGCTCGGTCGAGGTCGGTGTAGTGGCCGGGGCACTTAGAGCGGCGGGACTCAGCTAGCTAGGGGTAGTGGAGTCTGGCGGAGCTCTGGACATGGTGGGGAGGAGCATGGGCGGCGGGGAGCACGACTTGGCGGTGGCGCGTCGGCGATGGCGTCGGCCAAGTTGGGGAGAGCGAGAGAGGAGGCAGGGGCGAATGGCGTGTCCAGGGGTCGGGCGACGACGTGGAGGCCGTTCGAGCAGCGAGACGGCGAGGAGGTGAAACAGGCGGCGGCCAGCTGCGTGGCGCGCCTACGCTCGCCAGCGGCACCAGGCTGCTGCTGGCGAGCCAAGCAGCTCATTGGCCGGCTCTTGGGCTGGGCAGCAGGTGGGCGAACGCAGCTGACAGTAAGGTTTTTTCCATTTTAATTTTTCTAATTTTCCTGCAACTTTGTGGGGTTTTTAAAAATACCAAAACTGTTTTAAAATTCACCAAAATGCTCCTGGTCACTTGTTGGAATATTCCCAACATGAAACATTTTGGTTTGACAATTTTTGAACATTTAAAATATTTTATATAATTAAAAATGCTCAAGTTCAAAACTTGTGGATTAATCCTAGGAACCTTGGATGACCTAGAAAATGATACACCTCCTTTGACATGGGTTCTGAACCCAAACAAAGAGGATGAGCATTTTGAAGGGCATTTCGGATTCATTGAAATAATTTTTAGTAAACCCTAGTTGAATTAAGGGGGATGTTACGGGGTTTCTGCCTTCCCATTTCAAATTCAAATGAAATTTAAACATGATGCACACCCTAATGCATGGTCTAACTGGGATGTGACAACTCACCCCACTCAAAAGAATCTCGTCCGAGATTTAGGATCTATTGCGAAAAAGGTGGGATACTCAAGTCGAAGGCGATCCTCCCTTTCCCAAGTTGCTTCTTGCTCGGAATGGTTTGACCATTGAACCTTTAGAAACTTGATATTCGGCGTCGAGTGGTGCGCTCGGCTTGATCGAGGATCTGAGCGGGATATTCTCGATAGGTGAGGTTATCTTGGAGATCAAGCGTTTAGTGGTCCACTCCACGGATAGGATCCGAGAAGCAACGCTGAGTTGGGAAGCGTGGAAGACATCATGGACTCGGAAGATGCGGAGGTAGTTCAATTGGTAGGCAACTTCCCTCGTTTGGCAAGAATGCGAAAGGGTCCAATGTAACGAGGAGCCAACTTGCCTTTGATACCGAATCGATGGGTTCCCTTCAAAGGAGTAACCCAAGGTAAGCCTTCGCCAATTTCATAAGCCATGAGGCTTATGCTTGCGATCATATTGGCTCTTTTGGCGAGATTGGGCTGTTTTCAACTTCTCACGAACAACGCGAACCTGCTCTTACGCTTCTGAATCATATCCGGGCCAAAGAGTTGTCTCTCCCGGTTTCGACCGATTAAGAGGCGTTCGACATTTTCGTCCATAAAGAACTTGAAAGGGCTTTGCCCAAGCTGGCTTGATAACTATTGTTATAAGCGAACTCGGCGAATGGAAGGCATTTCTCCCAATTCATGCCGAAAGAGATGACGAGCTCGAAGCATATCCTCTAGGATTTGATTGACTCGTTCTACTTGACCACTTGATTGGGGATGGAAGCGGTACTAAAGAGAGCGAGTTCCCATAGCGTTTTGAAACTTTCCCAAAATCGAGAGGTGAAGAGACTCCCACGGTCTGAGTTAATCTCAATGGAACACCATGAAGAGACACTATTAGAGAGATGTACAATTCAGCTAGCTGGCTAGCGGTTATACTCTCACGAACAGGTAGGAAGTGGGCTACTTTGGAAAGGCGATCGGCGACAACGAAGATAGCATTATTCCCTCTCTTGGTCTGGAAACCCGGTAATGAAATCCATACCGATTTTATCCCATTTCCATTCAGGAATTTCCAAAGGTTGAAGGGTACCAGCAGGCCGTTGATGCTCTGCTTTAACTCGACGACAGACGTCGCAGTTAGCAATGTATTGAGCGATTTCTCTCTTCATCCTAGTCCACCAAAACCTCTGGCGTAGATCTTGATACATTTTAGTACTACCAGGATGAATGGTGAGAGGAGAGTCATGAGCTTCCTTAAGGATCAATTGCCGTAGCTGTTGTTTCTTAGGAACCACCAAGCGGTTTTCAAAGAAGACAACACCTCGTTCATCTATGGAGAAACATTTAGCAGCTCCGCTAGCAATGTTCTCCTTGATCCGAGATATTCCTCTATCATCTTCTTGAGCAGCTATGATTCGATCCGTAAGGTTGGGTTTACGCCACCGGGGTGGAAAGGAATCCTCGAGGAACAATGTGGAGATTAAGCTTACGAAATTCCTCGTGGAGAATTGGTTGACTTTGTTGTAACATCAGATTGTTACAATAAGATTTGCGACTTAGTCGTCAGCCATGACATTAGCTTTGCACGGGTGTAGGATATTCCTAAGTCGAAATCTGTAATCAACTCGACCCAACGTCTTTGCACGGATTCAAATCCGGTTGGGTGAAGATATATTTCAGACTTTGGTGATCGGTGTAGATTTATAGCGATTACCCGGAGATAATGTCGCCAGGTTTTGAGTGCATGAACCATCTGCTGCAAGCTCTAGATCGTGTGTGGGGTAGTTATCCTCATGTGGGCCTTATCGTCGAGAAGCGTAGGCAATCACATGACGATCTTGCATGAGTATGCAACCTAGTCCTTGTCGCGAGGTCCGCAATAGATAATAAAGTCCTTAGAAATCTGGTGGAACAAATGCGGGAGCAGATGTCGAGCGTCTTTTAGTTCCTAAAAGCTGAACTTCGCCTTTGTGGCGTCCATTCGAACTTCTTATCTTTCTTGAGGAGTTCGGTTAGAGGTTTAGCAACTTTAGAAATTCTCGTGAAGCGGCGGCAATAGCTCGCTAAACCGAGAAACTCGAACTTGCTTGACCGATTCAGTGGAGTCCAATCAGGGCGGCTTGAACTTCGCTCGGGATTGACAGCAATACCCTTACCGGAGATTACATGTCCTAGATAGGTCACTTCGGTAACCAAATTCACATTTAGAGAATTTGGCATAAAGGCGGTGCTCTCGAAGTTTCATCAATACTAGCCTTAGGTGTTCGGCATGTTCTTCCTCATTCCTGGAGTAGATGAGTATATCATCGAGGTATACCACGACGAATTTATCCAAATACTCCATGAAGATTGAGTTCATTAACCGAGAGAAGGTGGCTGGAGCATTGGTTAATCCGAAGGACATGACGGTGTACTCGTATTGGCCATAACGAGTGACAAAGGCCGTTTAGGAATGTCCCGTTCTTGATTTTGATTTGATGGTAGCCCAACCTCAAATCCATCTTGAAAAAATCGAGGATCCAGCGAGCTGATCATACGGTCGTTGATCTGAGGGAGCGGATACTTGTTCTTGATAGTGACCAAATTGACAGGTCGGTAATCTACAACCATCCGATCCGTACCATCCTTCTTCTTGACGAAGAGGACGGGGCAAGCCCATGGAGATGAACTAGGGCGGATGAAACCCTTTTGCAAGGATTCATCGAGTTGTTTCTTAAGTTCAGCTAGTTCTAGGGGTGCCATCTTATAAGGTCTTCTAGAGATTGGGACGGTGCCGGGAATAAGATCTATCACGAACTCGACATCCTGTCGGTGGAACACTGGCAGTTCCTCGGAAAGACATCCGGAAATCACGGACTACGGAATATCTTGAGGTGCGGAAGGGGTTGGCATTTAAGGAGTAAAGTGGCGCTTAGACACTCGGGTTAAAACATTTACTGTTTTGCCCGAAGGATGGGTAAGTTGAACAGTTCTAGTAGAGCAATCAATCTTAGCGTAGTGGGCTGACATCGATCCATACCCAAGATGATGTTTATGTCCGAGGACTTGAGAGCTATTAGAGATGCAAGAAAGACTAATCTGTCGACAAGAATTTCATTCCATGACTTATTCTAGAGGTTTGCCATCTAGAACCGGAGTTTAATTTCCATGGAGGTAGGCATGTCACGAGAATGTGGTGTTGTGCAATCGAGCATAGCTCTCGAAATAAATGAATGAGATGCTCGAAGATCAAAAACAGTTGCGGATGGCAATTTACAAGAAGCGTACCGAGGACGGCGTTGGGATCCTCATAGGTTTCTTCAGCGAGACATAGTTGACATGGCCACGGCGGTGGCAACTGGTTTAGCATAGGGCACCTTTCTGCTGGCTTGCCGCGCCATGAGACTTTCCAACTTGATTGGGGTTGTTCTGGGACACTCTCGGATATAGTGGCCCGTCTCTCCACACTTGAAGCAAGTGATCACATTTGGCCGTGGAGCAGCATTAGCAGTTGGACCTCCATAAGTCTTGGGTGGAAAATACGGCTGGTTGGGGCGAGGCGCCTCAAAGGATGGCCTCGGGGTGAACCTGGGTGGTAGAGCAGTATTTGGAACCCAAACCCGGCGCTTCTGGGATCCAGAGCCGGATGAAGATCCAGAATCACGGATGTGTTTGCGTGAAGCCTCAAAATCAGTCTGCCCTTGATTTGTGATAGCCTTATTGACTAGCCGGAAAGAGGTGCACTCATGCAGACGGAGATCTCGGCGTAGCTCGGGGCTAAGTCCCTTGCGGAACCTTGCACGCTTCTTAGCATCGGTAGAAAATTCTTGGGGAGCATAACGTGCTAACCTCCCAAATTCACGGTCAGTAGGCATCCTTTGTCGACCTACCTTGGGTGAAACTGCAGAATTCCTCCCTTTGCGGTCCATAAGGCCTTCGGAATATGATGCTCATGAGGCGGCTTGAACTCATCCCAAGTTGTAACTTGTCCAGCGGACGCATAGCCTCATAATTTTCCCACGAGAGACTAGCGGGGCCTTCAAGATGATAGGCGGCAAAGGTAACCTTGTCGGCCTCAGCCACGTTAGCGGAGCGCAGCTTGTGGTGGATGTTGCGGAGCCAATCATCCGCGTCGAGGGCTCGGCGGAATATTTGAATTTTGGGGATATAGCTTGACGAAATCGTTGAGTGAAACCACATCGTTTCTTGGCTGGCGTGCTGTGTTTTGTTCAATCCGCTCCAATAAGCGGTTGGTTTCACGCTTATTGCGTTACGCTTCGGCATCACCTCGGCCAAAGATGGCGGTTGTGGCAGATCCACATTTACGGCTGCATGGCTTCTCCCCGCTCGAACAGCGGTATATTGCGTGTGTTGACCATCACGGGAGACAAAGCAAAGGTTTAAACCAGGATGGCAGAATTTAACAAGGAAGTGCGGAAGGTAATGGATAGCATGGAATGCAAGATGTTCATCCGTATGACATGGTAATATAAAACTGCCATATATATATATACCACGGTCATACACACCATTCATAGTTTAGTACAAACCTGACGGGGCACAACTATAAGGGAAGGCGTTACATCTCATGGAAGCATTCCAACTCCTATACATTATTTTCTACACTTAGGAGCGATACACACTAAGTCGTATTCCACGAGTCACGCAGACGGTGGAAACACAACTATTACCATACTAGGAATACTACTACCATCTCGAGCAGCTCCATAGTAGTCTTCATAAAAGTCACCACCCAAGCACGGAAGTGGAACATGATCGTCAGGAAGCAGACAATCTGTGGGGCACTGTGGACCATAAGGACTCGGATGTGGCCGTGGTCCAACAAGCGGTGGTAGACGAGGCCCACGAGGAGGTGATGCCTCCAACCTCACGCCACTCCATAAAGTCTGCGAGACTCGCCCGCACGGGTACAAGTCTCTCATGTCCATATATCCGCTTGCACGGCGGTGCAAACCTGGTCGAGTAGCCAGTGGTCGAGCGGGCATTAAAAAGCTCCATACGCAAGGCCGGTTCCCACGGTCCTTGTCCTCCAACAACTCAGTAGTAGTGCGAAGGTGAGTCCTCATGGGATGCATCGCTGTACAAACCACGAAGGTAGCCATGCGCCCGGGGAGGATCTTGGCATATAGCGGAAATCATGTTGCCCGGCAAAGCAGTTACAGCTCGAATAATAGTCATCATGGAATAAGCTGCATCTTGCACCGACATTCCAATAGTGATTCGAGCCCATAAGAACGATGAAGTGGCTCGAGAGCTCCGGATAAGATGGATAAATCCGAACCGTGCATAGATATTGGCTTTGATTGAAATCCTAAACTGCTCCTCGGCGGTATATTCAGGATACCATCGGTAACCAGACTCAATCATCACCGGACCAGCATTGCCGTGTGACCGCACACATCAATGCAGCGGTCAGAGCGAACCACTTGGTTACGGGGCGGGTGGCCATCCGAAAGCACAGCCACAATGCAAAGGCATTAGAATTCCTAGGAAAATCGGACAGATAACATCGTAAATGCTCAAAATCAGATTTGAGACATTACAAAATCAGATTGCAAAACCACTCAACAACATCATATCAAGGTTCGGTTCAAATGATAGCATACTAAAATTTGGTAGCACTGGCGAGGATGTAACCAACAATCCTATAAGTTACTACGGATTAGTAACACGTGAACACGATAGAGAGAAGAGAGCCTAGTCCTATACCCACGCCGAATGAGAAGAGGATGACTCGGATCGAGGGCATAAGGTAAAGAAGTAAAAGAGCCTTACGTTCCTCCACAATCAACTCCCTACATATAACTAAAGCATTTCTAGACTCAACTTGACCAGTTTGGCTTAGCGAACCTCACAGCAGCCCCTTTCGATGCCAACGCTGTCAGGACCCGATTCCAAGTCACATCGACCTAGCTGGTAACACCTCATATCACTTTGCGGCCTCACGCACGGTATTCCCACAGGTGTCGCCTTACCATGGCCCGGGACCGTTTAGCCTTTTGGCTCACGTATATGATAGTGTCGCTAGCATCCACATGACAAAGAACCCGGCCGACATGGCTAGTCGTGAACCCAAAGCGGCACTAACCTATGGGGACAGGCATACATGAATCACCTCGAGCATGTCGGTCATCAACGTATGAACTCGGGCTGTAGCACTGGCTAACAGGACTCCGGTATCCCGGCTGTAGCAGCTAGGCAGACTCGAGTATCACCGCGTGACATTTCCCGAAGGGACAGACATAGGAACGAAATGAATCACATGCCGCCGATCAAGTGTCCAAGCGGTAGTCTTTGGGCTAGCAGGACTCGGTGAACCGGCTGTAGCGGACTACTATCGCTCGGAAGCACGAGACTACATTTCCCCATATGAGAGGCTGCCAAGGATAAACAACTAGTTTGTCGGATCCCACTCATACCAAGCATTTCAATCATACACGCATAATATGCCCGCTATGAGTAAATACAACAAGGCATCACAACAAAACTCTACAACTCAAGTACTTTATTTAAGAGGCTCCGAGGAGCCATACATAACATAGTCATACAGGTGGGGTCACATGACCCAACACTCAAGTCATACAATCATACAAGCACATGCGAAGCAAACTAGTCTGATACAGACTCTAGAAAGAAGAAAGCTTGTTGGAGCCTTTCTATCTACAAGGGCCCTTCACAAGTCTTAGATCGCCACCTGGGTGGCTAGTTCACTCGTCGAAGTCAATATCTACATAGAATCCGTCGGAGGGGGTAGTATAGTCCTCTGAAAAACATTGATTAGGCAAACATGAGTACAAAAGTACTCAGCAAGTCTTACCACAGAATCCTATCATACATGCACATTCTCAAGGAAGGAAGTGGAGTTATTTGCAGCAAGCCAGCTTTGACTCTTGGCTAAGCTATCCTACGTGACACCACTTTGTAAAGCATTTGTCGTACACGAGTCCACTAATCACCATCACAATACTCCACCGTGGATCCTCTCTCGTCATCCCCGAGAGGGCCATCCACGATACTCACACTTATCTTGAGGCTTTTATTAGTATCCATTTACTTGTCTATGAACTGATATAGGTAACCCGAAGTCCTTCTCCGTGGACACGGCTATTCAATAGATCATACTTAACCTGCAGGGTGTACTTCTTCACACGCTCTCACCACTTATAAATCGTTTACGACATGTACTCGGCAACCTTCAGCGGAAGCCCAGCGTGGGTGTCGGCCACAGCCTACCTAAACACTCAAGTCCCTAGTCCAGGTTTATCGCCTATTCGGTTCCATCCGCAGGAGTCCGCCGAGGTTTCCCATACAGCCCGAGCGATGTGTGCAGGGTTCCGAGATACCAAGCGGGCACTTTCGGTACAGGCCACGTGCCTACCGCAACACAACCCACCCCTAAGGTCAGCGTTGCGTGCGGCCCCGACATGCTACAAACACGAAACTACTTGCAACTCCGGACTATGAGCAGGGGTGGTTAAGAAGCCGAGAGGGTCAATTAAGGATCCCAATGTGTGGTAGTAACTGTTTCATGGATCACAAACACAGATCTCAGTTCTTAAGTTCGCTTCAATGAAACAACCCACCATGTACTCCTACATGGCCTCTCATCGATACCTTTACCAAATCGTGTTCAACACTTTCACTCTCGAACCAACACAACCTTTCACTCCAGTTCACCATCCCGATGAGCCGGACTGACACAACTCTAAGCATAGCAAGCATAGCATGGTAGGAATCACAAACATGGCTCAATCAACTCCTACACATACTAGTGGGTTTCATCTAATTCTTGTGGCAATGACAGTCATGCAGAGGAAGTGGGTTCAACTACCGCAGCACACAACAGTTTGAATCGCGTTGTCTTAATGCAGTAAAAGAGAGCAGAAGCGAGAACATGGGTTTGTATCGAAATGATCAATGGGTTGCTTGCCTGATGGAACTGGGGTAGGGAACGCCCTTGAGATGGGTAGTCGAGGTTATCTTGAGGCGAACCTATCATGAAAGCACACAAAGTAAACACACATGACAATATGCAACAATATGATGCATGCTATGACATGGCAATATGGATGTGTGTTGATCTAATGCAAGTTGAAAGAATAGGATGAACTCATTTGAATCAAGGATTCAAATGATAGCTCATTGAGTTAGTCCTAATGGTGCAATTTCTTATTCTGGTTATTCAGCATAGTTAACTTGTTTTAACATGCATGAAACCTGTACCAATGGATAGAGTGTATTTTTCTGATAATTTTCATATATAACTCTTTGCATTTGGAGTTATAGAATAAAAGTTATAAGCATTTGAAATTTGAATTATATTCGGAATTTACTATATCAAAATAAATCCAGAAATTCATTTATTGCGCGTCGGCATGAGGTCAGCGTGACGTCGGGGTCAGCGGGTCGTCCAGGTCAAACTGACCATGGGACCCGCATGTCGAGGTAATCAACTTAACTAAAGTTTAATTAAAATAACCTATTTAGTTAGCGAGGCTGGGCCCGGTTGTCGATGACTGTCGAGTCAGCGTGGGCCCACAGTGGTCAATGCCCACGTCGGCCGCACCGGCGACTAGCCGCCGGCGAGCCCGACACGGCGGAGGGAGTGTGTTTGGTGATTCCGGCGACCAAACGAGTCGCGGAAGATAGCTACGGGTAGCTAGGAGCAACCCGCATCTATTGGTGAGGTTAGTTGGGGTCGGGGTGGCCGGAGTTGGCGCCGGCGACGAGTTAGGCGGCCGCCGGGGTTCGGCCAGCGACGGGTTTGGGGTTAGAGGGCTCGGCGAGGTGCGGGAAGTGCATGGGCAGACCCGTTGGGGTGTGGTGAATGCAACGGGCACCCTGGGGTGGCCGGAGAGTGGCCGGAGCCTCGTCGGCGACGAGCTCCGCGGCGGTGCGTTCGGGTGATCGTGGTTGGGTCGTTGTGGTGCACGAGAAAGAGAGCGGAGAGGACGGGGAGGTAGCCAGGCTCACAGCGATCTCGTGAAACCCGAACGGCGTGGTCGGGGTGCTCGATGCGGCGGCGGCGGCGAGGGGATCTCCGGCTTGAGCTCGGTCGAGGTCGGTGTAGTGGCCGGGGCACTTAGGCGGCGGGACTCAGCTAGCTAGGGGTAGTGGAGTGTGGCGGAGCTCTGGACATGGTGGGGAGGAGCATGGGCGGCGGGAGCACGACGGCGGTGGCGGCGTCGGCGATGGCGTCGGCCAAGTTGGGGGAGAGCGAGAGAGAGGCAGGGGCGAATGGCGTGTCCAGGGGTCGGGCGGCGACGTGGAGGCGATTCGAGCAGCGAGACGGCGAGGAGGTGAACAGGGCGGCGGCCAGCGTGGCGCGCCAAGCTTCCGCCAGCGGGCACCAGGCTGCTGCTGGCGAGCCAAGCAGCTCATTGGCTGGCTTTCTTTGGCTGGGCAGCAGTGGGCGAACACAGCTGACAGTAAGGTTTTTTCTATTTTTAGTTTTTCTAATTTTCCTGCAACTTTGTGGGGTTTTAAAAATACCAAAACTGTTTTAAAATTCACCAAAATGCTCCTGGTCACTTGTTGGAATATTCCCAACATGAAACATTTTGGTTTGACAATTTTTGAACATTTAAAATATTTTATATAATTAAAAATGCTCAAGTTCAAAACTTGTGGATTAATCCTAGGAACCTTGGATGACCTAGAAAATGATACACCTCCTTTGACATGGGTTCTGAACCCAAACAAAGAGGATGAGCATTTTGAAGGGCATTTCGGATTCATTGAAATAATTTTTAGTAAACCCTAGTTGAATTAAGGGGGGGGGATGTTCTAGGGTTTCCTGCCTTCCCCATTTCAAATTCAAATGAAATTTAAACATGATGCACACCCTAATGCATGGTCTAACTGGGATGTGACATGATTACTCTGGTTGAATCTGATCCTTTCCATGGTTATGAAACTAAAACTGTTGTGGCACATGCTACCTCTTGAGCACTGCATTGGTTTTCCCTTGAAGAGGAAAGGGTGATGCAGTAAAGTAGCGTAAGTATTTCCCTCAGTTTTTGAGAACCAAGGTATCAATCTAGTAGGAGGCCACGCTCGAGTCCCACGCACCTACACAAACAAATAAGAACCTCGCAACCAACGCGATAAAGGGGTTGTCAATCCCTTCACGGTCACTTATGAGAGTGAGATCTGATAGATATGATAAGATAATATTTTTGGTATTTTATGATAAATAGAAATAAAGATGCAAAGTAAAAATAAATGGCAATAAAAATAGCTAAGTGTTGGAAGATTAATATGATGGAGAATAGACCCGGAAGCCATAGGTTTCACTAGTGGCTTCTCTCAAGAGCATAAGTATTACGGTGGGTGAAAAAATTACTGTCGAGCAATTGATAGAATTGAGCATAGTTATGAGAATATCTAGGTATGATCATGTATATAGGCATCACGTCCGTGACAAGTAGACCAAAACGATTCTGCATCTACTACTATTACTCCACACATCGACCGCTATCCAGCATGCATCTAGAGTATTAAGTTCAAAAGAACAGAGTAATGCTTTAAGCAAGAAGACATGATGTAGAGGGATAAAATCATGCAATATGATATAAACCACATCTTTTTATCCTCGATGGCAACAATACAATCGTGCCTTGCTGCCCTAACATCCTTTGGAAAGGACACATAAGATTGAACCCAAAGCTAAGCACTTCTCCGATTGCAAGAAAGATCAATCTAGTAGGCCAAACCAAACTGATAATTCGAAGAGACTTGCAAAGATAACCAATCATACATAAAAGAATTCAGAGGAGATTCAAATATTGTTCATAGATAAACTTGGTCATAAACCCACAATTCATCGGTCTCGACAAACACACCGCAAAATAAGAATTACATCAAATAGATCTCTAAGAGAATCAAGGAGAACTTTGTATTGAGATCCAAAGAGAGAGAATAAGCCATCTAGCTAATAACTATGGACCCGAAGGTCTGAGGTAAAGTACTCACACATCATCGGAGAGGCTATGGTGTTGATGTAGAAGCCATCCGTGATCAATGCCCCCTCCGGCGGGACGCCGGAAAAGGCCCCAAGATGGAATCTCACGGGTACAGAAGGTTGCGGCGGTGGAATTAGGGTTTTGGCTCCGTATATGATGTTTCCAGGGTGTATGGGTATATATAGGAGGAAGAAGTACGTCAGTGAAGAAACATGGGCCCCACGAGGGTGGAGGGTGCGCCCAGGGGGGTAGGCGCGCCCCCCAACCTCGTGGCTTCCTCGTCTGTTGCCTGACGTCCACTCCAAGTCCTCTGGATCACGTTTGTTCCAAGAATCACGTTCCTGAAGGTTTCATTCCGTTTGGACTCCGTTTGATATTCCTTTTCTGCGAAACACTGAAATAGAAAAAAAAACAATTTGGGTTGGGCCTCCGGTTAATAGGTTAGTCCCAAAAATAATGTAAAAGTGTATAATAAAGAGCATTAATCATCCAAAACAGAATATAATATAGCATGGAACAATAAAAAATTATAGATACGTTGGAGACGTATCAAGCATCCCCAAGCTTAATTCCTGCTCGTCCTCGAGTAGGTTAATGATAAAAATAGAATTTTTGATGTGGAATGCTACTTAGCATAATTTTCAATGTAACCCTCTTAATTGTGGTATGAATATTCAGATCCGAAAGATTCAAGATAAAAGTTTAATATTGACATAAAAGTAATAATACTTCAAGCATACTAACTAAGCAATTATGTCTTCTCAAAATAACATGGCCAAAGAAAGTTCATCCCTACAAAATCATATAGTTTGGTCATGCTCCATTTTTGTCACACAAGAATGCTCTCATCATGCACAACCCCGATGACAAGACAAGCAATTGTTTCATACTTTAGTAATCTCAAACTTTTTTTCAACTTTCACGCAATACATGAGCGTGAGCCATGGATATAGCACTATGGGTGGAATAGAATATAATAATGGGGGTTATGTGGAGAAGACAAAAAAGGAGAAAGTCTCACATCAACGCGGCTAATAAATGGGCTATGGAGATGCCCATCAATTGATGTTAATGTGAGGAGTAGGGATTGCCATGCAACAGATGCACTAGAGCTATAAATGTATGAAAGCTCAACAAAAGAAACTAAGTGGGCGTGCATCCAACTTGCTTGCTCACGAAGACCTAGGGCATTTGAGGAAGCCCATTTTTGGAATAAACAAGCCAAGTTCTATAACGAGAAATTCCCACTAGTATATGAAAGTGACAAAACAAGAGACTATCTATCATAAGGATCATGGTGCTACTTTGAAGCACAAGTATGGAAAAAGATAGTAGCATTGCCCCTTTTATTTTCTTTTTTTGGGCCTTTCTTTTTTTCTTTTGGCCTTTCTCTTTTTTTCTTTTTTTCTTTTTTTGGGACAATGCTCTATGAATGATGATCATCACACTTCTATTTATTTACAACTCAATGATTACAACTCGATACTAGAACAAAGTATGACTCTACATGGATGCCTCCGGCGGTGTACCGGGATGGGTAATGAATCAAGAGTGACATGTATGATAATATGCATGGTGGCTTTGCCACAAATACGATGTCAACTACATGATCATGCAAGGCAATATGACAATGATGAACGTGTCATGATAAACGGAACGGTGGAAAGTTGCATGGCAATATATCTCGGAATGGCTATGGAAATACCATAATAGGTAGGTATGGTGGCTGTTTTGAGGAAGATATAAGGAGGTTTATGTGTGATAGAGCGTATCGTATCACGGGGTTTAGATGTACGGGCGAAGTTTGCACCAACTCTCAAGGTGAGAAAGGGCAATGCACGATACCAAAGAGGCTAGCAATGATGGAAGGGTAAGAGTGCGTATAATCCATGGACTCAACATTAGTCATAAAGAACTCACATACTTATTACAAAAGTCTACAAGTCATCAAAAACCAAGCACTACACGTGTCGGTGTACTAGAGTAGGGGTACCCTAGTATCCCGAACTCGTGCACGGGCGATTATAGCACCCAGCAAGCAGGGACTGGCCTGATGACCGCTAAGATCCTCGGCGGCTCCTTTGGAGCCATTCAAGAACAAAGTAATCAAGGCCCGGCAAGAGGAGCTTGCGGGAAGAATACTCAGTATGCCAAGAAACAAGGCCCGGCAAGAGGAGCTTGCTGGGAAGGCTTGGTGAGCGATAAGCTCCGAGCGCGACAAGAACCTTGCCGCTGCAAGGTACTCGCCATGACAAGTGACCTCTCTTCATCTCCGCTCCAGCTCACCCGCCAGCGTGTCACCACGGGGCTCTCCCAAGCATCGCGTGTCGGCGGGCTGTGCAGCCAATGAGGAGCATCGATAAGCGGCGTGACAAGCCACCATCGTGGCAAGCGGAGGCGCGCTTGACGGTCTCTGTTACCTTTGTTCAAGCGACCGAGGCGGGCATTGATGACTCTTGTCCCTTGCCGTCGAGTTAGGTATAGATTACTGTACCTTTGTAAAGCGGTGTACCAACCTATGTTTTACTATCTTACCCTTCCCTACTTGCCACATGTGGTGACCCCTTGTGCCTATAAAAGGAGGCCCAAGTGCAACGTAGAAAGGGTTCGGTTTAGCTCCAGCTTAGTTCATCCAACTCACACACACACTCGAGCTAGGTTTTGTAGCTCTCATTGCTCCCTAGCAAGAACACAAGATAATCCACAAAGCAGCAGTAGGAGTATTATATCTCCGGAGAGCTCCGAAGTTGGGTAAATCTGCTCGTGTGCATCGTCTCGATCTGCTCTTTGTGCAATCTCCGCCCCCCTCCGAACCACAAGGGACCCAGGTCCCATAGGTGTTAAATGGGCCACGATCAACTTCCCGACATCTTTGGCGCGCCCGGTAGGGCGTCGAGGCTGTGTGAACCCGATCCGGCGGTCACGACGAGCAACCGTCAACATGGCGCCAAGAAGAAGTCTTGGCAGCAGCAGAGCCGTCGCGTCGAACCCACCACCACCGGGCTGTCGGTGGTGGGGAAGCGCTAGCGGAGGAACCGCGCCGTCGAGAGAGCCCTAACGCCGCCCGGTCAAGGACAAGGCAGCGCGGACATCAGCGTCCGAGTCCGCAC
This sequence comes from Aegilops longissima, assembly GCA_021605205.1. Taxonomy (NCBI): domain Eukaryota; kingdom Viridiplantae; phylum Streptophyta; class Magnoliopsida; order Poales; family Poaceae; genus Aegilops; species Aegilops longissima. The sequence goes on along the minus strand of CM038679.1, from coordinate 111,025,377 downwards.
CGCGTCCTTCTCGGAGGCGCGGGACCGGCAGCGTCATGATGCTCGTGGCACCATCGCTCGTTGGATCAAGGCCAAGCTGGAGGATCGAGGCCCTCGAGACCAGTATGCACCTCGGCATGCGATGCGAGTGGAGTGCGATCGCTTAGGCGGGATGCTGCTCCTCTAACTTGGTTAGGAGTCGAGCACATCCGTTCCTCGCTTCATCGCCATTGCCACCCACCACACCAGCGAAGCCTTGGCAAGAGCACAGCTACTTCTAGACTACCCTCAACGGCCGACAAAGGTCGGCGAATGGAGGGCCACAATTCAGAGTCTCATCGGCTACGCCAACAGCGGCGTCCCGCGGCAACCGAAAGTGCCTCGCGCCGCGGCAAAGCGACAAAGCGCGAGCTGATGGCAACGAGACTTGCGGGGTGCAGCCACCGCACTCTCCTCCCGAAGGCCAAGATCGCCGACTCGCGGATCCACCTCGGCAGCGACTCCACAGCGTCGTCAGATCCATGAGCTCGTCGCGACCAGCGCCAAGTTCTTGAGCGGCAAGAAGAAGACGCTCGAACCCGTATCGGCGCCCGAAGAGAAGCGCGCGTCAATCGACCAGCGCGCGGGCCCATTGTTGATATGCATGCGCCCGAAGAACCAGCGACTTACCGTCTGCTGTGGGTTGCCCTGCGTTCACTCGTGAGCTGCGGCAGGTCGGTGGCCCGACAAGAAAAACTTCAAACCTGATGTGCGGAGAAGTATGATGGCAGGACACACCCATCGAGTTCCTCGGCATCTACACCATCGCGGTGCAGGCTACGGGGGCGAGGCGACAAGATCCTCGCCAACTACTTTCCCCGGTGCTCAAGCCAAGCGTCGAGATCTTGGCTCATGCACTTGCGGATGGCTCTATTTCTTCTTAGGCAGATTTGTGCCACCAGTTTGTTGGCGCCTTCACGGTGACCACAAGCCTCATGGCGGAGAGTGACCTCCACCTGCTTGCCCGGAAGGAGGAGAGTCCTGCGCAAGTTCATCCAGAGATTCGATCAGTGCACTACAACATCGAGGCGTCCACCCTGCGGGTGATCGATTGCATTTCATCGTAATGTATGAAACCGCGGGATGAGGAGGAGATGGCGATGTGCAAAGTGAAAGACGTCAGTGAGCTCTATACCTCGGCCGACAAGTGTGCCTACTGAAGAAGGAAGAAGACTCCTGGAGAGAATGTGGGAGCAGAGTCGGCGGTGAGGAGATCGCCCGACAAGGAAGAGCGGAGGCGAAACAACGAAAGAAGAAAACCAAGAAGTACTAGTTGTCGAGCAGTCCGGCAGCGGAGGTGGCGCCGGCAAGGCTAAGGCTAGCGGCTCCGGCAAGGAGGTTGCCACGGCGCCGACCGCCAAGCTGTGGCGGCCGCCGACAAGCTGACAGCTCAACAAGCAATCTTGTAAGATCCACCGCACCAAGGGCCACGATCTCGAGCTGCAAGAAAGTCGAGCAACTTGTTGAGCTACGAAAGCTGAATATGGCGGCGAGACAAGGAGAAGGCCCAGGAAGGTGCAGGTGCAGCAAGTAAGAAGAGACCTGGCGGGGAGGGCGCGGCAAGGCCAAGCAGCGGCAGGTGGCGGACCTCCCAGCGCGCGACAAGGAAGAAGACGAAGATGAAGGCGACGGCGGGAGTTCGGAAGGCAGCGGAGGTCCTTTGCGTTGGCGGTGGTGCGTCTCTGCATACCTCGCACCGCCAACTCAAACAATGGATGCGTGAGGTCAATGCAGCAGAACCATCCATAGAGTCCGCAAACCTCGAAGTGGTCGGCCGCCCATCATCTTTGACATTGAGGATCACCCTGATCGCATCACTGCGGTCGGGTGCTTGCCGATGTTGGTCTCACCAACCATCCGCAACCTCAAGGTAACAAAGATGCTGGTTGACGACGGGGCCGGCCTGAATTTGATCTCCTCTGCAGTGCTCCAAAAGCTTCAAATCCCTGACAGCGAGCTCGAAGAAACTGGTACTTTCCAAGGAATCAACCCAGAAGGAGCAAGCCCAAAGGGAAGATCACGTTGCGGTAACATTTGGCAGCGAGCTCAACTTCGAATCGAGAGGTCACGTTCGACGTTGCCGATTTCCCATTGCCCTACAATGGCATACTTGGCCGTCCAGCACTCGCCAAGTTCATGGCCGCCTCTCATTATGCTTACAACCTACTCAAGATGCCCGGCCCGATAAGCGTCATTTCTGTCCACGGCGACAAGAAGGATGCGCTTATCTGCGCCGACAAGATTTACCGGGATGCGGCAGCCACAACAGATAGCAAACCACTTGCCGATAAACCTCCCGGGGGGAAGGAGAAGACCACCAAGTCCGGCAAGAGCTCTGTTGCCCACTCCGGCAAGCGCACCTCTTCGGAGTGCTGCGCTACCGTCGAGGACGCACCATCGAGCTCCACCGGCAAGTGCAAGAAGATGATGGCAACTCCGCCGAAGACCAAGAAGGTGCCCGCCAAGGAGGACGGCACTGGTGGTACCTTCACCATCAGTGCCACGCTTGATCCTAAATAGGAAGGCGAGCTCGTTGCTTTCCTGCGGGCGAATGTCGATGTGTTCGCATGGCAACCATCGACATCCCGGTGTTCCCGGAAAGTAATTGAGCACCACCTAGCTATACGTCCTCATCGCGGCCCGTCAAGCAAAAAGTTAGGAAGCAGGCGGTGGGCGCCAAGAGTTCATAGCGAAGAAATCAAGAAGTTGGAAGCAGCGGGGCTTGTCGGAGGAGTCCTCCATCCCGTGGTTGGCCAATCCGGTAGTTATGCATAAGGCTAATGGGAAATGGAGACTTTGTATTGACTTCACCGATGTTAATAAAGCTTGTCCCAAAGACCCATTTCCCTTGCCGCGTATCGACCAGATTGTTGACTCCACGGCTGGATGTGATCTGCGTTCGTTTCTTAATGCATATTCAGGATACCATCAGATCTTCATGGCGAAGAAGATGAAGAAAACCGCATTCATTACACCATGTGGCACGTCTTTGCTTTATACGGATGCCTTTCGGTTTGAAGAATGCGGTTCAACCTTTGCAAGGGTAGTCCATGATGCCTTTGAGCCACGAGATACACGAAATGTAGAAGCATACATGGATGACATAGTGGTCAAGAGCAAGGACAAAGCAACTCTGGTTCAGGATTTGGATGAAACATTTGCAAATCTGCAAAGATCAACCTCAAGCTCAACCCCGAGAAATATGTGTTTGGAGTCCCTTAAGCAAGCTTCTCGGGTTCTTTGTGTCTCGGCGAAATTGAAGCCAACCACGACAAGATCAAGGCCATTGAGCAGATTGAAGCACCAAAGCGCGTCAAGGGCGTCGAAGGCTTGCGGTTGCGTGGCTGCTCTCGGCGAGGTTCATCTCTAAGTCTGCTGGCGTGCCTGCCGTTTTCAAGATTTTGAAAAAGGCGGGTCAATGAAATGGACTCCGAAGCGGAGGCTGCGCTGCAGGACTTGAAGAGATACCTGTCCTCCACTCCAATACTTGTCGCACCTAGGCCACAAGAGAAGTTGCTGCTGTATATAGCGGCAACCAATCAAGTGGTTAGTGCTGCGTTAGTAGCAGAGAGGGAGGCAGATGATGAGCCGGCAACCGAGGCAGACGCATCCAGCGACAAGCAAGGGGCTTCGCCGTCAAGCTCTGGTCCCGACAAGGACAGATCAGCGCAGGGTTGCGACAAGACACAGAAGAAGATGGTGCAGCGCCCAGTTTACTTTGTCAGTTCCCTTCTGCAAGGGGCTAGGTCAAGGTACTCTGGCGTGCAAAAGTTGCTTTTCGGCCTCCTCATGGCCTCGAGAAAGCTGCGCCATTACTTCCAAGCACATGAGATAACAGTTGTCACTCGCTTTCCGTTGAAAAGGATATTACAAAATCCAAAAGCAACAGGAAGAATTGTCGAGTGGGCACTGGAACTGTCAAGCTTTGGCCTCAAGTTTGAAAGCACTTCAACTATTCAGCAGAGCATTGGCAGAATTCATAGTTGAATGGGCGCCAATGCAAGATGAAAAAATTCGAGACGAGCATCCCGTCAAAGAGGCAAATAAAGAGTGGCTGATGTACTTTGATGGTGCTTTCTCGCTGCAAAGCGCCCGGTGCGGCGTCTTGCTTATCGCACCCACGGAGAGCACCTCAAGTACATAGTCCGATGCACTTTCCCAAGGAACAAGCAACAAACAATCTGCAGAGTATGAAGGTTTGCTTGCGGTCTCGAGATTGCGGTAGACCTTGGGATCAAGAAGCTCATTGTCGGGGGGACTCGCAACTTGTCGTCCGCCAAGTAAATAAAGATTATCGAGTCCGTTGATGGAAGCCTCGTCGATGGAGTGAGAAAGCTAGAAGAACACTTTGAAGGCACGCAAATGGAACACGTTCCAAGAGCTCGAGAATGATATAGCTGATGGCCTCTCCAAATGTGCCGCACTTAAGTTACACATGGAACCAGGAATTTTTGTGCTCAAGTGACTCAATAACCGTGACACCATTAACAGGACAAAGCAAGAAGAGAAAATTGATTTCGGCGACTACTTTCCGTGAGAGCTCCACGGAGCCGCCGCCAAGAAGGTCCCTAAAATCAATACAAATATCAGCGAGAAGCGATCTGCTCCGACAAACCCGTGGTTTGTCTCGTTGAAGCAGACGCTCCCGACAAGCTTTGCTCCGACAAGCTTGCGGGGATCATCAACTCAAGCAGAACCGCGGGTTCTTGCCGTGAAGCTAATGTTCCCACAGATGGTAGATGAGCCTTTGGTCCTTTTTGTCGAGCCACGAGCTCCGGCATGGGCGCAACAAATCGTCCATTTCCTTGAGACAGGAGAACTTCCGAAGAGCAAGAAGAAGCGGAAAAAGTAGCCCGGCAATCAAGTATGTATCGGTTTGTTGACAACATCCTGCGTAAGAAGACTCAAAGGTGTGAAATTGAAGTGTATTTGCGGGAAGATGGATGAAGCTGTTGGCGAGATACATGGAGGCATATGTGGTCACCACATTGGCGCAAGAGCACTTGCCGCAAAGCTTTCCGGCAAGGTTTCTTCGGCGAAGCCCTCCGGATGCAACTGCACAAGTAACCAAGTGTGAAGCGTGCGGTTCCATTCCAAGCAGATACACCAACCAGCTCAAGCTCTCTAGACAATCCCTTTATCCTGGCCCTTTTTCGATGCAGGGGCTCGACATCCTCGGCCCCTTCCCCGAAGTGTCGGGGCTTTGAGTACTTATGCGTTGCAATCGACAAGTTCACAAAGTGGTCGGAAGTGGAACCAGTGAGGAAGGTGACAACCGATCGTGATCAAGTTCTTCAAGTCAATTGTTTGCCGTTTTGGGATTCCTAACCGGATCATCACCGACAAGGGCACACAGTTCACGAGCCGCACCTTCATGCAGCACGCCCAAGATCTTGGTGCCAAGATCTGCTTTGCTTCTGTTGCTCATCCGAGAAGCAGCGGTCAAGCGAGAGCAAACGCTGAAGTGCTGCGGGGACTCAAGACCGAACATTCGACGGGCTGCACAAGTGCGGAAGAAATTGGATCGAGGAGCTGCCGGTGGTTCTTTGGTCGATCGGGGCGACGCCGTCGAGCCACCGGCGGACACCTTCGCTCTAGTCTATGGAGCGAGGCGGTTCTCCCCACGTAACTTCGTATCTGGGTCACCACGAGTGCTCTCTTATGATGAGCTTGAGCAAGAGCAGCGCGACAAGATGACGCGATGCTCCTCGAGGAAGATCGTCTTGAGCTGCTTTGTCTGAGCTGCTCGTTATCGACAAGCTTTGCATCGCTACCATAGCCGCAAAGTTAATGCGGAAGCTTGAGGAAGCGACCTTGTTCTTGGCGCGCGTTCAGTCCGCCAAAATTCCAACAAGTTGGCCTTGAAGTGGGAAGGCCCTTATCGGGTGAAACGAGTCACTAGGCCCGGCGCTATCCGCCTTGAGACCGAAGATGGCGTTGCGGTGAGCAATTCCTGGAATATAGAGCATCTTCGCAAGTTTTACCCATAAAGGCGCGGTTGCGGGACCGTTCCGCAACCACTCTTTTGTACAAGTCTTGTCATTGTTGCATGTAATCCTTTGTGCAAAGCCGGGCGCGAGATCCGTGCATCGATAAAAGCCTATGTGTTGCGCACAACTTGTCAATACATGCTCTCATAATTTTATATGCATGTGTTTACTAACATTTTGTGCAGCATCCACACCGATGGCGATAACGAGCCACTAGGCTCCATAACTTTATTTCTCTTCTTTCTTCTCAAACAAGAAGAAGGTTCATCCACCCACAAGTTAACCGGGGAGGAGAAGATAATAGTGTGGGCGCTTGCCGGAAATGGGCAACAGAGAAGCTAAGTTGCTAAGTTTAAGCGACCAGTTTTAAATTTTTAAGTTATCTTCCTCGAGCGATAGTACTTTGTATGGAAAACACAGCGCGGCGGAGGAACCGACTCGTGACTAGCTTGCGCCCTTACTTTGTTTCGAGTCCGCTCAACAACTTAAGTGTGCTGCAACTAGTTGCGACAAGGTTGCTTGTCGGGCGGCATCACCAACAGAAATGCTGAAGTTCCGCACTCAGCGCTTCGCATGACAAAGGTGTTCATGCCGACAAGTTTCCCTGGCGTGGGGTATAAACATACAAAGGAAGAAATCGAGTAAAAAATAACATTACATTCGATTGCCTAAGATAGTGTATATTACATAATAACATGTCGCGGATCTAATAGACTTTTTACCTAAACATGATCTACAGCGACAAGAGAAAGATAGACTTGGCGGCCTAGTCCACGCGGTGCGCCTCGAGCCTCTTGACCCGCTCACCTGTCCCACGATGGGTGCGACAAGGGCCTTGGCGCTTCAACATCGGCGGATGGAGGCAGGGACTTGAGGGCTTTGGTGAAGTCGGCCTGGGTTGCGGAAGGCCGCCTTCATCAACACGTTCTGGAGAGCCTCGGCGTAGACTTGACGCGATTCCTCCGCCAGTTGCTTTGGAATCTCTTCCCGGAGCCGCTGGATACCCGCCAACATGCCTTTGAAGAATAGGCTGAGCTTGGCGCTGGGTTGGAGGTTCTCGTCGGTGGAGTATCAAGATCTGTCATCCCCAACTCCATCAGCTCATTATGGATGCGGCGGCGGTGTCCACAAGACCTTCATCCGATGCATTATGCTGTCTCGAAGATTATTACGGCGGTCACAAGATTCGGCAAAGAACTCCTCGGTGGCCTTGATCTTTTCCAGCAGGCCCGTTTCCGATCCTTGGCGCCGTTCAACGTCTCCGTCGGGGGTGGTCAGCTTCAGCTCGAGATCCGCCTTGGCGTCCTTGGCGGCATCGATCTCCTTGATCTTTTCAGCAAAACGACCACCAGCTCGCCGAGGTGTAATCGTCCTTCTCACGCTCGCGCTTCAACCCGGCGACCTCCTCGGCACTCTTCGGAGGTGGACTCCAGCTGAGCCACCCTCGTCTCCAATTCCCTCTTGGCGGCCTCGGCAGCCGCGGCGACATCTTTGCCTCTGAAGTGGCCCGCCAATCGTTTGCTTTCAGCGAGATCTTCCTCATAGCTGTCGAGGTTGATCTTCCGCTGTGCCAGCTCACCTTCTCGCGCGGAGAGCTTCTCGCCGGCAAGCCTCTGCTGCTCCTCGACCTCGCCCTTCTCCAAGATGAAGGTCGTGCGCTCCTCAGCAAGCTGCTCCCGCGCCTCTGCAATGTCCCGGAGAGTTTCTTTGTTGGCGCGCCGGAGCTCTTCCGCGCGTTTCTCCAAGTCAGCTCCCGTCCTCGCGACAAGCGCCTCCCTGGACTCTAGTTTGGCTTGTCGGGCGCGGTAGAGCGACAGCAACTTCCTTAGCAGCTGCTCCTCCTCAGGCTCACCGCTGCTGCTGCTTGGGGCATCAACCAGCGACAGCCCGGCGGAGGCAAGCAGTTCCGCATCGAAGGTCTCCCCTTGGCGGGTGCCACAGAGCTTGATGCCCATGGGAGCTTAATAAAGACACCCTCGCCGGCCTTGGTGGCGCGGACTGGGGCTCTTGAGTGCAGTGCGGCATCGGTAGCAGGAGGATCGGCGGTCGGTGCAGCGCTGGCGCTCCTGCGGCCTCGGGGCCGTCGGTCGATCGCCATTCCTCCCAGCCCTGCGCCCGGCCTTCTGGCGGCCTCCTCGCCGGCAGGCACGTCAACGCCAGCCTCCTCCTCCATGTTGGCAGCGTCGACATTTTTGCCGCGAGCATCCTCCTTGCCGGCAGCTTCAGTCTCCATCGGATCCCCGGCAGATGGATCTGATGGTCAGAAGAAGAAAGCACAAGTCAGCGAATGTTGAAAGAAGAAGAAGAAAAAAGAACCCAAGGGAAATTCTCAAACAAGAAGATTACTGCAGGAGGGTCATTGCGCTGGTCTCCACCCGGAGGGTTGTCGGCGATGCCTCTTGTCGGAGAAGATCCCCTTGTCGGAGAGGCCTCCCTTGCCGGAGAGCGCTCCCTTGGCGGAGAATTCTCCCTTGGTGGCGTAGTTGAAACGAGCAGAGTTTCGGGGGTGACCTCCGGAGCTTCATGATGAGGCTGGACCTCGGGAGAAGCCTCCGGTGCTTCCTGATGTGGCTGCTCTGCTCCTACAAGATTCAACAAACCAGATATTAGTGCCGGAGAAGCACCCAAGCGCACCCAACCACGAAAAGTAAACCAAACACTTACGCTGGGGGCTGTGCTGGGGGCTGCTCTGTTGAAGGGTTGCCGGATCCGGCAAGGGAGTCCCGGACGTGCCCCCTGTCGTCACAGGGGAGTCATCTGAGACTACGACCACCGGAGTCTTGGCCCTTTCGGCGCCCTCGAGCTAAGCGTCACGAAGGAGAAGGTTGAGTGAAATCAGTCGGATATAAGATAAAACAATAAATTGGAAGATTACAAGTAGCAACGACAAGATCTTACTCTTCTTCTTCTTCCTCGGGCTGAGGCGGAAAGATCAAACTCCGCTCGGCGCGACGGATTAGGGAGAAGATTCCCTCGGGCGCTTAGCGGGCGCGAGGCGCGACTCGAAGACCCAGCGCCCGTCGCCGTGGCGGAATGAGGCGCTCCAGCAACAGATGCTTGCCGCGGTAGAGCGCGTCGGCGGCGAGGCGGCTGTTGAACCGTATGCCCCGGCCACTTCTCCGATCTTCGAGGCGTCTCCTTGGCGGGGCAGCGGGCTCCTCCTGCGGCAAGCTACTTGACGGCGGAGGAGAGGCGCCCCCGGCAGGCTCGCTCGGCTCGTTGACGGGCTCGATCTGCTCCTCCTCGGCGATGAACTCTTCTCGGTCGGCAAGGCTTGCCGCCTCGGCCGTCTCCGCCTCCTCGACGGTAAACCCAAATACGCCGGCGGCAGCAGCCTCTGCAGCCTCCTCCAACCTCGTGGCGTCGCGCCATCTCGATCGGTGGTGTCGCGGGTGAGCCGCCTCGCTTTCGTCGGTGCGGATCGGCACTTCAACCAAGTTGTCGAAGAACTGTTGCACGGCGTCATCGGCGGGCTCCTGCCAAGTTGGAGCGATTCCATGGGAATCGCTGGCAACGGCATCATCGCGGATCTTTGTCAAGCGACGAGTTGTTGCACAAGGCACAACTCCCTCGGCAACATGCACCACCGGGGTTATCCGCTTGAGGCTTGAACAATTCCCACAGCATGCCGTCAAGCTCCAAAGTAGTAAAATTCAATTCAGACCAGGCGCAGCCTCATGATATCCGCCCGCGTTACGGAATTCCCAAGCAGGCCTCCCCTCTCCGCAAAGGCGCAATGCGGCGGCGAAGAAGTCCGCACCAACTGCTCCTACGGTAAGCCTTGCTTGCGGAGGCATAAAATCTAGTCGTGGCAATCTTCAACTTGTCATCCTCGGCGCCAAGTTGCTCCAATCGTTACCCTTGAACTATGGGGGTCTGGCGCAGGCGGTGAAAGGCTGTGGCTCCTCCTCTAAGATCCAACACCGGTCAGCTCTCCACTCCTCCCACTTGCTGCGCAACTCTCCGTCAAGATCGCATCCTTCTTGCCGATCCTAGAGGTCCATGCAATTCCTCCGACAAGCGGCTCTCCTCTCTCTGCGGGTGAGAAGTAGTGGCGGAAGAGTGTGACATTTGGATGGACCCGGCGAAGTTCTCGCAGAGGTGTGCAGCAGCCATGGTGAGGATGGCGTTGGGGGTGAAGTCAAGGCGGAGGCCATATGTGTTCATGACATCACGAAGAATTCAAAAAGGCGGGGCGAGCCCGATGGAAAAATCACGAAAAAGGGTGCCGATGGAGACCTTAGCGGATGTGGCGGCGGAGATGACCCACGTCGCTGGTGCGCCCGGTCTCCGTCGACCGAAGAGATAGTACAGCTCCGCAGCTCCTTCTGTTGAGCGGGGGATCGAAGAGGCCCGCTCCTTCCGCAGCGCCATGAGTCGCTGCGCCTCGGCGATTCACGCCTTTTCCCTTATCGGCCTTCGGAGCCATAGGGAGAGGTGGTGGAGGAGGACGACGGCGTTGGTGGCACCGGTGGCAATGGAGGGGGCGGAGCGTTGCTCTCTTTGGGCTCGAGGAGGAAGGGAAAGCGGCGGGGTTTTCGATGTGACAGCGAGGCAAGTGGGCGCCCTGCCTGTTCCCCTGCTTATAAAGGGGAAGGGCGGGCGTTCGATTTTCCCATTAAAAAAGCCCGATCTCCCCACGGCGCCACGTCCGGTGCGTGGCGTTAAGTGGGAGGCGTGGTGGGTCCAAAGCGAATAACGGCGTAATCAAGACCACGCGTGCCCGTGCAGACTGTTTTGGGCACCGCCCAACAGAGCTTGGTGTCGTGTGTGGCCCGAGCCGGGGCTCTCTGCCGGTGTACTAGAGTAGGGGTACCCTAGTATCCCGAACTTCGTGCACGGGCAGTTGTAGCACCAGCGGCGGGACCTGATGACCGCCAAGATCTCAGCGGCTCCTTTGGAGCCATTCAAAACAAAGTAATCAAGGCCCGACAAGAGGAGCTTGCGGGAAGGCCACTCAGTATGAAGAAACAAGGCCCGGCAAGAGGAGCTTGCGGGAAGGCTTGGTGGCGATAAGCTCCAGAAGCGACAAGAACCTTGCATGCGGCAAGGTACTCGCCATGACAAGTGACCTCTCTTCATCTCCGCTCCAGCTCACCCGCCAGCGTGTCACCGGGGCTCTCCCAAGCACAGCGTGTCGGCGGGCTGTGCAGCCAGCGAGAGCATCGATAAGCGGCGACAAGCCACCATCATGGCAAGCGGAGGCGCACTTGACGGTCTCTGTTACCTTGTTCAAGCAGTGAGGCGGGCATTGATGACTCTTGTCCCTTGCCGTCGAGTTAGGTATAGATTACTTGTACCTTTGTACAAGCGGTGTACCAACCTATGTTTTTACTATCTTACCCTTCCCTACTTGCCACATGTGGTGACCCCTTGTGCCTATAAAAGGAGGCCCAAGTGCAACGTAGAAAGGGTTCGGTTTAGCTCCAGCTTAGTTCATCCAACTCACACACACACTCGAGCTAGGTTTTGTAGCTCTCATTGCTCCCTAGCAAGAACACAAGATAATCCACAAAGCAGCAGTAGGAGTATTATCTCTCCGGAGAGCTCCGAAGCTGGGTAAATCTGCTCGTGTGCATCGTCTCGATCCGCTCTTTGTGCAATCTCCGCCCCCTCCGAACCACAAGGGACCCAGGTCCCATAGGTGTTCGTGGGCCACGATCAGCTTCCCCGACAACGCGCATGCTCCTAGGGGGATAGATTGGTAGGAAAAGACCATCGCTCGTCCCCGACCGCCACTCATAAGGAGGACAATCAAAGAACACCTCATGTTTCGAATTTGTTACACAACGTTTACCATACGTGCATGCTACGGGTCTTGAAAACTTCAACACTAGTATTTCTCAAATTCATAACTAATCAACTAGCACAACTTTAATATCACTACCTCCATATATCAAAACAATCATCAAGCATCAAACTTTTCTTAGTATTCAACACACTCATAAGAAAGTTTTTACTAATTTTGAATACCTAACATATTAGGACTAATTTCCCAATTTAAGGAAATTACCATGCTGTTTTGTAGGACTCTCAAAATAATATAAGTGAAGCATGAGAGAACAATAGTTTCTATAAAACAAATTCACCACCGTGCTCTAAAAGATATAAGTGAAGCATTAGAGCAAAACTATATAGCTCAAAAGATATAAGTGAAGCACATAGAGTATTCTAATAAATTCTGAATCATGTGTGTGTCTCTCAAAAGATGTGTATAGCAAATATGATTGTGGTAAACTAAAAAGCAAGGACTCAAATTATACAAGACGCTCCAAGCAAAACACATATCATGTGGTGAATAAAAATATAGCTCCAAGTAAAGTTACCGATGGACGAAGACGAAAGAGGGGATGCCTTCCGGGGCATCCCCAAGCTTTGGCTTTTTGGTGTCCTTAGATTATCTTGGGGCGCCGTTGGAATCCCCAAGCTTAGGCTCTTGCCACTCCTTGTTCCATAATCCATCAAATCTTTACCCAAAACTTGAAAACTTCACAACACAAAACTCAACAGAAAATCTCGTGAGCTCCGTTAGCGTAAGAAAACAAAACACCACTTCAAGGTACTGTATTGAACTCATTCTTTATTTGTATTGGTTTTAAACTTACTATATTCCAACTTTTCTATGGTTTATAATCTCTTTTACTAGCCATAGATTCATCAAAATAAGCAAACAACACACGAAAAACAGAATCTGTCAAAAACAGAACAGTCTGTAGTAATCTGTAACTAACGCAAACTTCTGGAACTCTAAAATTTCTGCCAAAATAGGAAGACCTAAATGATTTGTTTGTTGATCTTCATCAATTGTAATTATTATTTTATCACATTCTGGTAATTTTTAACAATTGTTTTCGTGAACAGGAAGTTTCTGGAATTTTCAGCAAGATCAAATAACTATCATCCAAGAAGATCCTATAGGTTTAACTTGGCACAAACACTAATTAAAACATAAAAACAAATCTAACCAGAGGCTAGATCAAAGATTTATTCCTAAACATAATAAAAAAGCAAAAAAACTAAAATAAAATTGGGTTGCCTCCCAACAAGCGCTATCGTTTAACGCCCCTAGCTAGGCATAAAAAACAACGATCGATTTAGGTGTTGCCATCTTTGGTAGGAAATTCTTCAATAAGGCACCTATAACCCCTAGGGGTTTATTTCTTTTTATTAATTATCAAACTCCTAGGCACAAGATCAAGAAAATCGTTCGTAGCAAACGGTTCCTTAATGATAGCAAAAAGATTCGGATGAACACTTATTGATTTTAAATCCGCAGTTTCCTTACTAGAGGATTCACCCTTATTTTTAGGAACATAAAAAACTTGGCAATTAGGATTTGGAGTATTTTTAACGGAAGAAAAAGTGGACCCCAAGTTGGTGATAATTCCCTCAAGTTTATCAATTCTAGTAGAATCTTGATCTATTCTTTCATTAACTATGGGTTCTTTGTCCTTCAAACTTTTCAGAGTAACTCCCACCTTAGATCCATATTGGGTAATTCGGTTGTGGATCTTTTTATCCAAACTCCCAATCAATTCTACAATAGCAACTTTATTTTCAATAATTTCAGTCCTTTGCATCACATGTTCCAAAGTTAACATAGTTCCATTAACCAAAAGAGGTGGTGAGCCAAACAAATCTATCATAGCATTATAAGAATAAAAAGTATGGCTACCCAAGAAATTCCCTCCGGTAATGGTATCAAGAATATATCTGTACCAAGGAGTAATGCCTACATAAAAATTGCGGAGAAGAACGGAAGTAGATTGCTTCCTGGTAGATCTATTTTGAGCATTGCAAATTCTATACCAAGCGTCTTTTAGATTTCTCCCTCCCTTTGCTTAAAATTAAGAACTTCATTCTCGGGAGACAACAGAGAAGATAAGGGACTAGTCATAATGACAAGGCGAGCAATAAAGAGGCGAAACGGAAAGGAGAGGGCGAATAAGACGGCAAGGGTGAAGTGGGGGAGAGGAAAACGAGAGGCAAATGGAAAATAATGTAATGCGAGGGATAAGAGTTTGTGATGGGTACTTGGTATCTCTTGACTTGTGCGTAGACTCCCCGGCAACGGCGCCAGAAATGGCTCGTTGTCGGGAGATCAAATCTTGACTTGACTTTGCGTAAGCCTCCCCGGCAACGGTGCCAGAAATCCTTCTTGCTACCTCTTGAGCATTGCGTTGGTTTTCCCTTGAAGAGGAAAGGGTGATGCAGTAAAGTAGCGTAAGTATTTCCCTCAGTTTTTGAGAACCAAGGTATCAATCCAGTAAGAGGCCACGCTCGAGTCCCACGCACCTACACAAACAAATAAGAACCTCGCAACCAACGCGATAAAGGGGTTGTCAATCCCTTCACGGTCACTTACGAGAGTGAGATCTGATAGAAATGATAAGATAATATTTTTGGTATTTTTATGATAAAGAGAAATAAAGATGCAAAGTAAAAATAAACGGCAATAAAAATAGCTAAGTGTTGGAAGACTAATATGATGGAGAATAGACCCGGGGGCCATAGGTTTCACTAGTGGCTTCTCTCAAGAGCATAAGTATTACGGTGGGTGAACAAATTACTGTCGAGCAATTGATAGAATTGAGCATAGTTATGAGACTATCTAGGTATGATCATGTATATAGGCATCATGTCCGTGACATGTAGACCAAAACGATTCTGCATCTACTACTATTACTCCACACATCGACCGCTATCCAGCATGCATCTAGAGTATTAAGTTCAAAAGAACAGAGTAATGCTTTAAGCAAGATGACATAATGTAGAGGGATAAACTCATGCAATATGATATAAACCCCATCTTTTTATCCTCGATGCAAAAATACAATACGTGCCTTGCTGCCCTAACATCCTTTGGGAAAGGATACATAAGATTGAACCCAAAGCTAAGCACTTCTCCCATTGCAAGAAAGATCAATCTAGTAGGCCAAACCAAACTGATAATTCGAAGAGACTTGCAAAGATAACTAATCATACATAAAAGAATTCAGAGGAGATTCAAATATTGTTCATAGATAAAATTGATCATAAACCCACAATTCATCGGTCTCGACAAACACACCGCAAAAGAAGAATTACATCAAATAGATCTCCAAGAGAATCGAGGAGAACTTTGTATTGAGATCCAAAGAGAGAGAATAAGCCATCTAGCTAATAACTATGGACCCGAAGGTCTGAGGTAAACTACTCACACATCATCGGAGAGGCTATGGTGTTGATGTAGAAGCCCTCTGTGATCAATGCCCCCTCCGGCAGGACGACGGAAAAGTCCCCAAGATGGAATCTCATGGTTACAGAAGGTTGCGGCGGTGGAATTAGGGTTTTGGCTCCATATATGATGTTTCCAGGGTGTATGGGTATATATAGCAGGAATAAGTACATTGGTAGAGAAACATGGGCCCCACGAGGGTGGAGGGTGCGCCCCCTACCTCGTGGCTTCCTCGTCTGTTGCCTAACGTCCACTCCAAGTCCTCTAGATCATGTTTGTTCCGAGAATCACGTCCCTGAAGGTTTCATTCTGTTTGGACTTTGTTTCATATTCCTTTTCTGCGAAACACTGAAATAGGCAAAAAAACAACAATGTGGGTTGGGCCTCCGGTTAATAGGTTAGTCCCAAAAATAATATAAAAGTGTATAATAAAGCCCATTAATCATCCAAAACAGAATATAATATAGCATGGAACAATAAAAAATTATAGATACATTGGAGACGTACCAGCACACCTTACTAAGTTGAATGACATAACCACCCTTTTTGCTCATGATGAGAAGATTCACTACTATTATATTCTCCAATTATTTCTGTTCTCATTAAAGGTGATGCTAAGACTTGGTATAATACTCTTGCTCCTAGTTGTGTGCGTAGCCCCCAGGATATGATTTATTACTTCTCTGAAAAATATTTTCCTGCTCATAAGAAACAAGCTGCCTTACAGGAGATATTTAACTTTGTGCAAATTAAAGAAGAGAGTCTCCCACAAGCTTGGGGGAGGCTTCTCCAATTGCTTAATGCTTTGCCTGATCATCTTCTTAAGAAAAACGAAATACTTGATATCTTCTATAATGGACTAACCGATGCTTCTAGGGATTTCCTAGATAGTTGTGTTGGTTGTGTTTTCAGGGAACAAACTATTGGACAAGCTGAAGAACTATTGAATAACATATTGAAAATTTATGATGATTGGACTCTTCCCAAACCACTGCTCAAACCTACTACGAAGAAGAGGGGTATCTTATATCTCTGTCCTGAAGATATGCAAGAGGCAAAGAAATCTATGAAGGAAAGAGGTATTAAAGCATAGGATGTTAAAAATTTACCACCTATCGAAGAAATACATGGGCTTGAAACACCACCACCACCTAAGGTGGTAGAGGTAAATTCTTTACTAAAGTTCGATGAAGGTGATATTACTTATAATAAACATCCTATTCAATGCCTTTATGAGTTTGATAACTACATCAGAAAGCAAGATCACTTCAATGCAAATGTTATGAAACAATTGAAATACAATTCTGATATGATTGCTCGCTTGAGTGACTTGTTGTTTAGAATTACCAATGATGTTGGAGGTGTAGGAAAACATGCCTCTATGGTTCAAACTCAACTAGAACAAGTTGCTAAATCTCAAAGAGAATTGCTTGATGAAATGAAAAATAATATGAATGATCATGCTGTTAGAGTAATGACTGGAGGAGGTAGAATGACTCAGGAACCACTTTATCCTGAGGAACACCGAAAAAGAATTGAACAAGACTCTCAAAGAGTAAACACTGATGCACCTAGTCCTCCTAAAAAGAAGAAGAAAAATGATATGACTTTGCATGCCTCTAGTGAACCTGAAGTAGAAAAACCTCTTGATAATGATAATGAAGTCTCTATCTCTGATGCTGAAACTCAATCTGGTAGTGAACACTCACCTTCCGATAATGAAAAAGATAATGATGAAGTTCATGAAGACACTCAAACAAATAATAAAGAACCTGATACATCTCCAACGTATCTATAATTTATGAAGTATTCATGCCATGTTTACAATAATTTTATATGGTTTTGGTATGATTTGCATGGAACTAACCCGGGCTGACGCTGTTTTTGACAGAACTACTATGGTGTTGTTTTTTGTGCAGAAATGAAAGTTCTCCAAATGAGCTCAAACTTTTTGGCGATTTTTTTTGGGAACCAAAGAGACCCCCGAAGCTTCGTGGAAGGACCAGAAGGTGAAGGAGTAGGGCACAAGACACCGGGGCGCACCACGGGGCCCAGGCGCATCCCGATGGGTTGTGCTCGCCTCGAGGCCCATCTTCGCGTGAAACCGACGCCAAAAAACCTATAAATAGAGAAACCATCAAAAATAACCCTAGATCAGAAGTTTCGCCGCCGCAAGCCTCTGTAGCCACTGAAAACCAATTTAGACCCTGTTCTGGCACCCTGCCAGAGGGGGAAATCATCTCTGGTGGCCATTTGGATCATCTTGGCGGTCACCATGATGAGAAGGGAGTAGTCCACTCTCGGGGCTGAGGGTTGTACCAGTAGCTATGTGTTTAATCTCTCTCTCTCTCTATCTCTCTCTCTCTCTCTCTCTCTCTCTCTCGTGTTCTTGATGTCACGATCTTGATTTATCGGGGGCTTTGTTAATATAGTTGGATCATATGGTGTTTTCCCCTATCTATCTTGTTGTGATGAATTGAGTTTTCCCTTTGAGATTTCATTTTATCGGATTGGATACTTTTATGGATTTGAGGGCACTTGATATATGTCTTGCAAATGAATACTCGTGGCGATAATGGGGTATCATATTGATTCACTTGATGTATGTTTTGGCACTCAACTCGTGGATTCCCAAGGTGACATTGGGGTAATATATGCATAGGGGTTGATGCACGTTCTTGTCTTTGTTTCTCTGGTAGAAATCTTGGGGCACTCTTTGAGGTTCTTTGTGTTGGATTGAGTATTGTGAATCTGAAATTATTTGGTGTTATTTTAGTACGAACTCCTGGATAGATCGATCGGAAAGAATAGCTTCGAGGTGGTTTCGTACCCTACAAATGATTTCTTCTTATTTTCTCCGCTAGATAGGAACTTTGGAGTGATTCTCCATCGCACGTTGAGGGATGGTTATATGATCCAATTATATTAGCATTGATGAGAGATTGCACTAGCGAAAGTACGAACCCTAGGCCTCATTTTCAAGCATTGCAATACCGTTTTTGCTCCATTTTATCAATTGCTACCTTGCTGTTTTTTATTGTTCCTATTACAAAAATTAATATCTACTATCATTACTACACTTGTATCACCATCTCTTCGCCGAACTAGTGCACCTATATAAATTACCATTGTATTTGTTGTGTTGGGGACACAAGAGACTTTTTATTATTTGGTTGCAGGGTTGTTTGAGAGAGACCATCTTCAGCCTATGCCTCCCACGGATTGATAAACCTTAGGTCCTCCATATGAGGGGAAATTGCTACTGTCCTACAAAACTATGCGCTTGGAGGCCCAACACGTGTCTACAAGAATAATGTTGCATAGTAGACATCAAGCTCTTTTCTGGCGCTATTGCCGAGGAGGTTAGGTAAGTGGCACTCACATCCAGTCAACGAAGCTCTTTTCTGGCACCGTTGCCGGGGAGGTGAGTGCTTGAAGGTATATCTTTAGATCTTGCAATTGAATCTTTTAGTTTCTTGTTTTATCACTAGTTTGGTTTATATAGAAAATTACAAAAAATTTGGAATTGAGGTGGTCTCATATTATTCATCTTTATCATGCCTTTCTTGAAAATGATGGAAAGGAAAAATTTTGTCAATTGATAGAAGAAGAATTCTATAAAATGTTTGACAAAAAATCTTTGAATGATGAGCATGATTGCAATGTTGTTGATATGAATTCTTTGAATATCCATGATGCTAATGATGTGCAAAGCCATAAGCTTGGGGATGCTATGTTTGGTGAATATAATATTTTTAGTCCCCCAAGATTTGATGTGCAAATTTGTTATAATGATTGCATGCCTCCTATTTATGTTGATTATAATGACGAAAGTGTATTTGGAGAGGTCATGAATTTATTTAGTGATGAATCCACCATTTTGGATGAGGCTTCAATTGACTATGATAACAGAGTTGCTATCTATAATGATTATGGTGATGACATGTATGCTATAAAGAATAATGATAACCATGAAACTTGTCATCATGATTTAAATTTCGCTCTCATGATAGTTATTTTGTTGAGTTTGCTCCCACTACTATTGATGAGAAGAAATTTGCTTATGTGGAGAGTAATAAGTTTTCTATGCTTATGCATCCTGAAAAGAATGATTTATGTGATAGCGATATTGTTGAATTCATTCATGATGCTACTGAAAATTATTATGAGAGGAACATTTGCTTGTAGGTATTGCAATAATATCGAGTTTCCTCTCTATGTGTTGAAAATATTGAAGTTATGCTTGTTTTGCCTTCCTATGCTAGTGTATTATTTCTCTCATAAATTGTTTGCTCACATAATCCCTATGCATAGGAAGTGGCTTAGACTTAAATTTGCATGCCATGTGATTCATGATGCTCTTGTTATGTTTCAATTCTTATCTTTTATGTGAGCATCATTTAACTCTTCATGCCTAGCTAAAACGCATTAAAGAAAAGCGCTTGTTGGGAGACAACCCAACACTTTTACCTATTGTTTTTGTGTGTTCACATGATTATGCTACTGTAGTAATCATGTTTTATTGCTTTTGTTTCAATAAAGTGCCAAGTAGAGCCTTTGGGATAGTGTGGGTAGTTGACTTGATTCTGTGCAAAAACCGAAACTTTTGCGCCCAATCCAGGAATTTCTAAAATTCACTGGAATGTGATTTTGATCTGAATTTTTTTACAGGTCATAGATATACAAATTCCCTACGTTCTCCTAAATTTTCAGAATTTTTGGAGTAGCATAAGTATGGTTGGAGTACAGATTACTACAGACTGTTTTGTTTTTGACAGATTTTGTTTTCGATGCATAGTTTGCTTGTTTTATAGTTTTTGTGACTTATCTTTCTCAATATAAATTGTGGAAATGATATGCTACAGTAGGAATTGTGTGAAAACAATTATGAATTTTGTCTTTGACAGTACCAAAGTGAAATGGTTTGCTCTTTATCATACTAACCTATCTCACGAAATTCTGAAAGTGCAACTAATCCCTGGGTTGTTTTGGTAATTCTTAACAACATATAGCTCATTGAACTAATACTCTTTCAAGATGATCATTTTAGAAAGTTCAATGATTGGCATGGCATGGACTAGAGATGTGGACCCCTCAAAATGCTAAGGACACATATTGGCTCAAGCTCAAGACTCTACTTTTTCATTTTAGTGTTCCAAGATCACATTCAGTCCATAGGAAAAGCCAATACTATTAAAAGGGGATGAGGTGTTGCTTAATGGCTTGCTTGCTCAAAATGCTTAGTGATATGCTCCTAAAGTCCTCAATCACTTTCTCACATCCGCATATGTCCCAAACCAAAAGTCCAACTCGGCCCCACCAATTTGATCTATCCGGCGCCAACGAGTTCATTTGACATAGCATAGCCAGAAACCCTAATCAGTTCGGTCTCATGATAGGGATCTCGGTCTCACCGAGATGGGATTGCAAACTCTCTGGTTCCCTTTGTAATGTTTTGGTCAAACCGAGATGAGCCATCAGTCCCACCGAGTTCGCAATGCAAACTCTCTGTTTCCTTTTCGTAACATTTCAGTCTCACCGAAATGAGCGATCGGTCCCACCGAGTTTGCCTGACCAGCTCTCTGTTTGCCTATTACAGAAATCGGTCTCAGGGAGTTCATGTGATCGGTCTCACCGAGATTACGTTATGCCCTAACCCTAATGAAATCGGTCCCACCGAGTTGACATGTCGGTCCCACCGAAAATCCTAACGTTCACATTTTGAACTAAATCGGTCTGACCGAGTTTGACTATTCGGTCTCACCGAGTTTGGTAAATTGTGTGTAATGGTTAGATTTTGTGTGGAGACTATATATACCCCTCCACGCTTCCTCCATCCATGGAGAGGGCCATCAGAACGTGCCTACACTTCCATTACTCATTTTCTGAGAGAGAACCACCTACTCATGTGTTGAGACCAAGATATTCCAATCCAACCAAAAGAATCTTGATCTCTAGCCTTCCCCAAGTTTCTTTCCACTCTGTCGGGGAAATGACACCTGTGGGATCACAGGGAATCCCCACTACGGTTGACAGGGCGCGGGGCTATGAAAAGAGCGGGTTTAGTATATCAACGCGGGGGAATTTTATCCAGGTTCGGGCCGCAAAGGATGCGTAATACCCTAATCCTGCTCTGGTGTATATTTGGTGTTCTTGAGTTCTCGAACTAGCTATGGTGCATGCCTAGTCCAAAAAGTCTGAATCCTCCCTTAGTACGCCTTGGGCCTCCTTTTATATGTCAAAGGGGTCGCCATAGTGGCACACGGGAGGTGGAAAGTATGTACAGTGTCGTGGAATTGTCACGGCAGATGTCCTCTTACAAGGACTTAGTCGTAGAGCCATCGCAACTAGAAAGCTTAAAGGGGTTAATCAGGACAAAGGACACGAGAGATTTATACTAGTTCGGCCCCTTACGGTGAAGGTAAGGCCTACGTCTAGTTGGGTTGGTATTGCTTGATGTTCCGGTTCGGTGACTAGTTAATTCTACCTTATGATACAAGTCATGTTATTATGGCGGTTTATCACCATGGGCCTTAAGCCGCATGTGGGCCTCAGCCCCTTTATTGAACCGCCATCTTCATGCTTGGACTTGGGCTTCTTTTTGATGAGTCTTCTTTGCGTAACCCGGCCCCTCCTGGGCGTCTTACACAAATAGTTATATCCCCAACATTAGGCCCCAGATTGATTTGAACCGGTTCATGTCAATCTTAAAATACCTTAAGAAATAAACCTTCAGTCTTCTACCTATGTAAAGGTTTTTAACCTACCATGACGTCATCTTCTGGATCCGCATTAACCCGCCGTGACGTCATCTTTACTTAAATTCATATTTTACTCCGTCATATCCTCCAACGGATCTTTGCTTTTACTGACCGTTCCGAAAACCGAGGCGTCAGGGCTGCTGGATAATGATGTTTAATCTCCTTGTTTCTCGCGCCGTCTCAGTCGGTCTCCAACTTATAAATAGGCACGACCTAGGTCTTCCATTCTCCCCCCTTTCGGTCATCCTCTTCCTCTCGCTGTCCCTCTGTTACTCAAGCTCCGCCGCCGCCGCTGCGAAGCTCCTCGTCTTTATTGACTCCGGCCGCTGCATCAACCTGAGCCTGACCAAAAAAAAAACAAATGGCGGACCTCCGCAGCCAGTCTGCATCTATGAGTTCCTTTCTTCCCCTGTTATAGATCTGCATTAAGGCTTCTTCGAGTTCGTCGGCATTCGTCACCGCCGGAACCAAACCCTTGACAGTCTTTACCTCCAATGCCCCCTTTTGATCTTCAGACAGTGTAAAACTATTGCGGTGGTTGTTTCGCACCCATTTCCAAATGCAAATAGATCTCTTTCCGTTGCACAGAGGCCCCGTTCGAGCCTATGAACTTCATCTGTGCCAGTCCTAGGTCTAGAAATTTTTCTTTTCAAAACAGCCGTTTGATCCAAAATAATAACCGCAACTTGTGAAACCTGTTTGTTCCACCCTTAAGCAAACTGTCGAATTTGTTTAACCACGACCGTCCACGTGGCCGGTTTAAGTAAATGACACTGATCTGTCAACCTTGCTTGCTTCTCCCGACTTAATTTTTTTTACTACCTTTGATACCTATAGCGGCTTAAATATCACTGCATAGTTACCCATATGTCATTAGGCCCCTTCTTAAGCCGCCATCTTGAATAGACTTAAAATATTTTCCTCCAGGTTAAATTTGAACCGGAAACTCTTATTTTGTCATAGGCTTCAATTTATACAATGGCACCCAAGGCTCCCAAAGCTCCCGTGACCTGCAACTGGGTCAAATCCTCTGTTACGGAGAGCACTTTGTCTGAATTCGTGAAGTCCGGCCATCTGCCTAAGAAGGAGGTCATTTCTTATCGTGCTCCTAACCCGTCAAAGGAGAAACCTCAACCTAAGGAGGGGGAGGTGATCGTGTTTACTAATCATATGAGCTGGGGCTTCGCTCCACCCGGTTCAAAATTCTTCAGGGATGTTTTGCATTTCTTTGATCTCAGACCTCAAGACATCGGGCCCAATTCCGTGTCAAATATTTGCAGCTTCCAAGTTTTCTGCGAGGTGTACCTTGGAGAAGAACCCAGCTTACTTTTATTCAGAGAATTGTTTTATTTAAACCGGAAGAACAAGCGCGCCAACGGGCCTAGTCTGGAACTTGGTGGCATCTCGATTCAGCGGCGGAGAGACTGCCTTTTTTCTTATGCTGAACTGTCGAGTCATCCAAAGGATTGGAATCAGACGTGGTTTTACTGTCAGGACACTTCTCCGGCTGAGTAAAATCCTCTGCCCGGCTTTCATGCCTTGCGCCTTGAACCCAACCACCCGCTGCCGGATAAACTGACTGCTGTTGAACATCTGCCACTTGCTCCCACCATTAGCAAAATGAAAGCTCTTTTGGGAAATGGCTTAGATGGCATTGACCTGGTCCGAGTCTGGATCGCTTGGCGAGTGATTCCGTTAAGCCGCCGCCCCGGCTTAATGTGCACCTACTCAGGCGAGAAAAATGACCCACTCCGTCATAGTCCCGACAATTTACCAGATGATGTGGTGGAGGCTACGACTCAGACGTTGTTGAAAGAGGGCACAGTGACTAGTAATGCCTTTGGCTTACTTCCTTTCTGCAAGAAGAACCCGGCCCCTGTAGTAAGTCATCAACATCAATATCTTACTCCTTACTGTGTTATACCTTGCTTTTACTCATAACCCCTTATCATTTTTCACAGGCGGATGATAACTTCTGGAAGGTCAAGTATAACCATGAGGCGGCCAAACAAGCCCGGGCGGCAAAAAGAGCCGAAAGGAAAGCCGCCAAAACTAGAACTTCAAAGAAGAGGAAGCCAAGCGCTTCAGATATGTTTAAACTTGACGATACTGATGATGATGAAGAAGAGGTAACTTTTTAACTCCCTTGACTCTTTATCATCACCTTGCTGACATTAAATCTTTTCAGGAAGATACGGGGAACATCCAAGCCGTCGAGGAAGAGGTAACTATAATCTCCTCCGACTCCGAGCCCCTGCCGCGTCAGAAAATTCAAAGGGTAACCCGGAAAGTAAGATTTTCACATCCTTTGGCTTACCAAGATCCTCAATTTCTTTTGAAGCAACAGCAATTTGAAAGCCGGAGGCAGACCCGGACCAACAAGGATGTAGAGCTCTCCTCTGGCTTACATGACGTAACCAGGAAGCGTTGGACTGAGGTTATCTCTGATTTGCGTTCTGTTTTTCCTTTGGCGGGTTTAATTCATCAACCTCTCAATTCCTCTGACTCCAATTATCAGGATACCTCTCCTTCATCCGGCGAGTCTATGCAATCTAACATGGCGGCCTTCAAAACTGCCCCTGGGTAATGTAATTTTGTTTATCTTATGCCTTACCTTACTCACGCTTTTGTACTCATCCTTCTGTCTTTATCCATAGCGTGCAAGTGAAACCCAGTAAGAGGGCAAAAAAGAGTAAGTCGTCCCAAGACCCGGTCGCGACTGAACCGGAGCTTGGCATGACTGCTCCTGACGGTTCTACCCATCAGCCGCCGCCTGAACCAGCCTATGATATTCCAGCACCATCCTGTGATCCACGCGCCGAAGATACTCCCAACAGTTCTGATAACCCGGAAGCTCCTAGCCCGGCCAAGACAATTGATCCGGAAGTTGAAATTCTGAAGACTCAGTTTGTTGAGCCGGGACAGCCCACTGTCCTTGCCAAGTGCTCTGCCAAGGAGGAGTTTCTGGAACGCCGAAAGGCCAAGCTAGACATTGCTGACTATACTCATTTGAGCATTGGAGATATAGTCTCCGGCTATATCAATCAAGTACATAGCAGCCGTGACCTGGAAATTGACATGGTGAAGCAAATACAGCAAAAATCTGAGGTATAACTTATGCTACTTTTCTTAATCATACTTACTGTATCAGCCCCCAAGTCTATTGCTTATGAATAAATATGTTGTAGACTTAGAAACCTTATTAGCACTGCTTTGTCCGGTTTGGAAAGAAGATATTTAACCTGGTTGTAACATGATACTTTGAACTTGCGATACACATTAGCCCCCAAGTGTCAAGTACCTTTGCTTGCAAAGTGCTTGGGACTTAATTTCCATGAACCGGCATTGTAAGTTTAAAATTCTTCAGCATACATTAGCCCCCAAGTGTCAAGTACCTTTGCTTGCAAAGTACTTGGGACTTAATGTTATCTTAACATGATTCTGACTATAACCCGGCACCAATGCAGGCCACCATAAGTCAATTTGAGTCGGAGATTGCTGACCTGAAGAGCCGCCTAGCAGCTCTAGAACTTGAAATTCAAAAGGCCAACTCCAAATTTGAATTCGGCGTCTCTGAACAAGAGAAGTTGAAGAAAAATTTTGCAGCGGAGAAGAAAATCTGGGCTGATGAAAATGCCTCACTAGTGACCTGTGTCGAGACAGCAGAGACATCACTTGCAGAAACAACAACCGAGCTATCCGGCTTAAAGCGCCAAATATCCCAAATGGTCTCAGCAATCTTCGGTAAGCCACTTGTGCAAACATTGAATACTACAAGCCTTCTTTCAATGACTATTGCAATTGTTACCTCCGGCTCACCTGATACTTGTTAATGCAGGCCCCAGGAGCTCAAACCTTAATCAGAACATGTTGATCAAGTTAAAGGCGGTTTATACTCTAGTGGAGCAACTCTATGCGGGTCTGGCGTGCTTTGGCCGTTGTGGCTTTGTCAAATGATGTTCCCCATCTCCTGGCTGAAATGTTAAAGCGGCTTGCTGTATTACCTCAATGGATCCAAGAGCTAAGGCGGGCGTCTGCAAGAGCCGGAGCCATAGCTGCATTGAGCCATGCCAAAGCATTTATGCCAGAACTAGACCGGCTGACATCGCTCTTGGATACCCAAGTTTAAAGGAGGATGGTACCGTGTTTGATGAGAAAGATTTCGCCGCCTGCGTGAAGGAGGTACGCCCTGTGGCCACGCTTATTGGGAATGATATTGACCTTACCAAGTATCAGCCGGGCTATGACAGTGAGAACGGGAGAATCCCAATGCCTCTTTATGACGATGCCAGCCTAATCCCTCCAATCCGTAAGCATACCTTTGCCCCTGAAGTCGACCTAGCCGGTTTAATAGATGACGAAGTTGAGTTTGAAGCTTTGAGTGGCATTGACTGGGCATCGTCCACCTTCCAGGACAAGGCAGCGAACAGAGAGGCGGAGAAGGATAACCCGGATTCTTCAAGCCAACCAAAGGAGTGAATCGCCAGGCGACATATGTTTATGTCTTTGTGAAAACAATACTTCATTATTCAGACTCGGGGAGTCTTGTAATAGGGTAGAAAAAACCTCTCGACTTTTGCCATGCCTTCGCGCATGTTTATGGCACTTAATACTTTCTTAAGCCGCCATCGCTATATCCTTCCAGCTTATATTGATCTTCTATTTCCAAAAATTGCTTGCTTTATCCTGTGATCTTTTTGGTAATCTCGCCGGCTTATATGACTCCACCCATGTGGGTAAATTTAACTCGTGAAAGTTGGAATTCACCTGGCACTTAACAACCTGGGGTGATCAATATTAAGCCGGAAGAACAAAAACCATCTCACAGTGCTTTCAAGAAGATCTCAAGATAGTCAAGTAATTATGCTTATGAAGTATAATATAGACAATAAACAATGTTCAAAGGTTTACGATTCAAATACGATCAGTAAGCCGTTCCAAAGGGGTTAAGCTAAGATTCAGATACGATCATATAGCCCCCAATGGCTTTGGTGATGCTGATCAAGTGGGTATCGACAGCTATGTTCTCTTTGGTTCGAATACGACCTATGTTTGAACAGGAAGCCCCCAAGTGACCATAAGAGTTGTTTAATGACACTGATTCGAATACGATCCACGTCAGACCCAAAGAGGTTAAGCTATGATTCAAATATGATCAAGAAGCCCCCAAGTGGGTTTGGTAGTTTGCCGATCAAGTGGGTGTCGACAGCTATGTTCTCTTTGGTTCGAATACGACCTATGTTTGAGCAGAAGCCCCAAGTGATCATGGCTAGATTCAGATATGATCATAAGCCGGACCAAAGGAAAGCCGGATTCAGATATGATCCACTCCTGTTGGTTGTTTCCACCACGATAAAAAGACATATAAACCTTTGAGGTGAAAAGGACGAGGTCCTGCTTTATTGCTTTATATAATATATACATCTTCAAAATATATACATATTGAGAGTCGGCTCGGGTATAATAAGGCGAAGATGAGCGATATTCCACGGCGGCGGGTCTCCTCCTCCGACTTACGTGAGTCTTTGTGCTCTCGAACATCGATGAGGTAGTATGACCCGTTGTTCGATTCTTCTTGACCACAAAGGTCCTTCCCAAGGAGGGATAGCTTGTGCATATCGGTGATCTGGATGAGCCGGAGCACTAAATCGCCTTCCTGAAAGGTTCTGCTTCTAACCCGGCGGCTGTGATAGCGGCGCAGGTCTTGCTAGTAAATCGCCGAGCGGGCTATTGCCAAGTCTCGCTCCTCATCCAACAAATCAAGTGCATCCTGACGAGCTTTTTCGTTATCAGCCTCAACGTAGCCATCACGCGGGGTGAGTCATGCCGGATATCACTTGGCAGGACTGCCTCTGCTCTGTACACCATGAAGAAAGGTGTGTAACCCGTAGATCTGTTAGGCGTAGTATTTATACTCCAAAGCACAGAGGGTAGCTCCTCCACCCAACAACTCGGCGTCCGCTGTAAGGGGACCAAGAGCCGGGGTTTAATACCCTTCAAGATCTCCTGATTAGCTCTTTACCTTGACCATTGGATTGAGGATGAGCAACGGCCGAAACATCAAGCGGATATGTTCTCGTTGACAGAACTCTTCCATGGCACCCTTGGAGAGATTAGTGCCGTTATCAGTTATAATGCTGTGTGGAAAACCAAAACGAAAAATCACCTTTTTCATGAACTGAAACGCCGTGGCTGCATCACACTTACTGACCGGCTCTGCCTCAACCCACTTTGTGAATTTATCCACTGCCACCAGAAGGTGTGACTTTTTATCGTTAGACCTCTTGAAAGGTCCAACCATGTCAAGCCCCCAGACTGCGAACGGCCAAGTAATTGGAATCATCCTCAATTCTTGAGCCGGCACATGAGCTCGTCGTGAGAATTTCTGACATCCGTCACATTTACTGACCAGATCCTCTGCATCAGCATGAGCCGTCAGCCAATAAAAACCATGATGGAAGGCCTTGGCCACAAGAGATTTTGAGCCGACATGATGACCACAATCTCCTTCATGGATCTCATGAAGTATCTCCTGACCCTCCGCAGGTGACACACAACGTTGAAACGCTCCAGTGACACTGCGGTGATGTAACTCGCCATGAACAATCGTCATAGATTTGGACCGTCTGATCATTTGTCTCGCCAAAGTCTCATCCTCAGGCAATTCTCCCCGGGTCATATAGGCCAAATATGGCACTGTCCAATCCGGGATGACGTGAAGAGCTGCCACCAACTGTGCCTCCGGGTCTGGCACTGCTAGTTCTTCCTCTGTAGGTACCTTGACAGAAGGATTATGCAAAACATCGAGAAAGGTGTTAGGCGGCACCGGCTTACGCTGAGATCCCAGCCGGCTTAAAGCATCAGCCGCCTCATTCTTCCTTCGATCAATGTGCTCCACTTGATAACCTTTGAAGTGTCCAGCCACAGCATCAACTTCACGACGGTAAGCCGCCATAAGGGGATCCTTGGAATCCCACTTGCCTGACACCTGTTGAGCCACGAGATCTGAGTCCCCCAAACACCTTACCCGGCTCAAATTTATCTCTTTGGCCATCCTGAGACCATGGAGTAAGGCCTCATACTCAGCTGCATTGTTAGTACAAGGAAACATAAGCCGGAGCACATAAAAAAAATTCACCTCGGGGGGAAGTTAAAACAACTCCAGCCCCCGAGCCTTCCAACTGCCTGGACCCATCAAAGTGAATAGTCCAATATGTGTTATCTGGCTTCTCCTCAGGTGCCTGTAACTCTGTCCAATCATTGATAAAGTCCACCAAGGCTTGAGACTTAATAGCGGTACGTGGCATGTACTTAACACCATGAGGCCCAAGCTCAATGGCCCACTTGGTGACTCGTCCTGTGGCTTCCCTGTTCTGGATGATGTCTCCCAAGGGGGCAGAACTTACCACAGTTATAGGATGACCTTGGAAATACTGCTTCAGCTTCCGGCTTGTCATAAACACTCCGTAAACAAGTTTCTGCCAATGCGGATACCTTTGCTTAGACTCAATGAGCACCTCACTGATGTAGTAAACCGGCCGTTGAACCGGATGCTCCTTGCCAGACTCCTTACGCTCCACCACGATGGCAACACTGACAGCTCGTGAGTTAGCAGCCACATATAACAGCAACGGCTCTTTATCAATGGGAGCCGCAAGGACCGGCGGCTCAGACAACTGCCACTTTAAATCTTCAAAGGCAGCATTAGCGGCATCACTCCAGACAAAAGTGTCCGTTTTCTTCATCATGTGATATAGCGGTAGGGCCTTCTCACCTAACCGGCTTATGAACCGGCTTAAAGCAGCAACACGACCCGCCAGTCACTGAACATCATTGATGCACGCCGGTTTAGCCAAAGAGGTAATTGCCTTGATCTTCTCCGGATTAGCTTCAATGCCTCTGTTTGAGACCAGGAAACCCAAGAACTTGTCTGCAGGTACACCAAATACACACTTTGCCTGGTTAAGCATCATCTTATAAACCCGGAGATTATCAAAGGTCTCTTTCAAATCAGATATCAAGGTCTCTTTCACCATGATGTCATCCACATAAGCGTGAACATTGCGCCCAATTTGATCATGGAGACTGTCGGTGTCAAAACCGGCGGATCTCGGGTAGGGGGTCCCGAACCGTGCGTCTAGGCGGATGGTAACAGGAGACAAGGGACACGATGTTTTACCCAGGTTCGGGCCCTCTTGATGGAGGTAAAACCCTACGTCCTGCTTGATTGATATTGATATTGTGGATGTTAACAAGAGTGGATCTACCACGAGATCAAGGAGGCTAAACCCTAGAAGCTAGCCTATGGTATGATTGTAAGGGTTGTCCTCCTACGGACTAGAGCCATCCGGTTTATATAGACACCGGAGAGGGCTAGGGTTACATAGAGTCGGTTACAATGGTAGGAGATCTACATATCCGTATCGCCAAGCTTGCCTTCCACGCCAAGGAAAGTCCCATCCGGACACGGGGCGAAGTCTTCAATCTTGTATCTTCATAGTCTTGGAGTCCGGTCGATGATGATAGTCCGGCCGATGATAGTCCGGCCGATGATGGTAGTCCGCCATCCGGACACCCCTAATCCGGGACTCCTCGGTAGCCCCGAACCAGGCTTCAATGGCGATAAGTCCAGCATGCGTGTAGTCTTGGCGTTGCAAGGCGGGTTCTCCTTCAAGTTCTACGTGCACGCGAGCGATGTCCAGCTTCCTCATCAATGTTGCGCGTCTTGGCTTCCACGCCCAATAATGGCCTTCCTCCACGCGTCAGCCTTGACGTGAAAAGCCGGTGTGTCTTTTATGTTTTACCCCTAGTTGTGCGAATAATCTGCATATAAGGGAGGCAAGAATCCAGATCCAAATCACCATCTTCCTCCATAAATACTCATCGGGCGCTTTTGACCAAGAATCCATTCCATCATGGACCGTCAACGCTCCTCTTCTCGCGCTCCCAGCCCTTTGCCAGAGATTGGAGGAGATGCTACATTCCGCTGTGAGCTGGTGAAGCTCAAGTGGGGGATATCTCCTCCGGCCTTCATGGTTCCGGTTCGAGCCGGGCTGGCCACCTACAAAGGTGGGAAGCAAGCGGAGGTTACCCCAAATCCCAACAAAGGGGCGGGTATGCTTCGTCCCCTATCGATAAGGGGCTCGGTTTCCTTTACATCCATTCCTCCGCGGGCTCACGGAGTTCTCGGACTCCAGCTCCATCACCTCACGCCCGCCTCAATCCTGCATATTGCGGGTTCGTAGCTCTTCTGAGCTATTCTGGGCGTCGAGCCCCACTTCCGCTGTGGAAGAGGTTGTTCGCCTTGTACCCGCTCTTACGAGGGTCCATATATCAAGTGGGCGGCGCTGAAATATGGCGCATTGCCGGGACCGGATATCCATCCGGAACCCCTAAGAAGGCGCCCGAAGACTGGCCTTCGGAATGGTTTTATATAGAAGACGCTCCGCTGCCGGACCCGGAGCCGATGCCTCCTTGCCTCTACAGTGGGGTGGCGCGGGCTGGTATTCGGCATAATTAGCCATCTTGTCCCGTCCACGTGGGGGTCAGTGTGGTTCATTGGTGTGATTGTATCTTGATGGAATTGGCTCAAGGGCCTTGTCGTCAAATTGTAGTAGTAGCATGCGCTTTGGGTAGCTCTTTATTGGGCGCTGTAGGCCGTATTCTTTGGCAGCCAGGACCTTGGTCCCTCTGTCGTTGAGCGTCTCCTGTTCGGCTTGAAGTTGTTGTTGTTTCTTTTTCAGGCTCCTCGCAGTGGCGATAAGCTGTCGCTTGAAGCGTTCTTGTTCGAGGGGTTCCTCTAGTATGATAAAATCTTTGTTACCGAGGCTAATATCCTCCTCGGAGGCTGGTAGATAGTTACTATATTCCGAATCCTCGTGATCGATAAGTTCGTCTGGGTTGAGTTGTCCTTCCTCCCACTCATCCTGCTTGATCGCAGGCTCGACGGGGTGGTCAGAGTCTTCGGTGTTGTCCAGAGTGTTATTATCTCCGGTGCCAGTATTACTTTCCTTTTCCTGACGCGATCATGAGCGGCGGCGCTGGCGTTGGCGCTTTAGTTGTGCCTCGATGGGCTTGTCCTCGATCAGATCCTGAGTGCTATCGTCGTGCTTCTTTTTGGGCGTATCTACCATGTACACGTCATATGTAGAAGTGGTCGTCCAACGCCCAAAGATATGCGGGTTTTGGCCTAATTCGGCTTCGGCATCGTCGTCCATGCCGTCAATGTCTTCGGAGGCGTAGTCTAGCATGTCGGTTAGGTCCTCGACAGTGACTATCAAGTGGGTGGTTGGTGGGACGTAAAACTCCCCGCTCTCAGCCCCTAGTTCAGGCTGGGCATAGTTCGGAAATGATACTTCCGTGATAGCAAGAGATCGCATTAAGTCCAGCGCCTCGTTTAGGAGCGAAAGCTAGACAGGTGACTGAGGACCTGCGGAGCTGGGTCCGGTAATCACCAATTGACTGAGCTCGGTAGACGCAGACCTCGATAGTTCGGAGTTGACATCCAGAGATGACTATGACTTCCCTATGACAGGGAAGATCCTGTTGGACGCCGGGCCCGTTGACAGCATGGTCGCCTCTGGGTCTCCAGCGGGAGAGAGTCCAGCGGGGTTTATCCTCCCGTCTTCGGACGGAGTGGCCTGCACTGGATCTAAGGCCAGGGCAGGTACAAGGGTCGATCCTTGAGCGGAATCTGATGGTGGATCCGACAGGCTTCCTTCATGTAGATGAGGAGCGGCGGCCGAGGCCGAGAACCCTTCAAAGATCAAATCTCCTCGGATATCAGCAATGTAATTCAAGCTTCCAAACCTCTAGTGACCAGGGGCGTAGTTGTCGATCTGCTCAAGGTGACCAGTTGATTTGGCACGCAGAGCGGAGCCGCCAAACACAAAGAGTTGACCAGGAAGAAAAGTCTCCCTGGAAACAACATCGTCGCCGATGACAAGCTGAGCCATCGATCCTTCTGTTGACAACATAGTGGAACTCTCAATGCAAGCACCAATGTCGGTGTCAAAACTGGCTGATCTCGGGTAGGGGGTCCCGAACTATGCGTCTGAGGATCGAGGGTAACAAGGGACAAGTGGGATACAATGTTTACCCAGGTTCGGGCCCTCTTAATGGAGGTAAAACCTTACGTCCTGCTTGATTGTATTTGATGAGTATAGGGGTTTCAAGAGTTGATCTACCTCGAGATCGTAATGGCTAAACCCTAGTTTTCTAGCCTAGGAGAATTCTGATAGCATCTAGAGACTAAACCCTCCGGTTTATATACACACCGAAGGGACCTAGGGTTTTACAGAGTCGATTTGTGGGGGAAGGAAATAACATATCCGGACACCAATCTTGCCATCCATGCATAGGGGACTCTTACCCGAACACAGGGGGAAAGTCTTCTGCTTGTATCTTCACGGCCCATCAGTCCGGCCCATATCAAATAGCCCAGATACCCAAGGACCCCCTAATCCAGGACTCCCTCACTGGGTGCTACTTAAGCTATTTATGTAAACAAGAGCAAAAGAGTTCATAAAAGTTTTTCTTTTTCACTTTTAGTTTATCAACTGAATTGCTTGAGGACAAGCAAACGTTTAAGCTTGGGGGAGTTGATACGTCTCCGTCGTACCTACTTTTCCGAACGCTATTCCTCTTGTTTTGGACTCTAATTTGCATGATTGAATGAAACTAACCCGTACTGACGATGTTTTCAGCAGAACTACCATGGTGTTGTTTTTGTGCAGAAATAAAAGTTCTCGGATTGGAACGAAACTTTGCGAGGATTTTTTGTTCAATGAATAAGAATTTCTGGATCCAAGAACCACTGGACGGGGGCACCTGGGTGGGCACAACCCACCAGGGCGCCCCCCCCCCTCCAGGCACGCATAGCTGGGTTGCCCCCACCTGGTGGCCCTGCAGACCTCAACTCTGACATTATAAAATCACATATTTGAAGAAAAATCAGAGATGAAGAATTATCGCGTTTCACGAGACGGAGCCGCTGCCACCTCGTGTTCTCCATCGGCAGGCTAGATCTGGAGTCCATTTGGGGCTCCGGAGAGGGGGATCTTCGATCTTCGTCATCACCAACCCTTCTCCATCGCCAATTCCATGATGCTGCCCACTGGGAGTGAGTAATTCCTTCATAGGCTCGCTGGTCGGTGAGGAGTTGGATGAGATTCATCATGTAATCGAGATAGTTTTGTTAGGGCTTGATCCCTAGTATCCATTATGTTCTGAGATTGATGTTGCTATGACTTTGCCATGCTTAATACTTGTCATGTTGGTCCTGAGTGCCATGATTTCATATCTGAACCATTTATGTTATCACCATTATATCTATGTTCTATATCCGATCTTGCAAGTTATAGTCACCTACTACGTGTTATGATCCGGCAACCCTGGAGTGACAAAAGTTAGGACACTTCCCGGTGATGACCGTAGTTTGAGGAGTTCATGTATGCACTATGTGTTAATGCTTTGTTCCGGTTCTCTATTAAAAGGAGGCCTTAATATCTCTTAGTTTGCAATAGGACAACGCTGCCACGGGAGGGTAGGACAAAAGATGTCATGCAAGTTCTTTCCATAAGCACGTATGACTATTTACGGAATACATGCCTATGTTATATTTATGAACTAGAGCTAGCGTCGTATCGCCCTAGGTTATGACTGTTATATGATGAATATTATCCAACGGATTCACCGATCCAATGCCTATGAATTTCTCTTATATTGTTTCTGCTAAGTTACTACTGCTACTGTTACTATTGCACTTGCTACAAAATCATTGCTATCACTGTTACCGTTACTATTACTGTTGCTACTACTATCAAAACTATCATATTACTTTGCTACTGATCACCTTGCCGCAGATAATTAATCTCCAAGTGTGGTTGAATTGACAATAGAACTGCTAATACTTGAAAATATTCTTTGACTCCCCTTGTGTTGAATCAATAAATTTGGGTTGAATACTCTACCCTCGAAAACTGTTGTGATCCCCTATACTTGTGGGTTATCAACTCTACCCTCAAAAATAGTTGTGATCCCCTATACTTGTGAGTTACCAAGACCTTTTTCTGGTGTCGTTGCTGGGGAGCATTGCTCTATTTTCTGAGTCACTTGGGGTTTATATCTGTTGATTAATTTGAAAGATACCAGAACCAAGATTTTTTCCTCTACTATGAGGGGAGGTAAGGAACTGCCATCTAGCTCTGCACTTGATTCACCTTCTGTTTTGAGTAAACTTGCGACACCTACACCTTCTATTGATTTTGATACGTCGCATGTTATTGATGCTGCTACTTCTGCTATGGATGATGCTTATGATACTACATCTTTGCTTGATAAAACTATGCCACTGGGTGAATTGCTTGATGAACACCTTGCTAGAGCTAGAACTATTGAGTATGCTGAATATGATGATATCTCTGAAACTTATGAAATTATTGAAACTGAACACTTTGAAACACCTGTTAGACCTAGCTCTCCTAGATATGAATTGCCTGTTATACCCGAGGGCTATGTTATGGATGAAGAGGTAGCTAGGGACTTTCTTGCTTGTAAGGATAGAGATGATCTTAAGAAATTATTATGCAAGTGGAAAGAAAAATCTTTGAATGCTAGAATGCAATATGATCCTAAGTTTGTTACTTCACCTATCTTTGTTACCGATAGGGATTATGAATTCTCTGTCGATCCTGAGTTAACTACTTTGGTTGAATCTGATCCTTTCCATACTTATGAATCTTAAACTGTTGTGGCACATCTTACTAAATTGAATGACATAGCCACCCTATTTTCTCATGAGGAGAAAATTCACTATTACTATATTCTTAAGTTGTTTCCTTTCTCATTAAAGGGTGATGCTAAGATATGGTTTAATTATCTTGCTCCTGGTAGTGTGCATAGTCCCCAGGATATGATTTATTACTTCTCTAAAAATATTTTCCTGCCCATAAGAAACAAGCTTCTTTACAGGGAATATTTAACTTTGTGCAAATTGAAGAAGAGAGTCTCCCACAAGCTTGGGGGAGGCTTCTCTAGTTACTTAATGCTTTGCCTGATCATCCTCTCAAGAAAAATGAAATACTTTATATCTTTTATAATGGACTAATCGATGCTTCTAGGGACCACCTAGATAGTTGTGCTGGTTGTGTTTTCAGGGAACGAGTTGAAGTGCTATTGAATAATATATTGAGTAATGATAATGATTGGACTCTTCCCGAAACACCACCTAAGCCAACTCCGAAGAAGAGAGGTATTCTATTTCTCAGTCCTGAAGATACGCAAGAGGCAAAGAAATCTATGAAAGAAAAAGGTATTAAAGCTGAAGATGTTAAGAATTTACCACCTATTGGAGAAATACATGGTCTTGATAACCCGACACATGTAGTAAAGTTAAATTCTCTCTATCGATTTGATGAAGGTGATATTCCTCATAATAAGTCTACTAGTCAATGCTTGGATGAACTTGATAACTTTATTGTTAAACAAGAAAATTTCAATGCTTATGTTAGTAGAAAATTCAAACAAAATGCTTATATGCTTGACTGCTTGGGTGACTACATGTGTAGAACTGCTAATGATCTCAAAATTATTAGTAAGCACGCTCCCATGGTTAAAACTCAAGTGGAACAAGTTCTTAAGGCACAAAATGATTTTTTGAATGAGATGAATAATAAGGTGAATGATAATGTTGTTAGAGTTATGACTAGAGGTGGTAAAATGACTCAGGAACCTTTGTATCCTGAGGGCCATCCTAAGAGAATTGAGCAAGATTAACAAAGAATTAATACTGATGCACCTAGTCCTAGTAATAAAAAGAAAAAGAATGATGATAGGACTTTGCATGCTTCTAGTGAACCTGTCATAGGCACACCTAAGAATCCAAATGATACCTCTATTTCTAATGCTGAAACACAATTTGGTGATGAACATGAACCTAGTGATAATGTTAATGACGATGTTCATGTTGATGCTCAACCTAGCAATGATCATGATGTGGAGATAGAACCTGCTATTGATCTTGATAACCCACAACCTAAGAATAAAAGATATGATAAGAGAGACTTTGTTGCTAGGAAGCATGGTAAATAAAGAGAACCATGGGTTCAAAAACCCATGCCCTTTCCTCCTAAACCATCCAAGAAAAAGGATGATGAGGATTTTGAGCGCTTTGTTGAAATGCTTAGACCTGTCTTTTGGCGTATGCGTTTGACTGATATTCTGAAAATGTCTCCTTATGCTAAGTATATGAAAGATATTGTTACAAATAAAAGAAAGATACCGGAAGCTGAAATTTCCACCGTGCTTGCTAATTACACTATTAAGGGTGGAATACCGAAGAAATTAGGAGATCCAGGAATACCAACTATACCATGCTCCATTAAAAGAAACTATGTTAAAACTGCTTTATGTGATTTAGGAGTCGGTGTTAGTGTTATGCCTTTCTCTTTATATCGTAGACTTGATTTGAATAAGTTGACACCAACTGAAATCTCTTTCCAAATGGCTGATAAATCAACTGCTATACCCATCGGTATTTGTGAGAATGTGCCTGTCGTAGTTGCAAATGTTACTATTTTAACAGACTTTGTTATTCTTGATATACCCGAGGACGACAGTATGTAGATCATCCTTGGTAGACCCTGTTTGAATACTGCAAGGGCTGTTATTGATTGCAACAAGGGCAATGTCACTTTTCATGTTAATGGTAATGAGCATACGGTACACTTTCCGAAGAAACAACCTCAAGTTAATAGCATCAATTCTATTGGAAAAATTTCAACTATTGCTATTGGAGGTTTTGAATTCCCTATTCCTACTGTCAAAAAGAAATATGATATTCTTATTGTTGGGGACATGATATCCCTGTTGAAGTAACCTAGTGTTATTAAAAAAACTCTCCAGTTTCATGTTCGGAAGAAGTTTGTTAACAAGACTTGATCAACCTTGTTAAGGGATTCCTTTAGATGGGGATGAGATGGAGTAATTTAGAAAGCACAACTCTCTGTACCCACTTTTTAATTTCTGTTATTTAGAATAAATAAAGCAAAAATACTATTATTTGTCTATTTTCTAAATTATCTGTGCAATAAAAAATGTCCCGAAAATAAAAGTTCTCCATATGCCCTGAAAATTTAGTACGATTTTTTATAGAATATTTAAGAAATTTTGGCACTAAGAACACACCACGGGGCAGCACTAGTGGGCCACAAGCCCATAGGGCGCGCCCACCCCCCTAGGCGCGCCTTGGTGTCTTGTGGGCCCCACGTGGGCCCCCCTCACTTATTCCAGCACCCATCCACTTCGTCTTCCTGCAGAAAAAATCATCCTATTGCTCAAACCCGTGTTCTAGCTCATTTTGCTGCCATTTTTTTATCTCCTTGCTCAAAGCTCTATTCGCAAAACTGTTTTGGGGGATTGTTCTTTGGTATGTGAGTCCTCCAATGGTCCAATTAGTTTTTGTTCTAGTGCTTTATTTATTGCAAATTTTTGCTGTTGTGGTGACCTTGTTCTTGAGCTTGCATGTCAAATTTATATGGTCAAAGTAGCTTTGATGCATGATATAGCATCTAGGCACTTGTGGGAGTAGTTGCTATCAATCTTGTTGAGTTTTGTTCACTTTTATTTTGAGTCACTAAAAATTTCAGAAATTTTTCAGAGGAAGAAAAATGTTTAGGAAGATATACCAATGGGGTTCCTCGATGAAGAAGGCCCCAAGGCTCGCAATACATGAGCCAGACCTTGAACCACTGAGGGAAGCTCTAGTGCAGCCTTGTGAATGGTCGTCGGATCAATTCATGGTTCATGAAGGTTTTAAGGAGGAATTTGACGCATACGTACAAAATGCTGGCCTTGAAGACTTCATGTCAGATAAGTGTCAGCAGCATTATCACCTCATTGATTCATTTGTGCGAAGATTTAAGTTTACTTCGCAGCGCAATACTCATTCTGTTCTATTTGATCTTTATGACAAATCTTATACCATGGACCTAGAAGATTTTAGTGTTGCATGCAAAATTCCACAATGGGGCATTTATAGTGAGCCCCGTAAAATAGATTGTTCTGAGTTCCTTGCTAGCATCACCAGGGGAGAAACTAGAAATGTAACACAAGCTACTATATGGAGCATTCATTTGCCTGTTATACATTATTTTGCTCTCTTTATAGGTAGATGCATTAATGGTAAACATGATCATAGCCACCTTTGTGCATCAGATCTTAGTGTCCTCGAGTGTGCGGTAAGGG
The DNA here is from genome assembly GCA_021605205.1 of Aegilops longissima. NCBI lineage: Eukaryota > Viridiplantae > Streptophyta > Magnoliopsida > Poales > Poaceae > Aegilops > Aegilops longissima. Next base: position 110,986,147 of record CM038679.1, on the reverse strand, counting down.
GTGATAAACGATATAACTTGGGGGCTATTATTGCAAGGAGGTTACATAATAATGCTAAATATGGAGATTTCTTTGGTCGGATTTATGCCACCCAGTTAGCTAATTATCTTGGGGTACCTATAAAGGAAAATTAAATTGAGTTACCACCTGCTTTCCTTGATTATAATGCTATGGTACGCTATCAATTTCTTGAGCGGAACGAACAAGTCCTCTTGTACCGACTAATCTTTGACAGGGAGCGTGTCTTCTTTATTATGCTTCCCGCTCCTGTCTTCTTTAACTTTCAGGTAAAACGGAGATACTTTATAACCAGAGAGGAGGCAGACGAGTACGAGAGAGAGGTGGAGGCCGCTCGCCTCCATGCAGCAGCCCTTCAGGCAGTGGCAGCAGCAGCTCAGTACAACCCCAACTAAGATTTTGGATACTATCCAGGCCAGCCGTGGCCTTTGACCAACTTAGGCTAAAAGCCTAAGCTTGAGGGAGTATGCATTTCTCACTGAAATTACATTCATGTTCACACACTCAATTCAATAGTCGGTGTTCATACTTTCTCATTGTATTATCCATGTTAGTTTATTTATTTTATTTCTTATTCTCGCTTTCTTCTTGTGTGTTTGAATTTTTTTTTGAGAAAATCCAAAAAAATTAGTTCTCGCTTCTTTTTAGTTTTCCTTTCTAGTTTAATTTAGTAGTAGTATTAAAATAAAACCCAAAAGGATTTCTCATTCTTCTTTTGCTTGTTGGGAGCTTTCCCGTGTAAATAGTTTTTCCCGTTTTTGTTTTGCTATCTTCAGAAAAACAAAAACTCAAAAATATATTTCAGTGTGTTTCTTTGAATTTCTTTTTCCTTTTTCTTTGGGTCGTAAGGAGAAGACCCCGATGAAAATGTTGAGTAGCTCTCATATGCATTATTCTTGATCTAATAGAGAGACCATATTACCTTGTCTTCTCCTTTAAATAAATGTTTGCATATTCCAGCTTAGTACAATGCACGTGCACTCTTATTATTATTCACATCGTTTGATCGTGCAAGTGAAAGGCAATAATGACGATATATGATGAAATGATTGAGATGGAGAAAATTTGGTATGAACTCGACCTATTTTGTTTTTGTAAATATAATTAGCTCACCGTTCCCCATTCAAGTTATTATGAATGAAACATGTTTGCAATGGCAATTAGAGATTATAGTTACTCATGCCATGCTTAATTAGCTAGGATTTTATAATGGTTTGTCTCGAATGCCAACATGCAAATTAAAATGGTTATGATGTAGTATGATAGGATGGTATCCTACTTTGAATGATTTAAGTGGCTTGACTTGGCACATGTTCACGCATGTAGTTGAATCAAAATCAACATAGCCTCCACAATATTTATGTTCACGGTGATTTACATCCTACTCATTCTTGCACTCAATTTTGGTTAATCTCAATGCATGTTTATGACCGTTCTCACTCTCTAGTTGGTCGCTCCTCTCAATCTTTTGCTAGCCTTCACTTGTACCACGCGGGAATACTGCTTGCACATCCACTTCCTTAAACCCAAAGTTGTTCCATATGAATCCACCATATCTACCTATATGCGGTATTTACCTACCGTTCCAAGTAAATTTGCATGTGCCAAACTCTAAACCTTCAAATAATAATCTATTTTGTATGCCCGAATCACTCATGTAGCGACTAGGTGTTGTCAGTATCTTCCATGCTAGGTGGGTTATTCTCATGATGAGTGTTGATTCACTTGTCATTCACGAGAAAGTGACTGGTAATCGGGATGCCCAGTTCCATGCTCGAAATCAAATCAAAATATAAATATAAAATAAAACTCCCCCATGATTGTTGTTGGTATGGATGGTACCCGTTGTTTCGGACCAGCCGTGGAGTTTGATTGTTGGTGGAGGGGGGTAAAAACTTTACCATTCTGTTTGGGAACCGTCTATAATGTATCTTGCATGGAATATAGTGAGATCTCTTGATTGTTATGTTGATAATTAAAGCATACCGCTCAAAATTATATTCATCTCTATTTTAAAAGCTCGAGCTCTGGCACCTCTGCAAATACATGCTTCCCTCTATGAAGGGCCTATCTATTTATTTTTATGTTGAGTCATCATCCTCTTATAAAAATCACCATCTAGAGAGCACCACTGTCATTCATATGCGTTGTTATTAATTGATATTGAGTATGAATGTGACTGGATCTCTTTTGCCATGAATTACAATGTCTAGTCAGCCCTTAATTTTCAGCGGTGCTCTGCATTTATGTTTTGCAGTCTCGGAAAGAGCTAGCGAGATACCATTTTGTCATATCATATCATGATTGTTTTGAAAAGGTGTTGTCACCCGAGATTTATTGTTATTGCTCGCTGGTTGATTATGCCATTGATATGAGTAAATGTGAGACCTAAGCGTTATTGTGAATACGGTTAGTTAATAATCTTTGTTCAAACCCTGAATGCTGGCTATACATATTTGCAACAACAAGATCAAACCGAGTTTGTAAAAGTTTTTCTTTATCACTTTCAGTTTGTCAACTGAATTGCTTGAGGACAAGCAATGGGTTAAGCTTGGGGGAGCTGATACGTCTCCATCGTATCTACTTTTCCAAACTCTTTTACCCTTGTTTTGGACTCTAATTTGAATGATTTGAATGGAACTAACCCGGACTGACGCTATTTTCAGCAGAATTGCCATGGTGTTATTTTTGTGCAGAAATAGAAGTTCTCGGATTGACCAAAAAAATTACGGAGAATATTTTTGGAATATATAAAAAATATTGGCAAAAGAATCAACCAGAGGGGGGCCACCCAGAGGCCACAAGCCCTGGGGCGCGCCCTGCATGCTTGTGGGCCCCCTGGAGCCCCTCCGACCTCAACTCCAACTCCATATAACTCTATACGTGTCGGTGTACTAGAGTAGGGGTACCCTAGTATCCCGAACTCGTGCACGGGCAGTTGCAGCACCCCGCGGCAAGGCTTGCCTGGTGATCGCCAAGGTCCTCCATGGTTCCTTTGGAGCCATTCAAGAACAAAGTATTTAGGCCAAGAAGACAAGACCCCGGCAAGAGGAGCTTGCCGGGAAGGCCACTCAAGGCACGCAGAAGACAAGACCCCGGCAAGAGGAGCTTGCCGGGAAGGCTCGGTGAGCGACAAGCTTCCGAAGGCGACAAGGATTCAGCCGCGGCAGGCAACCTCTCTTCATCTCCGCTCCAGCTCATCGACCAACGTGTCACCATGGGACCATTCCAGGCGTGCGTGTCAAGAGGCTGTGCGGCCAGCGGAGAGCAGCGGTAAGCGGCGCTGACAGGAGTGCCATCGTGGCAAGCGGTGGCGCCCCTGACGGTCCCTTTCTGCACTGTTTAGGCGACATGGACGGGCATTTAATGCTTTTGTCCCTTGCCGTCAGAGTTAGGTAGAATACACTGTACAAAGTAGCTGTACCAACCGCAACTCATTTTCCCATTTTTGCCCTTGTCTACGTTGCCACCTGTTGGTGACCCCTTGAGCCTATAAAAGGAGGCCCATGCGCAGCGTAGGGGAGGTTCGACTCATTCGAAACTACACACACACGCGCTAGGTCTTGTAGATCTCCATGCTCCCTAGCAAGAACACAACATAATCAGACAAGCAGCAGTAGGAGTATTATCTCTCCCGAGAGCTCCGAAGCTGGGTAAACTGCTCGTGTGTTTCGCCTCGATCTGCTCTTCGTGCAATCTCCGCCCCCCCACCGAACCGAAAGGGACTCGGTCCGCCGGTCCCATAGGTGTTCGTGGGTTACGATCAGCTTCCCCGACATCTTTGGCGCGCCAGGTAGGGGGCGTCGAGGCTGTGTGAACCTGATCCGGCGTTCACACGAGCAACATCTTCATCATCTTCATCAACATGCCACCGAAGAAGAAGGCTTCGGCGGCAGCGGAGCCGTCCACGTCGATCCCGCCACCACTGGAGCAAACGGATGGCGGGGAAGACGCCGGCGGAAGAATGGGCGTCGACGAGAGAGCTCATGACGCTGCCAAGTCCAAGGACAAGGCCGCAGACCTCGGCGTCCGTACACGCACCGCGCCCGTCTCAGGAGGCGCGGGACCGACAGCGTCATGGTATTCATAGTACCATACGCTCGTTGGATCAAGACCGAGCTGGAGGATCGCGAGGCCCTCAAGACCAGCGTGCACGCCAGCATGCTGGCGCGAGTGGAGTACGGTCGCCTGGACGGGATGCTGCTCCTTCTAACATAGTTAGAAGTCCGAGCATATCCCGCTCCTCGCGCTGTTCACCACTGCCACCCACCACTCCAGCGGAAGCCTTGGCGAGAGCTCAACTGCTCCTAGACTACCCTCCAACAACCGACAAGGTCAACGAATGGAGGGCCACTATCCAGAGTCTCATCGGCTTTGCCAACGGCGACTCTCTGCGGCAACCAACTACATCGTTGCCGCGGCAGGACGACAAGGCACGAGCTGGTGGCGACGAAACCTGTGGGGGTGCAACCACCATGCACTCCCCACCTCGAAGGCCAAGATCACCAACTCGTCGGATCCACCTTGACAGCGACTCCACCGCGTCATCGGATCCACGAGATCGCCGTGATCAGCGCCAAGTTCTTCAAGAACGGCAACAAGAAGATGCTCGAACTCGCATCGAGCGCCGAAGAGAAGCGCGACATCAATCCGACCAGCGCGCTGGGCCCTCTGTCGATATGCATGCGCCAGGGGAACCAGGCGACTTGCCGTACACGGTAGGTTGCCCTGCGTTCACTCGTGAGCTGCGGCAAGTCGATGGCCCAAAGAAGAAGAATTTCAAGCCGACGTGCGGAGAAGTACGATGGCGGGGCGCATCCGTCGGAGTTCCTCGGCATTTACACCATCGTGGTGCAAGCTGCGGGGTGCGAGGCGACAAGATCCTCGCCAACTACTTCCCGCTGGTACTCAAGCCCAATGTCGATCTTGGCTCATGCACTTGCCGGACAGCTCCATATCCTCTTGGGAAGATCTATGCCATCGGTTTGTCGGCGCCTTCACAGTGACCACAAGCCTCATGGCCAAGAGAGCGACCTTCACCTGCTCGCCCGGAAGGAAGGAGAGTCCTGCGCAAGTTCATTCGAGATTCAGCCGTGTGCACTACAACATCCCGGATGTCCACCTGCGCGGTGATCGGCGCGTTTCATCAAAACGTGCGGAACCGCAGGATGAGGAAGAGATGGAGATGTGCAAGGTCAAGGACGTCGATGAGCTGTATGCCCCGGCCGACAAGTGTGCGCGTCTTTGAAGAAGGAGGAGACTCGAGGAGAGAATACAGAAGCAGGATCTGATGTTGAGGAGACCGCCTACCAAGAAGAGCGGAACAACGAAGAAGAAGAGCAAAGAGGTACTAGTTGTCGAGCAGTCCGGCAACGGTGGTGCCGCCAAGAAAGCCAAGGTTGGTGGCTCCGGCAAGGAGGTTGCCGCTGGCACCGACCGCCAAGCTGGGGCGGCTGCCGACAACGGGACAGCTCAACAAACAAGATCTTGCAAGATCCACCGCACCAAGGGCCATGACCTCCAGAGCTGCAAGAAGGTCGAGCAGCTTGTTGAACAGCAGAAGGCTGAGTACGAGCGGCGCGACAAGGAAAAGGCCCAGGAAGGTGCTGGGGGAGTTAGCAAAAAGCGACCCGGCCGGGGAGGACGCCTTGGCAAGGCCAAGCAGCGGCAAGGAGACAGACCTCCCAGCGGCGCGACAAGGATGAAGACGACGACGACGATGAAGATATGGAAGACAGCGAGACCGATGAGCAGGAGTTTGAAAAAGCCACAGAGGTCCTCTGCGTTGGCGGCGGGCGTCTCTCGCATACTTCACACCGCCAACTCAAGCAATGGATGCGGGAAGTTAATGCAGCGGAACCATCCGTAGAGTCACGCAAGCCTCTGAAATGGTCCAGCACGCCTATCATCTTTGATATTGAGGACCACCCGATCGCATAACTGCGGTCGGGTGCTTGCCGATGTTGGTCCCACCAACTATCCGCAACCTCAAGGTCGCCAAGATGCTAGTTGACGGCGGGGCGGCAAACCTGATCTCCTCCGCGGTGCTCCGAAGCTTCAAATCCACGACAATGAGCTCGAAGAGACCGGCACCTTCAAGGAATCAATCCGGGAAGGAGCAAGCGAAGGGAAGATCACGCTGCGGTAACATTTGGCAGCGAGCTAAACTTCAGGATCGAGAGGGTCACATTCGACGTCGCTGGTTTTCCATTGCCTTACAATGGGATACTGGCCGTCCGGCAAAGACTCGCCAAGTTCATGGCAGCCTCTCATTATGCATACAACTTGCTCAAGATGCCAGGCCCGATAAGTGTCATTTCTGTTCATGGCGACAAGAAGGATGCTCTTATCTGCGCCGACAAGATTTACCGGGAGGCAGCAGCTGCAACAGATAGCAAATCACTTGCTGCTGAAACTCCCGGGGGGAAGAAGAAGACCAAGCCCGGCAAGAGCTCTGATGCCCACTCCGGCAAGCGCACCTCCTCGGAGTGCTGCGCTACCATCGAGGACGCACCATCGAGCTCCACCGGCAAGTGCAAGAAGACGATGGCAGCTCCACCGAAGACCAAGAAGGTGCCCGCCAAGGAGGACGGCACTGGTGGTACCTTCACCATCAGTGCCACTCTCGACCCTAAATAGGAAGGCGCGCTCGTTGCTTTCCTGCGGGCGAACGTCGACTTGTTTGCATGGCAACCGTCTGACATCTCCGGTGTTCCCAGGAAAGTAATTGAGCACCACCTAGCTGTCTGTCCTCATACGCGGCCCGTCAAGCAGAAAGTCAAGAAGCAGGCAGTGGAGCGCCAAGAATTCATTGCGAAGAGATCAAGAAATTGGAAGCAGCAGGCCTTGTCGGGAGTGCTCCATCCCACGTGGTTGGCCAACCTCGTAGTTGTATCATAAGGCAAATGGGAAATGGAGACTTTGTATCGACTTCACGGATGTTAATAAAGCTTGTCCCAAAGACCCATTTCCTTGCCGCGCATCGACCAGATTGTTGACTCCACGGCTGGATGTGATTTGCTTTCATTTCTTGATGCATACTCGAGGATATCATCAGATCTTCATGGCGAAAGAGGATGAAGAAAACCGCATTCATCACCCCATGTGGCACATACTGTTTTGTACGGATGCCTTTTGGGCTAAAGAATGCTGGTTCAACGTTTGCAAGAGTAGTCCATGGCGCTTTTGAGCCCCAAATGCACGTAAATGTAGAAGCCTACATGGATGACATAGTGGTCAAAAGCAAGGACAAAACAACTCTGGTTCAAGATTTAGATGAGACCTTTGCAAATCTGCGCAAGATCAACCTCAAGCTCAACCCGAGAAGTGCGTGTTTGGAGTCCCTTCCGCAAGCTTCTCGGGTTCTTCGTGTCTCAGTGGGAATTGAAGCCAATCCCGACAAGATCAAGGCCATTGAGCAGATTGAAGCACCAAAGCGCGTCAAGGATGTACGAAGACTTGCGGTTGCGTGGCTGCTCTCGGCAAGTTTATCTCTAGGTCTGCTGGTAGCGCCCTACCATTTTCAAGATTTTGAAAAGGCAGGTCCAATGAAATGGACTCCCGAAGCGGAGGCTGCGCTGCAGGACTTAAAGAGGTACCTGTCCTCCACTCCAATACTTGTCGCACCTAGGCCACAAGAGAAGTTGCTGCTATATATAGCGGCAACCAATCAAGTGGTTAGTGCTGCGTTAGTAGAGGAAAGGGAGGCAGACGATGAGCCGGCAACCAAGGTAGATGCATCCAGCGACAAACAGGGGGCTTCACCGACAAACTCTGGTCCCGACGAGGACAGATCTGCAAGGCAGCGCGAGAAGATGCGAAAAAGGATGGTGCAGCGCCAGATTACTTTGTCGGTTCCCTTCTGCAGGGGCTAGGTCAAGGTACTGGTGTGCGAAATTGCTTTTCGCCTCCTCATGGCCTCGAGAAAGCTGCGCCATTACTTCCAAGCACATGAGATAACAGGTCGTCACTCGCTTTCCCTGAAGAGGATATTGCAAAATCCGAAGCAACAGGCAGGATTGTCGAGTGGGCACTGGAACTGTCAAGCTTTGGCCTCAAGTTTGAAAGCACTTCAACTATCCAAAGCAGAGCATTGGCAGAGTTCATAGCAGAATGGACGCCAACGCAGGATGAAGAGATTCCAGAGATGAGCATCCCCGTCAAGGAAGCAAGCAAAGAGTGGCTGATGTACTTTGATGGTGCCTTCTCGCTGCAAGGCGCCGGTGCCGGCGTGCTGCTTGTCGCACCCACCGGAGAACACCTCAAGTACATAGTCCAAATGCACTTTCCCAAGGAGCAAGCAACAAACAATACTGCAGAGTATGAAGGTTTGCTTGCCGGTCTCAGAATTGCCGTAGACCTTGGGATCAAGAAACTCATTGTCAGGGGTGACTCGTGGCTTGTTGTCCGCCAAGTAAACAAAGATTACCAGAGTCCGTTGATGGAAGCCTACGTTGATGAAGTGAGAAAGCTAGAAGAACACTTTGACGGCCTGCAAATGGAACATGTTCCAAGAGCTCAGAATGATATTGCTGATGGACTGTCAAAGTGCGCCGCCTCAAGTTACTCATGGAACCAGGGATTTTTGTGCTCAAGCTGACTCAACCAATCAGTAACACCATCAAATGGACAGAACAAGAAGAGGAAGTTGATTTCGGTGACTATTTTCCGCAGAGCTCCCGAAGCCGCAGCCAAGAAGGTCCCCAGATCAACACCAAAAATCTTGAGGCGGTCTGCTCTAACAAGCCCTAGGGTTTGTTTCGTTGAAGCGAGACGCTCCCGACAAGCTTTGCTCGGCAAGCTTGCTGGGAACATCAAGCTCGGCCGAACCGCAGGTTCTCGCCAGAAAGCGATGTTCCGCAGCAGCAGATGTGCCTTTAGTCCTTGTTGTCGAGCCACAAGCTCCAAAGATGGGCACAAGAGATTGCCATTTCCTTGAGACAGAGAACTTCCCAAGAGCAAGAAGAAGCGGAAAGAGTAGCCCGGCAGTCAAGTATGTACCAGTTTGTCGACAACCGCTATGCATGAAGAAGACTCAACGGGTGAAATTGAAGTGTATTCACCGGGAAGATGGATGTAAGCTGTTGGCGAGAAATACGGAGGCATATGTGGTCACCACATTGGCGCAAGAGCACTTGTCGGCAAAGCTTTCCGGCAAGGTTTCTTCTCCGCCGACAGCCCTCCGGATGCAACTGCACAAGTAACCAAGTGTGAAGCGTGCGGTTCCATTCCAAGCAGATGCACCAGCCAGCTCAAGCTCTCCAGACGATCCCTTTATCCTGGCCATTTTCGGTCTGGGGGCTCAACATCCTCGGCCCCTTTCCCCGAGCTGTCGGGGCTTTGAGTACTTATGCGTCGCAATCGACAAGTTCACAAAGTGGCGGAAGTGGAAGCGAGGAGGAAGGTGACAGCACAGTCAGCGGTCAAGTTCTTCAGGTCGATTGTTTGCCGTTTTGGGATTCCTAACAGGATCATCACCGACAACGGCACACAATTCACGAGCCGCACCTTCATGCAGTACGTCCAAGATCTTGGCGCCAAGGTCTGCTTCGCTTCTGTTGCTCATCCGAGAAGCAACGGTCAAGTGGAGAGAGCAAATGCTGAAGTGCTGCGTGGGCTCAAGACTAGGACTTTTGACAGGCTGCACAAGTGCGGAAGAAACTGGATCGAGGAGCTGCCAGTGGTTCTTTGGTCGATCAGGACGACGCCAAATCGAGCCACTAGCCAGACACCTTTCGCTCTAGTCTACGGAGCAGAGGCAGTTCTCCCCACGGAACTCGTATACGGGTCGCCTCGAGTACTCGCTTATGATGAGCTTGAGCAAGAGCAGCTGCGATAAGATGACGCGCTGCTCCTCGAGGAGGACCTTCTTCAGGCTGCTGTACGAGCTGCTGGTTACCAGCAAGCTTTGCGCCGCTACCATAGCCGCAAAGTTAATGCCAGAAGTCTCGAGGAAGGCGACCTTGTTCTTTGGCGCGTTCAGTCCACCAAGAATTCCAACAAGTTGACGCCGAGGTGGGAAGGCCCTTATCGGGTAAAACGAGTCACTAGGCCTGGCGCTGTCCGCCTTGAGACCGAAGATGGTATTCCGGTGAGCAACTCCTGGAACATTGAACATCTTCGTAAGTTTTACCCATAGGGCGTGGTTGCTGAAACCTGTTCCGGCAACCACCTTTTGTACAAGTCTTGCCGATGTTGCATGTAATCCTTTGTACAAAGCTGGGCGCAGACCCCGTGCATAAGTAAAGCTCATGTGTTGCGCACAATTTGTCAAATACATGCTTTCATTATCATTTTGCATGTGTTATCTAACATCTTGTGCAGCATCCACACCCGGTAAGAAATAACGAGCCGTAAGGCTCCATAACTTTATTTTCTCTTCTTTCTCTTTCTCAAAGAAAGGAAGGTTCCTTCGCCCACAAGTTAGCCGGGGGGGAAGGAGAAGATAATGGTGTGGGCCACCAAGCGTCGCTCGAGGAAGTTTCGCCTTACCGGGAAGCAAGCGACAGAAAAGCTAAGTTGCCAAAGTTTGAGCAATCAGTTTTTAAATTTTTAAGTTATCTTCCTCGAACGATAGTACTTTGTATGGAAAACCTGTGCGCGGAGGAACCAACTCGTAGCTGGTCGCGCCCTTACTTTGTTTCGAGTCCGCTCAACAACTTAAGTGAGCTGCAACTAGTTGCGACAAGGTTGCTTGTCGAAGCGGCACCGCCAAGCAGGTCTTGACGTTCCGCACTCAGCGCTCGCGGCAAAGGTGCCCGCGCCGACAAGTTCCCTAAAAGCGTGAGGCACAAACATACAAAGGAAGGAATCAAGTAAAGGAAATAACATTGCAATCATTGCCTAAGATAGAGTTATATTACAAAAATAGCTTGTCGCAGATCTAATAAATTGTTCTCCTAAACATGATCAGCAGCGACAAGGGAAAGATAAAATCGGCGGCCTAGTCTACGCGGTCGCCATCAACCCGCTTGATCTTGCCCACCTTGTCCACAATGGGTGCGACAAGGGCTTTGAGCGCCTCCACATCGGCATCTGGCGGCAAGGATCTGAGGACGCCGTTGAGGTTGAGGGCTGGATTGCGGAAGGCCACCTTCATCAGCACCTTCTGGAGAGCTCCCGCGCAGATCTGGCGCAATTCCTCGGCCAGCTGCTTCGGGATCTCTTCCCGGAGTCGCTGGAGAGCCATCACCACGCCCTTGAAGAACAGGCTGAGCTTGGCGCTGGGTTGGAGGCGCTCGTCGGAGGAGTACCCGAGATCCACCATCCCGAGCTCCATCAGCTCCTTGTCGATGGCGGCGGCGATATCGACAAGACCCTCCGTCCGATGCATCACGTTCTCTCTGAAGGTGTTACGGCGGTCGTGGCACTCGTCGCCAGCTCCTCGTTGGTCTTGATCGTCTCCAACAGGCCACCTCCGCTCCTTGGCGCCGTCCCAGCGCTTGCATCGGTGGTGGTCAGCTTCAGCTCAAGATCTGCCTTGGAGTCCTTGGCGGCATCGAGCTCTTTGATCCTTTTAGCGAGACGGCCCTGCAACTCGCCGAGAGTGTAGGCGTCCTTCTCGCGCTCGTGCTTCAGCGCAGCAAGCTCCTCGCCGCTCTTCTGGAGGTTGGCCTCCAGCTGCGTCACCTTCGTCTCCAACTCTTTCTGGGCGGCCTCGGCAGCTGCAGCAGCATCTTTTGCTTCCTTGAGAGCTCCGCCAATTGATTGCTCACGCACGGCAAGCTCTTCCTCATAGCTGTCAAGATTGATCTTCCGCTGCGCCAACTCGCCTTCTTGCGCAGATAGCTTCTCGGCGGCAAGCCGTTGCTGCTCCTCGACCTCAGCCTTCTCAAGGATGAAGGCTGTGCGCTCTTCAGCGAGTCGCTCCCACTCTTCTGCTACGTTTCGGAGAGCTTCTTGGTTGGTGCCCCAGAGCTCTTCTGCGCGATTCTCCATGTCTGCTCCTGCCCTCGCGACAAGTGCTTCCCGGGACTCCAACTTGGCTTGTCGGGCGCGGTAGAGCGACAGCAGCTTCTTCAGCAGCTGCTCCTCCTCAGACTCGCCGCCGCTGCTGCTTGGCGCGTCAACCAGCGACAGCCCAGCGGAGGCGAGCAGCTCTTCGTCAAAGATCTCCCCTTCGACCGGCGCCCTGGAGCTCGACGTCCAGGGGAGCTTGATGAAGACGCTGTCGCCGGCCTTCAGATAGGCGCCGGGCTGGGGCTCTTCGGAGCCTGACGCTGCACCGGTGGCGGAGGGATCGGCGGTCGGCGTAGCGCCTGGCGCTCCTGTGGCCTCAGGGTCGTCAGTACGATCACCGGACCCCTCGCCAGCCTTTTCGGCGGTAGCCTTGGCGGCCTCCTCGCCGGCGGACCCATCGGCGCCAGCCTCTTCCTCCATGGTGGCGACGTCATCAGTGTTGCCGCGCGCGTCCTCCTCGCCGGCGACCTCAGTCTCCATCGGCTCTGCGGCGGATGGATCTGACGACCAGAAAAACAAAGAACAGTCAAGCAAATGTTCGAAAAGAAGAACAGAAGAAAAAGAACCCAAGGGAAATTTTCACGCAAGAGGATTACCTGCAATGGGATCTGCAGCCATGGTCTCGATCACCGGAGGATCACTGGTGCCGTCCCTTGCCGGAGAAGTCTCCCTTGCCGGAGAACGCTCCCTTGCCGGAGAATTCTCCCTTGGCGGCGTAGTTGAAGCAGATAGAATTTCGGGAGCGGCTTCCGGGCACTCCTGATGAGGCTGCTCTGCTCCTACACAAATCAACAAGTCAGATATCAGCAAAGAAGGAGCACCCATGCACACCTAACCGTAAGAAGTAAACCATATACTTACGTTGGGGGCTGTCTTTGAGGCTGCTGAGGAAGGGTTGCCGGTGCGGCAAGGGGTCTCAGACGCGCCTCCTGTTGCCATGGGGGGATCGTCTTCGATGACAACCATCGGGGTCTTGGCTCTCTTCGACGCTCTCTGGGCCAGCGTCCTGAAAAAGGAAAGAGTTCAGAATGAAGCAAATCAGATACAAGACAAAGCAACCAAATTGAAGAAATACAAGCACAGCATAGAAGCTTACTCTTCTTCTTCTTCCTCGTCGGAGCTGAGCGCGGAGAGATCAAATTCCGGCTCGCCTCCGGTGCGAAGAGGCGGAGGAGTAGGTTCCCTTGACCGCTTGGCGGGGGTGGCAGCGGTGGCCTGAGAAGATCCCGCCTCAGTTGTTGCAGCGGTGTGGGGTGCTCCCGCGGCAACAGTGCTTGCTGTGGTGGAGCGTGTCGCACGGCGCTGCGGCTGTTGGCCCGTCTGCCGCCCCGTCACTTCCCCGGCCTTGCGGAGACGCCTTCTTGGTGGAGCTATGGGCTCTGCTCGCGGCAAGCTACTTGAAGGTGTGGAGGAGGCGCCCTCGGCAGACTCGCTCGGCTCAACTTCGGGCTCGGCCTGCTCCTCCTCGATGGCAAGGTCCTCTCGATCAGCAAGGCTTGTCGCCTCTGCTGCCTCTGCCTCCTCCACGGTGAACCCGAATTCGCCAGCGGCAGCAGCTGCTGCCGCCTCCTCCAGCCTGGTGGCGATGCGCTGCATCTCGGCGTCGGTGGTGTCGCGGGTGAGCCACTTACGCTTTCGTCGGCGGATCTGCACTTCTTCCAAGCTATTGAAGAACTGCCTTGCGACGACGTCGTCATGAGCTCTTGCCAGTTGGAACAATCCCATGCGAATCGCTGCGCGGCATCATGGCGCGCGGATGCGGTCGAGCGAAGAGTTGTTGCACAATGGGGCGACTCCCTTGGCAACCTAAACCACTCGGGGTGATCGGGTCGTGCTTGAACAGCTCCAAAGACATCACATCCAACTCCAAGGCAGGTGAAATTCCAGTTGAGGCCCGGCGCAGCCTCATGATGTCCGCCGCATTTGGAACTCCCAAGCAGGTCTCCTCCTCTCCTGCAAGGGAAGCGATCTGGGCGAAGAAAATCTCGCCAAGCTGCGCCTCTGGTGAGTCCGCAAGCCCGAGGCGCAAGATCCGGGTCACAACAATCTTCAACCTAGCATCCTCCGGCGCCAAGTTGCTCCAATCATTGCCGCGCACTATGGGAGTTTGGCGCTGGGCAGTGAAGGGCTGCGGGTTCTCCTCAACGATCCAGCACCAATCGGCTCTCCACTCCTCCCACTTGCTGCGGAGCTCTCCTTCCAGATAAGCTTCTTTCTTGCCGATCCTGGAGATCCAAGCAATCCCTCCGGCAAGTGGCTCTCCTCTCTCAGCGGGGCATGAAGAAGTGGCGGAAGAGGGCTACGTTTGGGTGGACTCCGACAAAGTTTTCGAAGGTGTGTGAAAACTGCCATGGTCGACAGCATTGGGGGTGAAATCAAGGAGGCGAAGCCCGTAGGTGTTCATGATATCGCAAAAGAATTCAGAGAAGGCGGGCGAGCCCGCAATAGAAGAAGAGCGCCAAGAAGGGGTACCGCAGGACCCAACTCGATCGTGAAGAAGAGTACCTTCGTCTTGCGGATGCGCCTCGCGTCTCCGTCGACCGGAAGAGGTAGTAGCCCTCCTCGGCTCCTTTGCGTCGAGCTAGGGGAAGACGGCCCGCTCCTTCGCAAGGCGCCAGACGCATGCGCCTCGTCCGACTTCACGCCCTTCCCTTGTCGGCTTTGGAGCCATGGCGGAGGTGGTGGAGGAGACCGGCGGCGTTGATGGCGCTGGTGGCGATGGGGGCGGGCTGCTCTCTTGGACTACTGAAGGAGGGGGCGGCGGTGGTTTTTAGATGGGACAGCAAATGGCAGCGTGGGCGACCTGCCCTGTTTCCCCTGTATATAAGGAGGGAGAGGGGCGGACGTTCGCTTTTCCAATCAAAGAAACCCCCACGATCTCTCCCACGGCGCCACGTTCGTAGCGTGGCTGTTAAGTGGGGGCGTGGTGGGTCCGGGGCCGATTCTGGCGTGATCTGGGCAGCGTGCCCGATGCTTTTTTGGGCCTGGCCCAACAGCTCGGCTGCAGGTGTGCCCGAGCCGAGGGCTCTGTCGGTGTACTAGAGTAGGGGTACCCTAGTATCCCAAACTTCGTGCATCAGGCAGTTGCAAGACCAGCGGCAAGGCTTGCCTCGGTGATCGCCAAGGTCCTCCATGGTTCCTTTGGAGCCATTCAAGAACAAAGTATTTAAGCCAAGAAGACAAGACCCGGCAAGAGGAGCTTGCCGGAAGGCCACTCAAGGCACGCAGAAGACAAGACCCGGCAAGAGGAGCTTGCGAAGGCTCGATGAGCGACAAGCTTCCGGACGCGACAGGATTCAGCCGCGGCAAGGCGCTTGCCGCGGCAGTAACTCTCTTTCATCTCCGCTCCAACTCATCCACCAACGTGTCACCATGGGACCATTCCGCATGCGTGTCAAGAGGTTGTGCTTGCCGGAGAGCAGCGAAGCGGCGCCGACAGAGTGCCATCGTGGCAAGCGGTGGCGCCCGACGGTCCCTTTCTGACTGTTTAGGCGACATGGACGGGCATTTAATGCTTTTGTCCCTTGCCGTCGAGTTAGGTAGAATACACTTTGTACAAAGTAGCTGTACCAACCGAACTCATTTTCCCATTTTGCCCTTGTCTACGTTGCCACCTGTTGGTGACCCCTTGAGCCTATAAAGGAGGCCCATGCGCAGCGTAGGGAGGTTTGACTCATTGAAACTACACACACGCCGCTTAGGTCTTGTAGCTCTCTGTGCTCCCTAGCAAGAACACAACATAATCGGACAAGCAGCGAGTAGGAGTATTATCTCTCCGGAGAGCTCGAAGCTGGGTAAACTGCTCGTGTGTTTCGCCTCGATCTGCTCTTCGTGCAATCTCCGCCCCCCCCCCCACCGAACCGAAAGGGACTCGGTCCGCCGGTCCCATAGGTGTTCGTGGGTTATGATCAGCTTCCCCAACAATACGGGGAGAGAAAAATCAGGGAGAAACATCATGCTTTATGATACGGAGCCGCTGCCACCTCCTGTTCTTCATCGGGAGGGTAGATCTGGACTCCGTTCAGGGATCCGGAGAGGGGGATTCATCGCCATCATCATCACCAAGTTTCCTCCATCACCAAGTTCATGATGCTCACCGCCGTGCTTGAGTAATTCCATCGTAGGCTTGCTGGACAGTGATGGGTTGGATGAGATTTATAATCTAATCGAGTTAGTTTTGTTAGGGTTTGATCCCTAGTATCCTCTATGTTCTGAGATTGATGTTACTATGACTTTGCTATACTTAATGTTTGTCACTAGGGCCCGAGTGCCATGATTTCAGATCTGAACCTATTATGTTTTCAAGAATATATTTGTGTTATTGATCCTATCTTACAAGTTGTAGACACCTATTATGAGTTATGATTCGCATACCCCAAGGTGACAATAATTGGGATTCTTTCCGGTGATTACCGTAGTTTGAGGAGTTCATGTATTCACTAAGTGCTAATGCTTAGGCCCGGTTCTCTATTAAAAGGAGGCCTTAATATCCCTTAGTTTCCATTAGTACCCCGCTGCCACGGGAGGGTATGACAAAAGATGGCATGCAAGTTCTTTTCCATAAGCACAGATGACTATATTTGGAATACATGCGTACATTATATTGATGAATTGGAGCTAGTTCTGTGTCACACTAGGTTATAACTGTTGCATGATGAATGCTATCCGACATAATTATCCATCATTGATCCGTTGCCTACGAGCTTTTTGTTGGGCTCTACGGTAGGGTGCGTTGACTGCAAATTAAAATTTTCCTACGCGCAGAACATTCAGGAACATGCTATGTGAGATGGATCACAGTTTGTTACCACTAGAAGCGTAGTGCCGTGCAGCGGAAGAAGAGTTGGGGCAGCGTGTCCGCATGGATCGTCTCCTCCTTGTTCGATCTCCCTCGAACAGTCGGTCGTCCGATCCCTCGTACGAGTTCGCCGGAACGGCGCAAGTGCACCGCCTCTAACGGTATCCGCGCGTGCAGGAAGAACACCGTGCGGCGGACTGCTAGGTCCGATCACACAGTCGGCGGCGATTGGAGGTGGCTATTCACAACACATGCAAACCCTGGTGGCAGCGCCGAAGCGATCAACCGCATGAGTGTGCCGCACCTCCACTTTATATAGGCGTCCGTTGCAGGCTCAACACTTGGGCCTTGCACGGACCCTAAAGCCCAAAGTCTACTCGGTCATGTTCCTACTCCAGTTCGGATCACATCCGACCAGTGTCCTTACGAACCGACCTCGTAGGTTCCTTACCTTAAGCTCGCGACCCCTTAGGTTCAAGTCGGCTTGGTCACAGCTCGGATCTCCTCCGACCTGCACGGTTGGTAGCGGCCTCTAGCAAGGCGTGCCGACCACCAAGCGCAACTATGAAGCTGGTTAGGCGAACACTGTACAACGTGTCACACTTATGTTCCCTTTGCCGCACGATATATGTTGTCGGGCTCAAGGCGAGATTGTCATCCTTGTGCTAGCCCGACCTCTTTCTCGTTCCAATGATACCGACCACAATCCGGATTATCTCATAATCCTTGTCGCATGGCCATGCTTATCCTGGTCGGATCACACAAGGGGCCCAGAGTATATCTGTCGTGGAATTGTCACGGCAGATGTCCTCGTGAAAGGACTTAGTCGCAGGGCCATCGTACGGGTTAACTTAGAGGGGTTAAAGCGGACACAAAGACACGGGAGTTATACTAGTTCGGCCCCTTCGATGAAGGTAAGGCCTACGTCTAGTTGTGATGGGATTGATGTGATTTCGGCGACTAGGGAGCAATAGCTTCGCCTCAGCCTCGAATTGTCTCCCCCTAAACCGCCGCCGGGTCGTCCCCTTATATACACAGGTTGACGCCCGGCCGGTCTACAGAGTCCCGATCCGGCTTATACAAGTGTCCGGCTCGGTCTCTTCTCTCTTATCTTACCGCACAAGTTACATGACTAAGGCGGTTTACATTTATGGATCCTAATCCGCCTCTGGGCTCTGGGCCTCGTACCTTCATGGGCTTGGATTGTAGATGAGGGTAAACCGGCCCCTTCAGGGCGGTTTATATTCAGTAGTTGTATCCCCAACATTAGGCCCCACATTGACTTGAACCGGTTCATGTTAATCTTCAACACCTTCAGAAACTCAATCTCCTTCAGATTTCGTAGAATCGCCATCCGCTTGAACCGCCATGACGCCATCTTCCAACCACAAAGAACAGGCGCCTTTGACGCTATCTTTAATAAAGAAATCCAAACAGAAGATTCCCTTCATTTAATACTATCCCGAAATCGAGCGACGCTCGCCGTCCGCCGCTTTGACTCCTCGATTCTCGCTCGTTAATTGCCCTGCTTCCTTATAAATAGACAGGCCGACCCTTTTCTCTTCTTCTTCGCGCTTCTTCTTCCTCGCAACGCTCCGGCTCTTAAGCTCCGCCGCCGCCCTTCGACCATTGACCGCCCAGCCAGTCAGCAGGCAACCTCAACTGACCAGAAGCTTTTAGCGCTCCTCCGTCGCTTCGGCACATCGGGCAAGGCTCCTCTTCGAGCCCTAGATCCGCATCTGAAGGTCCCTGTTCATCTTGTAGTTCATAGGTGTTCATCGTAGTGTCCTCATACCTGCCCTGCCATGGCCGTATGATTCAACCGTAGCATACATCCTGTGCAGCGACTGCTCCGCCGTTTGTGCATCTTTCATTTTGTTCAGATCCTCTTGTTTAGAACGCACGGACCTTCCTGCCCTCTATGAGGCTTGCATAGGTCGCAAAAAATTTTCTCACTGAACCTTCGGTAGATCTAAATCACCTCCATTCGCATGTGAAATCTGTTTCTGTCCATACTTAGTAGATTTTCCATTCTGTCTCTCTCGGCGTTTAACTTTTGATAGCTAATCCGTCACTCCATTAGTCCTCGCTAAACCGAATTGGAAACTGGCTCAATCGCCGTTTAACATTTTATAATGTGTCTAAACCATTTAACGGTGAATCGTTTTTCCTTTCCTTTCGCAGTTTTAGTCTTCCGGAATGGCCAAGCAATTCTCAGCTTGCAATTGGGTCCGGTCCAAGATCACTGAAACGCAACTCAACGGATACGCTACCACCGGGCGCTTTGGCTTCAAAAAATGTCCTCCACTGGCGTGTTCCGGATGCCGAATTCCCTCCCGATCCGCAAGAAGGAGAAGTAATTGTGTTTATGCAGCACTTAGACCGGGGATTCTGCCCGCCCGGATCAAAATTCTTCCGGGATGTCCTTGCAAGCTTTCAACTCCATCTGCAGGATATTGGCCCGAACTCTGTGTCAAACATATGCAATTTTCAAGTTTTCTGTGAAGTCTATCTTCAAGAAGAACCATCTGTGGAGCTGTTCCGGGATTTCTTTCACTTGAACCGCCGTACAGAATTTTCTGATGGTCCGAACACAGAGCTGGGCTGCGTTTCAATCCAGAAAAGGAAGGAAGTGGACTTTCCTCACGCCAAACACCATAGCCATCCAAAAGATTGGAACCAAACCTGGTTCTACCGCCGAACACTGCTCGACAACGAATCCTTTGCCGGGTTACCGTCCTCACCGCTTAGCAACCATCATCCGTTGCCTTTACGCTTGACCGCCGGAACGGAAGAACTTTGCGCCTCAAATTATCAAGCTCCGGGCTCTAATGGCCAATGGCTTAACCGGTGTGGACCTTGTGCGGTGTTGGGTTTCTTGGGGCGTCTTGCCACTAAGCCGCCGCCCGGATTGATGCACGAATACACCGCAGCCTCCAAGACCCTCAAAGACGCCACGAGCTACCAATAACAGAGCTTGAAGTCACAGAGGCAAAGGAAGCGGATGCTTGATGAACCGATCTCATCGCAGCCAAACCGGGTTGGCTCCTTCGTGTTGCCAACAAACCGCTGCGGTAGGCTCTACTCACCGCTTTTCGACATTAATGCCTTGTTGATATATATTAATCCTTGTTACTTCTCGAACTAACAGCTCCTTCCGAAGCGCACCAAACCGCCCGGCTCCGTGTAAGTCCAAGGCCACCAAGAAGGCTGGCAAGAGGAAAACCGCCGAGTCTTCGATCCGCCGAAGATGAAGATTCGTGTTGAGGTAAAGCTTGATATCCTCGAGGGAGTCGCCAGAACCGGCTCTCCTCTTTGTGTTTCTTCTTGCTTGTAGCTTGTTCCTTTTATTCCTCCTTTATCGACAATTTTAACTCCCGTGATGACGCTGAGGCCATCATGCCGACCATGTTGAGGTAATCTTTCTTTCTTCGAATCCGACCTCGTGCGTTAAAAGAATTCACCGCGCAGTCCGGAAAGTGAAAAATCTCATTCCTATGCTCATCTGAATCCAAACCTTTCCTTGAAGACACAGCCCGGCTGAAGAGCGCCAGACAACCCGCACACAAGGCCAACAGATTACCTCATCCGGTTTACCGGACACACCAACCCGAAACGTCGCCCGGGTGATTTGTTCTCCTGAAAAGCGTTACCCTTTAAAAGGTTTCTTTCGTTGTCCTCTCAATCCGTCGACCCGATTATCGGCCTCTTCCAACTCCTCCGGCGGTTCATCAACCACGCAATCGCCTCCGCTTAAAGTTGCTACAGGTAAGCACCATACTTGCCTCGCCAATTCGGTTTATATTTGCATTGGTCGGTTTATCTTATTCTATATCTGAACACTGCAGCACCAAGGCTCGCTTGAGTAAAAAGCGAAAACCCTTGACCCTCTGCATGGATGTTGATCCGGAGAAAACCCTGCACCAGCATGGCGAAAATCTGAGGTCCTAAAATAGCTCCGCGAGTTGTACCAAGACGACATCGCTGATCCGCTGAAACCGAACCGAGGCCCAAGTGGAAACCTCGCATCCCGCTCCACCGAGTCCGCCACAGAGTGGGTCGTGATTGTTGAACCGCCGAGCCAAAGTACAAAGCCACCAAGCCCAAAGAAGACCGCCGGTCTGGCCAGCCCAGCCAAAAATGATGATGTTATTGTGACAGGCACTGGCTACACCACTCCCAGCCCACCGGTCGCTTTAGCAAAACACAGCGCCAAGGAAGATTCTACTACTATGAGCAAAGATAAGGGGAAAACTGATCTGTCAGCTTATGACGACCTCTCTGCCCAAGAACTTCACTCCGGATTTCTGAACCGGCTCTACACAAGCCGTGACTTTGAAGCCGGTCTGGTAAATCGCATGAAGGACCGCTATGAGGTAAGGAGTTATGCCTTTCTTGTACTTTTGCTGTATAGTAGCCCCCAAGGGTCGGTTCAACTTAGCATAGTTAAACCGCACTTAACTTTGCATAGAAAACATACGCCTTAAACTGCAGATCAGAGTTCCCAAGGGTCGGTTCAACTTAGCATAGTTAAACCGCACTTAACTTCAGATCCCATAGCAAACTGAGATCAACTAGCCATTAGCCCCCAAGTGCTAAGTTGAATACTTGTATTGAGCTTGGGACTTTATAATGAAACAACTAACGTGTTCCCTTTGTTATCGTAATGAGATATACCAAAGAAACCGTGCAACTCAAGGACCTTCGTGCTAATCTGAAACTCAACAAGCGTAAACCACCAAGGCCAAGGATGAATTGAAAACTGCCTTGGCCACTATGGAACAGCTGAAGGAGTGGTATAAATCCGAAGGGCCAATCGGGATACCGAAAAGGCCGGTTTGAAAAACGGGCGGAAGATGCCGAATCAGCTCTTAAACCGGTGATCAAGAGCTTACTGGACTAAAGCGCCAAGTTCATGCCATGACCTCGCCATCTTGGTAAGAAAATTTGCACCGATTACCCTTGCATTGATATTTTCGCGGTTTAACCCGAGCTGTCCGAAACCGTGCAGTAAGCGTATTGCTCATATGGGCTCGATGTGCGGAAGAAGCTCAAGGCCGCTTACACGCTGATTGAGCAGTTGTATACCGGCGCCAGCGAGTCATATGCGCCACATCGCACGACAACACCGCCCGTCCTTGATCAAAGATACACCGGACCGGCTGTCCATGGTTCCGGGCAGCTTGAAGAGTTGAAACGATCCGCGCCCGGCTGGCACTCATCGTTTCTAACTCGCGCCAAAGGCGTGATAGCGGATCTTGATCCGGCCGACATAGCCAAGGGTTTCCCTAGCGCCAAGAGAACGGTGAAGCCTTTGATAATGATGCCTCAAACGAATAACAAAGGAGATGCGTCACGGGCGAAGTCAATCGGCAGCGAAGTTAACTGGCGGTTCACCGCTTTTTATGATGCAAACAACAAGCGGGTGGAGTTTGTCATTCCGTAGTGCGAGCCTTGTTCCTCCAATCCGTAAGCACACTTATGCCCTCGACGTTGATCCGCTGAGCTTATAAGTGAAGAGGCTGTCTTCGTGCCTTAACCCGGATTGACTGGTCTATCAATGACTTCCGGCTTTGGGTGATGAAGAGGAAGAAGTTGAACCGACGCCAGCGCCTCTTCCTCACGCCAACCCGGCAAAGAAGCTTAATCCGTCAAGCGGGTGATGCATCGAAACTGCTAGTCATAACGCCATGCGAAACACCGTGCCTTGGAAGGCTTTGTAATAGAATAGCCAGCACTTTGTTTTTGAACATGCTTTTATGCTCTCGACCAGAATCCTTCAAGCAGAGTGCCGATACTTTGGTTTGAAACCTTCAATGCATTTTGCCTGCAATCACAAATTTTAAACCGCCACGGCGGCTTGTGTCGCCAAATGGCTTGTGATGCCGATATATTTATATAAGAAAATATTGATGTATATGCTCAAATCTTTGTGATACAAAAATACCGCCAGCGTCGGGCATGCAATTGGCTTAGGCCAAAGGAGAAAACAACTCCTCAGAGTTTATAATGCCGTTTACCGTGTAAACCGCGTTGGTCATGACAAGCCCCTGTTACTCCATAATGGGATGTTAACCAAAAAATCAAACCGAAACAAATATCTCCGGATTAAAATAGACCGAATTCCATTAATTGACAGATTGAACCGGTTTAAAGAGGTCATCGGTTTAAAAAAGGCCAATAAAAAAATCAAATAACAGTTATGAAATCAATACGGAAGCAAAGGCAATTATAAAACCGCTTTGCAAGAAGAGGCTTTATCGAGCCTCGATCGATGGTGTTACCATGGTCGAACAGACCAAGCTCCCCATAAGGTGTAGCGATGGTTCAAGTCAGCCAGCCCCCAACTGAAACCGTGGCATTATGCCGATCAAGTGGCATGGCGATGGTTGGGTTCACCAAGCCCCAAGTGATTCTATGGCCTTAGGCCGACCAAGAGGCGGATCGGTTCAGATGTGACCATGTCCCTGTGATCCGGTGGCTTTCGCCCATCAAAAGGTGTTGCATTGGTTCGACATGACCAAGCCCCCAAGTGACATAAAAACTTCTGAAAAGCAAGATCAAGGGCTAAACCGGAGGCTGCGTTGCGACAACAACTCCATGTACCCAAACCGGACTTTTTACAGATCGGATACCCCGCTTTAGCCGAGGCTCCGGTTTATTGCTTTTATTCATAATATATACATCGTCTTAATATGTACATAAGTGGAGCCAATGGCTCGTGTATAATAAGGTCAAGATGAGCTATGTTCCACGGCTGTTGGTCTCCTCTTCGACGTCGTGAGTCTTTTCGCCTCGAACATCAATCGATAGTATGACCCGTTGTGCAGATTCTTGCTGACCACAAAGGGCCCTTCCCGAGGTGGGGATAGCTTGTGCATATCTTTCTGGTCTTGAATGAGCCGAAGCACCAAGTCTCCTTCCTGAAAGGTTCTTGTTCTAACTCACCGATCGTGATACCGATTAATATCCTGTTGGTAAATCGCCGAACGAGCGGCCGCCATATCTCGCTCTTCATCCGCCGATCCAAAGCGTCCTGCCGTGCTGCCTCGCTATCGGCCTCAACATAGGCTGCCACGCGAGGCGAGTCATGACGGATATCGCAGGGAAGGACCACCTCCGCTCCATAGACCAAGGGAAGGACCGCCTCCGCTCCATAGACCATAAAGAACGGTGTGTATCCAGTGGATCTGTTAGGGGTAGTATTGATACTCCATATCACAGATGGTAGCTCTTCTACCCAACAACCCGCGCCCTCTCAAAGGGACCATAAGCCGGGTTTGATACCTCTCAAGATCTCCCGATTAGCTTGTTCTCGCTTGACCATTGGACTGCGGGTGGGCCATCAAGAAACGCTGCCGGATGTGCTCTCGTCACAAAATTCCTTCATGGCTCCCTTGGACAAATTGGTGCCATTGTCCGTGATGATACTGTGTGAAACCCAAACGGAAGGTCACCCTTTTATGAACTGAACCGCCGTGGCGCATCACACTTGCTAACGAGGCTCGCCTCGACCCACTTTGTAAACTTGTCAACTGCGACCAGCAAATGTGTTTTCTTGTCCTTGACCTTTTAAAAGGGCCCACCATGTCCAGCCCCAAGTTGCAAACGGCCAAGTAATTGGAATCATCCTCAATTCCCCGAGCCGGTATGTGAGCACGCCTAGAAAACTTCGGCAACCATCACATCGCTGACCAGTTCCTCCGCATCAAGATGGGCAACAACCAATAAAATCATGGCGGAACGCTTTGGCCACCAAGGATTTTGAACCGGCGTGGTGACCACAGTCCCCTTCATGGATCTCACGCAATATCTCACGGCCTTCCTCGGGGACACACAACGCTGAACGCTACGACACGCTGCAATGATGCAACTCGCCATTATATATGGTCATAGACTTAGACCGCCAATTATCTGTCGGACCAACGCCTCATCTTCCGTAACTCGCCCGGTTCATATATGCCAAGTAAGGGAGCGCCCAATCCGAATGACATGCAAGGTTGCCACCAACCGAGCCTCCGGATCAGAATAGCCAAATCTACTTCATCAGAAGCTTAATCGACGGATTGTGCAAGACGTCAAGGAAGACATTAGGCGGACCGATTTACGTTGAGAGCCCAGCCGGCTTAGAGCATCCGCCGCTTGCTTCTTCCGATGATCCACATGGTCCACCTGATATCCTTTAAAGTGTCCTGCAACAACATCCACCTCCCGACGGACGCAGCCATGAGTGGATCTTTGGAATCCTGGTACCGATACTTGCCGGGCCACCAAGTCCGAAGTCACCAAAGCATTTAACCCGGCTGAGATTCATCTCCTTAGCCATCCGGAGACCGTGGAGCAAAGCTTCATACTCAGCTGCATTGTTAGTACAAGGAACATTGCGGAGAACGTAATAAACTTGTCACCTTATGGGAAGTTAATACGACTCCACCCCGAGCCCTCCAATTGCTCGGACCCATCAAAGTGGATGGTCCAATAGGTATGATCCGCTTTTCTTCAGCGCTTGCAACTCCGTCCCAATCATTAATGAAATCCACAAGTGCTCGAGATTTTACTGCCGTCCGAGGCACATACCTTAAACCGTGCGCCCAAGTTCTATAGCCCACTTAGCAATCCGCCGCCGCTTCCGGTTCTCAGTATGATATCGCCTAAAGGAGCTGAATCGACCACCGTGATGGGGTGCCTCAAAATATTGCTTCAGCTTCCGCTTTCCATAAAAACTCCATATACCAGCTTCGCCAATGCGGATATCTTTGCTTAGACTCAATGAGGACCTCGTTGATGTAATAAACCGCCGTTGAACCGGATACTCCTTCCCCGCCTCCTTCCATTCCACCACAATGGCTACGCCGACCGCCTCGGCATTAGCAAAGAACATAGAATGAAGCGGCTCCTTGTCAATGGGAGCGGCGAAACAAGCGGTTGGCCAACCGCCGCTTTAAGTCCTCCAATGCTTCATCGGCGGCTGAACTCGCATAAACTGATCCGCTTTCTTCAAAGATCTCGTACAAAGGAATGGCCTTTTCTCCTAGGCGGCCGATAAACCGCTTAGCGCAATCCGACCCGCCAATCGTTGGACATCATTGATGCACTTTGGCTTAGCCAAGGAGGTGATAGCTGTAATTTTATCCGGATTAGCTTCAATCCTCTCGTTGGACACAAGAAAACCCAATAACTTGCTCGCCGGAACACCAAGACACACTTAGCTGGGTTGAGCATCATCTTGTACACCCGCAAGTTGTCAAAAGTTTCCTTTAGATCCTCAATCAACGTTTCCTTCCTCCTTGACTTAACCACAATATCATCCACATAAGCATGCACATTACGGCCGATTTGGTCATGCAAGCAATTCTGTACGCAACGTTGATAAGTTGCTTGGGCGCTCTTGAGCCCAAAAGGCATAGATACATAGGAGAAGGCTCCAAAAGGGGTGATAAACGCCGTCTTCTCCTGGTCCTTAACCGCCATCTTAATCTGATGATATCCGGAATATGCATCTAAAAAGCTCAAACGCTCACAACCCGACGTAGCGTAAATAATCTGATCAATGCGGGGGAGGGCGAAAGGATCTGCTGGACAAGCCTTGTTAAGATCTGTGTAATCCACACACATGCGCCAAGTGCCATTCTTCTTAAGGACCAACACCGGATTAGCAAGCCACTCTGGATGGAAAACCTCAACGATAAACCCTGCCACTAAGAGCCTGGCAACCTCCTCTCCAATGGCCTTGCGCCTTTCCTCGTTAAACCGGCGAAGAAACTGTTTTACCGGTCTGTACTTGGGATCAACATTAAGAGTGTGCTCAGCGAGTTCCCTCGGTACACCTGGCATGTCAGAAGGCTTCCATGCAAAAATGTCTCGATTCTCATGGATGAACTCGATGAGCGCGCTTTCCTATTTAGGATCCAAGTTAGCACTGATGGTGAACTGCTTGGACGAATCGCCGGGCACAAAATCCACAAGTTTAGTCTCACCACCGACTTAAACTTCAAACCGGATCGTGCTCAGTAGTTGGCTTCTTCAACGGGTCATATCCGCCGGATCAACGTTGTCTTTATAGTACTTTAACTCTTCGTGGCACAAACCGACTCTGCATAAGCCGCATCACCTTCCTCGCACTCCAACGCAATCCGCGGCTCCCATGAACCGTTATCGCCCTTTGTGACCCGGCATTTTCAGCTGTAAATAAACATAACAAGGTCGTGCCATAAACTTAGCATAAGCCGCCGCCCAAACAGGCGTGGTAAGGGCTTTGGATTTTCACCACCTCAAACATCAACGTTTCGGATCTGGAGTCATGTTCATCTCCAAAGGCTACCTCGAGCTATCTTACCGACCGGCACGCTGACTTGCCGTGCACCACACCGTGAAACACCGTGGCTGGACGGCATGAGATGCTTATCACCAACCCCATACGCCGGAAGGTCTCGTAGTACGTGATGTTGATGATGCTCCTCCATCCATAAGCACTTTGGTAAACTTGTATCCTCCCACCGAGGTGCCACCACTAGGGCTAGCTGACCCGGATTGTAAACTCGGGAGGATGATCCTCTCGCTTCCATACAATAGGCTGCTCGACTAGCGCAGGTAATGCGGTGCGGCCGGTTCAACAACACCGACCGCCCGCTTCAAGTTTTCGGTCTCGTCTGTCCAAGCTGGTGGTAAAGACATGGTATCGCCCACCGCTTAACTGCTGGATTACTTTGGTAACCCGATCGCCGCTGTTGTTGATTGTAACCCCTTGGTTCTCGATTGTTCGATTGTTCGATTGCCTTGCCCGCCCAATTACCACCAACCTGGGCCGAATTTCTCCATCAGAATCCGGGCGGACCACGAACCGCCGCCGGCCCTTGATCATACCGAAAGCATTAGAGTTTTGAACTCCTGCATAATATAACAATCCTTCCAGAGGTGGTTCATTGGTGCCTCCTTCGTCCCATGCTTCGACAAGGTTGATTCAATAGGTAATTCAAACGATCCGGATTGTGACCTTGCGCACCGCCCGGTTTGATTGCTTACCCTTGCGCCGCTGACCCTTGTTCTGCGCGATTGGTGTTGGCTACAAAGCCCATGTTACCGCTTGCCTTACGCTTGTTTCCCCATTGCTCGCCGAATGATGCTTTGCTGGCCTCGGAGTTGCTGTTTTGTTTTCCCTTCCCTACTTCGTCATCCTCGCACTGGGATCCTTGGTACTATCGAATCGGCATACTTTACCAAAACGCCCATGAGAGTGCCCATGTCATTGCAAAACGCTTCATGCGACCCAGCTTCAACTTCAACGGTTCGACCGCAATTGGCTTCAAGGTTAAAATCGCGAATCAGGGTTGATCCGTCCAAGAATGTAAACTTCAAACGCGCGCAACCAATGGGTTGTGGATTCTCCTCCGCTCGACACAAGCCGCCAAATCCACCACGTACATGGGCTGCTTACAGTGTCTTTGAAATTTTGAATGAACCGGTTCGCAATCGGGTCCATGAACTGATCGAGTTGGGCGGCAAGTTCTTCAACCAAGTACGGGCCGTGCCTTCCAACATCATGGTGAAATACTTCGCACACGCAGCTTCATCCACATCCAGCATCTCCATGGCCATCTCATAGCTTTCTATCCACGCTCGAGCCAAATCGGCAAGATAATTGGGCACCTTGCGTGGCCCTTTGAAGTCCTTGGGCAAACGACATTGCGTAAGCGGGACGAGGCAAGGCACCCCTAAAGAGCCGACGTGACCCCGGTTCAAAGATGGTCGGACGAACCGCGCGAGCTGATGATCCTCGTGTTGCGCTGCTAACTCGCCTCCCTCGTTCCTGGCCCGTCCACCACCACTTGAGCGCCTTCGGCCACCCGTCGGGTTGTTGCCGCGAGGCGGACCGCGCCGCGCATTGCTTGATACGGCGGTTCGCCGGGCTGTCGGCTATAGCTCCGTCTTGGGCGGGGTGGAGTGGATCCGATCCCGACCGTATGAATACGCTCTGTTGAGCCGGGCCGCCCCGAGGAGCTCCTTAACCCGCGTGTCTCTACCGCCGTGGTGAATCACCTTCAATTGGAATCGCCCAACCGTGCCGCAGCCGCAACAAGATTATCCATCGGGTTGGAGTAGTGACCCGAGGTGTCTGACAACCTGGGCGCGCCGGTATGATGGCGAGGCAGATCTATCACACGGGCTGAATCGGCGCGCCGTCCCTGGAGCTTCCGCCGGTTCAACACCGGCGGCGGATTATCGTCCCTGCCTCGGGTATTAAAGAGCTCCTTCCTCGAAAACCGACGGCAAACGGATCTGTATTTCCTTTTCATGACTTCATGTGACGACTCGATCGTGCATGAGCCTATAAGCTCGTGCATCCAAAGCGGCCCGCTCCGCCGCCATCCTCACGTCCGCGCTGCCGCCGATCCGCTTTAGCTTTAGCGATCTGTTCTTCACCTTTGCAATCTCGTTGTGCAGGTCCCGATCCGCCGGATTAGCTTCTCGCCATGAGCGCAGCCAATCGCCGATTAACTCGATAAAACTTGAGCCGGTGGGCGACATGGCCTCCTTCCCGGCTGCCACCACCGCTGCTGAACCGGGCGACGATGGGCGCCATGGTCAAGAGTGAAGCGCCGCTTGTGTACCGCCATGAAAATTCCAACCCGGCTGGGTAGATCAAAGGGTCCGAATACTCTCACCGCCGGAACGGCCCCGATCCGCCATCTTGCAGCTGGTACAAAGACTCGGTTTCTCCGGCGGACGACTCGTCGCCAGAGTAGACAACGGTTTCGCCGCCAGATGTTGATCCGCCCTCGTAGTCTTCGTGGACGACTCCTACGAAGCACGCCGACAGCCGGTTTGGCTGTGGCAGGACTCTTCTTCGCCCATTGAGCCGCCTCGACGAGGTCGGTGCAGATGTCCGCCCAGCCCTGCTCGCCGATCTTGCCGATGAACACGTGTATGCCACCAAAGGGGACCCGGTACCAGATTCGATCGAGCCGCCTCGGGGCCCAATCCGCGATCGTCGATAGAGCTTGCCGCGACGACTCTTAGTCATCCGCCCACAGCATAGCCTTCGAGTCCTTCGAACTTGCCCCTAAGATCATCAAACCATCGTGCGATGGCCCCACGGTGGCGCCAAACTGTCGTGGAATTGTCACGGCAGATGTCCTCGTGAAAGGACTTAGTCGCAGGCCATCGTACGGGTTAACTTAGAGGGGTTAAAGCGGACACAAAGACACGGGAGTTATACTAGTTCGGCCCCTTCGATGAAGGTAAGGCCTACGTCTAGTTGTGATGGGATTGATGTGATTTCGGCGACTAGGGAGCAATAGCTTCGCCTCAGCCTCGAATTGTCTCCCCCTAAACCGCCGCCGGGTCTTCCCCTTATATACACGGGTTGACGCCTTGCCGGTTCTCATGAGTCCCGATCCGCTTATACAAGTGTCCGGCTCGGTCTCTTCTCTCTTATCTTACAGACAAGTTACATGACTAAGGCGGTTTACATTTATGGATCCTAATCCGCCTCTGGGCTCTGGGCCTCGTACCTTCATGGGCCTGGATTGTAGACGAGGGTAAACCGGCCCCTTCAGGGCGGTTTATATTCAGTAGTTGTATCCCCAACAATATCTCTCCTGATCGGAGGGGCAAATCCCATCTTGCTCGACCACATCTCGCAAAGATGGGTCCGACAAGCCCGAAACCTACCTTTGTAACTACCCGACCACGGAGTAGCGTTTGGTCGGCCCAAAGCAAGTCTGTCACCATCCCGAGTACATGCGCCACCAGGTCTTAGGACATAGAACGATGTTGTACTAGAGACTCACAGATGACATATCGCTGCGTCTCATAGTTGGGTCTGTCCGACTCGGACCTTATCTCGACTCGGATCCAACTATGTCAAATCCGACCAGACCTTTCCAAGTCCATATTATCCGGTTAGCATCCAATGCTCCATGGCTAGTGAGACCAAGCCATCGACCGTGTCATATGCTAGTCTAGTCGGCTGCGCGTCCACATAGCCCTTTCGACTAGGGACCTTTTAGGACAGTCATCATACAATGCATAGTCCCACAAACAAGTCACGTACTTGCTGATACACATCATTGATAATGTCCAAGGACTATCTTTATTCATAAACACATTGGAAATATCATCATACACGATTGCCTCTAGGGCATATCTCCAACACTTTTCACATATTGATCTTTGCTAAGTTACTTTTCCGTTGCCACTTTTAAAATCACTACAAAACTGCTATTGTTACTTTTGCCACCGTTGCCGTTACTTCCATACTACTTTGCTACTAAAAACTTTGCTGAAGATATTAAGTCTTTCGGGTGTGGTTGAATTGACAACTCATCTGCTAATACTTGAGAATATTCTTTGGCTCCCCTTTTGTCGAATCAATAAATTTGGGTTGAATACTCTACCCTCGGAAATTGTTGCAATCCCCTATACTTGTGGGTTATTAGGCCCAGGGGGGTCTCCTCCACCGCCTCTTTTCTCTATAAATCCCATAAATTCCAAAAACCCTAGGAGAGCAGACAAAACACAATTCCAGCCGCCGCAAGTTCCAGAACCACGAGATCCAATCTACACCATCATGGAGGGGTTCATCATCCTCATTGGTGCCTCTCCAATGATGCGTGAGTAGTCCACCATAGACATACGGGTCTGTAGGAAGTAGCTATATGGCTTTCTCTCTCTCTCTCTCTCTCTCTCTCTCTCTCTCTCTCTCTCTCTCTCTCTCTCTGATTATCAATACAATGGTCTCTTGGAGATCTATTTGATGTAAAGACTTTTTGCGGTGTGTTTGTTGGGATCCGATGAAGATCGAATTTATGATCAGTTTCTATCGATGAAAGTTATTTGAGTTTTCTTTGATCTCTTATATGCATGATTACTTATAGCCTCATATTTCTTCTTCGAACCTTTAGTTTAGTTAGGCCAAATAGATCATTTTTTCTTGCCATGGGAAGAGGTGCTTTGTGATGGGCTCGATCTTCCGGTGTTCTCACCCAGTGACAGAAGGGGTAGCGAGGCACGTATGTATCATTGCTATTAAGGATAACAAGATGGGGTCTATTCCTACATGAATAGATCTTGTCTACATCATGTCACCATTCTTATTGCATTACTCCGTTTCTCCATGAACTTAATACACTAGATGCATTCTGGATAGCGGTCGATGTCTGGAGTAATAGTAGTAGATGCAGAATTATTTTGGTCTACTAATCTTGGGCGTGATGCCTATATAATGATCACTGCCTGGATATCATCATGATTATTTGATCTTCTATCAATTGCCCAACAGTAATTTGTTTACCCACCGTATGCTATTTTCTCGAGAGAAGCCACTAGTGAAATCTACGGCCCCCGGGTCTATCTTTTATCATATTGCTTTCTGATCTATTTTTCATCACTTTTGTTTTCAGATATGTTATTCCAAAAACCCAAAAATACCTTGCTGCACTTTTTATTTACATCTTTTATTTCGTATTTTATTCAGATCTATTTATCCAAACTCATACTATTTAATCTATCTTTTACTGGGAAGGGATTGACAACCCCTCTTACGCGTTGGGTTGCGAGGTTTTGTTCTTTGTGTGCAGGTACCGTTTACATAGTGTTGCTTGGTTCTCCTACTAGTTTGATAACCTTGGTTTCATAACTGAGAGAAATACCTATAGTAGTTGTATTGCATCATCCCTTCCTCTTTGGGGAAATACCGACGCGGATACGAGCAATCAAAAGGAATTTCTAGCGCTGTTTTCGGGGAGACATCATCAACATCTATCAGGTTCCTAATCACAAATCTCATCTCCTTGCAACTTACGTTATTTGTCATTTGCCTCTCGTTTCCATCTCCCCCACTTCACAAAAATTTGCCTTTTTATTCGCCTTCTTTTTCGTTCGCTTTTTTTTGTCAAATCTCTTTTTGTTTGAAATTTTGTTTGTGTAGTCACGATGTCTCAAGAAAACACAAACTTGTGTGATTTTTCCAATACTAATAACAATGATTTTATTAGTACTCCGATTTCTCCTCCCGCCACTAGTGCGGAGTCTTGTGATATAAATGTTGCTTTGTTGAATCTCGTTATGAAAGATCAATTTTTCGGTACTCCTAATGAGGATGCCACGTCCCATTTAAACACATTTGTAGAATTGTGTGATATGCAAAAGAAAAAATATGTGGACAATGATATTGTGAAGTTGAAATTATTTCCTTTCTCCTTGCGGGATCGTGCAAAATTTTGGTTTTCTTCTTTGCCTTGCAATAGTATTGATTCTTGGGATAAGTGCAAGGATGATTTTATTACTAAGTATTTTCCACCCAAGCAAATTATTTCCCTTAGAACTCAGATCATGAACTTTAAGCAACTAGAGCATGAACATGTTGCACAATCTTGGGGAAAAATGAAATTGATGCTAAGAAATTGTCCTACTAATGGTTTAAATCATCGGATGGTTATACAAAAAATTTATGCGGGATTGAATTTTGTTTCTAGAAATCTTTTAGATTCTGCCACGGGTGGTACTTTTATGGAGATTACTTTGGGTGAAGCTACTAAATTTCTAGATAATATCATGGCAAATTATTCACAATGGCATAACGAAAGAGCACCTACTAGTAAAAAAAGGTAATTCAGTTCAAGAAATTAATTCCTTGAGTGAAAAAGTTGATGCTCTTATGAAATTGGCTGCTAGTAAAAATGCTCCTATTGATCTTAATGGTGTGCCTTTGACTACTTTGATTGAGCAAAATAGTGATCCCATAGATGTGAATTTTGTCTTGTGAAACAATTTCAATAACAATGCTTATAGATGTAATTTTAATCCTAGGCCTTTCCCTGGAAATTCCTCTAATAATTATGGTAATTCCTATTGTAATTTTATTACAATAATAATAGGAACCCATTTTATCTTGAGAATAATATTAAAGAATTTATCAATGCTCAAAAGGTTTTTAATACTACGATAGAAGAAAAGTTGAATAAGATTGATGATATGTCTAGAAGCACTGATAGAATTTCTCATGATATAGAAAATCTCAAGATGAAAACTTTTTCACCCAAGGTAGATGAATCAATCAAAGCTTTATATGTTTCTATGAATGAAAGTAAGAAAAGAACGCTATTCTTAGAGCTAAAAGAGAATTTTTAGAAAGAGCGTTTCTACGAATGAAGATCTTAAAGTGATTGGTGTTTCTTCTATTCATTCCTTGTTTAGTAAGATTAAAATTGATGATAAAGTGACTGGAGAAGAGTCAACTTTAGCTAGAGGGCGTCCCCATGATTCGGAGGGTGAAAATCTTGATGAAAAATTTGATAAAAGTGGGTTTGGAGAGGTTAAAACTTTAATTAGTGATGTGCCCACTCTTTTGGATTACAAAGATTTCAATTATGATAGTTGCTCTTTGATTGAATGTATTTCTTGTTGCAATCCATGATAAATTCACCCCATGCTTATGAACAAAATAAAGCTTTTTTAAACATATTGTTGATGCCATGATGAAAGCTTTTGAAGAAAAGTTAGAACTAGAGAGTTCAATTCCTAGAAAATTAAATTATGAATGGGAATCTACCATTAAAGTCAAGATCAAAAACTATGAGTGCTTTGCTTTATGTGATTTGGGTGCTAGTGTTTCCACAATTCTGAAATCTCTATATGATATGCTTGGTCTTACCAATATTGAAGAATGTTCTCTTAATTTGCACTTGGCGGATTCTACTATCAAAAATCCTTTGGGAAGAATTAATGATGTCCATATTCTTGCAAATAGGAACTATGTGCCCATAGATTTTATTGTTCTTGATATTGATTGCAATCTGTCTTGTCCAATTATACTTGGTAGACCGTTTTTAGGCACTATAGATGCCGTGATTGATATGAAAGAATGCAACATTAAATTTCAATTTCCACTAAGAAAGGGTATGGAACACTTCCGTAGAACAAGAATTAAGCCACCATATCAATCAATCATGAGGGCATCCTATGGATCAAAAAATAAATATGACAATACTTGAATCTATGCATTATGCCTAGATAGGGGCATAAAACAATAGTGCTTGTTGGGAGGCAAACCAATGAATAAAAATCGTCTTTGCCTTTTTATTTTTGTTCTTGAGTGTTTGCACAATTAAGCTACTGTTATGATTGTGTTTTTTTATGTTTTAGTTAGTGTTTGTGCCAAGTAAAGCCTTTGGGATCATGTTTGGTGATAGTTGATTTGATCTTGTTGGAAAACAAAAACTTTTGCGTTCAGTAGCAGAATTTTCAAAAATCACAGAAGCGACAAAAAAATCTGAATTTTTTACACAAGATTGACATACAAATTTCCTACATTATCCTAATTTTTCAGAATTTTTGGAGTTACATAAGTATGGTTGAAGTCCAGATTACTACAGACTGTTCTGTTTTTGACAGATTATGTTTTCGTTGCATTGTGTGCTTATTTTGATGAATCTATGGATTGTATCGGGGGGTATAATCCATGGTAAAGTTGGAATATAGTAGGTATAATGCAATAATAAAATATGAATGGGTTTGCAACAGTACTTAGAGTGGTGATTTGCTTTATTATACTAATGGATCTCACGAAGGTTTTGTTAAGTTTTGTGTGATTGAAGTTTTGAAGTTTTGGGTGAGATCACGATGGATGAAGGAATAAGCAGTGTTAAGA
Source organism: Aegilops longissima (assembly GCA_021605205.1). Classification (NCBI taxonomy): domain Eukaryota; kingdom Viridiplantae; phylum Streptophyta; class Magnoliopsida; order Poales; family Poaceae; genus Aegilops; species Aegilops longissima. The sequence goes on along the minus strand of CM038679.1, from coordinate 110,950,724 downwards.
GCCTAAGCTTGAGGATGGCCCATAGCACCCCAAGTTAATATTCAAGGAGAACCAAGCAACTAAGCTTGGGGACGCCCCGGAAGGCATCCCCTCTTTCTTCTAACGACCATCGGTATTTTACTTGGAGCTATATTTTTATTCGTCACATATCATGAGTTTTGCTTGGAGCGTCTTGTATTATATGAGTCGTTGCTTGATTTTCTTTTTAGTTTGTCACAAGTATCCTTGCTGGACACACCTATATGGGAGAGCCAAAATTATGCTATGATTTGTTAGAATTGCTCTATGTGCTTCACTTAAAAAAAATTAAGCTATGGAATTGCTCTAGTGCTTCACTTATATCTTTTTGAGCACGGGTGCTTTATTACTTTTAAAGACATACTCTCCTGCATCACTTAGACTTATTTGAGAGTTAGTAAACTTTTGAAGAAATTCTCTCATGCTTCACTTATATTATTTTGATAGATGAAAATCTTTATGCTCATGTTCTTCACTTAAATTTATTTGAGCTTGTCAAAAGCTTTGGCAATATATGAAACTAGTCCCAAAGTGATAGATATTCAAGAGGGATATAATAAAAACTTTCATGAAGATCATTGTCGGGGAAACGACACCTATGGGATCACAGGGAATCCCTACTACGGTTGGCATGGCACGGGGCTGTGCAAAGAGCGGCTCTAGAAGATCAACGCGGGGGAATTTTATCCAGGTTCTGGCCGCAAACGATGCGTAATACCCTAGCCATGCTTTGGTGTATATTTGGTGTTCTTGAGTTCTTGAACTAGCTGTGGTGTATGCCTAGCCCAAAAAGTCTGAATCCTTCCTCATTATGCCTCGGGCCTCCTTTTATATGTCAAAGGGGTCGCCACAGTGGCACACAGGAGGTGGAAAGTATGTACAGTGTACAAGTCTATCGCCTGGCACCATAGGACAAGCGCATTTAATGCGCTGCTGATGTGCCCTCTTGCTTTATCGGGGACGGCAAAGAAGCTCGTCCCGTCCGTCGCCGCCTCGCCTCGCTCCAACGCGCGTCCAAGATGACGAGGCATGCAGCGCCACGCTGGCTGGCTAGCTGCTGAGCTGGTGAGGTGGCAGGGTCTTCACGAAGATCTGCATGCCACCACGCAGGTGCTTGGCTAGTTGGCCTAGAAGTTGCATGCTGCCACGCAGGCGCTCGCCTAGTTGGCGGGTTGGCCGCCACATCGGAACGGGTGCGAGGCAGTGAAACCTTGGTAGGTGTGGGCCTAGCCGCGGCCCTGCAGATGTCCCCGGCAAGGGTCTTGCCGGGGTCTTGTGTGCGTCCCCGGCAAGGATATTGCCGGGGGTCTCATGGGAGTTCCCGGCAAGGGTCTTGCCGGGGGGCTTTCGTCTTCTGGTTCTCATCTAGTCTTGCAGGCCTTCGGTCTTCACAAAGATCTGCATGCCAACATGCAGGCGCCTCCCGAGCCTGGGTTCCTAATGTAGTCGATGGTGTCGGAACTCTTAGGCTCAAGGGTGGCGGCCTTGCTGGTGTTGGGCAAGTTGCCCCGGCAAGGATCTTGCCGGGGCTACGCAGGCCGCCCCGGCAAGGGTGTTGCCGAGGGAGACCCATCTTGCTCCTTTGTTCTTCATGCCTGTCGCTTGAGTGCTGCCCTGGTAGTCTTGTTCTTTGCTTCCTCTGCCCCGCCAAGCGTGGCCACAGGTGTGGCTACAACTGCCCGTGCACAAGTAAAGGGGTACAGAAGGACCCTACTTTTGTACGCCGAAAGGAGCCCCCGGGCCTGGGCCACATATAAGTGCGGAGCGTTGTTGGGCCAGGCCCAGAACGGTGTGCGGGCATGGATGGCAGAGTATTACCCGCAGTAATCCCTTCGCCAGTTGCGCTTCCCCATGACCCGCATTGAGTGCGGGACGTGGGGGTCATGCGGGGAATGACCGCAGCATGCTTGCGTCATCCTGTGATGAATAGTAAAGAGGCGGCCCACGTCTTCCCCATAAGAAAAGGGGAAACTATAGGGCTGCTGCTCATTTATTCTCCTCGCCTCTCAACCTTGGAACCGCCGTTCCATGTTTCCCACCATGCCCATCTTTTTTGCCACGTACGCCGCATGCATGGTGCAGGGTAGGTGACCGATGTGCGGGATATGAGAAGGCGCGCCATGGCCGATACCCATGCGCCTTTGATTGGCGCAGGGAGGGCGGTCGATGACCTCGCTCGTCGCCAATTAATGAGCCGGACTTGGAAGGGCTCTTCGGAGGTGTAGAGCCGGTCTCCAGCCTTCCCTACTTGGCTATAAAGAGGGAACTTAGGAGGAGGAGGAGAGGCATCGTCTCGTGCCTTCCCTTCGTCCCCATTCTCCATACACTGCCATGCCAAGAGGGCGTGGCCGCGACCGTCCTTCTACGGAGGCTTCTAGGTCCTCCTCCCGCTAGAGAGCCGCGGCGGCTAAGGAAGAGCCAGATGCCCAAGGCGGAGGCGAAGGCCACGCTCGAGGCGTAGGCGCCGGACAGGGCCGCGTTCGGCGAGGCGGTCGAGGCAGAGGCGGGCGCGGAAGGGCGAACACTCGCGTCGTCACCATCTCCGCCACCATCTCCTCCTGCTTCATCGAGCGGCCATGTCGGGGACACAGCGCTGGAGTTCATCCTGCAGTTGCGCGAGCCGCCGCATAGCCGCCTTCGCCTTCCCGAGGCGTTCACGAGGGTGCTGGAGATCGACCAGCCGCCGAGGTTGAGGCTTTACAAGAAGGGGTGTTGCGATGGCGACATGTGGGTGAACACAAGGTTCCTCGTCCCTCATGTAATGCTCCTTCTCGAGTGTTGTGCGGAGAGCTCGACCGACGATGAGAGCTCCTCCTCGAGTGACGGTGATGTGGACGGGACCAGCGGGGAGGACGACGTGGACGGGTCCGACTAGACGTCGAACGCTCCGTCCCTAGGCGACGCTGGCAGCAGCACCATCTGCACCTGGCCTTCTCCCCGGCAGGATGATCTGCCGGGGGCGGGGCAGTTCTTGGCGGCGGCTCCTCGAGCCAGCTCCTTGAACTTCTCGGGGCTGCTGCTTCTGGTGGCTGGCGCTGTAAGGCTGGAGAAGACAAAGAAGGTGGGTGGTGGGCCGTCAAGTCAGAGTACAATGGCACCAACGCCTTCGTCTCGTATTGCCAGCCTGCTGCCTCATCTTTCGGCTTCTTCCCCGGCACCGTCATCACCAGCCCTCTCCTGGGTGGCTGCCGGGACGCTCTTTTGGTGTCTTCTGCTGCTCGTACCTCGCCGAGGCACTCCTTTTGCCCTCCTGCTATCCTTATCCGCTTCATGAGGAGAGGGACAAGAAAGGGATTACGGGCATCTTATCTTTTTTAGATCTTAAGCCTGTGGGCACTTGTTGAATTTAGACTTTGTAACCCCTTGCTCATGTTTACATTCCGTATGAATTGTACTTGTTTATTCAACGTATTAATGAAAAAGGGTGTTTGTCGGGTTCTTTTGTGCGTGAGCGAGGCCCACACTAAGGAGTGAGTCCTTGTTATTTTAAACAAACAACGTCGCCCGACAACAAACCTTGCCGTCCTCCCGCGTTATACTACGATTATACCCACGCCCTTAGTGGGAGTAGGGGTAAAGCATGATCTGGCCCTTTGCTTGTTTCCCTTCCACCGCAACTACAACCAAATTCCGGCCTGAAAGGGATTTCGGGTATAGGAAGGAGGGAGCACGGTGGCATAGGAACGAACGAAGTTTCGTACGTTCAAGTTTCATACAGAAACGCATAGCGGGGGAGAGAAAACTTATCTGAATTTGCGGCCCTCGGCAACCTCGGCTTGCCGGGGTCGGGGGTGTCGATCCGCCTTCTTTCCTCCAAACGGCTCTGTAGAAGCGCCTGTGCAGCCTGCGAACCAAGAACGGACTGGAAGAGACAGGAAGACATGCACTTGACCTCTATGCTAGGGGTGAGTTGCTGCCGAGCACTATCAACCCTAACATAGAGAGAGACTCGACCTAGCATGCATGCTAAATTCTAGAGCGCCATCGCTTCATTTATTTATCTGATGCCCAGGGTCTGCGCCTAGCTTTGTACAAAGGGTTACATGCCTTGCCGGCAAGGCTTGTAAAAAAAGTGGTCGGCCGGGACGCCCGGCAACCGCGCCTTATGGGTAAATCTTGCGAAGATGTCTGATGTTCCAGGAGTTGCTCACTGGAATTCCATCTTCGGTCTCCAGGCTGACTGCCCTGGGCCTGGTGACTCGTATTACCCTATAAGGGCCATCCCACTTTGGCGTCAACTTGTTGGAATTTTTGGCGGATTGAACTCGCCAAAGAACAAGGTCGCCTTCCTCAAGGCTTCAGGTATGAACCTTGCGTCTATGGTAGCGGCTAAAGGCTTGCTGGTAGCGAGCAGCTCGCGCAGCAGCTCGAAGACGATCTTCCTCAAGGAGCGTCACATCATCTTGGTGCAACTGCTCTTGCTCAAGCTCATCATACGCGAGCACTCGAGGAGACCCGTATATGAGTTCCGTGGGGAGAACTGCTTCTGCCCCGTATACCAGGGCAAAGGGTGTCTGGCCAGTGGCTCGATTTGGCGTCGGTCTGATCGACCAAAGAACCGTTGGCAACTCATCAACCCAGCGCCTTACGCACTTGTGTAGCCTATGAAAAGTCCTGGTCTTGAGGCCTCGCAACACCTCTGTGTTTTCCCTCTCAGCCTGGACGTTGCTTCTAGGATGAGCAACAGAAGCAAAACAAACCTTGCTGCCGAGGTCTTGGATATACTGAATAAAGGTGCAGCTCATGAACTGCGTGCCGTTGTCGGTGATGACTCTATTCGGCACACCAAAACGACAGACTAGCCCCTTGAAGAACTTGACGGCTGATTGTGCTATCACCTTTCTCACTGGTTCTACTTCCGGCCACTTTGTGAACTTGTCGATCGCGACGTACAAGTACTCAAAGCCCCCGACAGCACGGGGAAAGGGGCCCAGTATGTCGAGCCACCAAACCGAAAATGGCCAGGAAAGAGGGATTGTCTGAAGAGCTTGGGCTGGTTGATGAAGCTTCTTTCAATGGAACTGCCACGCTTCACACTTGGTTACTAGTGCATTTGCATCCTGGAGAGCGGTGGGCCAGAAGAAACCTTGCCGGAACACTTTGCCGGCGAGGGCTCTTGACCCTATGTGGGAGCCACACATGCCTCCATGTATCTCTGCCAACAGCTCCAGTCCCTCCTCCCGAGGAATGCACTTCAATTTCACGTTGTTCGGTCTCCTTCTGTATAGGGCATCATCCACAAACTGGTACATGTTGGACCGATGGTCTACTTTATCTGCTTCTTCCTGTTCTCAGGGAGTTCCCCTGTTTGGAGGAAACGGACGGTGTGCTGCGCCCATGCTGGAGCCTGGGGCTCAATGGCAAGGACTAACGGCTCATCTTCGGCCATAGGGGCAGCTGCCTCTATGGCAAGGGCTTGGGGTCCTGCCAGAGGTTGCTGCCCCTTGGCAAGCTTGGGGCACCCGGCAACATCCTTGTCGGCCACTCCTGGGAGCTCAGCGGGAAAGTACTTGTCGCGGCCCGCCTTACTTCGTTTGTTCTGTCCTGCTGATGGCTCAACGGATGGCTGGGTTAATTGAAGCACAAAGGTACCTCGTTCCACAGGCAACTTGAGGGCAGCGCATTTTGACGAGTCGTCGGCAATGTTGTTCTCTGCTCAGGGAACATGCTCCTCTTGTAGACCGCCAAAACGCTCCTCCAACTTCCTCACCTCATCCACATAGGCCTCCATCAACGGGCTCTGGTAATCCTTGTTAACTTGCTTGACGACGAGCTGCGAATCACCTCTCATGATGAGCTTCCGGATTCTGAGTTGTACCGCGATCCTGAGACCAGCAAGCAATCCCTCGTACTCTGCCGTGTTGTTTGTTGATTTTTCCCGGGGAAAGTGCATCTGGACCACGTACTTGAGGCGCTCTCCGGTGGGTGCGACGAGTAGCACGCCGGCACCAGCACCTTGCAGCGAGACAGCCCCATCGAAGTACATGACCCAATCACGTCTCGTCTCCTTGCCAGGAAAGGTGGTCTCTTGAATCTCCTCGTCGGGCATTGAGGTCCATTCTGCTATGAACTCCGCCAAGGCTCGGCTCTTGATTGTGGAAGTACTTTCAAACTTTAGGACAAAGCTCGACAGTTCCAATGTCCATTCCACAATCCTCCCATTCGCATTCGGGTTGTGCAAGATTCGTTGCAAAGGGAAGCGGGTGACGACGGTGAACTCGTGTGCTTGGAAATAGTGATGCAGCTTTCTCGAGGCCATAAGGAGGCCAAAAAGTAGCTTCTGCATCCCGGAATATCTTGATCTAGCCCCATGCAAGAGGGAACTGACAAAATAAACCGGTGCTGCACCACCTTCTTCTTCTGTTCAACTTCGCCCATCTACGCATACTCTATCTTGCTGGGACCGGGCCTTGCCGGGGGTTCCACCTTGCCGGCGTCAGGACCTGCCAGGGAGATCCCTGGCCCACCATCCGACGGCTCTGCTGCTACTGCTGCTTCTTCCTCAAATTCCCTATGTGCTACTAGCGCAGCACTGACCACTTGATTCGTCGCCGCTAGATATAGCAGCAACGGCTCTTGTGGTTTAGGTGCGACTAGTATTAGCGTGGAGGAGAGGTACTTCTTCAAATCTTGTAGTGCTGCCTCTGCCTCCGGAGTCCATTTCATTGGACCCGCCTTTTTCAAAACTTTGAAAAAGGGGAGGGCGTGCTCAACGGATTTGGAGATGAACCTACTTAGAGCAGCAACGCAGTCGGTGAGCCTAAGGACGTCTTTAACCCGTCTCGGCGCCTCAATCTGCTCAATCGCTTTGATCTTGTTGGGATTTGCTTCGATCCCGCGTTGAGACACAAAGAACCCAAGAAGTTTGCCAGATGAGACACCGAACACGCACTTCTCTGGGTTGAGCTTGAGGTTGATCTTGCGCAGATTTGCAAATGTTTCTTCCACGTCCTGCACGAGCGTATCCTTGTCCTTGGTTTTGATCACTATATCATCCATGTAAGCTTCCATATTTCTATGCAGCTGGGGCTCAAAACCAATTTGGACCGCTCGGGCAAACGTCGAACCAGCGCTTTTCAACCCGAAAGGCATTCGTACAAAATAGTACGTACCACACGGGGTGATGAACGCGGTCTTTTCTTCGTCTTCCTTCATCATGAAGATCTGATGGTATCATGAATAGGCGTCGAGGAATGACAGCAGGTCACACCCGGCAGTGGAGTCCACAATCGAGTCGATTCATGGCAAAGGGAAAGGATCCTTTGGACAGGCCTTATTGATATCTGCATAATCAATACATAGCCTCCACTTCCCATTTGCCTTACGCACTACTACTGGATTGGCCAACCACGTGGGGTGGATCACTCCTCTAACCAAGCCTGCCGCCTCTAACTTCCTGATCTCTTTGATGATGAACTCTTGCCGCTCCAAAGCTTGCTTCCTGACCTTCTGCTTGACGGGCCATGCATGAGGACAGACAACAAGATGGTGCTCAATCACCTTCCTGGGAACTTCGGGGATGTCGGATGCTTGCCTTGCAAACACGTTGACATTTGCCCGTAGGAAGGCGACAAGCGCGCTTTGCTATTTGCTGTCAAGGGTGGAGCTTATGGTAAAAGCCCTGCCTGTGTCGTCCTCCTTGACGGGTACCTTCTTGGTCTCTAGAGGTGCTGCCTTGGATTTCTTGCTCTTGCTGGTGGAGCTCTCTGGCACATAATCGACGGGAGTGCAGCACTCCGAAGAGCCACGCTTGCCGGAGTGGGTGTAGGAGGTCTTGCTGGAAGAGGTCTCACCGGAAGTGAAGGAAATATGCCCTAGAGGCAATAATAAAGTTGTTATTAATATTTCCTTGTATCATGATAAATGTTTATTATTCATGTTATAATTGTATTAACCGGAAACATGATACATGTGTGAATACATAGACAAACAGAGTGTCACTAGTATGCCTCTACATGACTAGCTCATTGATCAAAGATGGTTATGTTTCCTAGCCATGGACAAAGAGTTGTCATTTTATTAACGGGATCACATCATTAGGAGAATGATGTGATTGACTTGACCCATTATGTTAGCTTAGCACTCGATTGTTTAGTATGTTGCTATTGCTTTCTTCATGACTTATACATGTTCCTATGACTATGAGATTATGCAACTCCTATTTACCGGAGGAACACTTTGTGTGCTACCAAACGTCACAACGAATCGGATGATTATAAAGGTGCTCTCAGTGTCTCTCAAGGTACTTGTTGGGTTGGCGATTTCGATATTAGGATTTGTCACTCCGATTGTCGGAGAGGTATCTCTGGGCCCACTCGGTAATGCACATCACTTTAAGCCTTGCAAGCATTGCAACTAATGAGTTAGTTGCGGGATGATGTATTATGGAACAAGTAAAGAGACTTTCCGTAACGAGATTGAACTAGGTATTGAGATACCGACGATCGAATCTCCGGCAAGTAACATACCGATGACAAAGGGAACAACGTATGTTGTTATGTGGTTTGACCGATAAAGATCTTTGTAGAATATGTAGAAGCCAATATGAGCATCCATGTTCCGCTATTGGTTATTGACTGGAGATGAGTCTCGGTCATGTCTACATAGTTCTCGAACCCGTAGGGTCCGCACGCTTAACGTTCAGTGACGATCGGTATTATGAGTTTATGTGTTTTGATGTACCGAAAGTTGTTCGGAGTCCCGGATGAGATCAGGGACATGATGAGGAGTCTCCAAATGTTCAAGACGTAAAGATCAATATATTGGAAGGCTATATTGGACATTGGAAAGGTTCTGAGTGGTTCGGGTATTTATCGGAGTACCGGAGAGTTACGGGAATTTGTCAGGGAGTATATGGGCCTTATTGGGCTTTAGGGGAGAGAGAGGGGGGCTGCCTAGGGTAGGCCGCGCGCCCCCAAGGCCTAGTCCGAATTGGACTAGGGGGAGTTGATACGTCTCCAACGTATCTATAATTTATGAAGTATGCATGCTATCATACTATCCTTCTATGATGTTTTATATGAATTTATATGATATTTTAATTGATTTTTGGGACTAACCTATTAACCTAGAGCCCAGTGCCAGTTTCTGTTTTCTCCTTGTTTTAGAGTATCGCAGAAAAGGAAAACTAAATGGAGTCCAATTGACGTGCCACTTGACGGAGATCATTTTGGACCGTAAGAAGCCCACGGAGTACCGTAGCAGGCCGAAGAGTCCTGGCTGCCCACGAGGGTGGGGGCGCCACACCCCTAGGGCGCGCTCCCCTGCCTCATGGACAGCCGGGAGACCCCCTGACGTGAAATCAACGCAAAACTCTTCTATATATACCCAAACTTCCAGAAAGAAACCTAGATCGGAAGCTCCGCCGCCGCAAGCCTCTGTAGCCACGAGAAGTCAATCTAGGCCCTCTCCGGCACCCTGCCAGAGGGGGCCATCATCACCGGTGGCCATGGAGGAGTATCCCGGAGGGGCTATCATCACCATGAAGGCCAAGGACCAGAGGGTGGAGGCCATGGAGGAGGAAGCACAAGGGGGAGAACCTCACCTCCTCTCTCTTGGTGGCACCGGAGTGCCATCGAGAGGGGAATCATCGCCACGATGATTGTCTTCATCAACATCACCATCATCATAACCATCCTCGTCTCTTTTACGCGGTCCACTCTCCCGCACCCCGCTGTAATCCCTACTTGAACCATGGTGCTTTGTGCCACATATTATGATCCAATGATGTGTTGCCATCCTATGATGTTTTGAGTAGATATCTTTTGTCTTTGGGTTGATTGATGATCTAGATTGGTATGATTTGTATGTTTTATCTTGGTGCTGTCCTATGGTGCCTTCCGTGTCGCGCAAGCGTGAGGGATCCCGCTGTAGGGTGTTGCAATACGTTCATGATTCGCTTATAGTGGGTTGGTGAGTGAATGAAACACAAACCCGAGTAAGAGGGATTGTTGCGTATGGGAATAAAGAGGACTTGATGCTTTAATGCTATGGTTGGGTTTTACCTTAATGATCTTTAGTAGTTGCGGATGCTTGCTAGAGTTCCAATCATAAGTGCATATGATCCAAGTAGAGAAAGTATGTTAGCTTATGCCTCTCCCTCATATGAAACTGCAATAGTGATCACCGGTCTTGTTAACAATTGCCTAGGACAATTCCGCACACCGATCCACCATTATTCCACACTCACTATTTATATTATTTAGTAATATATTCTAACTTCATGATAACAACACCTACTTTTATATTTTAGCTCTCCGATATCATACAAAGTTATCCTCTTCATACCCACAACGTAGTTTTATTTCTTGTTGCTAGTTGGAAGAAAACGTCCGGTGCACGTAGAGTCGTATCAGTGGCAGATAGGGATTGAGAGAATATTGATCTTACCTTTAGCTCCTTGTGGGTTCGACACTCCATACTTATCACTTCCACCTTTGGAAAGTGCTACGATGATTCCCTACACTTGGGGATTATCAGGAGTTCTTGTAGAACATTTTCCAATCAAACCTCTTTCCCTTCGTCTCAGGTTTTCAATACGAACAAGTGTCATCCTCTTCTCCCATCGTTTGGATGGAATACCCACGGAGCTGACCTTCACTTTTCGTAGACAAAGTGCCGATAATTTGTAGCCTCCTGGTTGTTTTCTGAAATTTCAGTAGAAGTGAAGCCTTGTAGGAGCTCCCTAAGGACTCTAGCTAGGGCAGCGCCTCCTTCCTTCGCTTCTCTTCCCCTTCCTTCTCTCCTACTCCTACTATTTGAAGGGGAATCTTACTCCGTGGGAGTAGGACTCCCGTGGCACGCCATAGTAGAGGGTCGGCCTCCCTCCTCCACTCCTTTATATATGGGAAGGCACCCCATAGACACACAAGTTGATCATTGATCTCTTAGTCATGTGTGGTGCCCCTCCACCATAATCCACCTCGGTCATATCGTCAGAGTGCTTAGGCTAAGCCCTCGCGCCGTAGTTTCATCATCACCGCCATCACGCCGTCAGGTTGACGAAGCTCTCCTCAAGCTCTCACCGATCGTGAGTTCGTGGGATGTCACCGAGCTGAACATGTGCAGATCGCGGAGGTGTCGTACGTTCGGTACTAGGATCGGTCGATCGTGAAGACGTACGACTACATCAACCGCGTTGTCATAACGCTTCCGCTTTCGGTCTACGAGGGTACATGGACAACACTCTCCCTTCTCGTTGCTATGCATCACCATGATCTTGCATGTGCGTAGGAAAGTTTTTGAAATTACTTTGTTCCCCAACAAGAAGGGGCCTTTCCAGCAGAGGCAGAGGTCTTGCCGGTCTTCTTCCCTCCCGGGGCTTCAGCGGCAGGAGCAAGTGCCTTGACTGTTCTGTTTTTAACAGATTCTATTTTTCGTGTGTTGTTTGCTTATTTTGATGAATCTATGGCTAATAAAATAATTTATAAACCATAGAGAAGTTGTAATACATTAGGTTTAACACCAATATAAATAAATAATGAGTTCATTACAGTACCTAAAGGTAGTCATTTGCTTTATTACACTAACGGATCTCACAAAGTTTTTGTTAAGTTTTGTGTGGATGAAGTGTCCAAAGGTCGAGGAGTTATCGATATGAGAAGAATAAAGAGAGGCAAGAGTTCAAGCTTGGGGATGCCCAAGGCACCCCAAGTAAAAATTTCAAAGGATACTCAAGCATCTAAGCTTGGGGATGCCCCGGTTGGCATCCCATCTTTCTTCTTCAACAAATATCGGTATACCTTGGTTTTTGTTTTCTTCACATGATTTGTGTCCCTTGTGTTTTTGTTTTTCCTTCAAGAACCATGCTAGCATGAGTTATCCCTTCATTGATTTATAGAATACTTCATGTTCTTCACTTAAATCTTTTAAGTATGATCTTATAGAATTGCTCTTTGTACTTCACTTAAATCTTTTGAGTATGGTTTTATAGAATGCTTCATGTGCTTCACTTATACATTTTGAGCTTGGATATTGGTTAGTTGTAGAATGCTCCATGAACTTCACTTATATCTTTTGGAGTATGAATAATGCTATCATCTAAAGTGGGTTTGGAAGAGTGTCAACTTTAGGAATTAGTGATCCCACTATCTTGGAAGTGTTGAATCTTAGTGTGATATTTATGAAAGTGGATTTGGAAGAGTGTCAACTTTAGCTAGTAATGATTCCAATATTTTGGAAGAGGTTCCAATTGAGTATGAGAACAAAGTTGCTATCCATGATGCTACTGAAAATTATTATGAGGGAGGAATACATGCTTGTAGGAGTTACAATAATATCAAGTTTCCTCTCTATGTGCTTAAAGTTTTGAAGCTATACTTGTTTTGCCTTCCAATGCTAGTTGATTCTTGTTCCCATAAGTTGTGTGCTAACAAAATCCCTAGGAGGAAGTGGGTTAGATTTAAATGTGCTAGTCATATTCTTCAAGATGCTCTCTTTGTGTTCCAATTCTTGTCTATTATGTGAGCATCATTGAAATCATCATGCCTAGCTAAAAGGCATCAAAGAAAAGCGCTTGTTGGGAGACAACCCAATATTTACCCTTACTGTTTTTGTGTGTTTACATGATAAGCTACTGTAGTAATCATGTTTTATAGCTTTTGTTTCAATAAAGTGCCAAGTAAGACCTTTGGGAAGACTTGTGTGAAAGTTAATGTGATCTTGCTGTAAAATACAGAAACTTTGCGCTCACGAGAATAGATGTCATTTTTTACAGAAGAGTGTTTTTGAGTTGATTAATATTGAAGAAGAATAATATACAAATTCCTCACGTCCACCATTTTATTTCATAATTTTTGGAGTAGGAGAAGTATGGTTTATGTTCCGATCATTACATACTGTTCTGTTTCTGACAGATTATGTTTTCATTGCATAGTTTGCTTGTTTTCTAGTTTCTATGACTTATATTTCTCAATATAAATTGTAGAAATGATATGGTACAGTAGACATTGTGTGATAACAATTATTAAACTTGTCCTTAACAGTACCAAAGTGAATGGTTTACTCTTTATCATACTAACCTATCTCACGAAGTTTGGTTAAGTTTTGTGTGATTGAAGTTTTCAAGCTTTGGGTGAGATATTGATATGAGGAGAATAAGGAGTGGAAAGACCCTAAGCTTGGGGATTCCCAAGGCAGCCCAAGGCAATATTCAAGGAATACTCAAGAACCTAAGCTTGGGGATGCCCCGGAAGGCATCCCCTCTTTCGTCTTCAAAACTATCGGTATACCTTACTCGGAGCTATATTTTTATTCGTCACATGATATGTGTTTTGCTTGGAGTGTGTTTTCGATTTTACTTCCTGTTTGAATAAAATCATTGGATCTGAAATATTGAATGAAAAGAATCCTCCCATGGCTAGTTAATTATTTGACTACTCAATGTTCTTCACTCATATCTTTTGGAGTAGTTTCTCATTTACTCATGTGCTTCATGTATATCCTATGAGGAAATGGTTGAATAAATTGAATGTCATAAACCTGAATTTATATATGTTTCATATGCTTATAACATGGGGAGTAATGACTTCACACATAATAAGTATAGGTAGTAAACTTATTGAAAGTTAGCAAATGTAGAATTGGTCACTTGAACAATTCATGAAAGAATATTGAAGGAAGAGAGGTTTCACATATAAATATACTATCTTGGAAATATTTTATGATTGGGAGCACTCATTAAGATATGACATGCTAAAGAGTTGATGTTGGACAAGGAAGACAACGTAATGGGTTATGTTTTCTTATATCTGAAATAAAGTATATTGTCATGGATCATCCAACATGTTGAGCTTGCCTTTCCCCCTCATGCTAGCCAAATTATTTGCACCAAGTAGAGATACTACTTGTGCTTCCCAAAACCCTTAAACCAGTTTTGCCATGAGAGTCCACCATATCTACCTATGGATTGAGTAAGATCCTTCAAGTAAGTTGTCATCGGTGCAAGCAATTAAAATTGCTCTCTAAATATGTATGATTGATTGGTGTGGAGGAAATAAGCTTTATACGATCTTGTGATGTGGAAGAAATAAAAGCGACGGACTGCATAATAAAGGTTCATATCACAAGGGGCAATATAAAGTGATGTTCTTTCGCATTAAGATTTTGTGCATCCAACCCTGAAAGCGCATGGCAACCTCTGCTTCCCTCTGCGAAGGGCCTATCTTTTATTATTATCTTCTACCTTATGCAAGAGTCATGGTGATCTTCACCTTTCCTTTTTACATTTTATCCTTTGGCAAGCACAGGGTGTTGGAAAGATCCTGATATATATATATATATATCTAATTGGATGTAAGTTAGCATGAGCTATTATTGTTGACATTACCCTTGAGGTAAAAGGTTGGGAGGCGAAAATATAAGCCCCTATCTTTCTCTGTGTCCGATTAAAACTCCATAACCATAAGTATTGTGTGAGTGTTAGCAATTGTGAAAGACTAAATGATAGTTGAGTATGTGGAGTTTGCTAAATCAAAGCTCTGACATAGACTCTTCCTGAAAATAAGATGAATTGCAATTGTTTGATGACTGAGAATATTGTTTGTTAGTTTTCAAGAAAGTTTATGATCTATACTTTAACATGTGATTAGCTTGTTACTTTATCATGAGAAGTTTTATGAGATGAGCTGCTGTTATGACATGTAATGATGCTAGAAAAAGTGATTGGAATTATCATTGATCAAACTTAAGCACTTGCTAGCATTCACACTTCATAAAATATTTCTTTTATCATTTACCAACTCGAGGACGAGCAGGAATTAAGCTTGGGGATGCTGACACGTCTCCAACGTATCGATAATTTATGAAGTATTCATGCTATCATACTATCCTTCTAGGATGTTTTATATGCATTTATATGATTTTTGGGACTAACCTATTAACGTAGAGCCCAAAGGCCGCTTGCTTTTCCCTTGTTTTAGAGTATCGCAGAAAAGGAAAACTAAACGAGTCCAATTGACGCTCCACTTGACGGAGATCATTTTTGGACCGTAAGCCCACGGAGTACCGTAAGCAGGCCAAGAGTCCCGGCTGCCCACGAGTGTGGGGCGCGCCACCCCTAGGGCGCGCCCCACCTCGTGGACAGCCCGAGACCCCTCCCCGACGTGAAATCAACACAAAACTCTTCTATATATACCCAAACTTCCAGAAAGAAACCTAGATCGGAAGTTCCGCCACCGCAAGCCTCTGTAGCCACGAGAAGTCAATCTAGGCCCTCTCCGGCACCCTTCCGGAGGGGGCCATCATCACTGGTGGCCATGGAAGAGTATCCCGGAGGGGCCATCATCACCATGAAGGCCAAGGACCAGAGGGTGGAGGCCATGGAGGAGGAAGCACAAGGGGGAGAACCTCTCCTCCTCTCTGTTGGTGGCACCGGAGTGCCATCGAGAGGGGAATCATCGCCAAGGTGATCGTCTTCATCAACATCACCATCATCATCACCATCCTCTTCTCTTCTATGCGGTCCACTCTCCCGCACCCCGCTGTAATCCCTACTTGAACATGGTGCTTTATGCCACATATTATGATCCAATGATGTGTTGCCATCCTATGATGTTTTGAGTAGATATTTTTTGTCTTTGGGTTGATTGATGATCTAGATTGGTATGAGTTGTATGTTTTATCTTGGTGTTGTCCTATGGTGCCCTCCGTGTCGCGCAAGCGTGAGGGATTCCCGCTGTAGGGTGTTGCAATACGTTCATGATTCGCTTATAGAGGGTTTGTGAGTGACTGAAACACAAACCCGAGTAAGAGGGATTGTTGCGTATGGGAATAAAGAGGACTTGATGCTTTAATGCTATGTTTGGGTTTTACCTTAATAATCTTTAGTAGTTGTGGATGCTTGCTAGAGTTCCAATCATAAGTGCATATGATCCAAGTAGAGAAAGTATGTTAGCTTATGCCTCTCCCTCATATGAAACTGCAATAGTGATCACCGGTCTTGTTAACAATTGCCTAGGACAATTCCGCACACCGATCCACCATTATTCCACACTCGCTATTTATATTATTTAGTAATATATTCTAAGTTCATGATAACAGCACCTACTTTTATATTTTAGCTCTCCGATATCATACAAAGTTATCCTCTTCATACCCACAATGTAGTTTTATTTCTCGTTGCTAGTTGGAAGCAAACGTCCGGTGAACGTAGAGTCGTACCAGTGGCAGATAGGGCTTGAGAGAATATTGATCTTACCTTTAGCTCCTTGTGGGCTCGACACTCCATACTTATCACTTCCACCTTTGGAAAGTGCTACGATGATTCCCTGCACTTGGGGATTATCAGGAGTTCTTGTAGAACATGTTCCAATCAAACCTCTTTCCCTTCGTCTCTATTTTTCAATACGAACAAGTGTCATCCTCTTATCCCATCGTTTGGATGGAATACCCACGTGGAGCTGACCTTCACTTTTCAGAGACAGAGGCAAGCCGATAATTTGTAGCCTCCTGGTTGTTTTCTGGAAATTTCAGTAGAAGTGAAGCCCTATAGGAGCTCCCTAAGGACTCTAGCTAGGGGCGGCACCCCCTCCTTCCTTCTCTTCTCTCTTCCCCTTCCTTCTCTCCTACTCCTACTACTTGGAAGGGGGGAATCCTACTCCTGGTGGGAGTAGGACTCCCAGGGCACGCCATAGTAGAGGGCCGGCCCTCCCCCTCCTCCACTCCTTTATATACGGGGAAGGGGGCACCCCATAGACACAAGTTGATCATTGATCTCTTAGTCGTGTGCGGTGCCCCCCTCCACCATAATCCACCTCGGTCATATCGTCGTAGTGTTTAGGCAAAGCCATGTGCCTGTAGCTTCATCATCACCGTCATCACGCCATGTCGACGAAGCTCTCCTCAAGCTTCCACCGGATCGTGAGTTCGTGGGATGTCACCGAGCTGAACGTGTGCAGATCGCGGAGGTGTCGTACGTTCGGTACTAGGATCGGTCGATCGTGAAGACGTACGACTACATCAACCACGTTGTCCTAACGCTTCCGCTTTCGGTCTACGAGGGTACAAGGACAACACTCTCCCCTCTCGTTGCTATGCATCACCATGATCTTGCATGTGCGTAGGAAAGTTTTTGAAATTACTTTGTTCCCCAACAGGAAGGGGCCTTGCTGGCAGAGTCAGAGGTCTTGCCGGTCTTCTTCCCTCCCGGGGCTTCAGCGGCAGGAGCAAGTGCCTTGGCGGCCGTTGCTGCAACTGCCTCCCGGTAGAGCTGGTCGGCGCAGTTGAGCGTGTCCTTCTTGTCAGAGGGGACGGTGATGATGCTCAGTGGCCCGGGCATCTTCGACGTGTTGTAGGCGTCATGTGATGCCGCCATGAACTTGGCTAGTGCTCGGCGGCCAAGGATCCCATTGTAGGGCAGGGGGATCTTAGCGACATAAAAAATGATCTTCTCCGTCCTGTAGTTCAGCTCACCCCTGAATGTAACGGGCAATGTGATTTTACCTTTCGGCTGACTCCTCCCTGGGTTGACTCCTTGAAACGTGTCCGTCTCCTCGAGATCTCTATCGGGGATTTGCAGCCTCTCGATCACAACAGGCGAGATCAAGTTCAGACCGGCCCCACCATCAACTAGCACTTTTGTCACCTTGAGGTTGCGTATTGTTGGTGAAACCAACAACGGCAAACACCTGACTGCAGTTGTGCGATCAGGGTGATCTTCGGTGTAAAAAATGATAGGTGTGCTAGACCAGTTCAGTGGCTTCTGGGCATCGAACAATGGCTCTGCCGCAGTGACATCACGCGCTTACTGCTTCAGCCGGCGGTGATAGGTATGCAACGAGGCGCCACTGTGTGGTGCACATGGCCTCCGTAGCTTTTTGGAACTCATGCTCGCCGGACTCGTCGTCCTCACCATGATCATCATCCGCCTCCTTCTTGTCACGGCCCCGAGCGGGCCTATCTTGTTGATTACCCTTGCCGCGGTGACCTCCTTGGCCGCCATGCTTCTTGTTGGACCCCTCAGCACCATCCTGGCCCTTCTCCTTGTCCCGCCTCTCATATTCGGCTTTCTGTTTCTCTGCAAGCAGCTCAACCTGTCGGCAGTTCTGGAGGTCGTGGACCTTGGTGCGATGGATCTTGCAATACTGCTTGTCGGAGCCTCCTGGCTTGTCGGCAGCCGCCAAGGCCCGGTAGGCGGTGCACCCGGCAACTTCCTTGCCGGGGTCGTCAGCCTTGGCCTTCTTGGCGGCACCGGGGTCGCCGGATCCCTCAACAGCAAGCACGGTCTTGCCCTTACGCTTTCTATTGAGGCGTCGGCCCTTCTTTGCTAGGGCGGTGGCGTCTTCGTCCGTGGAGTCGGTTTCCGCGTCGGCATCTTCACCGGGGTACTTCCTTCCTTCTTTAGCCCGAGCACATTTGTCAGCCAGAACATAAAGCTCAGCTACATCCTTGACCTTGTTCATCGCCATCTCTTCACCCATCTTGCGGCTGTGCACATTCTGATGGAATGCATTGATGACAGCGGTGGGGTGAACATCTAGGATGTTGTACTGCACATGGCTGAACCTTTGTATGTACTTGTGCAAGGACTCGCCGTCCTTCTGGCGGATGACATGCAAATCGCTTGCCTCGCCAGGAGCTTGGTGGCCTCCAGTAAAGGTGCCAACAAACTCGTGGCACAGATCTGACCAAGAAGAGATGGAATCCACTGGCAGGTGCATTAACCATGACATGACGTTGGGCTTAAGTGCCAACGGAAAGTAGTTGGCGAGCACCTTGTCATCGTGAGCCCCGGCGGCTTGCATCGCGATGGTGTAGATGTTGAGGAAATCCGACGGGTGAGTCTTGCCGTTGTACTTTTCCCCAACATCAGGCCTGAACGTGCGGTGGGAGGGCCACTGGAACTGCCGCAGCTCACAGGTAAAGGCCGGACAACCCACCTCGTAAGGTAGGTCGCCGGAACCCCCCGGCGTTGACGGTCCATAGTGGGCCCCGCACGCCTATCTGACTGATGACGCGCTTCCTGCCGCCGCTTGATGGTGGTCCGAGCGTCCTCCTGAGCTCTCTCTCGAAGAAATTGACGTTGGTTGCAGCGGGCCCGCGGGTCGGACGACGCTGTGGAAACATTGTCACACGTCGGAACGACGGCTGCTATTCTTGGCGTGTGGGAGGGGAGTGCATCGTGGTCGCGGCACCCCAGTCCTTCCTCCTATGGCGTGCACCGGCTCTACCGAGCGCCGACACGAGGGTCCCGCTAGCTGCGTTTCATCTTTGTTGGCGAAGCTGATGAGGCTCCGAATGCTGGCCCTCCACTCGTCGAGCTTCTCCGCAGCGGGAGGGAAGTCGAGGAGCAGTTGCACGCGCGCTAACACTTCTGCAGGCATGGGTGGCGGCGAAAGCGGTGTGGAGTGTGACGTGCTCCGACTTCTAACCATGTTAGAAGGAGCTCTATCACGATCTCGCGGCTGCGTGCCGCCTCGCCAAAGAACCAGTGTGCACACGCCGCCCGGCAAGGCCCCGGGAGGACGCAGGGCTCTTTCCGCTGTGGCGCTGGGGCACCGACATCGCGGTGTTGCTCATCGCGCGGCCTGGGAAGGCCGCGACACGGACGCCAGCTAGGGCGTCATAGAGGTTGCAGTGCTGCGTGTGGGCAACATGGCCCCTCCCCCGGACCCAGCAGTGTGTGGCTTGTCGTCTTGGATCTGAACGATGCTGCTCGCCTGGCTCCGATTGCCAGTGTCGTTGTCGGTGTTCTGGGAACGGGGTACCAGACTTGCTTTACCCGCGCCCGCGGCATGGCTCAAGGTGGCCCAGACGCCCATCTTCATTAGCACAAGCTCAAGACCCTTGCGAGGGGCCAGATTGCTGGGCGGACGACAGTGAAGCTTCATCTGCACGCCCTTGTCAGCTGGCTCATGAGGAGGCGGAGAGATCAAGGCGGGTACTCACGAGGTGCCCATGACGCAAGCCATGACAACTAAGGGCGCCAGGGGCGCCAGCCCGCCAGAGTGTCCCTCATTTCCTCTTGGTGCAAGGGAGACAAGCGCAGCGAGATCATCAAGCAAAGGAAGCCATTTCGTGCAACAAGACCAAGACCAACACAACGGCAGGAAGGAGGTCATCATGGAGCCTAAGCCGGCCATCGCCAGAGCCTTTGACAGAGAGGACCAACTTTAGTCAGATAAGTGTACTAGATGTTCCCTTCAAAATTGCCAATTGTTGGCGCCTTCCCGCCAATATTTTGAAGAGGCCTGGGCCTTTGCCTATAAATAGGACTAGCCACCCATTGTGGTAGAGGCATCCGCATCTTGGATCCGTAATCCAACAGAGCTAGAGGTCAAGCAATCTAGAAAGAGAGAGAGAGAGAGCGACCGAACTCCCCCTAGCAGTTCGTCGCACCGGCCAAGAATAGACCCTCGCGAGGTTGTTCTTCCTTGTATTGTTCATCATCAGCCCTTGAGGCAATCCACCACACCACACACTGGAGTAGGGTATTACACCACAATGGTGGCCCGAACCAGTATAAACCTTGTGTCTCTTGTGTTGCTCTCTTTGTAGTTTAGATCCTTGCGAGGCGACGAGGTGCAGGTAGGTAGGGGGTGAGATCTCCGCGTGCACCCTAGAGTTCGAACCTAGAGGGTCTCGCCGAACCCGAGATCCGACATTTGGCGCCAGTAGGTGCGCCGGAATCCGCTTCCACCGCCTCGTTCTTCGCCGCCCATCGCATCCATGTCGACGCTGTCAGGTTCGCGCCGAAGCGCCGAGCCGCTCGCCACTCACCACAAGCCCAGACGGCCTCTATCGGCGGCCGCTTCGCCGCTCCCCGCTGCTCGCCAACGCCGCCATCGCCCGGCTGGGAACGAGCAGCAAGCATCGCCCCAAAGATCCGGCCCATAAGGCGAGACGGTTGCATCGCTACTCCTTTGCTCGCCCCAGCTGGTTCTTTCGCCTCGCGGTTCAAGCGCTACCATGGAGGCTCGAGCCGCGCCATCGCAGCAAACGAGCCTCACAGAATCGCCTGGCCGACGACGCCTACGAAGAGTGGCTCGACTGCCGCCGAAGCTCGTCTGCCGCCGCAGGGGCTCCCACGCCGCCCTTCTCATCAGACCGCTGCCCGCTTTGCGCTGGCGATGAAGCTCCAGGGCGCCACCGCCCCCCCTCAAGAAGACGCCTGCCCCAAGGCGCGGGGGCCCTGGGTGGAACCCACTCCGTCTGCACCAGCCAAGCAGCAAGAGCAGAGCTGCCAAGAGGTCCCTCGCCCCAAGAAGCTGCCCGAGTGCTCCTCGCACCAGCCCGGCCACGATCAAGCCTCCGCTCCAAAGATGCTGAAGACCTCGCTGCTGCTCCCAGCAGCAGCGATGGGGACCCGCAAGACCAGGCCCTTCATCACCAAAGGCCTCCCTGGCCACCGCAGTTGTCAAGCTTTCACCGCCGAGCCACGCAGCGTCAAGGCGGGCCCGGCAAGTTCAAGCTTGACCTGCCTCCTCGCCACGACGGCACGGCTGACCTTGCGGAGTTCCTCCAGCTTCACGAGCTGGGCATCGGCCGCCAGCGAGGAAGAGAACGTCATGGCGAACTGGTTTCCCATGGCGCCAAGGACGGTGCCCGCACTGCTCCCGAACTCGGCTCCCGCACGATCTCCTCCCCGGGACGAGATGTGCACCCACTTCATCACCAACTTCCAAGGCACTCGCGATCGCCTCCCGCCGGAGCGACATGCGCCACATCAAGCAGCAGCCAGAGAAACCCCAGAAGTACATCCAGCGCTTCAACAATGCACGCCTCAAGATTCCCAAGGTGACCGAGGAGGCCATCATCTTAGCCTTCTCCGACGGTGTGAGTGACGTCAAGATGAAGGAGGAGCTGGCGATGCATGAAGACCTGTGCACATCCCTCGAGCTGTTCAACTTGGCGACCAAGCGCGCCAGGTCGAGGAAGGACGCCTTTCCTCCTCGAGCTACCAAATGCTGACCTGTAAGAGAAGAAGCCCAAGGTCAAGGACGTGAAGCGCAAGGGGGATGCCGTGTCACATGCAGCAGCCAGATACCAAGCGAGGCGCAGATCAGCCCAAGTCTTCAAAGGGCAGCCGGTACTCGTGTGTACCACGACTCTCACACCCACAACACCAATGAATGTCAAGAACTCCGAGCCAGGCGAGAAGGGCGACCGGTCGACGCCTGACCACAGGATCGAGGCTACGGCCGAGGAGGAGGAAGAAACGCAGACGCTGGAAGACCGCTGCCTCGCCAAGGGTGGCGCGACCGACCTCGCGAGGACACGGGTAGGATCAGCCTCATGAGGGAGGTTGAGGGACCCACCTCGCGAGGGAGGCTGAGGGATCAGCCTCGCGAGGATCACCCGCAAGGCAACGCAGGCCTCCTCCTCCGCCACCGCAGCCAAGGAGAAATGAGGACCACCATCAGACGAGGGGCCGGGCTTCTGTGAGCCGCCACGATCGCTTGCATCCCGGGCGGAGCCTGCCCCCACCTCTCAACGATCTTCAAGCAGTTCGCCTGCTGGCGAATGCAGTCCTCCCCAAGCTCAAGCCACGCCCTCTCGTGGTCAAGATGCGCCATCACGCTCAGCTCAGCCGGATCAGCTCAAGTGCACGGTGATGAAGCTATGTACCTAGGGTAGGGTCATGGACCTGTCCAAGATACCCTCCCAAGGACATCTCTTGAAGAAAACACCTTCACCGACCGAAGGATTCCACTGACGGACTGAAGACACTCACCATCAGCCAACCACTGACCGCCAGAGATCTACAAATGCCTCAGACGCAAACGGTCGGTCATTAAGGGCTTTATGGTCATCATAGCACTTTATGTGGGACGCACAAGAACTCCCTATCTTAATGTACCTTAATCCCTACATAATCGAGGGCTGAGGGTGTGGCGAACTCTATATAAGCCACCCCTCCTCATTGTAAAGGGTTCGCACCTTGTAACTCATACGCACATAATACAATGACCGCCTCCGGCCCGAGACGAGGGCTGTTACTTCCTCCGAGAAGGGCCTGAACTCGTAAACATCTTATGATACAACTACTCCATAGCTAGTATCTTGCCTCTCCATACCTACCCCCATTCCATCATGTCGACTTAGAACCACGACAGTGGCGCCCACCGTAAGGTGTGTCTTAGCGACTTGTTGGAGAAGTTGCAGTTTTACGATCCCTTCATCATGGTTTCAGCGGAGTTTTGGTCGAGGGCCGCGAGATCCGCCTCGCACACTCACGCTCATCGCCGACGACTCCGCTTGGCTGCAGGAGGCTCCACTCGACGCCGACGCTTCCTCGTCTGCTGGGCAACACACTTTCACAGGCGTCCACAAGCGCCCTCAAGGCAGCCGCCGACCCAAGATCGGTCGGCTCCTCGGCCGCCCTCCTCCCAGCCTCTTGCCGGGCGCAAGTGCTCCGGGCGGTCGAGGCTTCAGCCAGGTGAGGCACGCGTGGCTCGCCACCGCCACTCCCCAAGTCGCGCAATCGAGCCCGACGAATCTCTATGGCCTGCTCGACTCGCCGACCGCCCCGCAGAGATGATCCGAGTGTGACAGCAGTGATCCAGCGGGCGGAGGTTCTGATGGTCGACGGACCACGAGTCCTCCCGGTTTCTGCTACCGACGGAGGCATTGGCGGAGGCGAGCCGCGCAGGTTCACGAAGAGTATCAACCCGAGCCCGGCTACTTCGCTGCAGGGAGGAGCTTCACCGCCGAACATGGATGCGCTTTCACACTCCTATCGTTGAGAAACCCCGAGGCCCGTGGCCTTTAGAAGACGCTGCCATTAATCTTGTTGAGCGCACTCGACCGAAAATCTCCAGCCGAAGTGCTCGATTTAACGAGCGCAATAACGGGCCCCGCTGCCCGGGCCGACGCCAACTCTTTCCACAATCGACTCTGTATACCGAACTCCAATTCGAATCTAGCAACAGCAGTCTGGATAGCAGAGTCCATTCAGCCTTCCCAGTCAGAGGCTGGCAGAGGCTTGCTACAGATCAGAGATTTACTCCGGGCAGCAGGAGATCAAAACTAAGCTATATCGCAGTCGTGAAATAGGATTCAGAGCAGATCCGTCGCTGTGAATACAGTCCAGTCGGCTCATAGCCCAAGATCGCCCCCGAGGCGTGAGGGACATGGAGGCCGGCGTGATCAGTATGAGGACCGATTCGATCGTGATGATCGACGTCGAGTGCCCACCTCCTCCAAGGGGTGGATCATACGCTACCGACAAAGAGGATGATAGACGCCATCACAGTGTTGGGCGAAGGATTCCAGTCGACCCCAGGGAACCAGGCTTTGATGCGAGATCCGTCATCGTTCAAAGCTTGGTTGACAGGAACAGAGCTCACCGAGAAGGCCATGATAGAAATGCGCCCACCAGCAGCGGAGTCCACGTCTCAGGACCAGAGTGTTTTAGCAGAGCCATCAGGGCCACAGTGATTCCTCCCAACTTCAGGTTGGCGACTGGAGTTAGTAAGTTCACTGGTGAGTCCAAGCCAGATACTTGGCTTGAGGACTACCGAGTGGTTGTTCAGATCGGGCGCGCAACGATGAAGTGGTCATGAAACACCGCCTCTTATGTTGGAGGGCTCAGCCAGAGCGTGGTTGAACTCGCTAGCACCCAAAGAGCATTTACACTTCGAAGATCTTGCCCAGTGTTTGTCAGACATTTGAAGGAACTTGCAAGCTGCCAGCAAGGTTGACAGAGTTGCAGTGGTGTGCGTAAGTCGAATGAAACTCGAGGATTACATCCAGAGATGGATCACATTGCATCACACGGTAGAGAATGTATCCGATCATCGCAGCCTATGCCTTCAAGGAAGGCGCAAGAATGAGAGTTGAGTTTGAAATTTGGTCGGGCCAGAGACATGACCCTGAGTCGAATGATGGAGATTGCCACCAAGTACGCCAATGGTGAAGAAGAGGATCGGCTCTAGAGTGGCAAGTACAAGTCAGTCGCTAATGAAACCGGGGGAGGAAACTCTAGTCAAGGTATGAAAGCCGAGCCTAGCTGCTCCTCGGAGAAGCCTTGGCCGTGACTCCGTGAAAGTTCAAGGGGAAATCCAAGGGCAAGTGGAACCCCAAGAAAGTGAAAGACCAAGATGGAAATGATGTGTTGGACTTGCCATGTCACATTCACACGAAGAAAGATGAAGCGGTAAACTCATTTACCCAAAGCATACCACTCGACAAAGTCGGTTTTGACTCAGCAGCCCAGGGAAGCAGCCCAAGGATAAGGAGAAGGAGTCGGAAAAGTTGAGGACAAGGAAGATAGTGACGGTGGATACCCCTGTGTCAATTCCACCGATGATTTTTGCCGATGTTGAAAGCAAAAGTCGATTGAAAGTTATCAACCGAAGTGAATATGGTTGCTCCATGACACCCAAGCTATTCTGAAATGGTCACAGACCGCCATCACATTCGACTAGCCTGATCACCCGACACACATAGCCACCCCCGGGAGGCAAGCTGCCAGGAGTCGACCCAACAACAAGGCACTCGCTAACTAAAGTTTTGATGGATGGTGGCAGTGGCCTGAACATACCGTATGCAGAGACATTGAAAGGGATGGGCATTCCGATGTCCAAACTCAAAGACCAAAGAACATGAGCTTCCATGGAGTCATTCCTGAAAGAAGGCTGAGTCACTCGCCAAATTGCTCTCGATGTGGTTTTTGGTGATTACAAGAATTTTTGTAAGGAAAAGCTGACCTTTGAGGTCGTGGATTTCCATAGCGCTTATCACGCTATTCTGGGAAGGCCAGCGTATGCACGTTTCATGGCTCGACCATGTTATGTATACCTCAAACCAAGATGCCCGCCCCAAAGGTGTGATCACCGCCACCGCAATCGGAAGAAAGCGTAAGAGTGTTTTAGAAAGGCTCTAAGATCGCCGATGCTCGATGGCAGTGGTAGAGTTGCAAGAGTACCGTAAAACTGCAGACCTGAAAGTGATTTGTTGCGAGCCAAGAAGCCCGCCACGGAGTCAAGATTTCAGCCGTCCGTGAGACGTAAACCAATTCATATTCACTGACCGATCCCAATGCTGCTCCGACTCACATCTCAACAACACTGACTCCAAATAGAATAAGCGCCATCCAGTTCCTCCGTGAGAACTAGGACATCTTCGCATGGAAGCCTCACGACATGCCGGTGTTCCTGTGGGACTGGCCGAGCATCGTACGAAGTCGACTCAAAAGTTAAACCTGTCAAAGAACATCTTCGACGGTCCGCCCGTAAGAGAAAGGCCATTGGCGAGGAGGTGGCTCGCTCTTAGCAGCAGAGTTTATCCGAGAGATTTACCACCCGAGTGGCTCGCCAATGTTGTCATGGTCCCTAAGAAGGACAAATCACTTCGCATGTGAATCGACTTCAAACATATCAATCGGGCTTGCCCAAAGATCATTTTCCTCTCCTCAGATCGACCAAATAGTTGACTCGACCGCTGGATGTGAGCGGTTGTCTTCTTAGACGCTATTCCGGTACCATCGATCCGTCAGATGGACCCGACGAGATCAAAACAGCTTTCATCACTCCATTCGTGGTGCTTCGTTATGTCACCATGCCATTCGCCTCAAGAATGCCGGAGCCACGCTCATGAGGATGATTCGTAAGTGTTTGCTCACCAAATCACCGGAATGTGGAAGCATACATGGATGATATTGTGGTCAAGTCACGAAAGGTTCCGACCTGTTGATCGACCTTGTTGAAACATTTGCCAATCTCAGGAGGTATGATATCGCTTAATCCATCAAAGTGCACATTCGGAGTTCCTGGTGGAAAGTTATTGTTTTCTCGTTTCCGAACGAGGAATCGACGCCAACCCAGAAAAAGTTGGCACTATACTCCAATGAAACGCCTGCGCATGTGCACGATGTCCGTAAGCTTATCGATGCTTGGCCGCTTAAGTCGATTCATCTCGCCGGTGAAAAGGCATTGCCTCTTACCGATCGATGAAGAAGTCGACAAGTTCGAGTGGGCTCCGTGGTCGATGCAGCGCTTGCAAAGCTAAAAGCTCGCTTCCACCCAGCCGGTGCTTGCTGCCCTAATCAGCAAAGAGCCTTTGCTGCTTTACATTGCTGCCACAGACAAGTCGTCAAGACAAAGATTTACGGTCGAAAGGGAAGAAGAAGGAAAAGCCTTCAAAGTTCAGCGCCCAAAGATACTATCTTTCTCAAGTATTGACCCCATCAAAACAAAGATACCTCATTATCGTAAGCTTGTTTATGGATTTATATGACCACGAAGAAGGTTGCTCATTACTTTCCGACCATTCCATTACAAATATGAGCGACGCCTATTGTCGAGATTCTGCACAATGTAGATGCAATCGGTCGAGTGGCTAAATGGGCGATTGAACTCCTTCCCTTGATATCAAGTTTGAGGCAAAGAAAGCCATCAAGTCCCAAGTAATAGCAGATTTCATCGCCGAGTGGATTGAACAGCAATTGCCGACTAAGTTCACTCGAGCATCGGACCATGTTCTTTGATGGTTCCAAGATGCTGAATGGTTCCGTGCCGGGTAGTGTTGGTTTCCCGAGGAGATAAGCTCGATATGTGCTCCAGATTCACTTTGATTCTTCCAACAACGAAGGTAATACGGCAATCGTTGTATGGGTTGCATATGGCCATTTCACTGGAGTCCGTCACCATGGTTTATGGCGACTCAGATCTAGTGGTTAATCAGTGATGAAGGAGGATGTCAAGTCCAGCCATGACTGGTTATTGCAATGCAAAGAGGAAGCTAGAGAAGAAGTTTGAGGGGTTAGAGCTTCATCATGTGCCCCGACTGAAAAATCAAGCTGCTGATGATTTGGCGAAAATAGGGTCCAAAAGGGAAGCCATTCCCAGTGATGTGTTTTTGGAGCACATCCACACACCGTCAATTCAAGAGGGTCCTTTCACCGAAGAAGCCCCACAGCCAAAAAGTGCCACTAATCCGACTGAAGTTGAGGTCCCAGCTGTGGTCGACCTGATCATGGAAGTCGTGGTCATCACTCCCGACTGGACAGTGCCGTACATCGCGTATATCCTGAGGAAAGAGCTCCCAGAGAACAAAGAAGAGGCTCGATAGATCGTCCGCCCATCCAAGGCCTTTACTGTGATCAAGGGACAATTGTACAGAGAAAGCGCGACTGGAGTCAGCCAGAAATGCATAACACCAGAAGAAGGTGAGATAATTCTTGATGATATCCACTGGGACCTGTGGTCATGCGCCCTCTGACCATTGTGGCTAAAGCATACCGAGGGATTTTACCGCCAAAGGCAAATGAAATGGCAAAGGAAATAGTCGATAAGTGTGAATGATGTCATTTATTCCAATATGTCACACAAACCCGCCTCAGCCTTGAAGACCATTCCACCTGCCCTGCCCTTCGCTGTTTGGGGGTTGGATATGATTGACCATCGAGAACCGGGCGAAGCGCTTTCACCCACTTGCCAGTGGCAATGACAAGTTTACGGCGGATCGGTTAAACCTATCAAGAACCTCGATGCGCGTAATCGCTATCGTTTCATCAGAGAGTTCATATTTAGATATGGAGTTCTGATAGCATCATCAATCGATAATGGGTCAAACTTCGATTCCGACAAGTTCAAAGCCTTTTGCGCCTCTCGTGGCATGCGAGTCGACTATGCTTCAGCTTGCTCACCCCAAATGAATGGACAAGGTAATCTAGCAAACGGTCTAATCCTCAAAGGATCGAAACCCCGCTGATGCGCCGATCTCAAGCATGCAGCAGAGCGTGGGTCGATTTAACTTCCATCAGTTCTTTGGGGATTGAGGACCACTCCTAATCGGTCGATCGAGAACTCCATTCTTATCGGTCTATGGGGCTGAAGCAGTTCTCACGAGTGACTTGCTTCACAATGCACCCCTAGTCGAACTCTACTCAAGATGAAGCGAGCAAGCCCGCAAGATGCAATGACATCCTAGAAGAGGAGAGAGAGATGGCCCTGATCCGCCGACCATCTATCAGAGGACTTACGCTGATTCGATGCTAGAAATGTGAAGAGCCGAACCTTCCAAGAAGGAGACTTGGTCCTCCGAGTGGATCAACAAACCACACAAGCTCGCTTCCCACTTGGGAAGGTCCTTCATCGTCACCAGAGTTCTCCACAATGGAGCATACCATCTTTACAACGCCGATCGCCAGATTGATGAGCCTCGAGCTTGGAATGCCGAGCTGCCCATCCCTTTTATACTTAAGTACTCACTGGGGTGAGATGTAATAAAAGTACCTCAGAGTTTGTTTATCAAGACAAGAATGTTATAATTTTCCCAAAGATTGTTATTACTTTTTTTACATGAGAAATTTCCCCAAAGGTGGCTTAGCTGCGAACCTGCTTTCGCCTAAGTTTGTAAAAATCCTCGCCGAGTGGAGAGCTAGCCTCCCACCAGGGGCATAGCTGTGAATCTGCTTTCACTAAGTATCTCGAAAATCCCTGCCGAGTGGAGAGCCAGCCTCCCACTGGGGCTTAGCTGCAGTCCAAGTACTCGCCAAGTGTTTAAAATCCTACCGAGTGGTGAGCCAGCCTCCCACTGGGGCTTAGCTGTAGTCCAAGCACTGCCTAAGTGTTTAAAATCCCACCGAGTGGTGAGCCAGCCTCCCACTGGGGGCTTAGCTGCAGTCCAAGTACTCGCCTAAGTGTTTAAAATCCCACCGAATGGTGAGCCAGCCTCCCACTGGGGCTTAGCTGCAGTCCAAGAACTCGCCAAGTGTTTAAAATCCCACCGAGTGATGAGCCAGCCTCCCACTGGGGCTTAGCTGCAGTCCAAGTACTCGCCAAGTATTTAATACAATGTGCGCTTTGGTAAGGACGACGAGGTACACGCCGATCGTTGCCTTCCCTTTAGAGCTACGACAAAAAAATCCTCCCACTGGAGGCTTAGCTGCAGTCCAAGATTTGCCTAAGTTTGAAAATCCCACCGAGTGGAGAGCAAACCTCCCACTGGGCTTAGCAGCAGTCCAAGATTTCGCCTAAGTTTGAAAAATCCTACCGAGTGGAGAGCAAACCTCCCACTCGGGGGCTTAGCAGCAGTCCAGTACTCACCTAAGTTTGAAAAATCCTACCGAGTGATGAGCGAACCTCTCACTCGAGGGCTTAGCTGCAGTCCAGTACTCGCCTAAGTGTCTGAAAATCCTACCGAGTGGAGAGCAACCCTCCCACTCGGAGGCTTAGCTGCAGTCCAGTACTCGCCTAAGTACGAAATCCATTCCAATCCACAAGGACGATGAGGTGCAGTTCGACTGTTACCTTCTCCTCCGGAGCTGCGCCACAAGTACAACGTGCGCTCCATCCCGATCCGCAAGGACGACGAGGTGCAGGTCGCTCGCTGTTTTCTCCTTCGAGCTGCGCCACAAGTACAACGTATGCCCCATCCCGATCCGCAAGGACGGCGAGGTGCAGGTCGACTGTTACCTTCTCGCGAGCTGCGCCACAAGTACAATCTGTGCTCCATCCCTACCTGCAAGAACAATGAAGTGTAGGTCGACTGAATTTTTTACCTCGAGTTGCATCTCAAGCATCAAGTATATTCCGAGTGAAGAACAAAGTTTGCTCAAGGAAAATGAAAGCATATTCGACGATAAGTAAGTTCGGATAACATCCTACGGATGCAGTATACCCAGGCCTCAAGCCTGTTAAAGTTTATCGTTACAAGATCACTCGCATTCCGAGGCAAATTTAAGACGAATAATAGAAGTTTTTACCCTCGTGGAGGACCGAAGGCGCGATGAACTGGTCCAGTCGATCCCGCCAACGATCCGGTCGCATTTTTGGTATTGGCAACTTTGATGGACGCCACCTTTCCTCTCGCCTCTCCTTGCAGTGAACGCGACCAGGACAGAGCAACATCGCACCAAGATCCGCGTAAGACTTTTTCCATTCCTGCACTCGACTTGAACGCTATTCACCGAGTCATTAAAGACTCGAGGTCATTTTGAAGTGTTTCACCGCCGAGTGTCGAGTCAATCCGCGACACCGCAACCTTCAATCGAGCGAGGTAGTCCACCACAAGAGCGTACACGAGACTCCAAATGGAGCACATTCATGGCGGCTTCATCCTTCACGGGAGTTAATGGGGTCCGTGCTTGTCTCCACTGACTAGTATCTTCCTCGAAGTTCTGACAGAATTCTGCAAACACGACTCGAGTTCAAGCTAATGGATCTATGATGAGTCAACGATAACAAGTGAGTCGGATAGGAGGAATTACCTTCAAGCATGAGGAATAACTTCTTGGCGAGCCCTCCCAGATAAGCCTCCAGATCATTCCTCTTCCCCGCCAGTTCGCCAGCCTTGTCGCTCAGAGCTATCTTGTCGTTCTTCAGTCGGCTAACCTCCTTGTTGGCCGCGTCGAGAGCAGCTTTCAGATTGACATTCTCTTCTTCAAGTTTTCCGACTGAAGATAGCTTTTCTTCCGCGAGCTTGGTTTTGTCCAGAGCCGTTTTCTGCACCTCGGCAAGGTCATGATCCTTCTTCTTCAGAGCCTCCTCCATTTTGTCTACAAAATGACAGTGAGATCAGAATTAAGAAGGGGCAGAAAGAAAAGACAGTCGCCAAGTTCTCACCAGCCATACCTTTTGCTTCGCCTCTCGCCTTCTCGCAAGTTTTCCCGAGCAAGCTTCAAGTCAAGGTTGAGCTGGATCTGCTTGTTTTCCATTCAGTATAGCGAGCCACAAGCTCGCAGGATTTCGTGAAGAATCAATCGATGCATATCAAAGATAGGTTACTCCGAGTGACTAAGAAAAATCACAGTGCTTTCTAAGACTACACCAATCAAAATATTCGACAAGAGTCTCGGATTACACTCTGGGTGCACTTAGCGTGCCCCCACCGGTCCTACCGACTCGTTCGATCAATCGAATCAAAGAGACAAAAAGGTTACGATCCCAAACCATAGCTAATCGCCGCAGTCAGCCTCGTGTCATCAAAAAGAGTTCTTCAGATCACGGTCGATCGCCAAGCAGTCCACCATAGTCTCGGGACTATACTCTGGTGCACTCAGCGTGTTCCCCACCGGTTTCAAGATTCCATTTGACATGGTCCCACCAGACCGAGTGAAGAAGTTACCAAAGAAATATAGAAGTATAAAGACTATGATCTACCGCCAACAGTCCACCATAGTCTCGGGATTACACTCAGCTGGGTGCACCAGCGTGCTCCCCACCAATCCAAAAATTCAATCGACACACCCAAAGGTGTACAGACACTAAGATCTTCGTAAAGAAGAGTTTTCGTAGCATATCCTAACAGTAACAAGAGGTGACCAACTAACTCGACGTTGCTCAAGAGCTGAGCCGGCATCGAGGTCACTGTTGGCCTCCCGACCACCTTCACTTGCTCCATCATGATCCTCACCATGATAGCTTTTTAGCAGCACCCACTTGGTCCTCTAGGACGGGTGTGGCGAAAAGGGAGGGCGGATCAGCAGCCGACGATGAAGGCCGGATGCTCGTCAGCGGCACAACGAAAGACACAGAAGTCCGAGTGATGTTGCCACCCTCATGAACCAGCGTCTCAGGCACTGATACAACTTGAGCAGTCTTGCCAATAGGCGCTTTTTATTCCTCCTCCGCCAATGGCGCCATCGCTATCATCAAGGAGATCAATGACATGAGGAGGGACTACATGAAAGATTCAAAGTTAAAACGGAAACCAATCGACCAAAAGCGTAAACTACAGCGATCATACCAAGTTAGAGGTAGCAGATCTTCCATCTCCTGGTCTTCGCTCCTCGGCCGAGGTCTCGGAGGTGATAGCGCCGCAGATTTCAGAATCAGCTTGATCACCAACAAGTCGACCAAAAGTATGTCCATGCTGAACAAGAAAACACAAGTTCATTGCAGACCGGAAATGGTGGGAATGGCCATCTTCATCTTGGGCAAAGCCTTCGCCGGCTTTGATGGCGCCGCTGGGTTGCTTCGGGCGCCTTTTCAGTAGGGCACCAGAGAGGTCGTCCCGAGGGTGTTTCTGCTGATCGCCCGACAGCGCGAGTAGCCTTGCCACGCTTGACCGCTGGGTCATGGGTGAGCTTGGACCGCTTTTCCATGCGAGGAGGGTCGACTTCTTCCTCCTCTTCCTCCTCCTCCTATTCGGCTGAGCCGCTGCCGCCTTCGCCCTCCGCACCATCAGATTGCCATTCCTCCTGCTTTCACCTCCGCCTCCTTCCTCCTCCTCAACTCGTTCTTGTGCCTGCTGGGCATCGAAAGTACATCTCAGCAGGCATGGAAGACGACAAACAAGACAAAAGTCAATCGATCGATTTTAAGCAAACAAGATGGAGAAAGCGGGGTCACAATCAAAGATGCAGGATTGAACCTTGTCTACTTCGTATGACTGGTCGAGTAGAGGGATCCTCCTGGCTCCTCGAGGGTTGTCCTTGTTTCCAGTGATGCCCCCAAGACACCTTTCCAACATGGCATCCTCGATCTCCTCCGGGTGGATCCGAGTGGTGTCGTCAGTGCCAGAGTACAACCACATCGGTGGTCTCGGGCTTGAAGCAGCTGGATGCGTTGTCGAAGGAAGACCTCCAACAGATCCATGCCACTCACCCCGTCTCAGATGAGCTGGATGACTCGTTCGACCAACACCTTCACCTGCACTTTCTCTTCCAGGATCACCTTCAAAGAAGATGGCTTGTTCACTCGGTCCATGGAAAAACGAGGGAGTCCAATGATCGCCTCGGCGCTATTGGTCCTTGCAGAGAACCAAGTCGATCGCCATCCACGGACTCGACTCGGTAAGATCATGGCCGAAAAGAACTTTTTCCTCTCATTTGAACCCCAAGACCCCACACATCTGAATTACTTGAGTTCTCTCACACTGATTGGCCTTTTTCACCGCCTGGGAGCGATAAGTGAAAATGTGCTTGAAAAGACCCCAATGAGGTCGGCAACCCAAGAAATTCTCGCACAAAGACACAAAAGCAGCGAGATACACGATGGAGTTGGGAGGAAGTGGAGAAGTTGTGCCCCAAAGAAGTTCAGAAATCTCTCGAAGAAAGGGTGAGGCGGCAGAAAACCCTCGGTCGACATGGGTGGCCAAGAGAACACACTCACCTCCAGAGGTTGTGGCTCCCACCTTCCCCGGAGCCACGCTGATCCATGGGGATCCGGCCCTCATTGGCCATGTCGCCGAGATCCTTCTCGCTGATCGTCGAGCGGATCCAGCCGCCTAGATCCAGCCCCCGCGCAAGCCGCCTCGACGAAGATCCGCCTGATCGTCGCTTTCCTTCGCTCGCTGCCGCTTTTTCTTCGCCCGCCCAAAGTCGCTGCCTTGTCCTTCACCATTGTCTCCGCTAAACACGCACAGAGCAGCAACATCGAGGTGGAGTCGCACGCGCGGATGAATCTGGAGAAGGGAGGAGGAAAGGGAACGACTGCTCAAAAACCCCCGCCCAAGGCCTTATATGAGGTTGCTTCCGAGTGATCGATCGGTAGGCCCGACGATCCTCACAAATCTCGAATAGTCGCCCCACGCGATACGCGGGCGAAATGGTGGCACGGAGATTGAGGCGCCCCGCCTTTATCCCGTCCGACATCGCGCCTCTTCGCCTCGCCACTTCCTAAAATTCAATCCCGCCAAATCCAAGGCCACGGAGCAAATCATCGACAAAAGATTTCTCCGCCCCGCCAATCGGAGTTCTCC
Organism: Aegilops longissima; assembly: GCA_021605205.1. Taxonomy (NCBI): domain Eukaryota; kingdom Viridiplantae; phylum Streptophyta; class Magnoliopsida; order Poales; family Poaceae; genus Aegilops; species Aegilops longissima. The sequence continues at coordinate 110,916,122 of CM038679.1, read as the reverse complement.
AAGCATGAAAAACACACTCGATGGATACAAAGAATGGATCAAGGCAACTGAAAAGAAGTTGAAGCCGCCACCTAAGCTCATTGATCCGTAATCAGACGTTTTATCGTGATGAAAAGTGGGTCGGAAGAGTTCTCAACTCCTTCCCCACTCAAACCTCGATCCATTCGGGCTATGATGAAGCTATGTACCTAGGGTAGGGTCATGGACCTGTCCAAGATACCTCCCAATGACATCTCTTGAAGAAAACACCTTCACCGACCCGAAGGATTCCACTCGACGGATTCAAGACACTCGACCATCAGCCAACCACTGACCGCCAGAGATCTACACCATACCAAGACGCAAACGGTCGGTCATTAAGGGCTTTATGGTCATCATAGCACTTTATGTGGACGCTACCAAGAACTCCCTATCTTAATGTACCTTAATCCCTACATAATCGAGGGCGGGAGGGGTCCGCGAACTCTATATAAGCCACCCTCCTTAGTGTAAAGGGTTCGCACCTTGTAACTCATACGCACATAATACAAACGACCGCCCAGTGCCCGAGACGAGGGCTGTTATCCTCCGAGAAGTGCCTCGAACTCGTAAACATCTTATGATACAACTACTCCATAGCTAGGATCTTGCCTCTCCATACCTACCCCCATTCTACTGTCAGACTTAGAACCACGACACGCGGCCACAGCCGGAGTCCTGCCGATGCTTTGCTCCTCAATCATCAGCAACGTGCAAGTTACCAGGACCCTCATTGATGGCGGAGCAGGGCTCAATGTCCTGTCCGTCGAGACGTTCAACAATCTCCAAGTGTCATACAATCAGCTTCAGCCAACCAAGCCTTTCTCCAGAGTCACTGATGGCTCCACGCCCGATTGGGCGGTCCGCCTCGCCACCTTTGGGGCGCGATAACCACTGCACCGAGCTCATCGACTTTGACGCCGCCCACATTCGCCGCCATACAATGCCATCCTCGGTACCCAACTCTGGCTGGTTCATGGCCGTGACTCATCACGGCCACAACGCCCTCAAGATGCCGTGAAGCGCGCGAGTCATCACGGTGCCTTGTGAAGAGAGGGACGCAGCAGTGCTCCCCGGAGCGTGCTTTTCAAGCCACGCCACTTGAAGACCCAGATCGCAGGAGCGGAGGCCCCGATGCTGCTCCCAAGAAGAAGAAGACATCTCCTGCCCGACCCCTTGGGAGGCAGGCCCTCGTGGTCGGGCCTGCTCAGGGGCACCTCCTTCGTCAGATAGGAAGGCGCGCCTGGGCGCCTCCTCGAGCAAGGCTCGGGGCTCTCCGAGGGCCACCGACTTTGCTAAGATCACGAGGGAGGCGCTTGGGCACCACTTGGAGGCGTGTTTCAAAGCACGCTTCTCGTGAAGGAGCGAGACAAGGAGGGCCAAACCCTAGGAGTTCGTCACCAGATCATTCAGAGCTGCAGGAGTCAAGAGTCATGAGTGGCAGCCGCCACTCCGCCAGAGCTCCCCATCCAGCGAGCATGGTGGGTTGCGCGGCTCAGACGACATACCAGGCTCAACCGAGCCGCCTCTCAGAGCGCCTGCCCTCGCGAGTGGGGTGTTGTGAAGGTCCACCCCATAGCTACGCTTGCATGCCTTACGGTTTGCAAACGCGCTGCCACACGCCGCCTCGTAAGGAGCATCCTCGAGGCTCAAGAGGCCAGCGCCCGCAGTCCCGGCAGAGATGGAGATGGTCCGTGAGGAGCCACCAGCGCTTTCGAGCCTCCCGAGGCTTCGGGCCTGGGGCTCGTGGAAGATCAGCTTCATGCCCACGGCGCCCACTACTTCAGCATCCTTCGCTTTCAACGCTATCAGTGACATCCTTCGAAGTTTCATTTTCAGCTGGGAACGCCTGTGGCTGCATCATTCCTGTGCTGCGGGGTCCGCCCCGCCAGGTATCTCTTTTGCTTCATGCTCCTAGCTACTTTATTGGGGGCGCCGGGCTGCATCATCCCCAAGTCGCCGGGCTGCACCCAGCGATGCCCGCCTTCCCCGCACCTATCTAAATGAACTTGCTCCTTCGTGATTAACGTGGTTTGACCTAGTCGCCGCCGATTGACACCAACTAATGGAGCTGCTCCTTAAAGGCACGACGCTATGCATGGGTCCGCCCCTCGCAACACCGACAAACCTGAATGGCCGAAGCTCGCCGCTGCAGCCCGCGCATGGCGCCACCTCGCTTCCTTCAAAGGCTCGTCACCCTCCGGCAACCAACGTTGACCGCCGCTTGTCATGGTGAACTCTTGTTCTTCTTGTGATGAGCCTGCAGGATCTCTTCAAGGAGCAGCACCAAAGTAGGCCCTCACGGCGCCTTTCTCCACTCTCGCTCGCTAATCGCTGTATGTTAAAGGGGGGTACCGAGCATCACGACTCATGGGCTCCTACTCGCTCTCAAGCCTCACCTTCTGTCTTGTCCACGCATCGCGACCGGCATACCAGCGACGCTAAGACCCGCCGAGGGCCGGACCCGAGGACGAGAGCAGAAAGGGAGCAAAGGCGAGAGGGAAGAGGCACGCGATCTCGCCAGCAACTCCTCGTCACGATGCGCTGGACCTAACGCCGCACTGTGAAGCTGCCCGACTCCCGAGACAAGTCATCCTCCGAAACACTAGCTATCGCAGCACCGACTTCGCACCTAAGGCAATCTCTGTTAGCAACGCCGCCCTTTCTCACCGAACGATGGCTGCTTGAGCGCTAAAGGGGACCTCCCGAGCATCGCGACTCAGTGGGCTTTACTAGACCCCGGCCGCCACCTCCCGGCCTTGACCACGGCATCGCGACCATACCAGCCGATGGTCAAGCCTCGCCTTTGGGACCGGACTCGCCGGCGCAGAGCATCAAGCCTCGTGAGGTTCGGAAGGAGGAACTGAGCTAAGACGGAATGAGCATCTCGCACTATTTCAATGGCATAAGGATCATATTAACAAACAGTAACCACAGCACCTTACAAGCACCCCCGGAGCGCTTTCGATTCCTCGCAGGGAACAGAGGGAGCAGATCCTAAAGAACGCTAACTACACGCGCCCGCAAGAGACGCCATCATCAACAAGTAGCCAGCACCGCACCAACCCCATCCAGACGAGGCGATAGCTGCCTCGACGAGCCCGCCTCGCCCATGAAAGCGCAAGCTCGGGGCTCAGAGTCGCCATCGCCGCCTCCGAGTCGCTAAGAGCTCGGCGGAGTCGCTGATCTCCGACGCCCGCCGCCTCGAGGAGCTGCCGAGGGAGCGATCGCAGCCTGGTCTCGCCACGGTGGGGCCCGACCACCTCTCTCTGGCAGCACTCCAGCTGGCGCCCTTCCGTCAAGACCTTGAAGAACATCACGAAGCACCGCTGACCTGTGTGGATCATGAGGGCGCCTGCCTTGCAGACTCGGCAATCTCGGCCCCAGCCTCGAGTCATGAAGACCTTGCCCGAGCGACGACTCACACCTCCGCTTCGTCGCAAGGGTGCTGAGCCGGGCGTGGTTGCAACCAGAGCTCCTGAGATCCTCTCAGAATCGCTGGCGAAGGAGGGAGGAAGGCGAATCCAAGACCGAGGAGGCATGGTGGCGTGAGCACCAACTCTCTGGAGGAGCCTCGCATGGACTCTGGGGAACAACGCGCACCGCCATGACTGGCCGGCGCGACGGCAAGGCTGTCCATGGAGCTCGGCAACTCCTTCAGGCCCTTGTCGGTGTCAAACCGCGGATCTCGGTAGGGGTCCCGAATCAGCGCCTAGGCGGATGGTAACAGGAGACAAGGGACACGATGTTTTACCTGTGTTCGGGCCCTCTTGATGGAGGTAAAACCCTATGTCCCGCTTGATTGATATTGATATTGTGGATGTTTACAAGAGGATCTACCACGAGATCAAGGAGGCTAAACCCTAGAAGCTAGCCTATGGTATGATTGTAAGGGTTGTTGTTCTGTCCCACGGACTAGAGCCATCCGGTTTATATAGACACCGAGAGGGCTAGGTTACATAGAGTCGGTTACAATGGTAGGAGATCTACATATCCAGACGCCAAGCTTGCCTTCCACGCCAAGGAAAGTCCCATCCGGACACGGGCTAAGTCTTCAATCTTGTATATTCATAGTCTTGGAGTCCGTCGATGACGATAGTCCGCCAATGATAGTTCGGGTTGATGATGGTAGTCCGCTATCCGACACCCCTAATCCAGACTCCTCAAGAGTCTCTCAACCAAAGCTTCAATGACGATAAGTCCGCGCCAGATATTGCTTGGCATTGCAAGGCGGGTTCCTCCTCCTAATGATAGAAGATTGTGAACACCAGATAGTGTCCGCTCGCAAAATAAATTCCACATTCCACCGTAGAGAGAATAATATATACACAAGTTCAATCTGCGACGCTTCGTGGCATGACATCACGCCACTACCAAGCCATTATTTAAATCGCTTTTTACTCTACCACCTTAGCGATTTAAGCTAAGCGTTTCTTGGCACGCCTTGTTGAAGCAGAGATCATGTTTCCTTAATCCGGATTCTCATCAATACGGACGGTAACCCAATCAGCTTGCCGCCACGCCTCTATCGGCGCGAGTCCCAACGGTCACGGAGACGGCTCTTGGTATTCTCCTCTTATAACGGGACCAAGGCTCGCTTTTCTTCAATCCTTCATCGAATCCTCTCCCGCCCAAGTTCAAGCACCTAGAGCTCCAGATTCGAGCGCCTGACCTTCAACAATGTCCGCCCGACCTCCAGTGGCTGGTGGATGCCCTCGGAGGCCAAGCACCGCTTATGAGATTTCAGACAGGTTGCTCGCCAAGGGCAGGCCATCCCCACCCCGAGCCCGGCGAGTATGTCGCTTTTATATCCCACCTCCGCCGGGTTTAGGCTTCCGATGGATCCTTTTGTGAGAGGGCTCATGTTTTACTATGGGTTGGAATTCCATGATTTGGCCCGAGTCCATCCTCCATATCTCCGCATTTATTATCGCTCATGAAGCCTTCCTCCGCCACCCTCACTTCGCCTGTGGCTGAAGACCTTCAATGTGGCGCCAAGATGATCGGGGCGCTGCTGAGCGGCGGGCGGCCATAAGTAAGAGGGCTGATGCCCTGCGGGTCTGCTGGCTCCTTCCAAGAGGAGCTCGCCCGTGGCAGCAAGAGTGGTTCTATATTACCGCTCCGAGGGGCCGCAGACAAAAGCCGCCGCCTTATTCCGCCTGGGACCTCCACGACGGTTGATGTCGTGGGTCAACCAAGGGCTCAACTGGGGCCGCAAAGGATGTGCCCCTACCGCAGGCCGGATTCGAGATCTCCAAACAAGGGAGGTCGATATGGTGGTGGTGATGCAGGTTATGCTGATTAGGCGCCTCCCGCCTGCAACGCCGCCTCTCCGGCTATGGGAGTTTAATCCGAGGGCCCACGGATTCTTCAACACTTCATGGGTATGACACCGAGATGTACAATTATTCTTCGATCGCAAGAGGTGCGCCCGAATCGACCGAGGATACCGCCTAAGCTGCAATCGCCTTGATACTCAAGTAAGTAGTTCCGAGTCCGACATACCGCTTGTTTGCCTTTTCGATGATTTGCCTTATGACCAACTTCCTTCTACACAGGAGTGGATAGCGGAAGCAAAATTGATATGGTGTCCGCCCTCCCTCGAGACCGCACCGGATCCCGTGCTGGTCCGGATGTTGAGGTTGCGCCTCAGAGGAAGACGAAGGGAAAGCAGAAAGCTACCGCCTCGCCTAAGGAGGTTTTTTGAAAGAGGGGGATCGAGAATCCTCCCTCCAAGGGGAGAAGAGGACTGCCTCCGAGGACCTGGGCAAAGCCCCTAAACGGGGAAGAAATTCGCCAGAGGGTCTGCGTCCGGGAGGCCCCGCCGCACAATCTCCCTTAAAGAGTCAGCCTCCAACGAGCCGTAAGTAGAAAGAAAGGAGTTTTATAATAAGGACATCCTTATTTGTGCTTCGAGGATAACTAAAGTTTTTACCTTGTAGTTCGGATCTCCGCCCTTCGCAAATGAGCTCGTTTTCGGGGACCTTCGTCCGAGATGATAGAGAGCGAGACGCCCGTCCGGGCGCCGCTGATAGGGCGGACGAGCCTGAAGTGTCGCCATGGAGGGAGCCCCGGTTTGGCAAAGCCGATAGTTCGGCGCCAATCGTGTACGGCTGAAGGATCTGCTGAGAAGGTGTCTATCTCGTAAGATCATCACGCATTGATGAGCACGATGCCGCTGTGGAGTTTGTCAAGCGGGTTTGAGGTACGTAAAATGACACACCTTTTAACAGTTTTGCATATAGAATGCGCCAGATAGATAGTAGCCCCGAGACTCGGTAGGTTGTCGAAATCGACAGCTGCGTCGAGGATCAAAATCGCAGGTTTAAATTCCGCCGTGCCGATGCAGGTGGCGGTCGTCCGGGGCCAGCCGACCGATGGAGTTGTTGAACTAAAGCGCAACTCGATGTTGCGGATGCGAACATCACGCTGGTCAACAGCGACTTGATGAGTCACAAGGTAAGTGTTATCGCGCTGTCACTTGGTAAGGGAGCCAAGCCAGCCCTTACAATATGTGCGTGAAATGCAGATAGTGCCGCTGTTGGGAGAGCTCTTCGGGCCGAACTTGCTCAAGACAAGGAGCAGGCCGAAGGAGTAATGCGGCGGCCTCGAGGGCGCCGAGGAGTTAGCGGTCAAAGGGTCGCACACTACCGAGTAGGGAAGAGATGGCCGAAATGGCCATGAAGTTAAAAGATGCTACCGACCGCAATGAGGCTCTTGGGAAGGAGCGCCTAAGCGGCAAGAAGACCTGCGGGAGGCCACCGCCGGTTAAGGATGCCCGCCTGCAATGCGGGCTATAAAGGAAGAGCTGCGCCAGCCGTAGATATTGTAGCCGGCAAGCCTTTTCGCTGCGCCAAGGTTTACGGATCCAAAATATGCTCAGCTAGGCCAACTGGGGTTCAGAGGACCCTTATATGGACTTAGCAGCGAAAAGGGCGGATGCCGCAGCATTTTCGCCGTATGGATCACAAGACGGAAGAGCTGTTTTGGTCTCAATTCCATAGTCCGGAGCGCTCACTCACGACCGATCGCTTGGCTGAGTGGGCTGAGCTAAATAGGTTGTCCGGCTTGCTATGACGGATATAGTGACCCATATCCGCCGGATAGGCCCCATCCAAGAGTTACTTTGGCTTATTGCAGCAATTTCTTGGGGCGGTGCCGCATATCAAGGCGATGAAGCGGTCGGCTCTGATAGAGGGTGCGCGATGGCGCCGCCGCGTGAAGACACATTGACAGAGATGGATGCCACCGCTGCTGCGACCCGGTTCGATGATAACCGGTTACCCGCCGAGCACTATTTTGGCGGCGCTGCGTGGTGCTCGTGTAATAGAGTCGAGTGCTCAAAAAATGTTACGCTCAATGAACGCTTATATGATGTAAAACGATATTTATGATGTAAGCGCCTTTTATACTTGTGCATTCAAGTAATAGAATATCTCCTATGCGGCCGCTCATGTATACGCGTGTATAACCCGAAGATGGCGATCGCCGGCTTCAGCCCCCACGCACAAGGTGCGGGGTGTTCGCAAAAAAATGCGCCACACTTAATCCGACGCCTCGGTCCTGTAAAAGGAGGTGGTAGCGTAGCAAACGAGGCAACCGGACTATAATGCTTTATCACTTTCACTTAGCCATGGAGTTCGAGGGTGGGGCTACGAGATAGCCCTCGGGGCACCGCGCCTCCGAATTTGGCGCAGATGTGCCTGGCCGAAATGGCCCTTCACAAAGCGGAGGAATCCTAAACATTCCCATGGTCGATCGAGTGGTTGACCAGTCTCTCGCTGTATCATGATAGTCAGTTTTCGCTTTCTACTAAGGTGCTCGCCAAATTAATCGGGGCACAATCGTAGTAGTTCTCCGAGCCGCGTTAGCCGATGATACGGAACGAAGGCAGCAAAACACAGGAGCCGAGCAAACCCAACATTTGACCAAAGACATGATTCGAGCTGATGCATATAAGGCCTAACTCGAGACGCCGAACACTCCCGAAGGTGTTCGGTCTTTATAATAGCGGGCAAAACAAAGCCCTAAGCCCTTGTGTCCGTGTATCGGCAGGTTCTTCCGGCGTGGCTGATGCAAAACGCCAGCTCCACTCTGGTTATAATGATAAACCAGGGATTATAGCAACAAGAGACAGAAGAAAGGTTTACGAGGGTCTTAGTCTGAAAAGAGTCCTTGCAACGGGTCCCTACTGCACGCCTCGCGCCAGGTTCCGCGCAGCCGTATCCTCGACGGGTGTGCACGCTGTTCATCTATAAAAAGAGAGGAACTTGGTTGGAAAAGAAATCGTGCGAGAAAGTGCATAAAAAATTGAAATATAGATTTTAATAAAGCTGAGCCTATGCTAGCTCATTATGGCTTATATGTGCAAACCCTTGTGAAGGGGTGTGCTAGGTAGCCCCTAGTTTATTTATTCCGGACTCGCCCAGCCGTGTCCGGGTCTCAAAGCACTTTTAATGAAATGATGCCACGTGGACCGGCATTTTAAGAGTAAGAGACGCAGAATGTGGTATTGCATTGAAGCGACGAAAGCTTCCCGTCCCAAAGATGCTTGATAGCTACTTTTAAATGGGGCGACATGAAAGGTTAGCTTTTCTCGCCGGAAGTTGTCGTGACCCAACACAACTTCTAGTAATAATGAAACTGCACCGGGCGAAGGGCCTGGCTCCACTCCTTTGAAGGAAGTGCGGCTATGCCAATTGCAGTATGGTCTATCCCAACTTGCGGATTGTGTCCGGATCTAGCAGGTTTAAGTCACCGCCGCCATTCATCAAAACCTGCGTGAATTGCAGTCCGCCTATTATGGGATCCAATATCGGGCAGTCTATCCTGCTCCGGATACTTCGGACTAATCCAGATGGTCGAAAGTGATTGGTTTTGACATCCAATCTCGGTGTTCCACTGGGTGGACCGTATGACACTTGTCTTAGCGAGTGCCGTGTTGGTTTTCCGTACTATCACGTGAAGCGAAGTTTATGTTTTGACTTCTTGTGGGAAAGTCTTTGACTTCCGTGCTCTGCCGGTGGGGTTCGTCATCGCCCTCGCTATGATCGAGCCCCTTGTGTCCGGGCGTTGAGTCTGCCGGGTTGTTTAAAACCCAACAATTTCGTTGGTATGGTTTGCGTGCCTTCCGGAGGTATCGTGGATTTGACATATCCGATCTAAAATTTTGTTTAAATTTGATAGCTCGCTCGTTGTCCTTAAGAGGCCGTGTTTTATTGTTTGGTCATGAAGTTTTGAATCCGGCGTTGACCGCCGTGTCTTTGGGCTTTTTTTCTTTATTCCGCGCTGATCTTTCCTGCGCTGTGACTTTCCGCTTCCATCTCGATCTCGGATGTACTCGGTCGCTGGTGCTGCATCTTGCTAGCCGGTTGTCTTCTCCTCGCGCAAAAGCGCCATGAGGCTTGTTAGCGCCATTGTTCTTGGCTTCTCTTGGCCGAGGTGTCCAAGAGCCATTCGTCCTCGGACGTTGTGTTTAAAAGCTGCTAAGGCTTCCGCGTCCGGACAGTCGACTATTTGGTTCTTTTTGGTAAGGAACCTGTTCCAGAATTTGCGCGCTGACTCTCCGGGCTGTTGGGTTATATGACTCAGATCGTCTGCATCCGGAGGGCGGACATAAGTCCCTTGAAAATTTGTTTCAAACGCCCCTCCAGCTCTTCCCAACTTCCAAACAGTGTTTTTGGGAGGCCTTTGAGCCAAAGGCCGAGCTGGCCCTTTGAGCTTGAGGGGTAGGTATTTTATGGTGTGGAGATCATCTCCTCTAGCCATGTGTATGTGTAGTATGTAATCTTCTATCCGCACTCGGTCTCACAGCCGTCAGATGCCTCTATGTTCATGGGTTTGAACCCCGCTGAAATTCATGATCCAAAGACCTCATCGGTAAGACATAGCGGTGTGCGGCCCCAGATTTGGGTGTGCCGCTGTCTTCAACACTTGATGTGTTGTGTTACTCTGGGGCCTCTTTTTGGCCCGTAGATGGACCTAGTTGGGCCGTCCGCTTTTCCTGTGATTATAATTGCTTGTGCGCGCCCCGCTTGTCGCTTTTCGCCATCATCGTCGCCTATCCGCCAGTGGCCTCTTTATTTTTTGACCGTGAAGGCTCTATGGCTTCCTCATCAAATTCTGGCAGCAACTTGCGCTTGGGTAGCTCTTTGTTTGATGGTCATTGCCATATTTGTCCGCAGTCTTGAATACTTTGCTCCACTTCATTCTCGAGCGTGTCTTCGCTATTTTGAGCTTCGCTTTCCTTCTTCAAACTTCTTGCAAAGGGCGACGCAGTCTTTTGTGTATGTTCTTATGCTCCGTGTTGTGTCCGGACTGTTGATTGCTCCGTGAAGGGGTTGATTATCCGCCTCGCCCTGTTCGTCGTCCGCTGGTTTGCCCTGCTCTATCGCTGGGTCGTTAGGAAGGCTGCTTTGATCGAGGTGGGATTTAGGGCGCGCGTCACGCCGCCGCTTTTGGTTGTTTATCGGCGGGATTATCCTCGACGCGCCCCGTTGTTCCTCGTTATCGCTTCCCTTTGGGGTGTCCACCATGTATATGTCGTATGACGAGGTGGTCTTCAAAGGTCCTCGTAGGCGCTGGTTCTTGGTAGTCTCCGCATCGCCGCCCATACCGCCGATGTCTTCGGAGTCGAGTCGAGCACGCCGGTTAAATCGCCGACGGTGGCTACGGGTGGGTGGTGGGTGGGCTCAATTTCTTCGTCGTCTGCTGTCCTAACCATCCCGGCCGAAGTTCGCCAGGCTCTCCGGATAGCGAGAGATGCTTCATGAATTTACGATATCGCCAAGAGCGAGTGGTGAAAGATGTCCGCGGCGGTGAGTTCCATGATCAGCGCCCAATCGAATTCGACTGGCAGGGGCGCGGGAGGTTCGAGTCCGAGAGAGTCCGCACCTCGAGTCATGGGCTTTATGCGGGACAAGGTAAGTGTTCGCCCCATCGCCGTGAGGAGTTGCAGCTCCCGAGGCGGTGTCCAGCCATCCGCCCTGATCAGCGCGATCGCTCCGGATTATGGGTCGGAGCGGATTCGCAGCGCGCCTCCAAGGTGCTGTCCGCGGCAGAGTTAGGTCATGCCCATCGTGACAGCCGCAACACGCCGGGCCGTGGCTCAGATCCATCAAGATCAAGTCCCCGCGGATATCGGCCGTGAAGTTTAGGGTTTCAAACCTGACTCGACGGCCAGGGCGAAGCTTCGATCTGCTCCAGATGGCCAAGTGAGTTGGCCCGCGGCGAAGTCGCCAATCGAAGATCTGTCCGGGAGAAAAGTCTCACCCAGATCTGCGCTATTGTCGATTGAAGAGGCCATCAAGCCTATCGGTGACGATACGAGGAACTCTCAATGAAAGCACCGATGTCTGTGTCAAACCGCGGATCTCGGTAGGGGGTCCCGAATCTGTGCGCCTAGGCGGATGGTAACAGGAGACAAGGGACACGATGTTTTACCTGTGTTCGGGCCCTCTTGATGGAGGTAAAACCCTACGCCCTGCTTGATTGATATTGATATTGTGGATGTTTACAAGAGTGGATCTACCACGAGATCAAGGAGGCTAAACCCTAGAAGCTAGCCTATGGTATGATTGTAAGGGTTGTTGTTCTGTCCCACGGATTAGAGCCATCCGGTTTATATAGACACCGGAGAGGGCTAGGTTACATAGAGTCGGTTACAATGGTAGGAGATCTACATATCCAGACGCCAAGCTTGCCTTCCACGCCAAGGAAAGTCCCATCCGGACACGGGGCGAAGTCTTCAATCTTGTATCTTCACAGTCTTGGAGTCCGGTCGATGACGATAGTCCAGCCAATGATAGTTCGGCTGATGATGGTAGTCCGGCTATCCGGACACCCCCTAATCCAGGACTCCCTCAGCCCTCAATGCGGGCGTATAAGGGCAGCGGGAACCCTGGCGGTGGCCGCTCGTACCAAGGCCTCAACACCTCCTGCCGGGCGCCCTCGTCTCGATGGCAGAGGGCTAGCCGTTTCTTGGGCGGAAGTGGGTCGGGACCCTCTCGGGGAGCCTTTCCTTTCTCTTCCGCGGAGAACCGGTGGATCGGAGCCATTGCCGTAAAATGGAGCAAGGGACGGAGAAGAAGGAGAAGCAAGAAGAGATGGACCGGAAGGGCACGCGTCGTTCCGTACTTATAGTCGGGGAAGGCCAACCGTCGACCTCCACGATCACAGGTAATCATGACCCGCTTTGCATGCAGGGACTTGTCGATTCGCGCAGTTGCCAAGGCATCGTGGGGAAGCAGAGACGCCCACGTCCAATCAACCGCCACGCAGCGCCCGAGGCCGCAGGCTGTTAGGGCCCGCGGCGCTTCGCACTTGCCCCTTCGCTTCTCTGCTCAGCCAAGTCCAGGCGCGCCTTGGGCCTGGGGCTATCTGTCGGCGTTCGGGAACGGGGTACCCAGACTTGCTCGCCACGGCCCGCGGCGTGGCTCAAGGGGTGGCCCAAGACGGCCCATCTTCATCAAGACAAGCTCAAGACCTCGCGAGGGGCTGCTCATGGTGCGGACGACAGAAGCTTCCTCGTGCATGGCCTCGTCAGCTGGCTCATGAGGAGGCGGAGAGATCAAGGCGGGTACCTCATGAGGTGCCCATGACGCAAGCCATGACGACCAAGGGCGCGCCAGGGCGCCAGCCCGCACAAGGTCCCTCATTTCCTCTTTGGTGCAAGGGAGGCAAGTGCAAAGCGAGAGCATCAAGCAAAGGCAGCCATTTCGTGCAACAAGACCAAGACCAACACAACGGCAGGAAGGAGGTCATCATGGAGCCCAAGCCGGCCATCGCCGAGCCTTTGACAAAGCGAGGACCAACTTTAGTCAGATAAGTGTACTAGATGTTCCCTTCAAATGGCTAATTGTTGGCGCCTTCCCGCTCAATATTTGGGAAGAGGCCCAGGCCTTGCCTATAAATAGGACTAGCCACCCACAGGTAGAGGCATCTCGCATCTTGGATCCGTAATCCGTAATGAGCTAGAGGTCAAGCAATCTATAAAGAGAGAGAGAGCGACCGAACTCCCCCTAGCAGTTCGTCGCACCGGCCAAGAACAGACCCTCGCGAGGTTGTTCTTCCTTGTATTGTTCATCATCAGCCCCTGAGGCAATCCACCACACCACACACTAGAGTAGGGTATTACACCACAATGGTGGCTCGAACCAGTATAAACCTTGTGTCTCATGTGTTCCTCTCTTTGTAGTTTAGATCCTTGCGAGGCGACGAGGTGCAGGTAGGTAGGGGGTGAGATCTCCGCGTGCACCCCAGAGTTCGAACCTAGAGGGTCTGCCGGAACCCGAGATCCGACAGTCGTGGATGCTCGCGGGCCCTGTCTCCGGCACCATCCGTGGCCACCCCGTCGCCTGCCCGCGCTGGTGCGGATGGGCCTGCTCCGGATGACCCGATTGTTGTGATCCCCTTCTTCTTGGGGGCCATCGCAATGATGAAGTCGATGTGCTAACTTCTAAACAAGATTTTTCACAGCTTGCGTCCCCTACCTGGCGCGCCAAAGATGTCGGGGAAACGACACCTATGGGATCACAGGGAATCCCTACTATGGTTGGCGAGGCGCGGGGCTGTGCAAAGAGTGGGTCTAGAAGATCAACGCGGGGGAATTTTATCCAGGTTCGGGCCGCAAACGATGTGTAATACCCTAGTCCTACTTTGGTGTATATTTGGTGTTCTTGAGTTCTTAAACTAGCTGCGGTGCATGCCTAGCCCAAAAAGTCTGAATCCTTCCTCGGTACGCCTCGAGCCTCCTTTTATATGTCAAAGGGGTTGCCACAGTGGCACACAGGAGGTGGAAAGTATGTACAATGTACAAGTCTACCGCCTGGCACCGTAGGACAAGCGCATTTAATGCGCTGCCGACGTGCCTTGTTGCTTTATTGGGGCCGGCAAAGAAGCTCATCCCGTCCGTCGCCGCCTCTCCTCGCTCCAACACGCGTCCAAGCTGACAAGGCATGCAGCGCCACGCTGGCTGGCTGGCTGCTGAGCTGGTGCGGTGGCAGGGTCTTCAAGAAGATCTACATGCCACCACGCAGGTGCTTGGCTAGTTGGCCTAGAAGCTGCATGCTGCCACGCAGGCGCTCGCCTAGTTGGCGGGCTGGCCGCCACGTCGAAACGGGTGAGAGGCAGCGAAACCTTGGTAGGTGTGGGCCTGGCCGCGGCCCTGCAGATGTCTCCGGAAAGGGTCTTGTCGAGGTCATGTGGGCGTCCCCAGCAAGGATCTTGCCGAGGGTCTCATGGGCGTCCCCGGCAAGGGTCTTGCCGGGGAGCTTTCGTCTTCTGGTTCTCATCTAGTCTTGCAGGCCTTCGGTCTTCACAAAGATCTGCATGCCACCATGCAGGAACCTCCCGAGCCTTGGTTCCTAATGTTGTCGATTGTGTCGAAACTCTTAGGCTCAAGGGTGGCGGCCTTGCTAGTGTTGGGCAAGTTGCCCAGGCAAGGCTCTTGCGGGGGCTACGCAGGCCGCCCCGGCAAGGGTGTTGCCGGCGGAGACCCATCTTGCTCCTTTGTTCTTCATGCCACTGGCTTGAGTGCTTCCCTGGTAGTCTTGTTCTTTACTTCCTCTGCCCTGCCAAGCATGGCCGCAGGTGTGGCTACAACTTCCCATGCACAAGTAAAGGGGTACAGAAGGCCCCTACTTTTGTACACCGACAATCATTGGATAAATTAAACTTGATTCTTTGTAATAGTTTTGAGATATGATCATAGTAATATGTGAGTCATGTTGGTGAGTAATTATGCTTTAGTAAGAATATTGGTGTTCAGGTTTGTGGTTCCCTATGCAAGCAGGAAAGTCAATAGTCATGCAACGAAATTACATCCTACTTATGGTGCATTATTCGGTGTTAGTTATGCTTAATGCTCGTTCATTAGATTTTGCGTTTCTTGGTTGGTTGCTTCTCAATCTTTTTGCTAGCCTCCACTTGTACTAATTAGAAATACTACTTGTGCATCCAAAATCCTTAAATCCAGTTTTTCCATATGAGTCCACCATACCTACCTATATGCGGTATTTCCGTGTCGTTCTAAGCAAATTTGTATGTGGCAGCTCTAATTTTCAAAATGAATTTCCTTTTTGTGTGCCCGTGCCGCTCATGAAGCGGCAGGGGGTGGCCAATATTTTCCATGCTAGATGTGTTATTCTCAAGAGGAAGGTTTATTCACTTGTCATTGCATGAGAGTACGGCGGTAATAGGGATGCCCAATCCCGAAATGAAAAATGAATTTACTTTATGTTGTCAAATAACAAATTGCTTGGAAAGTGTTGGTATGGACTGTACCCGTGGATTCGGCTAGCCATGGAATGTGAAAGAATGGTGGAAAAAGGAATAAACTTTATTTTCTGTTTAGGAACCGCCTATGATATATCTAGGATGGAAAGTATTGCAAATTAGCAGTCGTTTTTTTGACAGGAAAAACATGCCTCTCAAAATGTTTTTATCTCTCAATTTTTTGCTTTGAGCTCTGGCACCTCTGCAAATCCCTACTTCCCTCTGCGAAGGGTCTATCTATTTACTTTATGCAATTTTTATTTTGTATTTGAGTCTCCATCTTCTCTTATAAAGCACCAACTAAGGGGCACTATGATCATACTTGAGCATTGGATGCAGCGAATATTCGAGTGTGCTTCGTGAATGGATCAATGATTGAGCATGATGGGTTAGCGATAACTTTATTTAGTGTTGATATTTTGAAAGACATGACTGCTTGTTGATATACTTGAGTATTGAAATCTTCATGTCAAATATAGACTATTGCTTTGAACCATATAAATTCCAAATGTCCATGCTACAAAAGAAAAGAATATGTGATGAACATGTTAGGTAGCATTCCATATCAAAAATTCTGTTTTTATCATTTAACTACTCGAGGACGAGGAGCAATTAAGCTTGGGGATGCTGATACGTCTCCAACGTATCTATAATTTTTTTATTGTTTCATGATGTTATATTATCATTATTGGATGTTTTACAATCATTTTATAGCAACTTTATATCATTTTCTGGGACTAACCTATTGACATTGTGCCCAGTGTCAGTTATGTTTTGCTTGTTTTTTACTACGCAGAATATCAGTACCAAGCGGAGTCCAAATACCACGAAACTTTTTGGAGGTTTATTTTAGACCAGAAGACAACTTGGGAGCCAAGGAAACACCTGGGGGAGGTCCGTGGGGACCACAACCCACCAGGGCACGCCAGAGGCCCCTGGCGCGTGATGTCTACTACGCAACCTTCTTCTTGTAGACTTGTGTTGGGTCTCCAAGCGCAGAGTTTTGTAGGACAGTAGCAATTTTCCCTCAAGTGGATGACCTAAGGTTCATCAATCCGTGTGAGGCGTAGGATGAAAATGGTGTCTCCGTAACAACCCTGCAACTAAATAACCAAGAGTCTCTTGTGTCCCCAACACACCCGATACAATGGTAAATTGTATAGGTGCACTAGTTCGGCGAAGATATGGTGATACAAGTGTAGTGCGGATAGTAGATATAGGTTTTTGTAATCTGAAAATATAAAAACAGCAAGGTAACAAGTAACAAAAGTCAGCGAAATCGGTGTTGCAATGCTTGGAAACAAGGCCTAGGGTTTATACTTTCACTAGTGCAAGTTCTCTTAACAATGATAGCATAATTAAATCATATGGCAATCCCTTAACGTGCGACAAAAGTCACTCCAAAGTTCCTACCGCGGAGAACATAAGATGAAATTTCTTGTAGGGTACGAAACAACCTCAAAGTTATTCTTTCCGATCAATCCATTGAGCTATTCCTATAAGTGTCACAAACAGCCCTAGAGTTTGTAGTAAAATAACACCATATGACACACATCAATCAAGCCTAATGTCACCTAGATACTCCAGTGTCACCACAAGTATTCGTGGGTCAATTATACAATATGCATCAAACAAGTTTAGATTCATAATATTCAATCCAGCATAAAGAACCTCAAAGAGTGCCCCAAGATTCTTACCGGAGAAACAAGGACGAAAACGTGCATCAACCCCTATGCATAGATTACCCCAATGTCACCTCAGGAATCCGCGAGTTGAGTGCCAAAACATACATCAAGTGAATCAATAGAATACCCTATTGTCACCACGGGTATCCCACGCAAAACATATATCAATTGTTCTCAAATCCATAATAGTATTCAATCCGATAATAGTGAAACCTCAAAGGTAAAACTCATTTCATCACAATAAGGTAGAGGGGAAGAAACACCATATGATCCATCTATAATAACAAAGCTCAGGGTACATCAAGATCGTGCCATATCAAGAACACAAGAGAGAGAGAGAGAGAGAGAGAGAGAGAGAGGGAGATCAAACACATAGCTACTGGTGCATACCCTCAGCCCCGAGGGTGAACTACTCCCCCTCGTCATGGAGAGCGTCGGGATGATGAAGATGGCCACTAGTGATGGTTTCCCCCTCCGGCAGGGTGCCAGAACGGGCTCTTGAATGGTTTTTCGTGGCTACAGAGGCTTGCGGCGGCGGAACTCCCGATCTAGGTTTCTTTCTGGGGGTTTCTATAGTTATAGGAATTTTTGGCGTTGGTTTCATGTTAGGGGGGGGGGGTCCATGAGGCAGCGACAAGGTAGGGGGCGCGCCCTCCACCCTTATCGTTGACTCGGGACTCTTCTGGCCCAACTCTTTTGCTTCGGGGGGCTTCTTCTGGTCCATAAAGAATCACCGTAAATTTTTAGCTCATTTGGACTCCGTTTGATATTCCTTTTCTGTAAAACTCAAAAACAAGGAAAAAAACAGAAACTGGCACTGGGCTCTAGGTTAATAGGTTAGTCCCAAAAATAATATAAAATAGCATATGGATGCATATAAAACATCCAAGATGGGTAATATAATAGCATGGAACAATCAAAAATTATAGATACGTTGGAGACGTATCAAGCATCCCCAAGCTTAATTCCTGCTCGTCCTCGAGTAGGTAAGTGATAAAAACAGAATTTTTGATGTGTAATTCTACCTAACATATTTATCAATGTAATCTTATTTATTTTGGCATCAATATTCAGATCCATAAGATTCAAAACAAAAGTTTAATATTGACATAAAAACAATAATACTTCAAGCATACTAATAAAGCAATCATGTCTTCTCAAAATAACATGACCAAAGAAAGCTATCCCTACAAAATCATATAGTATGGCTATGCTCCATCTTCATCACACAAAGTATTCAACCCATGCACAACCCTGATGACAAGCCAAGCAAATGTCTCATACTTTTGATGTTCTCAAACCTTTTCAACTTTCATGCAATACATGAGCGTGAGCCATGGATATAGCACTACGGGTGGAATAGAACACTGTGGTTGTGGAGAAGACAAAAAGAAGAAGATAGTCTCACATCAACTAGGCGTATCAATGGGATATGGAGATGCACATAAATAGATATCAATGTGAGTGAGTAGGGATTGCCATGCAACGGATGCACTAGAGCTATAAGTTTATGAAAGCTCAAAAGAAAACTATGTGGGTGTACATCCAACTGGCTTGCTGGCGAAGACCTAGGGCAATTTGAGGAAGCCCATCGTTGGAATATACAAGCCAAGTTCTATAATGAAAAATTCCCACTAGTATATGAAAGTGACAACATAGGAGACTCTATATCATGAAGATCATGGTGCTACTTTGAAGCACAAGTGTGGAAAAAGGATAGTAACATTTCCCCTTCTCTCTTTTCTCTCATTGTTTGTTTGGATTCTTTGGCCTCTTTTTTTTGGCTTCTTTGGCCTCTCTTTTTCTCCTCACATGGGGCAATGCTCTAATAATGAAGATCATCACACTTTTATTTACTTACAACTCAAGAATTACAACTTGATACTTAGAACAAAATATGACTCCATATGAATGCCTCCGGCGGTGTACCGGGATGTTCAATGACTCAAGAGTGACATGTATAAAAATTATGAATGGTGGCTTTGCCACAAATACTATGTCAACTACATGATCGTGCAAAGCAATATGACAATGATGAAGCGTGTCATAGTAAAATGGAATAGTGGAAGTTGCATGGCAATATATCTCGGAATGGATATGGAAATGCCATAATAGGTAGGTATGGTGGCTGTTTTGAGGAAGGTAATAGGTGGGTGTACGGCACCGGCGAAAGTTGCGCGGTACTAGAGAGGCTAGCAATGGTGGAAGGGTGAGAGTGCGTATAATCCATGGACTCAACAATAGTCATAAAGAACTCACATACTTATTGCAAAAATCTATTAGTCATCAAAACAAAGTACTACGCGCATGCTCCTAGGGGGATAGATTGGTAGGAAAAGACCATCGCTTGTCCCCGACCACCACTCATAAGGAAGACAATAAATAAATCATGCTCCAACTTCGTTACATAACGGTTTACCATACGTGCATGCTACGGGAATCACAAACTTCAACACAAGTATTTCTACAATCCACAATTACTCACTATCATGACTCTAATGTCACCATCTTTATATCTCAAAACAATCATAAGGAATCAAACTTCTCATAGTATTCAATGCACTTAACATGAAAGTTTTTATTATATCCCTCATGAATGCCCATCATATTAGGACTAAATTCGTAACCTAAGCAAATTACCATGCTGTTTAAATACTCTCAAAATAATATAAGTGAAGCATGAGAGTTCATCAATTTCTTAAAAATAAAACCGCAGATGTGCTCTAAAAAGATATAAGTGAAGCACTAGAGCAACTACCCAGCTCAAAAGATATAAGTGAAGATCAATGAGTAGTCGAATAATTATGTAACTATATGAAGACTCTCTAACATTTAATAATTTCATATCTTGGGATATTATTCAAACAGCAAGCAAATCCTAATAAAAAAATTACGCTCCAAGCAAAACACATATCGTGTGGTGAATAAAAATATAGCTCCAAGTAAGGTTACCGATGAACGAAGACGAAAGAGGTGATGCCATCCGGGGCATCCCCAAGCTTAGATGATTGTTTGTCCTTTAATATTACCTTGGGGTGCCTTGGGCATCCCCAAGCCTAGGCTCTTGCCACTCCTTATTCGTACTCCATCAAAACTTTACCCAAAACTTGAAAACTTCACAGCACAAAACTAAACAGAAAACTCGTAAGCTTCGTTAGTATAATAAAGCTAATCACCACTTAGGTACTGTTGTGAACTCATTCTAAATTTATATTGGTGTTATATCTACTGTATTCCAACTTCTCCATGGTTCTACCCTCCGATACTACCCATAGATTCATCAAAATAAGCAAACAACACAATGAAAACAGAATCTGTCAAAAACAGAACAGTTTGTAGTAATCTGGAAACTTTACATACTTCTGTAACTCCAAAAATTCTGAAAAATTAGGACAATATAGAAAATTTGTATATCAATCATTTTTCAAAAATTCAGAATTTTATCACGTTCCAGTGAATTTGCAAAATTCCTGGACTGAGAGCACAAGTTTCTGTTTTTGCACAGAATCAAGTCAACTATCACCATAGACCATCTCAAAGGTCTTACTTGGCATTTTATCGAAACAAAAGCTATAAAACATGATTAATATAGTATCATAATCATGTGAACACACAAAAACAGTAGGGGTAAATGTTGGGTTATCTCCCAAGAAGCGATTTTCTTTAATGCCTTTTTAGCCAGGCGAGATGATTCCAATGATGCTCACATAAAAGATAAGACTTGAAACATAATGGGAGAATCATGAAGCATATGACTAGCACATTTAAGTCTAACCCACTTCCTATGCATAGGGATTTTGTGAGCAAACAACTTACGGGAACAAGAATCAACTAGCATAGGAAGGTAAAACAAGTGCAACTTCAAAAATTTCAACACATGGAGAGGAAACTTAATATTATTGCAATTTCTACAAGCATATATTCCTCCCTCATAATAATTTTCAGTAGCATCATGAATGAATTCAACAATATAGCCATCACATAAAGCATTCTTTTCATGATTCACAAGCATAGAAATTTTACTACTCTCCACATAAGCAATATTCTTCTCATTCATAATAGTGGGAGCAAACTCAACAAAATAACTACATGTGAGGCATAATCTAATTGAAAATTAAAATCATGATGACCAGTTTCATGGTTATCATTATTATTTATAGCATACATGTCATCACAATAATCATCATAGATAGCGACTTTGTTCCCATAATCAATTGGAACCTCTTCCGAAATAGTGTGATCGTCATTAAATAAAGTCATGACCTCTCCAAATCCACTTCCATAATTATAACAATAAGATTCAACACCCTCCAAAATAGTGGGATAATTATTTCCTAGAATTGACACTCTTCCAAACCCACTTTCATCAACATAATCATCATAAATAGGAGGCATGCTATCATCATAATAACTTTTCTCATCAAAACTTGGGGGACAAAAAATATCATATTCATCAAACATAGCATCCCCAAGCTTATGGCTTTGCATATCATTAGCATCATGGATATTACAAGAATTCATACTAACAACATTGCAATCATGCTCATCATTAAAATATTTAGTGCCAAACATTTTATTGAGTTCTTCTTCTAACAATTAAGCACAATTTTCCTTTCCATCATTTTTCACGAAAGATATTAAAAAGATGAAGCATATATGAGGCAACCTCAATTCCATTTTTTTGTAGTATTCTTTTATAGACTAAACTAGTGATAAAACAAGAAACAAAAAGATTAAATTGCAAGATCTAAAGATATACCTTCAAGCACTAACCTCCCCTGCAACGGCGCCAGAAAAGAGCTTGATGTTTACTACGCAACCTTCTTCTTGTAGACTCGCGTTGGGCCTCCAAGCGCAGAGTTTTGTAGGACAGTAGCAATTTTCCCTCAAGTGGATGACCTAAGGTTTATCAATCCGTGGGAGGCGTAGGATGAAGATGGTCTCTCTCAAACAACCCTGCAACCAAATAACGAAGAGTCTCTTGTGTCCCCAACACACCCAATACAATGGTAAATTGTATAGGTGCACTAGTTCGGCGAAGATGGTGATACAAGCGTAATATGGATAGTAGATATAGGTTTTCTAATCTTAAAAAATAAAAGCAGCAAGGTAACAAGTAACAAAAGTGGGCGAAAATGGTATTGCAATGGAAATATATGAAACTAGTCCCAAAGTGATAGATATTCAAGAGGGATATAATAAAAACTTTATTGAAGATCATTGGACAAATTAAACTTGATTCGTTGTAATAGTTTTGAGATATGATGATAGTAATATGTGAATCATGTTGGTGTGTAATTATGCTTTAGTAAGAATATTGGTGTTAAGGTTTGTGATTCCCTATGCAAGCACGAAAGTCAATAATCATGCAATGAAATTACATCCTACTTATGGTGCATTATTCGGTGTTAGTTATGCTTAATGCTCGTTCATGAGATTTTCCGTTTCTTGGTTGGTTACTTCTCAATCTTTTTGCTAGCCTCCACTTGTACTAATTAGAAATACTACTTGTGCATAAAAAATCCTTCAACCCAGTTTTGCCATATAAGTCCACCATACCTACCTATATGCGGTATTTTTGTGCCGTTCTAAGCAAATTTGTATGTGCCGGCTCTAATTTTCAAAATGAATTTCCTTTTTGTGTGCCCGTACCGCTCATGAAGCGGCAGGGGGTGGCCAATATTTTCCATGGTAGATGTGTTATTCTCAAGATGAATGTTTATTCACTTATCATTGCACGAGAGTACGGCGGTAATAGGTATGCCCAGTCCCGAAATGAAAAATGAATTTAATTTATGTTGTTAAATAATAAATTCCTTGGAGAGTGTTGGTATGGACGGTACTCGTGGATTCGGCTAGCCATGGAATGTGAAAGAATGGTGGAAAAAGTAATAAACTTTGTTTTCTGTTTTGGAACCGCCTATGATATATCTAGGATGGAAAGTATTGGAAATTCTTGGTCGTTTTCGTTGATAGGAAAAACATGCCTCTCAAAATGTTTTATCTCTCAATTTTTGCTTTGAGCTCTGGCAGCTCTACAAATCCCTACTTCCCTCTGCGAAGGGTCTATCTATTTACTTTATGCAATTTTTATTTTTTATTTGAGTCTCCATCTTCTGTTATAAAGAACCAACTAAGGGGCACTATGATCGTACTTGAGCATTGGATGTAGCTAATATTAGAGTGTGCTTCGTGAATGGATCAATGATTGAGCATGATGGGCTAGGGCTAACTTTCTTTAGTGTTGATATTTTGAAAGACATGGTTGCTTGTTGATATGCTTGAGTATAGAAATCTTCATGTCAAATATAGACTATTGCTTTGAACCATATAAATTACAAATGTCCATGCTACAAAACAAAAGCATATGTGATGAACATGTTAGGCAACATTCCACATCAAAAATTATGTTTTTATCATTTACCTACTCGAGGACGAGCAGGAATTAAGCTTGGGGATGTTGATATGTCTCCAACGTATCTATAATTTTTTATTGTTCCATGATGTTATATTATCATTATCGGATGTTTTACAATCATTTTGTACCAACTTTATATCATTTTTTGGGACTAACCTATTGACATAGTGCCTAATGTCAGTTGTTATTTTTTGCTTGTTTTTTACTTCGCAGAATATCAGTACCAAGTGGAGTCCAAATGCCACGAAACTTTTTGGAGATTTATTTTGGACTAGAAGACAAGTTGGGAGCCAAGGAAGCACCTGGGGGGAGGTCCATGGGGACCACAACCCACTAGGGCACGCCAGAGGCCCATGGCGCGTGATGTCTACTACGCAACCTTCTTCTTGTAGACTTGTGTTGGGTCTCCAAGCGCAGAGTTTCGTAGGACAGTAGCAATTTTCCCTCAAGTGGATGACCTAAGGTTCATCAATCCGTGTGAGGCGTAGGATGAAAATGGTTTCTCTCAAACAACCCTGCAACCAAATAGCCAAGAGTCTCTTGTGTCCCCCCCACACCTGATACAATGGTAAATTGTATAGGTGCACTAGTTCGGCGAAGATATGGTGATACAAGTGTAATGCGGATAGTAGATATAGGTTTTTGTAATATGAAAATATAAAAACAGCAAGGTAACAAATAACAAAAGTGAGCGAAATCGGTGTTGCAATGCTTGGAAACAAGGCCTAGGGTTTATACTTTCACTAGTGCAAGTTCTCTTAACAATGATAGCATAATGAAATCATATGGCAATCCCTTAACGTGTGACAAAAGTCACTCCAAAGTTCCTACGGTGGAGAACATAAGATGAAATTTCTTGTAGGGTACGAAACAACCTCAAAGTTATTCTTTCCGATCAATCCATTGAGCTATTCCTATAAGTGTCACAAACAACCCTAGAGTTTGTAGTAAAATAACACCATATGACACACATCAATCAAGCCTAATGTCACCTAGATACTCCAATGTCACCACAAGTATTCGTGGGTCAATTATACGATATGCATCAAACAAGTTTAGATTCATAATATTCAATCCAGCATATAGAACCTCAAAGAGTGCCCCAAGATTCCTACCGGAGAAACAAGGACGAAAACGTGCATCAACCCCTATGCATAGATTACCCCAATGTCACCTCGGGAATCCGCGAGTTGAGTCCAAAACATACATCAAGTGAATCAATAGAATATCCCATTGTCACCACGGGTATCCCACACAAGACATACATCAAGTGTTCTCAAATCCATAATAGTATTCAATCTGATAATAGTGAAACCTCAAAGGTAAAACTCAATTCATCACAAGAAGGTAGAGGGGGAGAAACATCATATGATCCAACTATAATAACAAAGCTCGCGGTACATCAAGATCGTGCCATATCAAGAACACGAGAGAGAGAGGGAGAGAGAGGGAGAGAGAGAGAGAAAGAGAGAGAGAGAGAGAGATCAAACACATAGCTACTGGTACATACCCTCAGCCCCGAGGGTGAACTACTCCCTCCTCGTCATGGAGAGTGACGGGATGATGAAGATGGCCACCGGTGATGGTTTCCCCCTTCGGCAGGGTGCCGGAATAGGCTCCCGATTGGTTTTTCGTGGCTACAGAGGCTTGCGGCGGCGGAACTCCCGATCTAGGTTTCTTTCCGGGGGTTTCTGTATTTATAGGAAGTTTTGGAATCGGTTTCATGTCAGGGGGTCGACAAGGCAGCAACAAGGTAGGGTGGTGCACCCTAGGGGGTGGGCGCGCCCTCCACCCTTGTCGTTGACTCAGAACTCTTCTGGCCCAACTCTTTTGCTTTGGGGGTTTCTTCTGGTCCATAAACAATCACCGTAAATTTTCAGCTTATTTGGAATCCGTTTGATATTCCTTTTCTGTAAAACTCAAAAACAAGGGAAAACAGAAACTGGCACTGGGCTCTAGGTTAATAGGTTAGTCCCAAAAATAATATAAAATAGCATGTAAATGCATATAAAACATCCAAGATGGATAATATAATAGCATGGAACAATAAAAAATTGTAGATACGTTGGAGACGTATCAGCGCGCCCTGATGGGTTGTGGGGCCCACGGGGGTCTCCGCCACCGCCTCTTTGCTCTATAAATCCCATGAAATTCCAGAAACCCTAGGAGAGCAGACGAAACACAATTCCAGCCGCCGCAAGTTCCAGAACCACGAGATCCAATATACACCATCACGGAGGGGTTCATCATCCTCATTGGTGCCTCTCCGATGATGTGTGAGTAGTCCACCATAGACCTACGGGTCTTTAGGAAGTAGCTAGGTGGCTTTCTCTCGCTCTCTCTCGCTTTGATTCTCAATACAATGGTCTCTTGGAGATCTATTTGATGGAATGACTTTTTGCAGTGTGTGGAGTAATAGTAGTAGATGCATAATCATTTTGGTCTACTAATCTTGGACGTGATGCCTATATAATGATCATTGCTTGGATATCATCTTGATTATTTGATCTTCTATCAATTGCCCAACGGTAATTTATTTACCCACTGTATGATATTTTCTCGAGAGAAGCCACTAGTGAAACCTACGGCCCACGGGACTATCTTTTATCATATTGCTTTCCAATATATTTTTCATCGCTTTTGTTTTCAGATATATTATTCCAAAAAACCCAAAAATACCTTGTTGTACTTTTTATTTGCATCTTTTATTTCGTGTTTTATTCAGATCTATTTATCCAAACTCATACTATTTAATCTATCTTTTTACCAGGGAGGGATTGACAACCCCTCTTACGCGTTGGGTTGCGAGGTTTTGTTCTTTGTGTGCAGGTACCATTTACATAGTGTTGCTTAGTTCTCCTACTGGTTCGATACCTTGGTTTCAAAACTGAGGGAAATACCTACCATATTTGTACTGCATCATCCCTTCCTCTTTGGGGAAATACCGACGCTGATACGAGCAATCAGTCAGGAACTTGGCAATATTTTTCATGTGAGCAACTAGCCGAAATTGGCGAATGGAGTCAGCCCCCTTCACTTTCGGGGTTAGAGAAATAACCGTGTAATTCAATCTAGATATATCGACCGTCCCAAACAAAAGCCCTGAATGATCGAATACACCAAATGTTTGAGGACCGGCCAAAATTTCTTGAAGGGGATGGAGAACCTATCAGGTCCGGGCGTAGACTTAGATTTAGATAAGGCCGCGACCTCACAGATCTCAACATTAGAAAGGGGAATCATCAGATCAGAATTCTCCATATGGGTGACCAAGGCAGCAACGGGCCAAAGGTTAGGCGAGATAGAGAGCCAAAATGTGGTTGGGCCGCTAGAAGGTAGGTGAAGAAAGAACACAATTGATCCATGATTGTTGTAGGCTTGGCCACAACCTCACCATCGATAACTAAGTGAAAGATCGAGCAGCGACGACCCTTCCATTGGCAATCACAAAAAAAATCCTGTGATAGCATCACACATGAGGATCCGTGAAAGCTTTCCCTCTGCTTTTGGGAATTTCCCCTAGAGACAATAATAAATGTATTATTATATTTCCATGTTAATTATTAAGTTTATATTTTGGTGCTACAATTGTATTGGATATTGAATATGAGATTTAGGGAAAAACCAAATACATGTGGAGATATAAACACGAGTGATCCCTAGTCTAGCCTTGATAACCCACAAGTATAGGGGGTCACGACAATCTTCGAGGGTAGTATTTCACCCAAATTTATTGATTCGACACAAGGGGAGCCAAAGAATATCGACGAGCTTAATAGTTGAGTTGCCAATTCAACCACACCTGGAGAACTAAATATATTTAGCAAAATGTTTAGTAGCATAGTGGTATGATAGTTTTGAAAGAAGAGGTAACGGCAGCATTAGTAACGGTGACAGTAACAGTAGATGTGTTGTAGTGATTGTAACAACGGCGACAATAGTAGTAACTTAGCAAAGATCAATATGAGAAAAGCGTAGGCATTGGATCAGCGAAGAATATTTGTGTTGGATGACATTCATCATGTAACAGTCACAACCTAGAGCGATACACAATAGCTCCAATTCATCAATATAATGTAGGCATATATTCTCTATATAGTCATACGTGCTTATAGTAAGAACTTGCATAACATCTTTTGTCCTACCCTCCCGTGGCTGCGGGGTCCATAAGGAAATCTAAGGGATATTAAAGCCTCCTTTTAATAGAGAACCAGAACAAAGCATTAACACTCAATGAATACATGAACTCCTCATACCACGGTCATCACTAGAGTGAATCCCAATTATTGTCACCTTGTGGTCTGCGGATCATAACACATAATAGGTGCATACAACTTGCAAGATAGGATCCAAAACACACTTATATTCATGAAAACATAATAGGTTTCGTTCTCAAATCATGGCACTCGGGCCCTAGTGACAAGCATTAAGCACAACAAAGTCATAGCAACATCAGTCTCAGAACATAGTGGATACTAGGGATTAAGCCATAACAAATTGACTTGCTACATGATAAATCTCATCCAACTCCATCACCGTCTAGCAAGCATACGAAGTAATAACTCACTCCTGGCGGTGAACATCATGGAATTGTTAAAGAAGGGTTGGTGATGACGATGGCGATGAACCCCCCCCCCCCCCCTCCGCCTCCCCGGAGCCCCGAACGGACTCTAGAACAGCCCTCCCGATGAAGAACAGGAAGTGAAGGTTGCTCTGTATTGTAAAACGCCATGAAACTTCTCCTCTTATTTTTTTCACGGGGAAACGAAATGTATAGGCTTGGAATTAGGTCAAACGGCTGCCTGTGGGACCCACAAGGCATCAGGGCGTGCACTGTTGCCTTGTGAGCAACTCGTGGCCCCCTCCGATGGATCTTCATTCCAGTATTTTTTTTATTTATTCACTAAAAAATCTCCAAAAAGTTTCGTCTGATTTCGAGAACTTTTATTTCTACACAAAAACAAACACCATGACAATTCTGTTGAAAATAGTGTTGCTACTTGTGAGCTGCGTTGGGATTTCCCCGAAGAGGAGATGATGATGCAGTATAGTAGAAATAAGTATTTCCCATAATTTTAAAACTAAGGTTATCAATCCAGTAGGAGAACCAAGCAACGACTCGTGAACAACACCTGCACACAAACAACAAATACTTGCAACCCAACGCAAATAAGGGGTTGTCAGTTCCTTGACAGTTTACGAGAAAGATTAAATTGTATAGTTTTTGATAGATAGATCAGACAAAAATACAAAATAAAACAAATAAGTGAAAATTTTAAAACCATGCGAGGAGCACGATGGTGAAAAATATTCAGAATTTGAGTGTCTGATTTTAAACATATTTTAGTTTAAAATTTAAAACCCAAAACAATTTACAAACAATAGCCAATACATCTCCTAGAACTAGTGGGAAATCCTACTAGATGAACCCCAACACATTTGTGAGGGAATGACCCTAGCGCCTTGAAGCGATCACATGACACAATTACACAGCATGGTACCTCTGGTCAGTGATTACAGAAAACTAATAAGAAAGGAAATACGAAGTTATGAACCCATAAAACCTTCCATTATTTGGTCAGATGAATTAGCGTTGGCTAACGAAGACTCCTTCAAGTTGGTTAGTTGAAACCAAATAGAGCACTGCAATTAGCTTTTCCTATTTCACGCCTCTAGCGTAAGCGTGAAATAGTAGCCATTTTCAGAATTGGATTTATCAAACATCCAGTGTCATCTGTTTTCATGTAGCCCGTAGGGAAGGAAGGTATATGGGAAAGTGTTTCAGTTCGCCCAGGCATGAAGCTTGCACGATGAACAGATTGTCCTCAACTGCGCGTATCTCATTTCTTCATGCGCGAGGCACTTGTTTTCTTCTTTGACAAGGACCACGCTAGACTCGACAGCACGGAAGATTGGTGGATAGCGGCAAGGAGGACAATTTCAAAGCAAGCACGACGGAACTTTGACACCATTGTCATTCTCATTCATTGGAAGATCTGGAAGGAGCGGAATGCGAGAATTTTTCAACACACTGCTTGTAATGTGAAGAGGGTCCTGGATGTTATCAGAGAAGACATTGGAGTGTGGAGATCAGCCGGATGTGTGACTGATTTAGTTGATTAGCCGGCGTCCTCTCCGGCGCTCCTTTACTTTGCTAATCTGCCGGCAGGTCCTGATCTCCGGGACTGCTTGTAGTTTTGTATGGATGTCGTTGTACTGGCTCTCTCCTTCTAATAAAGATCGGCCTTTGGCCCTTCGACAAGGACCACGTTAGACAATATATTGAATTTTGAACGATATTCACAAGGATTTTATGGATGTGGCATTCAATTGGCTACTAAGAAAGAACCTGAGCATTATATAAATTCAAAATATTTTTCAAATTCATGATCATTTTTCAAATTTTAGAATATTTTTTGAAATTTATGAAGATTTTAAAGTTTCACGAGTTTGAAAAAAAATGTGAATTTTTTAAAATAAGTAAACGTTATGCAAAGTTTGTGATTTTTAATCCATGAACCTGTTTTTGTTACACGATTTAAAAATAATAATGGTCTTAAAAGCACGAGCAGCAAAGCCGTCAAAGCAAAACGCGAGCCGGAAATAAAAGAAGCAAGAATGGGACCAGACAGCGAGAGGGAGTTGGTGCTATTGGTCCGTGGCCCATGAGTTAATAGGGGCTTTTCTCAAAAAAAAAAAAGAGTTAATAGGCGCGAATGGCCCAGTAAAATATGAAATAGGAGGTTCCCCGCGTACCGCGGGGATACCCACATATCGCAGGGCGCTGCTATACCTCACTGCTAGCGAGATCGGGTGACCCGGGTTTTTGTTTTTTAAGTTCTTTGTTTTTGTTTTTGTTTTCTTTTTTACTTTTTTTTTGCACTTCCAAATATTCTAAATAAATATATTAGAAAAAATACGTAAAGCATTTGAAAACAATGTTAAGTAGATATTTCAAAAGTGTTAAATGTGTATAAAGAAAATGTTTCTTAAGTATACCAAAAATGTATACAAGAAAATACAATGCGTGTGAAATAGTTGGTCATGTATTTAAAAAATATTAATAAAGTATTTGAAAAACAATTTTGTATTTGAAAAATTTTAATCAAGCATTTGTAAAATGTTAAATGTGTATAAAAATGTTGACCATGTATTAAAAATAATACTCTTTTATCTGGGAAGTGTTAATCAAGTATTTCAAAATGTTAAATGTGTATAA
Source organism: Aegilops longissima (assembly GCA_021605205.1). NCBI lineage: Eukaryota > Viridiplantae > Streptophyta > Magnoliopsida > Poales > Poaceae > Aegilops > Aegilops longissima. The sequence continues at coordinate 110,885,509 of CM038679.1, read as the reverse complement.
AAATGTTAACCGTGTATTAAAAAATTAGTCTTCTATTTGAAAATGTCGATCAAGCATTTAAGTAATATTAAAAATGTTTATGAAACAAATATCCACCGTGTATTAAAAACTGTTAATTTCGTATTCAAAAAAGTTCAACTTGTATTAAATATTTATTACATACAATGTTTGTGGAAAAAAACTACTCGCTCTATTTCTAAATATAAGTATCTTTAGAGATATCAATACAAACTATATCGGATGTATCTCTACTACTATAAAATTCTCAGTTGGTGGTGATGGTGTGCCTGCCATCTAACGTTTTTAACCATTGGATCTCCATCCAATGCATGAGGAGACAACCCTGCTCATATTTGCAAAAAAGCCCCTATCCTCCCCGTTCAGCCTGACTGAATCCCCAACCTCGTCCAACCAAAGCCAAGCCATCTAATAATAACCTTCTGGTGGCAATGGTGGAATCAGAGGAATAAGGTCCGGGAAGGTGAGACGCCCATGCAAGTGGAAGAGATGGTCAAGAATCACTGCAATGCACTAGAGTATGAGGAAGTCTTTACGCCAAGAAGAAGACGAGGTCACGGAGAAGTGGAATCCACCGCACACGAGACGGTTAAGTTTAACCTTGATGGAGCGTTCCTCCGGGATGCTCTATGGGTGGATGGGGTGTGATTGCTCGAGATAGCTCGGGCGAGTTCTTGCTGCTCGGGCGGCGGCGGAGAATATCCAAGATGCGTTTGGGGCAGAGGTCAATGCATTGGCAGCGCAAAGCGATGATGGCGCGTCGGGCGGGAGCAATGAGGGTTGCCTTTGAAACCGACTCACGCTACTTGTCGAGGCCATGAACGCCCGTGCGCGACTCCTCACCTTATGCATTGATCATTGAAGACCTCAAATACCGGATGAAAATGTGGTTTTCAAGTTTAGCATCATTGCTTGTAGACGGTCTGCGAATTCAGCAAAGACATGAACTAGCCAAGATAGGTCGATGTGTCTTCCTAATAACTATATGGAGTGGAACTCTATTGTACCGCCCAGTGTGGCTGTTTGTGTCTCGGGTGACATGCCTGAGCACCGTTAAATCTATAAAGCTTTGCTTTGCCTTCAAAAAAGCCAAGCCATCGATCCATCCAAGCAGGGGGGAAACCATGGAACCGAACTGGGCGGTGCTCACTGGCAGCAGCTGCTCCACGCTCCAACGACGTCATGCCGCTCCTAGCACCTCCACTGCCTCCTCTTTATAGCAGCAGCTCCAGCACCCACCACTTCCACCTATCCCTAATCCCCATACCCCATCTTATTTCATGCCGATCTCGGCAAGTATGCTGCCAGCGGCGGTCGTCCCCTGAGTCCCATACGCTTGTGCTGCCTCCTTCTCTGCTGCGGCTCCCCCTCCCCCTCATCGCCGTCTCCTCCACCCCTCCACCAACATCGACCCCCTCCCTCGTTGCTGTCCCCTCCAGGCCTTCACCCCTCCGCTGACTCCGACCTCCACATCTACGCTGGCTACGCACTGCTCATCCTCGGCGAAGGCGTCGACACCTACTATTCCTTCCCCGCTGATGCGCTCCATGGTTACGTGTTGCTGCCCCGATGACCTCTACAACGTCTGCCGCTGGAGTGCAACCCAAGAGCTGAGCGCCACACCTACGTCCTCCCTCCAGCCGACCTCTTCTTGGAGATGGCCTGCTGGTGTGATTGTTGGCGTGGAGGTACTATACTCTTGTATTGCCTCTCCTTCTGAATCTTCATCCTACGCAGCTGTGTCGCCTCCCAAATTCAATTTTTCTGTCACCCAAAATTCAGGTCCGTGCGCCAGCTCGAGCTTTCTAGAAACCACTAATGCAGCCCAATATATTCCAGAATCTTCTTATTGGGTATGCACATGGGACCTGGGTATGCAACCTAATATATTCCAGAATCTTCTTATTGGGTATGCAGATGGGATCAACTGGAGTGTGAGGATGTGGGATTCACTGCCATTCGTCATCTAATCTGCATCGTCAAGGACAAGGCATGGTTGTTGATTAAGACTAAAATGAAATCTCACCAACTCTTGCTTCATCTATGTTAGACATTACTTACTTGTGCAGTTGCATATATGTGGTCGAACTTTCTTTTTTTCTAAGGTATCATTTTTTTGCAACATTTACTATTGTATCTATATCATTGTTTGGTCTCGATTTCTTTTCCATAATCTTCTTGTGGAGTGAAACTTTTAAGTATTTTATAGGAGTAGAGATGAATACGTTTTGGATGAGAGGCATTTATGTTGCTTCTATTGGAATGCCAATTATTCGTGTACATGCAATGCCTTTTTGGATGTGTGTACATACTCTCTTATGAAATGCAAGTTCTTTATCAAGTGTTCTTATTTGTGTTCTCTTTTTTCATGTGAATTATCTTGGCCAGTTGCTGATTGCAACATATTCTGGGACTACAAAGCACTTACCAAATTATTTTATTTAGTATTGGCTAAACACACTTTCAGTATTGTGAATTGCTATGGTTCAACACACTATTATGGGATATAATCCTTTTCTTCAAATTGTGGAAAGTGGTTTGGAATGTAACCACATCAGTTTATTTTAGACTTCATTTACCATTGCAGTATCTTTTACCCATAGCCTGCGGGCCAATAAATGTTGAGAGATGACAGATGTGTGGCATGGGTAGGTGAAGGACAGAAGGAACATGATATGTGCTAACATGTTGGGACAAACCCGATCAGAGGATGAAGTCAGTAGTCGTTGCAGTTCAGTTGCACAAATTTGTGAGGACACATATTGATACTGCCACATTGTCATTCTTCCATTATGTATATTGAGGTTAGGTAAAAATGAGGTGCATGATGTGTCGCCATTTCTAGCGGAGAATTGCCCAGGCTGGAGATGGAGGTCGTGTTAATCAAAGAGGAGCCAAGATATAAAACAATTTGGATTCTGTGACAAACTCGTCAATGTTGTCACAATTGCCAAATCTGCATGGACAGATTTTTTATTTGCCGCATGATCTTTGGCTTCTCAATATGGATAGAGCAAGCAATGAGTAAAGGAAGTTGAGTAGGGAGAACAACAAGTCTTCCTCAAAAGTGAAGATGAAGAAGAAAATGTTTGGCTTGGACGAGGGGGTTATGGGTTGAAAACCATATGTTTGATTGTGCTTGACGTGTACCTATGAACAATATAATGTTGCTTTGATCAATCTTTGGTACTTTTTATGCTCCGTTGCAACGCACATGTCTCTTGACTGTAACTTAAGCAAACAATGTTCAGCCTGATCATTTGTCCCCCCGTAGCGTAGCACGGGTATCTTACTATTATAGACATATTTTAGAGTGTAGATTCAATCATTTTGCTTCATATGTAATCCTTATTGGTGCCGCTACCTTAGTTCAGCCGGCCCAACTAGCTGCATCTTTCGGATTCTGAGAAGGTTCTACCGGTTGTCTATTTTTTCCTTTTTATTTTTTCCATTTTATACTTTTATTTTCAATTTAACTTTCGTTTTGTAAAATTGTGACCATTTTTAAAGAACTTGAATTTTTTAAATTCAGGAACATTTTTGCAAATTCGTAAATAATTTATGAAATTGGAGGATGTTTTTGGAAATCATGAACATTTCTCAAATTTGTCCAACATTTTTAAATCCAAGATTTTTTTTCATATTTCTTTAAAATCCCTGAATTTTTTTGTTATATGTGATTTTTTTTAGTTTAATGAATATTTTTTGAACTACCGCCCAAAATAGGAGCCCCCTCCAATAGGCCACCTGTAGTGGGCAATACACCATGTCCGCCCATGCCTTTGAGATATTTTGATACCAAAAGTTGGCATCAAATCAGTTATGCTTTAAGTCGCAACTGTGTGGTCATTAGAAGGTAATTTTTTTATGGAATTTCTTCGCTAATAAAAATAATAAAATTTTGAGTTTTGTAGAAATGGTGCTTTTATAAATACGTTCATGTATCCTCAAAATATGTTCATGAAATTTAGAACAAATTTGAAAAGATGTTCATTTGATTTAAAACGTGTTTACCTATTTTGAGAAACTGTTCATGTATTTTTAATAATATTGCTGGTGTATTTAAAAGATATTCAAGGAATTTGCAAAAGTTCATGTATTTTTACAACATTGTTATTGTATTTTGAAAATATGCTCATAAAATTAAAAGGTGTTCATCTTTCAAAAGTGGTAATTTAAATTTTAAGAACGTTAATTTTTTAATAACAAATAATAATGCATTTTAAAGAAAAATTGCCATGTCATGTAGAAAGAATGTTCTTGCAATTTGAAAAAGTGTACACGTAATTTAGAATTATTCATTTGTTTTTATGAATTATGCACATGTTTCTGGAGAATGTTTATGTAAGTCATAATGTATTTTTTGTCCAAAAGTATCTATACGCAAAAGTGCTATGAAATCAGTCTTTGGCAAAAAAAAAATCATTTCCACTTTAGGGAAGAGTAGATGGCCTGTCAAGCTTGTCAAACCAATCGATTTGCACAAAGTTTTCTTTTGTTCTATGCAAAAGTGCTACGCAATCAATCTTTGCGGTGCACTGGGTACAAAGATTTAACGCCAGATATTAGGTGATCTTCGTGGAGTGACAGAAGGGCCTGACTATACTGAAAGTATTGAATCTCCATTAGGTTTATATCACCATGTTGTTTTGTCTCTTCACGCTGATGCTGACTCCAGATGACACGGAGAAATACATAGATTTTTTTCCCTTGCGGGGAGGGATACATGAATTAACACTGACTCTAAATTTTGTGCACCCCTCGTGTAATTAATCAATTTTTTATTTGGGGAGCAGATTACTGTGGAAGAAAATTCGTTTTATCATGTATGCATGAACTCAATTATACTCCCCGCAAAAATGAAAACAAAACTCAAGTATACAAAACTTACAGCAAAATAAATAAATCAGTATTCGAATTCGAACACACATATGCAGTTTGATCCGATGACATTATTAGAGCATCTCTAGCAGCCCCGTATAATGTCCTGATCCGTAAAATAATCATCAAAATAAGGGTCCGCATGAAAAAGCTGCCCGATCAGACCCCGTATCAGGCCGTGACCTGTAAAAATTTTGCGCGGCGCGGCAAAAGTTTGCCCTCAACCTTTAGATTCACGGGGTGGGAGGCCGACCCGAGCTCGCCCACTATCCGCAGCGAGATTTGGCGCGAGGGAAATTTCCACGTGGCCATTCCCGTTTCCCACCCCCTTCGCCGCCACTGCCCCGCCTCGGCCCGCTCCAGTCTATCTTCCCCAACCATTCTTCACCGCCATGGAAGCCTCCCAACCGTCCCCCATCATCGTGGATGTCATGCACGCGCAATCCCCTCCGGCAGATCTCGTCGCCGCCCATGTCACCCCCGCCGTCGCTCAAGGCACCACCCCGCCTGTCTGCAAGCGGCAGGGCAACTTCGTCGTGCAGGGCAGAAATTCGGCTGGCCCCGCCGGAAAGGCACGCGTGCCCGGCGTCACCGCCGCTGCGCGATCTTCCCGACCGCCGCGTGAGAAGAAGTGCAAGGTTTCGGGAGTGAAGCGCAAGAAGGCTCCTACAAAAAGGCCGGCGACTTCATTCTCTCCCTCCGCCCTGGCAAGAGGTACCCCGACGATGCCCTTCAACGACACTGCTTCCATCGCAAGCGGGGTGTTCGACGAAATGGCCGGAAGGTATGCTTCTTTTATTTCTTCTACTTGCTTCGCTTTTCGCCATTACGGTAGCTCATGACTCGATGACACTCACTGTAGCGCCGCTCGAACGATGTCACTGCCGAGTTCGTGAACTTGTTGGACACCAACACTGTCGACATCGATCAAGCCCCCGATCCCTGATTTCAATTACAATGAAATGGATGGTGGCGTGGATGGTCACGGTGGTGAAGATGAGGTGGAGGAGATAGACGAGGGGGTGTATGACCAAGCGCAAGCAAAAAAAGGCGCGAGATCGAAGAACTACACGCTGTTCGAAGACCAAATCTTGATCAAGGCTTGGAGTGCGGTGTCTCTTGATGCGTGCACCGGCACATCTCAAACCGCCAAGTGGTATTGGCGAAGGATCGAAGATCAATACTTCCGCATAATGGCAAGGTATCCCAATAGGACTCCACACACCTTTTGGTCACTCCAAGGTCGTTGGGACATGATCAAGCCGATTTGTAGCAGTTGGGCTGCTTGCTTGGAACAAGTTCGCAACGCACCTCCAAGTGGAACCGTGGAATCCGACTATGTGAGTTCGTTTTCACGTCCCAAGTTGTGCAAATCATTTGGAGTCGCCGATGGCATCGATGGCGGCGGTGCGGAGTGAAGATCATGACGACGGGTGAAAAGCGACCAAGATGATGATGGGCGTGGTCGTTGGTTTTGCATGAAGTCCTTTTGCGTTTGTTGTAGAAAACTATGCTTTTATTTGCGCGCGTACTATGTTTTATTTTTTGAATTTGAACTCAATCCTCGAAATCGCTGTCAAATTGGCTAATATGGAGTTTTCGACTTGTGGAGACGCGAGTTTTGCGGGTCGGTGTCTTACGAGGTTTGATAGAGTTGCTCTTAGAGCAAATTTTGAGATAGATGGGCCACAAAAGTTTCGTGAGGACTTGCATAATAAAGTGAAATTACAAATACAGGGCGCCGGTAGAATTGAAACACACACCGACACACCACACACACGGACGCATGAGGTGTGGGAAGCCACTGCATGAACAGCAACCCCACTTATTCAGGCACGCGGAAGCTAGCACGCAGAGAAAATCACGCACAGGCGAGCACGAGACTGGGCCCACGTCCCAGCCTCTCTCACTTATGGAACACACGTAACGTAAGCACACGCACGGCCGGCGGCGAGGCTGGCCGCCGCACGTCAACGACGATCTAGCCGAAGTGGTGGTGCTTCTTCTCGCCGCTGGCCTCCTTGGCCTCCTTGTGGTCCTGCTTCTTCTCGTGGTGCTCGTGGAAGACGAAGCCGCCGGCGCCGACGGCTGCGGCGGCGGCCACCTCCTCCTCGATCTTGTGCTTGTGCGCGTGCTCCGGGTCCTTCTTCGCCTCGTGCTTCTCGTACTGCACGTAGACACGCAATCCATTAGCCAAGCCCGGAAAGACAAGAGCTATATATGCGTATATGGTAACTAGTTATGATGAGAGAGGGCGTACGAGGGCGAAGGCTCCGGCGGCGGCGGCGCCCATCTCGCCGAGGTGCTCCTTGTGCTTGTGGTGCTTCTCCTCCTTGGTGATCCGCTCGTACTCCCCCTCGTTGCCGGTGGCGGTCACCACCGTCTCGGTCGAGTACCCGTACGTGTCGACGCCGCCGTCAGCGGCGGGCTGGAAGTCCTCGCCCTCCTTCTTGTGGTGGAACAGGTGGTGGGGATGCTTCTCCTCCGACATGGCTGGCTGATCGATTAGCTAGCTAGCACTTGTGTGTGTATGTGACAGTAGGACAGCTGCTTATCTGCTTGGTTTGTGTAGGCTTCCGGGTGGCCGGGTTTTATAGGCTGAGGCGACTGTTGGAATGGACGGTGGAACTAACCGTTCCGTTCCACGGGTTATGGATACCGGTCCATTAAATATACGTATATACATACGATTGTGATCTTGTGTACGTGTCCCGGAGTCATTGGAGCCCTAGCACTCATCCAAGCTACAGGACAGGGGGCCACGTTCTGATGGACAACGGTGCAGCACCCCACCATCTTCTTGGCACTTGGCAGAGTTGCAGCTTGGGATAGCTCCCATGTGAGTAACAAAAGTTTAGAAAAGTGTCGGCATGCACGGATTGGCTGACGGTGATGTGGCACCGCGCACGCCTTTCCCTGCTCACCGCGTCCACTATCCAGCAACCTGTGCTCACATATGTGCGCAGTATTACTTGAAACACAATAGCTGCAAGTCAGTCATCTGAAAACAGTATTTTATTTAAAGGGCGCTTTATTATTTAAAAGGTTTAAATATTACACCCGGCCTCTGTATAATTAAGATGTACACAGCCAACAAAGTCTTCACGATAAACGAAAGAAAAAGAAAGGCGAAATACAAAGAAAAATGTATATCTATATAACGCTATACCAACGGTGGCCCAATCCTAAGATCATGCTGCCACCCATGTTGGGTAAAAGTATCCCTCATCGCAGCCTTCAATCGTGTATACACCTTCGTAAACATGTCTCGATTATCAACTCGTTGTAGAGATGACCATAAACGAAGCGTCCCGGTAAATCTGTAGACAACCTGCATAAGTGAAGTACTTTTACCGTTAAAAAGCTTATCATTTCTCCATAGCCAAAGCGACCAAATCACGACAACCGCTCCCACCCTAAGAAGAATTCTGAACCTATGATCAATCACATGTAACCAGTTGCCAAATATATTAGCAACACTACAAGGAGGATACAAGCCAGAAGCTATTTGGATGATTTAACCATATAGAACGAGCCAATTTACATTGGAAGAACAAATGTTTTATTGTCTCATCATGCGGACAAAATACACATTGTGTACTTCCATGCCAATCCCTTTTAATAAGGTTAGCTTTAGTAAGAATGACTCCGCGACGAAGATACCATGCAAAAATTTATGCTTAAGAGGTATCTTCATCTTCCAGATCTTCTTATTATTATCAACTGGCACGTTAGACTGGATCAAAGCTCTATACATAGACTCTACTGAGAATTTCCCATTCTCATGTAGGTTTCAACGAAATAAATCGGACCCCTGTGACAACTATACCGTGGTTAATCGTTGAAGTAGTATGTTCCATGATTGGAGACTAGGTCCAATTAAATCCCTTCTGAACGTCACATTTGGCGGAAGTGATTCCATTACCTTGGCAATAGTATCACCCTTGTGACGCACAATATTGTATAGAGTTGGATATTGTTCCTGGAGAGTAGCATTACCTAACCACTTATCCTCCCAGAATCTAATTTCCGAGCCAACCTTAATTGAGAAGGGCCCGTAGCGGAAGAAATATTTCTTCTTTGCCATTAATCCAGCCAAAAATGAGAGTCCTCAGGCTTCCAGTATACCTGGGATATCGCCTTTGAACCCACATATTTTCTCCTAAGGAGGGTTTGCCATACACCATCTTCCGACAACAACTTAAACAACCATTTGAAAAGGAGGGCCCTATTCTTAACCTCAAGGTCATGAATGCCCAACCCGCCTTGGTCCTTGGGACGGCAAACCACACTCCATTTAGCCAGCCGATATTTCTGTCTCTCGCTATCTCCTTGCCAAAAGAATCTCGATTAGAAGTAATCCAATCTATGTAAAACTCCTTTCGGCAACTGGAAGAAGGAAATCATATATAGTACCATGTTACTTAGTACTGAATTTATGAGGATCAACCTCCCACCCAGAGATAGCAGTTTACCTTTCCAACTACTAAGTCTTTTTGTAGTCTCTCCTCGCGGTGTTTCCATTCAGTATTTGTGAGTCTCCGATAATGTATCGATATCCACAAACAAGTGATTGGAAACTGGCCCAACCCGCGTCCGAACAGGTCGGCATACAGATGGGCCTCGTCTTGAGCCTCGCCAAAACAAAACAATTCACTTTTATGAAAATTTATCTTAAGCCCTGAGAGTTGCTCGAATGCTGATAAAATTAATTTCAGATTTCTTGCTTTCTCGATGTCATGATCCATAAAGAGAATCATATCATCGGCATATTGAAGGATAGAGAGGCCACCATCCACTAGATGATTCACTACCCCATCAATTTGGCTATCAACCTTGGCATGCTCAATCATGACCGCTAACATATCTGCCACTATATTGAATAGCATGGGCGATATTGATTCACCTTGTCACAATCCTTTCTTCGTTTGGAAACAGTAGCCAACGTCATCATTGACTTTAATGGCAACACTACCTCCCGTCACAAAACTATGGATCATTGCGCGCCACTCTGCAGAAAATCCTTTCATTCTGAGAGTCTAATGAAGAAAAGATCACTTGACTTTGTCATAAGCCTTTTCAAAGTCGATGTTAAGAACCACCCCATTCAGTTTTTTTCTGATGCAATCCGTGAACTGTTTCGTGAAGGACAACAACCCCATCTAGGATGTTCCTGCCTTGCATAAAAGCAGTTTGAGAAGGACGAACCACATGTTCAGCAACTGAATTGAGCCTAATAGACCCTACCTTAGTGAATATCTTAAAACTAACATTAAGGAGGCAGATTGGACGATATTGTTGTATCCTTTCAGCCTCATTAACCTTAGGTAATAAAATAATTTCACCGAAGTTTAAGCGAAACAACTCTAGTTGACTAGTGTGAAGGCAGCCAAACAAGAGTAGGAGATCCTATTTGATGACCTCCCAAAAGTTCTGGTAGAACTCAATGGGAAATCCATCTGGACCCGGTGCTTTTTATGCTCCATTAGGAAAATTGCCTTTCTAAGTTCCTCCTCAGAAAATGGATTTGTTGCTATTTTCCGCATGAGAAACCTCTGGGGATGTCATCTGTTCGAGACTCATCCATCGAGAAGTTTCCTTCCTCAGGAGTTCCGAACAGATTTTTATAATAACTAGTGATATAAGACTTAAGTTGCTCATGCCCTTAAATCATGCCCTCCTCCTATTGTAGGGAATGAATAAGTTTCTTCCGGTGTCTACCATTGGCGATACCATGGAAATATCTCGTATTCGAATCACCTTTGAGGATACACTGAGAGTTTGAATGTTGGTACCACTTGAGTTCCTCCTCGCGCAAACATGCGAGCTAATTAGGCATTCGATTGACTCTTGGTCTCTATTTTGAGGTCAGAGAGAGGTCTAATCTCTGCCAAAGCTTCTAAATCATCAATAATGGATGAAAGACGAAGCTTCTCCTTTTTTAGGATACCCACAGTGTGCCTAGGCCAACCACGAAGGAACTTACGTAATGCACGCATTTTGTTGTTCCATTCGTGTATTGAGGTAAGCCCGGCAATCGGTTTATCCCACACCTCCTTGACCATTTCATGGAATCCATCTCGATGCAACCAACCCAGTTCGAAATTGTACTTGCGTAGATGTTGTGGTCGTGGCGATCCAATGGTTAAGAGGATGGGTGCATGGTCTGAGATAGCCTCTACACGAGCAAGAGCGCGAATAGAAACCATAGGGAATTTGGATTCCCAGTCAGTATCCATTAAAACGCGATCTGGTTTCTCATATGTCGGCTCCGGAAGACTGTTTGCCCAAGTGAATTGTATTCCAATCATGGAAACCTCTCACAAATCTAGAATGTCTATGACAACACTGAAAAGGATTTGGTTCAATCAGATGAACGAAGCAACAGCCGCCGGAGGGAAGGAAGGAGCACCCGCCGGTGAAGCAGTAGCCTCTGGGTCTATCTTAGGGTGGCAGGCGACCCCGGTATTTATCTTAGGGTGACATGCAACTCCGCTATCTGTCAGTCGGAGGTAGGGGTGTTAGGGGGGAGGTTCGGCGAAAAAATCTGGAAGTTCATGATACGTCTCCATCGTATCTATTATTTTTTATTGTTTCATGCCAATATTATGCAACTTTTATACACTTTTGGCAACTTTTTATATGATTTATTGGACTAACCTATTGATCCAGTGCCCAGTGTCAGTTCCTGTTTTTTGCATGTTTTTTGTATCGCAGAAAATCCATATCAAACGAAGTCCAAATGCAATAAAAATTTATGAATAATTATTTTGAAATATTTGTGATTTTTGGGAGTTGGAATCATCGCAAACGGAGGCCCACACAGACCACAAGAGACCTGGGCGCGCCCCAGGCCCCAGGCGCATGGTGGTGGGTTGTGCTCACCTCATACGTCGGTTGGGGCTCTACTTCGGGCGCAAGGAAGATTATATCCAGAAAAAATCGTGTTAAAATCTCAGCGCAATCCGAGTTACGGATCTCCCGGAATATAAGAAACGGTTTTCGGCCAGATCTGGGGAACGCGAAACAGAAGAGAACAGAGAGGGAGATCCAATCTCGGAGGGGCTCCCGCCCCTCCGCCGCCATGGAGGACATGGACAAGAGGGGGAACTCTCCTCCCATCTAGGAGGGAGGCCAAGGAAGAAGAAGAAGGAGGGGGGCTCTCTCCCCCTCTCCCCCGGTGGCACCGGAGTGCCGCCGGGGAAAGGATCATGACGGCGATCTACATCAACAATCTTGCTACCGTCAACACCAACTCTCTCCCCCTCTATGCAGCGGTGTATCATCCCTTCTCCCTGCTGTAATTAAACTCTCGTTCTTCACTTATATCTATTAAAGAGTCAACGTTAATTGGTCAATTGCGTGGTTAGTCATAAAATCCTACATAAAACTTGTGGATCACTGAATATGATATGTTTGATTCCTTGCAATAGTTTTGCGATATAGAGATGGAATATGTGGGAGGTACTAGTAAACGGTTGTGGTTAGTAAGAATATTGGTGTTAAGGTTTGTGATTCCCGAAGCATGCACGTATAGTCTCTCGTTATGCTATGAAGTTGGAGCATGATTTATTATTGATTGTCTTCCTTATGAGTGGCGGTCGGGGACGAGTGATGGTCTTTTCCTACCAATCTATCCCCCTAGGGGCATGCGTAGTAGTACTTTGCTTCGAGGGCTAATAAAATTTTGCAATAAGTATATGAGTTCTTTATGACTAATGTGAGTCCATGGATTATACGCACTCTTACCTTTTCGCAATTTGTAGCCTCTACGGTACCATGCATTGCCCTTTCTCACCTCGAGACGCGGTGCAAACTTCGCCAGTGCATCCAAACCCCGTGATATGATACGCTCTATCACACATAAGCCTTATTATATCTTCCTCAAAACAGTCACCATACCTACCTATTATGGCCTTTCCATGGTCATTCCGAGATATATTGCCATGCAACTTCCACCACTTCCATTTTGATGACTTGAGTATTCATTGTCATTGCTTTGCATGATCATATAGCTGATATAGTAGTTGTGCTCAGTCACCGTTCATCATTTTTATACATGTTACGCAAGATCATTGCACATCCTGGTACATTGCCAGAGGCATTCATATAGTGTCATACTTTGTCATAGGTATCGAGTTGTAGTTTTTATTTCTTTTGAGTTATAAGTAAATAGAAGTGTGATGATCATCACTATTCATTTTTAGAGCAGTGCCCGAGTGAGGAAAGGATGATGGAGACTATGATTCCCCCACAAGTCGGGATGAGACTCCGGACAATGAGAAAAAAAAGAAAAAGAACAAAAGGAAAAGAAAAAGAAAAAAACAAAGAGAGAAGGGGCACTGTTAGTATCCTTTACCACACTTGTGCTTCAAAGTAGCACCATGTTTTTCATATGGAGAGTCTCCTATGTTGTCACTTTCATATACTAGTGGAATTTTTCATTATAGGATTAGATGCACACCCACTTAGTTTTCATATTGAGCTTTCATGCACTTATAGCTCTTAGTGCATCCGTTGCATGGCAATCCCTACTCCTCACATTGATATCGATTGATGGGCATCTCCATAGCCCGTTGGTTAGCCTCGTTGGTGTGAGAATTCTTACATTTTTGTCTTCTTTATATTTACCCCTATCATCATAATCTATTCCACCCGTAGTGCTATATCCATGGATCGCGCTCATGTATTGCGTGAGGGTTGAAAAAGGTAAAGCGCGTTAAAAAGTATGAACCAATTGCTCGACTTGTCATCGAGGTTGTGCATGATAAATACTTTGTGTTAAGAAGACAGAGCATGACAAGACTATATGATTTTGTAGGGATAACTTTCTTTAGTGTTGATATTTTGAAAGACGTGATTGTTTGTTGGGATGCCTGAGTATTGATGTCTTTATGTCAAATTATAGACTATTGCTTTGAATCACTTATGTCTTAATATTCATGCCATGACTAGACATATGATCAAGTTTATGATAGGTAGCATTCCACATCATTTTTTTATCATTTACCTACTCGAGGACGAGCATGAATTAAGCTTGGGGATGCTGATACGTCTCTGTCGTATCTATAATTTTTGATTGTTTCATGCCAATATTATGCAACTTTTATACACTTTTGGCAACTTTTTATATGATATATTGGACTAACCTATTGATCTAGTGCCCAGTGCCAGTTCATGTTTTTTGCATGTTTTTTGTATCGCAGTAAATCCATATCAAACAAAGTCCAAATGCAATAAAATTTTACGGAGAATTATTTTGGAATATTTGTGATTTTTGGGAGTTGGAATCATAGCAAACGGAGGCCCACACAGACCACAAGACACCTGGGCGCGCCCCAGGCCCCAGGAGCGTGGTGGTGGGTTGTGCTCACCTCGTACTTAGGTTGGGGCTCTACTTTGGGTGCAAGTAAGATTATATCCAGAAAAAAATCGTGTTAAAATCTCAGCGCAATCGGAGTTACGGATCTCCCAGAATATAAGAAACGGTTTTTGGCCAGATCCGGGGAACACGAAGCAGAATAGAACAGAGAGGGAGATCCAATCTCGGAGGGGCTCCCGCCCCTCCGCCGCTATGGAGGCCATGGACTAGAGGGGGAACTCTCCTCCCATCTAGGGGGAGGCCAAGGAAGAATAAGAAGGAGGGGGGCTCTCTCCCCCTCTGTCCAGGTGGCGCCGGAGTGCCGCCGGTGTCGTGGATCTAAGACTGACAGTAGAATGGGGGGTACGTATGAGGAGGCAAGATCCTAGCTATGGAGAAGTTGTACACACGAGTTTTACGAGTTCAGGCCCTTCGCGGATGAAGTAACATCCCTACGTTTCGGTGCCTGGAGGCGGTCGAGTGGATTATGCGCGTGTGTATTACAGGGGGTGTGAACCCATGTGCTAGAGGAGGGGGTGGCTTATATAGTGAACGCCAGGACCCCAGCCGTTCCCCTGTTTCCAAGGGTTCAATGTACATAAAGATGAGGCGTTACTGGTAACGCCAGCCTTAAATGCCTTAATGGCCTTAAAGATTACAGAGTGAACGCTCGTTCGTTGCTGCTCCAGATGACTCCTGGTCTTCAATAGGTCGGGTGGATTCTTGTATGGTCGAGTGGTCGATTGGTCGAGCGACTTCAGGAAGGAGAGGTCTCTGAGTAGCTGATCGTTCGAGTGGATTGCACTCGACACCTTTGTTGGGCCCTCTCTGTCGTCTCTTGAGCTTCTTTGTTTCTAGGATAGTGACCTTGGATAGGGCGCATAGGTCAGGCCTATGACCCTACCCCAGGTCTATATCATCATCATTAGCCCCTGAATGGATTGAGGTCCGAGTGAAAAGAAGGTTGAAGTTGATCTTGCTTCGACTCTTGTGTTTCACAACTATTCATGTTTGAACGGAGGCCAATGTTGGAACTTCGGCTTCGTTTCAGTCGCCTTGATCGATTTATAAGTTGCCGACTGGATTTATAACGTCATCCGTCGAGTGTTGTTTTTGACGTGAAATCTTTGGCGCGATTGGTTACGACGTATCCCGGATTTCACGGGATTCAAAATTTCAGGGAAGCGCGCGTGGTGGAGCGCGCCATGGTAAGCGGGACGGATAGACAGGGGCGCCTCGATCTCCGCGCCACCTTTTTCGCCACGTACCCCGCATATGACTGTCGCGGGATTTGACAGGACTGTCCGGGCCCACACGTCAGCCACTCGGAAGTGGGTCCTTAAAAGTGACGGGGCCGAGGCGCCTGCACTATGCGTGTCCATTCCTCTTCATTCCCCTCTGTTTCTCCACCGCATCCGGCTCCTCCGCTCTCGACGCCGCCGCTCCATCACCATGGGGAAGGAAAAGACGGCGGCACTGGAACGCGCGAAGAAGGCGACGGGGGCGGCGAAAGGCAAGAAGACGAATCGGGGTCGTCATCGCGGTCGGGGTTGCCATCGGGTTGGATCCAGGGCGATTGGATCCGATCCTCGCTTCGGCAGGAAGATTTGGATGAGCTGGCTGAGTCCGGGCTGATCGTCCATGGAGCTGCGCGGTTGCCGGAGGGGGAGACGGAGCCGCAGCCGCAACCGGGTGAGTGTGTTCTGCTCGCCACCCATGTCGACCGAGGTTTCTCGCTTCCTCCGCACCCTTTTTCCGGGGTTTCTTGAATTTCTTCGGGGCCCAACTCCATCATTTTTCTCCCAATACCATCACATATCTTGCCGCGTTCGTGTCCATGTGCGATAATTTCTTGGGGTGTCGACCGCACTGGGGTCTTTTCAAGCACATTTTCACTACCCGCTCCCAGTCGGTGAAGAAAGCAAATTCCAGTGACAAGAACACACACGTTATCCAGATGTGTGGGGCTCTGGGTATCCAAAAGAGGAAGAGGAGTTCTTTCCCTTCAATGACCCTTACTGAGTCGGTTAGAGGCTGGCAGTCGACCTGGTTCTACTGCCAGGATATAGCGACCCCAGGCTAGTCGACTGGACTTCCCCCTTTTTCCTTCGATCGTGTTCAGACCTCGTTGAAAGTGACCGCCGCGGAGAAGGTGGAGACAACCATGCTGGTCGAGAGTGTGGTCCAGTTGATCAACCAAGGCGTCACCGGCATGGATTGTTGGAGGTATTCCTTCGTCGGCGCATCCAACCGCTCCAGGCTCGTGACCACTCTATGTGGATGTATTCCGGAGCCGGCGACACCGCTCGGGTTCATCTGGAGGAGGTGCCGGCCAAAACAGTGGCCCAATGGCTGAGGAGTATTACAGGAAACAAGGACAACCCCAGGGGCCCCAGGAGAGTCGATCCCTTTAGTGACAATAACCAGCCAGACAAGGTTCGGCCTCTACAACTGATTGCATTTGGGTTCCGACTATTTCTGAATCCGACTGATTTCCACTCGACTTCTTGTCTTGTAGGTTTATACCGAGATGTACTCGATGCCCAATGGTGAACAAGCTCTGGAGCAGGATCATGAGGGTGAGGACAGCGCGGAAGAGAGTGGTGATTGGGAGTCGCCGGGCGACGATGACGAAGACGAGAGCGACGAGTCAGACGAGGAGGAGGCAGTCGACTCACCGCCTCGTACGGAACGTCGATCCAAGCAACACCATGATCTAGCGGGCAGGCGCGGCAAGACTGTGGCCTCGAGCGCTCAAGCATAGAAGCACGCTCGGTCTTCAACTCCGGAGCTGACGGAGAAAATCACCAAGCAGCCAAAGATCAAACCCTCAAAGGCTTGGAAGACCTTGCCTAAGATTAAGATGGATGTTCCTGTTGCCTCTGGGTAAATGTTCTTTCTGTGTTTTCTTGCTCCAACTGATTCTTCTGTTCTGACCGAATGGAGTGTGAACTTTTCCAGCTCAGCCTCTGCCGTGACTGATATGGATATCGACAAGGTCCCCGACGACGAGGAAACCGATGACGCGGCTACCTCCAAAGCTAGTAAGTCTGCTCGACTCAAATTTATTCTGTCGATTGGACTGTTTGTCGGTTGCATCTCTGATATTTTCTGTTTGTTGCAGCTCCACAAGACGTTGTCGTGCTTCCGGAAGATGAATAAGAAGTGCCTCTGAGGGAAAGGAGGAGGAGAGACAAGGGACCGAGCGGGAAAGCGCCTGAGGTTCAGGTTCCTCAGTCCACACTGATGCCTGGGACGGCGGTCGAGCGATCCACAGATCCGGCTCGTACCAACATCACTTTTGCTATCCCGCTGTCGACTGATTTTCCATCCGGGTCGGCTGCTCAGACCCCTGCTGCTCCAATACAAATCCACGCATCAGATCTAGTGGCTGCTTCGACTGCCCTGCCATCATCGCTTTTTACTGCGTACCAAACTCCAGACGACCCGCCGAGTGCTGCCAAGGAAGCTCTTCTTCAGTTGAATCTTGTGATGGGGCAGATGAAAGTGGTGCACGAGGCCAGTCAGGTGGCCTACAACGCTAGCGCTGCTCTGCAAACCAATGTCCATGTTAGTTGATTTCCGACTGATCTTATTTCTCATCCAATCAGCCACTGGGTGTGTCTGTCTTAAAGCTGTATATGTCTTCCACTTCAGTGGACTTGGATTGAGTCGAGTGTTTTTTTAAACGACTCATGCTGGGCAGACCATGACGAGTGTTAAACCGAACCAGTGGGGGCATGCTAAGTGCACCCACTGGGTGTAGTCCTCGAGACCGCGGTCGACTATTGGCAGTCGGCCGGGGTCGGAGAATCTACTCTCTCTCTCTCTCTCTCTCTCTCTCTCTCTCTCTCTCTCTCTTTTGCGACTCGTGCTGGGCAGACCATGCCGAGTGTTGAATCAAACCAGTGGGGGCACGCTAAGTGCACCCACTGGGTGTAGCCCCCGAGACTACCGTTGAATGTTTGATTCGGCGGTAGTCTTAGAGTAACTTTCACTGTGATGTTCTTTTGTTTCTGTCGACTGATATATCTTATATGCTGACTGCAGAAATCTTGTGATCTTGGGGCTCAACTTTCTGCACTGAACAAGCAACAAATCAGCCTCAATCTTGATCTGGAACTGGCCAAGAAGAACCTCAAGACCGCTCGTGACAAAGTAGCTGCCATGGGAGGTAACAAATTGTTAACTGTCCATCTTACGACTCACACTTTTCCGTGTGTTTTTTTATTCACTTTGAACCGAGTGACTTCACTCGAGCAGATGTGTGTAGTGAAAACCGTCAACTTCAAGCTCGTCTGAAGAATGTTGTTTCTTTAGAGAAAATGAAGCAGGCTCTGGAGAAGAAGGATCTGGATCTTGCTGCTGCCCAGAAGGAGGCGCGAGAGAAAACGACACTTGCTGACAAGAAGCTGGCTTCAGTCGGCAAGTTAGAAGAAGAGAACTCCAAACTGAAGACCGCTATCTCTGATGCCAATCGGGAGGTCGAGCAACTGAAGAAAGACAAGGACAAGCTGACTGACCAGATTGGAAACCTCAAGGCCAAGAAGGGCGAGTTAGAATCTTATCTGGGCCAGCTTGCTGCAAAATGGTCTTAAAGCTTGAAGGTATTGTTGTTCGACTGACTTGTTGCTGCTGATTGATAGGTCTTACCATATTGTCAACTCACTATTTGCTCGACTGCGCAGAACTTTGCGAGGACTTTGAAGCAGAAACTGGGCGGGTCGAGACGGATCTCGATCCCATAAACTGTCCAGTCAAAGATGACGTCGCGGTGAATGTGCTGCTGTTGGAATCTCGCATGGACAACGCAGTTGCTTATCTTGCCCGTCTGAAGGCGGCGATGACTCGGTTTGATGCTGAACTCTGGCCTCAGGTGGAATTGTCTCAAGACCTCGAGTCTTTGATGGCTCAATTGAATCAAATACCTGACCGAGTACAAGAATGGAAGAAATCATCTGCTTTCATTCTTTGTCTTTGGCCGCATACATCATTGGTTCGAGTGCACTGTAAGGATGTCAAAGAAGACAAGCTGTCTGAGCTCAAGATTGCTAACACCAAAAAGCACACTTTCCAGTCCTTCATGGACACTTTCCTTGACGCCGCCACTCGCATCGCAGACATCATGGACCTTGACCGTTTCTGCGATCCAGCCAGTCCTTCTCCTGACGAGTGATCAAAAAACATTATGCTTCACCTTTATTTGCCTCAGAATGCCGAGTGATCGTGTAATCGTTAAACTCCTTCGGGCTTGATGCTCGAGTACTTTAATCCATGGTCCGGAACCTTAGGATTTTCTGAACTTGGTTTATCTCTGAATATGCTTGTGTTTGCTTTTGAGTGGAACTTGTTCTTCACTCAGAATAATCTTTGTACTTGAGATGCAGCTCTGAGGAGAAGGTCCCAGTCGACCTGCACCTCGTCGTCCTTGTGGATCAGGATGGAGCGCATGTTATACTTGTGGCGCAGCTCTGAGGAGAAGGTCACAGTTGACCTGCACCTCGTCGTCCTTGCGGATAGGGATGGAGCGTACGTTATACTTGTGGCGCAGCTCCGAAGAGAAGGTCGCAGTTGACCTGCACCTTGTCGTCCTTGCGGATAGGGATGGAGCATACGTTATACTTGTGGCGCAGCTCTAAGGAGAAGGTCGCAGTCAACCTGCACCTCGTCGTCCTGGCGGATAGGGATGTGTTTCAAACTTAGGCGAGTACTGGACTGCAGCTAAGCCCCCAGTGAGAGGGTTGCTCGCCACTCGGTAGGATTTTTCAAACTTAGGCGAGTACTAGACTGCAGCTAAGCCCCCGAGTGAGAGGATTGCTCACCACTCGGTAGGATTTTTCAAACTTAGGCGAGTACTGGACTGCAGCTAAGCCTCCGAGTGAGAGGGTTGCTCGCCACTCGGTAGGATTTTAAAAACTTAGGCGAGTACTAGACTGCAGCTAAGCCTCCGAGTGAGAGGCTTGCTCACCACTCGGTAGGATTTTGTTTAAACTTAGGCGGGTACTGGACTGCAGCTAAGCCTCCGAGTGAGAGGGTTGCTCACCACTCGGTAGGATTTTTCAAACTTAGGCGAGTACTGGACTGCAGCTAAGCCCCCGAGTGAGAGGATTGCTCACCACTCGGTAGGATTTTTCAAACTTAGGCGAGTACTGGACTGCAGCTAAGCCCCCGAGTGAGAGGATCGCTCACCACTCGGTAGGATTTTTCAAACTTAGGTGAGTACTGGACTGCAGCTAAGCCCCCGAGTGAGAGGCTTGCTCACCACTCGGTAGGATTTTCTTTAAACTTAGGCGAGTACTGGACTACAGCTAAGCCCTCAAGTGAGAGGGTTGCTCACCACTCGGTAGGATTTTTTAAACTTAGGCGAGTACTGGACTGCAGCTAAGCCTCCGAGTGAGAGGGTTGCTCACCACTTGGTAGGATTTTTCAAACTTAGGCGAGTACTGGACTGCAACTAAGCCCCCGAGTGAGAGGGTTGCTCACCACTCGGTAGGATTTTTTAAACTTAGGCAAGTACTGGACTGCAGCTAAGCCCCCGAGTGAGAGGGTTGCTCACCACTCGGTAGGATTTTTTAAACTTAGGTGAGTACTGGACTGCAGCTAAGCCTCCGAGTGAGAGGGTTTCTCACCACTCGGTAGGATTTTCCAAACTTAGGCGAAACGGATTCGCAGCTAAGCCTCCGAGTGAGAGGCTTGCTCTTCACTCGACAGGATTTTTTTTTCAAACTTAGGTGAAACGGATTCGCATCTAAGGCACCCACTGGGGGATTTAGAACATATAAAAAATGAACAATAATCATTTAGGAGATTGTAAAACTGTGTCTTTGATAATCAAACTAGAAGGTATTTCTTATTACATCTCAACAGTCTGAATGCTTAAGTGTAAAAGGGGCGGAGCAGCTTCGCATTCCAAGCGCGTGGCTCGTCTTTCTTGTGCTCGACATTGTAAAGGTGGTATGCTCCGTTGTGGAGCACTCTGGTGACAATGACGGGGCCTTCCCAAGCAGGAGCAAGCTTGTGAGGTTTCTGCCGATCCACTCAAAGAACCAAGTCTCCCTCTTGAAACGCTCGACCCCTCACGTTTCTGGCGTGGAATCGACACAGGTCTTGCTGATAAATGGTCGACCGGATCAGGGCCATCTCTCTTTCCTCTTCCAGGAGATCAACTGCGTCTTGCCGAGCCTGTTCCGCTTCATCTTCAGAGGAAAGCTCGACTCGGGGTGCATTGTGAAGCAAGTCACTCGGTAGTACAGCTTCAGCTCCATAGACCAAGAAGAATGGAGTGCGGCCAGTCGATCGATTTGGAGTTGTCCTCAATCCCCAAAGCACTGATGGAAGTTCATCGACCCAGGCGCCTATTGCATGCTTGAGATCACACATCAATCGGGGTTTCGGTCCTTTGAGAATCAATCCATTTGCTCTTTCTGCTTGTCAATTCGACTAAGGATGGGCGACTGAAGCATAGTCGACTCAAGTGCCTTGTGAAGCGCAGAAGGCTCTGAACTCATCAGAATCGAAGTTAGACCCATTGTCAGTGATGATGCTGTGCGGAACACCATATCTGAATGTTAACTCTCTGATGAAGCTGACAGCAGTACTGGCTTCAACATTTTTGATAGGCTTGGCTTCAATCCATTTGGTGAACTTGTCGACTGCCACGAGCACATGAGTGAAGCCGCTCCTACCAGTCGTCAGAGGTCCAACCATATCCAATCCCCAAACAGCAAAGGGCTAGACGAGTGGAATGGTCTTCAGGGCTGATGCAGGTTTGTGAGACATGTTGGAGTAAACCGGCAACCTTCACATTTGTCGACTATTTCTTTCGCCATTTCATTTGCTCCCGGCCAATAGAATCCCGCTCGGTATGCTTTGGCCAAAATGGTCCGAGAGGACGCATGTTGACCACAGGTCCCTGAGTGGATGTCGTTGAGGATCACTCGACCTTCTTCTGGTGTTATGCATTTCTGACTGACTCCAGTTGCACTTTCTCTGAACATCTGTCCTCTTATCACAGTAAAGGCTTTGGATCGACGGACGATCTGTCGAGCCTCTTCTTCATCCTTTGGGAGTTACCTCCTAAGAATGTATGTGATGTATGGCATTGTCCAGTCGATAGTGATGACCAAAACCTCCATGATAAAGTCGACCACGGCTGGGACTTCGAATTCAGTCGGATCAGTGGCACTCTTTGGTTGTGGGGGCTCTTCAGTGAAAGGATCTTATTGAACTGAAGGTGTATGAATATGTTCCAAAAACACATTGCTGGGAATGGCCTCCCTCTTGGAACCTATCTTTTCCAAATCATCAGCTGCTTGATTTTTCACTCGGGGTATATGATGGAGCTCTAACCCCTCAAACTTCTTCTCTAACTTTCTCACTGCATTACAATAGCCATTCATAGCCGGGCTTCTGACGTCCCACTCCTTCATTACTTGATTAACCACCAAATCTGAGTCGCCATAGACCATGAGGCGATGGACGTCGAGTGAAATGGCCATATGCAACCCATACAGAAGTGCTTCATATTCAGCTTCACTGTTGGAGGAGTCAAAATGAATCTGGAGAACATGGCTGAGTTTGTCACCTCGGGGGGATACCAATACCACCCCAGCACCGGAACCATTCAGCATCTTGGATCCATCAAAGAACATGGTCCAATGCTCCGTGTGAATCTGAGTCGGCGATTCTTTATTACGACCCACTCGTCGAGGAACTCTGCTATTGCTTGGGACTTGAAAGCTTTCTTTGCCTCAAACTTGATATCCAATGGAAGGAGTTCAATCGCCCACTTTGCCACTCGACCATTTGCATCTCTGTTGTTCAGAATTTCCGAAGAGGTCCCCTTAACTGAGAGATAGGCCGGTACACCTACAATCCCCTACATCTGCTAGCCCATCATGGAAAGGTTTCCCACAACTTACTCAACTATGCCAGAGCCCATAATGGCATGTGGCTGCACATGGAAGTTTCTAGCATGAATAATCTTATGATCCCTTTGAGCCTGGGTGGCAGTCCATAGGAGAATCACACGGTACCCCGGGATTTCCAAATATACAGGCAACACTAGGTTCCCCAGGTGCCTCAATCCACCCAGATGTGTATTTAAAGTTGCCACCTTAAGTTAACCATTAATTAACAATACTCACATCTGTCATGAATACACTCAAACCCAAACCACGTCTATGAGCATAGCATAGCAATATAAGCTACGTAGAAGTAACTCCCATAGGTTTGATAATAAACAGGTGAATAGGTACTACCTCATCTACTTCCCAAACCCATAATTTAATCAGATCCTAACCATGCAATTGTTTGAGGATTGATCTAATGCAATAAAACTGGGTAGTAATAAGAGGTATGATCAAAGTGTTACTTGCCTTAATGATGATCCGTGAAACCTAGAGACTCGTAGTAGCACGCTTCGCCCTCCGGGTACTCTATCGCAAACAAACAAGCATACAATAAGCACTCAACTAGAAGCACGGGTAAAACTCAAATAAGATATCTAACCAGAAAGTTCAACTTAAGAACTCCGGTTTGCAAAAAAATCAAATCAAATGAAGCAACGAAACTCAAACTGCGAAAGAAACAAGCTTCGATTACTAATCTGGACTAAAGTCAAATTTTACAGTAGCAAAAACTTATTTAAGTTGATTAAACAGAAAGAGGGCTTCGAGACGAAACTCTAGGCGCTTGAATCGCCTGATTCCGATAAACGAGCGAAAAGATAAACTAAAACGAAAATCGGATCAGAAATCGCGATCGAAAATAATCACGAAAAATCCGAAAAAAAGAAAAACTGATGAACAGACTAACGAATGAACGTTCGCTGTCTGCGGTTAACAAGTGAAAACCGTTTGTTAAAATGAACGTACGAATGGGCGTTCGCTAAATAACTAAACCAAAAAAACCAATCTAAAAATAAAAAAACAGGATCTAGGGTTTAGAAAAAAACCGATCGGTTTTCTCACGAAAACCGACGGCGGCGGTGGCTACTTTCGGCGGTCGGCAGGGCGGTGGCGGCGGCGTCGGCGGTGGCGGCGACGCGGCGTCCGGCGTGGCGGCGGCGGCGACTCACGCCGGCGAGGTCGAGCGGTGGCGGGCGGGCTTGAGGCGGTCTGCGGCGGCTCGGGGCGGCGGCAGGCGGCGGCGTCGCGTGGTTCCGGCGGCGACGATGGCGGGTTTCGGGCGTCTCTAGGTTTTTCGGACGGGGTGGCGCTGGCTCGGGCCTCTGCGGCTTGACACGGCCCGGTTAGGTCTGTTCGTTTTTTTTAAATAATTCCGCTCAGAAAAACGAACAAAAGAAATACTAAACAGACTCCAAAAATCCTGAAATAAATTTTCCCCATCCTCTAAAAATCCACCGGACAAGGTGAACATTTATTTGGGACTCTAATGTAATTTTGAAAAACGCATATTTTTCCTAATTCATATAAAATAGCGATAAAACTCCGAATAAAATTCTTATTGATTTTAATATTAAATCTCCAATATTTCTTTATTTTGAGGAAGTCATTTTATCCTCTCTATTTTATTTTATAAAAATAAATATTTGAAGAGAAAATAACTAAAATCAAACGATCCTCTTTTGAAAATTCGAGTAAACTCAAATATGAAAATAACGAAATTCCCAACTCTCTCCGTGGGTCCTTGAGTTGCGTAGAATTTGTAGGATCAAGCCAAAATGCAACAAAATATGATATGTAATGATGATCTAATGCATAACATTCCAAATTGAAATTTTGGGATGTTACAAACCTACCCCCCTTAAGATGAATCTCGCCCTCGAGATTCGGGTTGGCTAGAAAATAGGTGTGGGTGATCCTTCTGTAGGTCTTCCTCTCGTTCCCAGGTGGCTTCATCTTTGGTATGGTGGCTCCACTGAACCTTGCAAAACTTGATAACTTTGCTGCGTGTAACTCGGCTGGCAAGCTCGAGAATCTTGACTGGCTTCTCCTCGTAGGTCAAATCGGTATCCAACTGAATCGCTTCCAGTGGCACTGTATCTCCCAGAGGGATATCAGCCATCTCTGCGTGGCACTTCTTCAACTGATAAATGTGGAACACATCATGAACTCCTGACAGTCCTTCGGGCAATTTCAACTTGTAAGCAATTTCTCCCATACATTCCAAAACTTTGTATGGTCCCACAAAACGTGGTGCTAACTTTCCCTTAACTCCAAAGCGCTTCACTCCTCGGAGTGGTGATACACGAAGATACACTCTGTCTCCAACTTCATAAACTGTCTCCTTGCATTTAGAATCCACATAGCTCTTCTGCCTGGACTGGGCTACCTCGAGTCTATCGCGAATCAGCTTAACCTTCTCTTCAGACTCTTTAATCAAATCTGGTCCAAACAACTGTCGGTCTCCAACTTTGTCCCACAACAACGGTGTCCTGCACCTCCTTCCGTACAATGCTTCGAAAGGGGGCCATCTTCAAACTGTCTTGATAGCTGTTGTTGTAAGAGAACTCTGCATAAGGCAAATTGTCGTCCCAACTAGATCCGTAATCTAGCGCACAAGCTCTCAACATGTCCACCAAAATCTGATTGACTCTCTCAGTCTGTCCATCTGTCTGCGGGTGAAAAGCTGTACTAAACTCTAGCCTGGTTTCCAAAGTTTCATGCAACTGATTCCAAACTTTGAGGTAAACTGGGTTCCTCTATCTGATACAATGGTCCTCAGAACTCCATGCAGACATACGATCCTGGTAATGTATATCTTTGCCAACTTAGCACTGGTGTAAGTGGTCTTCACTGGGATGAAATGAGCTACTTTCGTCAAACGATCGACTGCAACCCATATCGAGTCATAGCCTGAACGAGTCCTGGGCAATCCCGTGATAAAATCCATGCCTAGCTTGTCCCACTTCCATTCGAGTATCGGCAATGGTTGTAGCAATCCTGCTGGCTTCTGATGCTCTGCCTTCACTCTCTGACATACATCACAGCTACATACTCCGCAATATCCTTCTTCATTCCGGTCCACCAGAAACTATCCTTCAAATCCAGGTACATTTTAGTATTTCCTGGGTGAATCGAATATGGCGAATCATAGGCCTCCTGCAAAATCAGCTTCCCGATCTCCTGATCATTTGGCACATAAACAGGGTCCTCAAACCATAAGGTATCATGCTCATCCTCTCGAAATCCTTTAACCTTTCCTTTGCTCATCCTTTCCTTTATCTCGGCAATCTCCTTGTTCGTCTTCTGAGCTTCTCTGATCTTATCCATCAAAGTAGACTCAATCTCCAATGCTGCTACATAGCCTCTCAGAACTTTCTCCAAACATAGCTCGCGAAGATCCTCTGCTAACTCCTTGGGTAACTCTCCGGTCATGAGTGTATTGACATGGCTCTTGCGGCTCAACGCATCGGCTACTATGTTAGCCTTTCCGGGATGATAATGCAACTTCATATCATAATCCTTAATGAGTTCCAACCATCTCCTCTGCCTGAGATTCAACTCCTTCTGCGTGAAGATATACTTCAAACTCTTGTGATCCGTGTATACCTCACAATGGTTTCCGATGAGAAAATGTCTCCAAGTCTTCAACGCATGCACTATGGCTGCTAACTTCAAATCATGCGTAGCATAATTTAACTCATGGGGTTTAAGCTGTCGTGAGGCATATGAAACAACTCTTCCCTCCTGCATAAGTACGGCTCCAAGTCCTCGATGAGAAGTGTCACAATACACTTCATAATCCTTGCGTTGATCTGGCAGAATCAACACTGGTGATGTAACCAAGCGTTTCTTCAACTCCTGAAAACTGGCCTCACATTCCTCAGTCCATTTGAACTTGGTGTCCTTCTTTAACAAATCCGTCATAGGCTTTGCAATCTTCGAGAAATTCTCAATGAACCTCCGGTAGTATCCTGCGATTCCAAGAAAACTCCGGATCTCTCCAACTGACGTGGGTGCCTCCCAATTTGTCACAGTGACAACTTTGGTGGGGTCTACCGCTATTCCTTCTCCAGATATAACATGTCCAAGGAATCCAACTTCCTTCAACCAAAACTCACACTTGCTGAACTTGGCATATAGCTGATGTTCTGAGCTTCCCAAGTACTAAACGCAAATGCTCTTTATGCTCCTCTTCATTCTTCGAGTAGACCAGAATATCATCAATGAACACCACAACAGACTTATCCAAAAACTCCATAAACACCTTGTTCATCATGTTCATAAAGTAGGCAGTGTCGGCGTTCTGGGAACGGGGGTCCCCAGACTTGCCTGCCTGCGGCCCACAACGTGGCTAGGCAGCGGGACGTACGGCCCATCTTCATCAACAAGGCATCCAAGACCTTTGCGAGGGTCCAAGCCTCGCGAGGCGGACGGCGCAAGACTTCCTCTAGAGTGGCCTAGCCAGGCATGCTCATAAGGAGTGGAGATATCTAGGCGGGGCAAACCTCACGAGGCACTCGTGACATGAGCCATGACGAACGGTGCCAGGCGGGCGCCAGTGTGCACAATGTCCCCATTTCCTCTTTGGTGCTAAGGAGGCAAGCGCAGACGAAGAGTACCGAGGCATCAGGCAAAGGTTGCCATATTGGTGCAACAAGACCAAGACCAAGAGGACGACAAGGCAGAGGTTGTTAGGGAACGTAGCAGAAATTCAAAATTTTCTACGCATCACCAAGATCAATCTATGGAGATACTAGCAACGAGAGAGAGGGGAGTGCATCTTCATACCCTTGAAGATCGCGATGCGGAAGCGTTGCAAGAACGCGGTCGGTGGAGTCGTTCGATGGCGATTCTGATCGCGGCTGAATCCGATCTAAGCACCAACAACGGTGCCTCCGCGTTCAACACACGTACAGCCGGGGACGTCTCCTCCTTCTTGATCCAGAAAGGGAGAGGAGAAGTTGAGGAGAGCTCGGCAGCCGACGGCGTGGTGTTGGAGCTTGCAGCCTCTCCGCGAGCTTCGCCAAGCACTACTACTACGGAGGAGGTGTTGGGGAGGGAGAGGGCTGCGCCGGGAAGCGTGAAGCTCCCATGCGCCTCCCACTATATATAGGGGTGGAGGGGCTGGTTTCTTGCCCTCCAAGTCCATTGGGGCGTTGGCAAGGTGGGAGGAAAGAAATCCCATCATTTCCTTCCCCATCGATTGTTATCCCCCTTTTTAGGGATCTTGATCTTATCCCTTTGGGATATGATCTTATTCCTTCTAAGGGGGATCTTGGTGCGCTTGACCAGGGGTGTGGGGCCTTGCCCCACTACCCACGTTCATGTGGGTCACCCCATGCAGGTGGGCCCCACTCCGGAACCTTCTAGAACCTTCCGGTACAATACGAAAAATCCGAACATTTTCCGGTGGCCAAAATAGGACTTCCCATATATAAATCTTTACCTCCGGACCATTCCGGAACTCCTCATGATGTCCGGGATCTCATCCGGGACTCCGAACAACATTTGTTAACTGCACACTAATTCCCATAACAACTCTAGCGTCACCGAACCTTAAGTGTGTAGACCCTACGGGTTCGGGAATCATGCAGACATGACCGAGACAGCTCTCTGGCCAATAACCAACAGCGGGATCTGGATACCCATGTTGTCTCCCACATGTTCCACGATGATCTCATCGGATGAACCACGATGTCAAGGACTCAATCGATCCCGTATACAATTCCCTTTGTCTAGCGGTATTGTACTTGCCCGAGATTCGATCGTCGGTATGCCGATACCTTGTTCAATCTCGTTACCGGCAAGTCTCTTTACTCGTTCCGCAACACATCATCCCATGATCAACCCCTTGGTCACATTGTGCACATTATGATGATGTCCTACCAAGTGGGCCCAGAGATACCTCTCCGTTAACCGGAGTGACATATCCCAGTCTCGATTCGTACCAACCCAACAGACACTTTCGGAGATACCTGTAGTGCACCTTTATAGCCACCCGATTCGTTGTGGCGTTTGGTACACCAAAGCATTCCTACGGTATCCAGGAGTTGCACAATCTCATGGTCTAAGGAAAAGATACTTGACATTAGAAAAGCTTTAGCATACGAACTACACGATCTTTGTGCTAGGCTTAGGATTGGGTCTTGTCCATCACATCATTCTGCTAATGATGTGATCTCGTTATCAACGACATCCAATGTCCATGGTCAGGAAACTGTAACCATCTATTGATCAACGAGCTAGTCAACTAGAGGCTTACTAGGGACATGGTGTTGTCTATGTATCCACACATGTATCTGAGTTTCCTATCAATACAATTATAGCATGGATAATAAACGATTATCATGAACAAGGACATATAATAATAACTAATTTATTATTGCCTCTAGGGCATATTTCCAACAGTCTCCCACTTGCACTAGAGTCAATAATCTAGTTTACATCGCCATGTGATTAACACTCACAGGTCACATCGCCATGTGACCAACATCCAAAGAGTTTACTAGAATCAATAATCTAGTTCACATCACTATGTGATTAACACTCAATGAGTTCTGGGTTTGATCATGTTATTCTTGTGAGAGAGGTTGTAGTCAACGGGTCTGCAATATTCAGATCCCTATGTATCTCACAAAACTTTATGTCATACCGTAGATGCTGCTACCACGTTCCACTTGGAGCTATTCCAAATTGTTGCTCCATTATACGTATCTGGTATCTCTACTCAGAGCTATCCGGATAGGTGTTAGGCTTGCATCGATGTAACCCTTTACGCTGAACTCTTTATCACCTCCATAATCGAGAAACATGTCCTTATTACTCCAAGGACAATTTTGACGCTGTCCAATGATCCATTCCTGGATCACTCTTGTACCCTTTGCGGACACGTGGCAAGGCACACATCAGTGTGGTACTCGGCATAGCATCTTTGTAGAGCCTCGTCTAAAACATAGGGGCGACCTTCGTCCTTTCTCTCTCTTATGCCGTGGTCGAGCTTTAAGTCTTTAACTTCATACCTTACAACTCGGGCAAGAACTCCTTCTTTGGTGATCCATCTTGAACACCTTGAAGATCATGTCAAGGTATGTGCTCATTTGAAAGTACCATTAAGCATTTTGATCTATCCTCATAGATCTTGA
This sequence comes from Aegilops longissima, assembly GCA_021605205.1. Lineage (NCBI taxonomy): Eukaryota > Viridiplantae > Streptophyta > Magnoliopsida > Poales > Poaceae > Aegilops > Aegilops longissima. Next base: position 110,855,198 of record CM038679.1, on the reverse strand, counting down.
TGCTCAATGTTCAAGTAGCTTAATCTAGGTTTTCTATTGAAAACACTTTTCAAATAACCCCATATGCTTTCCGAAATTCTACATCATTTCGATCAACAATATGTCAACAACATATACTCATCGAAATTCTATAGTGCTCCCACTCACTTCTTTGGAAATACAAGTTTCTCATAAACTTTGTATAAACCCAAAATCTTTGATCATCTCATCAAAGCGCACATTCCAACTCCGAGATGCTTACCCCAGTCCTTAGAAGGATCGCTGGAGCCAGCATACCTTTAGCATCCTTAGGATCGACAAAAACTTTCTCGATTGTATCACATACAACCTTTCCTTACAAAGGCCGGTAAGGAAACTCGTTTTGACATCCATCGCCAGATTTCATAAATGCAGCTAATGCTAACATGATTCCGACGGACTTAAGCATCGCTACAGATGAGAAAATCTCTTCATAGTCAACTCTTTGAACTTGTGAAAAACTCTTCGCCACAAGTCGAGCTTCATAGACGGCGACATTACCGTCCACGCCCGTCTTCTTCTTAAAGATCCATTTATCTCAATGGCTTGCCGATCATCGGGCAAGTCCACCAAAGTCATGGATCCTTTCTTGAATTTTATGGCCTCGAGCCATTACGTCGGAATCCAGGCCCACCATCGCTTCTCCATAGCTCGTGGGTTCATTGTTGTCTAGCAACATGACCTCTAAGACAGGATTGCGTACCACTCAAGTAGCACGCATCCTTGTCACCCTCAGGTACACGGTAGTGACTTGATCCAAACTTCATGATCACTATCATAAGCTTCTACTTCAATTGGTGTAGGCGCCACAGAACAACTTCACGTGCCCTGCTACACACTAGTTGAAGTGACGGTTCAATAACCTCATCAAGTCTCCACCATCCTCCCATTCAATTCTTTCGAGAGAAACTTTTCCTCGAGAAAGGACCCGTTTCTAGAAACAATTACTTTTGCTTCCGGATCTGAGATAGGAGGTATACCCAACCATTTTGGGTATCCTATGAAGATGTATTTATCCGTTTTGGGTTCGAGCTTATCACGATGAAACTTTTTCACATAAGCGTTGCAGCCCCAAACTTTTAAGAAACGACAACTTAGGTTTCTCCAAACCATAGTTCAAGCGGTGTCGTCTCAGCGGAATTACGTGGTGCCCTATTAAAGTGAGTGCGGTTGTCTCTAATGCCTAACCCATGAACGATAGTGGTAATTCGATAAGAGACATCATGGTACGCACCATATCTAATAGGGTGCAACTATGATGTTCGGACACACCATCATACTATGGTGTTCCAGGCGGTATTAATTGTGAAACATTTCCACAATGTCTTAATTGCGTGCCAAAGCTCGTAACTCAGATACTCATCTCTATGATCATATCATAGAAATTTTATCCTCTTGTCACAATGATCTTCAACTTCACTCTGAAATTACTTGAACCATTCAATAATTCAGACTTGTGTTTCATCAAGTAAATATACTCAGTATCTACTTAAATCATCTGTGAAGTAAGAACATAACGATATTCACTGCATGCCTCAGCACTCATTGGACTGCACACATCAAAATATGTTACTTCCAACAAGTTGATATCTTGTTCCATCTTACTTAAAACGAGGCTTTTCAGTCATCTTGCCTATGTGGTATGATTTGCATATCTCAAGTGATTCAAAACCAAGTGAGTCCAAACGATCCATCTGCATGGAGTTTCTTCATGTATACACCAATAGACATGGTTTGCATGTCTCAAACTTTTCAAAACGAGTGAGTCCAAAGATCCATCAACATGGAGCTTCTTCATGCGTTTACACCAATATGACTTACATGGCAATGCCACAAGTAAGTGGTACTATCATTACTATCTTATATCTTTTGGCATGAAAATGTGTATCACTACGATCGAGATTCAATAAACCATTCCTTTTAGGTGTAAGACCATTGAAGGTATTATTCAAATAAACAGAGTAACCATTATTCTCCTTAAATGAATAATCGTATTGCGACAGACATAATCCAATCATGCCTATGCTCAAGTCAAACACCAAATAACAATTATTTAGGTTTTACACCAATCTGGATGGTAGAGGGAGCGTGCGATGCTTGATCACATCAACCTTGGAAACACTTCCAACACATATCGTCAGCTCACCTTTAGCTAGTCTCCGTTTATTCCGTAGCTTTTATTTTGAGTTACTAACACTTAGCAACCGAACCTGTATCTAATACCCTGGTGCTACTAGGAGTACTAGTAAAGTACACATTAACATAATGTATATCCAACATACTTCTATCGACCTTGCCAGCCTTCTTATTTACCAAGTATCTAGGGTAATTCTGCTCCAAAGGTGTTCCCCTTATTACGTAAGCACTTAGTCTCGGGTTTGGGTTCAACCTTGGGTTTCTTCACTTTGGGCAACAACTGATTTGCCATTTCATGAAGTACCCTTCTTGCCCTTGCCCTTCTTGAAACTAGTGGTTCCACTAACCATCAACAATTGATGCTCCTTCTTGATTTCCACTTCATGTGTCAAACATCGTGAATATCTCAAGGATCATCATATCTATCCCTGATTTGTTATAGTTCATCACGAAGCTCTAGCAGCTTGGTGGCAATGACTTTGGAGAAACATCACTATCTCAACTGGAAGATCAACTCCCACTCGATTCAAGTGATTGTTGCACTCAGACAATCTGAGCACAAGCTCAAAGATTGAGCTTTTCTCCCTTAGTTTGCAGGCTAAGAAAATTGTCAGAGGTCTTATACCTCTTGACGTGGGCACGAGCCTGAAATCCCAATTTCAGCCCTTATGTTCCGCGATGTTTCGAAAATGTCTTTGGTGCCTCAACTCTAAACCATTTAACTGAACTATCACGTAGTTATCAAAACGTGTATGTCTGATGTTCGCAACATCCACAAACGACGTTTGGGGTTCAGCACACTGAGCGGTGAATTAAGGACATAAGCTTTCTACTGTCCGCATAATCGCTACTATCAACTTTCAACTATATTTTCTCTAGGAACATATCTAAATAGTGGAACTAAAGCGCGAGCTTACGACATAATTTGCAAAGATCTTTTGACTATGTTCAGGATAATTAAGTTCATCTTATGAACTCCCACTCAGATAGACATCCCTCTAGTCATCTAAGTGATTACATGATCCGAGTCAACTAGGCTGTGTCCGATCATCACGTGAGACGGACTAGTCATCAACGGTGAACATCTTCATGTTGATCGTATCTACTATACGACTCATGCTCGACCTTTCAGTCTCTTATGTTCCGAGGCCATGTCAGTACATGCTAGGCTCGTCAAGTCAACCTAAGTGTTTCGCGTGTGTAAATCTGGCTTACACCCGTTGTACGTGAACGTAAGAATCTATCACACCCGATCATCACGTGGTGCTTGAAGCGACGAACTTTCGCAGCGGTGCACAGTTAGGGGTAACACTTTCTTGAAATTTTAATGAGGATCATCTTATTTACTACCGTCATTCTAAGCAAATAAGATGCATAAACATGATAAACATCACATGCAATCAAATAGTGACATGATATGGCCAATATCATTTTGCTCCTTTGATCTCCATCTTGGGGCTCCATGATCATCATCGTCACGGCATGACACCATGATCTCCATCATCATGATCTCCATCATCGTGTCTCCATGAAGTTGTCTCGCCAACTTATTACTTCTACTACTATGGCTACCGGTTAGCAATAAAGTAAAGTAATTACATGGCGTTGTTCAATGACACGCAGGTCATACAATAAATAAAGATAACTCCTATGGCTCCTGCCGGTTGTCATACTCATCGACATGCAAGTCGTGATTCCTATTACAAGAACATGATCAATCTCATACATCACATATCATTCATCACATTCTTCTTGGCCATATCACATCACATAGCATACCCTACAAAAACAAGTTAGACGTTCTCTAATTGTTGTTTGCATGTTTTACGTGGCTGCTATGGGTTTCTAGCAAGAACGTTTCTTACCTACGCAAAACCACAACGTGATATGTCAATTGCTATTTACCCTTCATAAGGACCCTTTTCATCGAATCCGATCCGACTAAAGTGGGAGAGACTAGCACCCGCTAGCCACCTTATGCACCAAGTGCATGTCAGTCGGTGGAACCTGTCTCACGTAAGTGTACGTGTAAGGTCGGTCCGGGCCGCTTCATCCCACAATACCGTCGAAACAAGATTGGACTAGTAAGGTAAGCATATTGAACAAAATCAATGCCCACAACTACTTTGTGTTCTACTCATGCAAAGAATCTACGCAATAGACCTAGCTCATGATGCCACTGTTAGGGAACGTAGCAGAAATTCAAAATTTTCTACGCATCACCAAGATCAATCTATGGAGATACTAGCAACGAGAGAGAGGGGAGTGCATCTTCATACCCTTGAAGATCGTGATGCGGAAGCTTTGCAAGAATGCGGTCGGTGGAGTCGTTCAGTAAGCGATTCAGATCGCGGCCGAATCCGATCTAAGCACCGAACAACGGTGCCTCCGCGTTCAACACACGTACAGCCCGGGGACGTCTCCTCCGTCTTGATCTAGCAAGGGGATAGGAGAAGTTGAGGGAGAGCTCCGGCAGCACGACGGCGTGGTGTTGGAGCTTGCAGTTCTCCCGCAGAGCTTCGCCAAGCACTACTACGGAGGAGGAGGTGTTGGGGAGGGAGAGGGCTGCGCCAGGGGAAGCGTGAAGCTCCCATGCGCCTCCCCACTATATATAGGGGTGGAGGGGGCTGGTTTCTTGCCCTCCAAGTCCATTGGGGCGTTGGCAAAGGTGGGAGGAAAGAAATCCCATCATTTCCTTCCCCACCGATTGTTATCCCCCCTTTTTAGGGATCTTGATCTTATCCCTTTGGGATATGATCTTATTCCTTCTAAGGGGGGATCTTGGTGCGCCTTGACCAGGGGTGTGGGGCCTTGCCCCCACTACCCATGTTCATGTGGGTCCCCCCATGCATGTGGGCCCCACTCCGGAACCTTCTAGAACCTTCCCGGTACAATACCGAAAAATCCCGAACATTTTCCGGTGGCCAAAATAGGACTTTCCATATATAAATCTTTATCTCCGGACCATTCCGGAACTCCTCGTGACGTCCGGGATCTCATCCGGGACTCCGAACAACATTTGGTAACTGCACACTAATTCCCATAACAACTCTAGCGTCACCGAACCTTAAGTGTGTAGACCCTACGGGTTCGGGAATCATGCAGACATGACCGAGACAGCTCTCTGGCCAATAACCAACAGCGGGATCTGGATACCCATGTTGGCTCCCACATGTTCCACGATGATCTCATCGGATGAACCACGATGTCAAGGACTCAATCGATCCCGTATACAATTCCCTTTGTCTAGCGGTATTGTACTTGCCCGAGATTCGATCGTCGGTATGCCGATACCTTGTTCAATCTCGTTACCGGCAAGTCTCTTTACTCGTTCCGTAACACATCATCCCGTGATCAACCCCTTGGTCACATTGTGCACATTATGATGATGTCCTACCAAGTGGGCCCAGAGATACCTCTCCGTTAACCGGAGTGACAAATCCCATCTCGATTCGTACCAACCCAATGAGACACTTTCGGAGATACCTGTAGTGCACCTTTATAGCCACCCAGCCACGTTGTGACGTTTGGTACACCCAAAGCATTCCTACGGTATCCGGAGTTGCACAATCTCATGGTCTAAGGAAAAGATACTTGACATTAGAAAAGCTTTAGCATACGAACTACGATCTTTGTGCTAGGCTTAGGATTGGGTCTTGTCCATCACATCATTCTGCTAATGATGTGATCTCGTTATCAATGACATCCAATGTCCATGGTCAGGAAACTGTAACCATCTATTGATCAACGAGCTAGTCAACTAGAGGCTTACTAGGGACATGGTGTTGTCTATGTATCCACACATGTATCTGAGTTTCCTATCAATACAATTATAGCATGGATAATAAACGATTATCATGAACAAGAACATATAATAATAACTAATTTATTATTGCCTCTAGGGCATATTTCCAATAGAGGTCATCGTGGAGCCCAAGACGGCGTCACCCCAGGGCTTTTCGCAGGCGAAGACCGCTTTTGTCTGGATAGCTTGTACTAGCTGCCCCCCTTCAAATTTGCCCGCCGTTGTTGGCTCCCTTCTCGCTCAACATTTGGTAATAGGACCAGGGCCTATATAAGTAGAGCTAGCCACCACAAGGGAGAGGATCAAGCAATTCACCGGCTCCTTGCACCACAAGTTCATACACACAAGAACACCTCAACCTCAGGAGGCTGTTCTTCCCTTGTACTGTTCATCATCAGCCCAAGAGGCAATCCACCACCACCACACTGGAGTAGGGTATTACACCACAACGGTGGCCCGAACCAGTATAAACCCCGTGTCTCTTTCTGTTTTGTGAGTTCGTCGAGTTCGTCCGCAAGATCTTAGCGAGCTAGAGCATAGATCGGTAGGAGGGAAAGACTTCGCGTGCACCCCAGTGTTCGAACCTTAAGGGTTTGCCGGAACCCCACATCCGACATTTGGCGCGCCAGGTAGGGGTGCGCCGTAGTTTCCCTTCCGTCGATTCGTTGCTCCGTCGCTCCATCGTTTCCATGGCGGATGCTCGCCGTGCTCGAGCTAAGCATCGGGCTGCCCTCTCCGCCCGCGTCACTCAGACGGCTCCTATAGGCGGGCCACCTCGTCGTTCTCTATCTCCCGTCGCAAACGCTGCCACCAGCCCGACGGGGAACGAGCAGCAGGCGTCCTCGCTGCATCCTTCGGTGCGGCAAGATGGCCGCACCGCTACTCCGTCGCTCACCCCTGCTGGTTCTTCGTCCCGCGCGCACCGCGCTCCCATGGAGGCACGAGCCGCGCTCATCACGGTGAACAAGCTCCTGCGCTACTGCCCTGTCGACGACATCTGCGAGGTGTGGCTCAACCGCGTCGCCGAGCTCGTCCGTGCCGCAGGGGGCTCTCCAGGGCCATCCAACTCCCTGCCTCCTCCTCAACCAGCCGCAGGCGATGGGGCTCATGGCGTGCCTCCACCACCTCACCCCCAAGACGGTGCCTTGGCGCCAAGGCGCGCACCTCCGCGGCGTGATCCACCTCGCCCGGCGCACGCGCGCGAAGAAAGAAGCTGCCAAGAAATCCCGCGGCCGCGAGAAGCTACGCCGGCGCTCCTCGTGCCACCTCGTCAAGACCGCGCACTGCCTGCAGCGGCGCAGCGTGAACCCCGTCAAGACCAAGCTCCACCCCCGAAGCGGGCCCCACCAACCACAGCCGGCTGCCGTGCCTTCACCCCCGAGCTGCGTAGCGTCGCCTGGCCAGGCAAGTTCAAGCCAGACCTGCCTCCTCGCTACGACGGCACCGCGGACCCCGCGGAGTTCCTGCAGCTCTACGAGCTGAGCATCGAAGCAGCCAACGACGATGAAAAATTCATGGCGAACTGGTTTCCCATGGCTCTCAAGGATGGGGCCTGCTCTTGGCTCCTGAACCTGCAGCATGGCTCGATCTCCTCCTGGGGGCGAGATCTTGCGACCGCTTGTCGCCAACTTCCAGGGCACTCGCGACCGCCCACGCGCGCGGTGACATCGCCGCATCAAGCAACAGCCTGGAGAGACTCTCCAGAAGTACATCCAGCGCTTCAACAACACCCGCCTCAAGATCCCCAAGGTCACGGACGAGGCCATCATCTCCGCGTTCTTCGACGGTGTCCGTGACGTCAAGATGAAGGAAGAGTTGGCTATCCACGAGGAGCTCTGCACTTCTCAGGAGCTGTTCAACCTGGCAACCAAGTGCGCAAGGGCTGAGGGGGGCAGTCTCTCTCTCCTCGAGCTACCAGCTGCAGGAGCAGAAGAAAAGAAGACCAAGGCCAATGACGTGAAGCGCAAGGAGGCGGTTGTGCTTGCAGCGGAGCCCGACACCAAGCGAGGCAGAGATCACCCTGAGTCGTCCAAGAATGGCCGACCGTTCCGCGCCTTCCACAACCTGAACACCCGCAACACAGCGGCGCCAAGAGCTCGAGGCCATCTGAGAAGGGCCTTCTGATCGGCGCCCAGCGCAACGACCGGGGCTACGGCCGTGGAGGAGGACGTGGAGGCGGACGCTAGGACGACCGCGGCCCATGCCAGGAGTGGTGCGACCGGCCTCGTGAGGACCGCTGGCAGGACCAACCTCGCGAGGGCGCCTGGAGAGACCCGCCTCGTGAGGATCGCCCCCAGGGCAACACCGGTCTTCCCCCGCTGCCACCACCAAGAAGGAACAACGACCACCACCAGGACGAGGGGGCTGGGGGCTTCCAGGAGCCGCGTGCGATCGCTTGCATCTTGGGCGGCGCACAAGCCCCAGCCTCTCAGCGCATCTTCAAACAATTCGCTCGCGAGGTGAACGCGGTTCTCCCCAAGTTCGAGGCCACACGCCCGCTCAGGTGGTCCCAATGTGCCATCACCTTCAACTCGGCAGACCAGCTCAAGTGCGCGGCCACTGTAGGCGCACTCCCTATGCTGTGCTCCCCAGTCATCAGCAATGTGCAAGTTACCAAGACTCTAATCGACGCCGGCGCAGGGCTCAACATCCTATCCATCGACACGCTCGACAACCTTCAAGTGCCCTATGAGAAGCTCCAGGCAACCAAGCCTTTCTCAGGAGTGACTGATGGTTCCACCACACCGATAGGGCAAGTCCGCCTGCCCGTCACCTTCGGCAAGCGCGACAACTACCGCACTGAGCTCATCGACTTCGACGTCGCGCACATCCGCCTGCCATACAACGCCATCCTCGGGTATCCAGCCCTGGCCACGTTCGTGGCAGTCATTCATCACGGCTACAACGTTCTCAAGATGCCAGGAAGCGAAGGGATCATCACGTTCCCGTGTGAAGAAAGGTATGCGGTGTGCTCTCTTGAGCGCGCATTCCAAGCCGCAGCAATCGACGACCCTGACAGCAGAAGTGAAGGCCCTCGGCAGACCGTCCCCAAGAAGAAGTTGCCGCACCGCGCAGGACCTCAAGGAGATGGCGCCGCGTCAGGAGCCTCGTCAGGATCAGCGCCCGTTCCAGGGGCGCCTCCCTCCATCACATAGGAAGGCGTGCCCGGCGCCCTCCTCAGGCAGGGCTCAGGGGCCCTCTTCTGGAGGGCCTCAGACCTTGCCAACTTCACGAGGGAGGCGCTTGGGCACCACTTGGCAGCGTGCTTCACGGCATGCCTTCCTCAGGAGAGCACGGGGCAAGGAGTGCCCAACACCCAGGAGTTCATCACCAAGACCACCCAAGAATTGCAAGAAGCAAGAGCCATGCGCGGCAACAACCACTCACAGGGCGTAGCACCCCATCCAGATGAGGATGCCGGGCTGCGTCTCTGCGTCGACGTCCCAGGGCTAAACAGGGCCGCATCTCAGGAGCGCTTCTGGCCATCACTTGCGGGCCGCTGTGAGGGCCCACCAAACAGCTACGTTCGCATGCCCTTCGGCTTGCCGAGCGTGGCGTCGGCCCATCAGCGCAACTTGCGGCAGGTCCTGGCGTCTCAGGAGGCCAGGATCCACGCCGTTCAGGAGGAGATGGAGATGCTCCTCAAGGAACCTCCTGAGCCCCCAGAGCCTCCCGAGGCGCAGGGTCCCGGTGGCTCATGAGGAGCCATTCCTTCAATGCGCAGCTTCAGCTACATCAACTCTACTTCGTCTACAGAACCGGGTGACACCTTCCAAGTTCGTTTAAGCTGGGAGCGCCCCTCGGGCTACATTATTCCCAGGCCGCACGGGTCCGTCCCTTCGGCATGTATCCCTTTTGCTTAAGTCTTTAGCTTACCTTGCTGGGGGCGCCCCTTGGGCCGCACCATCCCCAAGCCGCTCGAGCCAGACCCAGTGGCATGTATCTTCCTGCATTTTATCCAAGTCGATTTGCCCTTTATGCTTACCTTGCCAACGGCTATCGCCTGCTCGATCATCGCCTCCCCCGGGGCCTTCAACAGGCACGACGCTGGTGCATGGGTCCATCCCTGCCACGACCGACAAATCTGAGTGGTCGAGCTCTGGCTCGCTGCACGCGCCGCACATGTCACCTCACCAGGCCCTCGGTGCCTTCGCCTCACCTAGAGCAACCAGCGGCAGGCTAACAGCTGTAACAGTCAACCGTGTTCCTTCTTGTGCCTGTTCACAGGAGCCTCGAGGGAAGGATAGCAGACGACACCGCGCGTCTCCTTTTCCTCATGCGATCCGCTTGCGCTTTAAAAGGGGGTCTCCTGAGCATCGCGACTCAGGAGCTCTTACTGGCTCTCCAGCCCTCACCCCCTGGCCTTGTCCACGACATCGCAACCTGGCATACCAGCGGCGGCTGAGCTCGCTCGAGGGCCGGGACTTGAGGACGTAGAGCACTAAGGAGAGCACGGGTACGGGAAACTCGTACGGGTCAGCCTACCTATGCCGCACAAGTTGGCGCACAACCCTAGCGCAACATCATGAGTCGCCGCGAAATCAACAAGATAAGTCTTGCACCCGGATTGACTAATAGTTTTGGCCTAATGGTCGCTCACGCCTTGCCGTAGCCCTGTTGTGGCCACGTTCACTCCCTTTCTCGCCTTACCATGGCTGCTTGAGTGCTAAGGGGGACCTCCTGAGCATCGCGCCTCAGGGGCTCTTACTGGACCTCGGGCCGTGCACCTCCTGGCCTTGACCACGGCACGCGACACAGCATACCAATGACGGCATGGCCGCCTTGGGATCGGGACCTGTCAGCGTAGAGCAACAAGCTATCGCAAGGAAAGAAAGGGGGGACCGAGCCTTAACGGGACATGCGTTCACCAAGTTTTCATAACGAGGAAGATAAGCGCGAAAGACATTGCAGACCCTTACAAGCCCCCACGGGGTGATTAATGATCCTTCGCAAGGAACAAAGCTGTTACTAAGAGGAATCCTATCTACACCCTCCCGTGGCGGACGCCATCATCAACAGTGGTCCACGGAAGGCCGGCGCCAACCCCATCCAGATCAGCGGCGGCGACTACCGGACGCCGTGGCCCTGCTCCAGGCACGGCGAGAGCTCGGGGGGACGTAGCTGTCGTCGCTCGTCTCCAGAGTCTCGTAAAGCTCGGGAGAGCTGCTTGACTCCCAAAGGTTGCTGCTGCTGGAGTGTTAGCGAGCGGGATGCGCATCAACATGGCGCTCCCCTCCAGGGCAGCATTCCAGGCAGCGGCCCTCCGCGTCGAAGACCTTGAAGAAGAGCGTGGAGGCGCGTCGTACACGAAGTGGATCGCGAGGGCTCCCCTCACACGGCAAACCCGCGCTATCTCGCCCCAGCCGCGGGTAATGAAGATCTTGCCGGTGGGGACCGCTTAGATCTCCGCTCCGATCGCCGGGGCACTGCAGTCTGCGTGCTGCAACCGGAGCTCGAGCGGCCCCCTCGGTGGCATCACGTCAGAGAAGAACCGCGGGAAGCGGATCCAGGAGCTTGGTGACATCGGCGCCCACAGCACCAACTCGCGCGAGGAGTCAGCGGCGTGCACCCCAGGGGCGACGGCGCGTTGTGGCGCAGCGACCCTGGGCGCGGCGCAGGAGGTGCTGCTCGTCTCTCCGTCCTCCCGAGCCCTCGGCTCGGGCGTGCAAGGGTAGCGGGTACCCTGGTGAAGGCCGCTCGCACCAAGGCCTCACCACCACTTGCATCACCGCTTCGTCACGGCGATGGATCGACCGCTTCTTCAGTGGGAGTGGCTCCTGATCGTCACGGGGAGCCTTCGCTTTCTCTTCGGCGGAAAACCTTCTAATGGGCGCCATTGTTGTCAGCAGAGGAGCGAGGAGGACGGAGCAAGCAAGCAAGGAGAAGATGGGCAACGGGGGCTCCGCCCCTTCCCCATTTATATCAAGAGAAGGCCAACCGGCGTCTCCCACGATCGCAGGTAATGATGGTTTTCCTTGCATGTCGCAGGGACTCGTCAAATCATGTATTTGCCGAGGCAGCGTGGGGAAGCGGAGATGCCCACGTCCAATCAACCGCCACGCGTCGACCGAGGCCGCAGGCTTTTTGGGCCCGTGGTGCTCCGAACTTGACCCTTGGCTTCGCTGCGAAGCCAAGCCCGAGCGCACCTTGGGCTCTTGGCTCGGTGTTACAGGGCAGGGGTCCCAGACTTTCACTGCTGCGACCCTAGCGTGGCTAGGCAGCGGGCCGTATGGCCCATCTTCATCAACAAGGCATCCAAGACCTTCGTGAGGGTCCAAGCCTCGCGAGGTGTTGGTGTAAAAAAGTAGGGGCTCTCCTTTTGACCCCTTTACTTGCGCACGGGCAGTAGAGCCACCCGCCACGACCACGCATAACAGGGTAGGAAAGGGAAACCGGAGAGAAGTCGAAGGCACAAGACGAATAAAGCAACGACAAGGACCAAGGCCACAAGGATTGGATGGGCGAAGCAGGTTTCCCCGGCAAGGACCCTTGCCGGGGCAGCCTCAGCGGCCCGGCAAGACCCTTGCGGGCAGCTCATACGCCACGCCAGCGAAGCCACCCTTGAGCCCTGGCAGCTCAGCGGACGCATTGGGACAGGGCTCGGGAGGCACCTTCGTGGTGGCATGCAGATCTTTGTGAAGACAAAGAATAGTCAAGATCAAGTGAGGATAGGAAGGCAATCACCCTCACCAAAGAAACCCATAAGACCCCCGGCAAGACCCTCGCCAAGCGCGCCCGCAGGGCCACTGCCAGGCCCGCACCAGCCAAGTCTCCGCCACCGTTCGCATGCGGCTGCCAACTCAACCAGCTGGGCAGGCACCTGCGTGGCAACATGCAACCCTTCGTGGAGGCTCCACCACCGCGCCACCTCAGCTGCCTGCCTGCCTACATGGCACCGCATGCATCGCTGGCCAGGGCGCGTGTCGAAGCAAGGAGGAGCGGCGATGGACGGGACGGGCCTCGCTCCCGCCCCCGATAAAGCAAAGGGACACCTAAGCCTCGCATTAAATGTGCTTTGTCCTGTAACACCAGGGATAAGCTGACAGCGCTGTAGCACTTTCCACCTCCTGTGTGCCACTGCGGCAGCCCCTTTCGCCTATAAAAGGAGGCCCATGGCACACTGGAGAGGGATTCGGCTCTTTTGAACCCAGCAGCACCTAGAGCTAGTTCGAGAGCTCAAGAACACTAAATACAGCCACCAAAGCAGGATCGTAGGATTTTACGCATCTTTGCGGCCTGAACCTGGGTAAATCCCCCTTGTGTTGCCTGCTAGTCCCGCTCTTCTCACGATCCCCGCACCCCGCAACCGTAGAAGGGATTCTAGTGATCCCATAGGTGTCGTTTCCCGCCGACATCTTTGGCGCGCCAGGTAGGGGGCGCAATCGTGAGAATTAGGTCTAGCAGTCGACCTAGGTGTTCTTCATCGCCATGGCTCCTAAGAAGAAGACGACCACGGTGATCGGTTCGCCCGGGACCAAATTGGTACCGGCGCGGACCGGTAGCCGGCCAGTTGCGGAGAGAATCCATGGCGCGGCCCAAGAACATCCACATCACCCCGATGGTCTAGGCCTAGCGAGTGGCGTCGTTTGCGCGCCCGGCAATGAGCCACCAGTTGCAGGCTCTAGGGGTGGAGTCGGGCCCCCCGCAGGCGGCACGGGGCCCTCCAGGGGTGCCGCCATCCTGCCAGACGGCGGCGCGGTGACCTTCAAGACGCCAACACCAGCACCCACGGTGCGCTCTTCGCAGGTTGTGCGTGATGAGCAGCGTCGCCCTGTTGGTGACCCTGCGCACCGCCCTGGGAAGAGCCCCGTGCGCCCACCACATGAAGAAGAGGGCCAGCATGCGCGCCAAGGTGCTGATGGAGGTGGCGAACGGATGTGGAGCCATGGCGCGGCTCCTTCTAACGTGGTTAGAAGTCGAGGCGCATCGCGGTCCACCCAGCTTTCGCCGCCACCCACGCCAGCAGAGGCCCTGGCACGCGCGCAACTGCTCCTCGATTTCCCTCCCACTTCGGAGATGCTCGACGAATGGAGGGCCACCGTCCGGAGCCTCGTCGGCATCGCCAACAACAATGAGTTGCGACCGGCAGGACCCATAGGCCATCGCTCCGTCGGGCCATCGCATGCCAGCGGAGGCCATGCCGGAGGCAACGCGGCAACGGTGTACTCCCTACCTCCATCCCGGCCGCCCCGAGCGTCGGTCCGTCGCAAAGATGCTCGTGATGGTATCTCCATCGCGTCGTCTGACCCGCGGACCAACCGCGATCAGCGTCAATCCTTCAGGAGCGGGCTCATGAGGACGCTCGGACTACGATCGAGCGCCGACGTGACGCGCGCCACCAATCGGACAGGCGGGCAGGGCCCGCTACGGACCGCCCAGCACCGGGAGGCTACGGTGGCCTGCCTTATGAGGTGGGTTGTCCGGCTTTCACCCATGAGCTGCGGCAGTTCCGGTGGCCCTCCACCGTGCGTTCAAGCCCGCGTTGGCGAGAAGTATAACGGAAAGACTCACCGTCGAGTTCCTCGGCATCTACACCATCCGATGCAAGCTCTGGGGCCCGCGACGATAAGGTGCTTGCCAACTACTTCCCATTGGCACTCAAGCCTAATGTTAGGTCATGGTTGATGCACTTGCGGTGGATTCCATCTCTTCTTGGCGGATCTGTGCCATGAGTTTGTTGGCGCCTTCTGGGAGGTCACCAAGCTCATAGCTAAGCGGTGATTTGCACATCATCCCCGGAAGGAAGGAGAAAATTTGTGCAAGTACATCCAAAGGTTCAGCCGGGTGCAGTACAATATCCCCGACGTTCATCCCGCCGCCGTGATCAGTCCGTTCCATCAGAACATGCGCAACTACAAGATGCGTGAAGAGCTGGCGATGAACAAGGTTAAGGATGTGGCGAGCTCGTCACAGACGATCGATCTTCGTCGTCTTGAAGAGGAAGGAAGTACCCGGCGAAGATGCGGGCGGAAGCCGACTCCGGTGACACGCCAACCCAGCAAAGAAGGGCCCGGCCTTAGTAACGGGAAGCGCAAAGGGCAAGGCCGTGCTTGCCGTCGAGGATCCGACGACACCGCACCACCAAGAAGACCAAAGGCGAGTGACCCGGCACGAGGTTGCGGGTGCATCGCATACCGTGCTACTGGCGGCTGCCGACAAGCCGGAGCTCCGACAAAGCGATCTTGCAAGATCCACCGCACCAAGGGCCATGACCTCCAAAATTGCGGCGGTAGAAATGCTCGCCCGAGGCGAAGAGCGAGTATGATCGGCGGGACAAGGAGAAAGGTCGAGATGGTGCCAAGGGATCCGGCAAGAGACATGGCAGCCAAGGAGGCCGCCGACAAAGATAACCAGACAAGAGAGGCCCGCCGAGCGCGACAAGCGAAAAGCGATGATCATGGCGAGGACGAGTCCGGCGACCACGAGTTTGAAAGCCACAGAGGCCATGTCGTCGATGGTGGTGCCTCGCTGCATTCATCCACCGCCAACTCAAGCGTTGGTGGCGTGAGATCCTAGCAATTGGAGTCATCGTTCGACTCACGGAAGCCGCTGAAATGGTCGGCACACCCATCATCTTGACACGAGACCACCCGACCGCTCTGCGGTCGGTGTTCTCGTGTTGGTTTCACCAACAATCCGCAACCTCAAGGTGACAAAGATGTTGGTTGATAAGCGGGCGGCCTGAACTTGATCTCGTGCGTGGTGGTCAAGGTTGCGAGATCCCGATGGATACCTCGGCAGACATGCGTTCCAAGTGGTTAACCGGGAGGATCAACCAAAGGAAAGATCACGCTGCCGTGACATTGGGATGAGCTGAACCACGGGGCGGAGAGGATTGTTTTTGATGTGGCGAGATCCTTGCCTTACAATGGGATCCTCGGCCGCCCATCTTGGCCAAGTTCATGGAGGCTTCACACTCGCCTACAACATCTTGAAGATGCGGCCGATGAACATCATCACCGTCCCCTCCGACAAGAAAGATGCGTTGATCTGCACCGATCAACTCTACCGGGAAGCAGTTGCAACAGCTACCGCTAAGGTACCTGCTCCTGCCGACGGAGCCCCCCCTTGGGGGGGGGGGGGGGGAAGAAGACCAGCGTGACCCCTAGCACCCACTCCGGCAAGCGCACCTCTTCGGGGTGTTGCGCTCCCATTGAGGACGTGCCATAGGGCTCCGCCGACAAGAGCAAGAAGTCTAGAGCCACACCACGAGAGACCAACAAGGTGCCCGTCAAGGAGGACAGTACGGGGGGAGTTTTTATCATGAGCTCCACCCTCGACGGCAAATAGGAAAGCGAGCTCGTCACCTTCCTGCGGGCGAATGTCGATGTGTTTGCATGGCAAGCCTCCGACATCCCCGCATTCGAGGGAGATGATTGAGCACCACCTTCTGTCTGTCCTCATCGCGGACCCATCAAGCGAAGGTCGAGAAGCAAGCTGCGGAGGCGGGAGTTCATCACGGAGGAAATCAGAAGCTAGGCGGCGGGTTTGGTGAGAGGAGTACTCCATCAGCGTGGTTGGCCAATCTGGTAGTAGTCGCCAAGGCAAATCGAAGTGGAGGCTGTGTATTGATTACAGGACATCAATAAGAGCATGTCAAAGGATCCTTTCCGTTGCGGCGCATTGACCAGATTGTTGACTCCACGGTGGGTGTGACCTCTTATCGTTCCTTGGCGCCTACTCGAGGATACCACCGGATCTTCATGACAAAGGAAGGCGAGGAAAAGACAGCATTCATCACCCCATGTGGTACGTATTGCTTTTTACGGATGCCTTTCAGGTTGAAGAGTGCTGGCTAGACCTTTGCAAGAGCAGTCCAAATTGGTTTTGAGCCCCAGCTACATAGAAATATGAAAGCTTATATGGATGACATAGTGGTCAAAACCAAGGACAAAGCAACACTTGTACAAGATCTGGAGGAAACATTTGGGAACCTACGCAAGATGAACCTCAAATTGAACCCTGAGAAGTGTGTCTTTGGCGTCCCGTCCGGCAAGCTTCTCGGGTTCTTTGTGTCCCAAATAGCGGGATTAAAGCAAACCGAGATAAGATCAAGGCCATCGGCGGTTGAGGCACCCAAAGCAGATCAAGGCGGCGTGCGTCGATTCGTTGGCTGCGTTGCTGCCATGAGCAGTTCATCTCCAAATCCATGGGCGTGCTCTTCCTTTTTCAAGATCTTAAAGAAGGCAGGGCGGTGGAGTGGACCCAGAGGCGAGGCAATGCTGCAAGATTTGAAGAAATACCTCTCCTCTACCCAGTCTTTGGTTAGCCCCAAACCACAGAACCATTGCTGCTTTATCTAGCGGCAACAAATCAGGTGGTTAGCGTCGCACTAGTGGCCTTGAGAGAGAGTTGATGAGAAGGCAGCAGCGGCGGCGAAGTCGGCGGTTGGCGGGCGGAACCCTCCGGCGAGGGCTCGGTCCGGCAAGACCGAGTCCCGGCAAGGCTCGGTCCCAGCAAGACTAAGCGCCCGGCCACAGCAGGACCAGGACCCGGGTGAAGAAGCGCGAAGAAGAAAATGGTGCAGCACCAGTTTGCCGTCATCTCCCTCTTGCGAGGGCTAGGTCGAGTACTCGGTGTGCAAAAGCTGCTCTTGGCCTCCTTATGGCCGAGGAAGCTGCGCCATTACTTCAAGCGCCTGCAGATCACGGTGGTCACCGCCTCCCATTACAGCGGATCTGCAAAACCCGGATGCAATGGGAGGATTTTGGAATGGGCCTGGAGCTGTCAAGTTTGGTTTGAAGTTCGAAAGTACTGGCGATTCGAGCGAGTCTTGGCGGAGTTTGTTGCAGAATGGACCTCGGCGCCAGAAGAAGAGGTGAGGAGACCACTCTCCCCAACAAGGAAATGAGCATAAGCTGGATCATGTACTTTGATGGTGCCTTCTCGCTGCAAGGTGCGGTGCTGGTGTCTGCTTATCACACCCACGGAGGCACCTCAAGTATGTCATCGGATGCACTTCCACAGGAGATGTCTACCAACAACACTGTCAGTCACGAGGTTTGCTTGCGGTCTCGGGATCGCGGCGGACCTCGAGTCAAAAGCTCATCGTCGGGGTGACTCACAGCTCGTCGTCAAGCAGATCTACAAGATTATCAAAGCCCGTTGATGGAAGCTTACATAGATGAGGTGAGAAGCGGAGGAGCGCTTTGGCGGTATACAAGCGGAGCATGTCCCTCGGCGGAGAATGACATTGCCGACTACCTCCAAAGCGCGCTGCCCTCAAGCTACACAATGGAACCGAGGTAATTTTGTGCTTGATTAACTCAGGGCGTCCATTGAGCCGTCATTTGGGAAGAACAAGCGAGAGAAGCTAGGCCCGGCAAGTACTTCCCCCACCGAGCTCCCGGAGCAGCCCGCGAAGATGTTGCCGTGGATGCCGATCCTACCGCAGGGCAACCGACTCGGCGGGACCTCGAGTCATGGCGTGGAGGCAGCAGCTCCCGTGTGAAGAAATACCTTTGGTCCTTGTCGTTGAGCCACAGGCTCCGGCATGGGCGCGGCACACCGTCCGATTACTTCAGAAAGGAGAGCTTCCTGAGGAGCAGGAAGAAGCAGAAAGAGTAGCCCGCCGGTCTTCTCTATACCAATTCATTGATAACGAACTGTACAGAAGAAGAACGAATGGGGTGAAATTGAAGTGCATCTCCCGGGAGGTAGGATTAAATGTGTTGGCAGAGATACATGGAGGCATATGTGGCTCCCACATAGGGTTGAGGGCCCTAGCCAGCAAGGCTTTCCGGCAAGGTTTCTTCTAGCCCACCGTCCTCCAGGATGCGATGGTACTAGTAACCAAGTGTGAAGCGTGCCAGTTCCATTCGAAGAAGATCCATCAACCAGCTCAAGCCCTTCAAACTATCCCTCTCTCCTGGCCCTTCTCGGTCTGGGGGCTCGACATATTGGGCCCTTTCCCCCGTGCTGTCGGGGGCTTTGAGTACTTGTACGTAGCAATCGACAAGTTCACAAAGTGGCCAGAGGTGGAAGCAGTGAGGAAGGTGACATCGCAGTCGTCCATCAAGTTCTTCAAGGGACTAGTGTGCCGTTTTGGGGTGCCCAACAGGATCATCACCGACAACGACACACAGTTCACAAGCCATGCCTTCATGCAATACATTAAGGATCTCGGCAGCAAGGTCTGCTTTGCTTCCGTGGCACATCCAGGGAGCAACGGCCAAGCGGAGAGAGCAAATGCTGAAGTCCTGCGAGGCTTAAGAACGAAGACTTTCAACAGGCTGCGCAAGAGTGGAAGGCGCTGGATTGATGAGTTGCGGTGGTTCTTTGGTCGATCAGGGCGACGCCGTCGAGCCACCGGCCGACACCCTTGCTCTGGTTTACGGGCGAAGCGATTCTCCCCACGGAACTCATATACGGGTCACCTCGAGTGCTCGCTTATGATGAGCTTGAGCAAGAGCGATTGCGGCAAGATGACGCGACACTCCTTGAGGAAGATCGTCTCCGGGCGGCTGTGAGAGCAGCACGCTACCAGCAATCCGTACGTCGCTACCATAGCCGCAAGGTTCATGCCCGGAGCTTTGAGGAAGGCGGCCTTGTTCTTCGGCACGTTCAGTCGGCCAAGAATTCCAACAAGTTGACGCCGAAGTGTGAAGGCCCTTATCGGGTAACACGAGTTACCAGGCCCGGCGCAGTCCGGCTGGAGACCGAAGATGCCATTCCAGTAAGCAACTCCTGGAACATCGAGCATCTTCACAAGTTTTACCCATAAGGCGCGGCTTGCCGGGCCTCCCGGCAAGCTACCCTTTTGTAAAAGCCTTAACGGCAAGGCATGTAACCCTTTGTACAAAGCCAGGCGCAGACCCTGAGCATAAATAAACGAAGCGCTGGAGCCCTAAGTTATAGCATGCATGCTAGGTTGAGTCTCGCCCTTGGTTAGGGTTGATAGTGCTTAGCGGCGGCTAACCCCTAGCTTAGAGGTCGAGTGCGCGTCTCTCTGTTCTTCTTTATCTTCTTTGGTTCGCAGGACACATGAATATCCTTGCTGAGCTGCTTTGGAAGAAAGGGGACGGACCGGCATACGGGCCCCAGCAAGCCAATACTGCCGGGGGCTAGAAGGGCAAAGATCCACCCACGGCAAGCCAAGGGTGCCGGGGGTTGCAGATTCAGATAAGTTCTCTATCCCTTATCATGTGTTTCATTATGGACTGAGGGATGTGAAACCTCGTTTTATCCTTAGGCTACCGTGCTCCCCTCATTCCGGACCCTAAGACTCGTCTCCTGGGGCCGAGTTTGGTCGCAGTCGTGGCAGCAAGGAAATGAAACGAGGAGCCTAAGCCCACCTCATCCCTACCTCCGCCAAGGGCGTGAGAAAGGTCGAGCGAAGTGGGGGGACGTCAAGGCTTGTTGCCGGGCGAAAAACGTTTATCTTAAGGGTAACGAGGATTCACTCCTTGTCGTGGGTTTCATCCGCGAACGAAAATCCCGGCAAACATCCCTTTTTCATTAAAAAAAATCCCATATAGGTACAGTTCATACGAAATGAAAAACATGAGCAAGGGGATTACAAGCTTTAAATTCTACTAAGGCCCGAAGGCTTACAAACTAAAAAGAGATAAGATGCATAATCCCTTTCTTGTACCTCTCCTCGAAATGGAACAAGAAAAGGGGAGGGCAAAAGGCGCCTAGGTGAGCTACTGGTGGCAGAATACACCAAGAGAACATCTTGGTGGCCGTCAAGGCTGGTTAGTAGCGGCGGCGCGGGGCGGAAACTCGAAGATGAGGCGGCGGGGCGTCGGTCTTGACGAAGGCGTCGGTGCCCGCGTACTCCGACTTGACGGCCTTGCCGCCTGCCCTCTTCCTCCTCTGCAGCCTCCCAACGCCAGCCGCCCAAGGAGACGACCCCGAGAAGTTCAAGGAGCCGGCGACATGGGTGATGGGGTCGCTGGTGCCGCCCAGAGTGGCGCTCGACGCCTAGTCGGACCCGTCATCCTGCCGCCTGCTAGCCTCGCCGTCGCTGCCGTTGTCCTCCTCGTCACTCTCGCTCGAGGAGGAATCTTCGTCATCAGAAGAGCTCTCCACGCAACACCTTACGCGAGTCCCAAAGTTCCCAAAGATCTTGACGGAGAGGAGGCCACCCTCCATTAGTTTGAAATGGAGAGTGAGCCCATCCGTCAAGCTGTGGAGGCGAGCGAAGGTCTTCCACCCTCGATGAAGATACATGATGTGAGGGGCAGGGAACTCGACATCGACCCATGTGTCGTTGTTCCCGCAACCCCTCATATGCAGCCGCAATGCCTGCGGCGGATCCAGCTCCATCTCCCGTGCGAATGGAGCCGGGAGGCAAAGGCGACGGCGCGGTGGCCGGCGCAGCCTGACGAAGAATTCACGGGGGTTGTCCTCGGCGTGGCCCTCCATCGGAGGAGGGGCTGCTGGCGGAGGTGAAGCTGACCTGCCGCCCCGTCCTCCTCTCCCTCGAGCACCATTACGGCCTCGACCTTGCCCCTCCCCCTTCCTCTAGCGGCCGGCTCCGCCACTATGAGCTCTTGGGGAGAAGCGATGCGCTGTCTGGCCGAAACCCTCGCCGCCACTGATGAAGCGTCGCCACGCCCCCGCCATGGCAGAATAAAGGAGAAGCAGGGAATGGAGAGGCAGATGGCGGAGTGTTGAGAGGCACCGTTCCTCCCGCTCCCCTCTTTATAAAGGGGCGGGGGTGAGGCTCGGCCGCCCCCTCTCGGCCAATTCGACCCGCTGAAGTGACAGCGAGCGGGGCCGCCGACCGCCCTCCCTGCTCCATTGAAGGCACGTGGGAATCAACCCACACACGCGCACGACTTCCCACATCCCGCACGCCTGTCATTTGCTCTGCGTTATGCGTGCAGCGAACGTGGCGCAAGGGGCGGGCGTAGTGGGACACGTGGAGCGACGGTTCCCAAGCGAGGGCAGTAAATGGGAGGCGGCCTTGCGGTCTCAAAGAGACCACGCAAGCCGCCTCTTCTTCGTCCGCGCATGAGGTGACGCCAACATGCTTCCGTCCGCAGCAGCGCGACCCCGCGTCGCGCGTTCAACATGGGCCGTGGAGAAGCGCAACGGACGGGGCAGTTACCGCAGTAAAATCCGCCCTAACTACCCGTGCACCGTTCTAGGCCTGGCCCAACAACGTGTCGTGCTTATGTATGGCCCAGGCCCGGGGGCTCCTGTCGGTGTACAAAAGTAGGGGCTCTCCTTTTGACCCCTTTACTTGTGCACGGGCAGTCAGAGCCACCCGCCACGACCACGCATAACAGGGTAGGAAAGGGAAGCCGGAGAGAAGCCGAAGGCACAAGACGAATAAAGTAACGACAAGGACCAAGGCCACAAGGATCGGATGGGCGAAGCAGATTTCCCCGGCAAGGAACCTTGCCGGGGCAGCCTCAGCGGCCCCGGCAAGACCCTTGCCGGGGAAGCTCGCCCACGCCAGCCGAGCGAGCCACCCTTGAGCCCACCAACGCTCGACGGACGCATTGGGACAGGGCTCGAGAGGCATCTCCGTGGTGGCATGAAGATCTTTGTGAAGACAAAGAATAGTCAAGATCAAGTGAGGATAGGAAGGCAATCATCCTCACCGAAGAAACCCCAAGACCCCCGGCAAGATCCTTGCCGGGGACGCCTGCGCACCACGGCAAGACCCTTGCCGGGCCACCCGGCAAGACCCTCGCCAAGCGCGCCCGGCAAATGCTGCCTAACGCCAGCGCACCACCAAGTCTCCGCCCATGTTGCATGCGGCTGCCGACCCAACCAGCTGGGCAGGCACCTGCGTGGCAACATGCAACCCTTCGTGGAGGCTCCACCATCGCGCCACCTCAGCTGCCTGCCTGCCTACATGGCACCGCATGCATCACTGGCCAGGGCGCGTGTCGAAGCAAGGAGGAGCGGCGATGGACGGGACGGGCCTCGCTCCCGCCCCCGATAAAGCGAAGGGACACCTAAGCCTTGCATTAAATGCGCTTTGTCCTGTAACACCAGGGATAAGCTGGCAGCGCTGTAGCACTTTCCACCTCCTGTGTGCCACTGTGGCAGCCCCTTTCGCCTATAAAAGGAGGCCCATGGCACACTGGAGAGGGATTTGGCTCTTTTGAACCCAGCAACACCTAGAGCTAGTTCGAGAGCTCAAGAACACCAAATACAGCCACCAAAGCAGGATTGTAGGGTTTTATGCATCTTTGCGGCCCGAACCTGGGTAAATCCCCCTTGTGTTGCCTGCTAGTCCCGCTCTTCTCACGATCCCCGCGCCCCGCAACCGTAGAAGGGATTCCAGTGACCCCATAGGTGTCGTTTCCTGCCGACATGAGGCGGACGACGCAAGACTTCCTCTGGAGTGGCCTAGCCAGGCAGGCTCACAAGGAGCGGAGATATCAAGGCGGGGCAAACCTCACAAGGCACTCGTGACATGAGCCATGACGAATGGTGCCAGGCAGGTGCTAGGCGGGCGCCAGTGCGCACAACGTCCCCATTTCCTCTTTGGTGCTAAGGAGGCAAGCGCAGACGAAGAGTACCGAGGCATCAGGCAAAGGTTGCCATATTGGTGCAACAAGACCAAGACCAAGAGGACGACAAGGCAGAGGTCATCGTGGAGCCCAAGACGGTGTCACCCCAGGGCTTTTCGCAGGCGAAGACCGCTTTTGTCAGGATAGTTTGTACTAGCTGCCCCCCTTCAAATTTGCCCGCCGTTGTTGGTTCCCTTCCCGCTCAACATTTGGTAAGAGGACCAGGGCATATATAAGTAGAGCTAGCCACCACAGGGGAGAGGATCAAGCAATTCATCAACTCCTCGCACCACAAGTTCATACACACAAGAACACCTCAACCTCAGGAGGTTGTTCTTCCCTTGTACTGTTTATCATCAGCCCAAGAGGCAATCCACCACCACCACACTGGAGTAGGGTATTACACCACAACGGTGGCCCGAACCAGTATAAACCCCGTGTCTCTTTCCGTGTTGTGAGTTCGTCGAGTTCGTCCGCAAGATCTTAGCGAGCTAGAGCATAGATCGGTAGGAGGGAAAGATTTCGCGCGCACCCCAGTGTTTGAACCTTAAGGGTTTGCCGGAACCCCACATCCGACAGGCAGGTGCGTTAGTCAGGCCAAATGACATAACGGTATACTCATACAACCCGTACCTCGTGGTAAAAGTTGTCTTAGGTATATCCTGCTCTCGAATCTTTAGTTGGTGGTACCCTGATCGCAGATCGATCTTTGAAAACACCTTAGCTCCTTGCAGCTGATCAAACAAATCATTGATCATCGGCAGTGGGTACTTGTTCTTGATCGTCGCCTCATTCAATCCTCAATAATCAACAACCATCCTCAATGATCCATCCTTCTTCTCCACTAGAAGCACTGGTGATCCCCAAGGTGACGAACTTGGGCGAATATAACCTTTATCCAGTAACTCCTTAATCTTCTTCTTAATTTCCTCCAAATCCTTTGCAGGCATTCTGTACGGTCTCTTAGATATTGGCCCTGTGCCTGGCAAAAGCTCAATCAAAAACTCGATGTCTCTATCCGGTGGCATGCCTGGCAACTCTTCTGGAAATAAATCCAGGAAATCCTTCACCACCGGTACTTCCTCTTGTACAACTCCTGATAAGGAATTTACTTGAGTCCTATTTGGCACATGCCGGGATACATACTTGATCCTTCTTCCTTCTGGGGTGGTGAGCAAAATCGACTTACTAGCGCAATCGATGTTTCCTCCATACATCGGTAGCCAGTCCATACCCAGAATCACATCCAAACCTTGCGACTCCAAAATTATCAGATCTGAGGGGAAAACATGCCTACCTATGGTCAATGGCATCTGAAAACATCCTTGGCTTGCCATATACTCTGCTCCTGGCGAGCTCACTAATATAGGTGCATTAAGAACTTTGGTGGGCAGTTTATACTTATCCACAAATCCCCTTGATACGTATGAATGCGTTGCACCAAAGATCAAAAAGAACATTGCGATAAATGACAACCAAAAACTTACCTATTACTGCATCTGGCTGGGCTTCAACCTCCTCCACGTTAACGTGGTTCACTTGTCCCCTGTTGAAAGGGTTGGGCTTCTTCCCAGAGCTTCCATTGCCGTTTCCATTCTTAGTTTCAGGACATTCATTGGCGTAATGTCCAGTCTTCTGGCACTTGTAGCAAGTAACATAGCTTAGATCTTTCTTGGCGGGCGTTGCTGGGTTGGAACGGTTCTGGCCGTTGCTTCCTCCATTACCATTCCTGTTCTTGGAGCCACTATGGTTGTGCGAACTTCCTCCAGGGTGACTGTGACCTCCATGGTTATGCTGAAGGGGTCCTCCCGAGTTCGGGGTAAAACGGGGTCTCTGCTGAGCTCCAGAATTATACTTCCCTTGTACATACTTCCTCTTGCGGTTGACAATCTGCTGCTGCTTCCCTTCAACCATGAGAGCTCTATCTACCAACTCCTGGTGGTTATTGAAATTTTCCACCATCAACTCCATGCTCAGCTCATCATTCAGTCCTTCCAGAAACTTCTCCTGCATCTGTAGCGACGTCATCTAGGGCATAACATGCTAGCTTACTAAATTCATCCACATACTGGCCAACAGTGCACCCTCCTTGGTGTAAGTTGCGAAACTCGCACTTCTTGATGGCCATAGCTCCTGTGATACATGGGCAGTGCGAAAAGCCTGCTGGAACTGGTCCCATGTAACAGTGTCGATGGGGTAAGTGGCTGTGAAATTCTCCCACCATGATGCTGCGGGTCCATCAAGCTGATGTGCAGCAAAACACACTCTCTCCGCATCTGTGCATCCTGCAGTGGTCAACTCCCTTGCAATCTTGCGGAGCCAATCATCTACAACTATTGGCTCGGTGCTACTGGAGAACACCGGCGGATTCAGCCTTAGAAAACGGGCTAAGTGATCAACCCGTGGTGGTGGTGGTGGGTTGTTGTTGTTGTTGTTCCCCTGATTCTGATTCTGGACTAGTATCTGCATCAATGCATTCTGCTGCTGGATCAACTGGGTGAGCTTCGATGGGAAAGCAAATCCATTGTCGCATCTCGGAGGCATCTGCTGGGTTTAGAAAAGATGAGAAAACAGAGTAGAATGAGGTCTAGGGGGAAAACACTACCCATATGCACATGATACAAACACAATCATATCACTCAATCAATCAAGCAAGGGCATACAATCGGTCTAGAACTATCGTTACAAAAGTGCTCGGACTATACTATATACATGGTGGAATACTACTACTGATATGGTGGTCGACTAGAAAAATTGATCGGTCGAAGACTCCATGATATCCGCTCCAGTTTGATCAACAAAGTCATCATCGCTATCGTCGGGGTCCGAGTCGGTGTCGTCGATGATGATGTAGTTCTCCGAGCAAGTGGAATCGTCGTCTTCTCCTCCTGGCGCGGGATCTCCCATGAATACTCCGATCTTCTTTATCAGGTCGTCATTCTTCTCCAATAGTGTTGCGATTTCCTCCTCATATCCATCGCGTGTAGACTTGAGTTCTTCCTCCAGCTACGTGATCCTTGTCACCGCCTTCTTCAAATCTGTCATGCCTGCGCACATCTGGTTCTCCTGGCGTCGAATGTGCTGGTTTAACTCCTGGATGAAAGCTGCAATGGATCTATCCTTCCTGGTGCTGATCATCTCCCATTGCTCATCTCGGCGCCCACAAATATGGTAGAGAGTATCCTTGAGATCCTTGTGGTAAACTTCTCCAATGCGTCCCATGGTGATGTGGGCTGCCATACTCTTTCCTAGACTCCAGGTTGGTGCATCAAAGGAAAACTCTATGGCTCAGTGACTGGCGTAAATGTCCTTCCTGGAACTTTAACTTGAATCATCCAGCGCTCCACTTCTGGTAAAGTGGCGTTGTAAGTCTAGGTGAAGCTTGGTATTCCGATGTTCAGGTACCTAGTGACTTCCTTCAAGTGGCGTCCAAAAGGTGTGTCTTCATCCGGTTGTGCAAACTTGTTCCTTGCGTCCGCCATCCTAAAGAGTAGAAAATGGAGAGGAGTTAGAAATGAGAAGAAAGTAGTGATCTAGGGCTTTAGCTTAGTGGTCGTGTCCTACAGTTAGCGTGTGCTCTGATACCATCTTGTAGCGACCAGACCTCAAACATTCTGATCTCTGTGCATCAGTGTCATCCCTGGATCGGTAATGCTGACACGCACAGTACTTCAGGATTTTTAACAGAGTAGCAATCACACACTTATTACATCGAATGTCTCAAAAGAGAACTTACCACAATAAGTATGGCTTAAGGCCATCTAATACGATAACAGCGGAAGGCTTGGAAGATAAAGTGAGTCCATCAACTCCAACGGCATCACTGAGTGAAGACAACGACCTATGGCTCCTTACTCATCGTCTGAAAAGTCTGCAACATGATACGTTGCAGACCGAAATGGGTCAGCACATGGAATATGCTGGCAATGTAACACAAGAGAGTAATGAACAGAATAATGCTATCACTACATGCATAAATGGCTGGTGGAGGCTGTACGGTTAATATGTTTTGCGGAAAGCCAATTTTTCCCTACAACAAAGGAATAAATTTTATTTAACTAACATGGTGGTTGTTAAACATTGAGAAGGTTCACCAAAATCAATCCCAATTAAGCATCATCATTAAACCCAATCAAATTATATTAAGAGTGATGAGATCCACATGATAATCCAAGAACTAGATACTCAAGATGTCCATAACCGGGGACACGGCTAACCATGATTAGTTTGTACACTCTGCAGAGGTTTGCACACTTTTCCCCACAAGACTCGATCTCCTCTGTTGGTTTCTCACTACATAATGTTTGAGAAGCGGATGACCGAGACACGTCTTTCGAAGAGGTCCCCTTAACCGATAGATAGGCGGTACACCTACAATCCCCTACATCTGCTAGCTCATCATGGAAAGGTTTCCCACAACTTACTCAACTATGCGAGCCCATAATGGCATGTGGCCGCTACGGAAGTTTCTAGCATGAATAATCATATGACCCTTTGAGCACAGGTGGCAGTCCATAGGAGAATCACACTACCACAGGATTTCCAAAATACAGGCAACACTGGGTTCCCAAGGTGCCTCAATCCACCCAGATGTGTATTAAAGTTGCCACCTTAAGTTAACCATTAATTAACAATACTCACATCTTTCATGAATACACTCAAACCCAAACCACGTCTACGAGAATAGCATAGCAATATAAGCAACGTAGAAGTAACTCCCATAGGTTTGATAATAAACAGGTGAATAGGTACTACCTCATCTACTTCCCAAACCCACAATTTAATAAGATCCTAACCATGCAATTGTTTGAGGATTGATCTAATGCAATAAAACTGGGTAGTAAAGAGGTATGATCAAAGTGTTACTTGCCTTAATGATGATCCATGAAATCTAGAGACTCGTAGTAGCACGCTTCGCACTCCGGGTACTCTATCGCAAACAAACAAGCATACAATAAGCACTCAACTAGAAGCACGGATAAAATTCAAATAAGAGATCTAACAAGAAAGTTCAACTTAGGAACTCCGATTTGCAAAAAAATCAAATCAAACGAAGCAACGAAACTCGAACTGCGAAAGAAACAAGCTTCAATTACTAATCTGGACTAAAGTCAAATTTTATAGTAGCAAAATCTTGTTTAAGTTGATTAAACAGAAAGAGGGCTTCGAGACGAAACTCAAGGTGCTTCAATCGTTTGATTCCGATAAACGAGCGAAAAGATAAACTAAAATGAAAATCGGATCAGAAATCACGATCGAAAATAATCGCGAAAAAATCTGAGAAAAAGAAAAACTGACGAACAGACTAACGAATGAACGTTCGCTGTCTGTGATTAATGAGTGAAAACAGTTTGTTAAAATGAACGTATGAAGGGGCGTTCGCTAAATAACTAAACCGAAAAAAAACCGATCTAAAAATAAAAAAAGGGATATAGGGTTTCGAAAAAACCGATCGGTTTTCTCACGAAAATCGACAGCGGAGGCGGCTACCTCCGGTGGTCAGCGGGATGGCGGCAGCGGCGAGCAGCTCCGGCGGCGGGGTCGGGCGATGGCGGCGGGAGGTGCAGGCGGCGGCGGCTCGGCTCGGCCAGCGGCGGCGGGTTTCGGGCGGCGCTAGGGTTTTCAGGCGGGGTGGTGCTGGCTCGAGCCTCCGCGGCTTTAAAGGCCCGGCCGGGCTAGTGTCCAGTGTCGGACACGGCCCGGTTAGGTCGTTCGTTTTTTTAAAAACAATTCCGCGCAGAAAAACGAACGAAAGATATACTAAACAGACTCCAAAAATCCTGAAATAAATTTTCCCCGTCCTCTAAGAATCTACCGGACAAGGCGAACATTTATTTGGGACTCTAATGCAATTTTGAAAAATGTATATTTTTCCTAATTCAAATAAAATAGCGATAAAACTCTGAATAAAATTCTTATTTGATTTTAATATTAAATCTCCAATATTTCTTTATTTTGAGGAAGTCATTTTATCCTCTCTCTTTTATTTTTATAAAAGAAATATTCGAAGAGAAAATAATTAAAATCAAACGATCCTCTTTTCAAAATCCGAGTAAACTCAAATATGAAAATAACGAAATTCCCAACTCTCTCCGTGGGTCCTTGAGTTGCATAGAATTTCTATGATCAAGCCAAAATGCAATAAAATATGATATGTAATGATGATCTAATGCATAAAATTCCAAATTGAAAATTTGGGATGTTACAAAAGCAGGGCTTTGAGCTCTACAAACGCTGCATCAGCTTCAGGAGTCCACTCGAACTTGTCAGATTTCTTCATCAGTCGGTAAAGAGGCAATGCCTTTTCACCGAGGCGAGAAATGAATCGACTCAAGGCGGCCAAACAACCAGTAAGCTTCTGGACATCATGCACACGCATAGGGCGCTTCATCCGGAGTATGGCACCAACTTTCTCTGGGTTCGCGTCGATCCCTCGTTCGGAAACGAGGAAGCCGAGTAACTTTCCACCAGGAACTCCGAATGTGCACTTTGATGGATTAAGCTTGATATCATACCTTCTCAGGTTGGCAAAGGTTTCAGCAAGGTCAGCCAGCAATGTCATCCATGTATGCTTCCACATTCCAACTGATTTGGGTGAGCAGACACTTCTGAATCATCCTCATAAAAGTGGCACCAGCATCCTTGAGACCGAATGGCATGGTGACATAACAAAAGCATCCGAATGGAGTGATGAAAGCTATTTTGTCTCATCGGGTCCATACGGTCGGATCTGATGGTACCTGGAATAGGCGTCCAGAAAAGACAAACGCTCGCACCCCACAGTCGAGTCGACGATTTGGTCGATGCGGGGGAGAGGAAAATGATCTTTCGGGTCGATTGATATGCTTGAAGTCAATGCACATGCGAAGTGAGTCGTCCTTCTTGGGGACCATGACAACATTGGCGAGCCACTCGGAGTGGTAAATCTCTTAGATGAACTCAGCTGCCAGGAGCAGAGCCACTTCCTCACCAATTGCCTTTCTCTTCTGTACGGCGGACCATCGAAGATGTTCCTTGACCGGTTTCACTTTCGGGTCGACTCGCAAACGGTGCTCAGCCAGTCCCCTGGGTACACCCGGCATGTCAGAAGGTTTCCATGCAAAGATGTTCTAGTTCTCACGGAGGAACTGGATGAGCGCTTCTTCCTATTTGCTGTAGAGTGATGCTGAGATATGAGTAGGAGCAGCATTAGGATCGGTCGGGTGAATATGAATCGGCTTCATTTCACCGGACGACTGAAATGCAAAATCTATGGCAGGCTTCTTAGCTCGCAACAAATCACCCGGGTCTGCGTTATTCCGGTATTCTTGCACTTCGACTGCTGCCATTTGTGCATCGGTGATTTTTGAGCCCTTCTGGAAGCACTCTTCTGCCTTCTGCCGATTGCCAGTGATTCTGATCACTCCTCTGGGACCAGGCATCTTCAGTTTGAGGTATAGGTAACATGGTCAAGCCATAAAACATGCATAAGAAAGCCTACCCAGAATAGCATGATAAGTACTCTGGAAATCCACTACTTCAAATGTCAACTTTTGTCACATCCCTAGTTCTGGTATGCTCTAGGCTAGCCCTTCATGTGTGCATCATGTTTAATTTTCTCAGAAACTTGAAATGGGGACTGACCAAACCCTAGCACCAAATGAATTCAAATAGGCTCAAATAAAATCACTTCCAATAAACCCAAAGTGACTTCAGGAAAAGTCCATAATTTTGAAACTGGTGAAAACCTCTGACAAAAATTGGTGCATATTTTCCCTAGGTCATTTCAGGTTTTTGGGTTAAATCATAAGTATTTGAATTGGAGCATTTAATGCCTATAAATATTTTAAATGCTTCAATACTTCTGAAAACAATTGGGGGCTGTTGGAAATAATTCAAATAGTGCCCACAATTTTTGTCAGGATTTTACAAAATGAGTTAGTATTTTACTAATTCAAAATAGATCAAAATAAATAAGCAAATGAAACAGAATTAGAAAGAGAGGAGAAAGCACTTACAGGCGCTCACTGGCGGCCCAGCTAGACAGCCCAGCCCACCGAGGGGCAGGCGTCTTCCACCTCCTGCCAGAGGGCAGGCGGGTGCGTGGCGCCAGCACGCGCACCAGCCTCCACCTCCTGCTTGCCCCGACACATGTCGACGCCGCGGATGATCACCCCGTTGCCGTCGGGATCCGCCCGACCTCTCACTCGCCCCCACCCCGCTCTCTGCTTCGCTTCTCCCTCGGACCCGAGCACTGCCGTCGCCGCCGTTCGCCATAGCCGTAGCCACCGCATCCCCCTCGACCCGTCTCCACGCCCTAGAGCTCCGCCTCGTCGCCTACATCGTCCTCGACGAGTCAAGCAACCAGGGGCGCGCCGTAACGCCACCATCAACGTCGTCTTCACCTCCGGCCACTGGAGATCGCCTTCGCTGCCCCAACCCCTCCAGCCCTTCCCCGTGCCCTTTGCGCTTCCCCACGTGACCGCTGTGAGCTCCCGCCCCGAACCCCTCTCTTTCCCGCCTCATTTGCGCCGCGTAGCCCTAGTTTCACCGGAGCCGATAGCTCCTCCCCGCCGGCCATGCCACCACCGCGGCTACGGTCGCGCAAGCTCGCCTCCGAGCACGTCAACGCACTTAGGGAGTCTCCAGGATCTCGAATCACCCGCCCGTTAGGCCTACCCTGCACCGTAGCCGCAACCCCGTGCACACCCGAAATCCGTCCGCCGCCGCGAGCTTGATTCCGGCAAGCTTGTGTCGTCCCAGCCCCTCCCACCTGCCCTAGCAGATGCGCGCGAACGCCAGCTCGCCGTAGAGCCAAACCCCGCCGCAAACCGCCGCCTGTAGTGCGAGCCCGAGCAATTCCGGCGTGCCTCCGCCGTGTCCCATGGTCGCCGCCGGCCAACTCCGGCCGGCGGCGTAACCACTTAGTTAGGGGCTAATCACCCCATGAGCCACTGCCATGTGGGCCCTAACGCTTAATTAGGATTAGTATATTTTTTTCGTTAAATTAGTGTTAATGCCGTGGACCCCACGTGCGGTTTGACTTTAGCCAAGTCGACTTTGGTGGTCCCACATGTCATCCACCTAAACCAGCTGAGGCGCCGACGTATGGGTCCCATTGGTCAGGTTTGACCTGGCCGACCCAGTTGACTATGACATCACGGTGACGTCATCTTGGCGCATTAATTCGATTTCTGGATTTATTCTTATTCGGGAAATTCCAGAAAATAGTGTAAACTTCTAAAATTCATAGAAATTAATCCATAACTCCAAATGCAAAGATTTATATATGAAAAATGATTAGAAAAATCCAATCTTTCCATCTGTACTAGTTTCATGCATGTCAGAACACTTTAAACTTGCTGTTTAGGTGAAACAAGCTAATGCACTTATATCACTTATTATTTTGGGTGATCATTTGAATCCTTGGTTCAAATGGACTCAAACCTTTCTGTCCCAAGTTGCATTAGACCTATCACACATCATATTGCCATGTCATAGCATGCATCATATTGTCGCATTGCATTGATTGTGTCCTTTTCTTGTTTGCGGTGTCGTCCCCTCTCGATGAGCGATGTTCCGACGACGAGATCGATGAGACTGATGAAGACTCAATGTTATCCTCAGAAGTGCCAGGCAAGCAAAACCCCCTTGTTCATTCCGATACAATCCCACTCCCTCGCTCCTGCTCTCTCTTACTGCATTAGGACAACAATGATTCATCTGTTACTTGTTGCGGTAGCTGAACCCCTTTATCCTCTGCATGACCTGTCATTGCCACAGTAAATAGATGAAACCCACTAGCATGAGTAGAAGTTGTTTGAGCCCTGATGTGCCTACTCATTCATGCTTGTCTGTCATGCCTGCTATTGCTTAGAGTTGAGTCAGGTCTGATTCATCGGGAATGAATTGGAATGGTGTATGAACATGTCCTACTGTGTGTGAGCTAAGTGTGTGAACACGATTTGGTAAAGGTAGCGGTGAGAGGCCATGTAGGAGTACATGGTGGGTTGTCTCATTGAAATCGTCCTCAGGAACTGAGTTCTGTGTTTGTCATCCATGAACAGTTACTACCACGCATTGGAATGCTTAAGTGCCCCTCTCGACTTATTAATCAACTTGATCTCTGTCCAAAAGTTGCAACTAGTTTATGGTGTTTGTAGGTAGTGTTAGTAGTCTACCAAGTGGCACCCGGTACAGGTGGGCTTGGGACAGACTAGGCACAGTGGCCCGGTGTACCAAGTGGCACCCGGTTGGTGGGCTTGGGAACCCTGTACACATCGTTTGGGGCCGTGAGCGACACCCCGGCCGGATCTCCTTGCGGATGGAACCGGAATAGGCGATAAACCTGGACTAGAGACTTGTGTGGTTAGTCAGGTCGTGGCCGACTCCCTCGCCAGGCTTCCGCTTGAAGGTTGCCGAGATACACAAGGTGTACATGGCGGTAAGTGGCGAGAGCGTGTGTGAAGAAGTACACCCTGCAGGGTTAATATGATCTATTGAATAGCCGTGTCGTGATAAGGACTTCTGGGTTGCCTATAACAGTTCATAGACAAGTGAAAGTGGATACTCTAAAATGCGCAAGATAGCGTGAGTGCTATGGATGGCGTTCTCGTGAGGGAGGCGGGAGCGGATCCATAGTGGTGTATTGATATGGTGAATATGTGGACTCGTGTGCCACCTCAAAGAGTTACTTGCGATCGTAGTTCAGGATAGCCACCGAGTCAAAGCTGGCTTGCTGCAGTCAAACTCCACCACCCCTTTGTTGATAATGATGCATATGTAGTTAGTTCTGATGTAAGTCTTGCTGAGTACATTTGTACTCACGTTTGCTTCTCTTTTTTTGCAGAGAGACGTCAGTCTCGCTAGTAGTTCCGCGTGGACTTCGACGTTTAGCTTGTTACCTCAGCTACGATCTTGTGCCCTCGGCAGGATCTGGTAGATAGTCAGGCTTGTCGGCCTTTTTCATTTGTAGATGTCTGTACTCAGACATGTTAAGCTTCCGCATGTGTTTTGACTTGTGTGCTCTGAATGTTGGGTCATGAGACCCATGTTTGTATTATCTCGCTCCTCGGAGCCTAATGAATAAATATTTGAGTCGTAGAGTTATGTTGTGATGCCATGTTGTATTTACACATATTGAGCATATTGTGTGTATGTGTGAAATGCTTGGTATGTGTGGATCCGACAATCTAGTTGTTTATCCTTGGGAGCCTCTCATATGGGGAAATGTAGTCTAGTGCTTCTGAGCGATAGTAGTCCGCTACTGCCCGGTTCACGAATCCTGCTAGCCCAATACTACTGCTCTGGACACTTGAATGGCGACATGTGTTTCACTTCGTTCACATATACATCCCTTGAAAATGTCACGCGGTGACGTCCGAGTCCTGCCTAGCCTGCTACAACCCGGGTTACGGAGTCCTGTTAGCCAGTGCTACAGCCCGGATTCATACGTTGATGACCGACATGCTCGATGTGATTCATGTATGCATGTCCCCATGGGTTAGTGCCGCTTTGGGTTCACGACTAGCCATGTCGGCCGGGTTCTCTGTCATATGGATGCTAGCGACACTATCATATCGTGAGCCAAAAGGCAAAGCGGTCCGGGCCATGGTAAGGCGACACCCGTGGGAATACCGTGCGTGAGGCCGCAAAGTGATATGAGGTGTTACCGGCTAGATCGATGTGACTTGGAATCGGGGTCCTGACAACTTTGGTATCAGAGCCTGACTGCCTGTAGGATTACCAAGCCAAACCGGTCGAAGTTGTGTCTAGAAATGCTTTAGTTATGTAAGGGAATTGATTGTGGAAGGGAACGTAAGGCTCTTTTCACTCCTTATACCTCATGGCCTTCTGATCTGAGTCATCCTCTTCTCTTCTACGGGGATTAAGAACTAGGCTCCTCATCTATCTATCAGGATGACGTGTTACTAATCCATAGACTTTTAAGATTATTAGTTTCAAGCCTCAGTTCAGTTCCTACTATTTCTATATGTTAACTGTTGATCTCGGAACCTTGATATGATGTTGTTGAGTGGCTATGCCACCATTTTGCATGATGTCTCAAATCTTTTTGAGCATTTACAACCGTTATGCTGTCCGAGTCATCCCAGGTTTCTAAACTATCTGATGCATTTGCAAATCCCTTCCTTCCGTTCCTGATATCCTTTTGGGCCAGATTAAGCACACTAATCGGTGAGTTGAGGTACCCTATTGCCTCGACATATATGTTGGAGTTAGTACTATGACCCTAGGTGTTTCAGGGAGTCATCTAGTAATCTAGCCATGTTTTGTGTTCCCAGTGTGATGATTCTGGCCGTCATTCTCGAAAGCATCCCGTGATGCCACTTAGTAGTAGGCATTCTACTCCTGGGTTTCTGAACCCGAGATTCACCCTACTTACTTCATGTTGATAGTAATTGCTAGCTCCCTTAGGTTATTAGTAACCTTTGCATTAGCCCTCGAGGTCCGTGGTACTTCTTTCTTTCGAATACCATGAATCATTAAGGCAGAAGTTCTTTGAACCAAAAGCTCACAATTAGAGTACTCTTGAGGAGTTCTCCATTCATAATTGTGACTCTACCAGTTCTACCTTTCTGCATGGGTTATCCGGAAGAAATATGTTGAACTCGTTCGACATGCATCCACAACTCAGAAAATCGTATGTTCCTTGAGTTGTCCCCCTTTTAGTTTGTCTTCTGACCCTCGTTTATCAATTGATAGTCAAGAGTATGTGTGCATTGGTGTTCATCGATGCCCTTTTACTCTTGTGGTCCGTCAAGCCATTCTATCCGGAATGACTAGGAGAAACAAACTCCAGTACCTCATCCATATCCAGGATTGGGTCAAAGCAGTTGTATTCCGCAGATCAAATGCAATCAAGCTTTTGATTCTGTTCTATCCTGAAGTGTTACCCACTTTATGTCAGGAACATCATGAGAATTGCACCTTCTCTTATGAATTCTTGATGCAGTGATACTCTCGCCATCATCGTTCATTCCTCGGTCCCGTGTTGTTGCAACCGGAATACCAACAAATGAATTGTGATGTGTGAAATCAATACTCCTAGCAACCTCGTTGCTTGGTAGTAAATGGACAATAATTTCATTCTTAGCGTGTTGGTTATTGAATCATCATCCTAAGATTGATCGTGCTACCTAGTCCGTTTTTCCTGGTGCACTTTTCAACCAATGAGTTAGGATTGTGTCAATCCCTCGCTTTTTGGATCATATCATCTTGCCCTGAGAAGCAAGATTGATCTCGAGCTTGGCAACATATCGGTGGTTCATGATTTTCTGAATATCTTCTCGGAAGGGTTACCAGGTTGTTCCCTGACTGTTATGTTGAGCCCGTGATCAAGTTGGTTTTATTACAAACCACCCCTTCTCCAAGAATCTGTGTTGGATACCCCTGAGCTAGTTGGTTAAGCTGAACAACAACTTGGAGAGTTGGAAGATAAAAGCTTGTCCGACTCAGTTAGTTCCAAGGGATATCCTTGTGTATGTGTGTTGAAGAAAGATGATATTCTCATTGATTGGTCCTCGTGATCAGTTGTTGGATCTGTTGTCTTGTCAAAACTTTGATTTGAGTGTGGGCTATCCTCAAATCAAATCAGAACCAACGATATTCGTAATGTTGTCTTACTCGTGGTTGATCCCTCGAGCATACACCATTACATCTTTGGGTCTGACCAATGCTATCACCGTGTTCACATGATGGTGGAAGTCCAGTGATATGGAAATTCCGATGAGTTGCTGTTGAGCCCATTAGCAGCATTTTTGTCTCTCCCATGACTCATGTTGAACATCAACCTAGTGTTGTAAACTTTGTAAGCAATGCCTTCGTGTTCCGTTCATGAAGCCTATGCTTGGATGGAAAAAGTGACTCCCTCTAGTTCATGTGCATTTGAAGCAAGTTGCCGCCATGAATTCGAGAAAGATTGTTTTTGCTTCCCCGGGTATCATCCCAAGTCAGTCACGCATGTGCGAAGTATTCTGTGGTTTGATAGACTGATCATCTTCATTCCGTATGTATCCCTAGCACACTAAGCCACTGATTGATTTGTTCAAGGAGAAGGAGGTCCTTCATAACAATTAGTCATGACTTATGTTAGGATTTCGTTATCCTCGATGGTGGCTCCCAACCTGAACTCGGTAGTGTTTTATTATAAGACTACTAGGTGGTCATGCTTGGCTAGGACAGCATGTTCACATGTGTGTAGCAGAACCAGCTCATGTTTTGGAGCTTGCTATCGTAGTTCATATCCCGAGAATCTTGCAACGTCATCTCGTCGAATTGTGTTGCAAACTTTCTTTTCAGACATGCTGAGTCTGAAGTATCCTATTACCAATCGGATCTGAATCTCAGGCAGATATGATGGTTGGAACATTCCCAACAGTTGCATTTTGTCCCCAGCTTGCACCCGTCATTGTGTCAGTCTGCCATGAGTCCCATCATTTTCCGATGATAAGCAGAAATCATCCATTTCGTTGTCTTCGACAAGGTAGTCCATATCATCCATTCTAGCCCGAGTGTGTCGTTCTTCCGAACTCCTTCAAACGATCGTTTGTGAATTTGCCTTAGGTTGGTATAAGAGTTTCAATGGTCTCTGAATCAAAAGTAATTCTTTTTGCCACTTCAGGGAATAATCCTACGAGTCACCTTTCCTAAGGTGTCCCGTTATGGAATCATGGCAATCATCTCCTTGTTACTTTGAAACCATGCACCATTTTACTTAAGCGTGGAATGGTTGCCTACCAATTTGAACCTTCGTCATCCGTTTCTTTTCCATCATTCCTAATGTGTGTTTGGTGTCTCAACCCAAGAGATGTTCTTACGTCTCACTCCATGAACTGATCTTGAGTTGCTCGATCTTCAAGAAGATTAAATCCTGTAGGGTTTCCCTCTCTTTCTGTTGTCGTGTCGAGTGAAGATCTCGAAAGCAAAGACGTCAAGATCAATATGAAGCAATGAGTCAACATCTTGAGAAGTACAGTTGGATCATGGAGATCAAGTTATCTTTGTATTCCCTCTGTCTTCTTACCTCACGTCTTGAATCTCGGGACGAGATTCTTGTTTAGTAGGGGTGAGCTGTCACATCCCTAGTTCTGGTATGCTCTAGGCTAGCCCTTCATGTGTGCATCATGTTTAATTTTCTCAGAAACTTGAAATGGGGACTGACCAAACCCTAGCACCAAATGAATTCAAATAGGCTCAAATAAAATCACTTCCAATAAACCCAAAGTGACTTCAGGAAAAGTCCATAATTTTTGAAACTGGTGAAAACCTCTGACAAAAATTGGTGCATATTTTCCTAGGTCATTTCAGGTTTTGGGTTAAATCATAAGTATTTGAATTGGAGCATTTAATGCCTATAAATATTTTAAATGCTTCAATACTTCGAAAACAATTGGGGCTGTTGGAAATAATTCAAATAGTGCCCACAATTTTTGTCGAGATTTTACAAAATGAGTTAGTATTTTACTAATTCAAAACAGATCAAAATAAATAGAAAACAGAAACATAATTAGAAAAGAGAGAGGAGAAAGCACTTACTCGGCGCCACTGGCGGCCCAGCTAGACAGCCCAGCCCACCAGGGGCAAGGCGTCTTCCACCTCTGCCAGAGGGCAGGCGAGTGCGTGGCGCCCGACGCGCACCAGCCTCCACCTCCTGCTTGCCCCGACACACGTCGACACCGCGGATGATCACCCCGTTGCCGTCGGGATCCGCCCGACCTCTCACTCGCCCCCACCCCGCTCTCTGCTTCACTTCCCCCCGGACCCAAGCGCTGCCGTCGCCGCCGTTCGCCGTAGCCGTAGCCACCGCATCCCCCTCGACCTGTCTCCACGCCCTAGAGCTCCGCCTCGTCGCCTACATCGTCCTCGACGAGTCAAGCAACCAGGGGCGCGCCGTAACGCCGCCATCAACGTCATCTTCACCTCCGGCCACCGGAGATTGCATTCGCTGCCCCGACCCCTCCAGCCCTTCCTCGAGCCCTCTGCGCTTCCCCAAGTGACCGCTGTGAGCTCCCGCCCCGAACCCCTCTCTTCCCCGCCTCTTTTGCGCCGCGTAGCCCTAGTTTCACCGGAGCCGATAGCTCCTCCCCGCCGGCCATGCCTCCACCGCGGCTACGACCGCGCAAGCTCGCCTCCGAGCACGTCAACGCACTCAGGGAGTCTCCAGGAGCTCGAATCACCCGCCCGTTAGGCCTACCCTGCACCGTAGCCGCAACCCCGTGCACACCCGAAATCCGTCCGCCGCCGCGAGCTTGATTCCGGCAAGCTTGTGTCGTCCCAGCCCCTCCCACCTGCGCTAGCAGATGCGCGCGAACGCCAGCTCGCCGTGGAGCCAAACCCCGCCGCAAACCGCCGCCTGTAGTGCGAGCCCGAGCAATTCCGGCGTGCCTCCGCCGTGTCCCATGGTCGCCGCCGGCCAAACTCCGGCGGGCCGACGTGGCCACTTAGTTAGGGGCTAATCACCCCATGAGCCGCTGCCATGTGGGCCCCTGCGCTTAATTAGGATTAGTATATTTTTCTGTTAGATTAGTGTTAATGCCGTGGACCCCACGTGCCAGTTTGACTTTGGCCAAGTCAGCTTTGACTGGTCCCACATGTCATCCACCTAAACCAGCCTGAGACTCTGACGTATGGGTCCCACTGGTCAGGTTTGACCTGGCCGACCTAGTTGACTGCTGACATCACAGTGACGTCAAGCTGACGCATTAATTCGATTTCTGGATTTACTCTTATTCAGGAAATTCCAGAAAATAGTGTAAACTTCTAAAATTCATAGAAATTAATCCATAACTCCAAATGCAAAGATTTATATATGAAAAATGATTAGAAAAATCCAATCTTTCTATCTGTACTAGTTTCATGCATGTCAGAACACTTTAACCTTGCTGTTTAGGTGAAACAAGCTAATGCACTTATATCACTTATTATTTTGGGTGATCATTTGAATCCTTGGTTCAAATGGACTCAAACCTTTCTGTCCCAAGTTGCATTAGACCTATCACACATCATATTGCCATGTCATAGCATGCATCATATTGTCGCATTGCATTGATTGTGTCCTTTTGTGTTTGCGTGTCGTCCCTCTTAGTAGACGATGTTAAACGACGAGATCGATGACACCGATGAAGACTCAATGTTATCTTGAAGTGCCGGGCAAGCAAAACCCCTTGTTCATTCCGATACAATCCCACTCTCTCGCCTGCTCTCTTTTCTGCATTAGGACAACAACGATTCATCATTACTTGTTGCGGTAGCTGAACCCTTATCCTCTGCATGACCTGTCATTGCCACGATAAATAGATGAAACCCACTAGCATGAGTAGGAGTTGTTTGAGCCTGATGTGCCTACTCATTCATGCTTGTTTGTCATGCCTGCTATTGCTTAGAGTTGAGTCAGGTCTGATTCATCGGGAATGAATTGGAATGGTGTGTGAACATGTGTGGTTAGTCAGGTCGTGGCCGACTCCCTCGCCAGGCTTCCGCTTGAAGGTTGCCGAGATACACAAGGTGTACATGGCGGTAAGTGGCGAGAGCGTGTGTGAAGAAGTACACCCTGCGCAGGTTAATATGATCTATTGAATAGCGGTGTCATGATAAAGGACTTCGGGTTGCTGTATGCCTCATAGACAAGTGAAAGTGGATACTCTAAAATGCGCAAGATAAGCGTGAGTGCTATGGATGGCGTTCTCGTAGGGAGACGGGAGCGGATCCATAGTGGTGTATTGATATGGTGAATATGTGGACTCGTGTGCGCCACCTCAAAGAGTTACTTGCAGTCGTAGTTCAGGATAGCCACCGAGTCAAAGCTGGCTTCCTGCAGTCAAACTCCACCACCCCTTTGTTGATAATGATGCATATGTAGTTAGTTCTGATGTAAGTCTTGCTGAGTACATTTGTACTCACGTTTGCTTCTTTTATGTTTTGCAGAGAGACGTCAGTCTCGCTAGTAGTTCCGCGTGGACTTCGACGTTTAGCTTGTTACCTCAGCTACGATCTTGTGCCCTCGGCAGGATTTGGTAGATAGTCAGGCTTCTCGGATTTTTTCATTTGTAGATGTCTGTACTCATACATGTTAAGCTTCCGCATGTGTTTTGACTTGTGTGCTCTGAATGTTGGGTCATGAGACCCATGTTTGTATTATCTCGCTCCTCGGAGCCTAATGAATAAATATTTGAGTCGTAGAGTTATGTTGTGATGCCATGTTGTATTTACACATATTGAGCATATTGTGTGTATGTTTGAAATGCTTGGTATGTGTGGGATCCGACAATCTAGTTGTTTATCCTCGGAGCCTCTCATATGGGGAAATGTTGTCTAGTGCTTCTGGCGATAGTAGTCCGCTACAGCCGGTTCACGAGTCCCGCTTAGCCCAAAGACTACCGCTGGACACTTGACTGGCCGGGCATGTGTTTCACTTCGTTCGTGTCTCATCCTTCGGGAAATGTCACGCGGTGACGTCCGAGTCCTGCCTAGCCTGCTACAGCCCGGTTACCGAGTCCTGATAGCCAGTGCTACAGCCCGGATTCATATGTTGATGACCGACATGCTCGATGTGATTCATGTATGCCTGTCCCCATGGGTTAGTGCCGCTTTGGGTTCACGACTAGCCATGTCGGCCCGGGTTCTCTGTCATATGGATGCTAGCGACACTATCATATACGTGAGCCAAAAGGCGGAAACGGTCCCGGGCCATGGTAAGGCGACACCCGTTTGAATACCGTGCGTGAGGCCGCAAAGTGATATGAGGTGTTACCTGCTAGATCGATGTGACTTGGAATCGGGGTCCTGACAGCTTTTCTTTGCGGTAATTCTTGGAATCACCGAAAACCACATCAAGGGCGATCTGGCCGAGTGTTTCAGCCTTCTTGCCAGGTATAACGCCATGGAAACTCATATTGCTTTCACTAAGCTTGGACATCAGAATGCCCATTCCCTTCAAGGTTTAAGCATAAAGGATATTCAGGCCGCTACCACCATCCATCAGCACTTTGGTCAGTCGAGTGCCTTCAACAACTGGGTCGACCACCAACACTTGCCTCCTAGGGGTGGCTATACGTGTTGGATGATCAGACTGGTCGAACATGATGGCAGTCTGGGACCACTTCAAGTAACTGGGTGTTGTCGGAGCAACCATGTTCACTTCTCCGTTGATAACTTTCAATCGACTTTTGCTCTCAACATCAGCAAAAATCTTCAGAGTGGAATTGACGTTGGGAAAACCATCATCATCTTCTTCCTTATCTTCATCTTTGTCCAACTCCCTTTCCTTCTCATTGGGTTGCTTCTCTCGGAATTGCTGGATCAGGAGTCAACACTGTCGAGTGGTATGTTTAGGATAAATCAGATTGCCTTCCTCATCCTTCTTGGTATGAATGTGACATGGCAAATCCAACACATCATTTTCGGCTTGATCTTTCACTTTCTTCACTACAAAAAAAAGACACATCCGTGACATTTTGGGCCAAACGAAAATCTTTTCTGTCATACTTATGACACTCCTATGACGATAATTGTGACAAAACCCGGTATCATCGTAGATGTGGTGGGGTCCTACTTCTATGACAAAAAATCATGACAGAAAATGGGCTTTTCATCCTGGGCGGGACGGAGACGCAGCTGCATGACATTCTTTGTGCCGTCCCATGACGGAAAAACCATGGTAGAAGCGGTAGCGCTGAAAATATCGGGAGTCCCGATTCGGTGGGTGGTTGGGGGCGAAGCGATGCGCGTTTCTCTCGTACCTCTGGCGTGTGTGTGCGGCGTTGGGCTCTAATCGAACCCGGCGATTGCACCGCAGGCTACATTATCGAACCCGAGCGATCGATCGATGGCTGTTAATCGAACCCGATCGAGCGATTCTTCGCTCTCGCTGCTAATCAAGTCGATCGATGCTGCCTCGATGAGCAAAGGAGCGCTATGGGGGCGGGGTGGATGAACAGTTCGGTGGGGGTGGATGAACAGGACCCCGATTGTTTGAGCCGGTTGGGGCTGGATGAACAGGACCCCATGGCGGGGAGGATGAACAGGACCACCTCGTGGAGGGCAGGATGAACAGTAGACGGTGGAGGGTAGGATGAATAGTAGCCCGTGGAGGGGTGGTTGAACAGGATCCCGTGGAGAGGGCTGGTTGAACAGTAGCCGGTGGAGTAGCGCGCGGTGGAGGCTGGATGAATAGGAGCCCGTGGATGAACAGTCGCAGGTGGAGGCTGGAGGAGGTCGACGGTGGATGAACAGTAGCGCGTGGAGGCTGGAGGGGGTCGACGGTGGAGATGAACAGTATCCCGTGGAGTCCGGTTTTGCGGTACGCCACACCCCTCCCGATGAAAAGGACCCCCATTTCGACCGTAGCGCTCCAACACAAGTCCGTTTCCTCCGTTTTGCGCTACGCCACACCCCTCCCGATCAACAGGACCCCCGTTTCGATCATAGGAGGTCCGTTTCCTCCGTTTTGCGGTACGCCAGACCCCTCCCGATGAACAGGATCCCGTTTCGAACGTGGCCGGTCGAACACAAGGTCGTTTCCTCTGTTCTGCAGTACGCCAAGCCTCGTTTCCATCAGCTGTTCCG
This sequence comes from Aegilops longissima, assembly GCA_021605205.1. Classification (NCBI taxonomy): domain Eukaryota; kingdom Viridiplantae; phylum Streptophyta; class Magnoliopsida; order Poales; family Poaceae; genus Aegilops; species Aegilops longissima. The sequence continues at coordinate 110,811,200 of CM038679.1, read as the reverse complement.
TCCAAGCCGGTTGGCTCGCACGCGTTCCGTTTCCTCCGATGAACACGACGCATTCCGTTGCCTCCCCATGAACACGACGACGACGTTGTTTCTCCTTTCCGACCCAACCATGTACACGAGCCCTAGCCGTACGTACGCGCGAGTAGGTGTTCGAGACCTCGCTCGTATGTACGTACGTGGCCGTATTTACTTTCTTGCACCCTGGCCGCTGTACGTACGTGTACATGCTACGTGCGCGCCTCTACTACGACACGTGCGCGCCTCTACATCGACCAAAGATATACGCATACGTTCGCGACCAGAATGACAACGCTACGTACGCTTCGACCAGGTGGGTCCCGACTATTAGGCACTTCCTTGCCTGCGAAGATGTAGCTGGTGGGTCCCAGCTGTCAGGGGGGCAAATCGTTTTTTTGTTTTTCGCCCGGAGGCACTTCCTTGCGTGCGAAGATGTAGCTGGTGGGTCCCAGCAGTCAGGGGGAAACGTTTTTTTTCGTGAAATATGGTGGTTTTTCCGGTGGGTCCCCACTGTCAGGTGGAGGAATAATTATTTTGCGCGTAATAAGGAGGCACTTCCTTGCTACGGTCGTGGACCCAGCTGTCAGCCTCTCCACGACAGTACTCTTCCGATGGAAGTCGTTCCTTGACCACGTTGACCACGCTGCGCCGAGAGCACCAGGGCGGTGGACAACATCGAGGCCTAGGAATGGGACGACGCGGAGCTGGGGAAGATGAGGCAGTGGAAGCCCACGCGGAGAGAAGTAGGAGGGTTCACTAGTTCGGCTGCGGTGTGAGGCTGCCCTCGCCGCAGGGCCTAGCCAGCGGTGGGAATAGTAGGGGGCGGTGAGGCCTCCGCGGTAGCACAGCCGGCTGATGACCCACAAGTATAGGGGATCTATCATAGTCCTTTCGATAAGTAAGAGTGTCGAACCCAACGAGGAGCAGAAGGAAATGATAAGCGGTTTTCAGCAAGGTATTCTCTGCAAGCATCAAATAAGTGGTAACAGATAGTTTTGTGATAGGATAATTTGTAACGAGCAACAAGTAACAAAAGTAAATAAAGTGCAGCAAGGTGGCTCAATCCTTTTTGTAGCAATGGACAAGCCTGGACAAACTCTTATAATAGGAAAAGCGCTCCCGAGGACACATGGGAATATTGTCAAGCTATTTTTCATCACGTTCATATGATTCGCGTTCGGTACTTTGATAATTTGATATGTGGGTGGACCGGTGCTTGGGTGCTATTCTTACTTGAACAAGCATCCCACTTATGATTAACCTCCATTGCAAGCATCCGCAACTACAACAAAAGTATTAAGGTAAACCTAACCATAACATGAAACATATGGATCCAAATCAGCCCTTACGAAGCAACGATAAACTAGGGTTTAAGCTTCATCACTCTAGCAACCCATCATCTACTTATTACTTCCCAATGCCTTCCTCTAGGACCAAATAACGGTGAAGTGTTATGTAGTCGACGTTCACATAACACCACTAGAGGCTAGACAACATACATCTCATCAAAATATCGAACGAATACCAAATTCTCATGACTACTAATAGGAAGACTTCTCCCATGTCCTCAGGAACAAATGTAACTACTCACAAAGCATATTCATGTTCATAATCAGAGGGGTATTAATATTCATATAGGATCTGAACATATGATCTTCCACCAAATAAACCAACTAGCATCAACTACAAGGAGTAATCAACACTACTAGCAACCTACTAGTACCAATCCCGGACTTGGAGACAAGAATTGGATACAAGAGATGAACTAGGGTTTTGAGAGGAGATGGTGCTGGTGAAGATGTTGATGGAGATTTACCTCTCCAGATGAGAGGAGCGTTGGTGATGACGATGACGACGATTTCCCCCTCCCGGAGGGAAGTGTCCCCGGCAGAACAGCTCTGCCGGAGCCGTAGATTGGTTCCGCCAAGGTTCCGCCTCGTGGCGGCGGAGTTTCGTCCCGAAAGGTTTCTTATGATTTTTCCTCGACGAAAGACCTCATATAGCAGAAGATGGGCATCGGAGGGCCACCAGGGGGCCCACGAGGTAGGGGGCGCCCGGGGGTAGGCGCGCCCCACCCTCGTGGCTGTGTGGGACCCCTCCGTGAACTTCTTCCGCTGGATATTTTTTATTATTTTCCAAAATGACTTTCATGGAGTTTCAGGACTTTTGAAGTTGTGCAGAATAGGTCTCTAATATTTGCTCCTTTTCCACCGAAATTCCAGTACCGGCATTCTCCCTCCTTATGTAAACCTTGTAAAATAAGAGAGAATAGGCATAAGTATTGTGACATAACGTGTAATAACATACCATAATGCAATAAATATTGATATAAAAGCATGATGCAAAATGGACGTATCAACTCCCCCAATCTTAGACCTCGCTTGTCCTCAAGCGAAAGCCGATAACGATAAATATGTCCCCATGTTTAGAGGTAGAGGCGTCGATAAAAATAAAATACGGACATGAAGGCATCATGATTATTCCCATAAGAGCAACATACATAGATAATGTCATATGATTTCTTATGTTCAAGTAATAATCCATTCACAATGCAGAGTACGAATCATAAACTTTATTGAGAACCAGCAAACTATAGTCTCAGTCATTGAAGCAATTGCAATTTATCATAACATCAGAAAGAGTCTATGTCAGAGCTTAATAGCAAGTCCATATACTCAACTATCATTTAGTCCTTCATAATTGCTAACACTCACGCGATACTTGTGGTTACGGAGTTTTAATCGGACACAGAGAAAGATAGGGGCTTATAGTTTCGCCTCCCAACCTTTTACCTCAAGGGTAATGTCAACAATAATAACTCATGCCCCTACATCTAATTAGATATATCAATCAGGATCTTTCCAACACACTGTGCTTGCCAAAGGATAAAATGCAAAAAGGAAAGGTGAAGATCACCATGACTCTTGCATAAGGTAGAAGATAATGATAAAAGATAGGCCCTTCGCAGAGGGAAGCAGAGGTTGCCATGCGCTTTTATGGTTGGATGCACAAAATCTTAATGCGAAAGAACGTCACTTTATATTGCCCCTTGTGATATGAACCTTTATTATGCAGTCCGTCGCTTTTATTTCTTCCACATCACAAGATCGTATAAAGCTTATTTCTCCCACACCAATCAATCATACATATTTAGAGAGCAATTTTTATTGCTTTGCACCGATGACAACTTACTTGAAGGATCTTACTCAATCCATAGGTAGATATGGTGGACTCTCATGGCAAAACTGGTTTAAGGGTTTTGGAAGCACAAGTAGTATCTCTACTTGGTGCTGAGAATTTGGCTAGCATGAGGGGGAAAGGCAAGCTCAACATGTTGGGAGATCCATGACAACATACTTCATCTCAGATATAAGAAAACAGAACTCATTACGTTGTCTTCCTTGTCCAACATCAACTCTTTAGCATGTCATATTTTAATGAGTGCTCACAATCATAAAAGATGTCAATAATAGTATATCTATATGTGAAACCTCTCTTTCCTTATTACTTCCTATTAATTGCAACGATGACCAAAGCTATGTTTGCCAACTCCCAACAACTTTTAATGATCATACTCTTCTATGTGAAGTCATTACTCTCAATAAGATCAATATGAACTCTTTGTTTCTTTTTATTATTTTTCTTTCTTTTATTCACTCAAGATCATGGCAAAATAATCAAGCCCTTGACTCAACACTAATCTTTATTATATAGCTCGCGGACTCGATTACATAGAGAGATCATAAAGCAAAAACTCAAAACTAGATCATGCCATAAACTTTATTCTACTAGATCAAAATACTACTAATAGGATCAGACTAATAAAAATGGTAAAGATAGGAGATGTGGTTGTGATACGATACCGGGACACCTCCCCCAAGCTTGGCAGTTGCCAAGGGGAGTGCCCATACCCATGTGATTATGTCTCCTTTGCTGGTGAAGAAGGTGGTGGTGATGTTGACTTAGTTGATGGCATAGACTTCTCCCTTAATTTGCACTTTTGGACGGAATTTTGGTCCCTCAAATCATCAATCTCCCACTCCAGGGTTACTATCTTTTTGCATAAATCCTGCTTATTTTCCTGCAAGAGACGAAAAGGGATAAACTCGATCTTTGGTTTCTTTACCCTATCAGGGAGACTTGACTTTTGAACTCCACATGCATGTCCCTGTGTTGAGGTAATGGGGCTTCATCTTCATCTGAGCTCGCCTCCTCCTTCCCCTTGGGTTCATAGTCCTCTTCTTCCTCCGTGGTCCAACCATCATGCTCCACATCTCCATAGACCTTAGGATTTGCTAGGTAATCATCCACATAGCTTTCTCCTTCCGAATCTCAGGATGACATGTTGATCTAATCTGCAGAGGACAGCTCAAAACAAGAACAGAGGATATTTGCGTGATACGGGAGTCAAAACCTCCGGGAGAATATATAATGAATTTTTACCGACCAAAATACGTATCGTGCAAGAAAACGGGGTCCGGAAGGCGCACGAGGTGCCCACGAGGTAGGGGGCACGCCCAGGGGGGTAGGGCGCGCCCTCCACCCTCGTGGGGCCCACGTGTCCTTCCCGGACTGCTACTTATTTTTCTATTTTTCTAAATATTCCAAAACGGAGAAATATTGCCTCAAAAATTGTTTTGGAGCCGGTTTACTTACCGTACCACATACCTATTCCTTTTCGAATCAAACGTTCCGGAAAGTGTCCTTATGTATTCCTCCGGGTTACGGTTTCAATAACATTGGTTTCAACATTTATAGGATTACCTGAGATATAGTGTTTGATTCTTTGACCGTTTACCACCTTCGGATTTGTGCCTTCGAAGTTGTTGATTTTTATGGCACCGGAACGATAGACCTCCTCGATAACGTAAGGGCCTTCCCATTTAGAGAGAAGTTTTCCTGCAAAAAATCTTAAACGAGAGTTGTATAGCAATACATAATCACCTACATTAAACTCACGCTTTTGTATCCTTTTGTCAAGCCATCTTTTAACTTTTTCTTTAAACAACTTGGCATTTTCATAAGCTTGGGTTCTCCATTCATCAAGTGAGCTAATATCAAATAACCTCTTCTCACCGGAAGTTTGAAATCATAGTTTAGCTCTTTAATAGCCCAATAAGCCTTATGTTCTAGTTCAAGAGGTAAGTGACATGCTTTTCCATAAACCATTTTATACGGAGACATGCCCATAGGATTTTTATATGCAGTTCTATAGGCCCATAATGCATCATCAAGTTGCTTGGACCATTTATTTCTAGACCTATTGACAGTCTTTTGAAAAATTAACTTGAGCTCTCTATTACTCAATTCTACTTGACCACTAGACTGCGGGTGATATGGAGATGCAATTCTATGATTAACATCATATTTAGCAAGCATTTTACGGAAAGCACCATGAATAAAATGTGAACCACCATCAGTCATTAAATATCTAGGGACTCCAAACCTCGGAAAAATGACTTCTTTAAGCATTTTAATAGAAGTGTTATGATCAACACTACTAGTTGGAATAGCTTCTACCCACTTAGTAACGTAATCAACAACAACTAAAATATGTGTATATCCATTAGAGGCATGAAAAGGTCCCATATAATCAAAGCCCCAAACATCAAATGGTTCAATAACAAGTGAATAGTTCAAAGGCATTTCTTGACGTCTACTAATATTACCAATTCTTTGACATTCATCACAAGATAAGACAAACTTACGGGCATCCTTGAAGAGAGTAGGCCAATAAAAACCAGATTGCAATACCTTATGTGCAGTTCTATCTCCAGCATGGTGTCCTCCATAAGCTTCGGAATGACACTTGCGTAGGATCTGTTCCTGTTCATGCTCAGGTACACAACATCTAATAACACCATCTACTCCTTCTTTATAAATATGTGGGTCATCCCAAAAGTAATCTCTCAAATCATAGAAAAACTTTTTCTTTTGCTGGTATGTGAAACTAGGTGGTATAAATTTAGCAACAATGTAATTAGCATAATCTACATACCATGGAGTACTACGAGAAGTACTTATGACATTTAGTTGCTCATCAGGAAAGCTATCATCAATAGGTAGTGGGTCATCAAGAACATTTTCTAACCTAGACAAGTTGTCTGCAACGGGGTTCTCAGCTCCCTTTCTATCAACAATATGCAAATCAAATTCTTGTAGCAGGAGAACCCATCTAATAAGTCTAGGTTTAGCATCTTTCTTTTCCATCAGATATTTAATAGCAGCCTGATCAGTGTGAATAGTTACTTTAGAGTCAACAATATAAGGTCTGAACTTATCACATGCAAATACAACTGCTAAGAATTCTTTTTCAGTAGTAGCATAGTTTCTTTGAGCATTGTCTAAAGTTTTACTAGCATAATGGATAACATTTAATTTATTATCAACTCTTTGCCCTAGAACAGCACCTACAGCATAATCACTAGCATCACACATAATTTCAAAGGGTAAATTCCAATCCGGTGGCTGAATAATAGGTGCAGAGATCAATGCTTTCTTAAGTATTTCAAATGCTTCTACACAATCAGCATCAAAGACAAATGGTATATATTTTTGTAATAAATTAGTCAGAGGCCGAGAAATTTTTGAGAAGTCCTTAATGAACCTCATATAAAATCCGGCGTGACCAAGGAAACTTCTTATACCTTTGATGTCCTTGGGACATGGCCTCTTTTCGATAGCATCAACCTTGGCTTTATCAACTTCAATACCTCTTTCAGAAACTTTATGCCCCAAGACAATACCTTCATTAACCATAAAGTGGCACTTTTCCCAATTCAAGACAAGATTAGTTTCTTCGCATCTCTGCAAAATTCGATCAAGATTGCTCAAGCAATCATCAAAAGAGGATCCATAGACGGAAAAGTCATCCATGAAAACCTCACAAATCTTTTCACAAAAGTCAGAGAATATAGCCATCATGCATCTTTGAAAGGTAGCAGGTGCATTACATAAACCAAAAGGCATACGTCTATAAGAAAAAGTACCAAAAGGGCATGTAAAAGTAGTCTTTGATTGATCCTTGGCCGACACAGGTATTTGAGAGAAACCAGAATAACCATCTAGAAAGCAATAATGTGTATGTTTGCATAATCTTTCTAGCATTTGATCAATAAAAGGTAAGGGGTAATGATCTTTCTTAGTAGCTTTATTTAATTTGCGGAAATCAATTACCATCCTATAACCAGTAATAATTCTTTGCGGAATCAATTCATCTTTATCATTAGGAACAACAGTAACACCTCCCTTCTTAGGGACGCAATGAACAGGACTTACCCACTCACTATCAGCAACGGGATAAATTATACCTGCCTCCAAAAGCTCTAGTATTTCTTTTCTTACCACTTCTTTCATCTTAGGATTCAACCTTCGTTGATGATCACGAACCGGTTTGGCATCCACTTCCAAATTTATTTTGTGTTGACATAGAGTGGGACTAATGCCCTTAAGATCATCAAGAGTATATCCAATAGCAGCACGGTGCTTCTTCAGAGGTTTCAATAATCTCTCTTCTTCATGCTCTGAAAGGTTAACACTAATAATAACAGGATATATTTTCTTTTCATCAAGATAAGCATATTTAAAATTATCAGGCAACGGTTTAAGCTCAAACACGGGATCACCATTGGGTGGAGGAGGATCCCCTAGGATTTCAACAGGCAAATTATGTTTCAGAATAGGTTCCTATTTAAAGAATACTTCATCTATTTCCCTTCTTTCATTCATAAACATATCATTTTCATGATCTAGCAAATAATGTTCTAGAGGATCACTAGGAGTGTTGGGGAACGTAGCAGAAATTCAAAATTTTCCTGCGAGTCACTAAGATCTATCTATGGAGAGACTAGCAACGAGAGAAGGAGAGTGCATCTACATACCCTTGTAGATCGCTAAGCGGAAGCGTTCAAGAGAACGGGGTTGAAGGAGTCGTACTCGTCGTGATCAGTATCACCGGAGATCCTAGTGCCGAACGGACGACACCTCCGTGTTCAACACACGTGCAACCCGGTGACGTCTCCCATGCCTTGATCCAGCAAGGAGAGAGGGAGAGGTTGAGGAAGACTCCATCCAGCAGCAACACAACGGCGTGGTGGTGATGGAGGAGCGTGGTAATCCAGCAGGGCTTCGCCAAGCACCGCGAGAGACGAGGATAAAGAGAGGTAGGGCTGCGCCAGGGAGAGGTGGAAACTCTTATGTATGGCAGCCCCAAAACCTCAAGTATATATAGGGGAGAGGGAGGGGGTGCGCCCCCTCTTGGGTTCCCACCCCAAGGGGTGCGGCAGCCCCAAACCCATCTAGGGTGGCGGCCAAGGGGGGAGAGGGGGAAACTTACCCCGCAAGCAAGGTAGGGCGCCCCCTCCCCAAACCCTAGGCGCCTTGGGCCTGGTGGGGGGCGCACCAGCCTACCCGGGCTGGTCCCTCCCACACTTGGCCCATGCAGCCCTCTGGGCCAGTGGCCCCACTTAGTGGACCCAGACCCTCCGGTGGTCCCAGACATTACCGATAACACCAAACCTTTCCGTGACCAAAACTGGACTTCCCATATACAAATCTTTACCTCCGGACCATTCCGAACTCCTCGTGACGTCGGGATCTCATCCGGATTCGAACAACATTCGTAACCACATACAAGCTTCCTTTATAACCCTAGCGTCATCGAACCTTAAGTGTGTAGACCCTACGGGTTCCGGAACCATGCAGACATGACCGCGACGTTCTCCGGTCAATAACCAACAGCGGGATCTGGATACCCATGTTGGCTTCCACATGTTCCACGATGATCTCATCGGATGAACCACGATGTCGAGGATTCGATCAATCCCGTATACAATTCCCTTTGTCTAGCGGTATTGTACTTGCCCGAGATTCGATCGTCGGTATCCCGATACCTTGTTCAATATTGTTACCGGCAAGTCTCTTTACTTGTTCCGTAACACATCATCCCGTGATCAACCCCTTGGTCACATTGTGCACATTATGATGATGTCCTACCGAGTGGGCCCAGAGATACCTCTCCGTCACACGGAGTGACAAATCCCAGTCTCGGTTCATGCCAACCCAACAGACACTTTCGGAGATACCCGTAGTGCACCTTTATAGTCACCTAGTTACGTTGTGATGTTTGGTACACCCAAAGCATTCCTACGGTATCCGGGAGTTGCACAATCTAATGGTCTAAGGAAATGATACTTGACAAGAGAAAAGCTTTAGCATACGAACTACACGATCTTTGTGCTAGGATTAGGATTGGGTCTTGTCCATCACATCATTCTCTAATGATGTGATCCCGTTATCAACGACATCCAATGTCCATGGTCAGGAAACCGTAACCATCTATTGATCAACGAGCTAGTCAACTAGAGGCTTACTAGGGACATGGTGTTGTCTATGTACCCACACATGTATCTGAGTTTCCTATCAATACAATTATAGCATGGATAATAAACAATTATCATGAACAAGGAAATATAATAATAATAACTAATTTATTATTGCCTCTAGGGCATATTTCCAATAGTCTCCCACTTGCACTAGAGTCAATAACCTAGTTCACATCGCCATGTGATTAACACTCACAGGTCACATCGCCATGTGACCAACATCCAAAGAGTTTACTAGTGTCACTAAACTAGTTCACATCATCATGTGATTAAGACTCAATGAGTTCTGGGGTTTGATCATGTTTTGCTTGTGAGAGAGGTTTTAGTCAACGGGTCTGCAACATTCAGATCCGTATGTACTTTGCAAATCTCTAGGTCATATTGTAAATGTTGCTTCCACGTTCCACTTGGAGCTATTCCAAATGGTTGCTCCACTATACGTATCCGGTTTGCTACTCAGAGTCATTCGGATAGGTGTTAAAGCTTGCATCGACGCAACTCTTTACGTCGAACTCTTTATCACCTCCATAACCGAGAAACATGTCCTTATTACTCCAAGGACAATTTTGACCGCTATCTGGTGATCCACTCCTTGATCACCTTTGTACCCTCTTGCCAGACATGTTGCAAGGCACACGTCAGGTGCGGTACACAACATAGCATACTATGGAGCCTACGTCTAAGCACAGGGGACGACCTTCATCCTTTCTCTCTATTCTGCCGTGGTCGAGCTTTAAGTCTTAACTTCATACCTTACAACTCAGGCAAGAACTCCTTCTTTGACTGATCCATCTTGAACACCTTCAAGATCATGTCAAGGTATGTGCTCATTTGAAAGTACAATTCAGCGTTTTTTGATCTATCCTCATAGATCTTGATGCTCAATGTTCAAGCAGCTTAATCCAGGTTTTCTATTGAAAAACACTTTCCAAATAACCCTATATGTTTTCCAAAAATTCTACATCATTTCTGATCAACAATATGTCAGCAACATAACTCATCAGAAATTCTATAGTGCTCCCACTCACTTCTTTGGAAATACAAGTTTCTCATAAACTTTGTATAAACCCAATATCTTTGATCATCTCATCAAAGCGTACATTCCAACTCCGAGATGCTTACTCCAGTCCTTAGAAGGATTGCTGGAGCTTTGCATACTTGTTAGCGTCTTTCAGGATTGACAAAACCTTCTGGTTGTATCACATACAACCTTTCCTCAAGGATATCGTCGAGGAAACAATGTTTTTTGACATCCTATCCGCAAGATTTCATAAATCATGCAGTAATTGCTAATATAATTCCAACAGACTCTTAGCATCGCTACGAGTGAGAAAGTCTCATCATAGTCAACTCCTTGAACTTGTCGGAAAACATCTCAACGACAAGTCGAGCTTTCTTAATGGTGATACTTACCAGCATTGTCTGTCTTCCTTTTAAAATCCATTTGTATCCAACATCCTTACGACCATCAAGTAGTTCTTCCAAAGTCCACACTTTGTTCTCATACATGGATCCTCCCTCGGATTTTATGGCCTCAAGCCATTTGTCGGAATCCGGGCCCACCATCGCTTCTCCATAGCTCGTAGGTTCATTGTTGTCTCAGCAACATGACCTCCAAGACAGGATTACCGTACCACTCAAGCAAGACTGTCCTTGTCGCCCTCACGAGGTTTGGTGGTGACTTGATCCAAGCATTATGATCACTATCATCGCTTCCACTTCAATTGGTGTAGGTGCCACATGAAAAACTTCCTGTGCCCTGCTACACTCTGGTTGAAGTGATGGTTCATTAACCTCATCAAGTCTCCACCATCCTCCCACTCAATTCTTTCGAGAGAAACTTTTGCTCGAGAAAGGACCCGTTTCTAGAAACAATCACTTTTGCTTCCAGATCTGAAATAGGAGGTATACCCAACTGTTTTGGGTGTCCTATGAAGATGTATTTATCCGCTTTGGGCTCGAGCTTATCAACCTGAAACTTTTTCACATAAGCGTCGCAGCCCCAAACTTTTAAGAAACGACAACTTAGGTTTCTCCAGACCATAGTTCAAACGGTGTCGTCTCAACGGAATTACGTGGTGCCCTATTAAAGTGAGTGCGGTTGTCTCTAATGCCTAACCCATGAACGATAGTGGTAATTCGATAAGAGACATCATGGTATGCACCATATCCAATAGGGTGCAACTATGAAGTTCGGACACACCATCACACTATGGTGTTCCAGGCGGTATTAATTGTGAAACAATTTCCACAATGTCTTAATTGCGTGCCAAAGCTCGTAACTCAGATACTCATCTCTATGATCACATCACAGACATTTTATCCTCTTGTCACGAAGATCTTCAACTTCACTCTGAAATTACTTGAACCTTTCAGTAATTCAGACTTGTGTTTCATCAAGTATATATACTCAACATCTACTCAAATCATCTGTGAAGTAAGAACATAACGATATTCAGTGCATGCCTCAGCACTCATTGGACTGCACACATCAAAATGTGTTACTTCCAACAAGTTGCTATCTTGTTCCATCTTACCGAAAACGAGGCTTTCAGTCATCTTGCCCATATGGTATGATTTGCATGTCTCAAGTGATTCAAAATCAAGTGAGTCCAAACGGTCCATCTGCATGGAGTTTCTTCATGCGTATATACCAATAGACATGGTTCACATGTCTCAATCTTTTCAAAAACGAGTGAGTCCAAAGATCCATCAACATGGAGCTTCTCCATGCGTTTTACACCAATATGACTTACATGGCAGTGCCACAAGTAAGTGGTACTATCATTACTATCTTATATCTTTTGGCATGAACATGTGTATCACTACGATCGAGATTCAATAAACCATTCATTTTAGGTGCAAGACCATTGAAGGTATTATTCAAATAAATAGAGTAACCATTATTCTCCTTAAATGAATAACCGTATTGCGATAGACATAATCCAATCATGTCTATGCTCAACGCAAACACCAAATAACAATTATTTAGGTTTAACACCAATCTCGATGGTAGAGGAGCGTGCGATGCTTGATCACATCAAGCTTGGAAAAACTTCCAACACATATCGCCAGCTCACCTTTAGCTAGTCTCCGTTTACTCCGCAGCCTTTTATTTCGAGTTACTAACACTTAGCAACCGAATCGGTATCTAATACCCTGGTGCTACTAGGAGTACTAGTAAAGTACACATTAACATAATGTATATCCAATATACTTCTATCGACCTTGCCAGCCTTCTCATCTACCAAGTATCTAGGGTAATTCTGCTCCAAAGGCTGTTCCTTTATTACGTAGCACTTAGTCTCGGGTTTGGGTTCAACCTTGGGTTTCTTCACTAGAGCAGCAGCTGATTTGCCGTTTCATGAAGTATCCCTTTTTGCCCTTTCCCTTCTTGAAACTAGTGGTTTCACCAACCATCAACAATTGATGCTCCTTCTTGATTTCTACTTTCGCGGTGTCAAACATCGCGAATATCTCAAGGATCATCATATCTATCCCTGATATGTTATAGTTCATCACGAAGCTCTAGTAGCTTGGTGGCAATGTCTTTGGAGAAACATCACTATCAAGTGATTGTTGTACCCAGACAATCTGAGTATAAGCTCAACGATTGAGATCTTCTCCCTTAGTTTGTAGGCTAGAAAACTCGTCGGAGGTCTCATACCTCTTGACGTGGGCACGAGCCTGAAATCCCAATTTCAGCTCTTGGAACATCTCATATGTTCTGCGACATTTCAAAAATGTCCTTGGTGCCTCAATTCTAAACCATTTAACATTACCAAACTATCATGTAGTCATCAAAACGTGTATGTCAGATGTTCGCAACATCCACAGACCACGTTCGAGGTCCATCACACCGAGCGGTGCATTAAAGACATAAGCCTTCTACTGTCCGCATAATTGCTACTGTCAACTTTCGACTATATTTTCTCTAGGAACATATCTAAACAGTAGAACTAAAGCGCGAGCTTACGACATAATTTGCAAAGACCTTTTGACTATGTTCAGGATAATTAAGTTCATCTTATGAACTCCCACCGATAGACATCCCTCTAGTCATCTAAGTGATTACATGATCCGAGTCAACTAGGCCGTGTCCGATCATCACGTGAGACGGACTAGTCATCATCGGTGAACATCTTCATGTTGATCGTATCTACCATACGACTCATGCACGACCTTTCGGTCTCTTGTGTTCCGAGGCCATGTCTGTACATGCTAGGCTCGTCAAGTCAATCTAAGTGTTTCGCGTGTGTAAATCTGGCTTACACCCGTTGTATGTGAACGTTAGAATCTATCACACCCGAACATCACGTGGTGCTTCGAAACAACAAACTTTCACAACGGTGCACAGTTAGGGGGAACACTTTCTTGAAATTTTAATGAGGGATCATCTTATTTACTACCGTCGTTCTAAGCAAATAAGATGTATAAACATGATAAACATCACATGCAATCAAAAAGTGACATGATATGGCCAATATCATTTTGCTCCTTTTGATCTCCATCTTCAGGGCTCCATGATCATCATTGTCACCGGCATGACACCATGATCTCCATCATCATGATCTCCATCATCGTGTCTCCATGAAGTTGTCTCGCCAACTATTACTTCTATTACTATGGCTAACGGTTTAGCAATAAAGTAAAGTAATTACATGGCGTTGTTCATTGACACGCAGGTCATACAATAAATTAAGACAACTCATATGGCTCCTGCCGGTTGTCATACTCATCGACATGCAAGTCGTGATTCCTATTAAAAGAACATGATCAATCTCATACATCACATATCATTCATCACATTCTTTTGGCCATATCACATCACATAGCATACCCTGCAAAAACAAGTTAGACGTCCTCTAATTGTTGTTTGCATGTTTTACGTGGCTGCTATGGGTTTCTAGCAAGAACGTTTCTTACCTACGCAAAAACCACAACGTGATATGTCAATTGCTATTTACCCTTCATAAGGACCCTTTTCATCGAATCCGATCCGACTAAAGTGGGAGAGACTGGCACCCGCTAGCCACCTTATGCAACAAGTGCATGTCAGTCTGGAACCTGTCTCACGTAAGTGTATGTGTAAGGTCGGTCCAGGCCGCTTCATCCCACAATACCATCAAAACAAGATTGGACTAGTAACGGTAAGCATATTGAACAAAATCAACGCCCACAACAACTTGTGTTCTACTGTGCATAGAAACTACGATAGACCTAGCTCATGATGCCATTTGTTGGGGAACGTAGCAGAAATTCAAAATTTTCCTACGAGTCACCAAGATCTATCTATGGAGAGACTAGCAACGAGAGAAGGAGAGTGCATCTACATACCTTTGTAGATCGCTAAGCGGAAGCGTTCAAGAGAACGGGGTTGAAGGAGTCGTACTCGTCGTGATCCAAATCACCGGAGATCCTAGTGCCGAACGGACGGCACCTCCGCGTTCAACACACGTGCAGCCCGGTGACGTCTCCCATGCCTTGATCCAGCAAGGAGAGAGGGAGAGGTTGAGGAAGACTTCATCCAGCAGCATCACAACGGCGTGGTGGTGATGGAGGAGCGTGGTAATCCAGCAGGCCTTCGCCAAGCACCGCGAGAGACGAGGATAAAGAGAGGTAGGGCTGCGCCAGGGAGAGGTGGAAACTCTTATGTATGGCAGCCCCAAAACCTCAAGTATATATAGGGGAGAGGGAGGGGGGCACGCCCCCTCTAGGGTTCCCACCCCAAGGGGTGCGGCAGCCCCAAACCCATCTAGGGTGGCGGCCAAGGGGGGGGGAGAGGGGGAAACTTGCCCCCCAAGCAAGGTGGGGCGCCCCCTCCCCAAACCCTAGGCGCCTTGGGCCCTGGTGGGGGGGGGGGCAAACCAGCCAACCTGGGGCTGGTCCCCTCCCACACTTGGCCCATGCAGCCCTCTGGGGCCGGTGGCCCCACTTGGTGGACCCCCGGGACCCTCCCGGTGGTCCCGGTACATTACCGATAACACCCGAAACCTTTCCGGTGACCAAAACATGACTTCCCATATATAAATCTTTACCTCCGGACCATTCCGGAACTCCTCGTGACGTCCGGGATCTCATACGGGACTCCGAACAACATTCGGTAACCACATACAAACTTCCTTTATAACCCTAGTGTCATCGAACCTTAAGTGTGTAGACCCTACGGGTTCGGGAACCATGCAGACATGACCGAGACGTTCTATGGTCAATAACCAACAACGGGATCTGGATACCAGTGTTGGATCCCACATGTTCCACAATGATCTCATCGGATGAACCACGATGTCGAGGATTCGATCAATCCCGTATACAATTCCCTTTGTCTAGCGGTATTGTACTTGCCCGAGATTCGATCGTCGGTATCCCGATACCTTGTTCAATCTCGTTACCGGCAAGTCTCTTTACTTGTTCCATAACACATCATCCCGTGATCAACCCCTTGGTCACATTGTGCACATTATGATGATGTCCTATAGAGTGGGCCCAGAGATACCTCTCCGTCACACGGAGTGACAAATCCCAGTCTCGATTCGTGCCAACCCAACAGACATTTTCGAAGATACCCGTAGTGCACCTTTGTAGTCACCCAGGTACGTTGTGACATTTGGTACACCCAAAGCATTCCTACGGTATCCGGGAGTTGCACAATCTCATGGTCTATGGAAATGATACTTGACATTCGAAAAGCTTTAGACTACGAACTACACGATCTTTGTGCTAGGCTTAGGATTGGGTCTTGTCCATCACATCATTCTCCTAATGATGTGATCTCGTTATCAACGACATCCAATGTCCATGGTCAGGAAACCATAAACATCTATTGATCAACGAGCTAGTCAACTAGAGGCTTACTAGGGACATGGTGTTGTCTATGTACCCACACATGTATCTGAGTTTCCTATCAATACAATTATAGCATGGATAATAAACGATTATCATGAACAAGGAAATATAATAATAATAACTAATTTATTATTGCCTCTAGGGCATATTTCCAACAAGGAGGTATGGCAATAGAAGCATGACCAATAATTTCATACTTACTAGGAAATTCTTCTTCACGGTGTTGTTTACTAAATTTGGAGAAATTAAACTCATGAACCATATCATCCAAGCCAATAGTAACAACATTATTTTTGCGGTCTATCTTAGCATTAACAGTGGTCAAGAAGGGTCTACCAAATATAATTGGACAAAAGCTATCTTGTGGGGAACCAAGAACAAGAAAATCAGCAGGATATTTAGTTTTCCCACACAAGATTTCAACATCTCCAACAATTCCCACTGGCGATATAGTATCTCTATTGGCAAGTTTAATTGTAACATCAATATCTTCTATCTCAGCGGGTGCAATTTCATTCTTAATTTCTTCATACAAGGTAATAGGTATAACACTAGCACTAGCACCAATATCACATAAGCCATGATAACAATGATCTCCTATTTTAACAAAAATAACAGGCACGCCTACCGCAGGTCTATGTTTATCTTTAGCACAAGGTTTAGCAATTCTAGCAGATTCACCGCAAAATTGAATAACATGCCCATCAATATTATCAAACAAGAGATCTTTAACAATAGCAATATTAGGTTCTACTTTGACTTGCTCAGGAGGTGTATAAGTTCTAATATTGCTTTTACGAACCACAGTTGAAGCTTTAGCATGATCCTTTATTCTAACAGGGAAAGGTGGTTTCTCAACATAAGAGGTAGGAACAATAGGATCATTATAAGTGACAGTCTTTTCTTCAACTTTAAAAGTTGCAGCTACTTTTACTTCCATGGGAGGATGATATTTAAACCACTTCTCCTTAGGGAGATCAACATAAGTAGCAAAAGATTCACAGAAAGAAGCTACTATTTCAGAGTCAAGTCCATATTTAGTGCTAAACTTACGGAAAATATCGGTATCCATAAAAGATTTAACACAATCAAACTTAGCTGTCATACCTGACTCCTTACCTTCCCCGAGATCCCAATCTTCAGATTTGCGTTTAATTCTATCCAATAAATCCCATTTAAATTTAATAGTCTTCATCATAAAAGAGCCAGCACAAGAAGTATCGAGCATGGTGCGATTGTTTTCAGAAAGCCGAGCATAAAGATTTTGAATAATTGTTTCTCTTGGGAGCTCATGATTGGGGCATGAATACAACATTGATTTAAGCCTCCCCCAAGCTTGAGCGATGATTTCTCCTTCGCAAGGCCAAAAATTATATATATAATTGCGATCACACTATGAACAAGATGCATAGGATAATACTTTTGATGAAATTCCAATTTTAATCTTCTATAGTTCCATGATCTCGTATCATCACATTGCCTATACCATGTCAATGCGTCTCCCTTCAAAGATAAAGGGAAGACCTTCTTCTATACAACATCATCGGGTATACCTGCAAGCTTAAATAGTCCACAAACTTCATCCACATATATTAGGTGCTCATCAGGATGCTTTGTTCCATCTTCTACAAAAGGATTAGCTAGCAGTTTTTCCATCATACCCGAAGGAAATTCAAAGGGAATATTTTCATATTCATTTTCAGTAGGTTCATTAGGTTGAGGAGCAACTCTTTGTTCTCTTGGTCGGGGTGAAGATACCCGAACAAGCCCCTCAGAGGATTACTTTCCATAATAACAAGTGACAATGAAATTTCAGCACACTATATAAATTTTTCCTTACCAAATTCCACCTACCAAAGGCGCTTCACTCCCCGGCAACGGCGCCAGAAAAGAGTCTTGATGACCCACAAGTATAGGGGATCTATCGTAGTCCTTTTGATAAGTAAGAGTGTCGAACCCAACGAGGAGCAGAAGGAAATGATAAGCGGTTTTCAGCAAGGTATTCTCTTCAAGTACTGAAATAAGTGGTAATAGATTGTTTTGTGATAGGATAATTTGTAATGAGCAACAAGTAACAAAAGTAAATAAAGTGCAGCAAGGTGGCCCAATCCTTTTTGTAGCAAAAGACAAGCCAGGACAAACTCTTATAATAGGAAAAGCGCTCCCGAGGACACATGGGAATATCGTCAAGCTAGTTTCACCACATTCATATGATTCGCGTTCAGTACTTTGATAATTTGATATGTGGGTGGACCGGTGCTTGGGTGCTGTTCTTACTTGAACAAGCATCCCACTTATGATTAACCTCCATTGCAAGCATCCGCAACTACAACAAAAGTATTAAGGTAAACCTAACCATATCATGAAACATATGGATCCAAATTAGCCCCTTACAAAGCAACGCATAAAGTAGGGTTTAAGCTTCTGTCACTCTAGCAACCCATCATCTACTTATTACTTCCCAATGCCTTACTCTAGGCCCAAATAATGGTGAAGTGTTATGTAGTCGATGTTCACATAACACCACTAGAGGCTAGACAACATACATCTCATCAAAATATCGAACGAATACCAAATTCACATGACTACTAATAGCAAGACTTCTCCCATGTCCTCACGAACAAACATAACTACTCACAAAGCATATTCATGTTCATAATCAGAGGGGTATTAATATGCATATAGGATCTGAACATATGATCTTCCACCAAATAAACCAACTAGCATCAACTACAAGGAGTAATCAACACTACTAGCAACCTACTAGTACCAATCCCGGACTTGGAGACAAGAATTGGATACAAGAGATGAACTAGGGTTTTGAGAGGAGATGGTGCTGGTGAAGATGTTGATGGAGATTGCCCTCTCCCGATGAGAGGAGCGTTGGTGATGACGATGACGATGATTTCCCCCCCGAGGGAAGTGTCCCCGGCGAACAGCTCTGCGGAGCCCTAGATTGGTTCCGCTGAGGTTCCGCCTCGTGGCGGCGGAGTTTCGTCCCAAAAGGTTGCTTATGATTTTTTCGTCGACGAAAGACCTCATATAGCAGAAGATGGGCATCGGAGGGCCACCAGGGGGCCCACGAGGTTGGGGGGCACGCCCAGGGGGGTAGGGCGCACCCCCCACCCTCGTGGCCAGGTGGGGCCCCCTCTGGTGAACTTCTTCCGCTGGATATTTTTTATTATTTTCCAAAATGATTTTCGTGGAGTTTTAGGACTTTTGGAGTTGTGCAGAATAGGTCTCTAATATTTGCTCCTTTTCCAACCCAGAATTCCAGCTGCCGGCATTCTCCCTCCTTATGTAAACCTTGTAAAATAAGAGAGAATAGGCATAAGTATTATGACATAACGTGTAATAACAGCTCATAATGCAATAAATATTGATATAAAAGCATGATGCAAAATGGACGTATCACCGGCCACGGGAGGCGGGAGCATGCGGCATGACCGGCGCTGCTTCGGGCGGCTGGAGCAACAAGACCAGAGGTTGAAGAAGCACTACGGCCGTTGGATGGATATCGTACGGTCACTGGAGCTAGAATTCATATTGACTAAGTTGACAAAGCACTCCGTCCCCGTCAAGTTAGTAAGCCCACAAGTCAGCCTCCTACCAAGGTGGGTCCCAACCAGCAGGGGGAGTATTCATTTTTTTGTGCGTAATAAGGAGGCACTTCCGGTGGGTCCGAGCTGACAGCGGGGGGAACATTTTTTTTGCACAATATGGTGGCCCGTCCGGTGGGTCCCAGCAGTCAGGGGGCAAACATTTTTTCGTGAAATACGATGGCTCGTCCGGTGGGTCCCTGCTGTGAGGTGGAGGAATCATTATTTTCCGCGTAATAAGGAGGCACTTCCTTGTTGCCGTCGTGGACCCAGCTGTCAGCCTCTCCACGCACAATCCACGTCCGATGGAAGCCGTTCCTTGACCACGTTGACCACGCCACGCCGAGAGCACCAGGGCGGTGGACGGCGGCAAGGCCTAGGAAGGGGACGACGCAGAGCCAGGGAAGACGCGGCAGCGGAAGCCCGCGCGGAGAGGAGTACGAGGGTTCACTGGTTCGGCTGCGGTGTGAGGCTGTCGTCGCCGCGGAATAACAGGGGGTGTGGGTGAGTAGAGGGATGTCCTGGCCAGCGGTGGGAGTAGTAGAGGGCGGTGAGGCCTCCACGGCATCACAGCCGGCCACGGGAGGCAGGAGCACACGGCACGACCGACGCTCCTTTTGGCGGCTGGTGCAAGAATACCAGAGGTTTAAGAAGCACTATGGCCGTTGGATGGACATCGTACGGTCACTACAGCTAGAATCGTTCATATTGACGAAGTTGACAAAGCCCTTGGTACGCGTCAACTTAGTAGGCCCACAGGTCAGCTTCCGAAATGGTGTGCCCCAGATGTCAGGGGGAGGAATCATTTTTTGTGCGGGTGAAGCTAGAATATCCGAGATTGAAGAAGAAGCACGACATCCGTTGGATGGACATCCAACGACCACAGCTGCTAGAACCGTGTGTTGACTATAATAAGTTGACAAAGCCTTGCATACGCGTCAACTTCTTTTTTCAGGGGACGCGTCAACTTAGTAGGCCCACAAGTGTGTGGGAGAGAACTTATAGCCCATTTGTGATTTGTAAGAATGCACAACCCATTTTTGAATTCTAATGAAATTTACTACAACCCATTTACAGTTTGTTAAAAGTACAACCCATTTCAACCAACCGTTCAAAACAGAATTCAATAAAATTTCCCACATTTTGATGGGATCCAAAATATTTTTATCCCGAAATTTCTAGTCAGATTAAATACAATTTCAATATAAATTTATATTACGTAAAAATCCAACGAAACATTGTGCACGCAACAATTAATGAAATTAAAATTTTCAATATCCAAAAATAATATTTTATAAAGTAATTACGTGTTTGGTGCATTTTTTAGTTACTGCCTAGTTTTTATAATTACATCCCATTTATTATTTCTTAAAGCCCATTTTCTTGTTAAGCCTAATGCATCCCTCCTAGGAAAGATTTGCAGTCCAGCGGGGCGGAGAATAACAACTTGACCTTGCC
Source organism: Aegilops longissima (assembly GCA_021605205.1). NCBI lineage: Eukaryota > Viridiplantae > Streptophyta > Magnoliopsida > Poales > Poaceae > Aegilops > Aegilops longissima. Next base: position 110,789,896 of record CM038679.1, on the reverse strand, counting down.
TGGGTATTCCTAAAAAAAGTATAGCTGGGCTAGCCATTTTCAGCTTGAAAAAAAATTAATATCTAGGCTGGATATCTCGCCTGGGCTAGACAGGCCACAGCCCGCCCAGTTAATAGCTGCAACGATGTTTTTGTTGTTGTTCAGAAGAGAAAAAATAATATCTTGGCTAAACATCGCTCAAGAAAAACTCTGCAGTGCTCACACCTCAAAAACACAAATACTGCTCGAGCTGCTTGGTCCCAGCTGTCGGCCACTTCTTGTGCAATTCTCTCGTTTATTAACTACATAGGTTCACAATGGTGTGGGACCATGATGTTAGGAAACCAGGAGGAAGCAAAAAAATTTATAGTTTTATATACTAATAAGGAGGCACTTGCTGTCATCACCTCCAAGTAAAGTCATCTCCTCATCCTCATGTTCGTTGACCATGTTGACAACGCGAGACGGCGGCGCCACGGTGATTGCAAAAACTCGAAGGACGACGGAGAGGGCCTCGCGGGCCCTACGGATGGTCTGATACAGCGCCCGCTGCTCATTCGGGAAGCCAGGATCATAGGGCCACATGTATGTGACAACATTTCGTTCGCTTGTTCACCGGTGCTCGTTGAGGAGACGGAGGTTGCAACACAGGTCCTCCTGCGCTGGTAGCTCTTCCGCCATTAGGGCGTCGAAGTGCGGCCGCACCTGCTCTATGGTGAACATGGCATGAACCGGCTTGGACAGTGGCGCCGACTCCTGGTCGGAAGCTACGTCCATCGTCTGATTGTCGTCGCTCAGCTCGGCAAGGTAGCTGGCGAGCCAGCATGTCCGGCTGCTGGACCGACCCGATGCCAAGCACGAGTATGACTGCCCTGGCCCACCCAGACCGCTTCCCTCGCCCGCGCGCACTTTCCGCCCGGAACGGTCAGCGCCGCCCGCCCCGCTTCCCGGTGCATGCGATTGCTCCGCCTTCAAATGACACAAGTGCCGTCCGTCCGTCCTTCTGCCGCCCACATTAATGATACGCGGTTGCTGAGGCGGCTACTCTGGCGCCACACGTCCGTCCCTCCGCCGCCCACCATTGCTATATAAACTATTGGGCCGGCCATAGCCGCAGTCATCCGCATCCGTTCCTATTCTCCTGTCCACACCACTATTGCCCACCATGGCTTCCTCGCGCTCCAGCGCTCTTCGGGACAGGCGGACGACAGACCACAAGGAGATGGCAGCCATTGCTGTCGACTGGCTAGCCGGCACGCAGCCGGAGGACGACGATGTCCCAATGGAGAACATGGTAGTCAACGATCCGGTGCCAACCCCCTCCTGCGCGCCATCCTCGTCGGTGCATTGCACCATGACCATTGGCGAGGCCCGTGCCCAATATATGGACACGGTGAGGCAGAAGCGTGAGGAGCGGTTCTGGGAGGTGCAGGCCGACGCCGCCTACAACCACCATCTCCTCCAGGAGCACCTGCAGCTGGAGGAGCAGATCACCGCTGAGCGGGCGGAGCAGGAGGCGCTGCTCGACTCGTACCGCTCCGCCCGCGAGGGCTGCCTCGAGCGCTGGCGGTACTGCATGCGGGTGGCGGAGGCTACGACCACCTACAAAGAGGGCGATGAAGTGGCCGATGCGCTGTTTGGCGAGACCGAGGACGAGGCAGAGGACAATGCCGGCTCCGACGAGGCCCTGCTCCGCCGAGGCCCCGTGGCGCCAACAATGAGGCAAAGGACACCGCTGGCTCCGCCGAGGCTCCACCCTGCCGGCAACAAGGGGGAGGATTTCCCCCGCTCCGCCGAGGCGCCGCCTGCCGGCAATGAGACAGAGGACATCGCCGGCTCCGCCGAGGCCCCGCCCCGCTGCCAACGAGGTCGCGCCACACAGAAAACAAGGAAGAGTAGAACACGGTAGGTCGCCGCCGCTCGGGTCCAAGTAAGGCCACCGCTGCTACCCTTCGGTTGCTGGCACTGAGCTGTACATCATGGAGCAATTCTATGATTACAGGCTGATTGAAGAGCGCTCCGTGGTTGAGCAAGCTCATGAGATAGTCATTTGCTAGAAAACTTGAGCACTTCAGTTGTATGCTACCGGACAATGTGCGAAGTAAAAAGGAATAGAAGGAGTACAAAGAGTTTGAGCAGTTTTTTAGCGTTCTTGTACATTGCAATCACATCGATTCACATGTCATAGAGAACATTCAAAACAATCGATGATTATGCATCTCAGTGATTCACATGTCAGAGCCAATATTTACTTCACAACTAAAGAATAAAGAAAAAAATGGATCGACGCTGCTGACAGCAAAGGGCATCCCATTCAAAAATATCAAACGCATGTCTTCTTGCCAAAATCAATGAGCAAAATTTGAAAAAGTTTTCCCATTCCAAAATATCAAATGCCTACGATTGTGGAATCGGCAGGGTTTGCCATCAATTCGGACATTGACATGGCACCTCGTGCTAAATAAACCAGTTGTTCTTTTGTGCGCCCACCAAAATCAACCAAATTCGCAGTAGCTTGTATGATTTCGCCCTTATATGTTGCAACGCTTGAACTTATCGGCACCTCCTTTCTTGTGGTGGAAATGAATGATTCGATGTATTCATGAACATTTTGTGCAGTTCCCATTGAAATCAAGTTGAGCACCCTGTTTGCACAATACGTAAAAAGTGATTAGTATAAAGCAAACTGTACTATGAATTGACAGCTTAAACAGCACCTACATGGTCCATGTAGAGCACACTTTTACAAAAATGGAACTCAACGGAAAGAATCCTAGAACAACTTTGTACTCGCACATCACAGCAAGAAAATGGAGATTTGTCAGTCCTTCTGAGCTGAAGTTAGTTTGGTCTTGTGGGGGGTAATGTAACCATCCTTCAACTGCTCCTTCTGATGAGAAGATAGACAGGGCTTCTTCATCCTGGCATAATCGGAACTAGTCACTTCACGTACTCCATATTCTTCTTCAGAGGAGGATGATCCTGTTGTGCAAAGACAAGAGGATAACTAAATGCTAGCATCCCTGTTTGCTCGAAAAAAAGGAAAGGAAATATTTAAAACAGCACAGATGAAGCACTTCTCAAGGACAATACCACTTTTTGATGACAACATCTAAACAGTAGCACAACACCAATAGAGATGACAAAGCTCAATCATATGGATGAAATCGGTGGCTTAGTACCAACCTTTGTCGAGGCTTATTGTGTAGAGCATACAGATGAAGCACTTCTCCGGAACCATCTGTTGCTATCTACTGTGGTGGCCATGCTTACTATATACTCCTCGATTAGATTAATGTTTCCAACATCTTCTTATGCAGTTCCACTAAAATATATGGTATCTTCAAAGAAGATCCCTGTTTGCACAAGTAGAGATAATTACGTATTACATTAAGAGTGGCATCAAATTAGTGGAAAAACAATTGCTCGTTCCAGCCATAGCAATAAACTAAGATGCAAAACTATATCATTACTTGTCTCATCACAGTTCCAGTGCTTCATTACAGCACCAGGAGTTGATTTTTGTTTTTCTTCCGTTTGTTCTTCCCCTTCATCACTTGGTTCAATAACAAACAAGCTTTGCCTTCAATGTAAGATTTGGCATGTCAATTAGGTTGCACAAGTATAGCACTAAACAATGACATTAATTTTCGATGAAAGTGGCAAAATACAGGCCAACAGCCAGAAATACCCTTATCTTACCTCAATGGGATATTACGGTGCACATACAGATTGGAAGTCTTGTCTCCATTTGTGCAGTTCACTAAAATCAAGCAACATTACCGTACAAGTAGCACAAAATATGAAAGCACACTGCAGAATCATGTGAAAGAAGGCTAGTACTGACCTCTCTTGACGCGGAATTCAAACAACTCACAAGAAGAAGTTCTGAACCAAATTTGCCAACACAGATAGGAAGTAAGATCTCCTCTTGTGCAGCTCCACTAAGATCAAGCAATCAAGCAACGTTGTCGGTGTGACATTTTGGTTGAATTGCAGAAAATACTCTTAAAACAAAAGTGTTTTGTGCAGTGCAACAAAAGGTCACAATGGCAACGAGGTGACGTAGATAACCCTGTTTACACAAAGGTGCAAAGCAAACAACTAGTGGTCAATAACGGTGGATGACAAAGAAGCCAACAAAAAGAAGCATCTACCTTATCTAAATGGGAAAGAAAGCAAGACAGTAGCATTTCTCAAACGGTGGCATTGATTGATATTAACAGAGAGATTATATTAACAATAAAATTCATTAAACATGTAATTTGCTTTTAACTGTGGCATTGCATCAATTTTCCACCGGCATTATTAGAGGGTGTTTGTTTACAGGGACATTTTGGTGGAGGGACTGTGTCAGTCCCATCTAAACCAAACAGCAGGGACTTTTAGGGACTAAAAGTGGGCATTTGGGACTAAAGAAAGAAGACCCCGAGGGAGTCTTTTTGGGACTTTTTCCAACAGTTTCCCCTGCTATGCATCGCACCTTGTCTCTATTAGTTCACTACTAGGGGTAACATGGTCTTTTAACATGTCATTTAATAACCTCTACTCCATGTTTAGTCCCTGGAACCAAGCAGGTAGGGACTAGGGAGTTTTTAACCAAACAGGGCCTTAGATTAACAACAGCTAAACAGTTGCACGGGATAGTGGACGCACCAGCACCATGTGCATCTACCGATGTCTTGGGTGATTCTGATCTATTGCAACAAAGAACAAACAACCAAGGAGCATATTTGTGTTGGTCCCAGCTTTGTTATCTTTAGACACCTTTCCCTATGTGAGCGCAGCAAATCTAGTCCTGCAAAAACTCTACACCTTGTCCCCAAAACAAAAGATTAGTTCAATTCTGGATGTGCGTCTCGCGTTTGTCATTGTTTTCCTTTTCGACCAATGTAGGTGCTGGATAGCCAGTCTGTACTAGTACTTTCCCCACTTCCTTTCCTCTGTGAACCACGTCCTAGATTTATGCTATACAACTTTCCCCCATTCCTGTCCTCTTTGAACCACGTCTTAGACATGCGATACAACTTTCCCCACTACTTTCCCCCTTCCTTTCCTTTTTGAACCACGTCCTAGATTCATGCTATACAACTTTTCCCACTACTTTCTCCCATTCCTTTCCTCCTTGAACCACGTCCTAGATTCATGGTATACAACTTCCCCCACTACTTTCCTGTTTGATCCAACACCTAGATTCCAATGTAGAAGCGGAAAAAGCCCACATGCAGCTAGAGCAATGCATGTGGAACAAGTAAATTATACCTTATGGTTCTTGGGGTGTGGTTCGGTGGGTGACCAGAGGCCATTCGACCCACACTATGTACGGCGGCGAAGAAGAAGGGGTCGGAGGCCCTCCCGCGCCGCCGCTGGGTGAAAGTGAACAGCTGTGCCAGCAGTGGATTCCCTCCCTCACCGACGGCGATAGCGCTAAGCCTCCTTCCCTTCTCGGCGGATGGCTCTTTGACCAGCAGTGAGGGGAGAGAGAGAGGCCAGCAAAGCCTTGTTTAGATCTGGAGAGGGTGAGAGAGTGTGAAGAGAGCAACTACAAGCAGACCAGTAGTGAGGGGAGAGAGAGAGAGAGAGGCCAACGAAGTCTTATTTAGATCTGGAGAGGGTGAGAGAGTGTGAAGAGAGCAACTACAAGCGCTGAGGCTCCAGCGTGCATATATATACTGGAGAGAGTGTGAAGAGTGCAAACCCTAGAAAACAAGCGTCGAGGCTGCAGCTTATATGTGATGAGGTGATTATATGGTCACTACGGGATCGTATAGCTCCGTATCCATCCATTTTGACCAGTCAAAGAAACCTCCTGGCACGAATTATGCTCAAGTGTAGTTATTGAACCCGAGACCTCAAGTTTACCGAGCGAACAGGCTAACCAGCAACACAACCCTCCCGTTATGTTCAACGAGAGGAAAATAACCTTTTATACATTCCTGCATTCGTGTGACAAGCATGCCGTGTCTTTTGTGTGTGTGGGAGTCGATGGGATTTAAATCACAATCGTGTCATGTGGCTTTGGTGGTAAGACTATCCACAGTGGTGCAGAAATAATGCAGCCTTAGTCACGTTACCTCTCTCCACGTAGTACGTTGGGTCCCACCAGTCAGAGGGTGAAACAAATAAATTAATAAGAAAAATTAAAAGCGTCGGTGGTGTATATTACCTCACACATCTCGCTACTGCTCGGGAACACTGTCCAATTGATCCCTCTGTTCGCTCACGTACTATTTTAAGTGAATCCTTATTATAACATGCACACAATTTTGGGCACTTGTATTCGACCTAAGTCAGTGTGCCATCAGATCTCGTCGACTCCCTCCGTCTAGGTGTAATAAGTCACGTTAGAAGGTGCAGCGGGACCAAGGTGGAAGCAGATTGGAGGAGAAGGAGAAACTTGACCGGTCATTCCTCCAATCAAAGCCCTGATTTCTGTCTCTAAACGCAACAATTAATCCAAACAACTAAGAGATGCCTCTTCTCTTCTTGTACGTACTCCATTTGTATCTCACTTCCTGTGGCTTCGCACTCGCACGATTTTCCTATTCTATGAACATGTGTGTGTGTGTGTGTGTTTAACAGCATGTGTGTGTTAGAGAGAGCGACAGATCGACCTACTCCTACAGAGAGATTGTGTGTAGTGTACGATTTTAGTCGCGAGAGTCGGTGCATCCTCTCGTTTCCGGGCGTCCGGTAGGGAGAGGCGGACAGCTGCCATGCCCGCTCCTGACCAGTCTGGCCCACCCAAAGCCCCTCCATCGCCCGCGCGCGCTTCCCGCCCGAAACGGTCAGCGCCGCTCCAAAGAATCGGCACCGCATTCATGCCCGGGCAGAGCGGACGCGACCTCTCACTAGCGCCTGCGTTGAAGAGAGAAGTGGATTCAAGAGTGATGGTTGCTTCGTCCATCCAACTTACTGCTGGGTCTATGTGATTTGATGGCTCATTGGTCATTATTACTGAGGTGGTAGGACTGCTGGATGTCCCACACTTTCGGCGAAAGGAGGTACTAGTACTAGATTACAATTTTCTCCATTCTTATGGCGGAGGAGTGCAAGAGCAGTGAAAACACGCAGGCTCAGTGATTACATGGCCCACCTCACACTATCACCATATTTTCTGGACACCGTGCGACACCTAACTCTTTACATAGTACTACTTGTATAGTACGTACTGTAATTTATCAAATGCGAGTACAATGCTATGAAGCTTCCACTTTACATGTATCTTATGCCCAAGGTTGCCCGTTGCAACATTTCATCAAATACAAAGGAGAGTAACATGCATGCTATTGCATCTCAATGATTGATAGATCATAGCAAATATGTACTCCCTCCGTTCCAAAATAAGTGTCTCAACTTTATGCTACATACGGAGCAAAATGAGTGAATCTACACTCAAAAATACGTCTATATACATCAGTGTTTGGAGTATGTACTAGTAGTTCATATTGAAATCTACTAAAGGACATATACATTCCAAACAATATGATAATCTCTCTAACCAAGGTAGTAGGGACGAGGAGTAAACAGAGGGAGTACTAGTAAAATTTTCTCCTCGTCCTGCGAGCCACCGCGCGCGTGGGCGAGGGAGCGGGCGTAAGGCGTACAGTACTACTACTACTCATGCAGTCCCTAGCCATTGAAACAGAGACAGCTAAAGAAAAAACGATCCATGCAGTCCCTAGCCCTTGAACCGTAAAACCTAACTAGGCTTTAATTTGCTGGCAATGTCGGCGCTTCCTAAGAAATGAAGTTTGCAACCCTTTGACCATCGGATCATTTTGTGCAGTTTCACCAAAATTGAGATGAGCATCCCTGTGGCAAAGAAATTGAAGAAGCGTGATTAGAATATGTAGCGACCAGACCCGAATGGATCAAGTCTCTGTGCTCAGTGTCATCCCTGGATCAGTAATGCTGACACCACACAGTACTTCGAAGGATTTATAGCAGAGTAGCAATCACACACTTATTACATCGTTGTCCACAAGGGAACTTATTACAATAATATGGCTTAAGGCCATCTAATAATAACAGCGGAAGGCTTGGAAGATAAGTGAGTCCATCAACTCCATCGGCATCACTGAGTATAGAACCACGACCTAACACCGTACTCGTCATCTGAAAAGTCTGCAACGTGAAAGTTGCAGCCCGAAAACGGGTCAGCACATGGAATATGCTGGCAATGTAACACATAAGAGCAATGAAGGAGAATAAGCCTATACTACATGCATATATGGCTGGTGGTAAGGCTCTACGGTTACATTTTTGCATAAAGCTAGTTTTTCCCTACATCAAAGGAATAATTTTATTTAACTATGATGGTGGTTGGTAAACATTGAGAATGGTTGACAGCATTCTCAATCCCAATTAAAAAGTACTCATCAAAACCCAATACATTTATTAGAAGTAACATGTTGAGATTCACATGATATTCAAATACCGGATACTCAAAACGTCCATAACCGGGGACACGGCTAATCATGATTAGTTTATACACTCTGCAGAGGTTTGCGCACTTTTCCCCACAAGACTCGATCGCCTCCGCTTGGTTCTCGCACTACATGGTGTTTGAGAAACGGATGACCGAGACATAGTCTTTCAGAAGCGCTAGCACCTTACATGTGGGTAGACCGTACCAACCTACATCCCCTACATCAGCTAGCCTACCCGTAAGAGTTCGCACAACTTAGTCAACTACGCCAGAGCCCATAATTGGCTTGTGGCTGCACACGGAAGTTTCCAGTTTGAATAATCTTATGATCCCTTAGAGTCCAGGTGGCGGTCCAAGAAATACAGAGCAAGTCTGATGGAAACCAGTGCCTCAATCCACCCAGATGTGTCTTTAGGTTGCCACCTTAGATAAACCATTAATTAACAATCTCACATCTGTCATGGATATTCACTCACCCAATCCACGTCTACTAGCATAGCATGGCATAATAAGCAAACGTAGAAGTAACTCCCAAGGTTTCATAAGTAAAACAGGTAAAAGGTACTACCTCAATCTACTTCCCATCCCACAATTTAATTAGATCCTAAACATGCAAGTGTTGAGGGTTTGATCTAATGCAATAAAACTGGGTAGTAGAAAAGGTATGATCAAGTGTTACTTGCCTTGCTGATGATCCGCGAGACCTAGAGATTCGAAGTAACAAGCGGCGCACTCCGGGTGATCTAACGCAGACAAACAACAAGCATACAATAAGTACTCATCTAATGCACAGGGAAATCTCGAATAAAAGATCTAACCAGATAGTTCAACTTAAGAACCCTGGTTGCAAAAGAATCGAATCAAATAAAGCATCGAAAGTCGAAACTCGAGAGAGAACGACTCGGTTTAGCAATCTGAAACTAGGTCAAAATTTTACAGTAGCAAAACTCTGTGAAAGTAGGGTAGTCGGAACGGCGGTTTCGTAACGAAACTCCAGGCGCTTGAATCACCTGATTCCGATAAACGAGCGAGAAAATAAACAGATTTGAAAATCGGATCGGAAATCGAATCAGAAAAATAATGGATTAAATCCGATTAAAAGAAAACGACGAACGAATTAAATAACGGACGTTCGTTAACAGAACTAATCCAACGAACACATTCATTGAAACGAACGGTTCGGTGAACGTTCGTTAAATAAGAAAACCAAAGAAAAATAAAAACCATCTAGGGTTTTTTTAAAAAAAAACCAAACATCTAAAAAAAAACCGGATCGGGTTTTCTTAAAGAAAACCGGATCGAGGCGGTGGCGGCGGCTACCTCCGGTGGCTTCGCCGGGCGGGCTCGCGGGCTCCGGGGCGGCGAGGGCGGCGGGTCGGCGAGTGCTCGGCGACGGAAAGACACGGCGGCGGCGTCCTCAGGGCGGCGGGCTCGGGTTGGGGGCGGAGGCGGCGGATGAGGAGATGGGGGGGCGGCCGGGTATTTAAGGAGGGGGGGTGGCGGCGCTTGGGGAGGGGGCAGCGGGGCCGGGTCCGATCCGGACTCCAGGCGCGGCGGGGCGGCGTCTTGGCAGCGGCGACGAAGGGACACACGCACAGGAGGGAGAGGAAGGCGGGCAGGGTGGCTGGGCAGTGGGCCTCGGCCAGGGGGTCACGATTTTTTAAACAAAACCAAACGAATAAAAAAATACCAAACGAACTCAATTTAATAAAATAATTTTCCCGACTCCTAAAAATGAGTCGAACAAAATGAACTTTAAAAGCGGCAAACATGCATATATTTTTAAATGCTCATTTTGCCTAAAGCAAATAAATCTTTCAAAAGCCAAATTTGATTTATTTATAAAATCTTCATTTTTCCTAAATGTTGGGAAAGTCATATTATTCCCTCTCTTAATTTTTTATAGGAAAAACTTTATGAAGATAATTAAATAAATCTAATGATCCTATTTTCATAATTTGAGAAATCCCAAATATGAAAATAATGAAACTTCCAACTCTCTCCGAGGGTCCTTGAGTTGCGTGAAATTTTCTAGGATCGGAAAATGCGAGAAAATATGATATGCATGATGACCTAATGTATAACATTCCAAATTGAAAATTTGGGATGTTACAAACCTACTATTAAGATGAATCTAGCCCTCGAGATTCGGGTTGGCTAGAAAATAGGTGAGGTGGTCCTTGAGCAAAACTTCCTCTCTTTCCTGGTGGCTTCATCCTCGGGTGGTGGCTCCATCGAACTTTGCAAAACTTGATAACCTTGCTGCGGTAACTCTGCTGGCATAATCGAGAATCTTAACGGTTTTTCCTCATATGTTAAGTCATCTTTCAACTGAATTGCTTCCAGAGGCACTTGTGTCTCTTAACGGTACCTCTGCTATCTCGGGGTGACATTTCTTCAATCGAGAAACATGGAATACATCATGAACTCCCGACAGTCCTTCCGCAATTCCAACTTATAAGCAACTTCTCCCATGCGTTGCAAAATCTCTTACGGTCCAACGAAGCACGGGTGCTAACTTTCCTTTAACTCCAAAACGCTTAACTCCTCAAGCGGGGATACTCTAAGATATACTCTATCTCCAACTTCATACTCAATCGCTTTGCGCTTTGAATCGGCATAGCTCTTACATGCAGGACTGGGCTACCTTGAGCTGTCTCGAATCAACTTCACTTTCTGCTCGCACTCCTTAATCAAATCTGGTCCAAACAATCGACGATCTCGGTTTAGTCCCATGACAACGGTGTCCTGCACCTTCTTCCATCTGAGCCTCGAAGGTGCCATCTTCAAGCTGGTTTGGTAACTGTTGTTGTAGGAAAATTCTGCATACGGCAAATTATCATCCCAGCTAGATCCATAATCTAGTGCACAAGCTCTCAAAGATGTCCTCCAAAATCTGATTGAATCTCTCGGTCATCCATCGGTGCGTGGGTGGAAAGCTGTCTCAATTCCATCTGGTTCCCAATGTTTCGTATAACCGGTTCCAAAATTTCGAGGTAAACTGGGTTCCTCTATCGATCGATGCTCCTCGACTCCGTGTAAGCACACAATTCTGGTCATGTATATCTTTGCCAACTTAGCACTGCTATAGGTAGTCTTGATCGGAATGAAATGAGCTACCTTCGTTAAGCGATCGACTATGACCCAAATCGAGTCATATCCTGAACGAGTCTTTGGCAAACCTGTGATGAAATCCATGCCTAGTTTATCCCACTTCCATTCGGTATCGGCAATGGTTGTAACAATCCTGCTGCTTCGATGCTCTGCTTTTACTTTCGACATACATCGCAAACTGCTACATACTCCGCAATATCCTTCTTCATTCCGTCCACCGTAAAGTATTCTTCAAATCCAAATACATCTTGGTATTTCTGGTGAATCGAATAGGGTGAATCATGAGCTTCTTGTAAAATCAACTTCCCGATCTACGGGTTATTGGGCACATAAACACGGTCTTCAAACCATAGGGTATCGTGCTCATCCTCACGAAATCCTTTAGCTTTTCCTTTGCTCATTTTCTCCTTTATAGAGGCAACTTCCTTATCTGCCTTTTGGGCTTCTCGATTTTGTCCATCGATGTCGATCAATCTCCAATGCTGCTACATAGCCTCTGGAACTATTTCCAAGCTTAGTTCTCGAAGGTCCTCGGCTAACTCATTGGGTATTCCTCCCATCATTAGGGTATTGACGTGGCTCTTACGGCTCAATGTGTCAGCTACGACATTAGCCTTTCCGGGGTGATAACGCAATCTCATATCATAATCCTTGATAAGTTCTAACCATCTCCTTTGTCTGAGATTCAGTTCCTTCTGTGTGAAGATGTACTTCAAACTCTTGTGATCCGTATATACTTCACAATGATTTCCAATGAGAAAATGTCTCCATGTCTTCAAGGCATGCACAACGGCTGCTAACTCCAAATCATGCGTGGCATAATTTAACTCGTGAGGCTTAAGTTGTCGTGAAGCATACGAAACAACCCTTCCTTCCTGCATAAGCACTGCTCCAAGTCCTCGACGTGAAGCGTCGCAATACACCTCATAATCCTTGGTCTGATCTGGCAATATCAAAACTAGTGAGGTAACCAATCTTTTCTTCAACTCCTGAAAACTTGCCTCACAGTCCTCAGTCCATAAGAATTTGTTTTCCTTCTTCAACAATTCTGTCATAGGCTTTGCAATCCTTGAGAAATTCTCAATGAATCTTCGTAGTATCCTGCGAGTCCAAGGAAACTCGAATCTCTCAACTGTCGTTGGTGCTTCCCATTTGGTTACGGTCTCAACCTTTGTGGGGTCAACTGCTATCCCTTCTCCGGATATAACATGTCCGAGAAATCCAACTTCCTTTAGCCAAAACTCACATTTGCTGAATTTGGCATACAACCGGTGTTCCCTCGCCTCCAAAACCAATCGCAAATGTTCCTTGTGTTCCTCTTCATTCTTCGAGAAAATCAAAATGTCATCAATGAACACCACGACGAACTTATCCAAAACTCCATAAACACTTTGTTCATCGTGTTCATGAAATAGGCTGGTGCGTTAGTCATCCAAATGACATAACGGTGTACTCATCAGTCCATATCTCGTGGTAAATGCTGTCTTGGGTATGTCCTGCTCCCGAATCTTCAATCGATGGTACCACGATCGCAAGTCGATCTTGGAAAACACTTTGGCTCCTTGCAAGCGATCAAACAGATCATTGATCATAGGTAGTGGGTACTTGTTCTTGATTGTTACTTCATTCAATCCACGATAATCAACAACCATTCTCAAAGATCCATCCTTCTTCTCCACCAACAAAGCGGGTGATCCCCAAGGTGAAGAACTTGGGCGATAAAACCTTTATCCAATAGTTCCTTAATCTGCTTCTTGATTTCGCCAAATCCTTTGCGGGCATCCTGTGACGGTCGCTTCGATATCGGGCCTGTTCACGGCAACAGCTCGATCAAAACTCAATGTCCCTATCCGTGGCATTCACGGCAACTCTTCCGAAATACATCAGATAATCCTTCACCACGGTACTTCTTCCCGCACCACTCCGATAAGGCAATTAACTTGCGCTCTTCTCGGCTCGTGCGTGATACATACTTAATCCTTCTTCCTTCGGTGTGGTGAGCAAAATTGACTTTGTGGTGCAATCTATGTTTCCTCCATACCTTGATAACCAATCCATACCTAATATCACATCCAATCCTTGGGATTCCAGAACTATTAGGTCTGAGGGGAAAACATAGTGTCCAATCCTTAATGGTAGTCGATCACACCATTTACTAGCCATGTACTGCTCCGGTGAGGTTACTAGCATGGGTGACCTAAGGGCTTGGGTCGGAAATTTGTACTTATCCACAAATCCCTTGATATGTATGAATGCGATGCACCAAGATCGAAAAGAACAATTGCAGAAATGACTTAACCAAAAACTTACCGATTCTTGATCGGGCTGATCTTCAACTTCCTCCACATCAATGTGGTTCACCCGTCCCCTGTTGAAAGGGTTGGGCTTCTTTCGAGCTTCCATTGCCATTTCCATTCGGCCTTCGGATACCATTGGCATAATGCCCGATCTTGCGGCACTTAAAGCAAGTAATATGACTCAGTCTACTTTGGATGGTGTTGACGGGTTGGTGCAGTTCTGTCCATTGCTTCCTCCATTCCGCTTCCATTCTTGGTGCCATTATGGTTGTGCGAATTACCTCCTCCATGGGTATGTGAAACTGAATTCTGATTTAGGGGTATAACGAGGCTTCGTTGAGCTCCGAGTTATACTTCCCTTGCCCATACTTCCGCTTGCAGTTCTCAATTTGTCTGCTGCTTTCCTTCAATCATGAGGGCTCGGTCTACCAACTCCTGGTAGTTGTTGAAACTTGCTACCATCAACGGCATGTCAACTCATCGCTCAGTCCTTCTAGAAACTTCTCCGCTTAGCTGCATCGGTAGCAACGCTATCCGGGGCATAACGTGCTAATTTGCTAAAGTCATCCACGATCGCCAACAGTCCTTCCTCCTTGGCGTAAGTTGTGAAACTCACGCTTCTTCATGGCCATGGCTCCTGCTGAAACATGGGCAGTGCGAAAAGCTTGCTGAAATTGATCCCATGTGATGGTGTCACGGGTAAGTGGCTGTGAAATTCTCCCACCATGCTGCTGCGGGTCCTTCAAGCTGATGTGCTGCAAACTTCACTCTTTCACCATATGTGCATCCTGCAGTGGTCAACTCCCTTCCTATCTTGCGGAGCCAATCATCTGCCACAATCGGCTCGGTGCTACTGGAATACACCGGCGGGTTCAGTCTAAGGAAACGAGTCAGATGATCCGCAGGTGGTGGTGGTGGTGGTGGGTTGTTGTTGTTGTTGTTGTTGTTGTTGTTGTTGTTGTTGTTGTTGCCTGGTTCTGCACCAATGTTTGAATCAGGTATACTCTCTTTGGATCAATTGGGTGATCTCTGGCGGAAAACGAATCCGGTCGCGTCTCGGAGGCATCGATGGTTTTAGAAAAGAAGAGAAATTTAGAATAGAATGAGGTCTAAGGGAATCACTACCCAATGCACATGAGCAAATGCACACAAAATCACTTCATTCAATCAAACAAGGGCTTACAACGATCTAACTATCGCAAAAGTGCGTGTACTATAATGTTTACATGGAGGAAATACTACTAATATGTGGGGACTTCTACTAATTTGAACGGTGGAAGACTCCATGATGTCCGCTCCACTTCGTCTTCAAAGTCGGGTTCACTTGGATCCGAATCGGTGTCATCGATGTTGATGTAGTCGCTTGGGTATTCGACATCTTGGTCTTCATTCCCGAGCGCCAACTTCTTCTTGAGTTCTTCGATCTCGTACTTAAGATCGTTATTGTGTCTTGCCGAGCTACGATCTCGCCCATGTATTCCTTGCGTGTAGTCTTTAGTTCTCCTTCCGTTCGATGATCCTTCCTTTGCATTCTCGCAACTCCAACATATCATTGCACATTTGGTTCTCTGGCGTCGAATGTGCTGATTTAACTCCTGGATGAATGCTGCAATGGACCTATCCTTCTTGGTGCTGACTATGTCCCATTTGTCATCTCGGCGTCCGCAAATCTGGTAGATGGTGTCCTTGAGGTCTTCTTGATAAACTTCTCCAATGCGTCCCATGGTGATGTGAGCTGCCATGCTCTTTCCCAGACTCCAAGTTGGTGCACTGAAAACACTATCTATAGGCTTGGTGATTGGGGCGAATGTCCTTCCTGGAACGTGAGCTTGAATCTTCCAGCGCTCCTCTTCAGGCAGAGTGGCGTTGAAAGTCCCGGTGAAGCTTGGTAGTCCAATGTTCAGGTACTTGGTGACTTCCTTCAAGTGAAATCCAAAAGGTGTGCCTTCATCCGGTTGGGTGTACTTGATCTTCAAGGTCCGTCATCCTAAAGAGAGTAGAAAAGGTGAGGAGTTAGAAAATGGGAAGAGAGTAGTGATCTATGGCTTTAACTTAGTGGTCGTGTCCTACAGACCAGTGTGTGCTCGATACCATTCTCTCAGAGCGACCAGACCGAATGGATCAAGTCTCGTGCTCGGTTTCATCCTGGATCGAATGCCTTGACACCACATAGTACTTGAAGGATTTATAGCAGAGTAGCAATCACACACTTATTACATCGTTGTCCACAAGGGAACTTATTACAATAATATGGCTTAAGGCCATCTAATAATAACAGCGAAGGCTTGGAAGATAAGTGAGTCCATCAACTCCATCGGCATCACCGAGTATAGAACCACGACCTAACACCTTACTGTCGTTCTAAAAGTCTCAAGCGTGAAAGTTGCATCCAAAACGGGTCAAGACATGGAATATGCCGGCAATGTAACACATAAGAGCAATGAAGGAGAATAAGCCTATACTACATGCATATATGGCTGGTGGTAAGGCTCTACGGTTACATTTTTGCATAAAGCTAGTTTTTCCCTACATCAAAGGAATAAATTTATTTAACTATCATGGTGGCTGTTAAACATTGAGAATGGTTGACAGCATTCTCAATCCCAATTAAAAAGTACTCATCAAAACCCAATACATTTATTAGAAGTAACATGTTGAGATTCACATGATATTCAAATACCAGATACTCAAAACGTCCATAACCGGGGACACGGCTAATCATGATTAGTTTATACACTCTGCAAAGGTTTGCACACTTTTCCCCACAAGACTCGATCGCCTCCGCTTGGTTCTCGCACTACATGGTGTTTGAGAAACGGATGACCGAGACATAGTCTTTCAGAAGCGCTAGCACCTTACATGTGGGTAGACCGTACCAACCTACATCCCCTACATCAGCTAGCCTACCCGTAAGAGTTCGCACAACTTAGTCAACTACGCCAGAGCCCATAATTGGCTTGTGGCTGCACACGGAAGTTTCAGCTTGAATAATCTTATGATCCCTTAGAGTCCAGGTGGCGGTCCAAGAAATACAGCAAGTCTGATGGAAACCAGTGCCTCAATCCACCCAGATGTGTGTTTAGGTTGCCACCTTAGATAAACCATTAATTAACAATCTCACATCTGTCATGGATATTCACTCACCCAATCCACGTCTACTAGCATAGCATGGCATAATAAGCAAACGTAGAAGTAACTCCCAAGGTTTCATAAGTAAAACAGGTAATAGGTACTACCTCAATCTACTTCCCATCCCACAATTTAATTAGATCCTAAACATGCAAGTGTTGGAGGGTTTGATCTAATGCAATAAAACTGGGTAGTAGAAAAGGTATGATCAAGTGTTACTTGCCTTGCTGATGATCCATGAGACCTAGAGATTCAAGTAACAAGCGGCGCACTCGGGTGATCTAACGCAGACAAACAACAAGCATACAATAAGTACTCATCTAATGCACAGGGAAATCTCGAATAAAAGATCTAACCAGATAGTTCAACTTAAGAACCCTGGTTGCAAAAGAATCGAATCAAATAAAGCATCGAAAGTCGAAACTCGAGAGAGAACGACTCGGTTTAGCAATCTGAAACTAGGTCAAAATTTTACAGTAACAAAACTCTGTGAAAGTAGGGTAGTCGAACGGCGGTTTAGAATGAAACTCCAGCGCTTGAATCACCGATTCCGATAAACGAGCGAAAAATAAACAAATTTGAAAATCGGATCGAAATCGAATCAGAAAAATAACGGATTAAATCCGATTAAAAGAAAATGACGAACGAATTAAATAACGAGCGTTCGTTAACAGAACTAATCCAACGAACACATTCATTGAAACGAACGGTTCGTGAGCGTTCATTAAATAAGAAAACGAAGAAAATAAAAACCATCTAGGTTTTTTTAAAAACCGAACATCTAAAAACCGGATCGGGTTTCTTAAAGAAAACCGGATCGGGCGGCGGCGGCGGCTACCTCGGTGGCTTCGCCGGGCGGGCTCAGCGGGCTCGGGAGGGCGGCGAGGGGCGGGGGTCGGCGGGTGCTCGGCGACGGCGAAGACGGCAGCGGCGGCCCTCAGGCCAGCCGGCGGGCTCGGTTAGGGCGGGGAGGCGGGGATGAGGAGAGGGGGGTATTTAAGGAGGGGGCGGCGCCTTGGGGAGGGCAGCGGGGCCGGGTCCGATCCGGACTCCGGGCGGCGGGCGGCGTCTTGGCGGCGTGGCGGCGGCGGACACCGCGCGGGAGGAGAGGGAGGCGGGCAGGTGCCTCGGCCCGAAGCGCGATTTTTTTAAACAAAACCAAACGAATTAAAAAAAATACCAAACGAACTCCGAATTTAATAAAAATAATTTTCCCCGACTCCTAAAAATGAGTCGAACAAAATGAACTTTAAAAACGGCAAACATGCATATATTTTTAAAATGCTCATTTTTGCCTAAAGCAAATAAATCTTTCAAAAGCCAAATTTGATTTATTTATAAAATCTTCATTTTTCCTAAATGTTGGGAAAGTCATATTATTCCCTCTCTTAATTTTTTTATAGGAAAAACTTTATGAAGATAATTAAATAAATCCAATGATCCTATTTTCATAATTTGAGAAATCCCAAATATGAAAATAATGAAACTTCCAACTCTCTCCGAGGGTCCTTGAGTTGCGTGAAATTTTCTAGGATCGGAAAAATGCGAGAAAATATGATATGCATGATGACCTAATGTATAACTTTCCAAATTGAAAATTTGGGATGTTACAGAATAGGATTACTGGGACTAGTTGATGAGACATAAACTCATCACAAATACAGTACGTAGAAGCCAGTAGAGGTATGTGCGGGGCAAAGAAGTAGAGAAATATCCACATGGAGTGATGTGGGCAACTGGAGCAGGGGTGCAAGCCGGCTGTAACGAGAGTTGTACCTGAGGGATGTCGGGACGTAGCTCAACCTAGAAGAGGGCGGCGGGAGGAGGCAACTACCCACGTCGCGGCAGTGAGCAATGGACGAAGGCAACCTCACCAGCTTTGTGAGAGAGAATGGCGGGGACCCCTGATCGGGACGTGCCGACAGTGGGTTTTCACCGTCGGCGACGGCGACCGCATCTACACTAAGCATCCACCCCTTCCCCCGGTGGACGGCATCCGCTGGGATGTTAGAGATGTGGCCACAATGGTTTTGTGCGAGAGAGTGTGAAAACTGAAGAGAGCAACCCCAGCAAGCAACAGTGTAGGCTCGTCCTGCCTATGTATATAGTGGAGCGGTTTCCTTTTCTCTCCATATGAACCTATTTATATTACGTACATGCCACTGAAGAAAAAAACTTTATTTATAAATGACGCGGCACCTACTACTCGTTCTCCTATAAACCTTGCGCTTGGCATCTCCAAACTATTAACCTTGCGATTGGCTCTTCGCCTCTTAGGGAAGTCGAGCAATAATGGTACGGCAGTATATATCATTCTGGCTATATGAGACTGAATGAATTGCTGCACGTCCACCACGTGGCGAGGGTCGAGGGGCGAGGGAGAGTGCGTACTATTACGTCCATTTCAATATGGACTACATATGGAGCAAAATGAGTGAATCTACACTCTAAAATACGTCTATATACATCAGTGTTTGGAGTATGTACTAGTAGTTCATATTGAAATCTACTAAAGAACGTATATTCCAAATAGTATGATAATCTCTCTAACCAAGGTAGTAGGGACGAGGAGTAAACGGAGGGAGTACTAGTAAAATTTTCTCCTCGTCCTGCAAGCCACCACGCGCGTGGGCGAGGGAGAGGGCGTAAGGCGTAGTAAGCAAGCTTCACCTCATCCTGCGAGCCACCGCACCCGTGGGCGGGGGAGACGGTGTACTAAGCAAGCTTCTCCTCGTTCTGCGAGTTGACGGGACACATCAAAAGTACTCCAGTGTATAGATCCTTGCCTCTAAGGTAGGCCCCACATGGTTTGCCTCTTTTTTAACATAATGCGTCAAGTCGCAATTTGTTTGTTCACCCGTGGTGGACGATCCTCCCTCCATCTAGTGGACAACCAGTACATGTGTCAAGTTACCACGTGGGCTACCTTTTCGTAGAGAAATGAGCTCAACCGTGTACCCGCGCGGGTGTGGTTGGGAAAGAGACGGGAGTACATGCGCCGTGCGTGCACCTCTTCTCTTCGTGCACGTCCCCCACCTACGTGGGTGTGTGTGAGAGATACAAACCTAGACAAATGGCTTGTGCGTTCATGAGTGTTTTTGTTTTTTTTGGGGGGGGGGAGGTTGATTTCGTGAATGTATTTGTGGGAATATGTGTCGATGACATCTCAAACAAAATTTTGCATGCAATGTGTGTGAAATGGAGGCCTATCCATATCATATATAGAGGGTCAGGCGATCCACGAGAAGAGAGGGAGGGGTCATAGATATCGATAGAGTCGAAGAGAGGATCAAGTGGGTGGGTGCGAGATCGATGAAGAGAGCCATCGAAATTGTGTGTGTGTGCAAGTCGAAGATATAGGGCGACTGACCTAGCTACCGGAACGTCAGAGGGCACATGTCAAGTTTGTGTGTGGCAGGGAGACATGACTAGAGCGCTCGATGTATCGGTGTGTGTGTGTGTGTGTGTGCGCGAGGGGTGGGGGAGGGGTAGGTAGAGGCCTAACAATAGAGGTAGAACGACTCGTATATGTGTTGAGAAGGAGAGACCCAGCTATGTCTTGAGGAAATCGGTCGACATCCATACATAACTGAAGGACGGGAATTAGGATGGGACAGAGAGAGGAGAGAGAGAGAGAGGGAGGGAGAGGGGTAGAGTGTTGGATGGGTGATGGAGTTGCTTCTCGAAGATGGTGGGAGAGGCCTACTAGACAAACTGAGGGTGGAACTGCAATATTATCAATAAGAGTGGGGATGTGTTTACGTGTGTGCACGTGCATGATAGATCTGTCGGGACACATCCATGGATGATGAAGGGGAACCATGTGTTTGGTAAGCAAACCTAACTAGATCGGTAGATCAATTGTTGTTTGTCGGAGGAAGGGAGATACATAACTAATGAGGTAGATCGATCGACGCGTGGGAAAAAACGAGTTATAAGGACCTAGCTAGCTATATGTATAGCGGGAGATCGGTCGGTGTACGTCCATTTGTTAGAGGCAAATAAAGCCCGACGAGACGGATAGACAGAGAGAATGGAGCTAGGAGGTGGTGCGAGAGGCCCAGCTACTAGCTAGATAGGGGGAGGAGTGTGCGGTTGTGAGTGAAGGAAATATGCCCTAGAGGCAATAATAAAGTTATTATTTATTTCCTTATATCATGATAAATGTTTATTATTCATGCTAGAATTGTATTAACCGGAAACATAATACATGTGTGAATACATAGACAAACAGAGTGTCACTAGTATGCCTCTACTTGACAAGCTCGTTAATCGAAGATGGTTATGTTTCCTAACCATAGACATGAGTTGTCATTTGATTAACGGGATCACATCATTAGGAGAAATGATGTGATTGACTTGACCCATTTCGTTAGCTTAGCACTTGATCGTTTAGTATGTTGCTATTGCTTTCTTCATGACTTATACAAAGTTCCTACAACTATGAGATTATGCAACTCCCGTTTACCGGAGGAACACTTTGTGTGCTACCAAACGTCTAACGTAATCGGGTGATTATAAAGGTACTCTACAGGTGTCTCCCAAAGTATATGTTGAGTTGGCATAATTCAAGATTAGGTTTTGTCACTCCGATTGTCGGAGAGGTATCTCTGGGCCTTCTCGGTAATACTCATCACCTAAGCCTTGCAAGCATTATAACTAATGAGTTAGTTATGAAATGATATATTACGGAGCGAGTAAAGAGACTTGCCGTAACAGATTGAACTAGGTATTGGATACCGACGATCGAATCTCGGGCAAGTAACATACCGATGACAAAGGGAACAACGTATGTTGTTATGCGGTTTGACCGATAAAAATCTTCGTGAAAATGTAGGAACCAATATGAACATCCAGGTTCCACTATTGGTTATTGACCGAGAATAGTTCTAGGTCATGTCTACATAGTTCTCGAACCCGTAGGGTCCGCATGCTTAACGTTACGATGACAAATTTATGAGTATTGATGTACCGAGTTTGTTGAGTCCGGATGTGATCACGGACATGACGAGGAGTCTCGAAATGGTCGAGACATAAATATTGATATATTGGAAGCCTATGTTTGGACTTGAATAGTTCCGGGTGAAATCGATTTTACCGGAACACCGAGGTTACTGGAACCCTCCGGGGTTAATGGGCCTTAGTGGGCCATGAGGGAGAAGAGGAGGGCGGCCAGGGCAGGCCGCCCCCTCCCCTAGTCCGAATAGGACAAGGAAAGGGGGCGCCCCCTTTCTCTTCCCTCCCCAAGTCCTAATCCAACTAGGAAGGGGGGAGTCCTACTCGGTGCAGTAGGACTCCTCCGTGCGCCTCCTCCTAGGGCCGCCGCACCCCCCTTTGCTCCTTTATATACGGAGGCAGGGGCACCCTAGCACACACAGTTGATCTACGGATCGTTCCTTAGCCGTGTGCGGTGCCCCTCCACCATATTCCACCTCGGTCATATCGTCGCGAGTTTAGGCGAAGCCTGCGCGATGAGAGCATCATCATCGCTCCCACGCCGTCGTCTTGTGGAACTCATCCTCGACACCTGCTGGATCGGAGTCCGGGATTGTCATCGAGCTGAGCGTGTGCTGAACACGGAGGTGCCGTCGTTCGGTAGTTGGATCGGTCGGATCATGAAGGCGTCGACTACATCAACAGCGTTGTCATAACGCTTCGCTTTCGGTCTCACAGTGCGTGGACACACTCTCCCCTCTCGTTGCTATACATCACCATGATCTCGCGTGTGCGGAGGAATTTTTTTGAAATTACTACGTTCCCCAATAGAGGGGCGAGAGTTTACACGTGGGTGGGACCGTATGAGAGACACGAGGCAAGGACACATAAAGGTGGAGATTGAAGGTGCGTGTGTATGTTGTAGGCAGACTTCGCTGGAGAGGTTTACCGATCGGTGTGTGTCGAAAAGGAGTTTTGGAGACTGTGGGAGAACGACCTAAAGAGGAAAAAAATGAATGTCCGCAATGGATAGAATGCTGAGGGAGGGGGAGGGCGAGGAGGGCGTGTGCATCCACGAGAGAAAGTTAGTGGTAGCTACAAAGGTTAGAGGATTGTGTGGGTGTAAGAGACTAAAAAATATCATAATTTGATATGAAAGTGGATTCATATATTTGAATAGGAGATGATAGTGTTTTAAACATATGCATGCATGAATATAGCGGTGATACGTGTGTTGTGGTTTTGCACATTTTATGCCATAATGTGATAATGCATGGCGTTTGCAACTCACAGCTAAATGTCGAACAATCTAAACCATAGTATACATCGAACAATCTCACATTTTATTTGAATTTGTGATAATGTGTGGCGTTTGCAGCTTACAACTAAATATTGAACAATCTAAACAATACTATATATCGAGCATTCTCACATTTTATTTGAATTTGTGGTAATGTGTGGTGTTTGCAACTCACATCTAAATACTAGTAGGCGTAGGGGGCGGGGCACCATACATAATGTGATAAACACATTATACATATGAGACATGGTTTAGTTTGTGAGGATCTAGCTAGAGCTTAAAATGTACTATGATTTGAAATCAACATAAAGTGGATTCAAAAAATCGAGTTCGAGTTCATATAGTACACATAGTTCATATGTAACTCGAGACTAATCATGTGGTGTGTTGTGAAGATAATACACAAACGATGGTTTAACTTGACAATAATGATGATTGTAGATCTTATTAAAACAGAGAAACGAATTCAAACGCTTTGACTTCACAACAATCATTATTGTAGATCTTATTCAAATAGAGAAACGAATTCAAATTTAGTTCATATTTACGCGGTAGTATATATGTTTGGAATGCACTAAAACGTTCATTTGAG
Source organism: Aegilops longissima (assembly GCA_021605205.1). Taxonomy (NCBI): domain Eukaryota; kingdom Viridiplantae; phylum Streptophyta; class Magnoliopsida; order Poales; family Poaceae; genus Aegilops; species Aegilops longissima. Next base: position 110,766,119 of record CM038679.1, on the reverse strand, counting down.
TACTAGGTTGCATGCATTATACACGTAGCAAAATATTTTAATTGAACATAACATGAACTCAAAGTTTTGAATGACATTTGTAGTGCGAATTGATTTGGTACAGTACACGTTAGGCTTGTCCGGAAATTTCAACCCGCGCCTTGTTAGCCTGAAATATTTAAGATATATCTTTGTCTCGTTGTGCTCCGACAACTCCCTCCATCTCAACCCGCGCCTTGATATTCCAAAACTACAACGCGCGCGAAAACTCCCACCTCCTGTGAAATCCCGACACGCGAAATGCCCGTGATACCCCTGAACCGAAAGAACCGCCTCAAATCGGTGGGGGTACTTTTGTAACTCACCCCACATTTCAGACAAGCGCGTCCCTAAGCCATGGTTCCCCACTCCCATCTCATCCGCCCACCCATTCATACACCAAGGCCGGTGTCGGTGTCAAAACCGGCGGATCTCTGGTAGGGGGTCCCGATCTGTGCGTCAAGGCTGATGGTAACAGGAAGCAAGGGACACAGATGTTTACCCAGGTTCGGGCCCTCTCGATGGAGGTAAAACCCTACTTCCTGCTTGATTAATATTGATGATATGGGTAGTACAAGAGTAGATCTACCACGAGATCGTAGAGGCTAAACCCTAAGAGCTAGCCTATGATGGTATGATTGTAATTGTGATCGGCCTTCTAAGGACCAACCTCTCCAGTTTATATAAGCACCGGAGAGGGCTAGGGTTTACATGGAGTCGGTTACAAGGAAGGAAATATAATATCCGGATCGCCAAGCTTGCCTTCCACGCCAAGGAAAGTCCCATCCGGACACGGGCCGAAGTCTTGATTCTTGCATCTTCACGCTTCAATAGTCCGGACGTTGTACACAGTCCGGCTGTCCGGATACCCCCTAATCCAGGACTCCCTCAGGAGCCCCTGAACCAGGCTTCAATGACGATGAGTCCGGCGCGGAGTCTTGTCTTCGGCATTGCAGGGCGGGTTCCTCCTCCGAATACTCCAAAGTGGTCATCGAACACGTAGATCGTGTCCGGATCTGCAAGATGGTCTTCGTATGGTATAGATCTGATTTGCTGGCAATCTTCGTGCGTCATGCCCTTGCATCGGGGCTTGGTCCAATGCGAACCGACGTTTCCTGCCCCACCACGACTCGTGTTGCGAGGCGGTTTTATTGGCATGTCCCGCCAAGGCAGAGATCGTGTTCCTCTTATTACCGAATTTTCCATCTATATGAGCACGCGTGACCCCACGACGGCTGTTGGTATAACCCGTGTGTTTTTTAGATGAGCCTCAAACGGTCATACCGGGGACTCTTGATATTCACCCTCTTTATAAAGGGGTCGAGACCTATGCCTCCTTTTTCACCTTCATCGCGCCTTCTCGCACCTCGAGTTCTAACACCCAAAACCTAAGCTCCACCTCTCCGGAATCCTCCAATATGTCCGGATCTGACCCTCAGGGCCGGTGGGTGGCCTCCTCGATCGAGGAGAAGGACATTGTCAAGCTTAGGGAGGTCGGATACTTGACCGCAGATATCTGGCACAGGCTCCCTGCTCCACCGCAGGTCATCCCGACGCCGGAGCCCAACGAGTGTGTCGTTTTCGTCCCACACTTCCTCCGCGGTCTGGGTTTCACCCTCGATCCCTTCGTGAGGGGGCTCATGTTCTATTATGGGTTGGATTTTCACGATCTGGCTCCCGACGCTATCCTCCACATCTCGTCGTTTATTATCGTGTGCGAGGCTTTTCTCCATATCACCCCACACTTCGGCTTATGGCTCAAGACCTTCAGTGTGACGCCGAAGATGATCAAGGGGCGACATGTAGAGTGCGGAGGTGCCGTAATAAGCAGGAACAGCAATGCCCCGTGGCCAGAGGGTTCTTTCCCAGAAGTATCCGATGTATGGCAGCGGAGGTGGTTCTATGTCACAGCTCCCAGAGGCACAAAGTGGGCGGCTACCGCCGAGTTTCGTTCGGGCCCTCCGTCACAGCTGGCATCTTGGACAGACGTAGGGCAGAATTGGGGACCCGCTGGTGATATACCAGTACTGCAGAATCACATCCAGGAGCTTCTTGCAAGGGACACTAACCTTATCAGCATAATGCAAGTGATGTTGATCCGGCGGATGTTGCCATGCCAACGCCGGCCTCTCCGGATGTGGGAGTTCAGTCCGGAGGGTCCACGGACCGTCAAGCACTTCTTCGGCCTGAACCTCGAAGAGATGTGCAAATTATTCTTCGGACGGAAAGTAAAGTGTCCGGACACCATCGAGGATGCGGGCCTAAGCTGCAATCGCCTAGATACCCAAGTAAGTAAACTTGATACCGGACACCGTGTTTTGTATCTGTTATGATTGTTTATTCTGAAAATCATCCGCGTCCAGGAATGGCTCAGTAAGGCAGAGAGAATTAGGTGTCCGACGCCACTTCCCGAAGGCTCGCCCGCCCCTACCATGGCCAAGATGCTTGACCGAGTACTCAGCAGGATGCCCTCGGGGAAAGAAAAGGGGAAGGATGAAGAATCCGAACCCCACACGCTACGCATCCGAACCGGGGGAATTGTCACCTCCCCTAAGGAGGATAGTCGGGAAGGGGAGGCTAAGGCCTCCTCCCCGAGCGGGAAGAAGAGGTCCGCCTCCGGAGACTCGGAGACGGAGATGCCCAAACCGGGGAAAAAGATAACACCAGGGGGCTCTGCCCCAACGGGCACCCTCACCGCATCGTGCCCACCAACGGGCCAGCCCTCCACCGAGCTGTAAGTTAATTTTTAATTCGAAGGTACTGTGTTCCTCCTAGATCAATAACCAGGATTCGTCTTTCGTAGTTCGGCTAGCAGCCCCTCTCAACAGAGTTCGTCTTCGGGGGACCTTCCTCCGAAGATGATGGAGAGCGAGACCCCACCTACCTCTCCGGCTCGCGAAGCGGGCGACACCGAAGTGTCGTCACGGAGGAGTCCGGATCTGCCGAAGCCGGAGGCCAACGCGTCAGCCGCCACGAGCTCGGAGCGTTTGGCTCCCACGAGGGGCGATGGGAAGGGTCGGACACAGTTCGATGTCCGGCCGAACATACTGACGGGCCTATTGGAGCGGGCAGCGCTCTCGGAGGAGCACCGCTCATTAATGAGCACGGTGCTCCCGAAGATTTCATCCGCTACAAGCGGTTTGAATGAAGCATTTGCAAGTCTGCTCAGAGGCTTTGAGGTATGTAGTGAAGAATACATTGTTTTTGGCTGTGAGGCACGCGTTAGGTGTGCTCCATATAGATAGTAGCCCCTGAGACACTGGTTGCCCGCCCTAGGGGGCAAACGGGGGATCATAAATCAATGATTGCACTATAAATGTGTGCAGGTACCTATGAGTCCGGTTGCCGACCAGTCCGTGGAAGTTTCCGAACTGACCAGGCAGATTCGATCGATTGATGCCGATATCACGCTGGTGAACGAGTGGCTGGACAAGTCACAAGGTATGTACTCTGCCTTCCTTTGTATAGGAAAATATGGAGGCGGCATGATATTAATGTAAGATGTTCAGACTGCAGATGGTGCTGCTGCCGCGGAGGCCCTGAGGGCAGAGCTTGTCCAAGCCAAGGAACAAGCTAGGGTTAGTAATGCGGCTTCCCTAAAGGCGGCCGATGAACTGAGAGCCGAACAAACAGCTCATCGTCGAAGCGAAGAAAAGATGGCCAAAATGGCTATTGAGTTAAAAAATGCCGCTGACCGGTATGAGCTCCTTAAAAGGGAGCATAAGGATAGCTTGGCCGAGCTGGACAAGGCACGCAATGCCACCAAGGAAATACGGACCGAGCTCAGGGGTGCGCGGGAGGAGCTTCAACAGGCCGGTAAAATCGTGGCTGGAGGTTCCTACTTGCTGCGGACGAAGTTTTTCGATCTGAAGTACGCTCCCCTGGATGGGCGCTGGAGTCCCGCGGACGCGTATGCGGATTTGGCGAATAGTACGGCTGATGCTGCCAAGTTCTTCGAGGGTCAGGGTGATAAGGAGGTGGAGAAGCTTTTTTGGTCGCAATTCAATGCTCCCACTCGCCCGCTGCCGTTAAATGACAAGCTGGCGGCTGTAGCGGAGCTTCATAGGCTGTCCGGTCTTGGAACACGGTCTATGATAGACCACCTTTGGCCGGAAGGGCTTAAGCCGGCCAATTACTTTGGCTTTGTGCAGCAATTCCTTGGGGCCGTGCCTCGGATCGATGCCATGAGGAGGTCGGCGTGCATAGAGGGTGCACGGATGGCTCTTGCCCGCGTTAAAGCCTATTGGACGGATATGGAGGCCAATATTATAGCGACCCAAGATCGGCGGGGGCGATGTCGGCGAGCACTACTTGGCGCAGGTCACAGAAGGTGCCCGCCTAATAGAGGCGCAGTGCTCAAAGAATGTCTTATTCGAGTGATGAATCGAATCATTGTAAAAAACAATGTTAGTTTGGTTGTAAGGCTATATTTATACCTTTTGCCCGAAAGTATTATTTTGTCCCCTGTGTGGCCGTTTACATACATACATACATATATATATATATATATATATATATATATATATATATATATATATATATATATATATATATATATATATATATATATATATATATATGATGTTTAATCCGAAAGATAGCGATCGTTGGCTTCATCCCCATGCAGCAATGCGGGGTGTTCGCAAAATATATACTTAATCACACTTGATCCAACGTCTTGGTCCATGAAGGAGGTGATCGCACGTCGAACTAGGCAACCGGACTATATAGCGGTAACACTTTCGCTTAGCCATGGGATTCTAACGTTGGGGCTACTATGTAGCCCCTGGTACCTTCGCGTGCATCCGAATACGGGCGCATGTGTACATGACCGGGAAACGGTCCTTCGTTAATGCGGAGGGATCCTAAAGATTCCGATAAGTCTTCGAGTGGTTGAACAGTCTCTCGTTGTATCACGACAGTCAGTTTTCGGCTTTCTCTACTGAGGTGCTCGTCCGGAATAACCAGGGCACAATCGCAGTACTTCTCCTTTGGCTACCTTAGCTGATAGTAATGGAACGTAAGGCGGCAAACCCAGGAGCCGGGAAAACCCAACATTTGACCAAAGACATGATTCGGAGCTGCTGCATATAAGGCCAAACTCGTGACGCCGAACACTCCCGAGGGTATTCGGACTTTATAATAGTCGATGCGCTCAAGAATGCCCATTCGTTATAAACCCTGTTTTTCCAGGTACATGTGTTAATCTGCCGTGGCGATATGCCAAAAACGGCAGTATCCTCTGTGGGTATGGAACCCATGTGATGGTTAAACAACAAGAGGCAATAAAAAGGTTTACACAGGGGCTTAATCTAAAAAGAAACCTGTTGAACGGGGCCCTGCTGCACGTCTGCGCCTTTATCTCCGTTGTGCCGTATCCTGGAAGGGTATCGTGCGAACGTTGTATGTGGAAAAATGGAAAACTCGTAGAAGAGTGCAATGTAAGTATGCGATGGATAATAAAAGTGTGAGATGTTGGCCTGCCCATAAGGTTGAGCCAACTGTGGGACTATGTTAAGTATTTATAGCCCCTAGTGTCCACTATGGGATTACATATACGGTGCCCTGGTTCAATTTTATCCGGGCAACCGGACTCGTCTAGCCCAGTCTGTGGTCTTTAAGGACCAGTCAAGTTTTCTGATGTTGGAGGCCGCTTATAGACCGGCCGCGAGGGCCGTCGCGTGTTCCTCTGCGTGTGACAAGCGCTCTGTTAGTCCGCTAACGGTGATGACGCCACGTGGACCGGGCATCTTAAGTGTAAGGTAGCCATAGTGCGGCAATGCGTTGAAGCGAGCGAAGGCCGTTCTTCCGAGCACTGCGTGATAGTCGCTTTGGAAGGGTGCGATGGTGAAGAGTAGTTCTTCGCTTTTGGAGTTGCCTGGAGAGCCAAATGTTACCTCCAATGTGACTGAGCCTCTGCTATGGGCTTCAACGCCTGGTATCACCCCTTCAACGGTGGTTTTGCTTTGGTTAATTCTGGATGGGTCTATCCCCATCCTGCGTACAGTGTCCTCATATAATAAATTGAGACTGCTGCCGCCGTCCATAAGGATGCGGGTGAGACGGTATCCGTTGATTATTGGGTCAAGCACCAAGGCCTTTGATCCTCTGCGCCGAATACTAGTTCGGTCATCCAAGTTATCGAAAGTGATCGGATAAGGCATCCAGCAGTTAGGCGTGAGTACGATGGGCTCTATATCAAGCGCATCTCTATGCGCGCGTTTGTGCCTCCTCATGGATGTGTGAGTCGCGTGGATCATGTTCACTGTTTTAACCTCTGGCGGGAATTTTTTTTTGTCCTTCAGTGTTCGGCCGGCGAGGTTCATCCTCGTCTTCACTTGGTGTTTCCCTTTGCTTGTGTTCGGCATTTAATTTGCCGGCCTGCTTGAAGACCCAGCACTCTCTGTGCGTGTGGTTTGCAGGTTTGTCAGGGGTGCCATGAATATGGCATAGTCTGTCTAGGACTCTATTCAGACCGGACGGTCCGTCTTTGCTGCCTTTAGATGGCTTGTTTTGCTGATTATGCCGAGAGCTCCTGAATCCGGCATTAACCTCGTGTTATCCGGGCTCTCTTTCTTGTTTTGGTGTTTGTTTTTATGACGCCGTGGCTTCCCGTTGCCTTCCCTTATTTCGGATGTGCTGGGGTCGCTGGTGCCTTTACGGGCTAGCCAGCTATCTTCTTCCGCGCAAAAGCGGGTCATAAGGCTTATTAGGGCTGCCATTGTCCTTGGCTTTTCTTGGCGAGGTGTTCAGCGAGCCACTCGTCACGGATCTTGTGTTTGAATGCTGCTAAGGCTTGACATCCGGACAGTCAACAATTTGATTCTTCTTAGTGAGAATTTGTTCCAAAACTTGCGGCGGATTCTCCGGGCTGTTGGACTATGTGACTTAAGTCGTCGACATCCGGAGGCGGACATAGGTCCCTTGAAAGTTGGCCTGGCGTCCTCGAGTTCCTCCAGCTCCCAATTGAATTTTCGTGAGGCCTTTCAACGATGCCGAGCTGGTCCCTTCAACTTGAGGGGAGGTATTTGATGCCGTGAAGGTCATCCCCACGAGCCATATGTATGTGTAGGATAAAGTCCTCGATCCGGACCCACAGGTCTGTCGTTACATCATATGCCTCTATGTTCACGAGTTAAAGCCACAGCAGGAATTAAATGGTCGATGCTTCATCAGTATATCTGGACGTGTTGTGGCATGTCGTCGGCTGTTGTTGTGTCCGGTCTTTATTTTGGACTGGTGTTCGATTGGCGTAATCGTTTTGGCGACCATAGTCCTTCGCCGGGGTGTGTCCTTTGGATCCATAAATGGAACTGGCCGCGCCAGCTTTCTTATTCAGGTGTTTATGTGGATCGATAGCCGCTTTGTTGCGGTTATGAAGTGGTACAGCTTCGTCGTCGAATTCTGGCAGTAGTTTGCGTTTTGGATAGCTCTTTATATGACGATCATCGTCGTATCTTTCTTCAGTGTTTAGAACTTTATTCCATCTACGGTTGAGTGTTTCCTGTGTGGCCTTGAGCCGTTGCTTCTGCTTCTTTAGACTTCTTACGGTGGCCATAAGCTTTCTGTGGAGTTTATCCCGTTCCACGTGTTTTTCCGGGGTTGCATCGCTATCCGGACCGTCTTCCTGTGCTGGTTCGTTTTGATGACCTCGTCCGTCGGGATCATTGTCCTCGGGCGTCTGCTCCGAACTATGTTCAGGGTGACCTTGTTCGTCCTGCTCCATCGCTAGGTCCGTGTGGTCGTTGTTGTTGCCTTCGGAGTTGATTGTATTATCGATCCTTCTAGCGCTCTTGTCACTATTTTTACTGTTGCTGGACTTAGAATGGCGTCTGCGCCATCGCTTTGGCTTTTGTCCGGGGGTTTTATCGTCCGGATTGTCGCCTTTGTCCTCTTTGGGCGTATCCACCATGTATACGTCGTGTGACGAGGGGGAAGTCCGGCGCCCCATAGATTCCGCATCTTCTCCTGCGTCGTCGTCCATACCGTCGATGTCTTCGGAGTCGAAGTCAGGCACGTCGGTTAAATCATCGACCAAGGCTATGAAGTGGGTGGTGGGTGGGCAACGAATTTCTTCGTCGTGTGCTTCCCACTCAAACCGGACGTAGTTTGGCCCAGAAATTTCTGTCAAAGAGAGAGTTTTCACCGAGTTTAGCATGTCGCCAAAGGGCGAGTGCCGAAAGATGTTTGCGGCGGTGAATTCCATTACCGGAGCCCAACCTGGCTCAACCGGTTCGGGAGTGCGCGGACGGACTCAACATCGGATCTGAATTAGGGGTCCGGGTCATAGGCCACCATAGAGTAAGGCCGTGTTTGGCTCAACGCCGATGAGTCTTGCGACCTGCTGGGCGGGGTCCAACCCTCAGATCCTCCGACAGCGCAGCCTTCTCGGTTGGAGTGCGAGGCTAATCTTGAGGCGATACCTGAGCTTTGTCCAACAGCAGGTCTAAGCCGTGCTCGTCGTGACTGTCGGGTGTCGTGTTATTGACGATGGTTGAAGGAGCCATCGAGCCCAATAGCGACGACACAGAGGAACTCTCAATGAAAGCACCAATGTCGGTGTCAAAACCGGCGGATCTCGGGTAGGGGGTCCCGATCTGTGCGTCAAGGCTGATGGTAACAGGAAGCAAGGGACACATATGTTTACCCATCTTCGGGCCCTCTCGATGGAGGTAAAACCCTACTTCCTGCTTGATTAATATTGATGATATGGGTAGTACAAGAGTAGATCTACCACGAGATCATAGAGGCTAAACCCTAAGAGCTAGCCTATGATGGTATGATTGTAATTGTGATCGGCCTTCTAAGGACCAACCTCTCCGGTTTATATAAGCACCGGAGAGGGCTAGGGTTTACATGGAGTTGGTTACAAGGAAGGAAATATAATATCCGGATCGCCAAGCTTGCCTTCCACGCCAAGGAAAGTCCCATCCGGACACAGGCCGAAGTCTTGAGTCTTGCATCTTCACGCTTCAATAGTCCGGACGTTGTCGGCCCCACACCCTCCTTCGTCCGCCACCCAGCCGGAGCCTCTTCCCCGACGACGTCGTCCACAGCAACACCTCGATGTTCCTCATCCACCGTATCTGATGAGGATCCGTCGTCGATCTGGTCATCCCGCCGGTTCAGTCACCCCGTCCTCCACCTCCAAGGAGCTGCCCCGATGCTCCCCTCGTCTTTCGCGCCACCTCCATTCCCACACCACCGTCTTCACCTACACCACTGGAAGAGCATCAGCATCGCCGTTTCCTCGGATGAAGTTGCGGCCTAATCGGCGCCACCAAAGAGGTTGTACACTAATCGCCACATTTTCTTCTTGATTCGATCTCACGGTGCTGCCGGCACTCAGTCCCAAGCCGACACGGCGCGGCTCCATCCACCGCGGCGTCGCCGGCCACTTCCTCCACGGCGTCGCTCCCTCGGCGGCGACATCCACATCAGTAGGAGCTGCTGCTGCTTTATCTCTTGCTCGCGATTCTGCTTTGCTCTTGCTCTCGGTCCCCTGCCTGGTCTGCTCTTGCTCTTGCTCGCACTGCTGCTCTCGCTCATGCTCTTGCTTGCGATGCTGCTCCGATTTAGCTACACTTCAGTCGACTGAATCAACTTCTGGGTCAGTCGATTTTCACTGGGTGGGGGGCTCGCCGGAGTTAAGGAAGAACCAGGCGCAGCGGGGAGGGGGGCTCGCCGGAGAAGAACCCCACTATCTATCTTAGGGTTCAGGGTGGGGGCGGTGGTCGCCGACGGTGGTGGGGCGGTGGCGTGGGGATCGCCGGAGAAAAAAATCGGCACGGGGGTGCCTAGAGGGATGGCCGGGGCGGCGGCGGACCGGCGGTGGGGAGTGTTTTCGGGCGGGCGGGGCGGCTGTTTGACCAGTGGTGGCTGGCGGCTCAAGGGGGTGGAGGTTGAAGATGAACTGCAGGCCCTTGATTTCGTGTCCAACGGCTGCAAAATCGACTACCAGAGATGAAAAATTCAGTCGACTAACGTGTAGCCTCATCTCTAGTGCGTTCAGTTTTGACAGTAAAATTCAGTTTCGACAGCAAAATTCAGTTTCGACAGTTAAGTTCAGTTTCGACGGTTAAATTCAGTTTCAACAGTTAAGTTCAGAGATGAGCGGCTGATGTATACATCTAGCACTTTGTGGTTATGTATTTTACGTCATCTATTGGAAATGCTATTAGAATTCCACTCAGGTTAACGTTGTCTCTCTTGTCTTGCTTCAGCCTCGGCGTCGTACAACTCACCGGAGCTGCTCCAACAACAAAACCCTCCATCACAGCGGAGCAGTACCTCGAGCTCCATCTCCAGACGCCTAAGATCTTCTTCCCCTCCTCTGACAGCCAAGTTAGCCGGAGCATCCTCACCGGCCAACCCAATCACGCTGAGATCGACATGGCTTCGCCAAAGAGGTTGTACACTTCTTGTGGTTTGACTTAATCTCACCATACTTCTTTGCATCCTGTGATCTTCCAATTCTTGTGAACCAAACACCCAGATTGGCAGAAATCCTGTGCTTTTAAATTCTCTGTTTTGCACGTGCATTCCTATCCTATTCCTGTCTATTTCCTATCCCTACATTGTTAGAATCCTCAAATTCAAACAAGCCCTTACACAATTACTTCTGTTACAGATATGTGTCAAAGAAAACCTTGTGTGGTTTGTCCTGCTCCTGCGGTGCTGTGTTCCACCCCAGCTCAGCTGCTCCAATGACGGAAGGGTTCATCACAGCAGGGATCCGCTCTCCAGACTGTCTTTCGCCGCCTCAGATCTTCTTCCCCGCAGCCGGCAGCCATGACAACTGCATTACCATCATCAACTGAGCAGATGACCTTGAGGAATACACGGGTCGGCAAGAGAGGTCACACTCTTCCGTGTCTGCTTATGTTATGCATCTTAATATGATGACATGCTACTTTATCATCGTGTTCACCTATTAGACTCCGACTCAGGTCCAAACTTATGCTGAAACTTGAGTTTTTAAATCGTTGTGAGGTACATATTGGGGCAACAATCAGTACTATCTGTCTACTATCTGGTTAATCTCGGGTGTCTACTATGAGTTTCATGTTGGGTGCAAACAAACATTAAAGGAGCCATTATCTGTATTTTTTAACTAAAGCTATTATCTGCCTACTATCATTGGTTTTGGGTCTATCCACAGTTTGCTACCATCACTCTGTATTTGTGCATGCACTCCTTACATAATCTCACTATGTTTTATTCTTATGCATGTCAGTTATTGTACACAATGGAACCGAACATGTAGAGCAAAAGAGACGAGCCTTGCGTGGCAATAAAATTTCATGCAGACGTCGCTCCATGGTGGGCGCAAAGGCATCCCCCCTCCACCCATTTCGGATTGTAATCAAGAGGAAGATAACTGTTCGAGGGGATTGAAGCGAAGACCACTCCTATTTACCCCATGAGGTCTTCGCTCTAACTTGGCATGCTGATGTTGGTTATATCATGCATATGGTGCCCTGCATTGCTTGCTTTATACATCAAATATGTCAACTGCTTAGTTTAGACATGCTTTGTGTGAATGCCATATGTTTACTTTATTCATCGTTTATGTGAATTATGCAATGCCATCTTGTTTAGCCAGGCATCATATATGTGAATTTTGCAATACCATCCTGCTTAGCTAGTCATCTTATATGTGAATTATATCAGGCCATCCTTTTTTTTGTTACATATTACATTTGTCAACAATGTTAGTACATTCAACTACTCTTCGTGTGCATCAGCCATTTGACACGGTGATGGAAAATTCTGGAGTGAAAACAAGGTCTTCAGAGCAGACTATGCTATCTGACGAAGCGCATATCTCGCTGGTTACGGATAGCTCCTTAGAGGAGGATTCAGAGACAGATGACCAGTCCTATCCCCCCCCCCCAGGTGCATGCTCTAACTTGGCAGGGTTATGTTGCTCATATCATGCATATGGTATCTTGCATTGCTATGTCATTTGCTTAGTTTAGACATGATTTGTGTGAATGCCACCTGTTTAGTGTCTAATTACCATATATGTGAATTATGCAATGCCATCTTTTTGCAAGACATTATATATGTGAATTATGCAATGCTATCTTGTTGCAAGGCATTATATATGTGAATTATGCAATGCCATGCTGTTTAGCCAATTATATCATGCCGTCCTTTTTTTGTATTACTCATTGCTTTTGTCGACAATGTTTGTATATTCAACTGCTCTCCCTGTGCATCAGCCATTTGAATTGGTGATGGAGAAATCTGGAGTGAAAACAAGGTCTTCGGAGCAGACAATGCTACCTGGTGAAGCAGATATGTTGCTGCTTACAGATAGCTCTTCGAGGAGGATTGAGGGCGATGACCAGTCCTATTATCCCCTCGGTGTATGCTCAAACTTGGCAGGGTTATATTACTCATATCATGCATATGTTGTATTGCAATGCTTAGTTTTTACATCATATACACGATGTTGAATGCCATCTCCTTAGTTGACACATCATATATGCGATTGCCCTCTGCTCACTTCCTTAGTATATAAATCATATATTTGAATTATATCATGCCATGATGTTTACATAGACAGCATGTATCTGAATTATGGCATGCCAACCCATTTTCTAAAGACATAATATAGTTATATCATCTCATCCTGTTCACATAGTCATCATATTTTGAATTATGTCATTCTATCCGTGAATTATATCATGCCATCATGTTTCCATCGACGGCATGTTTGTGATTTATGGCATGCCAACCACTTTAATAGACACATCGTATAGTTATATCATGTCATCCTATTTACATAGTCATCATATTTTGAAGTATGTCATTATATCCTGTTTAGTTAGCCATCATACATGTGAAATTGTGTCATGCTATCCTGTTTAATTAGCCATCATATATTTGAAATTATGTCCTGCTATTCTATTTGGTTAGACAACATAAATGTGAATTATTTCATGCCCTGTTTTCTTCCTACTATCCATTGCACTGTCTATCTTACAATGTCTGTACATTCAATTACTTTTCTTGTTTATCAGCCATTTCAATTGGAGGGGTGATGGAAGTATCTGTGGGAGTAAAAACACGGTCTTGAAAAAGATCGTGCTACACAGTCGATGGAGATAGAACCACGGTTGTACTTGCCCAAGAACCAACCCCACCACACATAACCCAGACTCACAGATTGTACCCCTACCCAGTTGGACGAGAGAACCAGCTGCACCCTTCTAACCCCAACCCCAGAGATAGTAACCTAGTTCCCGTTGACACAGCACCGTCTCCACCACAGAGCACCCAAACACGAGCAGTTAGTAAGGCAACTGCAGTGCCCAAAGCACGAGGACCACCACTTCGAACCCCAAGTCAACACTTAAAGCAGAAGAAGAATTGTTCTCAGGTCAGGTTCCGTAGCTATGGTTCATACTACTTTGCTCTTGCATCACTGTATTTACTCATACCAACTAATTTCAAATTTGAAGGATGCAATTGAAACTCCAATGGCGCAACAAGTATGTTTTAAACCTGTTTCTTTAACGTGTTTGCTGTTGTAACTTGCTCTATCTTGATTTCAGTTTCAATTGAATAAACAGTTATGTTCTCATGCCATGCACATTACAAGTGTTGTTATTGCTGTGTAGTTTCCCACACTTATATTCTCTATCTATGCTGCTTTGTCTTAAATAGATATGATTGAACTGTATCTATCTTGATTTGGCAACATAAACTAGAATGATATAGACCATACAGGTGACCATACTACATAGATATATGTTTGTTTCATGTTGTTATCCTGTCCACCTTACTACTGAACTAGTTTACCAAAATAAGTTTCATATACTACATTGTAAACCTGTGATGTGTTTGTTTGTTTCTCCTTTAGAACGCGGATAAAATATTGGAGAAGAGTACCCCGTTATGCAATGGTAAAGGAAGTAATGCAGATCAGGTTCAAGATAGTGAGACATCCCCGTTGTTCTCCAAGAAAGCTGATAAAAACTATATTGAAGACACTGAGACAACCCCAAAGTCCTGTCTTGATGTAGTGTTCGAGTTACTGGCTACTGCTGGCACCAGCTCTTCGTACTCGCTGCCTGAATCAGTTTGTCTTCTTGAGTCTCAACTTCAAGTTGAAAGACATCGATCAGATGTTATGCGACAGGAAGCCGAAGGACTGAGGAAGTCCCTGCAGAATTCAGATGCATACTTTCTGGTGCAACAGCAAGTGCTAGAGGGTTTAAGCGCCAAACAAGAGAAAGTTGATAAGCTTTCTAAGCATCTTGCCAGCATTATGGGTACCTAGGATATTGTTTCTTGAGCTCTTCTGAAGTGGTTTCAGTTCTGGACTTGTTTTGCTGCGGCGTTTATATGCTGCTTTGTTCCCTATATTTGCGCTGGTGGCGAACTTTGATGCCCAATGGATGTAATATGTGTAATAACCGTGATATCCTAGCGTAAGTTACTTGCTTATTTATTTCCCTTGTCTTGTTTATTTGTTTTCTTGTAGTCAGTGCAGTTCTTTTTCCGCGGTTTTCTAGTGGCCGGAATAACCTAGTTTTTTAAACTAGGCCACATTAACAACGGGCTACATATTTACTATAGCCCTCCTACAGGCCGTAGAAACAATGGGCCTTCTAAGGGCCATAGACACAATGGGCCTTCTATGGGGCGTATACACAATGGGCCTTCTACGGGTCGTATCATCAATGGGCCTTCTACGGGCCGTATGATCGGTTGGCCAAACATGGGCCAATAACAGACCACACTACAGTCGTAAATGGGCTAGAGTTGAAATCGTCCGTTCATGGGCCGACCATAGCAATTAAATGCGTTAATAGGGCGTGTTGATGGCGCTATGAAAACGCATTAGCGACATTAGCCACCTACGCAGAATAGCAGTAACCACGGGCTGTATTTGGCCCACAAGCTGAAAATAACAATGAGGCGCCGAAGTAAGCGAATCTTTGAAATGAGCCCAAGAATAAATGGGCCCTAAGAAGGCCGAAAGATAACATGGGCTGGAAACGGCCCAATGAATAATGGGTCGTTAATGGGTATAAAGTGATACACTGTTCATTACGTGTCAGTTTTATCACGGGCCGTTAATGGGCCGAGGTTTACTAAGGGCCTCATATGGGCCAAAAGACGTCATGGGCCATACATGGGCCGGAAGTTAAAACGGGCCGGAATTATATTGGACGGCCCAAATGACCCTACTGGGCCTAACTCGGATAGGACGTAAACGGGCCCTTGGATAGCGGGCTGTAAATGGGCTATATGCGAACATGTCGTTAACTGGCTTGCCTTGGCCGGCCCGCCACCTTTTGACCAAGTCAAACGGGCCGGCCTTTTCACACGAATGGGCCTCTGTTGGGCCGTGCCACGTGTTGGCGTATCATAGGCGCTTTGGGTCCAATGAGTGGATGATGTCTGTCCCAACGGTGAGATGACACGTGTTACCTCCAGCCAATGATGATTTTACACGTGGAAAATCCCCATTGGTCGGGGCTGTTAATGGGTTATCGGATCCAAAACCGGACCCGATAGCTTAACGGCGTTCCATTATGGTGGATGCCACGTATCAGTCACCCTTGACGAAAGCACTTCTGTGACGCGCGATTTTTCGTCATGGAAGTGGACACTTCCGTGATGATAATTTTGGTAATGTCATGGAACACTTCTATGACAACCGCAGTATGACTATCTTGATTACATCATAAATTTTTCATGGATGTACATGCATGACAGAAAACGTGACCTACTGTTACAAACATGTATCATCACGGAAGTGTATTTTTTTGTAGTGCTTGGGGGTCCAGGGCCCTTTGGGCTTCCCCTTGAACTTTCCTTGAGCCACAACTAAAGCTTCACCAGGAGCAGCTGGTTCGGCCTAACGCTTCTATTTCCGATTGGAAGTTCCTCCACTGGTGTCCTGACCGAGTGGTTTCCTCTTTCCACTACGGAGTCGATCCTCTTCTTCTCCGTTAGCGTGCCGAGTGGCTATTCCCATCATCCGAGTCGGGGACATATCTCCTGTCCGACCGAATTTCAGGACTAGCTCTCGATACTTAACACCTTCCTTGAAGGCACAAACTGCTTGATGCTCAGACACATTTTCCACTGTGTGGTGCAAAGTAGTCCACCTCTGAATGAAATCTCTCAGAGTTTCACTCGGTTTTTGCACACAATGCTGCAATTCTGTCAACCCGGCTGGTGATACGTCCATTTTGCATCATTCTTTTATATCGATATTGATTGCATTATGGGCTGTTATTTCACGTTATGTCACAATACTTATGGCTATTATCTCTTATTTTACAAGGTTTACATGAAGAGGGAGAATGCCGGCAGCTGGAATTCTGGGCTGGAAAAGGAGAAAATATTGGAGACCTATTATGTGCAACTCCAGAAGTCCTGAAACTCCACGGAATACCTTAAAATAAATAAAGAAAAATTGTCGCCAAAGATGAAGGCCAGGGGGCCCACACCCTGCTCACGAGGGTGGAGGGCCCCCCTCTGGGGCGTGCCCCCTACCTCGTGGGCCCCCTGGTGGCTCTCCGATGCCCATCTTCTCCTATATGAAGTCCTTCGATGAGAAAAAAACATTAGGCAACCTTTTGGGACGAGACTCCGCCGCCACGAGGCGGAACCTTGGCGGAACCAATCTAGGGCTCCGGCGGAGCTGTTCTGCCGGGGACACTTCCCTCCGGGAGGGGGAAATCATCGTCATCATCATCACCAACGCTCCTCTCATCGGGAGAGGGCAATCTCCATCAACATCTTCACCAGCACCATCTCATCTCCAAACCCTAGTTCATCTCTTGTATCCAATTCTTGTCTCCAAGTCCGGGATTGGTGCTAGTAGGTTGCTAGTAGTGTTGATTACTCCTTGTAGTTGATGCTAGTTGGTTTACTTGGTGGAAGATCATATGTTTAGATCCTTTATGCATATTATTACCCCTCTGATTATGAACATGAATATGCTTTGTGAGTAGTTACGTTTGTTCCTGAGGACACGGGAGAAGTCTTGCTATTAGTAGTCATGTGAATTTGGTATCCGTTCGATATTTTGATGAGATGTATGTTGTCTAGCCTCTAGTGGTGTTATGTGAACATCGACTACATAACACTTCACCATTATTTGGGCCTAGAGGAAGGCATTCAGAAGTAATAAGTAGATGATGGGTTGCTAGAGTGATGAAGCTTAAACCCTAGTTTATCGTTGCTTCGTAAGGGCTGATTTGGATCCATATGTTTCATGCTATGGTTAGGTTTACCTTAATACTTTTGTTGTAGTTGCGGATGCTTGCAATAGAGGTTAATCATAAGTGGGATGCTTGTTCAAGTAAGAACAGCACCCAAGCATCGGTCCACCCACATATCAAATTATCAAAGTACCGAACGTGAATCATATGAGCGTGATGAAAACTAACTTGACGATATTCCCATGTGTCCTCGGGGCGCTTTTCCTATTATAAGAGTTTGTCCAGGCTTGTCCTTTGCTACAAAAAGGATTGGGCCACCTTGCTGCACTTTATTTACCTTTGTTACTTGTTGCTCGTTACAATTTATCTTATCACAAAACTATCTGTTACCACTTATTTGATGACTTGCAGAGAATACCTTGCTGAAAACCGCTTATCATTTCATACGCTCCTCGTTGGGTTCGACACTCTTACTTATCGAAAGGACTACGATAGATCCCCTATACTTGTGGGTCATCAAGACTCTTTTACGGCGCCGTTGCGGGAGTGTAGTGCCTTTGGTAAGTGGAATTTGGTAAGGAAAAATTTATATAGTGTGCTGAAATTTTACGTCACTTGTTACTATGGAAAGTAATTCTCCGAGGGGCTTGTTAGGGTATCTTCACCCGTCTAGTAGAAAAAGAGTTGTTCCTCAACCTACTGAACCTATTGAAAATGAAACTCCTTTTGAAGTTCCTTGGTATGATGGAAAAACTGCTAGCTAATACTTTTACGGAGATGGAACAAAGCATCCCGATGAACATATACTCTATGTGGATGAAGTTTGTGGATTATTTAAGCTTGCGGTATACCCGATGATGTTGTTAAGAAGAAGGTCTTCCTTTATCTTTGAAGGAAGACGCATTGACATGGTATAGGCTATGTGATGATACGAGATCATGGAACTATAAAAGATTGAAATTGGAATTTCATCAAAAGTATTACCCTATGCATCTTGTTCATCGTGATCGCAATTATATATATAATTTTGGCCTCATGAAGGAGAAAGCATCGCTCAAGCTTGGGGAGGCTTAAATCAATGTTATATTCATGCCCCAATCATGAGCTCTCAAAAGTGACAATTCTTCAGAATTTTTATGCTCGGCTTTCTGATAACAATCGCACCATGCTCGATACTTCTTGTGATGGCTCTTTTATGATGAAGACTATTGAATTTAAATGGAATTTATTGGATAGAATTAAACGCAACTCTGAAGATTGGGACCTCGAGAAGGTAAGGAGTCAGGTATGACACCTAAGTTTGATTGTGTTAAATCTTTTATGGATACCGATATTTTCCGTAAGTTTAGCACTAAATATGGACTTGACTCTGAGATAGTAGCTTCCTTCTGTGAATCTTTTGCTACTTATGTTGATCTCCCTAAGGAGAAGTGGTTTAAATATCATCCTCCCATAGGAGTAAAAGTAGTTGCACCTATTAAAGTTGAAGAAAAGACTATCACTTATAATGATCCTATTGTTCCTACCTCTTATGTTGAGAAACCACCTTTCCCTGTTAGAGTAAAGGATCATGCTAAAGCTTCAACTGTTGTTCATAAAAGCAACATTAGGACTTATACACCTCCTGAGCAAGTCAAAGTAGAACCTAATATTGCTATTGTTAAATATCTCTTGTCTGATAATATTGATGGGCATGTTATTCAATTCTGTGGTGAAACTGCTAGAATTGCTAAACCGTGTGCTAAAGATAAACATAGACCTGTGGTAGGCGTGCCTGTTATTTCTGTTAAAATAGGAGATCATTGTTATCATGGCTTATGTGATATGGGTGCTAGTGCTAGTGTTATACCCATTGACTTATATAAAGAAATTATGCATGGTATTGCACCTGCTGAGTTAGAAGATATTGATGTTACAATTAAACTTGTCAATAGAGATACTATATCTGCAATGGGAATTGTTAGAGATGTTGAAGTCTTGTGTGGGAAAACCAAATATCCCGCTGATTTCCTTGTTCTTGGTTCCCCACAAGATAGCTTTTGTCCCATTATATTTGGTAGACCCTTCTTGAACACTGTTAATGCTAAGATAGATTGCGAAAAGAATGTCGTTACTATTGGCTTGGATGATATGACTCATGAGTTTAATTTCTCTAAATTTAGTAAACAACATCGTGAGGATGAATTGCCTAGTAAGGATGAAATTATTGGTCTTGCTTCTATTGCCGTACCTCCTAGTGATCCTTTAGAACACTATTTGCTAGACCATGAAAATGAGATGTTCATGAATGAAAGAAGGGAAATAGTTGAAGTATTCTTTAAGCAGGAACCTATTCTGAAACACAATTTGCCTGTTGAAATCCTAGGGGATCCTCCTCCACCCAAGGGTGATCCCGTGTTTGAGCTTAAACCGTTGCCTGATAATCTTAAATATGCTTATCTTGATGAAAAGAAAATATATCCTGTTATTATTAGTGCTAACCTTTCAGCTCATGAAGAAGAAAGATTATTGAAAACTCTGAAGAAGCACCGTGCCGCTATTGGATATACTCTTGATGATCTTAAGGGCATTAGTCCCACTCTATGTCAACATAAAATAAATTTGGAAGCATATGCTAAACCAGCTCGTGATCCTCAACGACGTTTGAATCCTAAAATGAAAGAAGTGGTAAGAAAAGAAATACTCAAGCTTACGGAGGCAGGTATAATTTATCCGTTCTTTGATAGTCGGTGGGTAAGTCCTATCCATTGTGTCCCTAAGAAGGAGGTATTACTGTTGTCCCTAATGATAAAGATGAATTGATCCATAAAAGAATTATCACAGGTTATAGGATGGTAATTGATTTCCATAAATTAAATAAAGCTACTAAGAAAGATCATTACCCCTTACCTTTTATTGATCAAATGCTAGAAAGATTATGCAAACATACACATTATTGCTTTCTAGATGGTTATTCTGGTTTCTCTCAAATACCTATGTCGGCTAAAGATCAATCAAAGACTACTTTTACATGCCCTTTTGGTACTTTTGCTTATAGGCGTATGCCTTTTGGTTTATGTAATGCACCTGCTACCTTTCAAAGATGCATGATGGCTATATTCTCTGATTTTTGTGAAAAGATTTGTGAGGTTTTCATGGACGAATTTTCCGTCTATGGTTCCTCTTTGATGATTGCTTGAGCAATCTTGATCGAGTTTTGCAGAGATGTGAAGAAACTAATCTTGTCTTGAATTGGGAGAAGTGCCACTTTATGGTTAATGAAGGTATTGTCTTGGGGCACAAAGTTTCTGAAAGAGGTATTGAAGTTGATAAAGCCAAGGTTGATGCTATTGAAAAGATGCCATGTCCCAAGGACATCAAAGGTATAAGAAGTTTCCTTGGTCACGCGGATTTTATAGGAGGTTCATTAAGGACTTCTCAAAATTTCTCGACCTCGACTAATTTATTACAAAAGATGTACCATTTGTCTTTGATGATGATTGTGTAGAAGCATTTGAAATACTTAAGAAAGCATTAGTCTCTACACTGTTGTTCAGCCACGATTGGAATTTACCCTTTGAAATTATGTGTGATGCTAGTGATTATCTTGTAGGTGCTGTTCTAGGGCAAAGAGTTGATAAGAAATTAAATGTTATCCATTATGCTAGTAAGACTCTAGACAATGCTCAAAGAAATTATGCTACTACGAAAAGGAACTTTTAGCAGTTGTATTTGCTTGTGATAAATTCAGACCCTATATTGTTGATTCTAAAGTAACTATTCACACCGATCATGCTGCTATTAAATATCTTATGGAAAAGAAAGATGCTAAACCTAGACTTATTAGATGGGTTCTCTTGCTGCAAGAATTTGATTTGCATATTGTTGATAGAAAAGGGCTGAGAACCCGTTGCGAGATAACTTGTCTAGGTTAGAGAATGTTCTTGATGACCCACTACCTATTGATGATAGCTTTCCTGATGAACAATTAAATGTCATAAGCACTTCTCGTAGCACTCCTTGGTATGCTGATTATGCTAATTATATTGTAGCTAAATTTATACCACCTAGCTTCACATACCAACAAAAGAAAAAGTTCTTTTATGATTTGAGACATTACTTTTGGGATGACCCACATCTTTATAAAGAAGGAGTAGATGGTGTTATTAGGCGTTGTGTGCACGAGCATGAGCAGAACAGATCCTATGCAAGTGTCACTCCGACGCTTATGGAGGACACCACGCTGGAGATAGAACTGCCCATAAGGTATTGCAATCCGGTTTTTATTGGCCTACTCTCTTCAAGGATGCCCGTAAGTTTGTTTTGTCTTGTGATGAATGTCAAAGAATTGGTAACATTAGTAGACGTCAAGAAATGCCTATGAATTATTCACTTGTTATTGAACCATTTGATGTTTGGGGCTTTGATTATATGGGACCTTTTCCTGCCTCTAATGGATATACACATATTTTAGTTGCTGTTGATTACGTTACTAAGTGGGTAGAAGCTATTCCAACTAGTAGTTCTGATCACAATACCTCTATTAAAATGCTTAAGGAAGTTATTTTTCCGAGGTTTGGAGTCCCTAGATATTTAATGACTGATGGTGGTTCACATTTTATTCATGGTGCTTTCCGTAAAATGCTTGCTAAATACGACGTTAATCATAGAATTGCATCTCCTTATCACCTGCAATCTAGTGGTCAAGTAAAATTGAGTAATAGAGAGCTCAAATTAATTTTGCAAAATACTGTCAATAGGTCTAGAAAGAATTGGTCCAAGAAACTTGATGATGCATTATGGGCCTATAGAACTGCATATAAGAATCCTATGGGTATGTCTCCGTATAAAATGGTTTATGGAAAAGCTTGTCACTTACCTCTCGAACTAGAACATAAGGCATATTGGGCTATTAAAGAGCTCAACTATGATTTCAAACTTGCTGGTGAGAAGAGGTTATTTGATATTAGCTCACTTGATGAATGGAGAACCCAAGCTTATGAAAATGCTAAGTTGTTTAAAGAAAAAGTTAAAAGATGGCATGACAAAAGGATACAAAAGCGTGAGTTTAATGTAGGTGATTATGTATTGCTATACAACTCTCGTTTAAGATTTTTTGCAGGAAAACTTCTCTCTAAATGGGAAGGTCCCTACGTTATCGAGGAGGTCTATCGTTCCGGTGCCATAAAAATCAACAACTTCAAAGGCACAAATCCGAAGGTGGTAAACGGTCGAAGAATCAAGCATCATATCTCAGGCAATCCCATAAATGTTGAAACCAATATTATTGAAACCGTAACCCTGGAGGAATACATAAGGGACACTTTCCAGACCATTTCAGACTCCGAGAAGGAATAGGTATGTGGTACGGTAAGTAAACCGACTCCAAAACAATTTTTAAGGCAATATTTCTCCGTTTTGGAATATTTAGAAAAATAGAAAAATAAGTGGAAGTCCGGGAAGGACACGAGGCCTTCAAGAGGGTGGAGGGCGCGCCCTACCCCCCTGGGCGCGCCCCCTACCTCGTGAGCACCTCGTGTGCCCTCCGGACTCCGTTTTCTTGCATGATACATATTTTGGTCGGTAAAAATTCATTATATATTCTCCCTAAGGTTTTGACTCTCGTATCACGCAAATATCCTCTGTTCTTGTTTTTGAGCTGTTGCTGCTGCAGATTAGAGCAAGATGTCTTCTCAAGAGTCAGTCAAGGAGAGCCGGGTATCTAATCCGGCACCGGAACCAAGGGCAAACAGCGATGCTGACCACTTTGGGCAAGCAACGGAGGAAGAGATGGAGGCCGACTTGATGAGGGTAGATGCCATGGAGGATCAGGAAGTCACCTCTCGCCTCCGAGCTGGGCTTACGATGGGGGAACTACAGAGCTCAGCTATTCCAAACGCGGTTATCCCTTCCAATGTTAGATTTCTTTCTTATGAAAATATGAGGAGGAGTGTCTCTTGTTCTCCCGCAGCTATGCAACACCCTTGGGTGCAAGGAGCTTAAGCCGTTACAGGAAAGCTTCACAAGGAAATAATGGACCTCAAGCAGCAAGTCAATAAGCTCGAGGAGGAGAACCGTATCTTGAGGGGAATCATCGCCAAGAATATTATACCAACAACAAAGAAGGAGACATAATCACATGGGTATGAGCACTCCCCTTGGCAACTGCCAAGCTTGGGGGAGGTGCCCCGGTATCGTATCACCATCACAACTCCTATCTTTACCGTTTTTTCTTAGTTTGATCCTATTAGTAGTATCTTGATCTAGTAGAATAAATTTATGGCATGATCTAGTTATGAGTTTTGCTTTATGATCCCTCTATGTAATCGAGTCCGTGAGCTATATATAATAAAGATTAGTGTTGAGTCAAGGGCTTGATTGCTTTGCCATGATCTTGGGTGAATAAAAGAAGAAAGAATAAAAAGTAACAAAGAGTTCATATTGATCTTATTGAGGGTAATGACTTCACATAGAAAGAGTATGATGATTAAAAGTTGTGGGGAGTTGGCAAATATAGCTTTGGTCATCGTTGCAATTAATAGGAAGTAATAAGGAAAGAGAGGTTTCACATATAGATATATTATCATTGACATCTTTTATGATTGGGAGCACTCATTAAAATATAACATGCTAAAGAGTTGATGTTGGACAAGTAAGACAACGTGATGAGTTATGTTTTCTTATATTTGAGATAAAGTATGTTTTCATGGATCCTCTAACATGTTGAGCTTGCCTTTCCCCCTCATTCTAGCCAAATTCTCAGCACCAAGTAGAGATACTACTTGTGCTTCCAAATACTCTTAAACCAGTTTAGCCATGAGAGTCCACCATATCTACCTATGGGTTGAGTAAGATCCTTCAAGTAAGTTGTCATCGGTGCAAGCCATAAAAATTGCTCTCTAAATATGCATGACTTATTAGTGCAGAGAAATAAGCTTTGTACGAACTTGTTGTGGAAGTAATAAAAGCGACAGACTGCATAATAAAGTTCCACATACAAGGGGCAATATAAAGTGACGTTCTTTTGCATTAAGATTTTGTGCATCCAACCATAAAAGCGCATGGCAACCTCTGCTTCCCTCTGCGAAGGGCCTATCTTTTAATATTATTCTCTACCTTATGCAAGAGTCACGGTGATCCTCACCTTTCCTTTTTCATTTTATCCTTTGGCAAGCCCAGCATGTTGGAAAGAACATGATATATATATCTAATTGGATGTAGGGGAGCATGAATTATTATTGTTGACATTACACTTGAGGTAAAAGGTTGTGGGGCAAAACTATAAGCCCCTATCTTTCTCTATGTCCGATTAAAACTCCGTAACCACAAGTATTGTGCGAGTGCTAGCAATTATGAAGGACTAAGTGATAGTTGAGTATGTGGACTTGCTTTTAAGCTCTGACATAGACTCTTTCCGATGTTATGATAAATTGCAATTGCTTCAATGACTGAGGTTATAATTTGTTGGTGCCCAATAAGGTTTCTGATTCATACCTTTGCATTGTGAAAAGATCATCACTTGAACATAAGTAATCATATGACAAAATCTATATATGTTGTTGTTATGAGAATAATCATGATGCCTTCATGTCCAGATTTTTTTTATCGGCGCCTCTACCTCTAAACATGAGGACATATTTATTGTTATCGACTTTTAAGCTTGAGGACAAGCGAGGTCTAAGCTTGGGGGAGTTTACATCCATTTTGCATCATGCTTTTATATCAATATTTATTGCATTATGGGCTGTTATTTCACGTTATGTCACAATACTTATGGTATTCTCTCTTATTTTACAAGGTTTACATGAAGAGGGAGAATGCCGGCAGCTGGAATTCTGGGCTAGAAAAGGAGCAAATATTGGAGACCTATTCTGTGCAACTCCAAAAGTCCTGAAACTCCACGGAATACCTTAAAATAAATAAAGAAAAATCGTTGCCAAAGATGAAGGCCAGGGGGCCCACACCCTGCTCACGAGGGTGGGGGGCGCCCCCCCTGGGGCGCGCCCCCCTACCTCGTGGGCCCCCTGGTGGCTCTCCGATGCCCATCTTCTCCTATATGAAGTCTTTCGATGAGAAAAAAAACATTAGGCAACCTTTCGGGATGAGACTCCGCCGCCACGAGGCGGAACCTTGGCGGAACCAATCTAGGGCTCCGGCGGAGCTGTTCTGCCGGGGACACTTCTCTCCGGGAGGGGGAAATCATCGTCATCATCATCACCAACGCTCCTCTCATCGGGAGAGGGCAATCTCCATCAACATCTTCACCAACACCATCTCATCTCCAAACCCTAGTTCATCTCTTGTATCCAATTCTTGTCTCCAAGTCCAGGATTGGTGCTAGTAGGTTGCTAGTAGTGTTGATTACTCCTTGTAGTTGATGCTAGTTGGTTTACTTGGTGGAAGTTCATATGTTCAGATCCTTTATGCATATTATTACCCCTCTGAATATGTACATGAATATGCTTTGTGAGTAGTTACGTTTGTTCCTGAGGACACGAGAGAAGTCTTGCTATTAGTAGTCATGTGAATTTGGTATTCATTCGATATTTTGATGAGATGTATGTTGTCTAGCCTCTAGTGGTGTTATGTGCACGTCGACTACATAACACTTCACCATTATTTGGGCCTAGAGGAAGGCATTCATAAGTAATAAGTAGATGATGGGTTGCTAGAGTGACAGAAGCTTAAACCCTAGTTTATGCTTTGCTTCGTAAGGGGCTGATTTGGATCCATATGTTTCATGCTATGGTTAGGTTTACCTTAATACTTTTGTTGTAGTTGCGGATGCTTGCAATAGAGGTTAATCATAAGTGGGATGCTTGTTCAAGTAAGAACAGCACCCAAGCACCGGTCCACCCACATATCAAATTATCAAAGTACCGAACGTGAATCATATGAACGTGATGAAAACTAGCTTGACGATATTCCCATGTGTCCTCGGGAGCGCTTTTCCTATTATAAGAGTTTGTCCAGGCTTGTCCTTTGCTACAAAACGGATTGGGCCACCTTGCTGCACTTTATTTACCTTTGTTACTTGTTGCTCGTTACAATTTATCTTATCACAAAACTATCTGTTACCACTTATTTCAGTACTTGCAGAGAATACCTTGCTGAAACCCGCTTATCATTTCCTTATGCTCCTCGTTGGGTTCGACACTCTTACTTATCGAAAGGACTGCGATAGATCCCCTATACTTGTGGGTCATCAGCTGGTCGTTTGCAAGTACCCTCAAAAGTCCTAACAAACACTCGGGCGAGTTCCTCCCAACTGAATATACTGCAGGTGCTAACTGATTCAACCATGCTCTGGCCGAGCCTTCTAACATCAGAGGAAGGTGCTTCATGGCCACTTCATCATTGCCACCACCGATCTGTACTACCACTCGGTAATCCTCAAGCCAAGTGTCCGGCTTGGACTCACCAGTGAACTTGCTAACTCTAGTCGCCAACCTGAAGTTGGGAGGAATCACTACGGCTCTAATGGCTCTCCTGAAACACTCCGGACCTGAAACATGCACCCTGCTGCCAGTCGGGTGATTTTTGTCATGGCCCTCTCTGTGCGCCCTGTTCCTATCAACCAGACCTTGAACGAGAATAGATATCGCACCAAAGCCCGGCTCCCTCGGGTCGACTGGTACTCTTCGCTCGCCACTGTGAGGGCATTTGTCATCATGCTGCCGAGGCACATACGACCCACTCCTCGGAGGAGGTGTGGGCACTCGACGATGATCATCATGGCCGAGTCGGTGATCATATTGCTCGTGGTTTCTGTACTAATCTTGCCGGTGCCCACGTCCCTCACGCCGCGGGGGCGATCTAGGGCTGTGAGCCGACTGAACTGTGTATGCCATCACAGATCTGCTATGAATCCTATTCCGCGACTGAGATACTGCTGTGTTCTGCTCTCCGGCTGCCCGGAGTAAGGCTCGAATCTGCATCAGACCTCGGCCAACTTCTGAATGGGAAGGCTGAATTGACTCTGCTGTTCAGGCCGCAGCTGTGAGGTTTTCAAACGTAGTGCGGTATACCTGAGGCTGAGGCGGAAAAAGCTGTCGTCGACTGGACTCAGGGATTCGCTGCCGAGCATGCTCGTCGAGTGGGTGCTGAAGGTTCTCCAGTCGTGTGCGCACAGCCAAGTTGGCCAGGCGTGCTTCCTCCAAGGCCCGGGTCTCGGGGGTTTCCCCAACGATGGGGGTGTGAAGTGCATCCACATTGTAGTGGCGAAGCTCTTCCCTCTGCTACGAAGAAAGGGGCTCGGGGCGTTACTCCTCGTGGACGCGTGACGGTTCGCCGCCACCATCACAATCATCGTCGTGGGGGAAGCCAGGAGGACTACGTGGTCCGTTGACCATCAAGACTTCAGCCGCGGGATCGCTCTATCGCACTCGAATGCGGTCTCAGCGGAGCTAGTCGAACAGGTCGTAGAGAGTTTCGTCGGGCTCGATTGCCGCGACTTGTGGGGTGGCCGACTGACGGGCCACCACGTGCCTCACCCACCGCTGAAGCCGCGACCGACCAGATCGCTTGCACCGGCAAATAGCAGGGAGGGAGGACGCCACAAGAGTCGACCGATACTGGGTCGACGGCTGCCGGAGAAGGACGCCGCGGACGCACGCGCGAAAGTGCGTCGCCCCGCGGATGGGGAGCGCCTCGACGTCGAGAGGAGCTTCCTAAAGCCAGGCGGAGTCATCGGCCACGAAGACGAGCGTGCCGAGACGGATCTCGCGGCCCTCGGCCAAACCACCGCTGGAAACCATGATGATGGGAGTCGTAAAAATTTCAACTTCACCACAAAGTCGCTAAGACACCCGCCCCACGGTGGGCGCCAACTGTTGTGGATCTAAGACTGATAGTAGAATGGGGGTAGGTATGAGGAGGCAAGATCCTAGCTACGGCGAAGTTGTACACACGAGTTTTACGCGTTCAGGCCCTCCGCGGAGGGGGTAACAGCCCTACGTCTCGGTGCCCGGAGGCGGTCGACTGGATTATGCGCCCGTGTGTTACAGGAGGTGCGAACCCTTGTGCCAGAGGAGGGGGTGGCTTATATAGTGAACGCCAGGACCCCAGCCATTCCCCTATTTCCAAGGGTTCAATGTACATAAAGATGAGGCATTACTGGTAACGCAGGCCTTAAATGCCTTAATGGCCTTAAAGATAACAGAGTGAACACTCGTCCGTTGCTGCTCCAGATGACTCTTGGACTTCAATAGGTCGAGTGGATTCTTGTATGGTCGATTGGTCGTGCGACTTCAGGAAGGAGAGGTCTCCGAGTAGCTGATGGTCGAGTGGATTGCACTCGACACCTTTGTTGGGCCCTCTATGTTGTCTCTTGAGCTTCTTTTTTTCTATGATAGTGACCTTGGATAGGGCACATAGGTCAGGCCTATGACCCTACCCCAGGTCTATATCATCATCAGCCGGGGCAGGGATCGTGACGGCGATCTACATCAACAATCTTTCTACTGTCAACACCAACTCTCTCCCTCTCTATGCAGCAGTGTAACATCCCTTCTCCCCGCTGTAATCTCTACTTAAACATGGTGCTCAACTCCATATATTAGTTCCCAATGATCTATGGTTATCCTATGATGTTTGAGTAGATCCGTTTTGTCCTATGAGTTAATCATGATCTTGGTTGGTATGATTGTATATTTTATTTATGGTGCTGTCCTACAGTGCCCTTCATCTCGCGCAAACGTGAGGGCCCCCTGTTGTAGGGTGTTGCAATATGTTCATGGTTTGCTGATGACCCACAAGTATAGGGGCTCAATTGTAGCTCTTTTTGATAAGTAAGAGTGTCGAACCCAACAAGGAGCAGAAGGAAATGACAAGTAGTTTTCAGTAAGGTAATGTCTGCAAGTGCTGAAATTGTAAGTAGCGAGTAGTTTGATAGCAAGATAATTTGTAACGAGCAAGTAACGATAATTGTAACAAGTATGCAGCAAGGTAGCCCAATCCTTTTGAGGCAAAGGACAGGCCAAAACGGTCTCTTATGATAAGCAAAGTGTTCTTGAGGGTACACGAGAATTTCATCTAGTCACTTTCATCATGTTGGTTTGATTTGTGTTCGCTACTTTGATAATTTGATATGTGGGTGGACCGGTGCTTAGGTGTTGTTCTTACTTGAACAAACCTCCTACTTATGATTAACCCTCCCGCAAGCATCCGCAACTACGAGAAAAGTATTAAGAATAAATTCTAACCATAGCATTAAACTCTAGGATCCAATTGGTCCCTTACAGAATAGCGCATAAACTAGGGTTTAAGTTTCTGTCACTCTCGCAACCCACCATCTATTTACTACTCCACAATGCATTCCCTTAGGCCCAAATATGGTGAAGTGTCATGTAGTCGATGTTCACATGACACCACTAAGGGAATCACAACATACATACTATCAAAATATCAAACACATACCAAGTTCACATGATTACTTGCAACATGATTTCTCCCGTGACCTCAAGAACAAATGTAACTACTCACAAACAGTAAACATGCTCATGATCAGAGGAGTATTAAATAGCATCATGGATTTGAACATATAATCTTCCACCAAATAAACCATATAGTAATCAACTATGAGATGTAATCAACACTACTAGTCACCCCCTAGCACCAATCTATAGTTCCGGTAATAAGATTGAATACAAGAGAAGAACTAGGGTTTGAGATGAGATGGTGTTGTTGAAGATGTTGATGGATATTGCCTTCCCCAAGATGGGAGAGTTGTTGGTGATGATGATGACGATGATTTCCCCCTCAGGGAGGGAAGTTCCCCGGCAGAATCGCTCCGCCGGAGGGCAAAAGTGCTCCTGCCCAAGTTCCGCCTCGAGACGGCAGCGCTCCACCCCGAAAGTCTTCTCCTCATTTTTTATATGTCAAAATGTCTTATATACCAGAAGATGGGCACTGGAGGTGGGCCGAGGAGGCCACAACCCACCAAGGCGCGCCTGGGGGGCCTGGTGCGCCCAGGTGGGTTGTGCCCACCTGGTGGCCCCCTCCGATAGTTATTGGATCCAATATTTCCTAAAAAATCCATAAAAAATCTCCGTAAAGTTTCCACTCATTTGGAGTTGTGCAGAACAGGTGGCCTGACATAGCTTTTTTAGGTCCAGATTTCCAGCTGCCGGAATTCTCCCTCTTGGTGTGTACCTTGAAAATTATGAGAGAAAAGGCATTAGAATTACTCCAAAAAGCATTATTATCGATAAAAACATTATAAGTAACAGTAAGAAAACATGATGCAAAATTGACGTATCATTTGCTTATTGCCAGTTGAAGGAGTCCCGGATTAGGGGGTGTCCGGATAGCCGGACTACCATCATCGGCCGGACTATCATCGGCCGGACTATCATCATCAACCGAACTCCAAGACTATGAAGATACAAGATTGAAGACTTCGCCCCGTGTCCGGATGGGACTTTCCTTGGCATGGAAGGCAAGCTTGGCGATACAGATATGTAGATCACCTACCATTGTAACCGACTCTATGTAACCCTAGCCCTCTCCGGTGTCTATATAAACCGGATGGCTCTAGTCCGTAGGACAGAACAACAACCCTTACAATCAAACCATAGGCTAGCTTCTAGGGTTTAGCCTCCTTGATCTCGTGGTAGATCCACACTTGTAAACATCCACAATATCAATATCAATCCAGCGGGGCGTGGGTTTTACCTCCATCAAGAGGGCCCAACACAGGTAAAACATCGTGTCCCTAGTCTCCTGTTACCATCCGCCTAGACGCTACGATTCGGGACCCCCTACCGAGATCCGCGGTTTTGACACCGACATTGGTGCTTTCATTGAGAGTTCCTCGTGTCATCACGGTAGGCTTGATGGCCTCTTCAATCGACAACGGCGTCGTCTGGGTGAGACTTTTCTCCGGACAGATCTTCGTATTCGGCGGCTTCGCTGCGGCCAACTCACTTGGCCATCTGGAGCAGATCGAAGCTTCGCCCCTGGCCGTCGAGTCAGGTTTGGAAGCCTAAACTTCACGGCCGATATCCGCGGGGACTTGATCTTGATGGATCTGAGCCACAGCCGGCGTGCCTGCGCTGTCACGATGGGCATGACCTAACTCTGCCGCGGACAACACCTTGGAGGCGCTGCGAATCCGCTCAACCCATAGTCCGAGCCGATCGCTCGGATCGAGGGCGGATGGCTGAACACCGCCTCGGGGCGGCAACTTCTCGGCGATGGGCGAACACTTACCTTGTCCGCATAAAAGCTCATGACTCCAGGTGCGGACTCTCTGCGGACTCCAAACCTCCTGCGCCCCTGCCGGTCGAGTCCGATTGGCGCCGATCATGGAATTCACCGTTGCGGACATCTTTCCTTTTCGCCTTTCGGCGATATCGTAAATTCACTGAAGCATCTCTCGCTATCCGAAGAGCCTGGCGAACTACGGCCAGGATGGTTGAGGACAGCAGACGACGAAAAAATTCAGAGCCCACCCACCACCCACTTCGTAGCCACCGTCGGCGATTTAACGGCGTGCTCGACTCGACTCCGAAGACATCGGCGGTATGGGCGGCGATGCGGAGACTACCAAGAACCAGTGCCTACAGGACACCGGAAGACCACCTCGTCATCGACATATACATCTGGACACCCCAAAAGATGGGGACGGCGAAGAAACAACGAGGCGATTCCTTAAAGAAACAGCCCAAGCGCCAGCGTCGTGGCGCCGCTCTAAATCCCGCCAAGGCAAGAATGGAGATTCGGCACAGAGATAATAACACCCCGAAAGTGTCGAAGACAACCCCTCTAGCACGATCCAGCGCGGAGGAGGCGAAGCAAGCCCTCACGAGGCGGCGGCGGCGAAGAGGTCGAGGATGACAATTACTTACCTCCCTCCGGGAGGCGAGGCAAGCCTCGGCGACGACGAATTCGTCGTGCTGAGGATCCCGTCGAACAAGGCGTTTGAGCGCAGGCTAATGGCCACGACAAACAGCCTAAAGAAAAAGCAGCAACAGACTTCAAGCTGATCAAGACCTCTTGGCCGACGGATGGACCGAGGTCCTCGCGGCGAAAGTATGAATGCCCTCCAAAAGTTACCCAAAGCGCAAGTTGCTCCCCGACTAGAGGAGGAAGCGTACAAACCTGCATCACCAGCGCACAATACGGCAGACCGACCACCTCGTGGCCGCGACAGAGAGGCGTGCAAGCCCTCCACCAAAATCGTACCCCGGCATCGCTCAAAAAGCATGAAGCTATGGGGGAACGCGCCGGACTTGCGGGATATATTGGAGGACAAGGCAAGACAATCTAGATATATCTATGGATCACGCGAGCGCCCCAAGACCCACGACGAATACCGTCGCGCCGGATACAACTACTCCGGCCGAGCCGAACACAGCAGACAACGCTCTCTCGAGCTACGTCGTGATATTGCTCAATACAGAGGCGCCGCACACCCACTATGCTTCATTGATGAAGTAATGGATCATCAAATCCCTGAAGGGTTTAAACCCGTTAATATCGAATCCAACGATGGCACAACAGACCCCGCGGTTTGGATTGAGGATTATCTCCTCCATATACATATGGCCCGGCGGCAATCTTCACGCCATCAAATATCTCCCACAAGCTTAAAGGACCAGCTCGGCATTGGCTTAACAGCCTGCCCGCAGAGTCAATTGGATCTTTGGGAAGACACGGAAGCCGCATTCCTCGACAACTTCGAGGCGCGTATGTGCGACCACCGAGCGTAGATGACCTAAGCCACATAATCCAGCAGCGAGACGAATCGGCGAGCAATTCGGACACGGTTCTTAACAAAGAAAAATCAAATCGTCGATTGTCCGGATGCGAGGCACTCGCTGCCTTCAAACATAACATCCACGACGAGTGGCTGGCCCGGCACCTAGGGCGGAGAAGCCGAAGTCCATGGCAGCCCTCACATCATTCATGACCCGCTTACGTGCGGGAGAGGATAGCTGGCTGGCTTCGCAGCAACAACCTCGGCAAAAGCGGCGGCAGTCCGGTACCAAGGACCGCAATGGCAGGTTGCGTCAAAACAAAACAAACGCCGCGTGCGGCGACAAAGAATGAGGATCTGGCGGTCAGCGCCGGATTCGAGGCTCAAGCCCGGTCAAAGGAAGAAGCCATTCACAAGAACCACTCCGGGCCCGTCCAATTTGGACCGAATACTCGACCGCTCTGTCAAATACATGGAACCCCGAAAAGCCAGCTAACCACACCAACAGAGATTGTTGGGTATTCAAGCAGAGCGAGCAAATTAATCGCCAAAACAGTGACAAGGGGCTACACAGCGATGACGAGGAAGAGACCCGGCCGCCCGAACAACGAGAGGACAAAGGATTCCCCCTCAAGTTCGGACGGTAAACATGATATCGCAACGCACATTCCCAAGAGGGAGCGGAGCGTGCACTAAAGGGCGATATCTGCGATGGAGCGATCGCTCCAAAATTCAACCCATGGTCCTCTTGCCCGATCACTTTCGATCGAAGAGAACATCCGACCAGTATCCGCCATGGCGTATTCGCGCATTGGTTTTAGACCCAATCGTCGATGGATCTCACCTCACGAGAGTCCTGATGGACGGCGGCGTAGCTGAACCTGCTTTATCGGGATACGGTCGCCAAGATGGGCATAGACCCTTCAAGGATTAAACCTACAAAGACAACCTTCAAAGGCGTCATACCGGTGTCGAGGCGGTTATGCGAGCTCGATTACTCGAAGTGGTCTTGGATCCCGGATAATTTCGAGCGAGGAGTTAATCTTCGACATAGTCCCGTTCATGGCGGCTATCACGCTCTGCTCGGACGAACGCGTTCGCAAAATTCAGCGCGGTGCCGCATTATGCATACCTTAAGCTCAAGATGCGAGGCCCTCGTGGAGTCATCACGGTCAATGGAAACACAGAACGCTCCCTCGAGCGGAGGAACATACAGCGGCTCGTGGCAGAAATCTGAGCAGCCTTTTAAGGCAATTTTAGAGTCCGGCCGTTAAGCGACCGGACACGCCAAACGCGCCGGAGCAACATCAACCAAGACCACAGCACGTTCGAGCACGCGTAGCAATGCGGCCTCAACCCCAGCCCTCGCAAAATTGTAAGACAAACTCTCCACGTACATAATTCATACAGGAGATACCATGGGCATAGGGAAAGGCACAACCACAACAGACCAGTGCGGTTCGACCACACCAGGGCTCCCAAGTGTGTCGCTCTTTTTATCTTTTATTTCTCTCTTTTTATACAGAACTCTGTCCGTGGCGAACCTGCCGAACTCATGATGCAACAGCCAGGGAAGGACAAAGGCATGACGAACACTCGGTGGTCTCCATCACGAGCATTATATTTGTTAAATACAACATTCATGGGCCTACCCACGAGAGAGCGCCTTTAATCCGTCCAATCCCTTGCTTTCCGCACTATTTGTATCATTCCGCACTCATAGCATATCTTCTCGAATAAAATGCAGCACTTTTGCCCATAATTGCATTACCTTTTATATATATATATATATATATATATATATATATATATATATATATATATATATATATATATATATATATATATATATATATGTTCATTTACGACATGTTGCACCCGTACATTTTAGTACGGCCAAATACACCAGGGCTTATGTTCTCCGCATTATGGTGTGATAAAGTCCTAACACTTTCACA
The DNA here is from genome assembly GCA_021605205.1 of Aegilops longissima. NCBI lineage: Eukaryota > Viridiplantae > Streptophyta > Magnoliopsida > Poales > Poaceae > Aegilops > Aegilops longissima. The sequence goes on along the minus strand of CM038679.1, from coordinate 110,731,269 downwards.
AGTCGGCACCCGAACTTATAGCATTATATGAATCGGCTCTGAATCATGTCTTGGGTCAATAGTTGGGTTTGCCTGGCTCCCATGTTTGGCACCTTACGTTCCGTTCTATCGGCTAAGGTAGCCTTGGGAGAACCACTGCGATTGCGCCCGGTTGAGCAGGTTAACGCCTCGATGGAAAGCTAAAACTGACTGTCATGATAAGGCGAGAGACTGGTCGCTGTTCGAGAGGTCCTTTCGGGTCCTTAAAGACCTCGCCGCTTGAGCGAAGTTCGGATAATGTCCGATTTAAGGCGTGGATAGCGCCCTAATTCGGTCCTCCGAATACTAGAGGCTTCACGAAATTTAAAATTACAGAATTCTATGGCTATGTGAGAGTGTTCAAGCACTATAAGTCCGGTTGCCTTGTTACGTTGTGTTGGCGCCTCCTAGATGGACCCAAAATGGGAACAAGAGTGCTCAAGTTTATCCGAACACCCGGCACTTTCGTGGCATGGGGGCTGAAGCCGACGACTTGCCATCTCTCAGATTTAATAAATGGCCGCCTGAAGGTAATATTTTAAATTAACAAGCGTTGCTTAGCGCATATGAACAAAGTTTTCAGTGCGCAGGATAACACATTGCGAATTTACTCAATAATTACATCCCTGGGGCACTCATCCGCAATCTTGCGGGCATCCTTCAGGACAGTCTTATAGTACATTTTGGGCGTATGATATTCCTTGCCCGCTGGTGGCGCGTCAGTGATTAGCTTCTCCGCATCCAGCTTGCCCCAATGCACCTTTGCGCGGGCAAGGGCCCGACGAGCACCTTCAATACAGGCGGGCGCTTGATAACCTCCACCCGAGGGGCACGCATCCACCAACCGTCGCCGAGGCAAGTAGCTCCCAAGCATGGCCTCTCGAGCCACACCGGACTATGAGGCCCTTCATGGCCCGCTCAGCCACCTTGTGGAGCTCGACCAGGCTGCTTCAGCTGGTCGCTAGGGGCACCGGATGGCGGCCTCGAAGATATCGAGACCGAAGACCTTCTCCGTTGAGCTCCCTCCTCGGCTCGGTAGAATCTGGCGACATCGAGACACGCTGCGAGGCAGATCTGCAAGCGCCTCGAGAGCTCGAATTCGGGTAAGTAACACGTAATTTACATTCACATGCTTGCTTTGCATGAAAAATGCCTTACCGCCGCTATCTTCCTCACCAACTCAATCTCTGAAGGGACTTATGGGCATCGGCCTTGGCAGTTTGGGCACTTTGAGGCCGAGGCAAGCTCGGACTCTCGAGTCTTTGAGTCACGCTCCAAACTCTCATGCTTTTCCATGAGAGCACAGGAGCTCTTGCTGAACCACCGCCACCCGCGCCTCCTGCTTTTCTCGCTCTGCCCGTTCCGTGGCGCATTGCGTTCGGCGCGGACACGGACACGGCCTCCTTCGAGGTCGCCACCTCGTTCGTGGCCCTGCGGTACCCATGTTATCCTTGTTATTTTCTGTTGCAACCTAAATCCTTTTCTCATGGTACAAGTTCAAAGTGGTGTTACTCACCTTCTTTGTCTGGAGCTGCTTCTGGCGGTCGAGCTCTTGCTCGGACCGCTCGAGCTCTGCTTCAAAGCACCGACCTCCATGATCGGTCGGGCGAGGTCAGGCGCAGCTGCAACCCATATTGACATAATTTTTAGCAACCCTGCGTATATCTTCTTTTTTCAGATCCTCAGTCCGGCTTTTCTTCCCGAACACGAACCGAGCATCGAGGGCTCTGTCTATGCGGTATTACATTGCATATTTTAACTTCTTACCTCAAAGCACGATAGAAGGCTCTGCGAGCTTCGGTCAGCCCGCTCTTAGCAAGCTGCACCTTCGAATCACCGCACTCATAATAGTGCGGTGTTCTTCTCGATGGAAGCGCTCTGCAACACCTCCAACAAATTGCCCGGCGCCTCGGTTGGGCCGAAGCCGCCCGGCGTCACGGTCTTGCCCTTCATTGAAGGGCGCCGGCGGACCCGAACCACTGCGGGTTACGATATGGAGTCGGCGCAAAGTCCGGAGGGCGCCTTGTGGCGCCTCGGGCCTCCCCGATGGGTCCCTTCTTGGGATCCCACCTCGGCGTCCTCAATGTCGTGAGGGTGGGCGGTCGGGATGGAGTCTACATCCGGCGGAGCCAACGACCCGCTTCGATGAAGCGGGGAGATTATCACTGGCGGACTACGAGGCAGCATGCGGCATCGAGAATGACACCATGTGACGTAGAAAAAGAAATTATAAATCATTCAGGAATCCGGATACTTACGATCTCGCCGGAGGCCTGGCCCTTGAAGTCCATTCTTCCTCGCCAACGTTGATGTTGGCGGAGCTGTCCGGGGGAATAGTCCTTCCCCTCTTGGACCCTTCGGCCTCCCCTGTTGGGGAAGCCTTCCTCTTCCTCTCTCCCTCCTCTGGGAGAGAGTCCTCTTTCTCCTCCTTGTTTTCAGGGGAGGAGTCCGCCCCGGAGTCGTCGGACACCTGAAAACGAGAACTCTTTCGAGCAACCATGGCCTCCTTCTTGGCCTTCTTCTCCGGCACCACGTGCGGTGCCGGAACCAGCAGCCTCGCTAGACGGGCGTCTACTGGATTTTCTGGCATAGGAGCCGGGCAGATAATCTGCTCCGCCTTCCTCATCCATCTGTCAAAGGAAAGGGGAAATTAAAACCCGCATAGAGTCAAACTATGAAAAGCAAATGTCCGTAAAGGGTAGAATCACTTACCTCGTTGGCTTGGCGCTGCGGCGAAATCCGCGATCTTGAGGCGCGGATGCGAGAACCGGCGCCCTTGAAAAGCACCACAGGCGCCGTGCGTCGTGTCGAAGAGCCCGCTCAGCGCTGGTGCTGTTCGGATCGAACTCCACAGATTGAATGCCGCTCTTGGCATGGGAGAATCCGGCGACGAGCATGACTTGGACCACGTTAACTAGCTGAGCTTCTTCACCAGCTTCGGATCTGGGCTTGAAGTCCCGTCGGCTCCTCCGAACTACCCCACAGCAAGCCCTTCTCTTTCCACGAGGTGAGCTGTGTAGGGATACCAGATCTGAACTTCGGGGCCCCGCCCATGTAGGGTCCACGCGGCTCGGTGATATAGAACCACCCGATTGCCACCCCTTGGCGGATTCCACGAAGGCCCCTTGAACCAAAGGACATTGGGCATCTTGCCCAACATGGCGCCTCCGCACTCCGGCAGAGTGCCCTTCACTACCTTCGGCTTGACATTGAAGGTCTTGAGCCACAAGCGAAGTGGGGCTGGATGCGAGAGGAAGGCCTCGCACATGATGATAAGCGCCGAGATGTTGAGGATGAAGTTGGCGCGGATCATGGAAATCCAGGCCGTAGTAGAACATGAGCCCCGGACAAAGGGGTGAAGTGGAAAGCCCAGTCCATGGAGGAAGTGGGGAAGGAAAGCGACCCTCTCATGGGGCACTGGGGGTGGGGATGAGCTGTCCCTCGTCGGGCAGCCGGTCTGCGATGTCGCCGGAGAGGTATCCGCGCCGCAGCGGTTTGCGATGTGCTCCTCCTTAGCGGTGGAGGCCAACCATTTACCTCCGCTCGGACATGGTCGGAGAAGGTTGAGGCGAGATCTTGTGAACTTGGGCGCTGGAGCTCGAGTCTTGTGGAGATGGATAAGCAAAGGAGGAAGAAGGCGTGGGTGAGAAGGTGAATCCTTATCCCTTATATGGGCGGGCGGAGTCTCGCGTCCCCACCGGCCCAGTAAAACTCGCTTATCTCCCAAGCGTCACCATCAATGGCGCGATTGGGTTACCCACATCCGTATTAATGAGAATCCCGGATTAAGGGAAACACGATCTCCGCTCGACAAGGCGTGCCAAGAAACGCTTAGCTAAATCGCCGAGGTGGTAGAGTAAAAACGATTTAAATAATGGCTTGGTAGTGGCGTGGCGTCATGCCGCAGAAAACGTCGGCAGATTGAACTTGTGTATATGTTATTCTCTCTACGGTGGAATGTGGAATTTATTTTGCGAGCGGACACTATCTGGTGTTCACAATCTTCTATCATTCGGAGGAGGAACCCGCCTTGCAATGCCAAGCAATATCTGCGCCGGACTTATCGTCATTGAAGCCTGGTTCATGGAGCTCTTGAGGAGTCCCGGATTAGGGGTGTCCGGATAGCGGACTACCATCATCGGCGGACTATGATCATCAACCGGACTCCAAGACTATGAAGATACAAGATTGAAGACTTAGCCCGTGTCCGGATGGGACTTTCCTTGGCATGGAAGGCAAGCTTGGCGATCGGATATGTAGATCACCTACCATTGTAACCGACTCTATGTAACCCTAGCCCTCTCCGGTGTCTATATAAACCGGATGGCTCTAGTCCGTAGGACAGAACAACAACCCTTACAATCATACCATAGGCTAGCTTCTAGGGTTTAGCCTCCTTGATCTCGTGGTAGATCCACTCTTGTAAACATCCACAATATCAATATCAATCCAGCAGGACGTAGGGTTTTACCTCCATCAAGAGGGCCCGAACCTGGGTAAAACATCGTGTCCCTTGTCTCCTGTTACCATCTGCCTAGACGCACAGTTCGGGACCCCCTACCCGAGATCCGCCGGTTTTGACACCGACACCAGTGTTGCTGGGGATGACAGCAGCCCAAACGTGGATAAGTGGGTCATGGTGTATGGGAGTAAAGAGGACTTGATACTTAATGCTATGGTTGGGTTTCACAACCTTAATGATCTTTAGTAGTTGCGGATGCTTGCTAGGTGTCCAATCATAAGTGCATATGATCCAAGTAGAGAAAGTATGTTAGCTCATGCCTCTCCCTCACATAAAATTGCAAGAATGATTACCGGTACTTGTTATCGATTGCCTAGGGACAAATGACTTTCTTGTTGACAAACGCTATCCATTTTTATTACCTTGCAATTTATTCATAGTTTTATTCTCGCAAAATACTCGTAGTTTTATTCTTGCAAATTAGTTTCATACTTGTTCTAGGTAAAACAAACGTCAAGTGTGCGTAGAGTTGTATCAGTGGTCGATAGAACTTGAGGGAATATTTGTTCTGCCTTTAGCTCCTCGTTGGGCTCGACACTCTTATTTATCAAAGAAGGCTACAAACGATCCCCTATACTTGTGGGTTATCAGTTCACCTGGGTTAGAGGGATGGTCGGGGGCAGCGCCAGCACGGCGGTGGGGAGAGGTTGGGCGAGGCGGCGAGGCTAGCACAGAGTGCCGCCAGCTGTGGGTGATGGTAGGAGGCGCCCGACCAGTGGTAGCAAGCGTCGGGAGGAAGAAATCGAGTGTGATATGTTTTCCAGGAGGAATATAGTCGGAGGTGAAGAGGTAAGCAGAACCGTTTGTTTGTTATCCAACAACTCAAATTGATCCTGACAAATCGATTGACCCAATTCATGTTTTCAGGAGACTTGTAGTTAACCAGACCGTACTGAAAAAACATGCACAAATGTTCCATAAGGGTAATATACATGTAAAAAAACTACTGGCTTCCTTTACAACATGAATTTTAAGGAACTTAAAAGTATACAAATTTAATTGCAAATAATAGAACCTCTCATATTCTCTTGGATCCTTTAGGTTTTATAAATCATAGAATTGATTGTTCAGTTTTCTGGAGCGGTGGTTCATACAGAATCACCCTCGTTGTCGGGATAAGGTGGCCACCACTTTCTTTGCCAGAATGTTCATCGGTTATCCTCTCTTCTGTATTGCGTCTCCTGTTGGGGAACGTAGTATTTCAAAAAATATCCTATGATCACGCAAGATCTATCCAGGAGAATCATAGCAACGAGCGGGGAGAGTGTGTCCACATACCCTCGTAGACCGAAAGCGGAAGCGTTTAGTAACGCGGTCGATGTAGTCGAACGTCTTCACGATCCAACCGATCCAAGTACCGAACGTATGGCACCTCCGTGTTCAACACATTTTAGCACGATGACGTCCCTCGAGCTCTTGATCCAGTTGAGGCTGAAGGAGAGTTCCTTCAGCACGACGGTGTGGTGACGGTGATGATGAAGTTACCGGCGCAGGTCTTCGCCTAAGCACTACGATGATATGACCGAGGTGTGTAACTGTGGAGGGGGGCACCGCACATGGCTAAGACAAGACTTGGTGTCCCTTTGGGGTGCCCCCCTCCCACGTATATAAAGGAGGGGGGAAGAGGAGGCCGGCCCAACGGGGCACGCCAAAGGGGGGAGTCCTACTTGGACTCCCGGTCCGAGTAGGATCCCCCTTTCCTATTCCAACTGGGAGAAGGAGGGAAGGAGGAAGAGGGGAGAAGAAAAGAGAGGGGCGCCGCCCCCTCCTAGTCCAATGCAGACCAGCCATGGGGGGGCGGCCACCCCTTGAGGCCCTTCTCTCCTTTCCACTAAAGCCCATTAAGGCCCACTACTTCCCCGGGGGGTTCCAATAACCTCCCGGTACTCCAAAAAATACCCGAAACACTTCGGAACCATTCCGGTGTCTGAATCAAACCTTCCAATATGTCGATCTTTACCTCTCGACCATTTCAAGACTCCTCGTCATGTCCGTGATCTCATCCGAGACTCTGAGCAAACTTCGGTCATCAAATCACATAATTCATAATACAAATCGTCATCAAACATTAAGCGTGCAGACCCTACAGGTTCTAGAACTATGTAGACATGACCGAGACACATCTCTGTTCAATAACCAATAGCAGAACCTGGATGCTCATATTGGCTCCTACATATTCTACGAAGATCTTTATCAGTCAAACCGCATAACAACATACGTTGTTCCCTTTGTCATCGGTATGTTACTTGCCCGAGATTCGATCATCGGTATCATCATACCTAGTTCAACCTCGTTACCGGCAAGTCTCTTTACTTGTTCCGTAATGCATCATCCCATAACTAACTCATTAGTCACATTGCTTGCAAGGCTTATAGTGATGTGCATTACCGAGAGGGCCCAGAGATACCTCTCCGATACTCGGAGTGACAAATCCTAATGTCGATCTATGCCAACTCAACAAACACATTCAGAGACACCTATAGAGCATCTTTATATTCACCTAGTTACATTATGACGTTTGACATCACACAAAGTGTTCCTCCGGTATCCGGGAGTTGCATAATATCATAGTCAGAGGAACATGTATAAGTCATGAAGAAAGCAATAGCAATAAAACTAAACGATCATTATGCTAAGCTAACGGATGAGTCTTGTCCATCACATCATTCTACAATGATGTGATCCCGTTCATCAAATGACAACACATGTCTATGGTCAGGAAACTTAACCATCTTTGATTAACGAGCTAGTCAAGTAGAGGCATACTAGGGACACTATGTTTGTCTATGTATTCACACATGTACTAAGTTTCCGGTTAATACAATTCTAGCATGAATAATAAACATTTATCATGATATAAGGAATAAATAACAACTTTGTAATTGCCTCTAGGGCATATTTCCTTCAGTCTCCCACTTGCACTAGAGTTAATAATCTAGATTACATAGTAATGATGCACTTGGTGCTGATCATGTTCTACCCATGGAAGAGGCTTAGTCAATGGGTCTGCAACATTCAGATCCGTATGTATTTTTCAAATCTCTATGTCTCCCTCCTTGACTTGATCGCGGATGGAATTGAAGCGTCTCTTGATGTGTTTGGTTCTCTTGTGAAATCTGGATTCCTTCACCAAGGCTATTGCTCCAGTATTGTCACAAAAGATTTTTATTGGACCCGATGCACTAGGTATTACACCTAGATCGGATATGAACTCATTCATCCAGACTCCTTCATTTGTTGCTTCCAAAGTAGCTATGTACTCCGCTTCACACATAGATCCCGCCACGACGCTTTGCTTGGAACTGCACCAACTGATAGCTCCACCATTAAATATAAATACGTATCCGGTTTGTGACTTAGAGTCATCTGGATCAGTGTCAAAGCTTGCATCAACGTAACCATTTACGACGAGCTCTTTGTCACCTCCATAAACGAGAAACATATCCTTAGTACTTTTCAGGTATTTCTGGATGTTCTTGACCGCTGTCCATGATCCACTCCTCGATTACTTTGGTACCTCCCTGCTAAACTAATAGCAAGGCACACATCAGGTCTGGTACATAGTATTGCATACATGATAGAACCTATGGCTGAGGCATAGGAATGATTTTCATTTTCTCTCTATCTTCTGCGTTGGTGGGGCATTGAGTCGACTCAACTTCACACCTTGTTACACATGCAAGAACCCTTTCTTTGGTGATCCATTTGAACTTCTTCAAAACTTTATCAAGGTATGTGCTTTGTGAAAGTCCAATTAAGCGTCTTGATCTATCTGTATAGATCTTGATTCCCAATATATAAGCTGCTTCACCGAGGTCTTTCATTGAAAAATTCTTATTCAAGTATCCTTTTATGTTATCCAAAAATTCTATATCATTTCTGATCAACAATATTTCATCCACATATAATATCAAAAATGCTATAGAGCTCCCACTCACTTTCTTGTAAATACAGGCAAACCACATGCTTTGATCACACTATCAAAGCATATATTCCAACTCCGAGAGGCTTGCACCAGTCCATAAATGGATTGCTGGAGCTTGCACACTTGTTAGCACCTTTTGGATCGACAAAACCTTCTGGTTGCATCATATACAACTCTTCTTTAAGATATCCATTAAGGAATGCAGTTTTGAAATCCATTTGCCAGATTTCATAATCATAAAATGCGGCAATTGCTAACATGATTCGGACAGACTTAAGCATCACTACGGGTGAGAAGCTCTCATCATAGTCAACCCCTTGAACTTGTCGAGAACCTTCGCAACAAGTCGAGCTTTGTATACAGTAACATTACCGTCAGCATCAGTCTTCTTCTTGAAGATCCATTTATTCTATATTGCTTGCCGATCATAGGGCAAGTCAACCAAAGTCCACACTTTGTTCTCATACATGGATCCCATCTCAGATTTCATGGCCGCAAGCCATTTCGCAGAATCTGGGCTCATCATCGCTTCCTCATAGTTCGTAGGTTCATCATGGTCAAGTAACATGACCTCCAGAACAGGATTACCGTACCACTCTGGTGCGGACCTTACTCTGGTTGACCATTATCATTATCATTAGCTTCCTCACTAATTGGTGTAGGAATCACTGAAACTGATTTCTGTAATGAACTACTTTCCAATTCAGGAGAAGGTACAATTACCCCATCAAGTTCTACTTTCCTCACTCACGTCTTCCGAGAGAAACTCCTTCTCCAGAAATGATCCATTCTTAGCAACGAACATCTTGCTTCGGAACTGTGATAGAAGGTGTACCCAACCGTTTCCTTTGGGTATCCTATGAAGACACATTTCTCTGATTTGGGTTCGAGCTTATCAGGTTGAAGCTTTTTCACATAAGCATCGCAACCCCAAACTTTAAGAAACAACAACTTGGGTTTCTTGCCAAACCACAGTTCATATGGTGTCGTCTCAACGGATTTCGTTTGTGCCCTATTTAATGTGAATGCAGCCGTCTCTAAAGCATAACCCCAAAACGATAGTGGTAAATCGGTAAGAGACATCATAGATCGCACCATATCTAATAAAGTACGGTTACGACGTTCGGACACACCATTACGTTGTGGTGTTCCAGGTGGCGTGAGTTGCGAAACTATTCCACATTGTTTCAAATGAAGACCAAAATCATAACTCAAATATTCACCTCCATGATCAGATCGTAGAAACTTTATTTTCTTGTTACGATGATTTTCTACTTCACTCTAAAATTCTTTGAACTTTTCAAATGTTCCAGACTTATGTTTCATCAAGTAGATATACCCATATCTGCTCAAATCATCTATGAAGGTCTGAAAATAGCAATACCCTCTGCGAGCCTCAACACTCATCAGACCGCATACATCAGTATGTATTATTTCCAACAAGTCCGTTGTTCGCTCCATTGTTTTGGAGAATGGAGTCTTAGTCATCTTGCCCATGAGGCATGGTTCGCCAAGCATCAAGTGATTCATAATCAAGTGATTCCAAAAGCCCATCAACATGGAGTTTCTTCATCGCTTTACACCAATATGACCTAAACGGCAGTGCCACAAATAAGTTGCACTATCATTATTAACCTTGCATCTTTTGGCTTCAATATTATGAATACGGGTATCACTACAATCGAGATTCAACAAAAATAGACCACTCATCAAGGGTGCGTGACCATAAAAGATATTACTCATATAAATAGAACAACCATTATTCTCTGATTTAAATGAATAACCGTCTCGCATCAAACAAGATCTAGATATAATGTTCATGCTTAACGCTGGCACCAAATAACAATTATTCAGGTCTAAAACTAATCCCGAAGGTAGATGTAGTGGTAGCTTGCCGACGGTGATCACATCGACTTTGGAACCATTTCCCATGCACATCGTCACATCGTCCTTAGCCAATCTTCGTTTAATTCGTAGCCCCTATTTCGAGTTGCAAATATGAGCAACAGAACCAGTACCAAAAACCTAGGCGCTACTACGAGCATTAGTAAGGTATACATCAATAACATGTATATCAAATATACCTTTCACTTTGCCATCCTTCTTATCGGCCAAATACTTGGGGCAGTTTCGCTTCTAGTGACCAGTCCCTTTGTGTCAGGACCCCGATCCTAAGTCACACCGATCTAGCATGTAACACATCATATCACTTTGCGGCCTCACGCACGGTATTCCCACGGTGTCGCCTTACCATGGCCGGGACCGTTTACGCCTTTTGGCTCACGTATATGATAGTGTCGCTAGCATCCATATGACGAGAACCGGGCCGACATGACTAGTCGTGAACCCAAAGTGGCACTAACCTATGGGGACAGGCATACATGAATCATCATCGAGCATGTCGATTGCAGCGTGTGAATCCGGGCTGTAGCACTTTGGGCTAACAGGACTCCGGTAACCGGGCTGTAGCAGGCTAAGCAGGACTCGGATGTCACCGCGTGACATTTCCCGAAGGGACAGAACCACGAGAACGAAGTGAATCACATGCCGGCCAGTCAAGTGTTCCGGAGCAGTAGTGTTGGGCTAGCAGGACTCCGGTGAACCGGGCTGTAGCAGACTACCATGGCTCAGTGGAAGCACTAGACTACATTTCCCCATAAGAGAGGCTACCAAGGATAAACAACTAGGTTGTCGGATCCCACACATAGCAATATAAGTTACACGTACGCATAACATGCAAGTATGTGATGTACAACATGGCATCACAACATAGCATAAACTCATATAGGTAAAGGCTCGGAAGAGCCACATAGCATTAATACAAACAGGGTCACATGACCCATCATTGAAACATACAAGCAACAAGCAGAAGCATTACATATCCGAGTACAGACAACCACAAAAGAAAAAGGCTGAGAAGCCTGACTATCTACAAGACCCTCCCAAGGATACACGATCGTAGCTGAGGTAACAAGCTACTCGTCGAAGTCCAAGCGGAACTACTAGTAAGACCGAAATCTCTGCTGCAAAACATAAATAAAGCAACGTGAGTACAAAGGTACTCAGCAAGACTTACATCAGATCCTATTATATATGCATTTGTATCAAGAAGGTAATGTGGGGTTTAGTTGCAGCAAGCCAGCTTTGACTCTGTGGCTATCCTGTTCTATGACTACAAGAACTTCTTTGAGGTGATATGGCGCACACGAGTCCACTATCCACCACACAATACACTACTATGGATTCATCCCCGTCTCCCTACGAGAAGGCCATCCATAGCACTCACACTTGTCTTGAGCATTTTAGAGTATCCACTTCAAGTTGTCTATGTACCACGTAAGCATCCAAGAAGTCCATAACCGAGGACACGGCTATTCGAATAGATCATGAAAACCCTGCAGGGGTGTACTTCTTCACACACACTCTCACCACTTATCACCATGTACATGTCATGTACCTCGGCAACCTTCAAGCGGAAGCCTGGCGAGGGTGTCGGCCACGACCTGACTAACCACACAAGACTCTAGTCCAGGTTTATCGCCTATTCGGGTTCCATCCGCAAGGAAATCCGGCCGGGGTGTCGCTCACGGCCCCAAGCGATGTGAGCAGGGTTCCCAAGCCCACCATCCGGTGCCACTTGGTACACGTGCCACACATGCCTAGTCTGTCCCAAGCCCACCTGCCGGGTGCCACTTTCGATGAAAAATAGCACTACCTACAAACACGAAACTAGTTGCGACTCACGGGCCGAGATCAAGTTGGTTAATAAGTCGAGAGGGCACTTAAGCATTCCAATGTGTGGTAGTAGCTAGTCATTGGACAACATACACGAACTTCGGTGCTTAGGGCGGTTCGGTGAGACAACCCACCATGTACTCCTACATGGCCTCTCACCGCTACCTTTACCAAATCGTGTTCACACACTTCACTCTCGGCATCGAAACATATCGTAACACTCCAATTCATTCCCAATGAATCAGACCGACACAACTCTAAGCAATAGCAGGCATAGCATGGTAGGAACACAACATGGCTCAATCAACTCCTACACATGCTAGTGGGTTTCAACTATTTATTGTGGCAATGACAGGTCATGCAGAGGAATGGGTTCAACTACCAGCAGCACAAAGTAGCGGATGAATTGTTGTTGTCCTAACATAATAACCGAGAGCAGGAGCGAGAGAGTAGGATTGTATCGGAATGAACAAGGGGTATGCTTGCACAGTAAATCAACAAGGGGGCACCGCTTCACGGCGTGTACTCTGGACGTCTCGGAGGCAGGACCTATCGAGAAGGCAGTGCGGCAATCAATACACAATCATATGCAACAATATGATGCATGAACATGGCATGTATATGTGATCTTTGTTGAGCTAATGCAGCTAGAGTTCATTTGGTTGAAGTCCATTTGAACCAAGAATTCAAATGCAACTCCAAATTAAGCTCTTTATAAATGCCATTTTAGTGTTTCACTTATACAGCAGGTATAAGTTGATTTGTCATGCATGAAACTGGTACAGATGGTTAGATTGCATTTTTCTGATAATTTTCATATATAAATTATTTCAATCTGAGCTACGGTTGAATTGCTATGAATTTTTGAAGTTTATAACATTTTCGGAATTTCCTGAAAATAATAAATCGAAAAATTGCATTCTTCGTCGGCATTGAGTAAGCATGGCGTCGACAAGTCAACTGCGATCGGATGGGGTCAAACGGCGTGTGGGGTCCACACGGCGATGTCATAGTTAGTTAACGAGTTAATTAGTTGCTAAACTAATCCTAAACTAAAAATTAGCAGGCCGGCCCCACATGTCGGCGTCACAAGGGGGCTTAGTTAGCGAGGTTGACCGGTCAATCCCGCCGGCGTCTAACCGCCCGGCGAGGCCGAGCGCGGCGGAGGCTCGGGATCGTCGCTCGGCGACCATTTGGCGGCGGAGACCACGGGCGAGGAGCCTTCGTCGCGTCGTCTAAACAAGTGGAAGAGGCGGGGGCGGCGGAGCTCGCCGGAGCGGAGCTTCGGCGGCGGAGTTCGGTGGCGTCGGGCGCAGCGTTGCGCACTGCAGCGATGAATCTGAAGAGCCTCTCGGCCTCTGGCGTCACCAGAACACGGTGACGCGCGAAATGGCTCGGGCTCACTGCCACCGTGGCGCCATGGCGGCGGCGAGAGCTTGCGGCGCGGTGGTTGAGCTAGCTAGGCGGGCAAACGAGCCGAGGAGAGGGAGAAACAAAGTAGAGCTCACGGCGGATCAGCGAAGGCATCGGCGAGCTTCGAGGAAGCTGCTTCTGCGGCCGGGCGTCATCAGCGATCTCGGGCAGCGGTGGCGAAGCGATGGCGATGGCGATGTTCGGGGCCTCCGCGTCGCGTGGCTCGGCAGAGAGGTAGCAGCGATGTGGCGAGCTTTTGACACGACGGAGGGGCGAGGGACGGGGCGGCGTCGGCGGTGAGCTCTTGGCGGCGGCAACGTTTGAGCGGGGAGAGGAGAGGTCTAGGGAAGAGGAGAGCGAGAGAGAGAGAGTTGCGGGCGGCGTTAGGCGCTTGGCGAGCCAGGAGACGAAGAGGGAGAGGCGCAGTGCAGCTGCCGTGGCGGAAGCGATCTTGTGGCGTCTGGCGACCAGCGCCCTGTCCCTCTGGCGCGAGGAGGGGACGATGCGGCCACGGTCATTTGGGCGACATAGAGCCGAGCCAGACAAGTGGCCAGTAAGTCCAGGTAAGGGTTTTCCCCTTTTTGTTTTATTTTCTATTTTTCTGACATTTGTTTTGATTTAAATAAAATACTAAACCATTTTATTAACTTATGCCATTTTTATAGGGGCTAGTGGTATTATTCGAGCTCCTCATCAACTAGCATAAGTTTTGGACATATAATATATATATATATATATATATATATATATACATTTATATATCAATGCAAATAATTATGCATTAATTCCAAATGCCCAAAATAAATACTTATGAGCTCCCAAAAATATTGGTTTGATTTTTATCTCTGTCCAATATTTTCAGAGGCAACATGAGCATTTTCTTGGACCTTTTTGGATCAATTTTTATTTGATCAATTTCCAAAAAGATTCAGAGGGTTTCACAAATCCTCATTTCAATTTAAATGGAATTTAAACATGATGCACAAATGACTAGCTAGTCTAGGTCATACCAGAACTAGGGATGTGACACTTTGTAGTAGAAGCACTTAGTCTTAGGCTTAGGTCCAGACTTGGGCTTCTTCACTTGAGCAGCAACTTGCTTGTCGTTCTTCTTGAAGTTCCCCTTATTCCCTTTGCCCTTTTTCTTTAAACTAGTGGTCTTGTTAACCATCAAAACTTGATGCCCCTTCTTGATTTCTACCTCTACAGCCTTTAGCATTGCGAAGAGCTCGGGAATTGTCTTATCCATCCCTTTCATATTATAGTTCATCACGAAGATTTTGTAGCTTGGTGGCAGTGATTGAAGAACTCTATCAATAATATTATCATCAGGAAGATTAACTCCCAGTTGAGTCAAGTGGTTGTGGTACCCAGACATTCTGAGTATATGTTCACTGACAGAACTATTCTCCTCCATCTTGCAGCTATAGAACTTATTGGAGACTTCATATCTCTCAATTATGGCATTTGCTTGAAATATTAACTTCAACTCCTGGAACATCTCATATGCTCCATCACGTTCAAAACGTCGTTGAAGTACCGATTCTAAGCCGTAAAGCATGGCACACTGAACTATCGAGTAGTCATCAACACGTGACTGCTAGGCATTCACAATGTGTGCAGTTGCTCGCACAGGTGGTACACCTAGCGATGCTTCCAGGACATAATTCTTCTGTGCATCAATGAGGATAATCCTCAAGTTACGGACCCATTCCGTGTAATTGCTACCATCATCTTTCAACTTAGCTTTCTCTAGGAACGCATTAAAATTCAAAGGAACGGTAGCACGGGCCATTGATCTACTACAACATAGACATGCAAAAACTATCAGGTACTAAGTTCATGATAAATTAAAGTTCAATTAATCATATTACTTAAGAAATCCCACTTAGATAGACATCCCTCTAGTCATCTAAATGACCACGTGATCCATATCAACTAAACCATGTCCGATCATCACGTGAGATGGAGTGGTTTTCAATGGCGAACATCACTATGTTGATCATATCTACTATATGATTCACGTTCGACCTTTCGGTCTCAGTGTTCCAAGGCCATATCTGCATATGTCAGGCTCGTCAAGTTTAACCCGAGTATTCTGTGTGTGCAAAACTAGCTTTCACCCGTTGTACATGAACGTAGAGCTTATCACACCCGATCATCACGTGGTGTCTCGGCACGATGAACTATAGCAATGGTGCATACTCAGGGAGAACACTTATACCTTGAAATTTAGTGAGGGATCATCTTATAATGCTACCGTCGTACTAAGCAAAATATGTGACATGATATGGCCATCATCATCTTGTGCCTTTGATCTCCATCTCCAAAGCACCGTCATGATCTCCATCGTCATCGTCTTGACACCTTGATCCCCATCGTAGCATCATTGTCATCTCGCCAACTATTGCGTCTACGACTATCGCTACTTCTTAGTGATAAAGTAAAGCAATTACATGGCGATTGTATTTCATACAATAAAGTAACAACCATAAGGCTCCTGCCACACTAAAAAAATACACTTATGTGATGATACGTGTTTGTCATAGTAGGTCATGTTTTCTGTCATGCATGTACATCCATGACAAATTTATGACAGAATCAAGATAGTCATACCTGTGCTGTCGTAGAAGTGTTCCATGACATTACCAAATTTATCATCACGGAAGTGTCCACTTCCATGACGATAAATCATGCATCATAGAAGTTCTTTCATCAAGGGTGACCGACACGTGGCATCCACCGTAATGGGAAGGTCGTTAAGCTATCGGGTCCGGTTTTGGATCCGATAACCCGCTAACAGCCCCGACCAATGCCGATTTTCCACGTGTAAAATTCTCATTGGCTGACGGAACCACGTGTCAGCTCCGCGTTGGCACAGGTGTCACTCATCCAATGGGCGAGATGCGCCTATGATACGTTGACAAGTGGACCGGCCCAAAAGTGGCCCATAAAGATTAAATGGGCCGGCCCAACTAAAGGCCCACAAGATTTAGCGGGCCATAATGGGCTGGCCCAGCTAAAGGCCCACAAGATTTTGCAGACCACAATGGGTCGGCCCAGCTAAAGGCCCACAAGATTTTGCAGACCATAATGGGCCGCCCAGCTAAAGGCCCACAAGATTTTGAGGACACTAATGGGCCGACCCGTTAACAGGCTGCCATGTTTTGGGCCAAATGCAGGCCCATATTTGATCCGGTCCATTAACAGCCTGCCATGTTCCAAGCCCAATAAAGGCCCATATGAGATCCGGCCCGTTAAAATCCTACCACGTTCTGGGCCAAATTACGGCCCAGATCAGGTCCGGCCCTTTAAGAGGCTTTGGGCTAAATTATGGCCCATATCAGATTCGGCCCGTCAACTGGACGCTATGCTTTTGGGCCCACTTGCTAAAGGCCCATTTAGTAATTCGGCATGATATTAGTTTCGGCCTGTTAAAGGCCTGTTTAACATTTCGGCCCTATATTTATTTCAGCCTGCTAAAAGCCCGTCATATAGTTGGGCCTAACTACGACCCGGTTTGCATCCGGCCTGCTCACAGCCGATAATCTAATTGGGCCAAACAAGGATCGAGACAATTTTTGCCTGTCAACGGCTCGTGATGTGATTGGCACAATCATGGGCCAGGGTCTATTTCGGCCTGCTGCCGGCCCATGAGCTGTTCGACACGTTTCAGGCCCAACCCTGTTTTCAGCCTCCTAAAAGCCCATTGAGTTTTCTTGCAAAAATAGGGCCGGCGGTTTAGTCGGCCTATTAGAGGCCCAAATCTACTATTGGGCCAGTTTACATTTAGGCCTGTTAATGGACCGATTATGTAGTGATTTGCATGACGGCCCGATTATGTACCGTAATTTTATGGTTTGGCCGGTTTACTGTGAAGACAGGATATATATACAATAAAATAACTGCAGCATCGTGAATAAGAAAAAACCTAGACTATACAATAAAGAAATTACAGCATATTACATCCACTAGGCATCAAAGTTCGCCACTATGATAATAAAGCAGAAGCCGACAGCAGATTACATACACTAGGCATCAAAGATCGCCACCAGTGCAAAGAAACACACCGACAAAGTAATATAAAAAACCGATAGCACATCAATAGAGTTCAAGAAAGATTAGCCCTGCTCGGGAGCTGCAGCGCAAGCAGCTGAGCAAGCTGATGAGATGGCACTTGTTTGACACTTATATCCTCCTCACTCTGAAAGATAAACAAGCAGACAGATGACGGGTTTTGCACATATAAGTATCAGTGCTGACAATTCATCACATTTCTTACTGACGAATAAAGTGACATAGGTTTAAATAGCATTAACACAATATGGTATTGTTCAGGTTAAGACATGGCATGAAGTGACATTGTGAAGGAGTTGGCAGCTTCACGACACCACTGGATTACATATGTAACATCCCAAATTTTCAATTTGGAATGTTATACATTAGGTCATCATGCATATCATATTTTTCTCGCATTTTTCCGATCCTAGAAATTTCACGCAACTCAAGGACCCTCGGAGAGAGTTGGAAGTTTCATAATTTTCATATTTGGGATTTCTCAAATTTCGAAAATAGGATCATTTGGATTTATTTAAATTATCTTCATAAAGTTTTTCCTATAAAAATTTTAAGAGAGGGGATAATATGACTTTCCCAACATTTAGGAAAAACGAAGGTATTATAAATAAATCAAATTTGGCTTTTGGAAGATTTATTTTGCTTAGGCAAAAAAAATGAGCATTTAAAAATATATGCATGTTTGCGTTTTTAAAGTTCATTTTGTTCGACTCATTTTTAGGAGTCGGGGAAAATTCTTTTTATTAAAATCGGAGTTCATTTGGTATTTTCTTTAATTCGTTTGGTTTAATTTAAAAAACTGCCCCCACAGGCCAAGGCCCACCCCCAACCAGCCAGCCCCCGACCTTGGCCCGCGCCCGGCCGCCTCCCTCTCCCTCCAGCGGCGCTCTCCCGCCGCCGCCACGCCGCCCCGCCGCCCGAGTCCGCCTCGCCCGACCCGCCCCCCTCCCCCAAGCGCGCCACCCCCCCTTCCATAAATACCGGCCGCCCCCCCTCTCTCCTCATCCCGTCACTTAAGCCGAGCCTTGCGCCATTGTCGCCCGACGCCGCCGCCGCCGTTCCCCCCGACGCCGGAACCCCGCCGCCCTCGCCGCCACCTCCCGACTTCGGAGCCCGCTGAGCCCAGCAGGCGAGGCCACCAGAGGTAGCCGCCGTCGACCCGCCCCGATCCGGTTTTCCTTAGAAAACCCGGTCCGGTTTTTTTTTGTGATGTTCGGTTTTTTTTCAAAAACCTAGATGGTTTATTTTTTTTCGGTTTTCTTAATTAACAAACGTTCACCGAACCGTTCGTTTCAATGAACGTGTTCGTTGGATTAGTTGTGTTAACGAACATCCGTTATTTAATCCGTTCGTCGTTTTTTTTTTAAATCGGACTTAATCCGTTATTTTTCTGATTCGATTTCCGATCCGATTTTCAAATCTGTTTTATTTCTTGCTCGTTTATCGGAATCAGGTGATTCAAGCGCCTGGAGTTTCGTAACGAAACCGCCGTTCCGACTAACCTACTTACACAGAGTTTTGCTACTGTAAAATTTTGACCTAGTTTCAGATTGCTAAACCGAGTCGTTCTCTCTCGAGTATCGACTTTCGATGCTTTATTGACTCGATTCTTTTTGCAACCAGGGTTCTTAAGTTGAACTATCTGGTTAGATCTTTTATTCGAGATTTCCCCGTGCATTAGATGAGTACTTATTGTATGCTTGTTGTTTGTCTGCGTTAGATCACCCGGTCGCGCCGCTTGTTACTTGAATCTCTAGGTCTCATGGATCATCGGCAAGGCAAGTAACACTTGATCATACCTTTTCTACTACCCAGTTTTATTGCATTAGATCAAACCCTCAAACACTTGCATGTTTAGGATCTAATTAAATTGTGGGATTGGGAAGTAGATTGAGGTAGTACCTATTACTGTTTTACTTATGAAACCTTGGGAGTTACTTCTCGTTTACTTATTATGCCATGCTATGCTAGTAGGCGTGGATTGGGTGAGTGAATATCCATGACAGATGTGAGATTGTTAATTAATGGTTTATCTAAGGTGGCAACCTAAACACACATCTGGGTGGATTGAGGCACCTGGTTTCTATCAGGACTTGCTGTATTTGTTGGGACCGCCACCCGGGCTCTAAGGGATCATAAGATTATTCAAGCTGAAACTTCCGTGTGCAGCCACAAGCCAATTATGGGCTCTGGCGTAGTTGACTAAGTCGTGCGAACTCTTACGGGTAGGCTAGCTGATGTAGGGGATGTAGGTTGATACGGTCTACCCACATGTAAGGTGCTAGCGCTTACGAAGACTATGTCTCGGTCATCCGTTTCTCAAACACCACATGGTCACGAGAACCAAGCGGAGGCGATCGAGTCTTGTGGGGAAAAGTCGCAAACCTCTGCAGAGTGTATAAACTAATCATGATTAGCCGTGTCCCGGTTATGGACGTTTTGAGTATCCGGTAATTGAATATCATGTGAATCTCAACATGTTACTTCTAATAAAAGTTATTGGGTTTTGATGAGTACCTTTTTAATTGGGATTGAGGATCTCACAACCATTCTCAATGTTTAACAACCACCATGATAGTTAAATAAAGTTATTCCTTTGATGTAGGGAAAAATCAGCTTTATGCAAATGTAACATGAGAGCCTTACCACCAGCCATATATGCATGTAGTATAGGCTTATTCCTTCATTGCTCTTATGTGTTACATTGCGGCATATTCCATGTCTTGACCGTTTTGGGCTGCAACTTTCACGTTCGCAGACTTTTCGAACGACGAGTAAGGTGTTAGGTCGTGGTTCTATACTCGATGATGCCGTTGGAGTTGATGGACTCGCTTATCTTCCAAGCCTTCCGCTGTTATCATTAGATGGCCTTAAGCCATATTATTGTAATAAGTTCCCTTGTGGACAACGATGTAATAAGTGTGTGATTGCTACTCTGCTATAAATCCTTGAAGCTTGTGTGGTGTCGGCATTCTTGATCCGGGGATGACATCGAGCACGAGACTTGATCCATTCGGTCTGGTCGCTCTGAGAGAATGGTATCGAGCACACGCCGATGTAGGACACGACCACTAAGTTAAAGCCATAGATCACTACTCTCTTCCCATTTTCTAACTCCTCATCTTTTCTACTCTTTAGGATGTCGGACACGAAGATCAAGTACACCCAACCAGATGAAGGCACCCCTTTTGGATTTCACTTGAAGGAAGTCACCAAGTACCTGAACATTGGACTACCAAGCTTCACCGGGACTTTCAACGCCACTCTGCCTGAAGAGGAGCGCTGGAAGATTCATGCTCACGTTCCAGGAAGGACATTCGCCCCAATCACCAAGCCTATAGATAGTGTTTTCAGTGCACCAACTTGGAGTGCAGGAAAGAGCATGGCAGCTCACATCACCATGGGGCGCATTGGAGAAGTTTATCAAGAAGACCTCAAGGACACCATCTACCAGATTTGCGGACGCCGAGATGACAAGCGGGACGTCGTCGGCACCAAGAAGGATAGATCCATTGCAGCGTTCATCCGGAGTTAAATCAGCACATTCGACGCCAGAGAACCAAATGTCTGGCGACATGTTGGAGTTGCGTAAGACAAAGGAAGGATCCTAGAACTGGAAGGAGAACTAAAGACTACACGCAAGGACTACATGGGCGAGATCGTAGCTCGGCAAGACACAATAACAATCTTAAGTATGAGATCGAAGAACTCAAGAAGAAGTTGGCGCTCAGAATGAAGACCAGTATGTTGAATACCCAGCGACTACATTAACATCGACGACACCGATTTGGATCCAAGTGAACCCGACTTTGAAGACGAAGTCGAGCGGACATCATGGAGTCTTCCACGGTTCAAATTAGTAGAAGTCCCCACATATTAGTAGTATTTCCTCCATGTAAACATTATAGTACACGCACTTCGCGATAGTTAGATCGTTGTAAGCCCTTGTTTGATTGAATGAAGTGATTTTGTGTGCATTTGCCCATGTGCATTTGGGTAGTGATTCCCTTAGACCTCATTCTATTCTAAATTTCTCTTCTTTTCTAAACCCATCGATGCCTCCGAGACGCGACCCGGATTCGTTTTCCCTTGAGAGATCACCCAATTGATCCAAAGAGCGTATACCCTGATTCAAACATTGGTGCGAACCGGGCAACAACAACAACAACAACAACAACCCACCACCACCACCACCACCGCGGATCATCGACTCGTTTCCTTAGACTGAACCCGCGGTGTATTCCAATAGCACCGAGCCGATTGTAGCAGATGGTGGCTCCGCAAGATAGGAAGGAGCTGACCACTGCAGGATGCATGATGGTGAAAGAGTGAAGTTTGCAGCACATCAGCTTGAAGGACCCGCAGCGAGATGGTGGGAGAATTTCACAGCCACTTACCCGTGAACACTGCCACATGGGATCAGTTTCAGCAAGCTTTCAGCCGCCCATGTATCGGCAGGAGCCATGGCCATGAAGAAGCGTGAGTTTCGCAACTTCGCCAAGGAGGAAGGATCATGGCGATCGTGGATGACTTTAGCAAATTAGCACGTTATGCCCCGGATAGCGTTACTACGACGCTGCTAAACAGAGAAGTTTCTAGAAGGACTGAATGATGAGTTCACATGCCGTTGATGGTAGCAAGTTTCAACAACTACCAAGAGTTAGTAGACCGAGCCCTCATGATTGAAGGAAAGCAGCAGCAAAATTGAGAACATAAGCGGAAGTATGGACAGGGAAGTATAACTCGGAGCCCAATGAAGCCTCGTTATACCCTAAATCAGAATTCAGTTTCAGCATACCCATGGAGGAGGAAATTAGCATAACCATAATGGCACTAAGAATGGGAGCGGAATGGAGGAAGCAATGGACAGAACCGCACCAACCCGTCAACACCATCCAAGGTAGACTGAGTCACATTACTTGCTTTAAGTGCCGCAAGATGGGCACTATGCAAATGACTATCCGAAGGCGAATGGAAATGGCAATGGAAGCTCGAAAGAAGCCAAACCCTTTCAACAGGGGACAGGTGAACCACATTGATGTGGAGGAGGTTGAAGATCAGCCCGATGCAATGTCGGTAAGTTTTTGGTTAAGTCATTTCTGCAGTTGTTCTTTTCGATACTGGTGCATCGCATTCATACATATCAAGGGGATTTGTGGATAAGTACAAGTTACCGACCCAAGCCCTTAGGTCACCCATGCTAGTAACCTCACCCGGAGCAGAGTACATGGCTAGTAAATGGTGTGATCGACTGCCACTAAGGATTGGACACTATGTTTTCCCCTCGGACCTAATAGTTCCGGAATCCCAAGGATTGGATGTGATATTAGGAATGGATTGGTTATCAAAGTATGGAGGAAACATAGATTGTACCACAAGGTCAATTTTGCTCACCACACCAGAAGGAAGAAGGATTAAGTATGTATCACGGCACGAGCCGAGGAGAGCACAAGTTAATTGCTTATCAGGAGTGGTGCAGGAAGAAGTACCAGTGGTGAAGGATTATCTGATGTATTTTCGAAGAATTGCGGGAATGCCACGGATAGAGACATTGAGTTTTTGATCGAGCTGTTGCGTGAACAGGCCCGATATCGAAGCGACCAGACAGGGATGCCCGCAAAGGATTTGGCGGAAATCAAGAAGCAGATTAAGGAACTATTGGATAAAGGTTTTATTCGCCCAAGTTCTTCACCTTGGGGATCACCCGTTTTGTTAGTAGAGAAGAAGGATGGATCTTTGAGAAGGTTGTTGATTATCGTGGATTGAATGAAGTAACAATCAAGAACAAGTACCCACTACCTATGATAAATGATCTGTTTGATCGCTTGCAAGGAGCCAAAGTGTTTTCCAAGATCGACTTGCGATCGTGGTACCATCGATTGAAGATTAGGGAGCAAGACATACCCAAGACAGCATTTACCACGAGATATGGACTGTATGAGTATACCGTTATGTCATTTGGACTGACTAACGCGCCAGCCTATTTCATGAACCTGATGAACAAAGTGTTTATGGAGTTTTTGGATAAATTAAATCGTGGTGTTCATTGATGATATTTTGATTTTCTCGAAGAATGAAGAGGAACACAAGGAACATTTCAGATTGGTTTTGGAGAAACCGAGGAACACCAGTTGTATGCCAAGTTCAGCAAATGTGAGTTTTGGCTAAAGGAAGTTGGATTTCTCGGACATGTTATATCCGGAGAAGGGATAGCATTGACCCCACAAAAGTTGAGACCGTAACCAAATGGGAAGCACCAACGATAGTTGGAGAGATTCGAGTTTCCTTGGACTCGCAGGACACTACCAAGATTCATTGAGAATTTCTCAAGGATTGCAAAGCCTATGACTGAATTGTTGAAAAAGGAAAACAAATTCATATGGACTGAGGACTGTGAGGCTAGTTTTCAGGAGTTGAAGAAAAGATTGGTTACCTCACCAGTTTTGATATTGCCAGATCAGACTAAGGATTATGAGGTGTATTGCGACGCTTCACGTCGAGGACTTGGAGTCGTGCTTATGCAGGAAGGAAGAGTTGTTTCATATGCTTCACGACAACTTAAGCCCCATGAGTTGAATTATGCCACTCATGATTTGGAGTTAGCAGCCGTTGTGCATGCCTTGAAGACGTGGAGACATTTTCTCATTGGAAATCATTGTGAAGTATATACGGATCACAAGAGTTTGAAGTACATCTTCACACGTATGAATTGAATCTCGAGACAAAGGAGATGGTTAGAGCTTATCAAGGATTATGATATGAGATTGCATTATCACCCGGAAAGGCTAATGTCGAGGCGACGCATTGAGCCGTAAGAGCCACGTCAATACCCTAATGATGGGAGGAATACCAATGAGTTAGCCGAGGACCTTCGAGAGCTATGTTTGGAAATAGTTCCGAGAGGCTATGTAGCAGCATTGGAGATTAAGTCGACACTGATGGACAAAATCAGAGAAGCCCAAAAGGCAGATAAGGAAGTTGCCTCCATAAAGGAGAAAATGGGCAAAGGAAAAGCTAAAGGATTTCGTGAGGATGAGCACGATACCCTATGGTTTGAAGACCGTGTTTATGTGCCCAATGACCTAGAGATCAGGAAGTTGATTTTACAAGAAGCCCATGATTCACCCTATTCGATTCACCCAGGAAATACCAAGATGTATTTGGATTTGAAGAATATTTTCGGTGGACCGGAATGAAGAAGGATATTGCGGAGTATGTAGCAATTTGCGGCGTATGTCGAAAGTAAAGGCGAGCATCGAAGCCAGCAGGATTGTTACGACCGTTGCCGATACCGAATGGAAGTGGGATAAACTAGGCATGGATTTCATCACAGGTTTGCCAAAGACTCGTTCAGATATGACTCGATTTGGGTCATAGTCGACCGTTTGACCAAGGTAGCTCATTTCATTCCAATCAAGACTACCTATAGCAGTGCTAAGTTGGCAAAGATATACATGACCAGAATTGTGTGCTTACGGAGTTCCAAGGAGCATCGTATCGATAGAGGAACCCGGTTTACCTCGAAATTTTGGAACCAGTTGCACGAAACATTGGGAACCAGACTAGAATTGATACAGCTTTCCACCCACGACCGATGGACAGACCGAGAGAGTCAATCAGATTTTGGAGGACATCTTTGAGAGCTTGTGCACTAGATTATGGATCTAGTTGGGATGATAATTTGCCGTATGCAGAATTTTCCTACAATAACAGCTACCAAACCAGCTTGAAGATGGCACCTTTGAGGCTCTCTATGGAAGAAGGTGCAGGACACCATTGTCATGGGACTAAACTGAGATCGTCGATTGTTTGGACCAGATTTGATTAAGGAGTCGAACAGAAAGTTAAGTTAATTCGAGACAGGCTCAAGGTAGCCCAGTCGAATGTAAGAGTTATGCCGATTCAAAGCGCAGCGATTGAGTATGAGGTTGGAGCGAGTATATCTTAGAGTATCCCGCTTGAGGAGTTAAGCGTTTTGGAGTTAAAGGAAGTTAGCACCCGTTTTCGTTGGACCATATAAGATTGTGCAACGCATGGGAGAAGTTATGTATAAGTTGGAATTGCGGAAGGACTGTCAGAGTTCATGACGTATTCCATGTTTCTCGATTGAAGAAATGTCACCCGAGATAGCAGAGGTACCGTTAAGAGACACACCACTTGGAAGCAATTCAGTTGAAGGATGACTTGACATATGAGGAAAAACCGGTTAAGATTCTCGATTATGCCAGTAGAGTTACCCGCACAAAGTTATCAAGTTTTGCAAAGTCGGTGGAGCCACCACACCGAGGATGAAGCCACACAGGAAAGAGAGGAAGTTTTGCTCGGGGACCACCTCACCTATTTTCTAGCCAACCCGAATCTCGAGGGCTTAGATTCATCTTAAGGGGGTAGGTTTGTAACATCCCAAATTTTCAATTTGGAATGTTATACATTAGGTCATCATGCATATCATATTTTTCTCGCATTTTCCGATCCTAGAAATTTCACGCAACTCAAGGACCCTCGGAGAGAGTTGGAAGTTTCATAATTTTCATATTTGGGATTTCTCAAATTTCGAAAATAGGATCATTTGGATTTATTTAAATTATCTTCATAAAGTTTTTCCTATAAAAATTTTAAGAGAGGGAATAATATGACTTTCCCAACATTTAGGAAAAATGAAGGTATTATAAATAAATCAAATTTGGCTTTTGAAGATTAATTTTGCTTAGGCAAAAAATGAGCATTTAAAAATATATGCATGTTTGCCGTTTTTAAAGTTCATTTTGTTCGACTCATTTTAGGAGTCGGGAAAATTCTTTTATTAAAATCGGAGTTCATTTGGTATTTTTTAATTCGTTTGGTTTAATTTAAAAAACTGCTTCTGGCCAAGGCCCACCCGCCCAACCCGCCCCGACCCGGCCTGCCCGCCTCCTCTCCTCCTGGGGCGCTCTCCCGCCGCCGCCGCCGCCCCGCCGCCCGAGTCCGCCTCCGCCCGACCCCTGCTGCCCTCCCCAAGGCGCCGCCACCCCCTTCCATAAATACCCGCCGCCCCCTCTCTCCTCATCCTCCCGCCGCCCAAGCCGAGCGAGCTGCCGCCGCCGCCGACGCCGCGCCATTTGTTCCCGCCGACGCTGGAACCCCGCCGCCCCTCGCCGCCACCTCCCGACCCCGGGCCCGCTGAGCCCCTCCCGCCAAGCCACCAGAGGTAGCCGCCGCCGACCCGCCCCGATCCGGTTTTCCTTAGAAAACCCGATCCGGTTTTTTTTTGTGATGTTTGGTTTTTTTTTCAAAAACCTAGATGGTTTATTTTTTTCGGTTTTCTTAATTAACGAACGTTCACCGAACCGTTCGTTTCAATGAACGTGTTCGTTGGATTAGTTCTGTTAACGAACATCCGTTATTTAATCCGTTCGTCGTTTTTTTTAAATCGGACTTAATCCGTTATTTTTCTGATTCGATTTCCGATCCGATTTTCAAATCTGTTTTATTTCTTGCTCGTTTATCGGAATCAGGTGATTCAAGCGCCTGGAGTTTCAGAATATGAAACCGCCGTTCGACTAACCTACTTACACAGAGTTTTGCTACTGTAAAATTTTGACCTAGTTTCAGATTGCTAAACCGAGTCGTTCTCTCTCGAGTATCGACTTTCGATGCTTTATTGACTCGATTCTTTTGCAACCAGGGTTCTTAAGTTGAACTATCTGGTTAGATCTTTTATTCGAGATTTCCCGTGCATTAGATGAGTACTTATTGTATGCTTGTTGTTTGTCTGCGTTAGATCACCCGGTGCGCCGCTTGTTACTTGAATCTCTAGGTCTCATGGATCATCGAAGAAGGCAAGTAACACTTTGATCATACCTTTTCTACTACCCAGTTTTATTGCATTAGATCAAACCTCAAACACTTGCATGTTTAGGATCTAATTAAATTGTGGGATTGGGAAGTAGATTGAGGTAGTACCTATTACTGTTTTACTTATGAAACCTTGGGAGTTACTTCTCGTTTACTTATTATGCCATGCTATGCTAGTAGGCGTGGATTGGGTGAGTGAATATCCATGACAGATGTGAGATTGTTAATTAATGGTTTATCTAAGGTGGCAACCTAAACACACATCTGGGTGGATTGAGGCACCTGGTTTCTATCGAGACTTGCTGTATTTCTTCTGGACCGCCACCCGTGCTCTAAGGGATCATAAGATTATTCAAACTGGAAACTTCCGTGTGCAGCCACAAGCCAATTATGGGCTCTGGCGTAGTTGACTAAGTCGTCATGAACTCTTACGGGTAGGCTAGCTGATGTAGGGGATGTAGGTTGGTACGGTCTACCCACATGTAAGGTGCTAGCGCTTCGAAAGACTATGTCTCGGTCATCCGTTTCTCAAACACCATGAAAAGCGAGAACCAAGCGGAGGCGATCGAGTCTTGTGGGGAAAAGTCATAAACCTCTGCAGAGTGTATAAACTAATCATGATTAGCCGTGTCCCCGGTTATGGACGTTTTGAGTATCCGTAATTGAATATCATGTGAATCTCAACATGTTACTTCTAATAAAAGTTATTGGGTTTTGATGAGTACCTTTTTAATTGGGATTGAGGATCTCACAACCATTCTCAATGTTTAACAACCACCATGATAGTTAAATAAAGTTATTCCTTTGATGTAGGGAAAAATCAGCTTTATGCAAATGTAACAGAGAGCCTTACCACCAGCCATATATGCATGTAGTATAGGCTTATTCCTTCATTGCTCTTATGTGTTACATTGCCAGCATATTCCATGTGCTGACCCGTTTCGGCTGCAACTTTCACGTTGCAGACTTTTCGACGACAGTAAGGTGTTAGGTCGTGGTTCTATACTCGGTGATGCCGTTGGAGTTGATGGACTCGCTTATCTTCCAAGCCTTCGCTGTTATCATTAGATGGCCTTAAGCCATATTATTGTAATAAGTTCCTTGTGGACAACGATGTAATAAGTGTGTGATTGCTACTCGCTATAAATCCTTCAAGTCTTGTGTGGTGTCAGCATTACTGATCCAGGGATGACACTGAGCACAGAGACTTGATCCATTCGGGTCTGGTCGCTACAACATATCAAGAACTCATAAGTATCAATGGTTAGTGTGCTGTAAATTTATCCCATTTCAGATTGGCAAATAAAGAGATAGTTTAAATAATAGTAGAATGATATGACATTGTTCATAGTTAACACATTGCAGAATATGACATTGTGTTGTAGTGGGTAGGTTCACCACACCACTGGATTGTGGATCAAGAACAGAAGCATACATGCAGTGCAAAAGAAGATCACTTGCTTTGTATAGTTTAATTTACATGGTATGAAGAAGGAACTTGGTTGTACAACTGAAAACTTAAATTGAGAAGGACAAACTTTTGTTTATGAACTACATAAAAAACTTTAAACATGCAATTTGATACAAACACCAAAAATAAACCGCTATTGCAGTTATGCCTAACCAAATATACACAACAAAGTTTCAAGGCTTGAGAAGGACAAACTTACATTATTGGTGAAGACAGACTCTATAAAGCCCTTTTCCATGCTGATGGGGGGGGGGGGCAATTCAAGAAGTTTACCACAAAATCTTCTTCATAAGCATTGCCTTTATTCTACATTTTGTTAAGAGTAAATATAGATGTGATAATATAAGAAAAAATGGAGAATATTTAAGATAAGATGAAGAGTGATGCTACATGACCAAGTAGCTATAAATGTAAGTACAACGATACAGGCAAAAGGTACAGCCAAGAGCAATGCAGAGCTAAACTTCTTCAGGACCATCGGTGTTACCCAACCTTATGGTAAGAGTAAATATAGATCTGATGCGTAGAAAATGGAGGGCAAAGGAAAATAAGCTGCAGAGTGATGGTACATGAACAACTACCTGTCAATATAAGTACACTAATAAAGGACAACAGGTACTTACAAGAACAATGCAGAGCTAAAAAATTTCATTGGCATTGGATATATTCTACACTAATGTAACCATTCATACAGATAAGATAATTTGGAGCGAACAATTGATAAGCAAGCTATCATGCATACTGCTGTCACTGAATGCAAGTAAAGTGATACAGGACAACAGGTACTAACAAGAGCAAAGTAGTGGGCAGCATATTTACGATATTCTGTCGTTCTTTTCAAACCGGAATTCTTCTTCAAGCTGATTCCCTGCAAAAAAGATGCGTAAGGCACATGCGAAAAAGTAGAAGTTCAAATTGTCATGTGATATCATAGACAGTACCTCATCCTGGGACCAAGACCAATGAATAACAAGGTTTTTCCATTCAATGTCTTCTAAATTTAGCACACGAGACTTCACCGGAAATTCATTTATAGACTTGCCATCAAAGTGTGATTTCCTCAGATAACACCGATACTGCTGCAATGCTTCCTTGAAAAGCGCAAGCAAGCTTTGCTCGTCATGACTATCCAGATTGACCCTCGCCACCTTACAACAATGTAATGTAAATCATTGATGTGTTCAATCAGCAGAAAACAGGAAAATAATCACCATGAATAATAGCACTTACACGTAAGTGGGACAGGAAGATGTGAAAATGGTGTTTGTCTTCACTATAATCTTCCTATGATGGGAATATATGCACGTAGTCCCTAACAACATTGAAAGCATTGTCTTTAAAACTGGGAATAACTGGAATGGGGTTCCAATTTGCAAGAATTGGTTGTCTCTGCAGTTGGGATAGGTCATCGGCCGGTGGACTTGCTGTACTTTTTGCTGGAGAGGGATTTTTCTGTGGTACGGCTGGTGCTATGGCAACTAAAATCGACATACCTTTTGCTGGAGTGCAGGTCCTGTGTGGTGGGGCTAGTGGTGTGGCGAGTGAAGTATGGGTACAGTTTGCTGGAGTCGGTCCTACGTTTTGTGTCACTGGTTGTACAACCAATATAAGTGGGGTGTTGTCTGATTTCTCCGGCACCACCACATTTTTCAAGGACTTTGCTGGTGCTCCTTCAGGTTCGGCAATCACCCTCTTCCTTTTTGATGTCTGATGCACAAGAACAACATTTGAGTGGAAAACATGGTATGATGACAGATGGAATATGTATTGATAATGGATGGGCAAGGCATCTTGACATATATGATGAGTAAACTAAGCAGATGGCGGTGCAACAAAGTAGAAGAAATGCAAGACAACATATGCAAGATACGCGCAATCAATAAAACCTTGCCAAATTAGAACAGGAACCTTGATGGGTGAACAGGACAGGCCATCTGCCTTTGACACCTCGGGGTTAGAATAGTCACTAGGATCATATTCTGAACAAGAATCTACAGGTGGGGAGCGTATGAGTCTCATTGCATCCAGAATGGCACTCAATGCCTTGGTGCCAATTTTGTAAGTCGTTGCGGTGTTCCACAATATTCTTCTGATGCGCGGATTCTGATATTCACTGTAATTACGTATAATATCTGAGAACCATGAAAACATAAATAGTAGTGAGATTATCTTTGTAATGCAGAGGATATTCTAATATAGGGGCGCCCCTGTAAACCCTTGTGTGCTATCACTGGATTCTGATGAGAGAGCTCATGTGTGTTGTAATATGGTGCGTGCATTAATATAATCTGGCACAAGTACGCAAAAAAAATAGGTTCCATAAGTAAGGATAGTTGGCAGATGATAGGTTCATAATATACTGTATAGAGAGTTTATTGCCAAACAATGATAACAAGAGCACACAACAACTAGGCAGATTGTAGTGTACATAAATGGGGTACACCATAACCACGATATATAAATCGGGAAAGTGGAACTGGCTGGAAAATACGGTGTTGTATTGCCGCTACTAATTGAAAGCCTATCGATTACAGGCCATCTCTATCAGCTGTTGACTGCAGATGTCCCTGCTCCCCTTCCGGACAAGGAACATATTGTACGTACTAAATACAGAATAACAAAAGAGGAACATGTTAAAGAATAGAAGAGGAAGCATATTCTTGAGGTTACATTGCATTGCATACAATGTTGGTTGCCCACTCATGATGAATCACAACGCCCAAAGAAATGCAATTCCATGCTGTCTCTCTATATGTGGCCACATGCATTTGGAAAATAAAGTGGGAGCATTACCTGACCAATTAAATGTGTGTCTGTTAACTAATATCAGTATCATATCACAATTCGTATTTGAATAAGTAAGATTTGGACTTATGATTGGTGTGTTGTTTAGCTTCAAGAGTGGACTGCTGCTAGTGCGACACATAGCAGCTACACAGATCGTAGTGTAGATATAATGGGAAAACCGTAAGCATCAGGAGTAAAATCAGCAAAGTGGAACTTGCTGGAATATATGTGCTAGTATTGCAGGTACGGATAGAAAGGCTACGGATACCAGCTCTGTTCAGCTGAAGGTGCGGTACTGTTAATATCAGTGTAACTCTCAAAGACGACACAACTCCCCGCATTTCCTTGCTAATCTTATAGGATTCAAGTGGGCAGGCCACTACAAATCCTATTCCTATGTTTACAAAATCCTACGAATCAAAGAGGCCCGAAGAGTTCAAAGTGTCCATCACAACCAACCGTATAGACCTCTACACTGCAAATGTCTCTGCTCATGTTCACTACAAGGAACATACTGTACTACTATCATACTCCCTCCATTCCAAAATATAAGTCTTTGTAGAGATTTCCACTATGGATCACATACAGATGTATACAGATACATTTTAGAGTGTAGATTCACTCATTTTGCTCCATATGTAGTCCATAGTGGAATCTATACAAAGACTTGTATTTGGGAATGGAGAGAGTACTTATCAA
This sequence comes from Aegilops longissima, assembly GCA_021605205.1. Lineage (NCBI taxonomy): Eukaryota > Viridiplantae > Streptophyta > Magnoliopsida > Poales > Poaceae > Aegilops > Aegilops longissima. The sequence continues at coordinate 110,698,788 of CM038679.1, read as the reverse complement.
AAAAGAACGGAAGAGGAACATGCTAAAGAAGAGCAAGCAGATTTTGGATAATAAAATGTTCGTTGCGCAGTGCCCACACATGATGAACCAGAGCGCATTAAGAATGCAACTCCCTGCTGTCTCTCTATGTGTGGTGCACGTGCTTTTTGAAAGTAAAGTAGGAACATTAGCTGACCAATTAAACGTTATTTGTTTTAGTAATATCAGCACCATATCAGATTCGTATTTGAGCAACAAGTTTGGAATTATGAGTGGCACGTTGTTTAGCTTGATGGATTCAGGAGCAGTGCTAAGCAAGTACAATGATGGTACTGAATATAAAGGCATGTCTGCATGCAAGTCACGTGACTTTTGTCATTTGGGTCAGTCGACCATTTCAGGCGGTTGGATGAAGATCCTACGTCTCCTAACCCTTATTCTTCCTCGTCTTTGATTCTTCCCATACGAACATTTGCGGACCACCGCCCTCCCTGAACCCCCCCACCACCACTTGTGTTCCTCCGCCACCCCACCCCACCCCGCCCCCACCCGCATCGAGTTTTCTTCGTTCGGCGAGGCCCCACCACCGCCCCCCCACAACCACACGAGCCCCTTCCTTGGCACCGGCGAACTCCGGCGAGCTCTAAAAAATCGACTGGCCTAATTTTGAAATTTAGTCTACTGTCATTTAAATAATGTGGAATATAAAAGGGGAAAACCATAAGCATTGCGAGTATAGTGTTGAGCGTGACATGGCGGATCTGAAGGTGCAAACCGGACAAAGGCAACTTCGCAACCAATGTTTGCTTTCAACTAGCAAGTAAGTTATGGACAAGAAATCAGAGTAAGCAATGGCGATCTATTTTCTTGCTGCAATAAATAAGTTGAGCAGATACGAAAGAGTACCGCCTCTGGTGCGGCACCGTGTATGCATCTGCTGAGAATTTGACGATGCCATGATAGCGATAATTTGTCAACAAGCGTGGAAGCAGGTCTAGGAGGGTAGACGGTGGCGGCAGGGCGCGGTGGACGAGACGGTCGTAGGAACGGTGCTAGCAAGGTGGACGACGGCGGGGATGAAGCGAGAGGATGGCATGCAAGGATCCCGGTCCGAACCCGCGGATAAGAGAGGTCGATCTCTTGTAATGGACGACGGCGTCGGGGTATCAGCTCCAGCATGGTGGAGGAAGACGACGGTGGATGGGGTGGCGGACGGAGGAGGCTGGGGTGGAGAGGCTGTTTTGGCGCCCCTGGAGTACAAATGGGGAAATGGAGGGAGAGAGGAAGGGGGGAACCATGTATTCAGGGCGCGCTTGTCCCAAATGCGAGGAAATTTACAAACTTAGCCCCCGTTTAAAATTTTCCTACATCACAACAATATTAGTCGGTTGGGGATAGGACGGTAATCTTGCATACACCGAATATTTGCCGACGAGAGTTTTTTTTTTGGCGCCCACCGTGTATGAATTGGGGAGGGAGTCGATTTCAGCCGAGGAGACACTGTGTTTTGGCGCCCACCGTGTATGAATCCGGGTGAGAGGCGGTTATGTCACGTTTGAGTGAAATTACAAACCTACCCCTATCGAAACCTATATAAATTGAGCCGATAGGCTTTGCGTGTCAGGGATAGGCAGTAATTTCCATCTCGTAGATTTTGGTTTCAGGCGATTACTGTGACTTTCCCCGCTTCGTTCAAATTTTTGCAGAGCAAGAGTGCACGTTTACCGTGCCAACTCAATTCGAATCCAGTTTGTATTCTATTTTTATTCGGGCAGGATCCATTTGCGATTGGAATAAAATTCTATATGCATCATTTTTTTATATATACTTTCAAAAGCACAAGAAAGAATTATGCTCCTTTATATGTATATAATATGATTTACAAATACAATGATCTCAAAATCATAAGGTTGAATTCAAAAAAAAATTAAACCAAATTATGTTCTACTAAAATGTATGGATCTGTAATATCTATAAATTACATAGATGTGCGTGAATTCATATGAGTATGCATGTTTGATAGATCAATTTTGGTTCGAGTATGAATTACATGTATCATCATCTCGAATTCAAATATTTGAATCCCTTTTATGTCGACTCCTTTCATGCCCATCTCTCTGGCATGCTCCTTCATGTAGCTATCATTATGTTTTCTCCAGCTTACCCGCACGCTCACTTCATGTTTCTCCTATCTTTGCAAACATCGTCTCTCAACGTCTCCCTTGAGAAGTATCACACTCTCCCTATCATTATACATTACACGGTTTTCATTATCTCTCACGTCTCTACCATTCTCTGGTATCACTAGGTACCTAAGCTTTCTTTTTCACCGCCACACACACACAGTCTCACTCGTCTTTCACTTTGTCTTTCTCTCTATGATGTTCTCTCACACACCCTATATGTCTCTAGATATGATTCATACCACTAAAATTACTCTCTCCTGCAGACAACACATTTGTTGTGGTCTCCTTTCCGTCTCCATCCCAGTTATAAACTGACATTATTCATTTGTTTACCGATCAGACAAACTCCCCCCCCCTCTCTCTCTCTCTCTCTCTCACACACACACACACACTGCTCCTGCTTCCACTCCCCTTCCTGACTATCGCGTCTCTCTCACACACACAAAACTCTCGCTTTTGCACCCCCGACTCGTATTTCTCTCACAACATTGCTCGACTAGCCTCCAGATAGGTTTATACACCCTTTTCACTCGTGCTTCCACTATCGCGTACATGTGTCTCTCTCAAGCTCCTTGTATCTATGCAGATTTTCCGTCCCTTCTTGAGACACGCCCTCTCGATCACACACACACTATCGCCTCATTTTAAGCTGATACCTCTACGCACACACACTCTTTGTGTCTCATCACGCATGCACTCCGTCCTCCTCCTCTCTCTCTCTCTCTCTCTCACACACACACACACACATGGGATTTTTGCAACAACTAGCAAGATGCCCATGCGTTACCTGGCATCAAGATGCATTTGTATGAGTAGTTTATCTTGTGGGAGAAAAGGATGAACGAGGGAAGGCCTTATTTGCAAATGTGGAGAGGGCTGTGGGTATCTTTTTGCAAATTTGCCATAGTTTCCTTCCTATCCGTCAGATATAAATCGGATGGCCTATATTGCAGGATGGCAGGCACACCATGCTACCTCTTGAGGATGTGTTGGTTTTCCCTTGAAGAGGAAAGGGTGATGCAGCAAAGTAGCATAAGTATTTCCCTCAGTTTTTGAGAACCAAGGTATCAATCCAGTAGGAGGCCACACGCAAGTCCCTCGTACCTACGCAAACAAATAAGAACCTTGCACCAAACACGATAAAGGGGTTGTCAATCCCTTCATGGCCACTTGCAGAAGTGAGATCTGATAGAGATGATAAGATAATATTTTTGGTATTTTTATGATAAAGACTAAAAGTAAAGATTGCAAAATAAAAATAGATTGAAAACAATTATGATGGAAAATAGACCCGGGGGCCATATGTTTCACTAGTGGCTTCTCTCAAGATAGCATAAGTATTACGGTGGGTGAACAAATTACTGTCGAGCAACTGATAGAATAGTGCATAGTTATGAGAATATCTAGGCATGATCATATATATAGGCATCACGTCCGCGACAAGTACACCGAAACGATTCTGCATCTACTACTATTACTCCACACATCGACTGTTGGGGAACGTAGTAATTTCAAAAAAAATCCTACGCACACGCAAGATCATGGTGATGCATAGCAACGAGAGGGGAGAGTGTGTCCACGTACCCTCGTAGACCGAAAGCGGAAGCGTTAGCACAAGCGGTTGATGTAGTCGTACGTCTTCACGATCCGACCGATCAAGTACCGAACGTACGGCACCTCCGAGTTCAGCACACGTTCAGCCCGATGACGTCCCTCGAACTCCGATCCAGCCGAGTGTTGAGGGAGAGTTTCGTCAGCACGACGGCGTGGTGACGATGTTGATGTTCTACCAATGCAGGGTTTCGCCTAAGCACCGCTACGGTATTATCGAGGTGGACTATGGTGGAGGGGGGCACCGCACACGGTTGGGAGAGATCAACTGATCAACTTGTGTGTCTAGGGTGCCCCCCTGCCCCCGTATATAAAGGAGCAAGGGGGAGGTGCGGCCGGCCAGGGAGGAGGCGCGCCAGGAGGAGTCCTACTCCTATCGGGAGTAGGACTCCCCACCTTTTCCATGTTGGACTAGGAGAGAGGGGGGGAAGAGGTGGAGGGGAGGAAGGAAGGGGGGGCGCCGCCCCCCTCTCCTTGTCCTATTCAGACTGGGGGGGAGAGGCACGTGACCCTGCCCTGGCCTCCTCTCCTCTCTTCCACCAAGGCCCACTAAGGCCCATTAAGCTCCGGGAGGTTCCGGTAACCTCCCGGTACTCCGGAAAAACCCCGATTTCACCTGGAACACTTCCGATATCCAAACATAGGCTTCCAATATATCAATCTTCATGTCTCGACCATTTCGAGACTCCTCGTCATGTCCGTGATCACATCCGGGACGCCGAACAACCTTCACTACATCAAAACATATAAACTCATAATATAACTGTCATCGTAATGTTAAGCGTGCGGACCCTACGAGTTCGAGAACTATGTAGACATGACCGAGACACGTATCCAGTCAATAACCAATAGCGGAACCTGGATGCTCATATTGGCTCCCACATATTCTACGAAGATCTTTATCGGTCAGACCGCATAACACCATACGTTGTTCCCTTTGTCATCGGTATGTTACTTGCCCGAGATTCGATCGTCGGTATCTCAATACCTAGTTCAATCTCGTTACCGGCAAGTCTCTTTACTCGTTCCTTAATACATCATCCCGCAACTAACTCATGAGTTGCAATGCTTGCAAGGCTTAAGTGATGTGCATTACCGAGTGGGCCCAGAGATACCTCTCCGACAATTGGAGTGACAAATCCTAATCTTGAAATACGCCAACCCAACAAGTACCTTTGGAGACACCTGTAGAGTACCTTTATAATCACCCAGTTACGTTGTGACGTTTGGTAGCACACAAAGTGTTCCTCCAGTAAACGGGAGTTGCATAATCTCATAGTCATAGGAACATGTATAAGTCATGAAGAAAGCAATAGCAACATACTAAACGATCAAGTGCTAAGCTAACGGAATGGGTCAAGTCAATCACATCATTCTCCTAATGATGTGATCCCGTTAATCAAACGACAACTCATGTCTATGGTTAGGAAACATAACCATCTTTGATTAACGAGCTAGTCAAGTAGAGGCATACTAGTGACACTCTGTTTGTCTATGTATTCACACATGTATTATGTTTCCGGTTAATACAATTCTAGCATGAATAATAAACATTTATCATGATATAAGGAAATAAATAATAACTTTATTATTGCCTCTAGGGCATATTTCCTTCAGTCTCCCACTTGCACTAGAGTCAATAATCTAGTTCACATCGCCATGTGATTTAACATCAATAGTTCACATCTTTATGTGGTTAACACCCATAGTTCACATCGACATGTTACCAACACCCAAAGGTTTTACTAGAGTCAGTAATCTAGTTCACGTCACTATGTGATTAACACCCAAAGAGTACTTGTAACATCCCAAATTTTCCTATTTGGAATGTTTTACAATTATAGATAAGCATCCTATGCATCCTGTTTGAATTTGAATACCATTTGAAGTTTCAGAGAGTTTTGAATTTGAAATTTGAATTCCAAACTTTGGCATGTGGGAAACCATTCAAAAACCAAGCCCGATAAATACTTGATCAAAAGTATGAGAGGAGCTAACATGACACTCCAAAAATATCAGAGGAAACAAAGCCAAAAGAATTGGATTCAAATCTGAATTTTATTTGAATTTGAAAAAATGGATTTTTATGAAGTTTGGATTTTGCCTTTGGAAAAATGTTCAAATGAAAGGAATATTCCCGATCATTTTGGTATATATATACTATATATAAAATACTTATAGTTTAGGTTTTATTTTTGTTTTGGTTTTATTAAAAAATAAAAGAAAAACTTTTTTAGGCGCCAGCCAGCCACCCAGCCCAGCCAGCGCCGCCATTCCCACAAGACCAGGCCCAGCCAACCGCCCACTAGGCCAACAGCCAGCCAGCCGACCGCCCGCCCCTCGCCGATCCCCTAGGATCCGGTCGACCGATCAAACCCCCCTCTCTCCTCACTCACCCGTGGCCCCACCTCTCTTCTTCCCCTCTCCCACGCTTGAACCTCGCCGAGATCCGCCGGATCCCAAGAATCTGGGATCCCGATCGCCCGATGCCCTTCCGCCTCTCACCGAGGCCCCGGCTATATAAACCAAGCCCCCGCACCCCATTCCCCCTTAGCCTCGCCGAGCCCTCTCCCTCTCTCTCTGGCACGCCGAGCCCGAGCTCACCTCCGCCAAAACCCTCGCCGTCGCCGCTCTGGTGCACCCGACCCACCCCAACTCCACCGAACCATCCCCGAGCTCCCAAGATCTCCCGACGTCTCGGCTTCGCTGACGCCAAGCCCCGGAGCACTCCCGCCCGCGACGTCGCCGAGTCCGTGAGCCCCAGATCCCCTCCACTGTTAGATCCTAAACCTAGGGTTAGGATTAGAAGCCCCCGAAGGGGTAAGTTTTAGTTAGAAAACCGGACGGCCGAGCGGTTTATTTTTATTAGTTAGGTTTATTTTAGTTAGGCCGGTTCTGTTAGTTAAACCCTAGGCCCACTTAGTCTATCTGACGCCTAGTGCATAGTTTAGGCCCATTAGGCCTTTTTCTTTTTATTTAGATTTTCTGTTTTAGCCGATTTGTTTCAAATTTCAAAAATGTATATCTTTTGTTCTGTTTAATATTTTTTAGTGATTCTTTTTTTGTTGGATTGCAAATTTTATGTAGTTTCTGAAAAACATATATTTAGCTATGTTAAAAATAATTAAAAATGCTTTAATATTGTTTTAGTCAGAATAGCAAATCTGCTATAGTTTTAGTTAGAAAAATTATTTTTGCATGATTCTTTTGCAATCACTTTATTTTGATATTTCCAAACCCTAGAAATTAACTTTGGTATTTTAGGATTAATAAATAATTAATTCTAGGCAGAATCCTATTAATCCTAATTAATTGATTAGTTCTGTTTTCCTAATTAATTAATTAGTAAATTAATTTATTTTTAACTTGTGATTAGTTATTCTAGGTTAGTTTCTGTCATTCCATTAGATGAACTTTTATTTACAATTAATAAAAGTTTTAAATTAATTTTCCTAATAGAAATTGGATTAGGCCTAAAGTGAGTTTTATAATAGCTATTTAATTAATTCTTTTTGCTCCTAGTTGCTTAGTTAATTCTTTTCTGTTAAGTTAACCTAAAACCATGATTAGGTTATGTTGAGGAATTTTGTTATATAAAACTATTTTTGTTATTGTTTGGAATAGGGAAAACTTTGAATTTGATTTCTTTGAGTTTTCCTTTTGATTTGGTTTTGATTGTTTGGTTGTGTTATGTTATCTTTGTTATCTTGTGTGATCCTCTTGCTTTGTGCTTATTATGTTATTGTTTGTCTCGGTAGAGTTCCTTGAGTGCTGAAGCTTGCTACTCTGACTCTTTAGCTTACGAGGATCATCGGCAAGGCAAGTTTTGATCATATTATTTCTATACCTATGTTTTTGTGCATTAGTAGTTGTCACCACCCCACCATTGCATGCAGTAGTGAAAATCTTGAAGTCATTAAACTTGAGTAGTATCATGTGGTAGGATGAACCAATCCCTTGTTACCATGGCCCCGGACGTAGTAGTTATTTTGCTATGCTCGTGAGACGGGATTTGTGGTGAGTGAAATCCATAAGCAAGATGTGAGAGTCAATGATGATGACAACCCATGGACTACAATGATCAAGATGGACTTGGAAAATCACTCTTGGGTGGAGGATTTGTTGACGGGCACCTGGAGCACCAGTGGTGGCGGGATGCATGGAGAAGCGCCATGACATCTCGGAAAGCTTCACCCAGCCACGAAGAGAAGGATGGATGCCCCATGACCGAAGCTTACATGCAGCCGCAAGCCATTATGGGCTCTGGCTGGGTTGACCCTTGTAGTGAAGCTGGCTGGGCGGTACTACGAGAAGTAGACGAGCGGTAGGGTTGGATGGGTACCGGCGGTGGCGGAAGAACTCTTTGGAAGACCTGTTTCATTCGTCCGTCTTCAAACACCATGAAGTGCGAAGACTTTAAAGGAGGAATGATTCTTGCGGGAAAGTCGCAAACCTCTGCAGAGTGTTATAACCTAATCGATTAGCCGTGTCCCGATTCACGGACATTTGAGCATCTGGACCTTGGAAGTATTCGGATATCTCAACACTTAACTCTAATGAATTAATTTGATTGGGTTTATGACTTAATAATAATTTGGGAACGAGATATTGGTTGGCGGAACCATCTCAATAACTACCAACAATTTGTAGTAATTTGCAAATAAGTCCACTGTAGTAGGATAAAATTGGCTTTACGCAAAATGATGAAACTTAGAGCTCCACAGCCAAATATGCATATAGAGTTAGTAACTTTATTATTGTTATTCTTCATAACTTGCCAGCTTATTCCAAAAGCTGACCTACATGGCTGCAACGTATTATGTTGCAGAGATATATTCCGATCAGGAGTGAGGCTACGCTCCGCGCTTGGCGATTGCCCTTGGAGTCGGATGGACTCGCTTACCTTCGACGCTTCCGCAGCATTTTAGTTTATTTCTCATGAGTTGGCCTTGAGCCGAATTTATTCCCTTGTAATAAAGACTCTATATGAGAATCGATTAATGATATTCAGGTGTGATTGAACTTTGATTACTTTATCGATGTCTTGTGAGTACCAAAGCATGATCTTGGGATGGCATGCATACGTAGATTTGACCGATTTTGGGTCAGGTCGCTCAGAGATGGTATCGAGCACACGCCGACCGTGAGGATCGTAACCCCTAGGATCGGAAAGCCATAGCGAGACCATTTACTTTGAACCCTCTTTCATTCTATAATTCTTCCCCGATCTATTCGACTCTTCTCCCTTTGCAACATTCTAGATGGCCGTCGAGTTCACCCCAGGTTTGCTACGGAGTTCGCCACCCGATGAGGCGATGCCCTTCGAAGGAAGCTGGTCCAGATGGTGAAGCTGCTGATGATTGCTCGCCCTCGATCACTTTGGAAACCCACTAATGCACTTCCGACGGACACCCGCTTCTGGATTGAGGTGCATATCCTGGGAGGACCTTTGGAGGACGACGAGCCTATCAACTTTGAGTTCACCGAGTTCAACTGGATCATCGGAAGAGACGTGGCGATCTACCGAGCACTTGGACATCTCCGAGAGGAGTACAGGACTGAGCTCGATCACTCGGACCTCGCCATGGTTTCTCGCAGGCAAGGAATGGAGATATCATCCGTACCATCGAGGACGATTCCACTCTCTTACATCCAGACTTGGAGTGTCTTCTCGGGACACGGAGATTCAGCTCGCCGTAACTCAAGACACACCGAAGCTTTTGTTCCGCGAATGGAACTGGAGGAGAAGGCTCATGCAGACTTCCTTGGCCATGAGGAAGAAATCACGGACTTCATGGAGATAGTCGACGACCAAGATGAAGCTTGCCGCGATTGAGGAAAAGATGGACTTGGGAGAGGACCTTTACCCGAGTGGAGATGAAGCACCCTCGTGAGCAATGATCAGGATTTGAGGGAGTACCACCAAGGAAACCCCAAGAGGAGGCGCCATCGATGAAGACTTTTAGTCGACCACCATGTTATCTTTTATTTCCTTTAAATCGATCAGTTAGGCCGATGTTTTCTTTCGTTTAGTCATGAGCTTTGTAATCGAGTTTGAACCATGTTTGAGTGGAATGAATAAATGTTTGGTGTGTTATGATTGTGCATTCATATGGGTAGTGTTATTCTCATAGATCCTTGTTCTATTCTAAATTTTCTCATCCACTCCAAAACACCAGATGCCTCCGAGACGTGACCTTTGGTTTCCCGCCGAGCTCACCCAGCTGCTCCAAAGCAGCGAGAATGCACCGATGCAGCTCCTCGATTCGAATCGTAACAACCCCGCCAACAATCCACCGCCACCACCACCACCCACCGTGGACAACTTGACTCGATTTACGAGGTTGAATCCGCCAGTGTTCTCTAGTAGCACCGAGCCGATTGTGGTGACGGTCGCTCCGCAAGATTGGAAGAGAGCTAGTCACCGTTGGATGCACCGATGTTTGAGAAGGTGCGCTTTGCACGCATCAACTGGATGGACCTGCAGCTTCTTGGTGGGAAAATTACACCGCCACTTTTCCCTTGGGTGGCATCACTTGGGATCAATTCCAGCAGGCCTTCGCTTTGCTCATGTCTCATCTGGAGCCATGAGTGCGAAGAAGCGTGAGTTCGCAACTTACGCCAGGGAATCGTCTCGTGGCACGATGCGTGGAGGAATTCAGCAAGCTTGCCCGCTATGCCCTCGATGATGTGGCCACCGATGCCGCCAAGAGAAGTTCCTTGAGGACTAAATGATGAATTGAGCATGCAGCTTATTGTGGCTACTTTCAACAACTACCAGAGCTGGTAGACAAGGCCACCATCCTCGAAGGCAAGCAGCAGCAGATAGAAAGCCGCAAGAGGAAGTACAGCCGGGGAAGCACAATTCAGAGCTCAGCAGAAGCCCGCTATGCACCGTACTCGGAGGGCACATCCATCACAACCATGGAGGTCATAACCATGGTGGAAATGGAAACAACCGCAGCCAGGACAACAAGTCGGGCCATGGCAATGGCAATGGCAATGGTAATGGAAATCAGCACCGTTCTGCCCGGCTCAAAGGATCTGAGCCACATCACCGCTTCAAGTGCCGAAGATAGGGCACTACGCCACCGACTGCCCGAGGCCAAGCGGAGAACGGGAATGGCAATGGAGGCTCAGCGAAGAAGCCCAATCCTTTCCTCGTGCTCAAGTGAATCACATCGACGTGGAGAACGTCTATGATCAGCCGGAACAATCGTGGTTGGTAAGTTTTATTGAATTCACGTTCAGTTTTGATTCTGCTTGATTACGGTGCAACGCATTCATTCATATCAAGGGTAGTTGTGGATAAGTACGGATTACGCACTAGAACCCTTAGAAGCCCCCTCGCGCCGGGCCGGCAGAGGAGAAATGATGGCAGGTTTAAGCTGTCCTGCAAACCTCAACATCGGGAACCACAAATTTCCGTAGAACTCATAGTGTTGGAAACACAGACCTTGGATGTAATCCTAGGCATGGATTGGTTGTCAAAGTATGAAGGAACATTGATTGTGCCAAGAAGTCTATTCTGCTCACCACCCCGGCGCGTAAGAGGATCAAGTATGTAGCCGAGCACGGCCGATGAAGAATCAGTGCATTCCCTCACGGAGTTGTTCAGAGGAAGTGCCTGAGTGCAAGAATTTCGATGTGTTCCGGAGGAATTACCAGAATGCCACGGACGAGACATTGAGTTTCGATTGAGTTATTGCCCGGCACAGCCCCAATATCCAAGAGACCTTATCGGATGCCACCGAATGAGTTGAAAGAGATCAAGGAACAAATAAATGAGTTATTGGAGAAAGGATATATTCGTCCAAGCTCATCACCTTGGGGAGCCCAGTTCTTTTGGTAGAGAAGAAGGATGGAAGCTTGAGGATGGTTGTGGATTATCGTGCATTGAGCGAGGTAACCATCAAGAACAAGTACCTCTGCCCATGATCAATGACTTGTTTGATCAGCTTGTTGGAGCCAAGGTATTCTCTAAGATCGATCTTCGATCAGGGTATCACCAGTTGAAAATTCGTGAGAAGGATATACCCAAAACAGCATTCACCACCAGGTATGGTTTATCTGAGTATACCGTCATGTCATTTGGATTGACTAATGCTCCTGCATACTTCATGAATTTGATGAACAAGGTGTTCATGGAGTACTTGGACAAGTTTGTCGTGGTGTTCATCGATGACATATTGATATTCTCCAAGAGCGAGGAAGAGCATAAGGAACATTTGCGTCTAGTTCGAGAAACTTGAGAACATCACCGTATGCCAAATTCAGCAAATGTGAATTTTGGTTGAAGGAAGTTGGATTCCTCGGACATGTTATTTCAGGAGAAGGAATAGCAGTTGATCCCGCCAAGGTTGAATCGATCACCGATTGGCGATCACCCACCTCGACCAAGGAGATCCGCAGTTTTCTCGGACTCGCAGGATATTATCGGAGGTTCATTGAGAACTTCTCGAAGATTGCCAAGCCCATGACCGAGCTGTTGAAGAAGGAAGCCAAGTATGTTTGGACCGAGGAATGTGAGGCCAGTTTTCAGAATTGAAGAAACGGTTGGTCACAGCTCCAAGATTGATATTGCGGACATACATAAGGAATACCAGGTCTATTGTGGCGCTTCGTCAAGGACTCGGAGGAGTATTGATGCAGGAAGGTAAGGTTGTAGCGTATGCCTCCGGACAGCTACGGCCTCATGAGATGAATTATGCCACGCATGATTGGAGTTAGCAAATGTAGTGCATGCACTCAAGACTTGGAGACATTTCCTCATTGGAAATCGTTGTGATGTCTATACGGATCACAAGAGTCTGAAATATATCTTCACGCAGAAGGAATTGAACCTCGGCAGAGGAGATGGCTAGAGTTGATAAAGGACTATGACATGAGGCTACATTACCACCCCGTAAAGCCAATGTTGTAGCAGATGCTTTGAGCCGTAAGAGTTATGTGAACACTCTTACAGCAGGAGGATTACCCCAGAGTTGGTTGATGACCTCGAGATCTCCGATCGGAGATAGTTCGAAAGGATTTGTTGCAACCACGAAGTTCAGTCCACCTTGACCGAAAGGATTCGTGAAGCCCAGAAGTCGGACAAGGAAATCGATGAGATTAAGCAAAAGATGGAGGATGGAAAAGCTAAAGGATTCCGAAAGGATGAACATGGAACTATATGGTTTGAGGATCGTATTTATGTGCCCAATGATCCCGAGCTCAGGAAGCTAATTCTACAGGAGGCACATGATTCACCGTACTCGATTCACCCCGGCAACACCAAGATGTACCTGGATTTGAAGCAAAGTTTCTGGTGGACAGGAATGAAGAAGGACATTGCCGAGTACGTAGCCGTATGCGATGTTTGCCAACGTGTAAAGGCAGAACATCAGAAGCCAGCAGGGTTACTTCAACCTTTGCCGATTCCCGATTGGAAATGGGAGAAACTTGGTATGGATTTCATCACAGGATTACCCAGGACCCGCTCAGGTTATGATTCTATCTGGGTAGTAGTTGATCGTTTGACTAAGGTAGCTCACTTCATTCCCGTGAAGACTACCTATACCAGTGCCAAGTTGGCCAAGATATACATGACCAGGATCGTGTGTCTGCATGGAGTTCCGAGGAAAATCGTGTCAGATAGAGGAACGCAGTTTACCTCAAAGTTTTGGAAGCAATTGCATGAAACTTTGGAGTGCGAGGCTGGAATTGATACAGCTTTTCATCCAGAGCATGATGGACGGACCGAGAGAGTCAATCAGATTACGGAGGACATGTTGAGAGCTTGTGTGCTAGACTATGGGTCTAGCTGGGATGATAACTTGCCTTACGCAGAGTTCTCGTACAACAACAGTTATCAATCCAGTTTGAAGATGGCCCTTTCAAGCTCTATACGGAAGGAGGTGCGAACCCCATTGTTGTGGGATAGTGTTGGAGATCGATCACTTTTCGGTTCCGATCTTATCAAGGATTCGAAGAAAAGTCAAGCTAATTCGAGACCGGCTCAAGATAGCACAGTCCACGACGTAAGAGTTATGCCGACGAGAAGCGCAAGGAGGTGACTTACGAAGTGGGAGACCGAGCATATCTTCGTGTATCTCACTTCGTGGAATCAAGAGGTTTGGAGTCAAGGAAAGTTAGCACCCGATTCATTGGCCCTACAAAATCCTCGAGCGTCGTGGAAGAAGTTGCATACAAGTTGGAATTGCCGGAAGGATTGTCCGGAGTTCATGATGTCTTTCACGTTTCTCAGTTGAAGAAGTGCCATGCAGACATGGCCGATGTTCCGTTGAGAGACACAGTGCCCCTAGAGGCCATACAGCTTGACAGTGATTTGACTTACAAGGAGAAACCCGTCAAAATTCTCGAGACTGCAAGCAGAGTCACCCGCAGCAAAGTCATCAAGTTTTGCAAGGTGCTGTGGAGTCACCACACCGAGGAAGAAGCCACCTGGGAACGCGAAGAAGATCTTCGTCGAGACCATCCGCACCTATTTGCTAGCCAACCCGAATCTCGAGGGCGAGATTCATCTTAAGGTGGGTAGGTTTGTAACATCCCAAATTTTCCTATTTGGAATGTTTTACAATTATAGATAAGCATCCTATGCATCCTGTTTGAATTTGAATACCATTTGAAGTTTCAGAGAGTTTTGAATTTGAAATTTGAATTCCAAACTTTGGCATGTGGGAAACCATTCAAAAACCAAGCCTGATAAATACTTGATCAAAAGTATGAGAGGAGCTAACATGACACTCCAAAAATATCAGAGGAAACAAAGCCAAAAGAATTGGATTCAAATCTGAATTTTATTTGAATTTGAAAAAATGGATTTTTATGAAGTTTGGATTTTGCCTTTGGAAAAATGTTCAAATGAAAGGAATATTCCCTGATCATTTTGGTATATATATACTATATATAAAATATTTATAGTTTAGGTTTTATTTTTGTTTTGGTTTTATTAAAAAATAAAAGAAAAACTTTTCTAGCGCCACCAAAGCCACCCAGCCCAGCCAGCGCCTCCATTCCCACAAGACTGAGGCCCGACCAACCGCCCACTAGGCCAGCAGGCAGCCAGCCGACCGCCGCCCCCCTCGCCGATCCCCTAGGATCCGGTCGACCGACCAAACCCCCCTCTCTCCCTCACCGACCCGTGGCCCCACCTCTCTTCTTCCCCCCCCACGCTTGAACCTCGGGAGATCCATGGGATCCCAAGAATCGGGGATCCCGATCGCCCCGATGCCCTTCCGCCCCTCAGCCGAGGCCCTGGCTATATAAACCAAGCCCCCTTTTATTCCCCCTTAGCCTCGCCGAGCCCTCTCCTCTCTCTCCCGGCACGCCGAGCCCGAGCTCACCTCCGCCAAAACCCTCGCCGTCGCCGCTCTGGTGCACCCGACCCTCCCCAACTCCACCGAACCATCCCAGAGCTCCCGCATCTCCCGACGTCTCCAAGAAGCTCGCCCGCCCTTGCCCCGAGCACTCCCTGCCCGCCGCCGACGTCGCCGAGTCCGTGAAGCCCACATCCCCCCACCGTTAGATCCTAAACCTAGGGTTAGGATTAGAAGCCCCCGAAGGGGTAAGTTTTAGTTAGAAAACCGGACGGCCGAGCGGTTTATTTTATTAGTTAGGTTTATTTTAGTTAGGCGGTTCTGTTAGTTAAACCTAGGCCCACTTAGTCTATCGGCGCCTAGTGCATAGTTTAGGCCATTAGGCCTTTTCTTTTATTTAGATTTTCTGTTTTAGCGATTTGTTTCAAATTTCAAAATGTATATCTTTTGTTCTGTTTAATATTTTTAGTGATTCTTTTTTGTTGGATTGCAAATTTTATGTAGTTTCTGAAAAACATATATTTAGCTATGTTAAAAATAATTAAAAATGCTTTAATATTGTTTTAGTCAGAATAGCAAATCTGCTATAGTTTTAGTTAGAAAAATTATTTTTGCATGATTCTTTTGCAATCACTTTATTTTGATATTGCCAAACCCTAGAAATTAACTTTGGTATTTTAGGATTAATAAATAATTAATTCTAGGCAGAATCCTATTAATCCTAATTAATTGATTAGTTCTGTTTTCCTAATTAATTAATTAGTAAATTAATTTATTTTTAACTTGTGATTAGTTATTCTAGGTTAGTTTCTGTCATTCCATTAGATGAACTTTTATTTACAATTAATAAAAGTTTTAAATTAATTTTCTAATAGAAATTGGATTAGGCCTAAAGTGAGTTTTATAATAGCTATTTAATTAATTCTTTTTGCTCCTAGTTGCTTAGTTAATTCTTTTCTGTTAAGTTAACCTAAAACCATGATTAGGTTATGTTGAGGAATTTTGTTATATAAAACTATTTTTGTTATTGTTTGGAATAGGGAAAAACTTTGAATTTGATTTCTTTGAGTTTTCCTTTTGATTTGGTTTTGATTGTTTGGTTGTGTTATGTTATCTTTGTTATCTTGTGTGATCCTCTTGCTTTGTGCTTATTATGTTATTGTTTGTCTCGGTAGAGTTCCGGAGTCTAAGCTTGCTACTCGACTCTTTAGCTTCGAGGATCATCGGCAAGGCAAGTTTTGATCATGTTATTTCTATACCTATGTTTTGTGCATTAGTAGTTGTCACCACCCCACCATTGCATGCAGTAGTGAAAATCTTGAAGTCATTAAACTTGAGTAGTATCATGTGGTAGGATGAACCAATCCCTTGTTACCATGGCCCCGGGCGTAGTAGTTATTTTGCTATGCTCGTGAGACGGGATTTGTGGTGAGTGAAATCCATAAGCAAGATGTGAGAGTCAATGATGATGACAACCCATGGACTACAATGATCAAGATGGACTTGGAAAATCACTCTTGGGTGGAGGGCGGTTGGCGGGCACCTGGAGCACCCAGTGGTGGCGGGATGCATGGAGAAGCGCCATGACATCCTGCGAAAGCTTCACCCAGCCACGAAGAGAAGGATGGATGCCCCATGACCGGAAGCTTACATGCAGCCGCAAGCCATTATGGGCTCTGGCTGGGTTGACCCTTGTAGTGAAGTGGCTGGGCGGTACTACGAGAAGTAGACGAGCGGTAGGGTTGGATGGGTACCGCGGTGGTCGGAAGAACTCTTTGGAAGACCTGTTTCATTCGTCCGTCTTCAAACACCATGAAGTGCGAAGACTTTAAAGGAGGAATGATTCTTGCGGGAAAGTCATAAACCTCTGCAGAGTGTTATAACCTAATCGATTAGCCGTGTCCCGATTCACGGACATTTGAGCATCTGGACCTTGGAAGTATTCGGATATCTCAACACTTAACTCTAATGAATTAATTTGATTGGGTTTATGACTTAATAATAATTTGGGAGCGAGATATTGGTTGGCGGAACCATCTCAATAACTACCAACAATTTGTAGTAATTTGCAAATAAGTCCATTTGTAGTAGGATAAAATTGGCTTTACATAAAATGATGAAACTTAGAGCTCCACAGCCAAATATGCATATAGAGTTAGTAACTTTATTATTGTTATTCTTCATAACTTGCCAGCTTATTCCAAAAGCTGACCTACATGGCTGCAACGTATTATGTTGCGTAGATATATTCGATCGGGAGTGAGGCTACGCTCGCGCTTAGCGATTGCCCTTTGGAGTCGGATGGACTCGCTTACCTTCGACGCTTCCGCAGCATTTTAGTTTATTTCTCATGAGTTGGCCTTGAGCGAATTTATTCCCTTGTAATAAAGACTCTATATGAGAATCGATTAATGATATTCAGGTGTGATTGAACTTTGATTACTTTATCGATGTCTTGTGAGTACCAAATGATCTTGGGATGAATACGGATACCACGGAGATTTGACCGATTTTGGGTCAGGTCGCTACAGTACTAAGGTGTGATTGTGAGATAATTTTAGTCAACGGGTCTGTCACATTCAGATCCGTAAGTATTTTGCAAATTTCTATGTCTACAATGCTCTGCACGGAGCTACTCTAGCTAATTGCTCCCACTTTCAATATGTATCCAGACCAAGACTTAGAGTCATCTAGATTAGTGTCAAAACTTGCATCAACGTAACCCTTTACGACGAACCTTTTGTCACTTCCATAATCGAGAAACATATCCTTATTCCACGAAGGATAATTTTGACCTTTGTCCAGTGATCTACTCCTAGATCACTATTGTACTCCCTTGCCAAACTCAGTGGTAGGGTATGCAATAGATCCGGTACACAGCATGTCATACTTTATAGAACCTATGGCTGAGGCATAGGGAATGGCTTTCATTCTCTTTCTATCTTCTGTCGTGGTCGGGTTTTGAGTCTTTACTCAATTTCACACCATGTAACACAGGCAAGAAACTCTTTCTTTGACTGTTCCATTTTGAACTACTTCAAAATCTTGTCAAGGTATGTACTCATTGAAAAAACTTATCAAGCATCTTGATCTATCTCTATAGATCTTGATGCTCAATATGTAAGCAGCTTCTCCGAGGTCTTTCTTTGAAAAACTCCTTTCAAACACTCCTTTATGCTTTGCAGAATAATTCTACATTATTTCCGATCAACAATATGTCATACACATATACTTATCAGAAATGTTGTAGTGCTCCCACTCACTTTCTTGTAAATACAGGCCTCACCGCAAGTCTGTATAAAACTATATGCTTGGATCAACTTATCAAAGCGTGTATTCCAAGTTCGAGATGCTTGCACCAGTCCATAGATGGATCGCTGGAGCTTGCATATTTTGTTAGCACCTTTAGGATTGACAAAACCTTTTGGTTGCATCATATACAACTCTTCTTTAATAAATCCATTAAGGAATGAAGTTTTGTTTATCCATTTGCCAGATTTCATAAAATGCGGCAATTGCTAACATGATTCGGACAGACTTAAGCATAGATACGAGTGAGAAACTCTCATCGTAGTCAACACCTTGAACTTGTCGAAAACCTTTTGCGACAATTCTAGCTTTGTAGATAGTAACACTACTATCAGTGTTCGTCGTCCTCTTGAAGATCCATGGCTTGCCGATCATCGAGCAAGTCCACCAAAGTCCACACTTTGTTCTCATACATGGATCCCATCTCAGATTTCATGGCCTCAAGCCATTTCGCGGAATCTGGGCTCATCATCGCTTCCTCATAGTTCGTAGGTTCGTCATGGTCAAGTAACATGACCTCCAGAACAGGATTACCGTACCACTCTGGTGCGGATCTCACTCTGGTTTACCTACGAGGTTCGGTAGTAACTTGATCTGATGTTACATGATCATCATCATTAGCTTCCTCGCTAATTGGTGTAGTATTCACAGGAACAGAATTCTGTGATGAACTACTTTCCAATAAGGGAGCAGGTACAGTTACCTCATCAAGTTCTACTTTCCTCCCACTCACTTCTTTCGAGAGAAACTCCTTCTCTAGAATGGATCCATTTTTAGCAAACGAATATCTTGCCTTCGGATCTATGATAGAAGGTGTACCCAACATTTTGGGTATCCTATGAAGACGCACTTCTCCGATTTGGGTTCGAGCTTATCAGGATGAAACTTTTTCACATAAGCATCGCAACTCCAAACTTTAAGAAACGACAGCTTAGGTTTATTTCTAAACCATAGTTCATACGGTGTCGTCTCAACGGATTTAGATGGTGCCCTATTTACTTTGAATGCGGCTGTCTCTAATGCATAATCCCAAAATGATAGTGGTAAATCGGTAAGAGACATCATAGATCGCACCATATCTAATAAAGTGCAGTTATGATGTTCGGACACACCATTACACTGTGGTGTTCCAGGTGGCATGAGTAGTGAAACTATTTCACATTGTTTTAACTGAAGGCCAAACTCGTAACTCAAATATTTTACCTCTGCGATCATATCGTAGGAACTTTTATTTTCTTGTTACGATGATTCTCCACTTCACTCTGAAATTCTTTGAACTTTTCAAATGTTTCAGACTCGTGTTTCATCAAGTAGATATACCCATATCTGCTCAAATCATTTGTGAAGGTCAGAAAATAATGATACCTGCCGCGAGCATCAACACTCATCGGACTGCATACATCAGTATGTATTATTTCCAACAAATCTGTTGCTCGCTCCATTGTTCCGGAGAACGGAATTTTAGTCATCTTGCGCATAAGGCATGGTTCGCAAGCATCAAGTGATTCATAATCAAGTGATTCCAAAATCCCATCAGCATGGAGTTTCTTCATGCGCTTTACACCAATATGACCTAAACGGCAGTGCCACAAATAAGTTGCACTATCATTATTAACTTTGCATCTTTTGTCTCCAATATTATGAATATGTGTATCACTACGATCGAGATCCAACAAACCATTTTTGTTGGTGTGTATGCCATAGAATGTTTTTATTCATGTAAACAGAACAACAATTGTTCTCTAACTTAAATGAATAACCGTATTGCAATAAACATGATCAAATCATATTCATGCTCAACGCAAACACCAAATAACACTTATTTAGGTTGAATACTAATCCCGAAAGTATAGGGAGTCTGCGATGATGATCATATCAATCTTGGAACCACTTCCAACACACATCGTCACTTCACCCTTAACTAGTCTTTGTTTATTCTGTAACTCCCGTTTTGAGTTACTAATCTTAGCATCTGAACTAGTATCAAATACTGAGGGGTTGCTATAAACACTAGTAAAGTACACATCAATAACATGTGTATCAAATATACCTTTGTTCACTTTACCATCCTTCTTATCCGCCAAATACTTGGGGCAGTTCCGCATCCAGTGACCAGTTCCTTTGCAGTAGAAGTACTCAGTCTCAGGCCTAGGTCCAGACTTGGGCTTCTCCACTTGAGCAGCAAATCGCTTGCTGTTCTTCTTGAAGTTCCCCTTCTTCCCTTTGCCCTTTTCTTGAAACTAGTGGTCTTGTCAACCATCAACACTTGATTTTTTTTATTTCTACCTTCGTCGATTTCAGCATCATGAAGAGCTTGGGAATCGTTTCCGTTATCCCTTGCATATTATAGTTCATCACTAAGTTCTAGTAACCTGGTGATGGTGACTAGAGAACTCTGTCAATCACTATCTTATCTGGAAGATTAACTCCCACTTGATTCAAGTGATTGTAGTACCCAGACAATCTGAGCACATGCTCACTGCTTGAGCTATTCTCCTCCATCTTTTTAGCTATAGAACTTGTTGGAGATTTCATATCTCTCAACTCGGGTATTTGCTTGAAATATTAACTTCAACTCCTGGAACATCTCATGTGGTCCATGACATTCAAAACGTCTTTGAAGTCCCGATTCTAAGCCGTTAAGCATGGCGCACTAAACTATCAAGTAGTCATCATATTGAGCTAGCCAAACGTTCATAAGATCTCGACGAGATCCTCTTGTAGTGGTGGAGTTGTAACACCTGATGTAAACTTCCCTTTTGGGCAATATATCAATTTGACTCATCCAAGTCTTGTGGGTTTTTGTCGCTTGGCCTCTTTGGTTTGGTTATGTTGGGTTTTCTTTTCTTGTTTTGCTCCTTTTGCCTTATTGCATTTGTGCCTCTTGTCATCTTGCATTTCCTTATTATCATGTGATTGTGGTGTTCTTGCATGTCGTGGTTGTGGTTTTCCTTGCATGTCATGTGGTTGCATGTGCCATTCCTATTTGCATTACCATCTCCTCCTTCCTCTACTTCTTTCTTTCCAAGTGCCATATTTTTCCTCTCTCAATTAATGTTCATCTTCTCCCTAAAAATCATGCTCTTGCACTAAACCTCTCTGCCAAAATCTCCTCATTTGAAGTTGTTATGGTGTTCAAAATGGCACAAGTTTGAAGTATTTCCAAACTTGCATTATTTTTCTACCTCTAAAATGTCCATTACAATTTATTAAAATTGTGGAGAATTCCAGAGTGTGGGGATATTTTCCTTTCACTCAAACCCTTTTCTTTCTCACTTTCTTTCTCTTCCTTTTATTTTTGAAAAGGAAAGAAAAGGAGGCAGCAGCAGCAGCCCAGCCTTCACTTCTCCACTGGCCCCGCCTCCGAGAGGGCCCGCCCCTCAGCCCGCAGCTCTGTAGAGCAGCGCGCCAGCCCACTTTTTCCCTCTCCCCGCCTTTCACACCCATACCGCTTCTTACCCCCGCTTAGACTCCGCCCACGCAGCTGGCCCGCCTGGCAGCCGCTGGATCTGGTTTCACCCGCTTTTTTCTCCTCTGCCATCGCCATGGGGACCCCCGAGCACGAGAGAGCACGAGCTCGGCCTGTCACTCTAGCCTACTTATCCCTCGCGCCAAGACCAACCCTAGGGTTCCCTCTCTCGCCGCAGTAAGAAATCCACCCAAGCTTCGCCGCCTCGCGGCCCCGAAAGCATCCGAGCCTGCTCTGTCGCCGCCGCGTGTTTCTCCGCCACCCCATCCTGCCAGACCGGTCCGACGTTTCTCGCTGCCGACCACGCCCACGACGCCGACCACGGGGCCCGGATCGCCAAGTTCGCGACGCTGCTCCTCGCTTCTTCTCGGTCGAGTTCCCATGATTCGGAGCTCGATCTCGCTGGCCAGCCCGCCTCCGTCCGATTCTTTGTCCTAGGGTAAGGAGGTATAACCCCTTCCTCCCCGCTCCTCCATGTCGCCGTTAGTTCACCATAGCGAGGGTCGGGTCCTGTTTGGTCGCGCCCGGCGTGTTCGCGGGTTGTAGTTTTGGAGTTTCCTCAGTAGTGTCACCGCTGCGGTCGCCACGATTTATTCTTCGGCTTGCCCTTCTTCTCGTGGTGCCTCGCATGTGAGCTGGGCAGGTACGAGGGAGCAGAACTCCTCAGTAGCCGCCTCAGCCGGGCGCCGCCGTTGTTCTTTCTAATCTAGGATCAGCCTTAGTTGGGCTGGCACGCTTAGCGCCCGGATCTACCGACCTCTACCCTAGCCGAGCTGGTTGACTTCGCTCACTTCATGCACTGGTTCGAACCTCAGCGCGCCACTCCCCTTTTTATTTTCTGTTTTTCGCCTCCTCGCTGCTCGGCAGCAGAGATGCAAGCAGGGCCGAGGCCCTTCCTCTGCTGCGGCCAAGACCAGCCAAAGGGTAGCAGGGCAGGATTCCACTGGGAGACCCGGTCTGATCCCCGAGGCTGTTTTCCCCCTTTAAAACTCGCTAAACCCATCTGCCTCTATGACAAGAGGGTCCGCTGTCACCTCTCTCCTCTATGCATATTTTTTTCCATTTCCACATTTCCATATCTGGTTTGATTCTTCTCTGTTTTAGGCAAGTCCAAATCTGGACATTTCCAAATCTGAAATTGCCAATTTGCCAACTTCCTTTTCGTGCAGGTTTTAACTAAATTTTTGGGATGATTTTTCATCGCAACCCTAACATATTATATATGTTTTGGGAAAATCCCACCAACCTCAGTGGTAAGGTTAGTTTTGCATTTGAGCAAGTTTGTGATCATGTCTTTTTGCATCATGGTTATGTGTTGTTTTTCATGGGCATATTTATTTGAATCTTGCTATGAGGTAGTTTGCACACATGCATGGCTTTGTTCCTCATGTGTTATCGAGGTTTTCACCATTCTTGTTTTGCCTGGCCATATCCAACCCTGCATCCGCTTTCCGTGATCTCTATATCGATTTCTACCGAAATCATCTCATCTTTCCGATGGCATGCTTGGTTAGCCAAGATGATGCCTGGTTTTCCATTCACCTTCCAGAGCGCATATACGCTTTGCTTATCACATCCCGATATCATGTCATGTTGCATCATGTTGATTGTGCATTGCACCGTGATTTACCGTGGTTCCTTGTTTGTGTTGTTGTTTTGTAGAGCCGAGACGAGCACGAACGAGGAACCTGTTGAGAACGCTTGAGGATCAGCTTTCGACAACTCGAGAACATTGCGCAAGATGATCATACCTCGAAATCACTTCTATCTTTGCTATGCTAGTTGCTCGCTTTTGCTATGCCTATGCTGCGATGCCTACCACTTGCTATATCATGCCACCCATATTGCCATGTCAGCCCCTAACCATCCTTTCCTAGCAAACCGCTGATTGGCTATGTTACCGCTTGCTCAGCCCTCTTATAGCGCTGTTAGTTGCGTGAAGCTGAAGTTTGTTCCTTGTTGAACATGGAGTTGTTGTTCCTTGTTGGAACATGTTTACTTGGGGATATCACAATATATAAATATATCCGCTATGTTTAACACATCTATACACTTGGTAAAGGGTGGAAGGCTCCGCCTTATGCCTGGTGTTTTGTTCCACTTGCCACCCTAGTTTCCGCGCTATACCGTGTTATGTTCCTTGATTTTATGCTCCTTACACTTGGGTGATTTATGGACCCCTTGATAGTGCTTTGAATAAGACTCGCCCAAAGAAGGCCCAACATTGGTTTTACCATTTGCCACCTAAGCCTTTTTCCCCGGTTTTGAGCCCGAGGGTCATCTTATTTTAAACCCCGCCAATGCTCCTCCGAGTGTTGGTCCAAACTGAGCCACTTATGTGCCACCGAGGCAACTTGGGGCATCTTCGGTTGCACGTAGTGTTCATCCCGATGTGCCTCGAGAACGAGATATGTGCAGTCCTATCGGGATTTGTCGGCACAATCGGGCGGCTTTGCTGGTCTTGTTTTATTGCTGTCAAATGTCTTGTAGTCCGGATTCCGAGATTGATCGGGTCTTCCGTAGAAGGAATAATCCGTTGACCGTGAGAGCTTATAATGGCTTGTTGGGACACCTCCAGGTAATATCTTCAAAGCCGTGCCCGCGTTTATGAGGCGAGGAATTTGTTAATGTCCGTTGTAGATAACCCAAAGTTGACCTCAAATAAAATACACATCAACTGGGTGTTATCTGATGGTCTCTCTCGCGGAGTCCGGAAGTGAACACGTGTTGGAGTTATGTCTGACGTAGTAGTTCAGATCACTTTTGATCAATACTAGTTTCACCACTGCGTTTTGCTTCTCTTCTCGCCTTCTTTTATGATGTAGCCACCATATATGCTAGTCGCTTGCTGCAGCTCCACTTTACTACTATGTCCTTCCTATTAGCTGAAATAGTCTTGATCTCAGGGTGTGAGATTGTCGAGTCCCCTGACTCATGATACTTCCAACACAGCTGTGTTCCATGAGGCCAAGGTATGATTCCACCGAGCTCAAGGGAGTTCGACGAGGAACGTGGTCGCATTATGTGTCGCTTCCAGATGATCAGAGTGGTGCCTCAGCTGGGACGATTCGGGATCTGTTAGCATTTGGGGTATCTTTTTTTTTGGTTCATCGACCTTGAGTGTACTAATGATGTATGTTTAAATTATGTATCGTGAAGTGGCGATCAAGCCAACTATGTATCTCTTTCCTTAATTATTACATGGGTTGTGTGAAGATTACCTCACTGACATTGCTTTCAATGTTATGTTTCTAAGTCGCCTCCACACGGGAGATATACGACTCAAAGAGGTTGGTAATCGAGCCTTCCCACTTAGGAGCCTCACTTGATTGTTTGTCGACGTTGTTGAGTCTAGAATGGAAAATGTTTTGAGTCTTAGGATTATATATATCGGAGAGTAGGATTCTTTTTGCTTCCTTACCTTCGACCTTCTCGTGAGGTATCCCGACGAGAGTTTTGACTCTCTCTCAAATTTCACAAAAAAAATTTAGGATCACGGGTATCTTGGAATCGCTCCGATGGTTTTGTGACGAGAACATTGTTTTGGTGCCTCCGACATTTAGGGGTTGTGGCAGTCCCGGGAGTTGAGCTCCGAGGTGTTGTCGCCACAATTTTATCGCTGTAGTTCGAATACCCGAAGTTTTGCCGACATCGAAATCTCTTTGTGCAGTGTTGGTGAGATAACCCCGATAGCCCAAAGATCGTATGAAAAGGGAGTATTGCCATGACTTGTATAACGGATGTTTTTCAAGGTCGAGGTACACGATTTTCGAGGATTTCTTGGTTATGTGTTGACGATGGATACAATCGATCTAGGTATTGTTAGTTTGGGTGATATATTTGTGTCCCCCGTATCCCCAACACCAGATTGCATAACCGTAAAGTTTCGGGAGTTTATAGGTGGGAATTCTAGTAGCTTACAGGATATTCTTTCCGATGTATGTATGATTTGAGATTGGGGTTCAACGCTCAGTGGTCCTATTCACGGTCGGTTTACAAAGGGTCGCAGACGCCTTAAAGAATCCTTGGCTATGCTGATTCGGGACGCCTTGTTAGTCATTCGTGACGCCCACTATACGTCAGGTCCGGTGGGCCCCACCAACACTTTGAGCGTAAATTCTATCATGTGTTTGTTCCGCTCAGTCTAGAAGCCAACCTTTTGTTTTCGCTATGATATTCAATTGTTTCTACATGATGTTGTTTCCATACTTTTTCTAAGTGGCTTTCACCTATTGGACGTGGTGATGATTAACTTTGAATTCATTCGCTCATTCTTGTTCAATGTTTATTGTGAAGACTATATGTTGCAATTTCATCCGCTGATTCTACTTATCAATTTGTCTATCAAAGGACTAACGGATGTCACCTCTTCAGATGGTTCGCCAACGCCGCCTCAATCCGGACCGCAATGATGGGGATCACCAATCCTCCACCTCCACCTCCGCTTCCGTGGTTGCAAGCTATCATGGCAGCCACCAATGCCAATGCTCGATGATTTTGCAGCTCTTGCAAGAACGTACTCAAAGGCAATCAAGGCAATCAAGGCAATCAAGGTCAAGGCAACAATCAGCCACACTTTGCTACCCTCGGCCCGCCGCTAATCAGTCAAGTCTTTCAGCTTCGTGTTGAGGCCACGACGCCGATGATTGGTTAGTGGATATCGCAAGCACTTTGACTGTAGCAATGTCGACCTGAGGACTTTGTCAAGTTTGCATCGCTTCAACTCAAGGATCAAGTCGCTGAGTGGTTCCAAAGAATACAAAGATTCCGAGGAGGTCGGTCACACTGATGAGTTCCGCCAGGATTTTCGAGCTCATCACATTCAAGAGTGTTGTTGAGAGCAAGCGTGAGGAGTTCCGCAATCTCAAGCAAGGCAGCATGTCTGTCTATCAATACAATATCCAGCCCAAGCTTCGCCTGTTTTGCAAGAAGTACCGATGAAAGGAGTATGATCTATCGCTCAGGGCGGTCCGAGAGAAGATCTGCATCTCTTGTGCTGTTTGAGCCAGATAAGTATGATGATTTCTACAACATGGCACTCAAGCAAGAAGCGGCTCAGCTCAAATGCGAGGCTTCTAAGAAGAGAATCAGGATGCAGTTCAGTCCTCCTCGCCCTCTCAAGTGGCAGCAGCAGCAGAAGTTTTATCCGCCTCCTCCGCTGGCCACCACTTAGCAGAAGAACTCAGGTGGCCGTGGATCTTCCCACCCACCCAACCCAAGCTATCGTAACAAGTCTAATTCTCAAGCTCCAAGGTCAAGTGCTCCTTACCACCGTCGCTCTCTCGAGGTCACTTGCAACAAGTGTCAAGAAGGGTCACTATGCGTAACAAGTTTTCAACCAGAGGCGCCTTCCGCCTCCTCCCGGAAATCTTCCAAAGAATGCAAAGGGTCAAGCATAATCCCAAGTATGCCAAGGTCAATATGATGAATGCAGCCTAAGAGGATTCTTCAGATGTGCTAATGGGTAATCTCTCGCTAATGATATTCTCAAAAGTCTTATTTGATACTGGTGCATCGCTTTCATTTCGAGACCTTTTGTTGCAAAGAATTTGTGACGGAAAAGATTCCTACCCGCTGAAGATTGTGTCCCGCAAGCAAATGACATCTAATGTTTATGTCCCTGATGTTTCTATCAAGATGGGTGATTATAGGTTTCTTTCTAAACCAAAGGGTTCTTGGTGACTCGGATTGATCTTATTCTCTAATGGATCGCTTTATCAGACAAAGCTCACTCTTCAATCCCACTTTTACCAATTTTTGCATCAAGATCTAAAAACTCTGAATCATGGGACGCCTTTTAACTGAAGTTGACTCATCTCCAGTCCCATCATTATCAAGATTCATATTGCAAAACAGAGATTTAATAGGGGACACATCAATCACTTTTAGATCTTCATCCTTATTATCATGAAAACTAGAAGAACACGCTTTCACAAAGCAATCTTTTTTAGCACGCATCCTAGCGGTTCTTTCTTTGCACTCATCAATGGAAATACTCATGGCTTTGAGAGATTCATTGATATCATGCTTAGGTGGAATAGATCTAAGTTTCAAAGAATCAACATCAAGAGAAATTCTATCCACGTTCCTAGCCAACTCATCAACCTTAAGCAATTTTTCTTCAAGCAAAGCATTGAAATTCTTTTGAGAAATCATAAATTCTTTAACACTAGTCTCAAAATTAGAGGGCATCTTATTAAAATTTCCATAAGAGTTGTTGTAGGAATTACCATAATTATTAGAGGAATTACTAGGATACGGCCTAGGATTAAAGTTTCCTCTATAAGCGTTGTTACCAAAATTGTTCCTACCAACAAAATTACATCCATCAAAGTAGACAAAGGCATATCATTGGGATCAGAAGAAACACTATTATTAGCAAACAATTTCATAAGTTCATCCATCTTTCCTCTCAAAACATTAATCTCTTCAATTGCATGCACCTTTTTACTAGTAGATCTCTCAGTGTGCCATTGAGAATAATTAACCATAATATTGTCTAGGAGTTTAGTAGCTTCTCCTAAAGTTATTTCCATAAAAGTGCCTCCCGCGGCCGAATCTAAAAGATTTCTAGAAGCAAAATTCAATCCGGCATAATTTTTTTGTATAATCATCCATAAATTCAAACCATGTGTAGGGCAATTACGTATCATTAATTTCATCCTCTCCCAAGCTTGTGCAAAATGTTCATGATCAAGTTGCTTAAAATTCATAGTATCGTTTCTAAGAGAGATGATCTTAGCGGGAGGAAAATACTTAGAGATAAAAGCATCTTTGCACTTATTCCATGAATCAATACTATTTTTAGGCAAAGCCGAAAACCAATTTTTAGCATGATCTCTAAGCGAGAAAGGAAATAGATTCAATTTAACAATATCATTAGGCACATCTTTCATCTTTTGCAACATTAATTTCACAAGATTCAGCATCGGTAAGAGGAGCAATCGGAGTGTTAAGAAAATCATTGTTGTTGGTATTGGCAAAATCACATAATTTAGTATTATCTTGAGCCATCGTGACAAGCAAGCAATCCAACACACAAGCAAACAAGAAGCAAGCGAAAAAGAGGCGAACGGAAAGAGAGGGCGAATAAAACGGCAAGGGTGAAGTGGGGGAGAGGAAAACGAGAGGCAAATGGCAAATAATGTAATGCGAGGGATAAGAGTTTGTGATGGGTACTTGGTATGTCTTGACTTGTGCGTAGACTCCCTAGCAACGACGCCAGAAATCCTTCTTGCTACCTCTTGAGCATGCGTTGGTTTTCCCTTGAAGAGGAAAGGGTGATGCAGCAAAGTAGCATAAGTATTTCCCTCCGTTTTTGAGAACCAAGGTATCAATCTAGTAGGAGGCCACGCGCAAGTCCCTCGTACCTACACAAACAAATAAGAACCTTGCAACCTACGCGATAAAGGAGTTGTCAATCCCTTCACGGCCAAGTGAGATCTGATAGAGATGATAAGATAACATTTTTGATATTTTTATGATAAAAACTAAAAGTAAAGATTGCAAAATAAAAATAGATTGAAAACGTATATGATGGAAAATAGACCAGGGGGCCATAGGTTTCACTAGTGGCTTCTCTCAAGATAGCATAAGTATTACGGTGGGTGAACAAATTACTGTCGAGCAATTGATAGAATAGTGCATAGTGATGACCCACAAGTATAGGGGATCTATCGTAGTCCTTTCGATAAGTAAGAGTGTCGAACCCAACAAGGAGCAGAAGGAAATGATAAGCGGTTTTCAGCAAGGTATTCCCTGCAAGTACTGAAATAAGTGGTAATAGATAGATTTGTGATAAGATAATTGGTAACGAGCAACAAGTAACAAAAGTAAATAAAGTGCAGCAAGGTGGCCCAATCCTTTTTGTAGCAAAGGACAAGCCTGGAAAAACTCTTATATAGAGAAAAGCGCTCCCGAGGACACATGGGAATATTGTCAAGCTAGTTTTCATCATGTTCATATGATTCGCGTTCGGTACTTTGATAATTTGATATGTGGGTGGACCGGTGCTTGGGTGCTATTCTTACTTGAACAAGCATCCCACTTATGATTAACCTCTATTGCAAGCATCCGCAACTACAACAAAAGTATTAAGGTAAACCTAACCATAGCATGAAACATATGGATCCAAATCGGCCACTTACGAAGCAACGCATAAACTAGGGTTTAAGCTTCTGTCACTCTAGCAACCAATCATCTACTTATTACTTCCCAATCCTTCCTCTAGGCCCAAATAATGGTGAAGTGTTATGTAGCCGACGTTCACATAACACCACTAGAGGATAGACAACATACATCTCATCAAAATATCGAACGAATACCAAATTCACATGACTACTAATAGCAAGACTTCTCCCATGTCCTCAGAAACTGTAACATCCCAAAATTCTAAATTTTGGAATGTTATATTAAATAAATAACTATGCTTGTTGTTTGATTGTTTGTTTGATTGATTGAGTGAAATTGAGTGGGATTTGAAACTTTTTGAAAGTTGAATGAGAGGGAATGAAATGATTTTCCCAAACTTTCCCTTTGCCCTTTTGGATCTCAATGAATTCAATTTCATTCCAACACAAAACCCTAGAGTGAAGATAATATGACTTCTTCCATTTAAATAATGAAAAGGGTTTTGAAAAGATTTGAATTCTGTTTGGAAATATTTCAAATTCAGAAACTTTATGCAACTCAATGATTTTCATGAGAGAAGATAAAATGACTTCTTCAATTATATGAAATATGAGTTGGAAGTTAAAAGAATCAAATTGAAAGTCATTTGAAAGTATTTTGAAACTCCCTTTCAAAGTTGGAATTATTTGGATTTTATTCAAATTATTTTCTCCTAAAAATAAATAAATGGAAATTAGGGTAAAATGATTCCCTTCAATGGAAAATTAGGAGAAAATAAAATTGAAATAATGTTGGTATTTAAAAATGATTTTTGTTGGGTTTTATTGCAATAGCAACACTATTTGAGTTTTGTAAATTTTGAGGATTTTATTTGAACTTGAAAAATAGTTCATGTTGTAGGAAATCTTTTTCTGAAAATTTTGATATATTATATGTCTATATAATATTATTTATTTATTTATTGGTGTTTGTTTTGTTGTCTGTGTTTTATAAAAAAAAAAAAAAACGGCCGAAGCCACCTGGCTTTTCCGACCCAACCAATTTCCCAGATCGCTCCTCTCTCTCTCTCCTCAAGACCAAGCACTGCCCACTGCCTTTCAGCCCACAGCCACAAGACGCTCAAACGCCTCCGCCTGGTCGCCTGATCCTCGCACCCTTCCTCACACACCGACGGGTGGACCCCGCCACCTTCCGCTAAGCCAAGCGGCCCAAGCCGGATCTCGCCGCCAGATCCCGTGATCCTGGGATCTCCTCCTGATCTTCCCCTCCTCCAAGTCGACCCGCCCTATTTATACCCTCCTCACCCCTGCTCCGCCTCTTCCCGACCCCAAAACCTCTCTTTCACGCTGGAATCGCCGCGGAGCTCCGCCTCCGCCACCGCGCCATTGTCGCCTAGTCACCCCCTCCGTCGCCCCGAGCCCCACCACTTGTACCAATCGCCTCTACACGTCCCACCGCACCTCCCGTGCCTCGCCCGAGCCTCCAGAGCCGCCGGAGCACCGCCGCCGTCGATCACCCGACGCCATCGCCGCCTCGAGCTCGCTGCCGACTGCCTCCGACCACCTCCACCGACGCCACGACCACCGTTGGACTCTGCTGTCGCCGCTTCATCTCCTCGCCGCCCAACCGACGCCAAGATCACCGGCGCCGCCACTGTTGTCGCCTCGACGCGCTGCCGTCGACCACCACCGCGTGAGCTCTCTCTCCCTCCTCGTCCGTCCGATCTACTTTATACGGCCCAGATTAGATTAGAATCGAACGGTTAGGTTTTTTTTATTAGATCGGTTCACTTTGGTTTATTGTCCGGTTTAGATCGAACCGAGTCATCTCGGTTTTTCTCTGTTAGCCGCAGCGTGCCATTTGTCTTAAGTCTCGGCCGTCCGTTCGTAGTTTAGGGCACTCGCACGCCACGCCCAGTCGTGTTGCGCCACGTGTAGGCTAGCCGATGCTTAGGTTTTTTTTCTGTTTTTGTTTTAGTTTACAGAATTAGTTCTGTTTTTAGAATTCGAATAACTTTTATGTTTTAGATCCAATTTGAGTGATTCTTTTTGCATTGTGTCACAAATTTGTTAAAGTTTCTGTTTCTGCAATTGGATTTCAAATTTGAGTAGTTTAAAAGTGAATTCGATGAAATTTGTTCAAATTAGTAATTTGGCCATAACTTGAGTTTTATAAAATATTTTTGATTGATTCTTTTGCTACGGATTTGTTATTGTTTTGTCTATCCAGTAGGATATAGTTATTTATTTTAGTTTATTTTAAAATTAGGTTTTATCAAAACATTACTGTTTTAGTTATAGTTTTGTTTTAGCCTTTTCTTTATTGTTTTTATTAGTTTCAAATTATTTCTTTTGTCACTCTTGAAAAATTTATTTTTGTTTCTGTTAGTCAACAAAAGAAAATTTTGTTTTTATTTTAAAAGTTGTTTTTCTAGTTTTGTATGAAAACTTGTTTAGGTCATAGTTAGTGTTTCATAAAAGCTTTTTATTTGTTTCTTTTTGCTATTAAAAGTTTATGAAAAATACTTTCTGTTAAAATTAGTTGTTTTATATTTCTTTTCAGATTATTTATTATGTTGGTATTTCCTTTGATGTTAAATTTTACTTAGGACAAAACTATTTTTGTGTTATGTCTTAGAGTTTTCTTTAGTAGTTTTGTTGTGTAGTTTTCCTTTGTTTTTATTTGGTGTCCCTTGATTTGCATTTTTTTAATTGTTGGTTTTATTATGAGTGTTAAAATTGTTTGCTAGGATGTTTGCTTATATGAATGCTATGTTTATATAGATTTTCAACGGAGTGACGAATAGTTCTACCAAGTCATTATTCGAGAGCGTTGTTATCTTCATCAACTTACCAGGCAAGTTCACTTTGACCATGCTTTCATACCTATGTTTTATTGCATTTAGTGGCATCTTTGCAACAACCCTCCAGTAGTGATATTGAATCCTTGTAGTTGAGTAGTATGCATGAGGTAGGAACCCATCACCCTGCTACCAAGCCCGGACGTTATTTATTTTAATGCTACGCTA
The DNA here is from genome assembly GCA_021605205.1 of Aegilops longissima. Taxonomy (NCBI): domain Eukaryota; kingdom Viridiplantae; phylum Streptophyta; class Magnoliopsida; order Poales; family Poaceae; genus Aegilops; species Aegilops longissima. Next base: position 110,665,758 of record CM038679.1, on the reverse strand, counting down.
TAGTAGACGGGTTGGTATGAGTGCTCGGAGTGGTGTGAGAATGGAGGATCTACGCCAATGACGACAACTCCATGATGGAATCTGCAAGGACTGCATCTTCAAGGCCTCAAGACTTCAAGACTCGAGACAAGAATTCAATACACACTCTGGGTGAAGGATGGTTGACGGGCACCTGGAGAAACCAAAGGTTGGCGGGATGCATGGAGAAGCGACATGACATCTTGCGGAAAGCTTCACCCAGACTCAAAGAGACGGAAGAATACTTCATGCCCGAAGCTTACCTGCAACCGCAAGTCACTATGGGCTCGCTTGGTTGACCTTAGTTGTGACTCGCTAGGGCGGTGCTAGCAGATGTAGAACTACTGAGGGATTGGATGAGCACCGGACGGTGGTCGGGGAACTCTTCGAAGACCATGTTTGGTCATCTTGTTCTCAAACACCACGAAGTGCGAGAACGTAAAGAGAGGGTCGAATCTTGCGGGTAAAGTGTACAAACCTTTGCAGAGGGTTAAAACCTAATCGATTAGTCGTGTCCCGATTACGGACAATTTGAGCATCCGGACTTGGATCTATCTCGAACTCTCAACACCGGACCGATAACTTAATTGTGGGCAACTTATGATGAATTTGGGCTATGAGACATCGGTTGGCGGAACCATGTCATGATAGAAAACTCTATAGTACAGACTTCATTTATTCCTTTGATGTAGGGAAAATAAAACCAGCTTTTACGCAAACAAAACTCAGATACAGAGCCACAAAGCCATACCGCATATAGTATAGTTTATCATCTGTTTCTCTTATTGTGATCTTGCGGTACATTCAATGTACTGATTCCTACACGGCTGCAACGTATCATGTTGCAGATATTTCCTCGACAGTAAGAGTTACGTGCAGGGTTACGATCTACACTCAACCTGCCGATGGCGCTGATGGGACTCCACACCCGCTTGATTGTTTCCGCTGAGTATTATGAGGTATATATCATTTTACGTTATTTATACATGTGATTGCACTTTGATATATACATTGATGTACTGTGTGTGCCAAAGATACTTGATCCGTGGATGGCACAGATACACGAGGCTTGACCGCCCGAGGTCGGGTCGCTCTGAAAACAAATGTAACTACTCACAAAGCATATTCATGTTCATAATCAGAGGGGTGTTAATATGCATATAGGATCTAAACATATGATCTTCCACCAAATAAACCAACTAGCATCAACTACAAGGAGTAATCAACACTACTAGCAACCTACTAGTACCAATCCCAGACTTGGAGACAAGAATTGGATACAAGAGATGAACTAGGGTTTTGAGAGGAGATGGTGCTGGTGAAGATGTTGATGGAGATTGCCCTCTCCCGATGAGAGGAGCGTTGGTGATGACGATGGCGACGATTTCCCCCTCCCGTAGGGATGTGTCCCCGGCAGAACAGCTCTGCCGGAGCCCTAGATTGGTTCCGCCTCGTGGAGGCGGAGTTTCGTCCTGAAAGGTTTCTTGTGATTTTTTTTCCTCGACGAAAGACCTCATATAGCAGAAGATGGCCATCGGAGAGCCAACAGGGGGCCCACGAGGCAGGGGGCGCGCCCTGGGGGGTAGGGCGCGCCCCCACCCTCGTGGCCAGGTGGGTCCCCCTCTGGTGTACTTCTTCCGCTCAATATTTTTTATTATTTCCAAAAATAACTTTCGTGGAGTTTCAGGACTTTTGAGTTGTGCGAATAGGTCTCTAATATTTGCTCCTTTTCCAAATTGAATTCCAGCTACCGCATTCTCCTCCTTATGTAAACCTTGTAAAATAAGAGAGAATAGGCATAAGTATTGTGACATAACGTATAATAACATCCCATAATGCAATAAATATCAATATAAAAGCATGATGCAAAATGGACGTATCAACTCCCCCAAGCTTAGACCTTGCTTGTCCTCAAGCGGAAGCCGATAACGATAAATATGTCCCCATGTTTAGAGGTAGAGGTGTCGATAAAATAAAAGACGTACATGAGGGCATCATGATTATTTTCATAACAGCAACATATATAAATATTATCATATGATTTCTTATGCTCAAGTAATAATCCATTCACAATGCAAAAGTATGAATCAGAAACTTTATTGAGAACTAACAAACTATAATCTCAATCATTGAGGCAATTGCAATTTATCATAACATCAGAAAGAGCCTATGTCAGAGCTTAATAGCAAGTCCACATACTCAACTATCATTTAATCTTTAATAATTGCTAACACTCACGCAATACTTTGTGGTTACGGAGTCTTAATTGGACACAGAGAAAGATAGGGGCTTATAGTTCGCCTCCCAACCTTTTACCTCAAGGGTAATGTCAACAATAATAACTCATGCTCCCCTACATCCAGTTAGATATATCTATCAGGACCTTTCCAACACCCTGTGCTTGCCAAAGGATAAAATGTAAAAATGAAAGGTGAAGATCACCATGACTCTTGCATAAGGTAGAGGATAATAATAAAAGATAGGCCCTTCGCAGAGAGAAGCAGAGGTTGCCATGCACTTTTATGGTTGGATGCACAAAATCTTAATGCGAAGGAACGTCACTTTATATTGCCCCTTGTGATATGGAACTTTATTATGCAGTCCGTCGCTTTTATTTCTTCCACATCACAAGAGCGTATAAAGCTTATTTTATCCCACACTAATAAGTCATACATATTTAGAGAGCAATTTTTATTGCTTGCACCGATGACAACTTACTTGAAGGATCTTACTCAATCCATAGGTAGGTATGATGGACTCTCATGGCAAAACTGGTTTAAGGGTTTTGGAAGCACAAGTAGTATCTCTACTTGGTGCTGAGAATTTGGCTAGCATGAGGGGGAAAGGCAAGCTCAACATGTTGGATGATCCATGACAATATACTTGAACTCAGATATAAGAAAACATAACCCATTACGTTGTCTTCCTTGTCCAACATCAACTCTTTAGCATGTCATATTTTAATGAGTGCTCCCAATCATAAAAGATGTCAATGATAATATATTTATATGTGAAACCTCTCTTTCCTTATTACTTCCTATTAATTGCAACGATGACCAAAGCTATGTTTGCCAACTCCCAACAACTTTTAATCATCATACTCTTTCTATGTGAAGTCACTACTCTTAATAAGATCAATATGAACTCTTTATTTCCTTTTTTATTCTTTTTCTCTTTTCTTTTTATTCCCTCAAGATCATGGCAAACTAATCAAGCCCTTGACTGAACACTAATCTTTATTATATAGCTCACGGACTCGATTACATAGAGAAGATCATAAAGCAAAAACTCAAAACTAGATCATGCCATAAACTTTATTCTACTAGATCAAGATACTACTAATAGGATCGAACTAAGAAAAACGGTAAAGATAGGAGATGTGGTTGTGATACGATACCGGGGCACCTCCCCCAAGCTTGGCAGTTGCCAAGGGGAGTGCCTATACCCATGTGATTATATCTCCTTTGTTGGTGAAGAAGGTGGTGTTGTTGATGATGCGGGCTTATCGTCCATCTTCCAACGCATAGGCTCACCATCATAGAAGGATGATCGAGTTTCCGAGATCCTCAAATCTGCAGCCAAACTCATCCTTTTGAATCTATATTCATACTCATAGTTTTGGTTTTGCAGGTCATAGATTTGGGCTTGAAGGTGCTCGATCTTCTCATGAGGTTTAGTGCAAATGTGCACGATGTGTTTCACGTGTCACAGCTTCGCAAGTGCTTCAAGGCTCCTGAACGCACTATCAACTTCGAAGAGATTGACCTTCAAGAAGATCTCTCTTATCATGAGCACCCCGTTGCTATTCTTGAAGAAACCGAGCGCAAGACTCGCAACAAGTCAATCAAATTCTGAAAGTGAAGTGGTCACACCATTCACCGAGAAGCTACCCGAGCGTGAGGATCACCTCCGCTCGAGTATCCGGAGTTCTTTCAGTCCTAGATCTCGGGGCGAGATCCTCTTGTAGTGGTGGAGTGTTGTAACACCGGATGTAAACTTCCCCTTTTTGGGCAATATATCAATTTGACCTCATCCAAGTCTTGTGGGTTTTGTCGCTTGGCCTCTTTGGTTTGGTTATGTTGGGTTTTCTCTTTTCTTGTTTTGCTCCTTTTGCCTTATTGCATTTGTGCCTCTTGTCATCTTGCATTTCCTTATTATCATGTGATTGTGGTGTTCTCTTGCATGTCGTGGTTGTGGTTTTCCTTGCATGTCATGTGGTTGCATGTGCCATTCCTATTTGCATTACCATCTCCTCCTTCCTCTACTTCTTTCTTTTCCAAGTGCCATATTTTTCCTCTCTCAATTAATGTTCATCTTCTCCTAAAAATCATGCTCTTTGCACTAAACCTCTCTGCCAAAAATCTCCTCATTTGAAGTTGTTATGGTCAGGTTCAAAAATGGCACAAGTTTGAAGTATTTCCAAACTTGCATTATTTTTCTACCTCTAAAAATGTCCATTACAATTTATTAAAATTGTGGAGAATTCCAGGAGTGTGGGGATATTTTCCTTTCACTCAAACCCTTTTCTTTTCTTTCTGCACTTTCTTTTCTCTTCCTTTTTATTTTTGAAAAGGAAAAGAAAAAGGAGGCAGCAGCAGCAGCGCAGCCCAGCTTCACCTCTCCACCTGGGCCCCGGCCTCTCCGAGCCGGCCCAGTTCCCCTCAGCCCGCAGCCCAGAGAGCAGGCGCGCCAGCCCACCTTTTTCCCTCTCCCTGCCTTCGCGCACCCACAGCCGCTCTTACCCCGCTTAGACTCCGTCCACGTGGCAGCGCCGGCCCGCTGGCAGCGCTCGTGATCAGGCTCCTCACCCGCCTTTTCTCTCCCTCTCGCCGCCATCGCCATGGGGACCCCGAGCACGAGAGAGCACGAGCTCGGCCTCGTCGCCCTAGCCTACTTATCCCCTCGCCGCGTCAAGACCGAACCCTAGGGTTCCCCTCTCCCTCTCGCCGCCGCCAGTAAGAAATCCACCCAAGCTCGCCGCCCCGCTCGGTCCCGAGCGCATCTGGGAGCCCGTCTCCGTCGCCGCGTGTTCTCCGCCACCCCATCCTGCCGCACTGTGTCCGACGTCTTCCTCGTCGTCGACTACGTCCACGACGTCGACTACGGGGGCCCGGATCGCCAAGTTCGTCGACGCCTCGTTCCTGTCTTCTTCTCGGTCAGAGTTCCCGGCGAGATTCAGAGCTCGATCTCGTCGCCGTCAGCCCGCCTCCGTCCGATTCTTTGTCCTAGGGTAAGGAGGTATAACCCCTTCCTCCCTGCTCCTCCATGTCGCCGTTAGTTCACCATAGCGTAGGGTCCGGTCCTTGTTAAGTGTCGCGCCCGGCGTGCTCGGCGTGGTTGTAGTTTTGGAGTTTCGAGTAGTGTCACCGCTGCGGTCGCCACGATTCCTTCTCGGCTTGCCCTTCTTGTTCTGTGGTGCCTCTCGTGCGTAGCTGGGTGTGGTACGAGGGAGCAGAACCCCCAGTAGCCGCCGTTGCCCGCGGGCCGTCGTTGTTCTTCTCTAATCTAGGATCAGGCCTGTTAGTTGGGTCAAGTGCGCTAGCGTCCCCGGATCTACCGACCCCCTACCCTAGCCGAGCTGGTTGACTCCCGCTCTCTCACCATGCACTGGTTCGAACCTCAGCGCCCACTCCCCTTTTTATTTTCTGTTTTTCGCGCTCCTCCGGTTCGGCTCGGCAGCAGTAGATGCAGTTAAGGGCCGAGGCCCCTTCCTCTGTCGATCGCCGCCAAGACCAGCCCAAAGGGTAGCAGGGCAGGATTCCACTGGGAGACCCGGTTCGATCCCCCGAGGCTGTTTTCTCCCCTTTTAAAACTCGCTAAACCCATCTGCCTCTATGACAAGAGGGCCGTGTCGACCTCTCAGCCCCTCCTCTATGCATATTTTTTTTCCATTTCCCCCACATTTCCATATCTGGTTTGATTCCTTCTCTGTTTTAGGCAAGTCCAAATCTGGACATTTCCAAATCTGGAAATTGCCAATTCTGTCAACTTCCTTTTCAGGCAGGTTTTAACTAAATTTTTTGGGATGATTTTTCTACTGCAACCCTAACATATTATATATGTTTTTGGGGTAGAAAAATCCCACCAACTCAGTGGTGGCAATAGTTTTTGCATTTGAGCAAGTTTGTGATCATGTCTTTTTGCATCATGGTTATGTGTTGTTTTTCATGGGCATATTTATTTGAATCTTGCTATGAGGTAGTTTGCACACATGCATGGCTTTGTTCCTCATGCTGTTATCGTAGGTTTCTCACCATTCTTGTTTTGCCCGTCATATCCAACCCGTGCATCCGCTTTCCGTGATCTCTATATCGATTTCTACCGAAATCATCTCATCTTTCCGATGGCATGCTTGGTTAGCCAAGATGATGCCTGGTTTTCCATTCACCTTCCAGAGCGCACATACGCTTTGCTTATCACATCCCGCATATCATGTCATGTTGCATCATGTTGATTGTGCATTGCACCGTGATTTACTGTGGTTCCTTGTTTGTGTTGTTGTTTTGGGTAGAGCCGGAGACGAGTGCGTGAACGAGGAACCTGTTGAGAACGTTTTCGAGGATCAGCTTTCGACAACTCGAGAACATTGCGCAAGATGATCATACCCTCGAAATCACTTCTATCTTTGCTATGCTAGTTGCTCGCTCTTTTGCTATGCCTATGCTGCGATGCCTACCACTTGCTATATCATGCCACCCATATTGCCATGTCAGCCCCTAACCATCCTTTCCTAGCAAACCGTTGATTGGCTATGTTACCGCTTTGCTCAGCCCTCTTATAGCGTTGTTAGTTGCAGGTGAAGCTGAAGTTTGTTCCTTGTTGAACATGGAGTTGTTGTTCCTTGTTGGAACATGTTTACTTGTTGGGGATATCACAATATATAAATATATCTGCTATGTTTAACACATCTATACACTTGGTAAAGGGTGGAAGGCTCGGCCTTATGCCCGTGTTTTGTTCCACTCTTGCCACCCTAGTTTCCGCCATACCGGTGTTATGTTCCTTGATTTTATGCTCCTTACGGTTGGGTGATTTATGGGACCCCTTGACAGTTCGCTTTGAATAAGACTCGTCCAAAGAAGGCCCAACATTGGTTTTACCATTTGCCACCTAAGCCTTTTCCCCGGTTTTCGCGAGCCCGAGGGTCATCTTATTTTAAACCCCGGCCAATGCTCCTCGAGTGTTGGTCCAAACTGGAGCCACTTGCGGTGCCACCGAGGCAACTTGGGGCATCTTCGGTTGCCGTCGTAGTGTTCATCCGGATGTGCCACGAACGAGATATGTGCAGCTCCTATCGGGATTTGTCGGCACAATCGGGCGGCTTTGCTGGTCTTGTTTTATTGCTGCGAAATGTCTTGTAGTCCGGGATTCCGAGATTGATCGGGTCTTCCCGTAGAAGGAATAATCCTTCGTTGACCGTGAGAGCTTATAATGGGCTAAGTTGGGACACCCTGCAGGTAATATCTTTCAAAGCCGTGCCCGCGGTTATGAGGCGATGGGAATTTGTTAATGTCCGTTGTAGATAACCCAAAGTTGACCTCAAATAAAATACACATCAACGGCGTGTGTTACCGTGATGGTCTCTTCTCGGCGGAGTCCGGAAGTGAACACGATGTTGGAGTTATGTCGGCGTAAGTAGTTCAGATCACTTCTTGATCAATACTAGTTTCACGACCGTGCTTTGCTTCTCTTCTCGCTCTTTTGCGATGTAGCCACCATATATGCTAGTCGCTTGCTGCAGCTCCACTTTACTACTATGTCCTTCCTATTAGCTGAAATAGTCTTGATCTCGGGTGTGAGATTGCTGAGTCCCGTGACTCACGAGATACTTCCAACACAGTTGCAGGTTCCGATGAGGCCAAGTCAGATGATTCCACCGAGCTCAAGTGGGAGTTCGACGAGGAACGTGGTCGTTACTATGTGTCGCTTTCAGATGATCGAGAGTGGTGCCCAGCTGGGACGATTCGGGATCTGTGTTAGCATTTGGGGTATCTTCTTTTATTTTGGTTCCGTAGACGGACCTTGAGTGTACTCTGAATGATGTATGTTTAAATTATGTACTGTGTGAAGTGGCGACTGTAAGCCAACTATGTATCTCTTTCCCTTAATTATTACATGGGTTGTGTGAAGATTACCTCACTTTCGACATTGCTTTCAATGCGGTTATGCCTCTAAGTCGTGCCTCGACACGTGGGAGATATAGCCGCATCGGGGGCGTTATAAGTTGGTAATCAGAGCCTTCCCCGACTTAGGAGCCCCCTACTTGATTGTTTGCTGACGTTGTTGAGTCTAGAATGGAAAATGTTTTGAGTCTTAGGATTATATATATCGGAGAGTAGGATTCTTTTTGCTTCCCAGTCCCTTCGACCTTCTGGTGAGGTATCCTGACGTAGAGTTTTGACTCTTCTCTCCTCAAATTTCACAAAAAAATTTAGGATCACGTGGGTATCTTGGAATCGTTCCGATGGTTTTGTGACGAGAACATTGTTCTTGGTGCCTCCTGACATTTAGGGGTTGTGGCAGTGTCCCGGGGAGTTGAGCTCCGAGGTGTTGTCGCCACAATTTTATCGCTGCGATTCTGGAATACGAGTTTTTGCCGACATCGAAATCTCTTTTGTGCAGTTGTTGGTGAGATAACCCGATAGCCCAATCTCGTGGCGAAAAGGGAGTATTGCCATGACTTGCATAACGGATGTTTTTCAAGGTCGAGGTACACGATTTTCGAGGATTTCTTGGTTATGTGTTGACGGATGGATACAATTGGATCTAGGTATTGTTAGTTTGGGTGATATATTTTGTGTCCCCTGTATCCCCAACACCAGATTGCATAACCGAAAGTTTCGGAGTTTATAGGTGGGAATTCTAGTAGCTTACAGGATATTCTTTCCGATGGATGTATGATTTGAGATTGGGGTTCAACGTCTAGTGGTCCGCCCATTCACGGTCGGTTTACAAAGGGTCGCGAGACGCCTTAAAGAATCCTTGGCTATGCTGATTCGGGACGCCTTGTTAGTCATTCGTGACGTCCACTATACGTCGTGTCCGTGTGGGCCCCACCACGAACACTTTGAGCGAAATCTCTATCATGTGTTTGTTCCGCTCATTCTAGAAGCCAACCTTTTGTTTTCGCTATGATATTCAATTGTTTCTCGATGATGTTGTTTCCATACTTTTTCTAAGTGGCTTCTCACCTTATTGGACGTGTGATGATTAACTTTGGAATTCATTCGCTCATTCTTGTTCAATGTTTATTGTGAAGACTATATGTTGCAATTTCTATCCGTTGATTCTACTTATCAATTTGTCTATCAAAGGACTAACGGATGTCACCCTCTTCAGGATGGCTCCGCCAACGCGTCTGAATCCGGACCGCAATGATGGGGATCAGCCGAATCCTCCACCTCCACCTCCGCCTCCAGAAGCGTGGCAAGCTATCATGGCAGCCACCAATGCCAATGCTCAGATGATTTTGCAGCTCTTGCAAGAACGTACTCAGGGGCAAGGCAATCAAGGCAATCAAGGCAATCAAGGTCAAGGCAACAATCAGCCACACTTTGCTACCCTCAGTCAGTTTCTCGCTAATCAGCCGAAGTCTTTCAGTTTCTGTGTTGAGGCCACAGACGCTGATGATTGGTTAGTGGATATCTGCAAGCACTTTGACTGTAGCAATGTCGGACACGAGGACTTTGTCAAGTTTGCATCGCTTCAACTCAAGGATCAAGCTGCTGAGTGGTTCCAGAATACAAAGATTCCAGAGGAGGTCGTGTCATTACAGGATGAGTTCCGCCGTGATTTCGAGCTCATCACATTCAAGAGTGTTGTTGAGAGCAAGCGTGAGGAGTTCCGCAATCTCAAGCAAGGCAGCATGTCTGTCTATCAATACAATATCCAGTTCGAAGCTTCGCTTGTTTTGCTAAGCAAGATGTACCGATGAAAGGAGTATGATCTATCGCTTCGGGCGGTCTCGAGAGAAGATCTGCAATTACCTCTTGTGCTGTTTGAGCCAGATAAGTATGATGATTTCTACAACATGGCACTCAAGCAAGAAGCGGCTCAGCTCAAATGCGAGGCTTCTAAGAAGAGAATCAGGGATGCAGTTCAGTCCTCCTCGTCCTCTCAAGTGGCAGCCAAGCAGCAGAAGTTTTATCTGCCCCCTCCTCCGTTCCGTCAGCCTTACCAACAGAAGAACTCAGGTGGCCGTGGATCTTCCCACCCACCCAACCCAAGCTATCGTAACAAGTCTAATTCTCAAGCTCCAAGGTCAAGTGCTCCTTACCACCGTCCGCTCTCGAGGTCACTTGCAACAAGTGTCGCAGAAGGGTCACTATGCTAACAAGTGCTTCAACCAGAGGCGCCTTCCGCCTCCTCCTCTGTGAAATCTTCCAAAGAATGCAAAGGTCAAGCATAATCCCAAGTATGCCAAGGTCAATATGATGAATGCAGCTCAGGCAGAGGATTCTTCAGATGTGCTAATGGGTAATCTCTCAGTTAATGATATTCCTGCTAAAGTCTTATTTGATACTGGTGCATCGCTTTCTTTCATTTCGAGACCTTTTGTTGCCAAGCATGAATTTGTGACGGAAAAGATTCCTACTCCGTTGAAGATTGTGTCCCCGGGCAAGCAAATGACATCTAATGTTTATGTCCCGGATGTTTCTATCAAGATGGGTGATTATAGGTTTCTTTCTAAACCAGTGGTTCTTGGTGACTCGGATATTGATCTTATTCTCGGAATGGACTGGCTTTATCAGCACAAAGCTCAGCTTGATTGTGCTGCCAGGGAAATTCAATTGACTCATTCTTCTAATGATGTGATCATCTATGCCTCTCGTGATGAAACTATTCGGTTGTTTTCTCTCAATGAGAAGGGCGAATTGAATGCCATCTCTCGATTCCAATCGCTTGTGAGTACCAAGATGTCTTTCCGTAAGAGCTTCCGGTATGCCTCCTCATCGGCCGCTTGAGTTCGTTATCGATCTTGAGCCCGCATCGAACCCGCTTGTAAGCGCCCATACAAGCTTGGACCTGATGAGCTGAGGGAATTGAAGAAGCAGCTCGATGAACAAGAGCGTCTGGGTTTGATCGGACCGAGTTCATCTCCTTGGGGTTGTGGTGTTCTTTTGTCCGAAGAAGGATGGCTCGGACCGACTTTGTGTCGATTACCGTCCATTGAATAAGAAGACAATCAAGAACAAGTATCCACTTCCCAACATCAATGAGCTTTTCGAGCAACTCAAAGGTGCTACGTTGTTCTCTAAGCTTGACCTTCGATGGGGTATCATCAGATTCGCATTCGTGAACAAGATATTCCCAAGACAAATTTCGTAAGCTTTGGTTCTTATGAATATACTGTCATGTCTTTCGCCTCGTCAATGCTCCTCCAACTTTCTCTCGGATGATGAACTTCATATTCAATCCTTACACCAATGAATTCGCCTTGGTCTATCTTGATGATATTTTGGTCTTCTCCAAGAATAAGAAGGATCATGCCAAACATTTGCGATTGGTGCTAGACAAGCTCGAGAGTACCAATTCTATGCTAAGTTCTCCAAATGTGAATTCGGCTTGATGAAGTGCTTTATCTTGGTCATATCATCTCTGCCAAGGGCATCGCTGTTGATCCCGAGAAGGTGTCCGCAATTGTGAATTGGGACCTCCTCGTATGTCAAGCAGCTCCGCAGCTTTCTTGGTCTTGCAAGCTATTGCGAAGGTTCGTTGAGAACTTCTCCAAGATTGCAAAGCCTCTTTCCAACCTTCTCCGTAAGCATGTGAAGTATGTCCGGTCTCCCGAGTGTGACGTTGCTTTCAATACTCTCAAAGAGAAACTCGTCACAGCTCTGCTCGACTCCTCCCGATGAATCCAAGCCATATGAAGTTTTCGTGATGCTTCTCTTCAAGGTCTCGGTGCTGTGTTAATGCAAGAGAAGAGAGTTGTGGCTTATACCTCTCGACAGTTGAAGCCCAACGAGAAGAACTACCCCACTCACGATCTTGAGTTGGCGGCAGTTGTCCATGCTTTGATTACTTGAGACATCTCTTGTTGGGAAGGAAAGTGGACATTTTCACCGATCACAAGAGTCTCAAGTACATCTTCACTCAGCCCAACCTCAACCTCGAGCAGACTCGATGGGTCGAAATGATTCAAGAGTACAACCCAAGTATTGAGTATACTCCGGCAAAGCCAATGTCATTGCAGACGCTTTGAGCAGGAAGGCTTATCGCAATGCCTAATCCTCAAGCCTTTTCAGCCGGATCTCTGTGAATCTTTCCGCAAGCTGAATCTTCAAGTTGTTCCTCAAGGCTTTCTTGCCAACCTCATAGTCTCTCCTACTTTGGAAGATCAGATACGTGAGGCTCAACTTCTGGATACCATGGTGAAGAAAGTAAAACGTGGTATTGACAAGGGCATTTCCAAGTATAAGTGCTTCCATGTTGATGACAAAGACACTCTGTTCTTTGAGGACCGGATTGTGGTTCCTAAGGGTGATCTGAGAAAAGTCATTATGAACGAGGCTCACAATTCGCTTCTATCCATTCATCCTGGAAGTACGAAGATGTACCATGACCTCAAGCAGTCATATTGGTGGACTCGAATGAAGCGAGAGATTGCTCAATTCGTGAATGAATGTGATGTCTGCAGAAGAGTGAAAGCAGAACACCAAAGACCAGCTGGTCTCCTTCAACCTCTTGCTATTCCTGAATGGAAGTTTGATCACATTGAAATGGACTTCGTGGATCGGCTTTCCAAAGTCCAAGCGTGGAAATGATGCTATCTTCGTTGTCATTGACAAGCTTACTAAAGTGGCTCATTTTCTTCCTATCAAAGAATCCATCACTGCAGCTCGGTTGGCGAGCTATACTCCTCCAGATTGTCTCCTTGCACGGCATTCCACAAGTGATCTCTTCTGCACCGTGGCAACATCTTTACCTCCAAGTTTTGGGATTCTTTCCGAAGGCCATGGGCACCAACATTCGCTTCAAAGACAGCTTTCCATCCTCAAACAAGTGGCCAAGTCGAGCGAGTAAATCAAATTCTTGAAGATATGCTCGGGCTTGTGTCATTTCCTTCGTATGAAGTGGGAAGATTGTCTTCCATATGCCGAAGTTCTCTTACAACAACAGCTTCCAAGCGAGTTCGGCAAGGCCCCATTTGAAATTCTCTATGGCGTAAAGTGCCGTACTCTCTCAATTGGTCTCGAGACAGTGAACGCCAACTTCTTGGCAATGACTTGATCACGTATGTAAGAAATGTGCAAGGTCATTCGTGAGAATCTCAAAGCCGCGCAATCGCGCGGAAGAGCTATTATGATGATAAGCACCGTGATGTGACTTTTGAAATCGGAGACCATGTCTACCTCCGCGTCTCTCAATGAAAGGTACTCGTCGCCCGGTATCAAAGGGAAGCTTGCCCCTAGATATGTGGGTCCTTTCAAGATCATTGGGAAAAGAGGCGATCTCGCCTATCAACTTGAGCTTCCATCCAACTTTGCAAATGTGCACGATGTGTTTCACGTGTCACAGCCTTCGCAAGTGCTTCAAGGCTCTGAACGCACTATCAACTTCAAGAGATTGACCTTCAAGAAGATCTCTCTTATCATGAGCACCCGTTGCTATTCTTGAAGAAACCGAGCGCAAGACTCGCAACAAGTCAATCAAATTCCTGAAAGTGAAGTGGTCACACCATTCCGACCGAGAAGCTACCGGGCGTGAGGATCACCTCCGCTCGAGTATCCGGAGTTCTTTCAGTCCTAGATCTCGGACGAGATCCTCTTGTAGTGGTGGAGTGTTGTAACACCACGGATGTAAACTTCCCCTTTTTGGGCAATATATCAATTTGACCTCATCCAAGTCTTGTGGGTTTTTGTCAGGCTTGGCCTCTTTGGTTTGGTTATGTTGGGTTTTCTCTTTTCTTGTTTTGCTCCTTTTGCCTTATTGCATTTGTGCCTCTTGTCATCTTGCATTTCCCTTATTATCATGTGATTGTGGTGTTCTCTTGCATGTCAGGTGGTTGTGGTTTTCCCTTGCATGTCATGTGGTTGCATGTGCCATTCCTATTTGCATTACCATCTCCTCCTTCCCTCTACTTCTTTCTTTTCCAAGTGCCATATTTTTCCCTCTCTCAATTAATGTTCATCTTCTCCCTAAAAATCATGCTCTTTGCACTAAACCTCTCTGCCAAAAATCTCCTCATTTGAAGTTGTTATGGTCAGGTTCAAAAATGGCACAAGTTTGAAGTATTTCCAAACTTGCATTATTTTTCTACCTCTAAAAATGTCCATTACAATTTATTAAAATTGTGGAGAATTCCAGGAGTGTGGGGATATTTTCCTTTCACTCAAACCCTTTTCTTTTCTTTCTGCACTTTCTTTTCTCTTCCTTTTTATTTTTGAAAAGGAAAAGAAAAAGGAGGCAGCAGCAGAGCAGCAGCAGCCCAGCTTCACCTCTCCACTGGCCCGGCCTCTCCGAGCCGGCCCAGTTCCCCTCAGCCCGCAGCCCAGAGAGCAGGCGCGCCAGCCCACCTTTTTCCCTCTCCCTGCCTTCGCGCACCCACAGCCGCTCTTACCCCCGCTAGACTCCGTCCACGTGGCAGCGCCGGGCCCGCCTGGCAGCGTCGTGACTGTGCTCCTCACCCGCCTTTTCTCTCCCTCTCGTCGCCATCGCCATGGGGACCCCGGAGCACGAGAGAGCACGAGCTCGGCCTCGTCGCCCTAGCCTACTTATCCCCTCGCCGCGTCAAGACCGAACCCTAGGGTTCCCCTCTCCCTCTCGCCGCCAGTAAGAAATCCACCAAGCTTCGCCGCCCGCCGGTCCCGAAAGATCTGGAGCCCGTCTCCGTCGCCGGCGTGCTCTCCGGCCACCCCATCCTGCCGCACCGTGTCCGACGTCTTCCTCGTCGTCGACTACGTCCACGACGTCGACTACGGGGGCCCGGATCGCCAAGTTCGTCGACGCCTCGTTCCTGTCTTCTTCTCGGTCAGAGTTCCCGGCGAGATTCAGAGCTCGATCTCGTCGCCGTCAGCCCGTCTCCGTCGCCGATTCTTTGTCCTAGGGTAAGGAGGTATAACCCCCTTCCTCCCTGCTCCTCCATGTCGCCGTTAGTTCACCATAGCGTAGGGTCCGGTCCTTGTTCGTGTCGCGCCCGGCGTGCTCCGGCGTGGTTGTAGTTTTGGAGTTTCAGAGTAGTGTCACCGCGCGTGGTCGCCACGATTCCTTCTCGGGCTTGCCCCTTCTTGTTCTGTGGTGCCTCTCGTGCGTAGCCAGTGTGTACGAGGGAGCAGAACCCCCTGTAGCCGCCGTTGCTTCGCCGGCGTCGTCGTTGTTCTTCTCTAGATCTAGGATCAGGCCTGTTAGTTGGGTCAAGTACGCTAGCGTCCTGGATCTACCGACCCCCCTACCCTAGCCGAGCTGGTTGACTCCCCGCTCTCTCACCGCGGCGACCTGGGTTCGAACCCCAGGCGCGCCACTCCCCCTTTTTATTTTCTGTTTTTCGCGCTCCTCCGGTTCGGCTCGGCAGCAGTAGATGCAGTTAAGGGCCGAGGCCCCTTCCTCTGTCAGTCGCCGCCGCACCAGCCCAGTGGTAGCAGGGGCAGGATTCCACCGGGGAGACCCGGGTTCGATCCCCCCTGAGGCTGTTTTCTCCCCCCTTTTTAAAACCTGCTAAACCCACTGTCTCTATGACAAGAGGGCATGTGTCGACCTCTCGGCCCCTCCTCTATGCATATTTTTTTTTTCCATTTCCCCCACGTTTCCATATCTGGTTTGATTCCTTCTCTGTTTTAGGCAAGTCCAAATCTGGACATTTCCAAATCTGGAAATTGCCAATTCTGTCAACTTCCTTTTCAGGCAGGTTTTAACTTAATGCTTTGGGATGATTTTTCATCGCAACCCTAACATATTATATATGTTTTGGGTAGAAAAATCCCACCAACTCAGTGGTGGCAATAGTTTTTGCATTTGAGCAAGTTTGTGATCATGTCTTTTTGCATCATGGTTATGTGTTGTTTTTCATGGGCATATTTATTTGAATCTTGCTATGAGGTAGTTTGCACACATGCATGGCTTTGTTCCTCATGCTGTTATCGTAGGTTTCTCACCATTCTTGTTTTGCCCGTCATATCCAACCCGTGCATCCGTTTCCGGTGATCTCTATATCGATTTCTACCGAAATCATCTCATCTTTCCGATGGCATGCTTGGTTAGCCAAGATGATGCCTGGTTTTCCATTCACCTTCCGGAGCGCACATACGCTTTGCTTATCACATCCCGCATATCATGTCATGTTGCATCATGTTGATTGTGCATTGCACCGTGATTTATTGTGGTTCCTTGTTTGTGTTGTTGTTTTGGGTAGAGCCGGGAGACGAGTACGTGAACGAGGAACCTGTTGAGAACGTTTTCGAGGATCAAGCTTTCGACAACTCTGAGAACATTGCAGGCAAGATGATCATACCCTCGAAATCACTTCTATCTTTGCTATGCTAGTTGCTCGCTCTTTTGCTATGCCTATGCTGCGATGCCTACCACTTGCTATATCATGCCACCCATATTGCCATGTCAGCCCCTAACCATCCTTTCCTAGCAAACCGTTGATTGGCTATGTTACCGCTTTGCTCAGCCCTCTTATAGCGTTGTTAGTTGCAGGTGAAGCTGAAGTTTGTTCCTTGTTGGAACATGGAGTTGTTGTTCCTTGTTGGAACATGTTTACTTGTTGGGGATATCACAATATATAAATATATCTGCTATGTTTAACACATCTATACACTTGGTAAAGGGTGGAAGGCTCGGCCTTATGCCTGGTGTTTTGTTCCACTCTTGCCACCCTAGTTTCCGTCATACCGGTGTTATGTTCCTTGATTTTGCGTTCCTTACGGTTGGGTGATTTATGGGACCCCTTGACAGTTCGCTTTGAATAAGACTCGTCCAAAGAAGGCCCAACATTGGTTTTACCATTTGCCACCTAAGCCTTTTCCCCGGGTTTTCGCGAGCCCGAGGGTCATCTTATTTTAAACCCCGGGCCAATGCTCCTCCGAGTGTTGGTCCAAACTGGAGCTACCACTTGCGGTGCCACCACGAGGCAACTTGGGGCATCTTCGGTTGCCGTACGTAGTGTTCATCCGGATGTGCCCTGAGAACGAGATATGTGCAGCTCCTATCGGGATTTGTCGGCACAATCGGGCGGCTTTGCTGGTCTTGTTTTATTGCTGCCGAAATGTCTTGTAGTCCGGGATTCCGAGATTGATCGGGTCTTCCCGGTAGAAGGAATAATCCTTCGTTGACCGTGAGAGCTTATAATGGGCTAAGTTGGGACACCCCTGCAGGGTAATATCTTTCGAAAGCCGTGCCCGCGGATATGAGGCAGATGGGAATTTGTTAATGTCCGGTTGTAGATAACCCAAAGTTGACCTCAAATAAAATACACATCAACCGCGTGTGTTACCGTGATGGTCTCTTCTCGGCGGAGTCCGGGAAGTGAACACGGTGTTGGAGTTATGTCTGACGTAAGTAGTTCAGGATCACTTCTTGATCAATACTAGTTTCACGACCGTGCTTTGCTTCTCTTCTCGCTCTCTTTTGCGATGTAGCCACCATATATGCTAGTCGCTTGCTGCAGCTCCACTTTACTACTATGTCCTTCCTATTAGCTGAAATAGTCTTGATCTCGCGGGTGTGAGATTGCTGAGTCCCCGTGACTCACAGATACTTCCAACACAGTTGCAGGTTCCGATGAGGCCAGTGCAGATGATTCCACCGAGCTCAAGTGGGAGTTCGACGAGGAACGTGGTCGTTACTATGTGTCGTTCCAGATGATCGAGAGTGGTGCCCGCTTGGGACGATTCGGGATCTGTGTTAGCATTTGGGGTATCTTCTTTTATTTTGGTTCCGTGAGACGGACCTTGAGTGTACTCTGAATGATGTATGTTTAAATTATGTACTGTGTGAAGTGGCGACTGTAAGCCAACTATGTATCTCTTTCCCTTAATTATTACATGGGTTGTGTGAAGATTACCTCACTTGCGACATTGCTTTCAATGCGGTTATGCCTCTAAGTCGTGCCTCGACACGTGGGAGATATAGCCGCATCGGGGGCGTTATACTTTTGTATCCTTTTATCATGCCATCTTTTAACTTTTTCTTTAAACAACTTGGCATTTTCATAAGCTTGGGTTCTCCATTCATCAAGTGAGCTAATATCAAATAACCTCTTCTCACCGGCAAGTTTGAAATCATAATTGAGCTCTTTAATAGCCCAATAAGCCTTATGTTCTAGTTCGAGAGGTAAGTGACATGCATTTCCGTAAACCATTTTATACGGAGACATACCCATAGGATTTTTATATGCAGTTCTATAGGCCCATAATGCATCATCAAGTTTCTTGGACCAATTCTTTCTAGACCTATTGACAGTTTTTTGCAAAATTAATTTGAGCTCTCTATTGCTCAATTCTACTTGACCACTAGACTGCGAGTGATAAGGAGATGCAATTCTATGATTAACATCATATTTAGCAAGCATTTTTCGGAAACCACCATGAATAAAGTGTGAACCACCATCAGTCATTAAATATCTAGGGACTCCAAACCTCGGAAAAATAACTTCTTTAAGCATTTTAATAGAAGTGTTATGATCAGCACTACTAGTTGGAATAGCTTCTACCCACTTAGTAACGTAATCAACAGCAACTAAAATATGTGTGTAACCATTAGATGCAGGAAAAGATCCCATATAATCAAAGCCCCAAGCATCAAATGGTTCAATAACAAGTGAATAATTCATAGGCATTTCTTGACGTCTACTAATATTACCAATTCTTTGACATTCATCACAAGATAAGACAAACTTACGGGCATCCTTGAAGAGAGTAGGCCAATAAAAACCAGATTGCAATACCTTATGTGCAGTTCTATCTCCAGCGTGGTGTCCTCCATAAGCTTTGGAGTGACACTTGCGTAGGATCTGTTCATGTTCATGCTCAGGTACACAACGTCTAATAACACCATCTACTCCTTCTTTATAAAGGTGTGGGTCATCCCAAAAGTAATGTCTCAAATCATAGAAGAACTTTTTCTTTTGTTGGTATGTGAAACTAGGTGGTATAAATTTAGCAACAATGCAGTTAGCATAATCAGCAGACCATGGAGTACTACGAGAAGTACTTATAACATTTAGTTGTTCATCAGCAAAGCTATCATCAATAGGTAGTGGGTCATCAAGAACATTTTCTAACCTAGACAAGTTGTCTGCAACGGGGTTCTCAGCTCCTTTTCTATCAACAATATGTAAATCAAATTCTTGTAGCAAGAGAACCCATCTAATGAGTCTAGGTTTAGCATCTTTCTTTTCCATAAGATATTTAATAGCAGCATGATCCGTGTGAATAGTTACTTTAGAATCAACAATATAAGGTCTGAACTTATCACAAGCAAATACAACTGCTAAGAATTATTTTTTAGTAGTAGCATAATTTCTCTGAGCATTGTCTAGAGTTTTACTAGCATATTGAATAACATTTAATTTCTTATCAACTCTTTGTCCTAGTACAGCACCTACAGCATAGTCACTAGCATCACACATAATTTCAAAGGGTAAATTCCAATCAGGTGGCTGAACAATAGGTGCAGAGGTCAATGCTTTCTTAAGTATTTCAAATGCTTCTACACAATCATCATCAAAGACAAATGGTATATCTTTTTGTAATAAGTTAGTCAGAGGCCGAGAAATTTTGGAGAAGTCCTTAATGAACCTCCTATAAAATCCGGAGTGGCCAAGGAAACTTCTTATACCTTTGATGTCCTTGGGACATGTGTCACGCCCAATATGCGACCCTATCCAAAAGGAACTCGATGGTCCCACCAAGGATAGACCCGCATATTGAAACGCTTTTGCAAGGTGGATATCATTACATCAACATTACATAATAGATGGGGATACATACATAAGGCACAAAAGCCACAGGAATACATCAACATCATATACAAGATCCACATCCGACTACGGATGAAACATAAACAGAAACTCAAACGACATCCACCCTACTAGCCCAGGCTGCCGACCTGGAACCTATCCCCTGATCGAAGAAGAAGCAGAAGAATAACTCCAACACAAATAAACATCGCTCTCGCGTCATGATCATCGCAAAACCTGTCCCTGCAACTGTTGATGTAGTAATCTGTGAGCCACGAGGACTCAGCAATCCCATTACCATGGGTATCAAGACTAGCAAAGCTTAAATGGGAAAGGAAGGGGATAAAGTGGTGAGGTTGCAGCAGTGGCTAAGCATATATGGTGGCTAACATACGCAAATGAGAGCGAGAAGAGAAACAAAGGAACGGTCGTCAACTAGTAATGATCAAGAAGTGATCCTGAACTCCTACTTACGACAGACATAACCCAGAAACCGTGTTCTCCTCTCGATCAACCCCGAAAAGAGACACTCACGGTTACGCACACGGTTGGTGTATTTTAGAAGAGTTTACTTCAAGTTTACTACAACCGGATATTAACAAATTCCATCTGCCACATAACCGCGGGCACGGCTTTCGAAAGTTCAAACCCTGCAGGGGTGTCCCAACTTAGCCCATGATAAGCTCTCGCGATCAACGAAGGATATTCCTTCTCCACGGAAGACCCGATCGGTCTCGGAATCCGGCTACAAGACATTTCGCAGCAATAAAACAAGACCAGCAAGACCTCCGGCGTGCCGACACCCACGATAGTAGCCGCACAGATCTCGCCTCTCGAGCCACGACCGGATGAGCGATGACGTCGACGGCAACCGACGATACCCCAAGTTGCCTCGGGCGGCACATAAGTGGCTCTAGTTTGGACCAACACTTAGACAAGCATTGGCCCGGGGGCTAAAATAAAGATGACCCTTGAGAGCGCGACTCCCAAGGGAAAAAGGTAATAGGTGAGGCAAATGGTAAAACCAATGTTGGGCCTTCTTGGGAGGAGTCTTATTCAAAGCGAACTGTCAAGGGGTCCCATAAATCACCCGACCGCGTTAGGGACGCAAAATCCGGGAACATAATACCGATATGACGGAAACTAGGGTGGCAAGAGTGGAACAAAACACCAGGCATAAGGCCGAGCCTTCCACCCTTTACCAAGTATATAGATGCATTAATAATATCAGATATATTGTGATATCCCAACAAGTAAACATGTTCCAACAAGGAACAACTTCTCCATGTTCCAACAAGGAACAAACTTCATCTTCACCTGCAACTAGCAACGCTATAAGAGGGGCTGAGCAAAGCGGTAACATAGCCAATCAATGGTTTGCTAGGAAGGGTGCAAAAGGTTAGAGGCTGACATGGCAATTAGGTAGGCTTGAGCAGCAAGTGATAGGTAGCGCAGCATAGCGAAAGAACGAAGCAACTAGCATAGCAATGATAGTAGTGAGATCCAGGGTAGCGGTCATCTTGCCTGAAATCCCGCAAGGAAGAAGAATGAGTCCATGAAGAAGACGAACGGATGAAGCCGAACCAAGCGTAGACGAACGAATCCTCACGATCGCAACGAAACAGGAACTAACAAGAAGAAGCACACAACAAAGTAAACACACCACACAAGAACATGACAAGATGCACAACAAACATGATGCATGACAAAACTAGATGAAGCTACTCATGGCAAGGGATGATGCAAACAAGAGCAACACATCATGGCAAGTTTAAATGAGGCCGGAAACAACATATAACCATTCCGGTAAGTCCTCATATGCAAATTTCGAAATTGGTCCAGACCTGAACAAACCTTATGTTCAAGTTGTTAAACAGAAAGTTAAGATGCACCACGATGATCTACACGAAATTCTAGTCAACTTACATATAAAGTTCATTTAATTCGGAGCTACGGCCTAGAAGATATGAGCAAAACAAGTTAAACATGGCATAGATGCAAAATGCATACAAACATCAAGCAAACACCTCAAAACAAGGATGCAACATGATAATATGAAACTACATGCAAAATCAAGCAAGTTTCATATAGAGCACACTCAAAACGGAGCAACGGATCAACACATGCACACTATACAAGTCATGACAACAATCTGTACAAAACAGCAACTAGGCATATTGCAAGCATCAAAACAACATGCTACAGGACCTCAACATAATAACGAAAGGCATGGGCATGATGTACAGGTAAAGCATTACAAAACATGAACACTGAGCTATCTCCAGAAATGACTAGAACATGCTCAAAAACACATGGCAAGATTGCAAATAATAACAGTTTCAGACTTGGCAGAAAATAACATCAGGTTGCAATGTTTAGAGCTATCAAACAACATGTTACAGGAACTTAACATGGCAAACAAAGGCATGGCATGAGTCTAATCAAAGCATAGAACAAAAGTCCCTTACTGACCATAAGCCAAAAAGGATCAGAAAATATGATGGCACCCATGTAAACATAGCAAGTTATATTACAGATTCATACATGGCAGGAACAACGATAAGTAGGCATGTTGGTGAGCTTGAAACACTCACCACAGAGCAATACATGGCATGGCAAGGCAACCAACAGCAAGAGGACATGGCATAGAAGCTATACATGGCAAGAACAACATCATATCATGCAAGGATCAACTACAACAACCTTGGCAAAATTGAATAACATGTAAACAATCTGCCAGGAACATTTTATAGCAAAAGTAGAGCTCGATTGACTCAAGCTATGGCACTTCATAATTGCAAAAAAGGGCATGGATGGATAGAGCAAAACATGTATAACAAAACATCCTTACTGAAGTATCTCAAAATAAGCATGGAACTCTCTGTAGCATCAAGTTAACATGGCATGAAAATATCAGCAAAACAGGGCTGAAATCAGCAACATCAGGAAGCCTAGTTTGCATGCTTGTGCTAGTCACCACAGAGATCACAAAAATACATAACAAGCACCCCTGGAAAGATGGCATGGCATTTAACAAAACACATGTAGGACTCAAATTCATAGGGTGCACACATCAATCATGGCAAAAATGACAAAAGTGCATGTTCTGATAAAAATCAGAAACTAACATCACATAGCACTCTTCCAACAGCATTTCGGGCATCAAGATGAGCTCAAATGAAAATGATGCAATGGAATGAAATGGTCTACTCTTCGAGACGAACAATTTCACATATTATACACGCAAAACGGAGCTACATGCACAGAGTTATGGCATGATGAAAATGCAACAAAATATGCAACAATCTCGGGGACTTAGTGGATTTTTACCCTCCGAAAAAGTCAACGGGACGGAGTGGTGCGGGATGGCGAGATCCGGGACGGAGGCATGGCCGTTTGGTTGGTGGTGGTGGTGGATCTCGTCCAGGCCACCGGATCCGGCGACGACGACTCCGGCGAGGGCGGCGGCTGGAGTGGACGGGGAAGGCGGAGGTTCGGCGGGAAGAGGCGCGAGGAGGCGACGGGGACCATGGGCGGCGGCCGGAGCAAACTCCGCGGGGGGCTCGGCGGCTCGGCGAGGGGCGGGCCGCGAGGCGCGCGCCACCGACGAGGCGGTCGGGGCGGCGGGCGGAGCGGGGCTTAAGCGCGACGAGGAGGAGGTGCGGGGCAACGACGGCGGCGCCCGCCGGAAGGAGGCGCGGGGGATGCGCGGAGGTCGCGAGGTCGCCGCGAGGTGGCAGGCGGAGGCGGGTGGCGACCGAGCACGGCGGCGGCGGGTCGGCGGCGCCGCGGGCGCTTCAGCGCGCCCGTCCTGCGGCGGCGGCGGCGGATGGGCCGGGCGGGCCCTTCTGGCTCGCCGGGCGGCGGCGGGCGCGGCGCTGGAGGCCACGTGGCAGGCGGCGGTTGGTCGGCGCGGCGGCGCGGACGTGTCCGGCGCTGCACGGTCGCGTCCGGCGCGCGGAGGAAGAAGAAGGCTAGGGTTGGACTGCGATTTGATCCGCGAATTTCCGGGGGGATCTAGTTTTATAGGTAGAGTGAGCTAGGAGAGTCCAAATGAGGTGCGGTTTTCGGCCACGCGATCGTGATCGAACGACCGAGAGCATGGAGGGGAGTTATATGGGTTTTGGGCCACTTTGAAAGGGGTGTTGGGCTGCAAACAAAAGAGGCTTTTGCGGTTACCCGGTTAACCGTTGGAGTACCAAACGACCTCCAAATGGCACGAAACTTGACAGCGGTTCACGGTGGTATACCAAGGCCGCTTGGCAAGACTCGTCCATTCCGAGACCGTTTAACACCCGCACACGAAAAGAGGTAAAAGGGGGCGCCGGGAGACATAGGAGTGCCGGATTGCAAAACGGACAACGGGGAAAATGCTCGGATGCATGAGACGAACACGTATGCAAAATGAAATGCACATGATGACATGATATGAAATGCAGATTATGACATGGCAAAGTGCAACACGCAAGCACATGACATGGCAAAGACGACGAATAACTGAAGGACACCTGGCGCATCGAATCCGGGACGTTACAACATGGCATCTTTTCAATAGCATCAACGTTGGCCTTATCAACTTCAATACCTCTTTCCGAAACTTTATGCCCCAAGACAATACCTTCATTAACCATAAAGTGGCACTTTTCCCAATTCAAGACAAGATTAGTTTCTTCACATCTCTGCAAAACTCGATCAAGATTGCTCAAGCAATCATCAAAAGAGGATCCATAGACAGAAAAGTCGTCCATGAAAACCTCACAAATCGTTTCACAAAAGTCAGAGAATATAGCCATCATGCATCTTTGAAAGGTAGCAGGTGAATTACATAAACCAAAAGGCATACGTCTATAAGCAAAAGTACCAAAAGGGCAGGTAAAAGTAGTCTTTGATTGATCATTAGCTGACACAGGTATTTGAGAGAAACCAGAATAACCATCTAGAAAGCAATAATGTGTATGTTTGCATAATCTCTCTAGCATTTGATCGATAAAAGGTAAGGGGTAATGATCTTTCTTATTAGCCTTATTTAATTTGCGTAAATCAATTACCATCCTAACCTGTAATAATTCTTTGCGGAATCAATTCATCTTTATCATTAGGAACAACAGTAATACCTCCCTTCTTAGGGACACAATGGACAGGACTTACCCACTGACTATCAGCAATGGAGTAAATTATACCTGCCTCCAGAAGCTTTAGTATTTCTTTTCTTACCACTTCTTTCATCTTAGGATTCAGCCTTCGTTGATGATCGTGGACTGGTTTGTCATCTTCTTCCAAGTTTATTTTATGTTGACATAGAGTGGGACTAATGCCCTTAAGATCATCAAGAGTATATCCAATAGCAGCACGGTGCTTCTTCAGAGTTTTCAATAATCTCTCTTCTTCATGCTCTGAAGGTTAGCACTAATAATAACAGGATATATCTTCTTTTCATCAAGATAAGCATACTTAAGATTATCGAGCAGCGGTTTAAGCTCAGACACGGGATCACCCTTGGGTTGAGGAGGATCCCCTAGGATTTCAACAGGCAAATTGTGTTTCTGAATAGGTTCCTGTTTAAAGAATACTTCATCTATTTCCCTTCTTTCATTCATGAACATATCATTTTCATGGTCTAGCAAATATTGTTCTAAAGGACCACTAGGAGGTACGGCAATAGAAGCAAGACCAATAATTTCATCCTTACTAGGAAATTCTTCTTCACGATGTTGTGTACTAAATTTAGAGAAATTAAACTCATGAATCATATCACCCAAACCAATAGTAACAACATTCTTTTCGCAGTCTATCTTAGCATTAACGGTGTTCAAGAAGGGTCTACCAAATATAATGGGACAAAAGCTATCTTGTGGGGAGCCAAGAACAAGAAAATCAGCAGGATATTTAGTTTTCCCACACAAGACTTCAACATCTCTAACAATTCCCATTGCTGATATTGTATCTCTATTGGCAAGCTTAATTGTAACATCAATACCTTCTAACTCAGCAGGTGCAATTTCATGCTTAATTTCTTCGTATAAAGTATGAGGTATAACACTAGCACTAGCACCCATATCACATAATCCATGATAACAATGATCTCCTATTTTAACAAAAATAACAGGCACGCCTACCATAGGTCTATGTTTATCTTTATCACACGGTTTGGCAATTCTAGCAGTTCCACCGCAGAAATGAATAACATGCCCATCAATATTATCAGCCAAGAGATCTTTAACAATAGCAATAGTAGGTTCAACTTTAATTTGCTCAGGAGGTGTATAAGTTCTAATATTTCTTTTACGAACCACAGTTGAAGCTTTAGCATAATCCTTTATTCTAACAGGGAAAGGTGGTTTCTCAACATAAGAAGTAGGAACAATAGGATCATTATAAGTGACAGTCTTTTCTTCCACTTGAGTAGGTGCAGCTACTTTTACTTCTATGGGAGGATGATATTTAAACCACTTCTCCTTGGGGAGATCAATATAAGTAGCAAAAGATTCACAGAAAGAAGCTACTATCTCAGAGTCAAGTCCATATTTAGTGCTAAATTTACGGAAAACATCGGTATCCATAAAAGACTTAACACAATCAAACTTAGGTGTCATACCTGACTCATTACCTTCATCAAGATCCCAATCTTCAGAGTTGCGTTTAATTCTATCCAATAAATTCCATCTGAATTCAATAGTCTTCATCATAAAAGAGCCAGCACCAAGAAGTATCGAGCATGGATTGATTATTATGAGAAAGCCGAGCATAATTTTTTTGAAGAATTATTTCTCTTGAGAGCTCATGATTGGGGCATGAATATAACATTGATTTAAGCCTCCCCCAAGATTGAGCAATGCTTTCTTCTTCGCGAGGCCAGAAATTATATATATAATTGCGATCACGATGAACAAGATGCATAGTATAATATTTCTGATGAAATTCCAACTTCATTCGTTTATAGTTCCATGATCTCGTATCATCACATAGCCTATACCATGTCGATGCATCTCCCTTCAAAGATAAAGGGAAAACCTTCTTCTTAACAACATCATCGGGTATACCTGCAAGCTTAAATAATCCAAAAACTTCATCCACAAAGATTAGGTGCTCATCAGGATGCTTTGTTCCATCTCCTACAAAAGGATTATCTAGCGAAACACTGAAATAGGCAAAAAAAACAGCAATTTGCACTGGGCCTTGGATTAGTAGGTTAGTCCCAAAAATAATATAAAAGTGTATAATAAAACCCATTAAACATCCAAAATAAATAATATAATAGCATGGAACAATAAAAAATTATAGATACGTTGGAGACGTATCACAACATCATCACCAACTCTATTTTTTATCTCGACTCTTATAAAAAGCATAGTCGGTGATGATGGTGTGCCTGCCATCCTGCAATATAGGCCATCCGATCTATATCTAATGGACAGGAAGGAAACTATGGCAATTTACCCGCACTCCTCTCCACATTTGCAGATAAGGCCTTCCCTCGTCCATCCTTTTCTCCCACGAGATCTTGATGTTTCGTGCAACGCATGGGCATCTTGCTAGTAAGAATAGGAATTAGAGATATACCACTTCTCGAATCTTGAAACCAATAACATTCCTCCCTTATCTCATCAAAACCGCCAAAGGAATATATTTTGAGTGAAACATAAGATATTTTTAGTGATACACGTATTTCAAAACTAGACTCCTTTTCTATCAAATCGGTGAATATGTATTAATCTGCTTTGATCGTGTGGCAACGCATTGGCACATATAATTTTTTAGACACCAGACAAAAGGTGGAGTACATATACGAAGAGAAGAGGCGCACGCACGCAGTCGGTCTCTCGCTGTCTCACACGCATGAGAGTTACGTAAAGGCACCGTTAACAAATAAACCCTAAAACCCTAGGTGCACGATTGCTACATGCACGGGTACCGGGTACGTGGTGGAGCGCACCTTTGTAGGAATAGTCAGCTCGCGTGATAATTTGATCCCTAGGAGTTGATGGTCGGGACCACAAGTGAACGGCCTGGAGGTGGTGGCTCACCAGTTGCCACAGATCGAGTAGCCACATTTAAAATATCATTTTTTAGCGGGGTAAGAGTTCCGATTTTCAAGGGCGTGTTATAAGTACTTAAGTAGTTTTTAGAACAATTGGTATGGAGCAAAAATGGAATTCATAACTACTACCTCCTTGGCGTATGGTGTTATGGGTTTATGTTGCCAGATGTTGAACCTGGTAGTTCTAGGGCAAATTCTATGGTTTAGATGTTGGTTTTCAGTAATGAAAATCGGAAGGGGGAAACCCTTCTTTGATAAAAAAAACTACTACCTCCGTCCTGGTTTACTAGTCCCCATCGTATTTTGGTTCAAAGTTTGTGCATGAATTTTACTTGTAAAATGTGAATGGAAAACAAGATTTTGTTATACCCAAACAAAAATGACTGGAGGGAGTGATTGCTTTGACACGGACGCAACCTCTCATTGCACAGGCATTGAATTGGTGCGCCGGCCAAGAGGGCCCCACTCGCTGCAGGCTAGGCTGAACACGCCTCCTCGCCACATGCAACCGGCTTCAGACTGCCCCGCCTGCCTCCATTGAATCCGCGCCTGTGTCGGCAACACGTCCATCCGCGAGCCAACTGGCATTTTAGAACACAACGTTGGCTGGCTCCTCTCGTCCGCTCGCTATTTAAACGAGGCCAGACGCCTGGCAAGAACCGCACCACACCATTTCTCCCCGTATCCTCCGTGCACCATTTTCTCCACACTCTCCATAGCATCAGATGAGCAGGAAGACGAGTTCTCCGGCATAAAAGCCAGCTGGGTGCCCCGACAAGCCAGGCAACTTGCTGCCCCACCTCTCTCCCCGCCCCAGGCCGTCAGTACGATGGGCGAGGCTGCAGGTGGGCAAGCGGAGGAGCAAGCCGCCGCTCCAAGCTGGCCCCTGGTGCATCAACTCAACGCTCCAAGCCTGCTCGCAGAGGAGTGGCCAGTTGTTGCACGCCGGCACATGGGGGACCATGGCGTCCAGTGCACCGTGGTTGGCCGCGCCATCCGACGCAAACGTTGGCGGAAGCGCGGCATGCTGGCGGAGGTGGCCAACACGTTTGCGGCCATCGCCGACACCGAGGAATAGTAGACCACGGGAGTCGCCGCCGCTCTGAACCCATGAATGCTACGACCACCGCGTCTCCGGCATAGACACCCGGTGTGTTGCCCGGTTTGGCTCAAAACATCATGGACCCCAGCCGCAGCCGGCATTAGAAATTATGGTTTTTTATTTCTGTGCCCCTGGTTCTTTAGCTCTACTCATTCAACCCCACTCTGTTAACTTTTGCTCACTTTTCCCCACTCCCTTGCCCAAAACCCTCATAACTGGTTATAACGGACGTTGCCGTCGGGTCAATGCCTTTGACTGTTAGCTGAGGAGTGGGGCCGCGTATACGTGGGCGCATGCAAGACCGCGGTCGTGGGGTAGCACATCATATAAAGAGGGCAACCACCTCCATCGCCCCTACCATTTTCCCCAAATCCCCTCGCTGCGCCCAACACGTTTGGGTCGGATCGTGCGCCCAACGCTGGCCCGACCCATTTTGACGGCACCGACAAAAAAAACTATGCATGCATATTTAAAATAAAAACAACTTAATTAAACATTAAAGCCGGCCAGGAAGGCTGGCAAGAGTCCACGCGTCCACATTATCATTAAAAGAAATTAAAAACAACCTAACTACGAGGCGGCGCGCTGCCCAGCACGCACTAGGCGTTGTCGTCGTCGTCCTCGGGGTGGGTGAGGACGATGAGCGTCGGCGTAGGGCCAGCCCAGGGGAACACCGTGTTCCAGGCGGCGGCGATGTAGGCCGCGGGCAGCTGTTCCGGCGGGGGCAATGCCGACGCGGGGGGCTGTGCGGCCGCCTGTGCAGCCGCGGCTTGGCGCGCCTCCTCCTCAAGGTCGTGCTCGAGCATCTCCTCATACTCGCCGCGACGGCGCTCCTTGGCGAGCCGTCGCTGGCGCCACATCTCGAGGTACGCCGCCTCCTGCTCCGGGGTCGCCCCCATCCAAACCGGTGGCGCGGACACCCACTTGCGCACCACTCCCGTCCAGGAGAAGCGTGTGACGGGCTCCGGCTCCGGCTGCGGCTCTGGGTCAGCCTTGATGAGCCGTCGGGGAGGGGACGGCAGGGCCACCGGCGCACGACGCAATCGTCGGCCGCGGAGAGGGTGAGGGCCTGCGCCATGGCCGCCTCGCAGCGAGCCTCCTCCTCCTCCACCGCCTCCACCCTGCACCGCTCGTTCTCCTCACTCTCGCGGTAGACCGCTTCAAGGGCCGCATGGTAGGCGGCCTCTGCCACCTGGTCTTCCTCCCGGACGACGAGCGGGGGCGGCGGCACGCCGCGCCTCGCCTCCTCATGCTCGAAGGCGAACCACCTCGCCCAGTTAGGCGAGTCGGTGGCGTAGGTGCCGTCGCGGCGCTGCTTTGGCGTTAGCATTGCCAGAGGGAGTCCTGGATTAGGGAGTCTCCGGACAGCCGGACTATATCCTTTGGCCGGACTGTTGGATCATGAAGATACAAGATTGAAGACTTCGTCCCGTGTCCGGATGGGACTCCCCTTGGCGTGGAAGGCAAGCTTGGCAATACGGATATGTAGATCTCCTCCCATTGTAACCGACTCTGTGTAACCCTAGCCCCCTCCGGTGTCTATATAAACCGGAGGGTTTTAGTCCATAGGACGAACAACAATCATACCATAGGCTAGCTTCTAGGGTTTAGCCTCTACGATCTCGTGGTAGATCAACACTTGTAATACTCATATCATCAAGATCAATCAAGCAGGAAGTAGGGTATTACCTCCATCGAGAGGGCCCGAACCTGGGTAAACATCATGTCCCCCGCCTCCTGTTACCATCCGCCTTAGACGGACAGTTCGGGACCCCTACCCAAGATCCGCCGGTTTTGACACCGACGTTGGTGCTTTCATTGAGAGTTCCACTGTGTCGTCATCATAAGGCCTGATGGCTCCTTCGATCATCGGTAACGATATGGTCCAGGGTAAGGTTTCCCTCCCCGGACAGATCTTCGTATTCGGCGGCTTTGCACTGCGAGCCAACTCGCTTGGCCATCTGAAGCAGATCAAGAGCTACGCCCCTGGCCACCAGGTCAGGTTCGGAAACTTGAATTACACTGCCGACATCCGCGGAGACTTGATCTTCGACGGATTCGAGCCCATGCCAGGTGCGCTGCTGACTCACGACGAGCATGATTTAGCTCTTCCGTCGGACAGTGTTCGGGAGATCGCACCGGCAACTACTCCGGCCTTCAATCCGGAGCCAATTGCGCCATCCGAGGACGGGCAGATTGACCCCGCCATGGAGGCCGCACTCTCAGCGACGATAGAGCCGGATACTGAATTTACTCCTCACAAGAGCCGTGACGCCGAACTACTGGATTCATCCCCGGCCACAGACTCCGAGCCGCCAGCGCCCATACTGATCGAATCCGATTGGGCGCCGATCATGGAGTTTACCTCCGTAGATATCTTTCAGCACTCGCCCTTCGGCGACATGCTAAATTTGTTAAGGTCTCTCTCCCTGTCAGGAGAACCTTGGCCGAACTATGTCCGGCTAGAATGGCATGCGGACGATGAAGAAATTCGCCCCCCACCCACCACCCACTTAGTAGACACTATCGACGATTTAACCGACATGCTCGACTTCGACTCCGAAGACATCGACGGTATGGACGATTTATGCAGCGACGAACAGAACCACCGCCCGCGTATACTGGACCGCCACTTCATCACATGACATATACATGGTGGATACACCCAAAGAAAACAATGACGAGGAATGGAAAGAAGCAGCGAAGAACAGCTCCATCGAGAAGCAAACGAAGCGTCGACGTAGGCGCCGCTCTAAATCTCGCCTCGACAAAAACAGTGATAACTGCGAAAGAGAAAATAACACCCCGGTCGACTCCAGAGGAAACGACGACCACACTGACCCAACGGCAGAGCAAAATGAAGCCGCGAACGGTGAACATAGTACGGATCCAATGTCCGAACACGGTGACACCGAGGATAAAGCTCATAAAACTACCTCCGAGGAGGAAAATAGTCCGGACGAAGATGTGCACATCATCCCGGAAAAGCACTTGGAACAAGAGAACCTCCGCAAAAGGCTTATTGCCACAGCGAGGAGTCTGAAGAAGCAGAAGCAAAGGCTCAAGGCCGCACAAAATATGCTCAACAGCAGATGGAACAAAGTGCTTGACAACGAAGAAATGCATGGTGGAAGTTACCACGCAAAGAGCTATCCAAAGCGCAAGCTATTGCCTGAATTCGACGACGAGGCCGTAGAGCCCACACAGCCGAAAAACAAAACGGCCAACCGGTCGAATAAACCACCCCGTGGCCGCGATAGAACGGCTAACAGGGCCGCACATAAGTCAACACAGGGCCTACGTGGGGACTTGCGCCAAAAATCCAGTATGACCAGATCCATCTATGGATCTAGGAAGCGTGCTACGGCACAGTATCAAAACCGAATACCAGAACTGTCTGAACGCCTTGATAAATCTAAATACAGGGGTGCCACACACCCCCTATGTTTCACCGATGAGGTGCTGGACCATGAATTTCTAGAAGGATTCAAACCAGTGAACATAGAGGCATACAATAGGACCATTGACCCTGGGGTCTGGATTGAGGACTTTATCCTCCATATCCATATGGCTCGCGGAGGCGATCTCCACGCCATCAAGTACTTGCCCCTCAAGCTTAAAGGCCCAGCTCGGCACTGGCTAAAAAGCCTCCCCAAAAACTCCATTGGAAGTTGGGAGGAGCTCGAGGATGCTTTTCGGGCTAATTTTCAAGGGACCTATGTCCGACCTCCGGACGCAGACGATTTAAGTCATATAATTCAACAGCCCGGAGAGTCAGCCCGAAAGCTTTGGAACAGGTTTCTCACTAAGAAGAACCAAATCGTCGACTGTCCGGACACCGAAGCCTTAGCAGCTTTCAAGCACAGAGTCTGAGACGAATGGCTCGCCAGACACCTCGGCCAAGAAAAGCCGAGAACAATGGCAAACCTGACAAGCCTCATGACCCGCTTTTGCCCGGGCGAAGATAGCTGGTTGGCCTGCAGTAGCACCAGCGACCCAAACACATCCGAAGTCGGGGATGGCAACGGAAAACCACGATGCAGTAAAAGCAAGCGTAAAAATACAGAAGACAGCCCAGACAATACGGCGGTAAACGCCGGATTCAGGGGCCCTCCACCAGGTCAACGGAAAAAGCCTTCTAAAGGCAGCAGAGATGGACTGTCCGGCCTAAATAAGATTCTAGACAAACTATGTCAGATTCACGGCACCCCCGATAAACCTGCAAATCACACCCACAGAGAATGCTGGGTCTTCAAGCAGGTCGGTAAGCTAAACGCCGAACACAAGGGGTGGGATACACCAAGCGAAGACGAGGATGAGCCTCGCCAGCAAAACACTGGGGGACAGAAAAAATTCCCACCAGAGGTCAAAACAGTAAACGTGATCCACGTGACGAAGAGAAGAAGCAAACATGCACTCCGAGACACACAAGCCGTAGAGCCCGTCACCCCCAAGATCAACCCCTGGTTGGCCTGCCCGATCACTTTTGATCGCAGGGATCACCTAACAAGCATCCAACATGAAGGATTGGTTGCCTTGGTGTTAGACCCAATAATAAATGGATACCATCTCACACGAGTCCTTATGGATGGCGGCGGTAGTCTAAATCTGATATATCAGGACACAGTCCGGAAAATGGGGATAGACCCGACAAAAATCAGCCACAGTAATACTACCTTCAAGGGAGTAATACCAGGCGCAGAGGCCCGCTGCACGGGCTCCCTATTACTAGAGGTTGTATTCGGTTCTCCCAACAACTTCCGAAGCGAAAAGGTAACCTTCGACATCGCTCCATTCCGAAGTGGCTATCAAGCACTACTTGGAAGAGCGGCTTTTGCTCGTTTTAATGCAGTACCGCATTACACTTCCCTCAAGATAAAGATGCCCGGCCCACATGGCATCATCACCATTAGTAGAAATGTTGAACGTTCCTTACAAGCGGAAGAATGTGCGACGGATTTAATAGCTGAACACTAAATGGCCCCTCCAACCAGAATAAAGGATGGTCGTCAAGACCGCGGACACGGCTAGACGAGTCCGGTGCATTACTAGCTATAACAGCTTGGATAAACCCTAATGGTTTGATGGTTATACCCCCATAGATGGTACCAGGGGCTTCCCGCGTGTAATTAGGGCTAGTTCGGCTGAACTTGACTTATCTTGAATTTTAATGGTTTATTGAGAATAACCAATTTTTTGGCACGACAACTTTCACCTAAGCTCTTCTCTTTTACAGATGACAATCGCGCCACACCCGTCCAGGATACGGCACAACGGAGACACAGGCGCAGACGTGCAGCAAGGACCCGCCGAAAGGTTTCTTTTTAGATTAAGACCCTGTGTAAACCTTTTTTACTGTCTCTTGTTGTTCACATCCTCCGGATACTTAATATAACAGAGAAGGATGCTTACATTATTGGCATTTCGCCATGTCAGTCAAGCTCACATACCTGGACACTCGGGGTTCATTATCAAGGGCACTGTTTAGCCCGACATATGTTATAAAGACCGAATTCCTTAGGGAGTGTTCAGCGTCGCGAGTTTGGCCTTATATGCATCAGCTCCGAATCATGTCTTTGGTCAAATGTTGGGTTTGCCCGGCTCCCGTGTTTTGCTACCTTACGTTCCACTCTATCGGCTAAGGTGGCATCGGGAGAACTACTGCGATTGTCCCCTGGTTCATCCAGATGAGCACTTCAGTAGAGAAAGCCGAAAACTGACTGTCATGATAAAGCGCGAGACTGATCAACCACTCAGTGACTTACTGGAATCTTCGGGATTCCTCTGCATTAAAGAAGGGCCGTTTCCCGGTCATGTACGTACGCGCCCCATATTCAGACGAGCACGGAGGTACCAGGGGCTATATAGTAGCCCCATCGTCAAACTCCTATGGCTAAGTGAAAGTGTTAAAGAAATATAGCCCGATTGCCTTATTCGTTGCGCTACCACCTCCTTAATGGACCAAGACATTGGATCAAGTGTGAATACGCGGTTTTTGCGAACACCCCCGCATTATATGGGGGCTGAAGCCGACGACTGCAAACTTTCAGGTTATACACATACATAAACGGCCGCACAGGAGGCATCATAATACTTTCAGGCAAAAGTATAAACATAGCCTTTATAATTCAATAAAACATTGTTTTTACAATGGGAATACATGTCACTAGAGCATAATATTCTTTGAGCACTGAGCTTGTATTGAGCGAGCGTCTTCAAGGACTTCTGCAAAGTAGTGCTCGGCAGATACTCGGCCCACGGCCGGACTCGGGGTTGCAACAGCGGTGGCTTCCATCTCTGTCCAGTTTGTTTTAACATGGGAAAGTGCCATTCGCGCACCCTCTATGCACGCCGACCTCTTCATAGCGTCGGTGTGCGGCACGGCACCAAGGAACTGTTGCACTAAACTAAAATAGCTATTCGGCCTTGGCCCTTCCGGCCACAGATGATCCACAACAGACCTCATGGCAAGCCCGGACAACCTATGGAGCTCGGCCCACTCGGCCATTTGCTCATTCAACAGCAGCGGGCGCGCTGGACCATCGAACTGTGACCAGAACAGCTTTTCCACTTCACAATCTCTCTGATCCTTGAAGTACTCGGCCGCGTCAGCAGCACTGGCTGCCAAATCCGCGTGTGCGTCTGCAGAACTCCATAGTTTATCAAGAGGGGCATACTTTGGATCTCCGAACCTTGTGCACAACAAAAAGGGCTTCCCAACTGCGATATCTCCAGCTTGACCCAGCTCTTCCTTCGCCGCTCTAATTTTAGAGCGGGCTTCCTTGGCTGCTACCATGGCCTTCTCCAGGTCCGTCGCCTTCGCTCGGTTTTCTTTCTCAAGGAGCTGGTAACGGTCGGCGGCATCTTTCAACTCAACGGCCATCTTGGCCATTTTTCCCTTGCTTTGGCAATGCGTAGCCTGTTCGGCTCTCAGCTCTTCGACCGCCTTTAGAGCGGCCGCATTACTATTCCTGGCTCGTTCCTTGGCTCGGGCAAGTTCCGCCCGAGGGTCTCCACGGCGGCAGCCCCATCTGCAGTCACACATATTAAAGATACGGGCATCATGCTCCTCTTACTATGTGTTGATCACCAGAGAAATCACATACCCTGTGCCTCGTCGAGCCGCTTGTTGACAAGCACGATGTCGGCATCGGCCACATCAAGTTGCCGCTTCAGCTCGGCAAACTCACCAGTCCGGCAAGCCACCGGACCTTCAGCCACCTGCACATGAAGGCAGCCTGATTATTACTCGATTATGATCCTCTCGCTTGCCGCCGTTCTCGACGGCAACCGAGTCTCGAGGGCTACTATCCAGATAGGGCACACATAACGTGTGCGGTACCGTCAAAAACATACACTATTTCACGTACATCAAAGCCTTTCAGCAGGCTCATAAAAGCTTCATGCAACCCGCTTTCGGCGGATGAAATCCTCTGAATCACCGTACTCATTAGCGTACGATGCGCTTCTGAGATAGCCGCTTGCTCCAGAAGATCCTTCAGTGCGTCCGATCTCTCACCGGACGGTCCCGGACTCTTTTTGTTACTCTCCTCAGGAGCTGAATACTGAGGACTTTGGGTGGCCGAGGGATTACCCCCTGGCCTTGGCGGATCAGGAGAAACCCTTCGCGACGACACTTCAGCATCGCCCGCTTCACGAGGCGGGGTGGCTTGGGGAGGTGTTTCGCTCTCCATCATCTCTGGAAGAAGATCCCCCGAAGACGAACTCTGTCGAGAAGGGCTATGATCCGAACTACAAGATATATGTTTTGGTTATTGTCCTCAGAGGTAAAGCAGGATATTTTTACTATTAAGTACTTTTTGTTTACTTACAGCTCGGTGGGAGGCTAATCCCCTTGCGGACACTGTGCGGCAAGGGTACCCTCCGAGGCAGGACCCTCTGGCAAAGATTTCTTCCCTCGCTTGGAAACCTTTGTTTCCGGGTCTGCAGAGGTGGTCCTCTTCCTTCCTTGGGGAGAGGGAATTTCAGATCCTTCTCCCTGCTTGTCCCCCTTCGCGGAGACGTTAATTCCCCCGGCTTGGATGAATAATGAGTGAGGCCCGCTTCCAGCCTCTTTACTCCCCCCTTCACCTTCCCCGTAGGGTGTCTGATAAGGCGCCGGCTCGAGCATTCGGGCTAGAACTGGATCCGTTGAGCCTTCGGGAAGGGGAGCCGAACACCTGATCATCTTCGCCTTTGTTACAAGTCCTGGTCAAAGAGCGACTTTTCAGAATGATGTTGTGATAAATCAAAAGACAGCATGTTCGGCCATGGGATTACTTACTTGGGTGTCTGGGCGATTGCAGCTCAGACCCGCATCCTCAGTGAGGTCCGGACACCTTACTTGTGGTCTGAAGAACAATTTGTACATCTCTTCGAGCGTCATGCCGAAGAAGTGTTGAATGGCTCGTGGTCCTTCCGGGTTGAACTCCCACATTCGGAGGGGTCGACGTTTGCATGGCAGGACCCATCGAACTAGCATGACTTGCATTACCGTGACTAGGCCGACATCTCTCTCGAGGAGATCTCGGATGCGACTCTGCAATATCGGCACATCATTTACCAGCCCCCAGTCCAGCCCCTTGTTAATCCATGACGTCAGTTGTGGTGGGGGGGCCGAGCGAAAGGCAGGGGCGGCCACCCACTTGGTGCCCCGGGGAGCTGTGATATAAAACCACTCCCATTGCCATAAACTGGACACCTCTGGGAAGGAACCTTTTGGCCATGGAACTTCAGCACCTTTTCTTATGACGGCCCTTCCGCACTCTGCGTGTCACCCCTCGATCATCTTCGGCTCCACGTTGAAAGTTTTGAGCCACAGGCCGAAGTGTGGGGTAATGCGGAGGAAAGCTTCACACACAACGATGAACGACGAGATGTGGAGGATGGAATCCGGAGCCAGATCATGAAAATCCAGCCCGTAATAGAACATGAGCCCCCTTACAAAGGGATCTAGAGCAAGGCCTAGCCCTCGGAGGAAGTGAGAGATGAATACAACACTCTCGCCTGGCTCAGGAGTGGGAATGACCTGCCCTCGAGCAGGCAACCTGTGCGAGATTTCGCCGATCAAATATCTGGCCTCTCTTGGCTTCCTGATGTCTTCCTCTATGATAGAGGAAGGCATTCACCGACCTTGAAGGTTAGATCCGGACATGGTTGAAAGTCCGAAGCACCTGACCTAAGCCTTGGGTGTTGGAACTCGGGGTGGAGGGAAGGATTGGATTGAGCGCAAGAAGAAAAAGGACAGGCCTTGGCCTCTTATAAAGGGGATGGATATCAGGCGTCCTCAGCGTGGCCGTTTGGGACTTGCATAAAATCAGGGAGTCATACCAACGGGCACGATTGGGTTACCCACATCCGTATTGATGAGAATCCCGTAATAAGGGGGACACGATCTCTGCTTCGACAAGACGAGCCAATAAAATCGTCTCGTAAAACGTGCAGTGGCAGGCTGGTTGAGAAAGACGGTTCATCAAGGACAGAACATGGCAATACGTCACGTTATGAGAAACGGTCGGTAGATTAGATTTGCGGAAATATTATTCTCTCTACGGTGGTATGTGGAATTTGTTTTGCAGAGCCGGACACTATCCTTGTGTTCAAAATCTTCTATGGAGTATTCGGAGGAGGAACCCGCCTTGCAATACCAAAGACAATCTGCGCACCGGACTCATCGTCATTGAAGCCTGGTTCAGGGGCTACTGAGGGAGTCCTGGATTAGGGGGTCTCCGGACAGCCAGACTATATCCTTTGGCCGGACTGTTGGATCATGAAGATACAAGATTGAAGACTTCGTCCCGTGTCCGGATGGGACTCTCCTTGGCGTGGAAGGCAAGCATGGCAATACGGATATGTAGATCTCCTCCCATTGTAACCGACTCTGTGTAACCCTAGCCCCCTCCGGTGTCTATATAAACCGGAGGGTTTTAGTCCATAGGATGAACAACAATCATACCATTGGCTAGCTTCTAGGGTTTAGCCTCTACGATCCCGTGGTAGATCAACTCTTGTAATACTCATATCATCAAGATCAATCAAGCAGGAAGTAGGGTATTACCTCCATCGAGAGGGCCCGAACCTGGGTAAACATCATGTCCCCCGCCTCCTGTTACCATCCGCCTTAGACGCACAGTTCGGGACCCCCTACCCGAGATCCGCCGGTTTTGACACCGACATTGCCCGTCGGCGCCGCACCTCTGATACGTCTCCAACGTATCTATAATTTTTGATTGCTCCATGCTATATTATCTTATGTTTTGGACATTATTGGGCTTTATTATTCACTTTTATATTATTTTTGGGACTAACCTATTAACCGGAGGCCCAGCCCAGAATTGCTGTTTTTTCCTATTTCAGAGTTTCGCAGAAAAAGAATATAACGGAGTCCAAACGGAATGAAACCTTCGGGAACGTGATTTTTGGAACGAACATGATCCAGGAGACTTGGACCCTCGTCAAGGAAGCTTCCAGAAGCCACGAGGTAGAGGCGCCCCCCCCCCAGCGCGCCTCCACCCTCGTGGGCCCCACGTAGCTCCACCGACGCTCTCCTTCCTCCTATATATACCTACGCACTTCCCCAACGATCGATCACGGAGCCAAAACCTAATTCCACCGCCGCAACCTTCTGTACCCACGAGATTCCATCTTGGGGCCTGTTCCGGAGCTCCGTCGGAGGGGGCATCGATCACGGAGGGCTTCTACATCAACACCATAGCCTCTCCGATGATGTGTGAGTAGTTTACCTCAAACCTTCGGGTCCATAGTGATTAGCTAGATGGCTTCTTCTCTCTTTTTGGATCTCAATACAATGTTCTCCCCCTCTCTCGTGGAGATCTGTTCGATGTAATCTTCTTTTGCAGTTTGTTTGTTGAGACCGATGAATTGTGGGTTTATGATCAAGTTTATCTATGAACAATATTTGAATCTTCTGAATTCTTTTATGTATGATTGGTTATCTTTGCAAGTCTCTTCGAATTATCAATTTGGTTTGGCCTACTAGATTGATCTTTCTTGCAATGGGAGAAGTGCTTAGCTTTGGGTTCAATCTTGCGTGTCCTTTCCCAAAGGATGAGGGGCAGCAAGGCACGATTGTATTGTTGCCATCGAGGATAACAAGATGGGGTTTTTATCATATTGCATGAATTTATCCCTCTACATCATGTCATCTTGCTTAAGGCGTTACTCTGTTCTTATGAACTTAGTACTCTAGATGCATGCTGGATAGCGGTCGATGCGTGGAGTAATAGTAGTAGATGCAGGCAGGAGTCGGTCTACTTGTCTCGGACGTGATGCCTATATACATGATCATACCTAGATATTCTCATAACTATGCTCAGTTCTGTCAATTGCTCAACAGTAATTTGTTCACCCACCGTAAAATACTTATGCTCTTGAGAGAAGCCACTAGTGAAACCTATGGCCCCCGGGCCTATTTTCCATCATATTAATCTTCCAACACTTAGTTATTTCTGTTGCTTTTATTTTACTTTGCATCTTTATCATAAAAATACCAAAAATATTATCTTATCATATCTATCAGATCTCACTCTCGTAAGTGACCGTGTAGGGATTGACAGCCCCTTATCGCGTTGGTTGCGAGGATTTATTTGTTTTGTGTAGGTGCGAGGGACTCGTGCGTAGCCTCCTACTGAATTGATACCTTGGTTCTCAAAAACTGAGGGAAATACTTACGCTACTTTACTGCATCACCCTTTCCTCTTCAAGGGAAAACCAACGCAGTGCTCAAGAGGTAGCAAGAAGGATTTCTGGCGCCGTTGCCGGGGAGGCTTACGCAAGGTCAAGTCAAGATTTGGACTCCCAACAACGAGCCATTTCTGGCGCCGTTGCCGGGGTGATCTACGCAAAAGTCAACATACCAAGTACCCATCACAAACCCTTATCTCCCGCATTACATTATTTGTCATTTGCCTCTCGTTTTCCTCTCCCCCACTTCACCCTTGTTGTTTTATTCGCCCTCTCTTTCCATTCGCCTTCTTCCTTCCTTTTTGCCCCTCGCTCTTTCTGCCGTTATGTCTGAAATTGGGGAAATTATTGTCGATATGGACAATAATAATATCATGGAAAATTATGATGCTCCTGCTGAAGAACCCCCTACCTTGCATAACAAAATATTTTGAATTGGTAGTGGTAATATTATTGGAAAAGGAGTTATTCAAGATTTTTTTACTTGTGTCGGTGCTTTGCCTTCTATGGTTAGTTCCATTCTTCATAGAACTGGTAGTCTTGCGGATGCTATTGCCATGCTTATAGTTGAACTTGAAAGGCAATTTATGCACTTGCACCCTTGCATACAAAGGAGTTTCCTAGAATTTTCTAATATAGAGCATTCTTCTGTTAAGCGTGCCACTACTATCTTTTTGGCTTATGAGTTCAGATTAATAATAAAAGAGGCCAAAGAAATCTTTGCGCATTATAGGGTGGACACTGGCCATCCTCCCAT
Organism: Aegilops longissima; assembly: GCA_021605205.1. NCBI lineage: Eukaryota > Viridiplantae > Streptophyta > Magnoliopsida > Poales > Poaceae > Aegilops > Aegilops longissima. Next base: position 110,624,237 of record CM038679.1, on the reverse strand, counting down.
AGAGGCTATCGTCTTTGATCAAGAACAAATAATGTGTTTTCAATCTCTAGACTATGTTGCTTTCAATGAAAACCTTAGAAAAAAGGTCCCTACCAATGTTCTAGTTGATAGAATTTCTGAACTTAATGATGATTTGGCTATTCGAAATAATGAGCTAGGATATTCTCTCGAGTATAGGCTCACAAAGTTCTGTCAAAAGAATGCTTATAATGATGAATTTGTTGTGCAATACGAAGGGCCAAAGGAGGAACCTATACCTCCTAAAATTGATCTTGGGGACTTTTGTTCCATTAAATTTAGCCCTTTTGATTACTTTTTCTTGCCTCAAAGGAAACTTGCTGCTGAACATAGAGAATACGAAATGATTTTTAATGATCTATCCTATTACAATGGCACTACCTGGATCTATCCTTGCTTTTATGCCTAGCTAGGGGCGTTAAACGATATCGCTTGTTGGGAGGCAACCCAATTTTATTTTTAGTTTTTTTGCTTTTTGCTTATGTTTAGGAATAAATTTTTGTTCTATCCTATGGTTAGATGTGTTTTTATGTTTTAATTAGTGTTTGTGCCAAGTTAAACCTATAGGATCTTCTTGAATGATAGTTATTTGATCTTGCAGAAAATTCCAGAAACTTTTTGTTTACGAAAATAATTGTTAAAAATCACCAGAACGTGATAAAATATTGATTCCAATTGCTGCTGATCAATAAAAAAAATTCTAGGTCGTCCTATTTTGGCCGATTTTTAGGAGTTCCAGAAGTTTGCGTTAGTTGCATATTACTACAGACTATTCTGTTTCTCACGGATTCTGTTTTTCGTGTGTTGTTTGCTTATTTGATGAATCTATGGCTAATAAAATAGTTTATAAACCATAGAGAAGTTGGAATACAGTAGATTTAACACCAATATAAATAAATAATGAGTTCATTACAGTACCTTGAAGTGGTCTTTTGTTTTCTTTCGCTAACGGAGCTCACGAGATTTTCTCATTAAGTTTTCATTGTGAAGTTTTCAAGTTTTGGGTAAAAGATTTGGTGGATTATGGAACAAGGAGTGGCAAGAGTTTAAGCTTGGGGATGCCCATGGCACCCCAAGATAATCTAAGGACACCAAAAGTTAAAGCTTGGGGATGCCCCGGAAGGCATCCCCTCTTTCGTCTACTTCCATCGGTAACTTTACTTGGAGCTATATTTTTATTCACCACATGATATGTGTTTTGCTTGGAGCATATTGTATGATTTGAGTCTTTGCTTTTTAGTTTACCACAATCATATTTTCTTTACACACCTTTTGAGAGAGACACACATGATTCGGAAATTATTAGAATACTCTATGTGCTTCACTTATATCTTTTGAGTTATATAGTTTTGCTCTAGTACTTCACTTATATCTTTTAGAGCACAGTGGTGGACTTGGTTTTATAGAAACTATTGATCTCTCATGCTTCACTTAGATTATTTGAGAGTCTTAAATAGCATGATAATTTGCTTAAATAAACCTAATATGCTAGGTATTCAAGATTAGTAAAAACTTTCTTATGAGTGTGTTGAATACTAAGAGAAGTTTGATGCTTGATGATTGTTTCGAGATATGGAGGTAGTGATATTAAAGTTGTGCTAGTTGAGTAGTTGTGAATTTGAGAAATACTTGTGTTGAAGTTTGCAAGTCCCGTAACATGCACGTATGGTAATCGTTATGTAACAAATTTGAAACATGAGTTGTTCTTTGATTGTCCTCCTTATGAGTGGCGGTCGGGGACGAGCGATGGTCTTTTCCTACCAATCTATCCCCTAGGAGCATGCGCGTAGTGCTTGGTTTTTGATGACTTGTAGATTTTTTGCAATAAATATGTGAGTTCTTTATGACTAACGTTGAGTCCATGGATTAGACGCACTCTCACCTTTCCATCATTGCTAGCCTCTTCGATACCGTGCATTGCCCTTTCTCACATTGAGAGTTGGTGCAAACTTCGCCGGTGCATCCAAACCCCATGATATGATACGCTCTTTCACACATAAACCACCTTATATCTTCCTCAAAACAGCCACCATACCTACCTATTATGGCATTTCCATAGCCATTCTGAGATATATTGCCATGCAACTTTCCACCGTTCCGTTTATCATGACACGTTCATCATTGTCATATTGCTTAGCATGATCATGTAGTTGACATAGTATTTGTGGCAAAGCCACCATTCATAATGTCACGCCCAATATGCGACCCTATCCAAAAGGAACTCGAAGGTCCCACCAAGGATAGACCCGCATATTGAAACGTTTTTGCAAGGTGGATATCATTACATCAACATTACATAATACATAGGGATACAACCAAGACATACAATGTCACATGAATACAACATCAACATACATGAGAACAACATCCGACTACGGATGAAACATAAACAGAAACTCAAACAATATCCACCCTGCTATCCCAGGCTGCCGACCTGGAACCTATCCCCTGATCGAAGAAGAAGCAGAAGAAGAACTCCAAACAAGCAAACATCGCTCTCACGCCATGATCATCGCAAACCTGTACTCTGCAATCGGTGGTGTAGTAATCTGTGAGCCACGAGGACTCAAAGAATCCCATTACCATGGGTATCAAGAATAGAAAAGCTTAAAGGGAAAGGAAGGGGTAAGGTGGTGAGGTTGCAGCAGCGACTAAGCATATATGGTGGCTAACATACATAAATGAGAGCGAGAAGAGAAACAAAGGAACGGTCGTCAACTAGTAATGATCAAGAAGTGATCCTGAACTCCTACTTACGCCGACATAACCCGAAACTGTGTTCTCCTCTCGATCAACCTCGAAAAGAGACACTCACGTTACGCACACGGTTGGTGTATTTTAGAAGAGTTTGCTTCAAGTTTACTACAACCGGATATTAACAGATTCCCATCTGCCACATAACCGCGGCACGGCTCTCGAAAGTTTATACCTGCAGGGTGTCCCAACTTAGCCCATGATAAGCTCTCGCGATCAACGAAGGATATTCCTTCTCCCGAAGACCCGATCGATCTCGGAATCCGGCTACAAGACATTTCGACAAGAATAAAACAAGACCAGCAAAGCCGCCCGATGCGCCGACAATCCCAATAGGAGCTGCACATATCTCGTTCTCAGGGCAACACCGGATGAGACTAGCTACGAGTAAAACCAACCCTCGGGTTGCCTCAAGGTGGCCCCAAGCAGTAGCTCGTTCGGACCAGCACTTAGAGAAGCACCGCCCGGGGCTAATAAAGATGACCCTTGGGTTAATTACTCCCAAGGGAAATGTAGGTGGTGGTGAGGCAAATGGTAAAACCAAGGTGGGGCCTTGCTGGAGGAGTCTTATTCAAAGCGAACTGTCAAGGGGACCGCGTTAGGGACGCAAAATCCGGGAAAATAATACCGATATGACGGAAACTAGGGCGGCAAGAGTGGAACAAAACACCAGGCATAAGGCCGAGCCTTCCACCCTTTACCAAGTATATAGATGCATTAATTAAATAAGATATATTGTGATATCCCAACAAGTAAACATGTTCCAACAAGGAACAACATCTCCATGTTCCAACAAGGAACAAACTTCATCTTCACCTGCAACTAACAACGCTATAAGAGGGGCTGAGCAAAGCGGTAACATAGCCAAACAACGGTTTGCTAGGAAGGGTGTCAAAGGTTAGAGGTTCATGGCAATTTGGGATGGCTTGATAAACAGGTGATAGGTAGCGCAGCATAGCGATAGAACGAAGCAACTAGCATGGCAATGATAGTAATGAGATCCAAGGTGACGGCCATCTTGCCTGAAATCCCACAAGGAAGAAGAACGAGTCCATGAATAAGATGAAGCCACGAAGATGAACCAAGCATAGACGAACGAATCCTCACGATCGCAACGAAACAGGAACTAACAAGAAGAAGCACACACCATGGTAAACACACCACACATGAACAAGGCATGATGCACAACAAGCATGATGCATGACAAGTCTACATGAAGCTACTCATGGCAAAATATGATGCAAACAAGAACATCACATCAAGGCAAGTTTAAATGAGGCCGGAAACAACATCTAACAATTCCGGTAAGTCCTCATATGCAAATTTCGAAATTGGTTCAGATCTGAATAAACATTATGTTCAAGTTGTTAAACAGCAAGTTAAGATGCACCAAGATGATCTACACGAAATTCTAGTCAAGTTACATATAAAGTTCATTAGATTCGGAGCTACGGCCTAGAAGATATGAGCAAAACAAGATAATCATGGCATTGATGCAAAATGCATACAAACATCAAGCAAACACTCTCAAAACATGGAGGCAACATGATAATATGAAGCTACATGCAAAATCACGCAAGTTTCATATAGAGCACACTCAAAACGGAGCAACGGTTCAACACATACACACTATACAAGTTATGACAACAATCTGTCTAAAACAGCAACTAGGCATATTGCAAGCACCAAAACAACATGCTACAGCATCTCAACATGATAACAAAAGGCATGGGCATGATGTACAGGTAAAGCATTACAAAACATGAACACTGAGCTATCTCCAGAAATCACTAGAACATGCTCACAAGGACATGGCAAGATTGCAAATAATAACAGTTCACAGACTTAGCGTAATTCACGTGGACATGGCGAAATAACATCAGTTAACATGTTTAGAGCTATCAAACAACATGCTACAGGAACTTATCATGGCAAAAAAAGGCATGGCATGAATCTACTAATTGCATAGAACAAAAGTCCTTTACTGACCATGAGCCAAAAAGGATCAGAAGATATGATGGCACCCATGTACAAATGGCAAGTTATATTACAGATTCATACATGGCAGGAACAACAATAAGTAGACATGTTGGTGAGCTTGAACCACTCACCACAGAGCAATACATGGCATGGCAAGGCAACTCACAGTAAGAAGACATGGCATAGAAGCTATACATGGCAAGAACAACAACATAGCATGCAAGGATCAACTACAACAACCTTGGCAAAATTGAATAACATGTAAACAATCTGCCAGGAACATTTTATAGCAAAAGTAGAGCTCGATTTACTCAAGCTATGGAACTCCATAATTGCAAACAAGGGCATGGATGGATAGATAATAACCATATGTTCAAAACATCCTTACTGAAGTATCTCAAAATAAGCATGGATCTCTCTCAGTAGCATCAAGTTTACATGGCATAAAAATATCGCAGTAATTTGAAATCAGCAACATCATAAGCCTAGTTTGCATTCTTGTGCTAGTCACCACAGAGATCACAAAATACATGGCATACACCCTGTAAAGATGGCATGGCATATTACAAAACACATGTAGGACTCAAGTTCATAGGGTGCACACATCAATCATGGCAAAAATGACAAAAGTGCATGTTCTGATAAGAATCTGAAACTAACATCACATAGCCCTCTTCTAACAGCATTTCGGGCATCAAGATGAGCTCAAATGAAAATGATGCAATGAGATGAAACGATGTACTCGTCGAGGCGAACAATTTGACATATTACACGCACGAAACGGAGCAATATGCAGAGAGTTATGGCATGATGAATATGGCAAATAATGCAAAATAATTCGGGACTTGGTGGATTTGGACCTCGGGGAAAAGTCAACCGCATGGAAATCGAGGATCGCCGGATCCTTGCCGGAGTTGGTCGCTGCGGGGAAGGAAGAAGGGCGGCGAGGAGCTCCCGGGCCGGATCTCACCGAATCCGGCCGGCGCGAGCCGGAGGGGCGACGGGAGGCGCGAGGAGGAGCTGCGGCGGCAGGCGGCATCAAGGCGGCGGGCGGGTCAGCAGCGGCGCGGGATGGGCGACGGGCGAGGCGCGGGCCCGGGCAGCGGGAGGCGACGGCGGCGGCGCCCGGCGGGCGGGACGCGGCGAGGCGCTGGACGTCTTGCGGCGGCAAGCGGCGGCGGTGGAAGCGGCGAGGCGCTGCCGGGCGCCGCGCGGCGACAGCCTCCTCCGTGGGCAAGCGGGCGGGCGGGCGCGAGAGAGAGGAGGCCGGCGGGGACACGTGGCGTCACCCGATTGGCGCGGGCGCGGCGGCTGGACATGTCCGGCGGCTGGACGGACATGTCCGGTCTTGCGAGAGGGATTTTAGGGTTTCGGAGGAAGAAGACCGTGATTTTGGAGGGGGAGGCTTATTTATAGATAGAGGGAGCTAGGAGAGTCCAAATGGGGTGCGGTTTTCGGCCACGCGATCGTGATCGAACGACCGAGAGCATGGAGGGGAGTTTGCTGGGTTTTGGGCCACTTTGGAAGGGGTGTTGGGCTGCAAAGAGAAGGGGGGTTTTGGGGTTACCCGGTTAACCGTTGGAGTACCAAACGACCTCCAAATGATCCGAAACTTGACAGGCGGTCTATCGGTGCTATACCAAGGCCGCTTGGCGAACCTCGGTCCATTCCGAGACCGTTAAACACCCGCACACGAAAAGAGGTAAAAGGGGGCGCCGGGAGACATAGGAGTGACGGATTGCAAAACGGACAACGGGGAAAATGCTCGGATGCATGAGACAAACAACGTATACAAAATGAAATGCACATGATGACATGATATGAAATGCAGATGATGACATGGCAAATATGCGACACGCAAGCAAATGACATGGCAAAGACGGCGAATAACTGAAGGACACCTGGCGCATCGAATCCGGGGTGTTACACATAATTCTTTCATACATGTCACTTTTGGTTCATTGCATATCCCGGTACACCGCCGGAGGCATTCATATAGAGTCATACCTTGTTCTAGTATTGAGTTGTAAATAAATAGAAGTGTGATGATCATCATTTAATAGAGCATTGTCCCAAAAAAAGGCCAAATAAAAAAAGGCCCAAAAAAAGAGAAATAAAAAGGGACAATGCTACTATCCTTTTACCACACTTGTGCTTCAAAGTAGCACCATAATCTTCATGATAGAGAGTCTCTCGTTTTGTCACTTTCATATACTAGTGGGAATTTTTCATTATAGAACTTGGCTTGTATATTCCAACAATGGGCCTCCTCAAGTGCCCTAGGTCTTCGTGAGAAAGCAACTTGGATGCACACCCACTTAGTTTCTTTTGTTGAGCTTTCATACATTTATAGCTCTAGTGCATCCGTTGCATGGCAATCCCTACTCCTTGCATTAACATCAATCTATGGGCATCTCCATAGCTCATTGATTAGCCTCGTTGATGTGAGAATTTCTCCTTTTTTGTCTTCTCCACATAACCCCCATCATCATATTCTATTCCACCCATAGTGCTATATCCATGGCTCACGCTCATGTATTGCCTGAAGGTTTATAAAGTTTGAGATTACTAAAGTATGAAACAATTGCTTGGCTTGTCATCGAGGTTGTGCATGATGAGAACATTCTTGTGTGACGAAAATGGAGCATGACTAAACTATATGATTTTGTAGGGATGAACTTCCTTTGGCCATGTTATTTTGAGAGGACATAATTGCTTAGTTAGTATGCTTGAAGCATTATTATTTCTATGTCAATATTGAACTTTTATCTTGAATCTTTCGGATCTGAATATTCATACCACAATTAAGAAGAATTACATTGAAATTATGCCAAGTAGCATTCCACATCAAAAATTATGTTTTTATCATTTACCTACTCGAGGACGAGCAGGAATTAAGCTTGGGGATGCTTGATACGTCTCCAACGTATCTGTAATTTTTTATTAGCTCCATGCTATATTATCTTATGTTTTGGACATTATTGGGCTTTATTATTCACTTTTATATTATTTTTGGGACTAACCTATTAACCAGAGGCCCAGCCCAGAATTGATGTTTTTTGCCTATTTCAGAGTTTTGCAGAAAAAGAATATCAAACGGAGTCCAAACGGATTGAAACCTTCGGGAACGTGATTTTTGGAACGAACGTGATCCAGGAGACTTGGACCCTCGTCAAGGAAGCTTCCAGAAGCCACGAGGTAGGGGCGCCTACCCCCCCCCCACCCACCCAGGCGCGCCCTCCATCCTCGTGGGCCCACGTTGCTCCACCGACATACTCATTCCTCCTATATATACCTTCGTACCCTCAAACGATCAGATACGAAGCCAAAAACCTAATTCCACTGCCACAACCTTCTGTACCCACGAGATCCCATCTTGGGGCTCGTTCGAGCTCACGAGGGGGGCATCGGTCATGGAGGGCTTCTACATCAACACCATAGCCTCTCCGATGATGTGTGAGTAGTTTACCTCAGACCTTCGGGTCCATAGTTATTAGCTAGATGGCTTCTTCTCTCTTTTTGGATCTGAATACAATGTTCTCCCCCTCTCTCATGGAGATCTATTCGATGTAATCTTCTTTTGCGTTGTGTTTGTTGAGACCGATGAATTGTGGGTTTATGATCAAGTTTATCTATGAACAATATTTGAATCCTCTGAATTCTTGTATGTATGATTGGTTATCTTTGCAAGTCTCTTCGAATTATCAGTTTGGTTTGGCCTACTAGATTGATCTTTCTTGCAATGGGAGAAGTGCTTAGCTTTGGGTTCAATCTTGCGGTGTCCTTTCCAAAGGATGAGGGGCAGCAAGGCACGATTGTATTGTTGCCATCGAGGATAACAAGATGGGGTTTTATCATATTGCATGAATTTATCCTCTACATCATGTCATCTTGCTTAAGGCGTTACTCTGTTCTTATGAACTTAATACTCTAGATGCATGCTTGGATAGCGGTCGATGTGTGGAGTAATAGTAGTAGATGCAGGTGAGTCGGTCTACTTGTCTCGGACGTGATGCCTATATACATGATCATACCTAGATATTCTCATAACTATGCTCAATTCATCAATTGCTCAACAGTAATTTGTTCACCCACCGTAAAATACTTATGCTCTTGAGAGAAGCCACTAGTGAAACCTATGGCCCGGGTCTATTTTCCATCATATTAATCTTCCAACACTTAGTTATTTCCGTTGCTTTTATTTTACTTTGCATCTTTATCATAAAAATACCAAAATATTATCTTATCATATCTATCAGATCTCACTCTCGTAAGTGACCGTGTAGGGATTGACAACCCCTTATCGCGTTGGTTGCGAGGATTTATTTGTTTTGTGTAGGTGCGAGGGATTCGTGCGTAGCCTCCTACTGGATTGATACCTTGGTTCACAAAAACTGAGGGAAATACTTACGCTACTTTGCTGCATCACCCTTTCCTCTTCAAGTGAAAACGAACGCAGTGCTCAAGAGGCAGCAACCTCCTCCGCATGCGCCCTAGTCGACCGCGGCGCCGCCGGCACTGGGATCCTCTCTGGATCCAGATGCCAGCCGTGCGGCAGGGTGACGTCGGGGTACGGCAGAGGGACGCGGTGCTGCCAGTGCCACCCCGCCTGGTGCACTGGCAGGCTCACTCGCACCCTCTGCCGGCGAGCTGGCGCCGGTGGAGGCGGTACAAACTCAGAGGGGAAAGGGATGGCGGGGGCCTTGCCCTTAGACTTGCTGCTGCCGGCGCCGGAGAAGAGCCCCATTTGGCTAGGGTTGGCTAGGGTTTTTGCTAGGGTTTGCCGGCGATGGCGGAGCGAGCTTGCCTAGATGGGGACGTCAAGTTTGGATGAGGATGGCCCCGCCACACGGTCGGCTTAAAAAAGGGCGACCGCCATCGCTGACGCGTGGGCCCGTGGTCATAAATTAAGCTGACCGCGAGTGGCCGGCCGCAAGGTGGGGACGCGGCGGACAGCGAGAAGGCGCGTGTGGCGTCCGTTCGACGTCCACGCCGACGCATTTGGGGCGCAAATTAGAAGTGATTTAGAGGAGGTCAAATAAATTTGAATTTGAGAAAATGTGCTCCAAATGAGCTCCCAGGCTAGGGTAAAAAACCCATCTGTAATCAAGTCTATTTGAACCTACTCTAAATGAGCCAAGTGTTTTTTTATTAACACATATTCACTTTCCATAGTGTAGATTTGAAGTCTCACATTTCTTGATTTTTTTGATTTTTTTTAAAATTTTCAAAAACAGAAGGTAACGCCACCTTCTCTCCTTGAATTCTATGAAATCATGTACATGATAGCTCATATGTGTGAAGGTTTTCTCATGAAAATGATCATAGAGCAAGTTTATGATTTTTGGTTGGTAACATGTCACATAAGACAACATTGTGCGCAGGTTTTATATTTTTTTTGATTTTTTTTAATTAATGGTGCTCATTTGACCTCGATCGTGCCAGCTAGGGTTTTTTCATGAAAATGACCATAGACCAAGTTCAGTATTTTTCCTCGTTAGTTTGTCTTATAAAATGACGAACGGCGAAGGTTTCATATTTTTTTGATTTTTTAAAATTAGTTATGCTCAGTCAAAGCCTTCGAAACCCCGTTGACTAGCTCAAAACCCCTCTAAACCCCGCGGGGTTTCGCCTAACCCTAGCTCCCAACGTCCGCCGTCGGATCATACCATCGCGCCAAGTGACAGCCCTCAGATCTGGCCTTTTAGAAGGAACTAGTTGGGCTGGCTGTGTGCAGGCTCCGCGCCATTGGATCACAAGGACGGCTCCGCATCGTTGGATCGTGGGGCGATCCGCGAGAGGTGATCCTATTGGTTGTGCTCGGCTGCTCGCCCCCCACTGACCCCGTGAAAAAAAAAACATTGTTATTGGGCCCAGAAGGAAACCAAGCTCTGGGCCGTCGAATTGCGTCGTTTTTTTTTGCATCGTTTGCTCTGTTTTTTGTGAACATGCTGGCTCTGTATTTTTGCATCGTTTTTTGCATCGTTTGCTCTGTTTTTTGCATCGTTCTTTTTGTTCTATACAAATGTAAAATGACCAAATTTATAAGGGCTAAATTTATTTTTATCAAGTAAAATGGCCACAAACTATCAAAAAAATGGGTCATTTTGCATTTGTATAATGGCCACAAGCCCTCTATCTCTTTTGATAATGCAAAATGACCAAATTTTTAAGGGCCAAATTTATTTTTATCATTCAAAATGGCCACAAGCTCTTTAAAAATTGTCTCTTTTTGTTCATATAATATAGGGTATGACCACAGATTCCCACGCGTGCAATTAGCTTCTTTTTCTTCTTTTTTTCAAATCACCATTTCCCACGCGTGTACACTCCCGATGCTGCGGTGGGCTTCAAAACGGGCTACTAACTTCACATTTGACCCCGTTATTGCCACGGCCAAATAACACGTAGCACTACGACTATTTAAGCTACATATTGGCATCGGCGCATGCAGGCTCGATCGACGCATGCAGGCAGGGTTTGCTGGGTGCATGCATAGCAGGCTTCTGTCCTGGCGGCGCGTGCAGACGTTTAATGCAAGGGATAGCCCAACGAAACTACGGCCCAATGTTCGAACAGCGACACCACCCAACACGGCACAGTCTAGCGTGGCCCCACTAGTCAGAGTTAACGGTCAAGCCTTTGACCCGACGGCAACGTCTGTTGTGCCAAGTTATGATGGTTTCTGGCAAGGGAATGGGGAAAATTGAGCAAAAGTTAAGAGCGCGGGGATGAATGAGTAGAGCTAAGGAACCAGGAGCACAGATGTAAAAATCCCTAGAATTATACCTGCTTCCAGAAGTTATTCGCGATTAGTCAAAAAATGACCAAAATATAATTAATTACGCATGGTCTTGACTTGTTGTGCTTGCACTGGTAGTAGGAACTAGAGGTTTTTCTTTATTTATAACTCTACTCACATTTTTTTGGCTTCCAAGTGAATCATGGTTGTGGACATTATCTATGAATGTGCAGATATCTGTGAACATGAGTTTGATGTGGAAGTAGAACTTGGAATGTTGGGCTTGCGCGTGAACTATACCATGTCCAATGCTTCGTTTGTTATTGTTTGGAAAGTAATTGCTGTTATTACATGACCCGAAAAAAAATTATTTTGTGCCACATTAGTAGATGCACGGACATCACAACAGACATGCCGACTGGATAAACAATTTAATCTAGCTATTATGAAGGAAAATTTGTATTGACAACAGTTTTAGATAGCAGGAGATGCCAAGCCTGCTCTGCCTCTGCTAGATTATTTCTGGCTTCTTCCATCTGTTCTTTGGCTTGGGTGAAGAGAGCATCTGATTGCTCTTTCCGCTTCTTCAGAAACTCGGCTACATTCTCAAGGGCTGTTGCACGCTTTCTTTCGGCCTTTACTAGAGACACGAGGACACGAACAATTGATGACTCCACCTGGCTTGTGTGTAATCCAACATCATCTGGGAATTTGCACGTTGTGTCTAATCCAACATCATTAGGGAACTCGCACCTTGTGTGTAATCCAGCCTCATTTTGGAAACATGATCTCGAGGTTGACCATACTTCCCTCCTCGCAGGAACTGCATCCTGACATGAAGTTACTTCTTTTTTAGATCAATACTTAGAGCAACCCAGATCCATTTAGTAGAAGCCAGATAAACAGGACTCGGAGAAGTGAATTCAAAAGGAAATATATAAAAACAGACTACAAGGTGAGAACACCCACTTCCTACATCAAGCTAAAAATGAAAGCACTAGGACGATTAATACTCTTCTTATTACACATCAAAGAACATGAGGCTATGAGAAACAGAAACTGTAACATATACACATCGAAGAACACAAGGCTAAACCAAAGTAATTGAAAGGGTGTTACTTACCAAAGCTCGTTTTACAGGTTCGGTGCAGCTCCTCTTTAACTTGCCACGCTCCTTGAAGATGTCCCCAATATCCCGTGTTTGGTCTTCATTGCTCCTCTGCATGTTCGCACTCGTGGTTTTAAAATCTCAACATGGCAAGAAAAATATACTACTAATATTCATGCATCTTGTGGGCAACATTAAAGCACACATCTGCCATGTTAGAGCATCTCCAACAGAAGCGCAACGCGCGGCACTTTAAAAAGCGTTTATAGTGCTGAGATCGAGAAGTAGAGATAGAGAGTAGAGACTAGAGAGTAGAGACATAGATAGTTCTCAGCATAGATATAGCATAGATAGATAAAAAAATAGATAGTTCAACTACTTCTCGTCGTTCGACTCCTCCTCGGTGATGTCCTCCTCTGACATCTCAATGTAGGCGTGAAGATACCGATCGTTGTTGGATTCCCAAGGCGACGCTGCTCCTAGCCTCATGTCGAATTGAGCATCAGCTTTTCGCGTACGCTTGTCCTCGTGATAGGCGGTCGCTCCGCCCTCCTCTTCTCCCTCTCCGCCCTCATTTGCGCTTAGAACTCACGCTCGTTGATGATGTCCTGCGGGAAGCATTGGCGCCACAGCGCCATGGCTTCCTTGTCCATCTCGTCGATGCCGAGATGGTGCTCCCGCCTCCGGTTGTCCCGAGGATCCTCGTCGGTGATAAGCCGCGACAGAAGCGCGAGCTCCCACGCCCGCTCCCGCGTTGGCACGTTGGGGAAGTTCAATGTTCTATGAGGCCACCGGAGGCGCCACGCCGCCGCGTCGTACGCGCGGGCGGCCTCGTTGGCGGTGTCGAAATTGCCGAGGCCGAGGCGCATCCCGCGGAACCGGATCTCGGCGGAGAAGCAGCCGGAGGGGCGCGCGCGGACGCCGCGGTATCCCCAAGTTTCCCGGCAACGCGGTGGCATGGTGGCGCGGCGGCGGCTGATGTCTACTACACTTCTTCTTGTAGACGTTGTTGGGCCTCCAAGTGGAGAGGTTTGTAGGACAGTAGCAAATTTCCCTCAAGTGGATGACCTAAGGTTTATCAATCCGTGGGAGGCGTAGGATGAAGATAGTCTCTCTCAAGCAACCCTGCAACCAAATAACAAAGAGTCTCTTGTGTCCCCAACACACCCAATACAATGGTAAATTGTATAGGTGCACTAGTTCGGCGAATAGATAGTGATACAAGTGCAATATGGATGGTAGATATGGGTATTTGTAATCTGAAAATATAAAAACAGCAAGGTAACTAATGATAAAAGTGAGCTTAAACGGTATTGCAATGCTAGGAAACAAGGCCTAGGGTTCAGACTTTCACTAGTGCAAGTTCTCTCAACAATAATAACATAACTGGATCATATAACTATCCCTCAACATGCCACAAAGAGTCACTCCAAAGTCACTAATAGAGGAGAACAAATGAAGAGATTATTGTAGGGTACGAAACCACCTCAAAGTTATCCTTTCTGATCGATCTATTCAAGAGTCCGTAGTAAAATAACACGAAGCTATTCTTTCCGTTCGATCTATCCTAGAGTTCGTACTAGAATAACACCTTAAGATACAAATCAACCAAAACCCTAATGTCACCTAGATACTCCAATGTCACCTCAAGTATCCGTGGGTATGATTACACGGCATGCATCACATAATCTCAGATTCATCTATTCAACCAACACAAAGTACTTCAAAGAGTGCCCCAAAGTTTCTACCGAAGAGTCAAGACGAAAACGTGTGCCAACCCCTATGCATAAGTTCACAAGGTCACTGAACCCGCAAGTTGATCACCAAAACATACATCAAGTAGATCACGTGAATATCCCATTGTCACCACAGATAAGCAAATGCAAGACATACATCAAGTGTTCTCAAATCCTTAAAGACTCAATCCGATAAGATAACTTCAAAGGGAAAAATCAATCCATTACAAGAGAGTAGAGGGGGAGAAACATCATAAGATCCAACTATAATAACAAAGCTCGCGATATATCAAGATCGTGCCGAATCAAGAACACGAGAGAGAGATAGAGAGAGATCAAACACATAGCTACTGGTACATACCCTCAGCCCCGAGGGTGAACAACTCCCTCCTCGTCATGGAGAGCGCCGGGATGATGAGGATGGCCACCGGTGGTGGATCCCCCCTCCGGCAGGGTGCCGGAACAGGCTCCCGATTGGTTTTTGGTGGCTACAGAGGCTTGCGGCGGCGGAACTCCCGATCAAGAATATTTTCTGGAGGTTTGGGCATTTATAGGAGATTATGGCATCGAGAACAAGTTAAGGGGCCCCATGGAGAGTCCACGAGGCACAAGGGCATGCCCCAGGGGGGTGGGCGCGCCCTCCACCCTCATGGGGTCCACGGGACTCCCTTCGGTAACTCTTCGTTCCAGTATTTTTATATTTTCCAGGAAAAATCTCCGTTGATTTTCAGCGCATCCCGAGAACTTTTATTTCTGCAAAAAAACAACACCACGGTAGTTCTGCTGAAAACAGCATCAGTCCGGGTTAGTTCTAACCAAATCATACCAAAATCATGTAAAAATATTATAAACATGGCATGAATACATCAAAAATTATAGATACGTCGCAGACGTATCAGCATCCCCAAGCTTAATTCCTGCTCGTCCTCGAGTAGGTAAATGATAAAAATAGAATTTTTTATGTGGAGTGCTACTTAACATATTTATCAATTTATTCTTCTATATTGTGGCAAGAATATTCAGATCCATAAGATTCAAGACAAAAGTTTAATATTGACATAAAAATAATAATACTTCAAGCATACTAACAAAGTAATCATGTCTTCCCAAAATAACATGGCCAAAGAAAGTTCATCCCTACAAAATCATATAGTTTGGCTATGCTCCAACTTCGTCACACAAAATTTTCAAATCATGCACAACCCCGATGACAAGCCAAGCAATTGTCTCATACTTTAGTATTCTCAAACTTTTTCAACTTTCACGCAATACATGAGCGTGAGCCATGGACATAACACTATAGCTGGAATAGAATGGTGGTTGTGGAGAAGACGAAAAAAGGAAGATGGTCTCACATCAACTAGGCGTATTAATGGGCTATGGAGATGCCCATCAATATATATCGATGTGCGTGAGTAGGGATTGCCATGCAACGGACGCACTAGAGCTATAAATGTATGAAAGCTCAACAAAAAAAACTAAGTCGGTGTGCATCCAACTTGCTTGCTCACGAAGACCTAGGGCATTTGAGGAAGCCCATCGTTGGAATATACAAGCCAAGTTCTATAATGAAAATTCCCACTAGTATATGAAAGTGGCAAACTAAGAGACTCTCTATCATGAAGATCATGGTGCTACTTTGAAGCACAAGTGTGGAAAAAAGGATAGTAGCATTGTCCCTTCCCTCTTTTTCTCTCATTTTTTTGTTTGGCTTCTTTGCCCTCTTTTTTTCATTGGCTTCTTTGGCCTCTTTTTTTTATTTCCTCACACGGGACAATGCTCTAATAATGATGATCATCACACTTCTATTTATTTACAACTCAAGGATTACAACTCGATACTTAGAACAAAATATGACTCTATATGAGTGCCTCCGGCGGTGTACCGGGATGTGCAATGAATCAAGAGTGACTTGTATGAAAAATTATGAATGGTGGCTTTGCCACAAATACGATGTCAACTACATGATCATGCAAGGCAATATGACAATGATGAAGCATGTCATAATAAACAGAATGGTGGCGAGTTGCATGGCAATATATCTCGGAATGGCTATGGAAATGCCATAATAGGTAGGTATGGTGGCTGTTTTGAGGAAGGTAAATGGTGGGTTTATGGTACCGGTGAAAGTTGTGCGGTACTAGAGAGGCTAGCAATGGTGGAAGGGTGAGAGTGTGTATAATCCATGGACTCAACATTAGTCATAAAGAACTAACATACTTATTGCAAAAATCTATAAGCCATCAAAACCAAGCACTACGCGCATGCTCCTAGGGGGATAGTTTGGTAGTAAAAGACCATCGCTCGTCCCCGACCACCACTCATAAGGAAGACAATCAAAGAAACACCTGATGCTTCAAATTTGTTACACAACGGTTACCGTACGTGCATGGTACGGGACTTGCAAACCTGAACACAAGTATTTCACAAATTCACAATCACTCAACTAGCATGAATAATATCACCATCTTCATATCTCAAAACAATCATCAAGCATCAAAATTCTCATAGTATTCAATGCACTTATATGAAAGTTTTTATTATACCCATCTTGGATGCCCATCATATTAGGACTAATTTTATAGCCAAAGCAAATTACCATGCTGTTCTAAAGACTCTCAAAATAATATAAGTGAAGCATAAGAGTTCATCTATTTCTTCAAAATAAAACCACCGCCGTGCTCTAAAAAGATATAAGTGATGCACTAGAGCAAATGACAGACTACTCTAAAAGATATAAGTGAAGATCAATGAGTAGTCGAATAATTATGCAACTATGTGAAAACTCTCTAACATTTAAGAATTTTAGATCTTGGGATATAATTCAAACAGAAAGCAAAACAAAACAAAATAAATTGATGCTCCAATAAAAACACATATCATGTGGTGAATAAAAATATAGCTCCAAGTAAAGTTACCGATGAACGAAGACGAAAGAGGGGATGCCATCCGGGGCATCCCCAAGCATAGGCTCTTGGTTGTACTTGAATATTATCTTGGGGTGCCTTGGGCATCCCCAAGCTTAGGCTCTTGCCACTCCTTATTCCATAGTCCATCGAATCTTTACCCAAAACTTGAAAACTTCACAACACAAAACTTAACAGAAAACTCGTAAGCTCCGTTAGTATAAGAAAATAAATCACCACTTAGGTACTATTGTGAACTCATTCTAAATTCATATTGGTGTAATATCTACTGTATTCCAACTTCTATATGGTTCATACCCTCCGATACTACTCATAGATTCATCAAGATAAGCAAACAACACACAGAAAACAGAATCTGTCAAAAACAGAACAGTCTGTAGTAATATGTATCATTCGAATACTTATGTAACTCCAAAAATTCTGAAATAAGTTGGTGGACGTGAGGAATTTGTCTATTAATCATCTTTAAAAGGAATAAATCTAAAATAACTCTCCAGTAAAAAATGGCAGCTAGTCTTGTGAGCGCAAAAGTTTCTGTTTTTAACAGCAAGATCGCAAAGACTTCACCCAAGTCTTACCAAAGGTTCTACTTGGCACAAACACTAATTAAAACATAAAACCACATCTAACCAGAGGCTAGATGAATTATTTATTACTAAACAGGAGCAAAAGGTAAAGAACAAAAATAAAATTGGGTTGCCTCCCAACAAGCGCTAACGTTTAACGCCCCTAGCTAGGCATGATGATTTCAATGATGCTCACATAAAAGATAAGAATTGAAACATAAAGAGAGCATCATGAAGAATATGACTAGCACATTTAAGTATAATCCACTTCATATGCATAGGGATTTCATGAGCAAACAATTTATGGGAACAAGAATCAACTAGCATATGAAAGCAAAACAAGCATAACTTCAAGATTTTTAGCACATAGAGAGGAAACTTGATATTATTGAAATTCCTACAAGCATATATTCCTCCCACATAATAATTTTCAGTAGCATCATGAATGAATTCAACAATATAACCATCACATAAAGTCTTTTCATGATCTACAAGCATAGGATTTTTATTACTCTCCACATAAGCAAATTTCTTCTCATGAATAGTAGTGGGAGCAAACTCAACAAAATAACTATCATGTGAGGCATAATCCAATTGAAAATTAAAATCAAGATGACAAGTTTCATGGTTATCATTAATCTTTATAGCATACATGTCATCAGAATAATCATCATAGATAGCAACTTTGTTCTCATAATCAATTGGAACCTCTTCCAAAATAGTGGAATCATCACTAAATAAAGTCATGGCCTCTCCAAATCCACTTTCATAATTATCACAATAAGATTCAACACCCTCCAAAATAGTGGGATCATTACTTCCTAAAGTTGACACTCTTCCAAACCCACTTTCATCAATATAATCATCATAAATAGGAGGCATGCTATCATCAAAATAAATTTGCTCATCAAAACTTGGGAGACTAAAAATATCATCTTCATTAAACATAGCATCCCCAAGCTTGGGACAAACATTAATTGCAGCAAATAATTATCAAACATGTCATTCTCATCAAACATAGCATCCCCAAGCTTGGGCCTTTTCATATCATAAGCATAATCACTCTCATCATTAATAGTATGGATAGCACCAATATTATAACAATTATCATCATCACAATGAGTAATAGGAGCAACATCGTTTGGGAGGGATACCTTTTTACCTTTGCTTCTACGACTTTTCTTTTTCTTCTTCGCATCATGTGTGGGTTCAATCCTCTTTTTGGAGCTCCTTATTAATGAGATTGATTGAATAGAAAGCTCCTCCTCGTTACCTAATTCGTCATAAGAAAGAATAGGAGGATATTGGGAAATATCTTCCCTTTCATTAGTATTCTCTTCATATTCTATTTGTTTTCTTGTCTTTATGTAATTGGCAATATAAGGATTTTCAATGCAATTCAGTGCACAATACATATAAATTTCCTCTAGATCAAAATCAAGAACTTTATCAAGGACAAATTTTGGAAGATATTTAGTTATACGCTTCATTTCTTCATAACCCACAAGCAAACTAAGTTCATTATGATGTGCAAGGGAAATCAAGTCATCGCAAATTTTGGACACGATTCGATCATGAAACAATACACGTTGGAGATTTAAATGATCATGTTCATTGCAGAGTTCACAAGGATGGCAAAGAAATTTTAAATGTTCAGCACAAGCATCTAGCCTTTCTTGCAACCATTTAGTTTCTAAATACTTATGCCTCTTGCAAAATCTATCTTCCCTTTTTGGTGTGTACTTGCAAACTCTATGTACTCAAAAGTTGACATGCTTATAAGAGACACTTTCATCATGACTAGTACAATAGTTAATAGTACTATGGATATTCAAAGAGTTCATATTAAGAACATTGCAATCATGCTCATCATTCAAAGATTTAGTGCCAAACATTTTACTGCATTCTTCTTCTAGCACTTGGGCACAAATTTCCTTTCCATCATTTTCACAAAAGATATTAAAAATATGAAGCATATGAGGCACCCTCAATTCCATTTTTTGTAGTTTTATTTTATAAACTAAACTAGTGATAAAACAAGAAACTAAAAGATTCGATTGCAAGATCTAAAGATATACCTTCAAGCACTCACCTCCCCGGCAACGGCGCCAGAAAAGAGCTTAGTTGACGGGGTGCTAGTGCCGCTTACCTAGCCTCCCCGACAACGGCACCAGAAAAGAGCTTGATGTCTACTACGCAAACTTCTTCTTGTAGACGTTGTTGGGCCTCCAAGTGCAGAGGATTGTAGGACAGTAGCAAATTTCCTTCAAGTGGATGACCTAAGGTTTATTAATCTGTGGGAGGTGTAGGATTAAGATGGTCTCTCTCAAGCAACCCTGCAACCAAATAACAAAGAGTCTCTTGTGTCCCCAACACACCCAATACAATGTTAAATTGTATAGGTGCACTAGTTCGGCGAAGAGATGGTGATACAAGTGCAATATGGATGGTAGATATGGGTATTTGTAATCTGAAAATATAAAAACAGCAAGGTAACGAATGATAAAAGTGAGCGTAAACGGTATTGCAATGCTAGGAAACAAGGCCTAGGGTTCATAATTTCACTAGTGCAAGTTCTCTCAACAATAATAACATAACTAGATCATATAACTATCCCTCAACATGCAACAAAGAGTCACTCCAAAGTCACTAATAGAGCAGAACAAACGAAGAGATTATTGTAGGGTACGAAACCACCTCAAAGTTATCCTTTCTGATCGTTCTATTCAAGAGTCCGTAGTAAAATAACACGAAGCTATTCTTTCCGTTCGATCTATCCTAGAGTTCGTACTAGAATAACACCTTAAGATACAAATCAACCAAAACCCTAATGTCACCTAGATACTCCAATGTCACCTCAAGTATCCGTGGGTATGATTATACGATATGCATCACACAATCTTAGATTCATCTATTCAACCAACACAAAGTACTTCAAAGAGTGCCCCAAAGTTTCTACCGAAGAGTCAAGACAAAAACGTGTGCCAACCCCTATGCATAAGTTCACAAGGTCACTGAACCCGCAAGTTGATCACCAAAACATACATCAAGTAGATCACGTGAATATCCCATTGTCACCACAAATAAGCACATGCAAGACATACATCAAGTGTTCTCAAATCCATAAAGACTCAATCTGATAAGATAACTTCAAAGGGAAAACTCAATCCATTACAAGAGCGTAGAGGGGGAGAAACATCATAAGATCC
This sequence comes from Aegilops longissima, assembly GCA_021605205.1. Classification (NCBI taxonomy): domain Eukaryota; kingdom Viridiplantae; phylum Streptophyta; class Magnoliopsida; order Poales; family Poaceae; genus Aegilops; species Aegilops longissima. The sequence continues at coordinate 110,603,197 of CM038679.1, read as the reverse complement.
AACTATAATAGCAAAGCTCGCGATACATCAAGATCGTACCAAATCAAGAACATGAGAGAGGGAGAGAGAGAGAGAGAGAGAGAGAGAGAGAGACAGAGATCAAACACATAGCTACTTGTACATACCCTCAGCCCCGAGGGTGAACTACTCCCTCCTCGTCGTGGAGAGTGTCGGGATGATGAAGATGGCCACCGGTGAGGGATCTCCCCTCCGGCAGGGTGCCGGAACAGGGTCCCAATTGGTTTTTGGTGGCTACAGAGGCTTGCGGTGGCGGAACTCCCGATCTAGGTTATTTTCTAGAGGTTTGGGGATTTATAGGAGAGGTTGGAGTCGAGAACAAGTCAGGGGGCCCCAAGAGTCCACGGGGCACAGGGGAACGCCCTCCACCCTCGTGGGGCCCACGAGACTCCTCTCCGGTAATTCTCCGTTCCAGTATTTTTTATATTTTCCAGAAAAAATCTCCGTTGATTTTCAGTGCATTGCGAGAACTTTTATTTCTGCACAAAAACAACACCAAGGTAGTTCTGCTGAAAACAACGTCAGTCCGGGTTAGTTCTAACCAAATCATACCAAAATCATGTAAAAGTATTATAAACATGGCATGAATACATCAAAAATTATAGATACGTTGGAGACGTATCAGCGGCGAGGCGAGAAAGAGCGGGGAGAGAGCGGTGGCGAGGCGCAGAGCGGGAAGAGAGTGGTGGCGAGGCACAGAGCGGGGAGAGAGCGGTGGCGAGGCGCAAAGCTGGGAGAGAGCGGTGGGGAGGCACAGAGCAGAGAGAGAGCGGTGGCAAGGCATAGAGCGGTGGGAGGGCGTTCGATTTTATAAAGCGCGCCGGACGACGCGCGCCCGGCCGCTTTTTCCCGCGCGCGCGATCCTTTCCCGACGTCCCTACTATCTCTACTCTCTTCTGTACTGTTTATATTTATTTTATATTTTATATTTATCTTTACTCTCTTCTCTACTGTTATATTTATTTTATATTTAATATTTATCTCTACTTCTCTACTCTCTACTCTTTTTTCTACTTTTTTTCTCTTAAAAAACAGAGTTGGTGATGATGGTGTGCCTGCCATCCTGCAATATAGGACGTCTGATTTATATCCGATGGATAGGAAGGAAACTATGGTAATTTTGCAGAAAGATACCCACACCCATCTCCAGATTTGCAAATAAGGCCTTCCCTCGTTCATCCTTTTCTCCTGCAAGATAAACTACCCATACAAATGCATCTTGATATTCCGTGCAACGCATGGGCATCTTGCTAGTTCTAAAAATCTTTCCATCATTTCCCACACTACTGGTTGCAAATGAAGAACCTACCCAAGCACAACACGATACAGGAGCGATGCACAATTACAAGCTGATATTATGTTGGACAATGGATGCTATAACCAATTACTTTTCCAGGAACAATAGCAACCCGGAAATTTGAAGGGTAGGTATGAACAAAATTGGAACTGCACATGTACTGCTAAGAGATTCAGTACACACATTACCAATCGAGGAGTATGATGGTTGCGGCGGCCTTTGTGCATCATGGTCGGCAACGGGAGTCAGCTCATTGTCCATGATGGTGGTGCTTCTGCGCTTGGTGTCGGCTTCTGGGAAGCAGATCCGAGACCGTGGAAGACGGTGCTGGGGAAGAGGCTCTGTGTATGGCGACGACGGTGGACCAGCTCCAGTGCGGCGTACGAGGTCGTCGATGAGGCAGATGCGCTATGGTGGACGAGTGCGCCGATGGAGAAGGAGAGGAGCACGAAGGCTGCGGTGCCGTGGAGAAGTCTATTTTGGTGTGGGGATAGAAAATGGGGAGTATTCAGGTGTACTACTCTGGGTGCCGGGGTGGGGTTGGCTGTGTAGGGTGAACCTGAAGTTACAAAAACAGGCCCCTACCAATTATAATCCGTAGACCTGTTCCGAAGGTTATGATGGTAACTTCACACTGCTCGAATCAGGGTCGCGGGAGATTTTCCCGCCGACCTCAAAATTTTGTCACACTAAACTCCCCGTGTGGCGTGTTGGGTGATTGGGCTAAGCAACTAGCGAGTAGTACTAGTAACTACTAGTACTCCCTCCGATTTTATTAAGTGCATATTAGGTTTGACCGAAGTCAAACTTCCTAAAGTTTGACCAAGTTTAAAGAAAAATTTAAACATTTACCATAACAAATATGTATGATGTGATAGTACACTCAATAATGAATCTAATGGTATTTATTTGTTATTGTATATGTTAATTTTTTTGTTATAAACTTTGTGAGAGTTTACAAAACTTGACTTTGACCAATGCTAATACGCGGACTTAAATAAAAACGGAGGGAGTACACATTTGTTTTCTTAGTTTGTAGTGAATTAATCATTTGTTGTAATTGTGAAATAAATATATTAGGCTACTGACTTCGAATGTAATGGTCTATACAATTCAATAGTTGCAATCATTGTTTTTTGTGAATACGCAAGGTGCGTATCATTCCATTGATAGGTAGAAAGCAAGAGTTGGGTACAAGGGTAGCAACATCTCAGCGTACACTCAGCGGGCGCAGAGAAGAGCTACATGAGCAGAACAAAGAGGGGGTGCTCATCCCAAACCAAAATTACATCAAGGGGGAGAAAATTCGCGATATCTTTCACCCCGGCGAGAGCCCAGGACCTAGCGTCGTCCTTGATCATCTGCAGCAGGTTAGTGATAGAGGGCCGCATGTTGTCGAAGATGCAAGCATTGCGGTGGCGCCAGATGGACCAGGCGGTGAGAAGAGTGAGGGAGGCAAGGCCCTTGCGAGAACCTGCGGGAGCCTGGGAAGTGATGAACGCCCACCAATCCAGGAAGCAGTCGGCATCGCGGGGGAGAGGTACCGGAGCTCGGCACCAGGCGAAGATCTCGTGCCAAATCTCTCGGGAGAACGGGCAGTGGAGGATAAGGTGATCCAGGGTTTCAAGCACTTGGTCGCAGAGGATGCAATGGGCATCATGGGGCAGACCGTGGCGCGCAAGGCGAGCGACAGACCAACAACGATTGAGGCCCGCGAGCCAAGCAAAGAATCTGATACGGAGGGGCGCCCGAGTGCGCCAGGTCAGCCTCCAGTGAGGCGCAATGGTGGAACCAAAGAACATAGCCTTATAGCAAGAGCTCGCAGAGTAGACACCGGAATCGGTCCAGCGCCATCGAAGCATGTCGGGGTCCGAAGAGAGGACAATGTGCTGGAGGGCGCGCCAGAGCTCGACATACTGCACGAGCGCCGTGGGCCCCATTGCACCCTGGATGTCCTGGATCCAGGCCCGGTCGGGCAAGGCCAGGTCCACGGAGCAAGCCCTCCATCGGCGCTTTGGCACCAGCGCAAACACAGCCGGGGCAATCTCACCGATCGACCGACCCCCAACCCAACGATCTGTCCAGAATAGGCAGGAGGTGCCATTCCCAAGGATCCAACTAGTCGGTGCATTGAAGATGGCCTGGGCCTCGGCATCCGCCGGGAGGTGAAGATGCCGCCAAGGACGGGAGGCATCCATGGCCATGAGCCAAAGCCAGTAGACGCGGAGGGCCACGCCCGTGCGATGCAAATCGCGGATCCTGAGTCCGCCAAACTCAAGCGGCCGGCATACCTTGCGCCAGCCGACCAGGCAGCCACCTCTGGTAGATCCGCGCTTGCTGTGCCAGAGGAAGTCTCTCATGATCCTGTTAATCTTCTTGAGAATTGCAGGGCGCAGGGCCATGGCCATGAGGATGTGGGTGGGCATGGACGCGAGCACATGCCGGACGAAAGCGAGACGCTCACCGCGAGAAAGCAAGGAGGCCCTCCAGGTAGGCAGCTTTCGCGCCATGCCGCTGGTCAGACGACGGTCAGTGAGGCGACGCAGCACACCGGACCTGATAGCATGCTGGAGCAGAGAGTTGAGTGCGTCGATCACCAGCGTGAATAGCATGGGGGAGACGGGGTCGCCCTGCCGAAGGCCTTTTTCGTGGAATATAGGGGGGCCGGCGTTGCCATTAATGAGCACACGGGTTTTAGCCGTGGACAGGAGGATGGAGATCCATTCGCGCCATCTGGGGCCGAAGCCAAGGTGCTACAGGAGCTGGAGCAGGAAAGGCCACGAAACCGAGTCGAAGGCGCGCACGATGTCAAGCTTGAGCAACACCCGCGAGGCTCGCATGTTGTGCAGCTGGCGAGCAGTTTGCTGAACGAGGATGAATTTATCATGGATGCTTCGTCCCGCAATGAACACGCTCTGGTTAGAGGACACCATAGCCCCAAGACGTGGGGCAAGCCTCAAGGACAGCACCTTGGCGAAGAGCTTGGCCAGAAGGTGAATAAGGCTGATCGGCCGGTGAGTGTGACGAGCGCCTCGTTGAGTTTCTGGAACCCCATGCCATTACAGTGGTAGAGCTTGTCGAAGGCATCGCAAACGTCCTGCTTCACAATATCCCAGCAGGCCACCAGGAACTCTGAAGTGAAGCCATCCGGGCCAGGAGCCTTCCCGGATGGTAATTTCTTGATCGCCTCCCAAATTTCGGCCTCGAAGAAAGGAAGCTCGAGCTCGGAAAGATCAAACGAGCGATCGTCGATGGCCTCAAGGACCAGGGTGGACTGCCGCACGTCAGCCGCGCCCAGGATGCTAGCAAAGTGGGTGAAGGCAGCTTCGGTCATCCCCTCCTCGTCCGAGACAAGGGTGTCGCCGACGCGCAACTGGAGGATGCGGTTCTTCTGGCGGCGGTGTGAAGCGTGCAACTTGAGGAAGGTGGAGTTGGTGTCACAATCATTGTTGAATTCCAAGATGTATACGAGGTCTATAGTACTTCAATATGCTCAAACTCACATAATCCCAATCAAATGAGAATCTAAATGCATTTCATAGTTATTACTTTTGTAGGATGCAACAAAACCAACCATAACTCTACATCATCCATTATAAAAGCAACGTTTTGAACACATCCCAATGTGTGAATGAAACGTGTAGAGAGATCTTGCGAAGATGGAGCGGATAGGGCGGTAAAGATTGTGTGTATGTGGATAAGAGCGTAGGAGACAAACCTAACGAGAGAGAGAGAGAGAGAGAGAGAGAGAGGGGGGGAGAGAAAGAGAGAGGAAGAAGTTAGGTCTGTGAGATAGATGGAGACATGTAATATATGTGAGATGTGTGTGCATCCGGATTTTGTAGACGTGGAAGGAGAAGAGACGACAGGATTGAGGAGAGAGCTGGAAAAACATGGACGAGAGGGAAAGGATCTCGTGGGTTGAGGGATTGATAATTTTGTGTGGGAGAGAGAGAGAGGGATTGGTATTTTTGTGCGGGAGAGAGGGGGGAGGAGTCAGTCAGCCGTCGTCACATCATCCTGCTTCCAAAATGGCCCCGCATTCTCTAGTGCAGTGTGGTCGCCCTCTTCTATCTCCTCAATGCCCTCTTTGAAGGTTGAGGTGTTGTGCATGCTGGGGTGCAGAGAAGCACAAGCGAGAGTGGTCGCATATAGCCTTGGATGGGGATGAATAGTGTGCTCGGGGGAGGGGGAGTGTGTGTCCGGTGTGTGTGTGTGTGTGTGTGTGTGTGTGTGTGTGTGTGTGTGTGTGTGTGTGTGTGTGTGTGTGTGTGTGTGTGTGTGTGTGTGTGTGTGTGTGTGAGGTATTGAGAGAAATCAAACCTATGGAGAGAAATGTATGTGTATGTGACGGAAAGCTACATGCTAAATAGGGTTCTCATGAAGAGATTGTGCGTGCGAGATAGAGAGCGATGTGCGGGCCTTGAGGTGGGCATGGGCCGGGTGAGGGTGTCAAAATGTGTGCGTTGATGCATGTGTTATATGCAATCGTGTGAGGGACGGACGAATCGAGAGAGATGGTTGTTGTGTTACGGATGCTCCTCTCTCTCTCTCTCTCACACACACACACACACACACAAGTACAAATAGAAGACCGTTCTCTCATGTATACACAACGTATCGGCATATGTCTATATCTCACTCATGCATGATCATTTGCACATTCACACCTCTCTATGTTTCTATCACACGCACACCGTCTCCACATTGCCCTTCCGCCACAACACACACATGGACACATACACACGTTCTTTCTCAGTCACACACACAAAATCAGTATTAAAAAAACTAGGGCGCACCTAAAATGTCCAAATCCAAATAAACACAAACTGGAGCTAAATTCAAATATATGGAAATATTGTAGCATCAAGAACTTTTGCAGGAAAAAAGTTGAGAAATATTCGGGGATTGTTTTCACACACACAAAAAGGTTTGGTGGATGTCCTTCGAGCATGACACGGTGACGCACCGTTCGATCGACCGCGCGGCCGCTGTTCACACGCTTGCACAGGATTCCGTATCGTGGTTGTGGTAACTAATATAAGCGCTGCCTCAGTCTAATGTTTACGTGTACTAGTACGGTTTTCTTTTAAGTTTGACCAACCCTATATAAAACTAAACTAAGCTCCCATACGTGCACTCATCAATATGCCGCCGCTGCCATTGCGCATGCCGGCGCCCGCCTGCCCCGGCCAACCATTTCTCGCCCATCACCGCCGTGTCGCTGCCATCCCTGTACCATGAAGCCGAAGGCTTGCCCGCTCATGCCGTCTGCAGTCCCTCCTCACGATGCCGCCGCGCTGCCAAGCACGCGAGCAGCTGGTGGAGCCGCGTCTATGCATGCAACATACAAAGAGGAGGACGAGTGTGTGCTCCACCACGCCGGCGAGGAGGAACTAGCCTGTCATTGTCGTCTCCGCCCGCATGGAGGAGGCACGCATGGTGGCTGTCGCGGCGGAAGCCGGTCGCGCCCGCGCCGAGCCCGCAAACTGGGTGCGGACGCGAAATCTACCTTCGAGACCTTGAATGCCACGTGGATCCTGCAATCTGAAGGAGCAATTTGGGTCAGTCGACTCTTTTGAGCCGTTAGATGCAACATGGATGGCTAGAAGGGCTTCTTCAACCTTCGAAATTGATGCACTGTTCATCTTCTCAGCCCACCACATGCCTAACCGCCTGCCGCCGCCGCCCCGCCCTCCCCTGAACCGCCTGCCACCGCCATACTCCCCCACCCCCGCCATCCGTTTAACCCCGGGCACGATCCAATTTTTCCGGTGAACTGCATTCCACACCCAACACTCATAAGATAGATCATGGGCACCCTGTCACCCTAATATAGAATTATAGATACTGGGGTAGCTGCTCTGCCGTTTTCTTCCTTCGCTCCGTCGAACTTCCTTCACAAATCAACTGACCCAAATTATACTACCAGTAGGAACGTATCAAGTACAGTAGGAACACAAAGATACGAGCAGTAGTACCAACTGCAACAAGAACAGTAGTAAGACATAGTACTAGTACTACTGTACGTACTAAAGAGTTCAAATAACGAGAAAGAACATAAATTTCAAATAACGAGAAAGAACATAAACATAGTTCTGCTGGGGGCTCAGCACAACACACCCCTGAAATAAAACTAAGCAACTAGTCCGCTTGACACTGTAGTAGAAACGGCATGAGTGACGGCACTGCCACCTTACTCGGAGTCTGACTCCACGTCCTCGACTTCGTCCTCGTCCCTCTTCCTCTTCCTCTTCGCAGCCGCTTCTTTGCTTGAACTGGACACTGGGCTCTGCTTCTTCATCCAACCCTTGTAGATATTTAAACAAAGGTAGGCATCCATTGCTGCATACAGGATGTGATCTTCATCTATTGTCTTTGACTCCCATGCATGATGAAACTCGTGGTGAGATTTCTTCAGTTTAGCGTACGAAGGATCAATCATGGCTGCTGCTAGGGTCAGCATTGAAAGCTGAGAGGAGGACACGAGGCTTGCCTTCTGGAGATCGAAGGTCTGGCCTACAACGAGGCCTATCCGACCCAGGACATCCCTGTCGTTCCTAAAGTCTACAGTAACGAATTTCACTCTTTCGTCCTTGAGGAAGTTCTTAAAATCCTGGCAGTCAAGGTCGGCATGGCATATGTGGTAGACCAAGAACACATTATGTACGCAAACCTGGATCACGGCAGGCTTCTTCTTCTCTGCCTCCTTTAGAATCTTCTCGCTTTCCAGGACTGTGGTGTACTCAACATCTAGCCCAGCGACCCACTCATCCTTTGAACTATTGAACATGCACAGGAAGCGAGCAAGGCATGCTTTCACCGTCACGGATCCATGGGTATAAATGACGATGAACTCATCGCCGATGATGGATCTAACCTGGTACTCAGCGGCGACCATGGAGATTTTGGAGGCCATGGATTTTGGTGGAGGGTTAGGAGAAGTTGAACTGGTGTAATGTGAAAGGACGGGACGACTGGGAGCGAACTATTGTTAGGTAGAAGACATGGACTAGTAGGGCGTGAAAACGGCGTGGGTTTGTTGGCTTTCCCGGTGGATAAACGGCTGCAAGCCCCCAAAGAGTTCTTGAGTACTATGCGGGACCCACTAGATGTCATGTCTACTAGACCCATATCGTAGGCCTGATGGTATAGCATCTGCATGTTCGCATGCCATGCTGGCGTGTGGATGTAACTTCACTTAATTCCCTCAACCGTCGCGCCTCCCACGACCTTCTCCTCCCTCGCGCGGTACTTTTGGCTATAAATGAGCAAATTTTTTTGCCTACTCCGCATGCATGATACTCCCTCTGGTCCGTTTTACTTCCGTCAACTGTTTGCAAAGTTTTTGACCAAATTTATACTAGAAATATCAATATCTACAATACTGATTATAATGAGTATAAAAACTATGTTTTATAATGAGCATAAAAATATTGATTTGACATTGTGAATGTTGATGTACATTTTTTTATATAAGTTTTGTCAAAGTAGAGGTACATTGCCTTCAGACAAAACTTAAATGCACAATGTGGACTAGTTCCTCCATCCAGGTGCGTGCCATGTCCTATCTAGTCATCACAACAAGGTTAGCTATTAGAGTACCACTACCTCCCTTCTAGTTTAAAGGGCTCGATTCAAAATTTTCACCTACTCTTACGAAGATAGAGGCGGTGGAATAGTTTTTGTAGTGGTTTCTAGAGTCTGGACTCCATCTTCAGAACCTTCACATACCGCAAGAATGCAAGGAGATGAACCAGAAAGGAAATGAGGCTGGAATGAGTAGTTCCGTATTTTATACAGTGGCAAAGGTGGGTAAATATCTGCTATACAGTACCTCCGATGGCAAGGCCATGTCTCTATGCACACACATCTCAGCCGTTGGTTCCAAGTAGATCGAACGACTCATGTTGTCCAGAGGCAGACATACCATCACCACCAACTGAGATTTTTATAGGAGGGTCATGCTATGCATGTGGTGTAATTAATGCATCGGTTTGCACAAATTTTTGAGAAAAATGAGAGTACTAATTAAGTACTTCTGCAAACTACGGAATTAATTCCACCATTCATCATCTACCTTGGTTGAATAGATTTTTAAATTAAGCCCTATAAACCGGAAAGGAGGGAGTACCACATTACCACCACTATGGCCATCCTTAATCTCGCATGCAATAATTTAGTGCACCTTGAAATCTAAACGCGTGCTTGACTATCCTTCTCCCTCCAGCAGTCCCACCACTTCACCCCGTGTGGAAAAAATCCGCATGCATGACTCTCCTCCCGCGCGCTTGTCCAATCCGTTGTGACAAGCAATATTTCCACCCCTTCCCTCACCCGTTAATTTACTCCAACAAATATGCCAACGTATCTGCTTCAGTTACTTAACTGTAGGTGCATTGGGTCACTGACATGTGGGCCCAACAGGCATCTGTCCCACATGTCAGTGACGCAACTGGACCTGCAGTTAAGTCAGTGAATCTCAGCCCATATATTACGTAGGTGTGCCATTGCTCGCTATAAATACTGCGCCTCCCACAGCATTCGGAAGAACACTCACGTTCATCGCTATCTCCTCCCCCTCCCTCTCACGTCGACCACCATGGCATCCCCCCTCCCAAGCCATAGGCGCCCCTCGCTGCACCGCGTGGACGGTCACGCATCACCGTTCCGTTCCTCGCCGCCACTATTCGAGGAGGACGCGTCGCTGTTTCGTTCCTCGCCCCCACTAGTCGAGGAGGACGCGTCGGTGTTCCGCTCCTCATCGCGACGCGTCGAGGTGGACGCGTTGGTGTTCCCAATCTCGCCAGCACGCGCGTCGGGGGACGCGTCGGCTCCCCGCTACGAGGAGAACGCCGTGCCGCCCGCCGAGCCCACCAGCCTTGAGGAGCTTTGGAAAGAAATGGATGTCGCCTTGTGGGAGGCTTTGCCTCCGGCAGAGAGCGCCAAAGTAGAGGCGGAGAAGAAGGACGAGGAAGAGAAGCGTGCCGCGGGGCAAGCTGCCTGGCGGGCCTATGTCACGTCGAAGAGAGTCAGGCAATTGGCTCTTTGGCAGAAGGCTCGTGCGAGGGCTGTGAGGGTGGCGGAGGACGCCTGTGCAAAGCCCCGAGTGCGGGCGGGCCCAAGCGCCTCATCTACGCTTGGCGATGCGTGGACGGTGCACGCTTCCAGCAAGGAGGAGTACCTGTTGGTGCCGGATCACCAAACCGGTGAGATCGCGCTCGCCCGCTGGCAAGCCGCCAATCAGCACCTCGCGAGTTGCGAGGCTGAGGAAGAGGCGTTGTGTCGGCGCGCTGGGAAACGGCCGCGCACCAGGGCACTCGTGGCGCGCCGCAAGAGCTCCTGCGAGCGTCGTGGATTTTATTAGGAATATAATTTAGTTTCGTAAGGCGATCTCATTAGTTTTGGGACGCAAATGATAAATCTCAAACGTTCGGGAATTATTAGCGTCTTTAATTAGGTATGTAAAAGGAAAAGTTTGAAACCTTGTGTATCCGTACGCATTTTGTAAGTACGTGCATCTGTCACATGCACTAACATTTTATCAGTTAAATCTATGGTCAAAATTTAGCACAAATTACAATGGTGACGAATAAACCATGACGGAGGTACTACTGGTACTACCTCCGTCCTGGTTTATTGGTCCCCATTGTATATTGTGTCAAATTTCGACTATAGATTGAACTAACAAAAAGTTCATGCATGTTACCAAAAATTATATCATTGAAAACTATGTTGAAATACGAATCCAACGATATAATTAAATTTGGCACGAACTACAAAGGTGACCTATAAACTAGGACATAGGTAGTAGTAGTTTAGAAGCCCAAATAAATGAGTGAGGCCCCTTAATGTTACTCTCCACTATGGCTAGTCTTATGGGAAAAGCTGGGGAAGAGACGGCTTATTTTTTAAGCCGCCAAAGAACTGGCCCTAGGAGTAGTAACTAGGGATACTAGGGATCAAGTGTGCGAGATGAACCGGAGAAAGTAAATGCAGAGAGATGAAATGCAAAAAAGGCGGAGGGATGTGATGGTTGCTTGTCCGTTTATTTTACCAGGCCACTTATTACTGGGAGTGGTTGGGTTTTGTGATATGACGGCTTTACTGCCACGCCACGAGCGGGGTGAGGCTCGCGTGCAGCGCCGCCCTCTACACTAGTACTACATCGGTCGTGGTTTATTAGGCCCCCATTGAATTTGACTGAAGATTTAACTGACAAAATGTTAGTGCATGTCAACAAAAACTATATCCTTGGATTCGTATTTGAACATTGTTTTCAATGATATAATTTTAGGTGACATGCATCAACATTTATCGTACTATATATAATGTTAGTTCAATTTTTGGTCGTACTAATCTATAGTAAGGTGCCCATGCATTGCACGGAACAGTGAAGCATTGATCGAGGAGTTGTTTATTTTGACAAAGGATGTGGGGGTCATCTCATGTGTAACGTGTATGGTTTCTTCGGATATTATTTCATCTCTAGAGCTCAGAAACATCCGGGTGAAATAGATAAAAAAGTATCTTTTGCAAACAAAAGCGTTCAACTGTTCAACTTGCATCCAAAACTTGTGAAGAAATAACACTTATTGTAGAAATGATCTTTAAGAATTAGTTTTTGAGTATCGATTGTTATACATGTTGGCTATAGATGACATGGCACTTTCTTATAGTCAACAGTTGGCTATACTATTAAGTATTAACCATGCCCTTATACACCTAGACGGAGGGATTAAATCAGGATGACTTGGAAGGGGGCAGAGGAGATGTAAGAAATGGTTCATCATAAGTCTTTCACCAGTACTGTAGTAAAAATTTCATACATGGAAGATTCTAGACTAAACCATAAATGGATACACTTTTATTCATGCGCGATACTCCAATAGAGCAAGATCATGCATGGAAGTCTCCACATGCTTAGACAGCGGATTACATTGAGAGAAGACTAATGATCAACATTTAACTTGGTAATGCATATGTACAGGTGAACCTCCTTGGAGTCCCCGTGCACCTCGTTGGGGGCCAAATCATACCATGCGTTTTCCATGTCCACATCGGCGGGAAGGTCCCAGCTCGGCATAGTCCTAGTCAGCTTGATATAGCCAGCCCAGCCAGTGTCGCCGCCCACGTACCTCTGAGGGGTAGTAACAGTGATCACGCACCCGTACATCGGCCTCGTGTCAGTGTCAGCGTCAGCGGCGTCGCCCCAGACATACACTACAGAGACGGGGCGACGGACTGCGTGGGCCTCGCCGGTGGCCATGATCAAGAGGAAGACGCTGCCATCCTCCTTCGACACTAGCAGGCGGAGGTGATCCTCCAGCGACTCTGGCACGGTAAATGAGTAGCACGTCTCGTACTTGATGTTCACCGCCAAGGACCAGTAGTGATCGCCGCACTGCGTGAGGTGATACACGATGTCCGCCAGCGAGCCCCAAAACGGCATCATGCACTCATAGCAGTAGACGAAGGGCTCTTTGGAGGCATCGACTAGGCCATCCATGAAACGGGAGTGGCTATAGGGGACGTTGTGCCTGTTGAATATATGAGAAAGTTACTACAAGATTTAGTCCGTATAAGCACAAAATAAATCATGACAGCTATAACAGAGATTAAACTAATCATGTGGACTAGCATAGTAGATGAACAGATCGAATCTAGGACACAGACTAGAAATATGAATTCTACCATGATTTCCAACAGGAAGGACAGAAACACATACGGTGCAACGAGGGCAGCACCATTGGCATTGAGGTTGTCGCCCATGTCATTGAGGAAGAGGTTGCCGAGGTCGGGGAATAAGTCATCATCGGTGAAGTCGTCACTGCCAGCAGTCGCGAGAGTGCGCTCCCCAAATTTCAACAGCGCCCGCCGAATGGAGTGCAGGAGGGAGTTTCTGTAGGGGACGTTGCGGTCACCGAATGGAGCACAGGAGGAGCACACGAAGCAGTAGATGGTGCTCCTCCCTAGTCTCTATCTCTACTCTTATCTCTACTACTTTTCTTTCTTTTTTATAATATACTAGTAGCTGTAAGATCGAATAGTACTGCACCGCCCGTTGCACGCCCGGCTGAACACGCCTCCTTGCCTCCATCAAACCCCTCCGTTAAACCCACATGCAAACCGAGAAACCTACTCCGGCCCGCGGGAGGAAATTTGCCGGTTGCCGTTGGAGAATAATAGAGTCATGTCCAATCCATTTGAGTTAATTGCGTGTATGATTCTCCCTCTATAAAAAGTTAATTGCATCCTTAATCTTGTATTCTAAGTACTGTGGGTTCCACTATCGAGACAAAGGTACATTACTTGCAGGTAGCTCTGATTCGCATGAAAGTTAGAAAGAAACAAATCCATCCTTAATCTTGTATTCTAAGTACTCTGTGGGTTCCACTCCTAGTAAAGTAGCGAAAGAAGTATATATTAAAAAATATAAAAAGCTACAGTTTAGGATAGAATTCGAACTCACGCCATCGCGCTGCAAGGATCCGGCCCGGACCAGTACACCAGGTGTTCGTTGCGGACGATTCAAGAGATAAACCTTTATAGCAATGAGCCCGACTGTTGCAACGTATCCAAAGTAGAATAATATATATACACAAATTTGAAAGAAAACGGTTTAGTTTTGATATACATATCACAAAAAATATCTTATGTTTCACTCCAAATATATTCTTTGGGCTGTTTTCATGAGGTAAGGGGGGAATGTGGTTGGTTTCAAGATACTAAGGAGTTTTGTGTAAACTGGAGCGGAGAAGTGGGAATTGTTGCAAAAGGCCACAATTTACATCACAGTCGTTAGATGCAGATCTAATGGTCAGAAGTGGCGGATGGCAGACACACCATCATCACCAACTGAGTCTTTTATAGGAGTACTTGCAAGATGCCCGTGCGTTGCACAGAACATCAAGATGCATTTATATGAGTAGTTTATCTTGTGGGAGATAAGGATGAACGAGGGAAGGCCTTATTTGCAAATGTGATGAGGGGTGCGGGTATCTTTCTGCAAAATTGCCATAGTTTCCTTCCTATGCGTCAGATATAGATTGGACGGCCTATATTGCAGGATGGCAGGCACACCATCATCACCAACTCTATTTTTATAAGAGTAGAGATAAGTATAAGTAATACTAGCAAGAGGCCCATGCGTTGCATGGAACATCAAGATGCATTTATACGAGTTGTTTATCTCATGGGAGACGAAGATGAACGAGGGAAGTCCTTATCTGCAAATGTGGAGAGGGGTGCGGGGATCTTTTTGCAAAATTGTCATAGTTTGCTTTCTATCCGTCAGATATAGATCAGACAGTCCATATTGTAGGATGGCAGGCACACCATCATCACCAACTCAGTTTTTTATAAGAGCAGAGATAGGAGTAGGAGTAGAGAAAAAACCGAGTTGGTGATGATGGTGTGCCTACCATCTTATAGTATAGACCGTCCGATCTATATCTGACGGATAGAAAGCAAACTATGACAATTTTACAAAAGATACCCGCACCTCTCTCCACATTTACAGATAAGGCCTTGCCTCATTCATCCTTATCTCCCACAACCTCATTGCTGAGCAATTAAAAAAGGAAGTCTCGAACAATGCGGCATGGTGGCTGCCGCCGCCTGGCCCATCCCCATGCCTCCGCCCAAATCGACCACCACCACACACGCCCCTCCTCCTCACCTTATCTATCATCTTTCTCGAGATATCATTTTTTGATGAAATGGTCGAGATACCATGTTTCCGATAAAATTCTCGAGATATCACTAGTTTTTACACATGGGATTACTCCTGCATGGGTCAATCACAATAGGTGTTTTGTAAAAAAATGCATCTTGATGTTCCGTGCAATGCGCGTGCATCTTGCTAGTTTTTTTGCATATAATTCCAAACGCCACGTAGACACAGTCTTTGACCATTTTACAACTATGTTAGTATCATTGTTAGTGGTCAGCCGGTGCAAGTTATAGCCCCGGGTGTGTTAACCTTTTTTAGTAATGATATCTGGCGATTGTTCGCCACGAGCTCAATCATGGCAAATCCCACGTAACCGTATGATTTCCATCCGACGGTGGCCTGTTTTTAAGTCATAATATTTGACAAAACCGCCACCCTTACACACGTACTGTAACTACGTCGCGGGCGTTTGCAACTGCCATGTCTGCCAGCGAACATTTGCTGGGGATTGGAGTTAGCACTGATGGCGGTTCGTAGTCATTCCACGCTCGAGCATTGAAGTTTGTAACTATTTTAGATTAGAATATACAAATCCTCTGGTGCTAGTAGTAGAGCAGAGTTCTACTCCACTACTACTCTAGTTAAGCAAGTTAGGGCATAGTAGTAGGTACTGTAGGGAGTACCGGTACTGTGATCACTCAAGCAAGTTGTCTGGCATCGATATGACCCTACGCTGCTGGTATGTGTCTCGTAAGTCAAGTGGCGTGATGTAGTCATCATCTCCTGTCCACTTCCCGCAGCACATATTCGCTTCTCCATCCTTGTCCGCACATAATCGTCCAATCTTCCATCCCCGCTAAGGCGCCTCCCCCCTCTTCCGAAACCCAAGCACTAACAATGGCAGAACCGAGCAGCGTCTACCGAAAGAGTGGCTGGAATTCACTCCCCACAGAGGTAATCTAGCTCATTGTTTCACGTGTGGACAATCTCAATACCATGCCGCTCGCCGCGTGCTCGTCGGGGTTGTACCGTTTACTCAAAGCCCTCAGGCTGGAGCTTTTTAAGCCAGCTCCTTGCTTGCTAATGCCACCTGATCTTTAGAAACGGTGTGTCACGCAGCATAACGATCGTAGGGTGGCTAGCATCAACCCTCTTGATTGCGATCCGATCCCCGTCACCCTCAACTATATTAACGGTATGTACTGGTGACGGTGTCCTGGACTAGGGGGTACTCACCACGTCGTCTCCCAATCAGTTGGATTGGGCCGAGGACCCCCATGGCCGTATACTCATGGGCCAGTTCGGACAACCCCTGCCGCATACAAGGAAGACTCCACAAGACTTGGCGCCCAAGGCGAGGACTCTCGTAAACCCTAGGCCTCCGTTGTGTTATATAAACCAAGGCTAGGCTAGTCGATAGACAATCTCATATTCATTACTATCATCTCATGGTAGATACATGTACTCTGTACTACACCCATATGAATACAATCAAAAGCAGGATGTAGGGTTTTACCTCCATCAAGAGGGCCCGAACATGGGTAAAATCCGTGTCCATGTTACCATCGCTCCAAGACGCCTAGCTTAGGACCCCTACTACAAGATACGCCGGATATTGAACCGACATTGGTGCTTTCATTGAGAGCCTGCTGGGTGATCGTCATGGACTGATCGGGTGAACCAGGTGATGTTCTTCTGATTAGATCATCCTGTAATGAATAAATTATTTCGAGCCATGTTGCTGGTCTGCACTAATTATTCGCAGATCAGAAGTATAGCGGCCGTGTTCATGAGCGGCAGGCGCCACCGTTCCCTGATGATCTGGTCATGGACGTGTTATGGCCGACTGGCCGCGAAGCATACTAGAGCACCAGCCGAATACTAGTTCAACTAGTGGTCAAATCAGAGATGATCGACCGCCACTATTTTTCCCTCCAACGGCCGAAGTCCTAGGCCAAGTCCCCTGGCCGAATACTAGTCCAACTCCACGTGAAGCATCAGTAAAGTTATTCAACTTTTTAATTGGCCAAATCTAATGCTTGATTTTTTGATTGATTCTTCGTCAATTGCCACTGCAATTTCTCCCGAAGGATGGTCTGGTTTAGTACTAGGTCACCTGGGATCTTGAAGAATTTCCCCGTCGGTCTGCTACGTGCAAAATAATTCCAGGTTTCATCCTTCCTAACTATTTGGTTAGTATGCAAAGTTATTACGCATGGAATTTTTTCTGTTGGCGTGTACTGCATTATTTTTGCAGAGAAATTCTACCGATGTTTGTACCTGGCGTTAGTCCGACCAGCCTCTCCCGGTCACCTGGGCAGGCCAACCTTCGCCGACATCGCAGTACCACGACGCCGTCGCGCCATCGAGCTAGTCTCAACGCTCATGCCATATTTGCCAAACCTGTTTCGCATAAATTAACTATGCACCTTTTTTCCTTTTATTTTTCACTATTATTATTTCTTGGTTGCACTACTTCTTGTGTGCATGCAATTTGTTTAGGCTGGGCCGCAGTCACACCTTGACAAGTCGATGTCGTCGTCCCACCTGCATCGGCCAAGTCATGTCGTCGCCTCGACGCGCGTCCCTGCGCCGGCTTTTCCGCGCTGCCGGACCGTCCATGGCGCTCAGGCCATATTTTACTTCACTTAAATTAATTAAGTAGAATCACTATTATGTTTACCTTTATTTGTCATTACCTTTGGTTTGCACTGTTTCATGTGCACAGGTAAATCGACGCTGACCTTCTTCATCATCTCGGCCGAACTGGGAGCTTCACCTCTCCACAGCAGGCGTGCTGTGTCGCCGCTTCGGAGTGCCGAGCTCTTTGCTCGGCCACCTCGGGACCAGCTTGGGGGCTAAGACCTCCTCCCGCACCAAGCTCTGACCGCGTCATCAATGCCGAACACATTAACCAGCTAAGTCGCTTTCATGCTCAAGTTTTAAAATTTTAAATTTTGTTAGGTCCGACCGAGCATTATACCTTTTTGGCAAAAGGTTGTTTGCGAAAAACTTCCTTGTCCAAACTTTGTTTGTGACACACAAATTCAAATACCCCGTTTACTTGGGGGCTTCCTTTATGAAGCCTTTCCTCTTGCATATAATTATACGTGTACGGCTTCGTTCCTTGTTCGTGTATTACACCACAATATGCACCATATTGACCTAAGTGATTTGCAAGCTGGGTTGCCTTGCTCCTGTGTTTAGCCCTACGTTCCCGATTGTTCGACTAGGGAGTAAATGGAGCACCTCTGCGATTGTCACGATCGGGTCACCCGAGCCGGACCTCGGACTGGGTGAAGCCGAAAGCTAGTGCTCTTACTGTTTTCAATTATGGTCGGCACACAACGGAACTCATGAGTACAAAAAAATCTATTGCACAAGTCTCATAGCAGCAATGAGCAACCGAAGAAAGGTATCGGTGGGGGTACTATTTTCTTCGAAGATGCTTCTTACATTTCGTTAGTAATATAGCATAAGTTCCCTGAGCGCGCTTTGTCTGTTACAGCCTTATGGCCAGATTGCCTGGTTATCGAAAACACCATCGATATTACCGAAAGGTGGAGTACATAACACTTTTCGGCCCTTGGCCGAAGAGGGAGAAGCCGACGGTCGGTTAAGACGCGTTTAAAGTTCGGGTGAACACATATATGATATAAGTACTTCGGTAGATACAATCATTATACATAAAATTCTTTTACCCAAGTCACTCGGGGGCTCTTAAATTTATGTGAGCTATTTTATAATGCTTCTTCTTAGTCATTGCAAAGTCTTTTTTCTATCACTCCTTTTTTCGACGCGAGTGTGTGGTCAATAGCCGGGGAGCCTAATTTCTTTCTCAAAGCCGCTAAGTTTGCTAAACTGGCCTAATGAGAAGTACTCCGCCTTCAGGATAGGAGGTTGAAGCCGTAGGCTGACCCGCTTGAAGTCTTGAGATAGGGTTTGTCATGCTAAAGCACGACAGAAGCACAATTTTTTGTTCTAAGACCAATTTTATGATTGGCACCGAACAGTTGATCTAGTTCGGACGTCGGGCTTTTACTGACATTTTTTGGTTTCCCAATCCTATGGCACTTTTTAACTATTTGTGTGTTTTCCGCACAAGTCTTGCAGTGCAACGCTGGACACCTTTAGAAATTCGGCAAAAACTCTCGGATATTGCTATATATGCATCAGTTTCGAATTGTGTCTTCGGTCAATAGTTGGGTTGCCCGGCCCCTGTGCTTGCCTCCTGCGTTCCGCTTTGTCGGCTAGGTGTGCAAAGGGAGAACCACTACGATTGTGCTTCCAGCTCGCATGGTTAAGCACCTCAGCGGAGAAAGCCGAAAACTGACTGTCATAATAGGCGTAAACCGGTCAACGATCTGATGACTATGTTAAATGATGGGCCGTTCATAACATTGGCCGAAGTGTTTACGGCTTGACCTCGGATGTCGCCGAGCACTAACCGTGGGCTCATAGCTAGCTTCCCCGGTTTAAAGCTCCTATGACTAAGCGAAAGTTATAAAGCCCGCATATCTGATTGCCTCGTTTCTGCTAACACAACCGCCTCCGGGCACCGAGACGTCGGCTAAGGGTTGTTTTGTTAGTGCGAAAACACCCTGCGTAGTATCTACCAAGGGGTAGAAGCCGACGATGGGCCACTTTCAACTGATAAACGGTCGCAATGGAGTCAAAATAATGATGTAAAGTACTTGGATACATAGAATCATTACACATAATCTGTGATTTTACTCTGGATATCGATCCTTAATTCGGCCACCCGTGCCCACATTAAGGCTCGGGGGCTACTGGGCTTCGTGCTCATTATATATAAATATTAAAGGGGTACATCGATCCCCTGATCTGGTGTTGCCACCCGACTAGTGTCTCGGGGGCTACTGCATTGCCTATTCAATGGAGAAAATTCAAAGTGCTCAGTGTTCGGCTTGACTGAACTATGCGCAAACGTGTCTTCGGACAACAATAGGTACCAACTGGACCTATCCGGCGTCAAGCTAATATATTACAGCGACTTCTCGAGACCCTCTGTCAAGGGCCTGTTCGCCGATCACTATTTTCCCAAATATATTACACCGCATTTCTATTCCTACGTATGATGCCGAGCTAGGAGTTGATCCTCAGGCCGATTTCGCGCATCGACCTGAGTCTCAGGGGCTACTAGGATCAGTGGTTTCATGTTTTCCTTTAGGTGCATCTCGGTATTTAGACTAATACACACCTTGAGGGCTACTGGCTATACATCTCTTCAGAGATTACATTGCACAATTCGAAATTAAAACCATAAAAATCAGCCCATGCCCAAGGTGGTGCACCACCTCGGAAGTAGTCCGGCATAAAGTTCGGGCGCTAGTGGCTAACTCCATAGAGGGCATTTCCGGCGTTGGAGCTCGGGCGTAGTCCGGCGTTGGAGCTCGGACATAGTCCGGCGTTGGATCTTGACATAGTCCGGCGTTTGAGCTAGGATACAGTCCGGCGTTGGAGCTCGGAAGCGGTCCAGCGTTGGACCTCGGCTGCAAAAGGTATCTCGAATGCAGTCCAGCATTGGAGCTCGGATGCAAGAGGATACCGCCCCACGGGAACAACTTCAAACCCAAGGTGTGGCGTGTAAAATAACGAGGCATTGATAAAGGCCAGAAACTTAAAGGGGCTCCACGGATACCCGACGTGTAAACTCTTCGGATTCACTTTGGCGATCCTCAAGATCGAAGATGGAAAGATTTGTTGAACCAGTTTTCAAGACCGACGACCAAAGATGAAGAACAGTTCGGAAGAATCGAGGAGCGTCCCCAACTTGAAGACCGATTCAGGGGGCTACTGACGGTGTCCTGGACTAGGGGGTGCTCACCACGTCCTCTCCCGATCAGTTGGATTGGGCAGAGGACCCCCATGGCCGTATACTCATGGGTCAGTTCGGACAACCCCTGCCGTATACAAGGAAGACTCCACAAGACTTGGCGCCCAAGGCGAGGACTCTCCTAAACCCTAGGCCTCCGGTGTGTTATATAAACCGAGGTCAGGCTAGTCGATAGACAATCTCATATTCATTACTATCATCTCGTGGTAGATACATGTACTCTGTACTACACCCATATGAATACAATCAAAAGCATGACGTAGGGTTTTACCTCCATCAAGAGGGCCCGAACCTGGGTAAAATCCGTGTCCATGTTACCATCGCTCCAAGACGCCTAGCTTAGGACCCCTACTACGAGATACGCCGGATATTGAACTGACAACTGGGTCGGCATGAACACGTCTTGGATGGTGCTCGTCGACGGTGGCGGTAGCTGGATGCTTGTGGAGGTCTACACCCGGCGATCGATCCCCCTTCCTTCGATTAACACTGCACTGCTTTGGCACCGCGGCCCAGAATACTCGGAATCTTATAGTATCCAACATGATACCAAGTTTGATTTGCTCAAGGTTGTAATCTGCCAAGTGCCCACAAGATCTGTGAATTATAAAGACTACAGGCTAATTGCGTTCTTCAACCGCGGTCTCGCCTATCTGACAGGTCACTGCGGTAAGTGGATAAATCTGCACGTCCATCGCTGGATCATACATCCTCCATGGTTCTCTGATGCCATTGAACACAAGGGCTTCATTTACGCCATCGACTCCTTCTATGGCTGGACGTATTGCTGGCCTACTCCAGTCGTCGCTACAAACGGCTGTTATAGCAGTATGTTACTTTCCTATGATATCATGATGGCTTTCTTATATTACTGTCAACATTTACTGAAAAAATATTCATGCTCATAACATGTTGTTCTTAAGATTGATTACATTAAGAGCCCTTTTTATTTGACTCAACTTGATATGATGTTGTAGGCACTGGTGTCCCTACCCTTCCTAATCCCGTAACCTTTCAAAGAAAAGCGGCATGGCGAGTTGCAGGTGGTTCTGGCTCGATCGGACAACGGCGAACGATTGATGGCCGTTCGACGCATCGGACGTGTTGTTTCGCGGAATACAATCACAGTCACCGCAAGGTCTTGACGGGATCCCAGCTTCTCGGGCCTTCGAGAATTTTTGATGGAGGCTGGTAAGTAACCTTGGTACACACTCTCTGTTTCTCAGACTGAAATATTGGATTAACCAGGAGATAACCGACGGCAAGGATCATGATGGCAGCACGGTTTCGTTCATCAGGCAAAACTATGTGTACACAACGTACCATGCGTCTCTGCATGCACCATACCCTGATATGTGCCGCCATGCTCTGCAGCCCAAAGTAGGAGAGAGGGTCGCAAGTATCAGACTTGACCGCTGGCTGGAGTTTCCCCGGGCACCCATCTGGTTCAAGCCGTCAGCCAATCTCCACAGCTTAATAAATAGTAACGTCTAACTGAGCCAGTTAGTTAGATGCTTACTCTTGGTGTAGTAGGATCTTTATTTAGTTTGATGCATACACTTGTTCTTTTTTGGTAGCCCTTTTGTAATGATGGCTGATGTTTGGTTTGGAAGAGAGAGCTGCATCTTTACTCTTCTGGCCTGCTTACTGCTTCTGTTGCACCCCCAGCCCTGGTTGCTGTTGCTGTTGTTTTCAATGTACAATCACTAGTATATTTCATATGTTGGTTGAATAAATGTGTTGTTAGAACGACAAACACAATGTTTTGGAAGTCGTTGCATGGTCCGATCCTTTAGTGCCCCGTATCGTACGTAGCGCATACTATTTTTCATATAGAACATATTTTCCACTTGTTGATAACATGCAGCCTACTAATGAAGGCCCAATAGAGGAGCCCATAATTAACTGGAAGGGAGGCTCTCACTTGAATCCGGCCCAGGTGTTGGGGATCGTTGCAGAAAATAAAAAAATTCTACGCATCACCAAGATCAATCTATGGAGTCATCTAGCAATGAGAGAGAGAGAGAGGAGGGCATCTACATACCCTTGTAGATCGCGAGCGGAAACGTTCAAGAGAACGGGGTTGATGGAGTCGTACTCGTCGTGATCCAAATCACCTATGATCCTAGCGCCGAACGGACGGCACCTCTGCGCTCAACACACGTATGGAGCGGTGACGTCTCCTTCTTGATCCTGCAAGGGGAAGGAGAGGTTGAGGAAGAGGGTTCCAACAGCAGCACGACGGTGTGGTGGTGATGGAGTGGCCGTACTCTGACAGGGCTTCGCCAAGCACTTAATCGGAGGAGGAGAGGTGTTGGGGAGGGGAGGGGCTGCGCCATGGATGTGGTATGCAGCCCTCCCCTCGCCCCTCTATTTTTAGGGAAGGGAAGGGGCGGCCCCTCTAGATGAGATCTAGAGGGGGCGGCGACCAGGGAGGGCTTGCCCCCAAGCAAGGCGCCCTCTAGGGTCCCCCCCCCCAACCCTAGGCGCATGGGCCCAAGGGGGGTGCGCCCCGCCCACCTAGGGCTGGTTCCCTTCTACCTACAGCCCATAAGGCCCTCCGGGGCAGGTGGACCCTCCCGGTGGACCCCCGGAACCCCTCCGGTGGCCCCGATAAAATACCGGTATGCCCCCGAACTTTTCCGGTGACCGTATGATAACTTCCCATATATAAATCTTCACTTCCGGACCATTCCGGAACTCCTCGTGACGTCCGGGATCTCATCGGGACTCCGAACAACATTCGGTAATCACATACATATCTTCCTTATAACCCTAGTGTCATCGAACCTTAAGTGTGTAGACCCTACGGGCTCGGGAATCACGCAGACATGACCGAGACAGCTCTCCAGCCAATAACCAACAGCGGGATATGGATACCCATGTTGGCTCCCACATGTTCCACGATGATCTCATTGGATGAACCATAATGTCGAGGATTCAAGTAATCCCGTATACAATTCCCTTTGTCAATCGGTACGTTACTTGCCCGAGATTCGATTGTCGGTATCCCAATACCTCGTTCAGTCTCGTTACCGGCAAGTCACTTTACTCGTACCGTAATGCATGATCCCGTGACCAACCACTTGGTCATATTGAGCTCATTATGATGATGCACTACCGAGTGGGCCCAGAGATACCTCTCCGTCATACGGAGTGACAAATCCCATTCTCAATCCGTGCCAACCCAACAGACACTTTCGGAGATACCTGTAGTGTACCTTTATAGCCACCCAGTTACGTTGTGATGTTTGGTACACCCAAAGCACTTCTACGGTATCCAGGAGTTGCACGATCTCATGGTCTAAGGAAATGATACTTGACATTAGAAAAGCTCTAGAAGACGAACTACACGATCTTGTGCTATGCTTAGGATTGGGTCTTGTCCATCACATCATTCTCCCAATGATGTGATCCCGTTATCAATGGCATCCAATGTCCATGGTCAGGAAACCGTAACCATCCATTGATCAACGAGCTAGTCAACTAGAGGCTCACTAGGGACATGTTGTGGTCTATGTATTCACACATGTATTACGATTTCCGGATAACATAATTATAGCATGAACAATAGACAATTATCATGAACAAGAAAATATAATAATAATCATTTTATTATTGCCTCTAGGGCATATTTCCAACAGTCTCCCACTTGCACTAGAGTCAATAATCTAGTTACATTGTGATGAATCGAACACCCATAGAGTTCTGGTGTTGATCATGTTTTGCTCGCCGAAGAGGTTTAGTCAATGGATCTGCGACATTCAGATCCGTATGCACTTTGCAAATATCTATGTCTCCATCTTGAACATTTTCACAAATGGAGTTGAAGCGACGCTTGATGTGCCTGGTCTTCTTGTGAAACCTGGGCTCCTTGGCAAGGGCAATGGCTCCAGTGTTGTCACAGAAGAGAGTCATCGGCCCCGACGCATTGGGAATAACTCCTAGGTCGGTAATGAACTCCTTCATCCAGATTGCTTCATGTGCTGCCTCCGAGGCTGCCATGTATTCCGCTTCACATGTAGATCCCGCCAAGTCGCTTTGCTTGCAAATCGCACCACCTTCGCCCCACCATTCAAAATATACACGTATCCGGTTTGTGACTTAGAGTCATCCAGATGCGTGTCGAAGCTAAGCGTCAACGTAACCCTTTACGACGAGCTCTTCGTCACCTCCATAAACGAAACATATTCTTAGTCCTTTTCGGTGCTTCAGGATATTCTTGACCGCTGTCCGGTGTTCCATGCCGGGATTACTTTGGCACCTTCCTACCAAACTTACGGCAAGGTTTACATCAGGTCCGGTACACAACATGGCATACATGATAGACCCTATGGCGAGGCATAGGGGCGACACTCATCTTTTCTCTATCGTGCATCAGTGGTGGGACATTGAGCCGAGCTCAATTTCACACCTTGCAACACAGGCAAGAACCCCTTCTTGGACTGATCCATATTGAACTTCTTCAATATCTTATCAAGGTATGTGCTTTGTGAAAGACCTATGAGGCGTCTCGATCTATCTCTATAGATCTTGATGGCTAATATGTAAGCAGCTTATCCAAGGTCCTTCATTGAAAAACACTTATTCAAGTAGGCCTTTATGCTCTCCAAGAGTTCTATATCATTTCCCATCAACAGTATGCCATCCACATATAATATGAGAAATGCTACAGAGCTCCCACTCACTTTCTTGTAAACGCAGGCTTCTCCATAAGTCTGCATAAACCCAAACGCTTTGATCATTTCATCAAAGCGAATGTTCCAACTCCGAGATGCTTGCACCAGCCCATAGATGGAGCGCTGGAGCTTGCACACCTTGTTAGCATTCTTAGGATCGACAAAACCTTCCGGCTGCATCATATACAATTCTTCCATAAGAAAGCCGTTAAGGAATGCCGTTTTGGCGTCCATTTGCCATATCTCATAAGCGTAGAATGCGGCAATTGCTAGCATGATTGAGACGGACTTAAGCTTCGCTACGGGTGAGAAGGTCTCATCATAGTCAACCCCTTGAACTTGTCGATAACCCTTAGCGACAAGTCGAGCTTTGTAGATGGTAACATTACCATCCACGTCCGTCTTCTTCTTAAAGATCCATTTATTTTCTATTGCTCACGATCATCGGGCAAGTCTCAAAGTCCATACTTTGTTTTCATACATGGATCCTATCTCGGATTGCATGGCTTCAAGCCATTTGTTGAAATCTGGGCCCGCCATCGCTTCTTCATAGTTCAAAGGTTTACCGTTGTCTAACAACATGATTTCCAGGACAGGGGTGCCATACCATTCTGGTGTTGAACGTGTCCTCGTGGACCTAGAAGTTCAGTAGCAACTTGATCTGAAGTACCTTTATCATCATCATTAACCTCCTCTCTAGCCGGTGTAGGCACCACAGGAACATCTTCCTGAGCTGCGCTACTTTTCGCTTCAAGAGGCAGTACTTCATCAAGTTCTACTTTCCTCCCACTTATTTCTTTCGAGAGAAACTCTTTCTCCAGAAAGGACCCGTTCTTGGCAACAAAGATCTTGCCTTCGGATCTAAGGTAGAAGGTATACCCAATGGTTTCCTTAGGGTATCCTATGAAGACGCATTTTTCCGACTTGGGTTCGAGCTTTTACGGTTGAAGTTTCTTGACATCGAGATCGCATCCCCAAACTTTTAGAAACGATAGCTTAGGTTTCTTCCCAAACCATAATTCATACGGTGTCGTCTCAACGGATTTAGGCGGTGCCCTATTTAAAGCGAATGTAGCTGTCTCTAGAGCGTATCCCCAAAACGATAGCGGTAAATCGGTGAGTGACATCATAGATCGCACCATATCCAATAGAGTGCGATTACGACGTTCGGACACACCGTTACGCTGAGGTGTTCCAGGCGGCGTGAGTTGTGAAACGATTCCACATTTCCTTAAGTGCATACCAAATTCGTGACTTAAATATTCTCCCCCACGATCTGATCGTAAGAACTTTATTTTTCGGTCACGTTGATTCTCTACCTCATTCTGAAATTCCTTGAACTTTTCAATGGTCTCAGACTTGTGTTTCATCAAGTAGACATACCCATATCTACTTAAGTCATCAGTGAGAGTGAGAACATAACGATAGCCTCTGTGAGCCTCAACGCTCATTGGACTGCACACATCAGTATGTATGATTTCCAAGTTGGTTGCTCGCTCCATTGTTCCGGAGAACGGAGTCTTGGTCATTTTGCCCATGAGGCATGGTTCACATGTGTCAAATGATTTGTAATCAAGAGACTCCAAAAGTCCATCAGCATGGAGCTTCTTCATGCGTTTGACACCAATGTGACCAAGGCGGCGGTGCCACAAGTATGTGGGACTATCGTTATCAACCTTACATCTTATGGTATTCACACTATGAATATGTGTAACATCACGTTCGAAATTCATTAAGAACAAACCATTGACCAGCGGGGCATGACCATAAAACATATCTCTCATATAAATAGAACAACCATTATTCTTGGATTTAAATGAGTAGCCATCTCGTATTAAACGAGATCCAGATACAATGTTCATACTCAAAGTTGGCACTAAATAACAATTATTGAGGTTTAAAACTAATCCCGTAGGTAAATGTAGAGATAGCCCTGCCGACGGCGATCACATCGACCTTGGAACCATTCCCGACGCGCATCGTCACCTCGTCCTTCGCCAGTCTCCGCTTATTCTGCAGCTCCTGTTTTGAGTTACAAATATGAGCAACCGCACCGGTATAAAATACCCAGGAGCTACTACGAGTACTGGTAAGGTACACATCAATCACATGTATATCACATATACCTTTGGTGTTGCCGGCCTTCTTGTCCGCTGTCAGATTTCGGGTTCCGGCAGACCCTTGAGGTTCGAACACTGGGGTGCACGCGGAGATCTTTCCCCTACCAGCTCACGCGTCCATGGTTTGCAAGGGATCTAAACTATGAACGATGAACAACACAGGAGACACGAGGTTTATACTAGTTCGAGCCACCATTGTGGTGTAATACCCTACTCTAGTTTGTGGTGTGGTGGATTGCCTCAGGGGCTGGTGAAGAACAGTATAAAGGAAGAACAGCCTCGCGAGGGGCTGTTCTTGAGCTGGTGCGATGGACTGCTTGGGTGAGTCCAGTCGCTTCCCTCTCTCTCTCTCTCTCTCTCTCGCCAGTAGGTTCGACCTGTGTCCCGTTGGTCGATCCCCCTACCTCTGTGGTGGCTAGTCCTATTTATAAACGGAGGCCCTGGACCTCTTCCCAAATAATGAGCGGGAAGGGCGCCAACAATTGGCCATTTTTAAGGGGAACATCTAGTACACTTATCCCGACTAAATTTGGTCTTCGGCTGCCAAAGGCTCTGACGGTGACGCCGTCCTGGGCTCCACGATGACCTCTGTCCTGCCGCTCTGCTGGTCTTGGTCTTGTTGCACCGAAGAGGTAACCTTTGCCTGAGGCCTTGGCCTGTGCTTGCCTCCTTTGCACCAAAGGGGAAATGAGGACACTGCGCGGGCTGGCGCCCGCCTGGTCTCGATTGTCATGGCTTGCGTCACGGGGCACCCTCGTGAGGTACCCTGCCTTGATCTCTCCGCCTCCTCGTGAGCCTGCCTGACGAGGCTGCTCCTGAGGAAGGTTCCTGTCATCCGCCCCACGAGGCTTGGCCCCTCGCGAGGGTCTTGAGCTCGAGCTGATGAAGCTGGGCCGCGCTGGGCCCCCACTTGAGCCACGCCGCAGGCCGCAGGCAGGCATGTCTGGGGACCCCCGTTCCCAGAACGCCGACAGTAGCCCCCGGGCCCAAGGCGCGCCCGGACTTGGCTTAGCAGAGAAGCGAAGGGGCAAGTGCGAAGAGCCGCGGGCCCCAACAGCCTGCGGCCTTGGGCGCCGCGTGGCGATTGATTGGTCGTGGGCGTCTCCGCTTCCCCATGATGCCTCATTACACGCCTGGCTAAGCGGACCTGGGGCTGCACACAGCAATTCCCCTTTCGCTGTCCGCGCACTCCCGGCTCTTCCTTCTTCCTCTGGCTCCAACCTCCGCTCTTGATCCAACTCGGACTCTCGCCCTTCCTGTCGCCATGGCGCCAACGAAGAAGGAAAAGGCGAAGAAGCCCGCGCCTTTGTCCTGCTCGCCTCCGGCATTGGCCCCCGCCGTTGATCGATCTATCATACTCAATCCCGAGGCCTTGGACAAGGGTCGCTCTGCTCTTGCCACCATCTTCAATGAGTGCGGCAGGACCACGGCATGGCCTGCGTCCCATGCCTCCCCCGACAGGATTGTCACGGAGGTCCGGTTCTTCGATGATGCCCTGTGGGCGGGTCTGGTTCCCCCCTTCTCCGCTTTCTTCAATGCGGTGCTCTCCCACTATCAGATCCACATGATGCATCTCGGGCCTGAGTCCATTACCCTCCTGTCTGTCTTCGCCTTTGTCTGTGAGGCAATGGTGGGCATCCCCCCTTCCGTTGCTCTGTTGCATCACTTCTTCTCTTTGCGCCTGAGTGATCCTACTCAATGCTCGGGGTGTGTGAGCTTCCTTGCGGTGCCAGAGACGGCTGCTTCGGGGATCGATTTCAGACTTCCTCCCCCTGAGGCCAAGTTCAGAGAGCGATGGTTGTATGTGGACGTTGGGGTGCCCAGCCCCCTGCTCTCGCATCCTACATTGCCTGCTGTTCCCAACTCAGGCTGGGGTCATGAGACGCCGCATGACGCCCGGCTTGCATTAAATGCAGCACCGCTTCAAGAGCTTGAGGGCGCTCAACGTGACGGCGCCCAAGATGGTGAAGGAGTTCCTCCAGTGTCGCATTGCTCCTCTCCAGCGCCACTCTCATCGGATGTGGGACTTTGTGGGGCACAAAGACCGCATGCGACTTCAGGAGGGGGACCTGCTTTGAGGTGTTGAAGATGTTGCTCGTGGTCTGGTTGGCGACCCTTCCCGTGCAGCCTTGACGTGATGGTGCCCTCTTGTATCTCTGTTCGGGCAGGGCCAATTTCGTGAAGCAGATGCCCAGCTTTGACGAGTGGGGGCTGCGCCCGGCTGGCCTCAGGGGGCCTCGCGAGAACCCAGTTGCCGTGGTAGCTCTTCCGGTCGCCCAAAGTGGCTCTATCTCAGATGATGGAGCAGGGAGACGAGAACCGTCAGGAGTTGAAGAGGGCGATGTTGAGGTGGTGACGCCACGCGGAGCCCCGAGGGCGGCCTCTCCCAGAGCTCGTTCAGGAATGGTGATAGGTGGGGAGGCACGGCCTCTGGCTCCCGAGGTTGGGGCTCCCGAGGCTGGGGCTCCCGAGGCCCCGGTCGTCCCTCATGAGGCAGCGCCTGGGGGCGTCCCCCAGGCTGGTCCCATTGGCGTTGATCATCTTGCCGCCTCCTCCATGCCACAAACCGACCCCTGCGCCGAGCGCTTAGGCCGGTTCCGCGTAGACTTTGTGGCCCTCCGCAAGAGGAAGGAGGCCTCGGGCGGTGACGATCGCCCTTGCCGCTTGCTGAAGTGCAGGAAGTACTTCGCCACGGACGAGTAAGTCTTCTTCTCTCTCTGCTCCTCTGCTTCTCGGTTTTCGCCGCTGACTGTGCCCTTTCAGGGCCCTTCCTGCCGAATTTGCAGAGACGGCCAAGGAGCCATCTCCCCAAGCTCCGCCCTTGTCGCTGGTTCTTGGTGCGTCGGGCTCAAGCAGCGCCCTCATCACTCAGCCGGCCAGAGAGGTGGCCTGTTCAGCTGAGCGTCCCGAGCTTGTGCGCCTGCTGTCTCCCCTTCACGATTTCTCCTGGGGCACAGCCAGCTTGCCCCGTGCTCCTCCCTTGATCGTGGACGGCGATTGGTTGAAGTCGATCTTGAGCTCTTCTTCTGGGGACGGACCGGCGCCAGGCCCTGCTCCTAGCGAGGCCCGTACGGCGACTGTTGGGGCGCCAGCCCCCTGCCCTGCGGGAGGAGGTGCGCCGCCTCTGGGCCCTCCGCATGCACCAGCAACGGAGGGGGACGTGGAAGACGTGCTCAGGGGTGCTTGCGAACGCCGCGCCCTTCGTCAAGAGTTTCTCCATGGGACGACGGACGCGGTGAACCGGCTCGGGGCGGAGCTTGTCGGCGAAGATGCGCGTCTCGTGGCCGAAGGTTTGCGCCTTGCCGAAGAGAGGCGCAAGCTGAAGGTTGTCGTTGCCCTCGCGCGTCACCAGCGTGACCTTGACAACGCGAAGGCTGAGGAGTCGCTGGCGGCCTCACGAGAGGCTTCTTTCGAGCCGTCGAGAGGCCCCGAAGCGGATCGGCGGCGCAGGGGCGCGGAGGAGCGTGCGTGGGAGTTCAAGCACGGAGCAACTCTCTGAGCAGCAGGTGGAGTTGCGCCAGGCTGCCCTTGTGTCGCTGAAGGAGGCTTCCGTCGACCAGGCGGAGCTCCAGAAGAGCGAGGAAGCGCTACTGCTGGAGGCCACCGAGCATAACCTCGACCTTGAGCGGTTGGAGACGAGGGAGCGCCTGGTGGCTCAGGCGGAGGATGATGTCGCCGCGCGTGAAGCCCGAGCCCAAGAAGAGATCAACCGCCGCGTAGCGGAAGCTCGCTTAGGCCTCGAGCGCTAGTATGAGTTGAGGTTGGAGTTGGTCAGGGCCGAAGCTGAGGGCAGGACCACGGCCCTCAAGGCCAAACTAGACGAAGTGACGCGGGGTGCGGACTCCTCTGCAGCCGTCCTTTGTGCAGCGCAGCAGAGCTAACCTCCTCCCGCGCCGACCTGCTTCTTCTCCGACAGAGGGTTGATGGCGCCGAGGCCACCGCGCGGCAGAACGAGGACGAGATCCGCCGGAGGCGGGTTCTGGAGCACGAGCACGCCCCCATGCTTCGGACGCTCAGGGAACGGGCAAACGCGGCCCTGGGCAACATTTGCGAGGTCGCCGCTGAGGAGCCGCATGAGACCAACTATGCCGGCAACCTCCAGTATTTTGCTGACGTGGTGACGCTCCTGGAGAACCGCGCCGAGAGGTCTCGTTGGCTCGTTGAGGAGAGGATTCGAGCCTTACTCGGGCGTGCTTTCTCCCGTGTCTTCAGTTATCTGCGGGACAGGGATCCCCACTTCGACTTCGATGCCGCCATCACACCGGTGCCCATAGCCGTCCCGGGCGACCTGGCGCAATGGGTGGAGGACCACGTGGACGACCTTGTCAGGGCCTTCACGTCTGATGATGATGGCGTGATCGTGGCCGCCGATGAAGGCGGCGTGGTGGACGGTCCTGGCGCTAACGGAGGTGTTGGTGGCGGCGATGACGTCAGCAACGCCAGCGACGCCTCGGGAGGTGACCCAGAAGGCGCGGCGAGTGATATGTCCAACTGATTGTCTGTCACCGTTGTTTACCCTGCACGAAAGAGGTTCGGGCTTGGCCCTGAAGACTGTGAGAGCATTTTGGGTGGGGAAGCCCCTCATGTAAAGATTCGCGGTAAATGCCTTGGTAATCTTAACGCTGCGTGTGAGCTTAACGGCCGGCCTGGTGGTGGGTCGGCTGGCTCATTACCTGACCTGGTGAGCCCGGCGGGGCTGTGGGGAACCATAGCGTCATATGTATCTTACTGGTGAACCCATTGATCCTGCGATAAGAACCTCCGGAGAGGCGTGGCGACAACCGTCCGAGCTGTGGATGCGATTGGCCTGGCCCGGCTTGCGAGGGGCTCATGAGGGAGGTAGCCGACGCTAGCTTTGGGCATAAGCGAAACCGAACACGAGAGATTGCTCGAGCGAGACTAAACACCCCTTCCCTAAGCACGCAAGGCTTGAACTCAAATCAACTTAAATTCAAATCGAAGAAACTCGTCAATAGAGGAAAAGGCAAAAAAGCAAAAGGCCGCGTCCGGCACCTAGTCTAGTCTTCGACGTCTTCTCACCAGCGCGGAGCTAAGTGCTGCCACTGGGCGTGGGAGGGAGCCCCAGGGCCTGAGGCCGGCGCTCCTGAGACTCCGGGGCATGTACAGCGCCACTCATTATTACGTGAGAGTGTCACGGGGCGGCGAGCTTCAAAGGCACTGGGCCTTCTTCACAGGTACCAGCCTTGCTTCATATCGCCAGATGAGGGACCCGCCTTGCGCCACACTCTACCGCCACCGACGCGGCCGGAGACCAGGGCACGCCAATGGGGTAGAGCGGTGCCAGCCAGTTCCCCGACGACCACGGGTCCTCTGCTGGGCAGGCCCCGAGGCACCTCCCGGCAGAGGGCCTACCTCTGAGAACATCTTGCGCCAAGCGCGCCTGAGGCGGACCGGATCTCGGCCCCTCTCCTGCAGCCCCGATGCCCTCCTCCCGAGGGGTAAGAGGCTGCGAGTTGGGGCAGCCACTGTCATGGCGACCTGTACCTCTGCGGCACACGGTTAGCATAAGCTTGCTCTGAGGAATTAATGGTACGGATAGTTGCTGCCGCCCGGGCGGTCGTCGAGGCCCTCTTGGGGTTCCTGAAAGAGCTCAGCTTGTGGTGTCTCCTCGCCCCAGCTTGTCCCAAGGAATGAGCCATGGTATTCTTCCCGTGCGCTCTCTCGATCCATCATGCGGGGCACATAAGCTTCTGGGGACGCTGCCCCGTAGGTCTCACTTAGTGCCCCACATGCCACGCAGTCCGGCCCGGAGCGTCGTCTTGAGAGTGGTGGCGCGGTAGTCCGCCGAGGCCAAAGGTCACGGCGTGCGCCCCTTCGTCGGTCGGAGATGGGGTCTGCGCAGCTTGTTGCCTGGTGCTGCTGGCCAGGCTGGCGTTGAGTAGGCCCTGGAGCCCGCTTGAGGTTGCATGGATGCGTATGGGGCCGCCATACGGCATGCTCTGGGCCAGAGGTGGCAGCCGGACGCAGAAAGGAGGTGCTCCCGAGGCGGCGGCGTCCAGGAGCTCGGCCACCCGCCCCAACAACACGTCGCGGCCGCCCTCTAGAAGCCGGCACCGTAACAGCTCTCGGGCCACCGTGAGCGCGGCCCTGGAGTTCGCCTGCTCCCGTCGGGTGTGCGGCATCGCGGCTTGAGGCTCTGGTTGCCGACCGCACCTGCCGCAGTGTGAGGGCCGGCGGCGTCTGGCCGCGTCACCCGCGCCCCGCAGCGCCTTGCGGAGCGTGAGCTGCCTGAGGTGCAAGGTTGAGGTCGTCCTGGGCTGGCGGCATGGTGTGGGCGGGCCATGCCGCCCAGCGGTCGGCGTCGGCTGCCGGGTCGCCTGACATCGGACGACGAGGCGACGAAACGCGAGGCGCCAGAGGAAGGATTCCGGCGCACCCCTACCTGGCGCGCCAAATGTCAGATTTTGGGTTCCGACAGACCCTTGAGGTTCGAACACTAGGGTGCGCGCGGAGATCTTTCCCCTACCAGCTCACGCATCCATGGTTTGCAAGGGATCTAAACTATGAACGATGAACAACACAGGAGACACGAGGTTTATACTAGTTCGGGCCACCATTATGGTGTAATACCCTACTCTAGTTTGTGGTGTGGTGGATTGCCTCAGGGGCTGGTGAAGAACAGTACAAAGGAAGAACAACCTCGCGAGGGGCTGTTCTTGAGCTGGTGCGATGGACTGCTTGGGTGAGTCCAGTCGCTTCCCTCTCTCTCTCTCTCTCTCTCTCGCTAGTAGGTTCGACCTGTGTCCCGTAGGTCGATCCCCCTACCTCTGTGGTGGCTAGTCCTATTTATAGACGGAGGCCCTGGACCTCTTCCCAAATAATGAGCGGGAAGGGCGCCAACAATTGGCCATTTTGAAGGGGAACATCTAGTACACTTATCCTGACTAAAGTTGGTCTTCGGCTGCCAAAGGCTCTGACGGTGATGCCGTCCTAGGCTCCACGATGACCTCCGTCCTGCCGCTCTGCTGGTCTTGGTCTTGTTGCATCAAAGCGGTAACCTTTGCCTGAGGCCTTGGCCTGTGCTTGCCTCCTTTGCACCAAAGGGGAAATGAGGACACTACGCGGGCTAGCGCCCGCCTGGTCTCGATTGTCATGGCTTGCGTCACGGGGCACCCTCGTGAGGTACCCTGCCTTGATCTCGCTGCCTCCTCGTGAGCCTGCCTAGCGAGGCTGCTCCTGAGGAAGGTTCCTGTCGTCCGCCCCGCGAGGCTTGGCCCCTCGCGAGGGTCTTGAGCTCGAGCTGGTGAAGCTGGGCCGCGCTGGGGCCCCACTTGAGCCACGCCGCAGGCCGCAGGCAGGCAAGTCTGGGGACCCCCATTCCCAGAACGCTGACATCCGCTAAGTACTTGGGGCAGTTCCGCTTCCAGTGACTGTTTTCCTTGCAATAGAAGTAGTCAGTCTCAGGCTTGGGTCCATGCTTTGGCTTCTTCCCGGCAACTGGCTTACCGGGCGCAGCAACTCCCTTGCCGTCCTTCTTGAAGTTCTTCTTACCCTTGCCTTTCTTGAACTTAGTGGTTTTATTGACCATCAACACTTGATGTTCCTTTTTGATCTCCACCTCCGCTGATTTCAGCATTGAATATACCTCAGAAATGGTCTTTTCCATCCCCTGCATATTGAAGTTCATCACAAAGCTCTTGTAGCTAGGTGGAAGCGACTGAAGGATTCTGTAAACGACCGCATCATCCGGGAGATTAATGCTACGTCTTGAGCTTGTGTTGGTTTTCCCCGAAGAGGAGAGGATGATGCAGCACAGTAGCGTAAGTATTTCCCTCAGTTTTTGAGAACCAAGGTATCAATCCGTTGGAGGCCACGCGCAAGTCCCTCGTACACTGCACAAAGCGATAGCTACTCGCATCCAGCGATTAGGGGTTGTCAATCCTTCACGGTCACTTACGAGTGAGATCTGATAGAGATAATATTTTGGTATTTTTGGTATAAAGATGCAAAGTAAAAGTAAAAGCAAAGTAAAAACAAAGCAAGTATAAAAGTGATAGAGATTGATATGATGAGAATAGACACAGGGGCCATAGGTTTCACTAGTGGCTTCTCTCAAGAGCATAGATATTCTCGGTGGGTGAACAAATTACTGTTGAGCAATTGTGAAATTGAGCATAGTTATGAGGTTATCTAGGTATGATCATGTATATAGGCATCACGTCCAGAGACAAGTAGACCCGAAGCGATTCTGCATCTACTACTATTACTCCACTCATCGACCGCTATCCAGCATGCATCTAGAGTATTAAGTTAAAAAGCAGAGTAGCATTAAGCAAGATGACATGATGTAGAGGAATAAATTCATGCAATATGATAAATACCCCATCTTGTTATCCTCGATGGCAACAATACAATACATGCCTTGCAACCCTTTACATCCTTTGGGTAAGGACACATAAGATTGAACCCAAAGCTAAGCACTTCTCCCATTGCAAGAACTACCAATCTAGTTGGCCAAACCAAGCGGATAATTGAAGAGACTTGCAAAGATAACTCAATCATACATAAAAGAATTCAGAGAAGATTCAAATATTATTCATAGATAAGCTGGATCATAAACCCACAATTCATCGGTCTCAACAAACACACCACAAAAGAAGATTACATCGAATAGATCTCCACGAGAGAGGGAGAACATTGTATTGAGATCCAAAAGAGAGAGAAGCCATCTAGCTACTAGCTATGGCCCCGAAGGTCTGAAGTAAACTACTCACACTTCATCGGAGGGCTATGGTGTTGATGTGGAAGCCCTCCGTGGTGGATGCCCTCCCGTGAACTCCGAACAGGCCCCAAGATGGGATCTCGTGGATCTGAGGAAGGTGCAATGGTGGAATTAGGTTTTGGCTCCTCTTCGATCGTTTGGGGATACGTGGTATATATAGGAGGAAGGAGTATTTGGGTGGGCGTCGGGGGCCCACGAGGTAGGGGGGCGCGCCCAGGGAGGGCGCCCTCCACCCTCGTGACCGCCTCTGGCACTTCTTGGAGTTGGTTCCAAGTCTCCTAGATCACGTTCGGTGAGAAGATCACGTTCCCAAAGGTTTCATTCCGTTTGGACTCCGTTTGATATTCCGTTTCTTCGAAACAGTGAAATAGGCAAAAAAAACAGCAATTCTGGGCTGGGCCTCCGGTTAATAGGTTAGTCCCAAAAGTAATATAAAAGTGGAAAATAAAGCCCAATATAGTCCAAAACATTAGATAAAATAGCATGGAGCAATCGAAAATTATAGATACGTTGGAGACGTATTAATTAACTCCTAGCTGAGATAAGCGGTTGCGCAACCCAGACATTATGAGTATGTGCTCGCTGACAGAACTATTCTCCTCCATCTTACAACTGTAGAACTTGTTGGAGACTTCATATCTCTCGGCCCGAGCATGAGCTTGGAAAACCATTTCCAGCTCTTGGAACATCTCATATGCTACGTGCTGCTCAAAACGCTTTTGGAGCCCCGGTTCTAAGCTGTAAAGCATGCCGCACTGAACCAGGGAGTAATCATCACTACGCGACTGCCAG
Source organism: Aegilops longissima (assembly GCA_021605205.1). Classification (NCBI taxonomy): domain Eukaryota; kingdom Viridiplantae; phylum Streptophyta; class Magnoliopsida; order Poales; family Poaceae; genus Aegilops; species Aegilops longissima. The sequence goes on along the minus strand of CM038679.1, from coordinate 110,566,016 downwards.
GCGTTCATAACGTCTTGAATTGATGGGAAAATGGGTGCTTCACCTAGCGGTGCATCTAGGACATATGCTTTCTTGGCAGCTATGAGGATGATCCTCAAGTTTCGGACCCAGTCCGTATAGTTGCTGCCATCGTCTTTCAGCTTGGTTTTCTCTAGGAACGCGTTGAAGTTGAGGGCAACATTAGCGTGGACCATTTGATCTACAAGACATATTGCAAATATTTTTAGACTAAGTTCATGATAATTAAGTTCATCTAATCAAATTATATAATGAACTCCCACTCAGATAGACATCCCTCTAGTCATCTAAGTGATACATGATCCGAGTCAACTAGGCCGTGTCCGATCATCACGTGAGACGGACTAGTCATCATCGGTGAACATCTTCATGTTGATCATATCTTCTATACAACTCATGTTCGACCTTTCGGTCTCTTGTGTTCCGAGGCCATGTCTGTACATGCTAGGCTCGTCAAGTCAACCTAAGTGTTTTGCATGTGTAAATCTGGCTTACACCCATTGTATGTGAACGTTAGAATCTATCACACCCGATCATCACGTGGTGCTTCGAGACAACGGACTTTCGCAACGGTGCACAGTTAGGGGGAACACTTTCTTGAAATTATTATGAGGGATCATCTTATTTATGCTACCGTCGTTCTAAGTAAATAAGATGTAAAACATGATAAACATCACATGCAAACAAATAGTGACATGATATGGCCAATATCATTTTGCTCCTTTTGATCTCCATCTTCGGGACGCCATGATCCTCATCTTCACCGGCATGACACCATGATCTCCATCATCATGATTGATACGTCTCCAACGTATCTATAATTTTTTATTGCTCCATGCTACTTTATCTACTGTTTTGGACTATATTGGGCTTTATTTTCCACTTTTATATTATTTTTGGGACTAACCTATTAACCGGAGGCTCAGCCCAGAATTGCTGGGTTTTTTTTTTGCCTATTTCAGTGTTTCGAAGAAACAGAATATCAAATGGAGTCCAAACGGAATGAAACGTTCAGGAACGTGAATTTCTTACGAACGTGATCCAGAGACTTGGACCCTACTCCAAGGAACAAAGAGGCGGTCACGAGGGTGGGGCGCGCCCTAGGGCGTGCCCTCCTCATGGGCCCCTGTTGCTCCAATCGACGTATTCCTTCCTCCTATATATACCTACGCACCCCAAAGCGATCGAACAGGGCCAAAACCTAATTCCACCGCAACTTCCTCAGATCCACGAGATCCCATCTTGGGGCCTGTTAGAGCTCCTACCAAGGGGGCATCCACCACGGAGGGCTTCTACATCATCACCATAGCCCCTCCGATGAAGTGTGAGTAGTTTACTTCAGACCTTCGGGTCCATAGCTAGTATCTAGATGGCTTGTTCTCTCTTTTTGGATCTCAATACAATGTTCTCCCCCTCTCTCGTGGAGATCTATTCGATGTAATCGTCTTTTTGCGGTGTGTTTGTTGAGACCGATGAATTGTGGGTTTACGATCCAGATTATCTATGAATAATATTTGATTCTTCTCTGAATTCTTTTATGTATGATTGGTTATCTTTGCAAGTCTCTTCGAATTATCCGTTTGGTTTGGCCAACTAGATTGGTAGTTCTTGCAATGGGAGAAGTGTTTAGATTTGGGTTCAATCTTGCGGTGTCCTTACCCAGTGACAGAAAGGGTTGCAAGGCACGTATTGTATTGTTGCCATCGAGGATAACAAGATGGGGTATTTATCATATTGCATGAATTTATTCCTCTACATCATGTCATCTTGCTTAAGGCGTTACTCTATTTTTAACTTAATACTCTAGATGCATGCTGGATAGCGGTCGATGAGTGGAGTAATAGTAGTAGATGCGTAATCGTTTGGTCTACTTGTCTCGGACGTGATGCCTATATACATGATCATACCTAGATATACTCATAACTATGCTCAATTCTGTCAGTTGCTCAACAGTAATTTGTTCACCCACCGTAGAATACTTATGCTCTTGAGAGAAGCCACTAGTGAAACCTATGGCCCCCGGGTCTATTCTCATCATATCAATCTCCATCACTTTAATACTTGCTTTGTTTTTACTTTGCCTTTTAATTTTCACTTTGCATCTCTATACCAAAAAGACCAAAAATATTATTTATCATCTCTATCAGATCTCACTCTCGTAAGTGACCGTGAAGGGATTGATAACCCCTAATTGTGTTGGTTGCGAGGAGCTATCGTTTTGTGCAGGTACGAGGGACTTGTGCGTGGCCTCCTACTGGATTGATACCTTGGTTCTCAAAACTGAGGAAATACTTACGCTACTTTGCTGCATCATCCTCTCCTCTTCGGGAAATCCAACGCAAAGGCTCAAGAGGTAGCAAGAAAATTTCCGGCGCTGTTGCGGGAGGCTCACGCAAAAGCAAGTCAAGACATACCAAGTACCCATCACAATCCCTATCTCTCGCATTACATTATTTGCCATTTGCCTCTCGTTTTCGTCTCCCCCACTTCACCCTTGCCGTTTTATTCGCCCTCTCTTTCCCAATCTCCTCCTCTTTTTCCCGTTTGCCTTTTTCTCGCTTGCCTTTTGTTTGCTCGTGTGTTGGATTGCTTGTTTGTCGCGATGGATCAAGATACTACCAAATTGTGTGACTTCACCAATACCAATAATAATGATTTCCTTAGCACTCCGATTGCTCCTCTTGCCAATACTGAATCTTGTGAAATCAATACTGCTTTGTTGAATCTTGTTATGAAAGATCAATTCGCGGCCTTCCTAGTGAAGATGCCGCTACTCATCTGAATAGCCGTTGATTTATGTGATATGCAAAAGAAAAAAGATGTCGATAATGATGTCGTTAAGTTGAAGCTATTTCCTTTTTCGCTTAGAGATCGTGCTAAAGCGTGGTTTTCATCCTTGCCTAAAAATAGTATTGATTCTTGGAACAAGTGCAATGATGCTTTCATCTCTAAGTATTTTTCCTCCCGCTAAGATTATCTCTCTTAGGAACGATATTATGAATTTTAAGCAACTTGATCATGAACATGTTGCACAAGCTTGGGAGAGAATGAAATTAATGATACGTAATTGTCCTACTCATGGTTTAAACTTGTGGATGATTATACAAAAAATTTATGCCGGATTGAATTTTGCTTCTAGAAATCTTTTAGATTCGGCCGCGGGAGGCACTTTTATGGGAATCACTCTAGGAGATGCTACTAAACTTCTAGATAATATTATGGTTAGTTATTCTCAATGGCATACCGAAAGATCTACTAATAAAAAAGTGCATGCGATAGAAGAAATCAATGTTTTGAGGGGAAAGATGGATGAACTTATGAAATTATTTGCTACTAAGAGTGTTTCTTCTGATCCTAATGATATGCCTTTGTCTACTTTGATCGAGAATAATAATGAATCTATGGATGTGAATTTTGTTGGTAGGAAATTTTTTGGTAACAACACGTATAGAGGGAATTTTAATCCTAGGCCTTATCCTAGTAATCCTTCTAATAATTATGGAAATTCCTACAACAACTCTTATGGAAATTTTAATAAGATGCCCTCTGAATTTGAGAGTAGTGTTAAAGAGTTTATGAATTCACAAAAGAATTTTAATGCTTTGCTTGAGGAGAAATTGCTTAAAGTTGATGATTAAGCTAGGAACGTTGATAGAATTTCTCTTGAGGTTGATTCTTTAAAGCTTAGATCTATTCCTCCTAAGCATGATATCAATGAGTCTCTCAAAGCTATGAGAATTTTCATTGATGAGTGCAAAGAAAGAACCGCTAGGATGCGTGCTTCCAAAGATGCCTTTATTAAAGCGTGTTCTTCGAATTCCTATGAAAATCAAGATGGATATCTAAAAGTTATTGATGTGTCCCCCATTAAATCTTTGTTTTGCAATATGAATCATGATCAAACTGAATATGATTTCCCTTACCTAGAAGGCGTTCTAAGAATTCGGAGTTTTTAGATCTCGATGATGAAATTGATAAATGTGGGATTGAAAGAAATAAAAATCTAGATGTTGCCCCGGGGTCTATTCTCATCATATCAATCTCCATCACTTTAATACTTGCTTTGTTTTTTAATTTGCCTTTTACTTTTCACTTTGCATCTCTATACCAAAAATACCAAAAATATTATTTATTATCTCTATCGATCTCACTCTAAGTAAGTGACCGTGAAGGGATTGACAACCCCTAATCGCGTTGGTTGCGAGGAGCTATCGTTTGTGCAGGTATGAGGGACTTGTCGTGGCCTCCTCTTTGGATTGATACCTTGGTTCTCAAAAACTGAGGGAAATACTTACGCTACTTTGCTGCATCATCCTCTCCTCTTCTGGGAAATCCAACGCAGTGCTCAAGAGGTAGCAATGATCTCCATCATTGTGTCTTCATGAAGTTGTCACGCCAATGATTAGTTCTACTACTATGGCTAACGGTTTAGCAATAAAGTAAAGTAATTACATGGCGTTATTCAATGACACGCAGGTCATACAATAAATAAAGACAACTCCTATGGCTCCTGCCGGTTGTCATACTCATCGACATGCAAGTCGTGATTCCTATTACAAGAACATGATCAATCTCATACTTTACATATATTTCATTCATCACATCCTTTTTGGCCATATCATATCACAAGGCATATGCTGCAAAAACAAGTTAGACGTCCTTTAATTGTTGTTGCATGTTTTTACGTGGCTGCTATAGGGTTCCAGCAAGAACGTTTCTTATCTACGCCAAAACCACAACATGATATGCCAATTTCTATTTACCCTTCATAAGGACCCTTTTCATCGAATCCGATCCGACTAAAGTGGGAGAGACAGACACCCGCTAGCCACCTTATGCAACTAGTGCATGTCAGTCGGTGGAACCTGTCTCACGTAAGTGTACGCATAAGGTCGGTCCGGGCCGCTTCATCCCACGATGTCGCCGAATCAAGATAAGACTAGTAAGGCAAGTAAATTGACAAAATCGACGCCCACAACAACTTGTGTTCTACTCGTGCATAGAAACTACGCATAGACCTAGCTCATGATGCCATTGTTGGGGATCGTTGCAGAAAATAAAAAAATTCTACGCATCACCAAGATCAATCTATGGAGTCATCTAGCAACGAGAGAGATAGGAGTGCATCTACATACCCTTGTAGATCGCGAGCGGAAGCGTTCAAGAGAACGGGGTTGATGGAGTCGTACTCGTCGTGATCCAAATCACCGATGATCCTAGCGCCGAACGGACGGCACCTCCGCGTTCAACACACGTACGAAGCGGTGACATCTCCTCCTTCTTGATCCAGCAAGGGGAAGGAGAGGTTGAGGAAGAGGGCTCCAACAGCAGCACGACGGCGTGGTGGTGATGGAGTGGTCGTACTCTGACAGGGCTTCGCCAAGCACTTAATCGGAGGAGGAGAGGTGTTGGGGAGGGGAGGGGCTGCGCCTTGGATGTGGTATGCAGCCCTCCCCTCGCCCCTCTATTTATAGGGGAGGGGAAGGGGCGGCCCCTCTAGATGAGATCTAGAGGGGCGGTGGCAAGGGAGGGCTTGCCCCCAAGCAAGCGCCCCTCTAGGGTTCCCCCAACCCTAGGCGCATGGGCCCAAGGGGGGGGTGCGCCCAGCCCACCTAGGGCTGGTTCCCTTCCACCTACAGCCCATAAGGCCCTCCGGGGCAGGTGGACCCTCCCGATGGACCCCCGGAACCCCTCCGGTGGCCCTGGTACAATACCGGTATGCCCCCGAACTTTTCCGGTGACCGTATGATAACTTCCCATATATAAATCTTCACCTCCGGACCATTCCGGAACTCCTCGTAACGTCCGGGATCTCATCCGGGACTCCGAACAACATTCGGTAATCACATACATATTTAGATACATTTAAACTGTGCACTCTAGGAGGGCTCTCACAACATCAACAATTTTGGCCGTCGGATCACGTGACATAATTATTTCTAGCCGTCTGATGAGCCCCTTCCGCGCGCGTGGGTTGCTCATGCTCGCGGTCGCTACTCCGGAAACAAAATCGTAGCTCTCCCGTTCGATCCAGAACGGAAGGGCACGATAGGGCCGCGTGTGCATCAACCAACTAGACTGATGACTCCTTCCGCCCCGACTCCTCCTTCCACCTCATGATCTAGGCCAAGGGAAAAACCTAGGTGCGCTGTCACCGTAGTCGCCGCCGGAGAAATAGAGAGAGAACCGATTTACCTGAGAAGTGACTCAGTTCCCATGCTTGTCCCCTTCACTTCCTCTATCTCTCACTTCACGAGACCGAGATATTGGGTGCGAGGGGAGCTCCAGAAAACGATGGAGGTGTGCCCGTCCCGTCCCGTGGTCGACAGGGCGTGGCACTCCTGTCCACGCGGAAAGGAGTCGAATTTGGATTCCGGCTATGGCGAGGGCCGTAGTGCATGAGGAGAAGTTGGGGTGATGGATTCACGAGAATTCACCCAAACGCCTTCTTGATGAGCTGCTGGAGGCCAGCGCCGGCTCGACCTGCAACGAACTCCGGTGCTCCTCGGCGACATGGGCGCACCCTTCAACGCTTGTGCATGTACATGTCATTGAGCCGCCCAGATCTCAGCATCAAGGACACTCAAATGTCTCCAGCCGTTATTCTATGAAGATCTTTATCGGTCAAACCGCATAACAACATACGGTGTTCCCTTTGTCATCGGTATGTTACTTGCCCGAGATTCGATCGTCGGTATCATCATACCTAGTTCAATCTCGTTACCGGTAAGTCTCTTTACTCGTTCCGTAATGCATCATCCCGTAACTAAGTCATTAGTCACAATGCTTGCAAGGCTTATAGTGATGTGCATTGCCGAGAAGGCCCAGAGATACCTCTCCGATACTCGGAGTGACAAATCCTAATCTCGATCTATGCCAACTCAACAAACACCTTCAGAGACACCTGTAGAGCATCTTTATAATCACCCAGTTACGTTGTGACGTTTGATAGCACACAAAGTGTTCCTCCGGTATTCAGGAGTTGCATAATATCATAGTCAGAGGAACATGTATAAGTCATGAAGAAAGCAATAGCAATAAAACTAAATGATCATTATGCTAAGCTAACGGATGGGTCTTGTCCATCACATCATTCTCTAATGATGTGATCCCATTCATCAAATGACAACACATGTCTATGGTCAGGAAACTTAACCATCTTTGATTAATGAGCTAGTCAAGTAGAGACATACTAGGGACACTCTGTTTGTCAATGTATTCACACATTTACTAAGTTTCCGGTTAATACAATCCTAGCATGAATAATAAACATTTATCATAATATAAGGAAATATAAATAACAACTTTATTATTGCCTCTAGGGCATATTTCCTTCATCTCCTGACTCTATATTTGCCATAATGTGGGCGTCGTGGGTGATGTGTGGGAGTCGATGGTTTGGGTACCACATATTGGTGACTCGTGTTTCTGTAGATAGGTGTCTCGTGCTCGGCCTGTCTTGAGAGATGTGATGGCGTTTGTGATGTATGTCATGATATTTCTATTCGTTCTTCCTTTTTTGGTTTCCTTCTATGATAAATTTATCTTCTTCCTCGATAATATGGAGATAAATTCATTGATGGCAGCTTGCCCTGTGAGGGGTCTCTACCTCACCACAAAGCGTTCAAGGGCTTTAGATCCCCCATCTCTTAGGGTGGGATGGCTCATGTGGCTTTGAAAACCTATGAGGTTACTCGAGGTTGGGTAGGTTTTTCCTTTTCTAATACTCCTTCATCGAAGGCATAGATGAACATCCAATGGTTTGGATATATCTTCTAAGTACTTCGGTTGCCTGTGTTATTCACTTCCATCAAATATACTATATTTATGAACAACATCATTATTTTCTTCTTAAAAATAAATGAATCGAGGTGGTCTTCCAAGGCTTCTTCGTGCGGAATGGACGATGTGGCTTCTTGTCGTGGTCCTCTGGCTTCTCCTCCAGACCTCCGGCTTGCTTCTTGTTCGTCAACCAGCTTGTGGGGTTATATCACTTTAGAGTTTTGTCTGGTGGGATTTGTAGTAGTCGTCCAACCCTCTTCATCGTTTTCTTCTCTAGGATGACAAATTGTTCTGCAGATCTCACTGGCATTAGCGTGTGATGGCTTCGGTCATCGACTTTCTGGTCATCGCATAAATAATGCTCTCCTAGCTTTGATGGTGTCTTAAAGATCAAGAGGCGGCATCGAGTTTCGCTCACAGTATCGTCGCCGACGAATCTAGGTGGAAGGGTGTCGATTTCCCCAAAGGCATGTGTGTAATTAATAATTTCTATAAGGTTGACCTTGTAAGAGTTTGTCAGACTTTATATGGTCTTTGGCCTTCTTAAGAAATGAATTTGAATTGTGTTTGAGTACATCCGAAAGAAAACATAAACTTGTGAGCCACATACATTTTTCCCAAGGGATTACGCTCAATGGAATTCATTTTGTAGTTCAGAGCAAAGCCACAATGCGAGAGAAAAAAATCTAATACCATGTACCAAACATAATAAGAATGGAAATTTGGTGGTCGCAGATGAACAGACCGAGCAAGTTCATATTGGCGTAACATGAAACCTATTAGTGCAAAGACCCGTGGAGGGCTACAAAAGTCCATAGACCGCCTAATCGACATTGACGAGTAAAATCTCCTTGTGCTTTACAACCCCCCACACACACACACACACAAAGGATGCGATAAACAATTCGCAGGTGTAGAAACAGATGCAGCTAAGAAATTACAACCTTCCAGATAAGAACTAGCCAATCCATAGGTATACTCTCAAGTTACAAAAGTTGTCCCTCTAAACCAACCCCTTAAGATGAAATAAGCACAAGGAAAGAGCAATAGCTGGACCATCCTACAAAAACGAAATGGTCCCCTCGTGACTAGTCATCCATAGTATCAAATAGATCATTTTCTTATTTACAAACTCTATAGGGGGCTATACAAATCATATTGCCATTTCCATTTTAGTTATACTATTTTTATTAGTGTTACTAAAAAAGAAGAAGAAAATCTTCATTTTTTCTTTCTAAAATTGATATTGGCCTAGAGACAATCAAATAGATTTTCTCTTTAGTGGGCATTTCCATATAGGACTTGTATAATAAAACAATAGAGTTATATAAAAACATTTTTTGTCAATTATATTTATCAAGAAAGCAAAAATGATTCTTATAAATCCACCAACTTGTGTTGTAACAGATCAGCTAAAAGTACTAAAACAATAACTAACTCAGACTAGGCCCATATATGGATTATTATAGTGTATATGTCAGACATCACCTGAATGCGGATTAAAGTTACTTCAAAAATAAACGAATAATGGATACAGCTATCTGTTATGGCAGAAGAAAAAACCGTTGCCTGTGGCTGAAGTAATCGTCAGCTATTGGAGGTGTGGGAAAATTGCAACGAATCTGATCTGTTGAATAATTAAAGCAGCGTTTTAGAACAAAGTTGATTCAGTGATCACGATGTCCAACGACTTCAAGCCTGGCCAACAGCGATATGCTCCACACACACACAAAACTTTATTTTTTTTCGAGAAAATTTCCGATCTATTCATCTTCAATCATAGCAGTACAACGAATACCAGAAATAATAGAAATTACATCCAGATCCGTAGACCACCTAGCGACAACTACCAAAGATCAAGCGAGCGGCAAGCGCGCCGCCATCATCGCCCTCCATCGCGGAGTCGGGCACAACTTGTTGTAGTAGACGGTCGGAAGTCGTCGTGCTAAGGCCCGTGGGACCAGCGCACTGCAACAACAACCGCCGCAGATGAAGAATAACGCAGAAAAATCCAATCCAAGACACACGAACGTGAGCGAACAACGGCGAGATCCGAGCAAATCCACCAAAGATAGATCCGCCGAGACACACCTCCATTACCCCACCGACGATGCTAGACGATCGCCGAACGAGAACTAGGCGGGGAGACCTTTATTCCATCTTGAGGGAGCCGCCGTCTCGCCTTTCCGAAAGGTGACACAAACCCTAGCAAAACTGAAAGAAACGATTAAAAGCGGAGCCCTCCGCCGACCCTTGCCGAGATCCACTGCCCCCATGACCCTAAGGCCATCGGAGAGGCGGACTCTCTGCGGCGGCGGGAGGCAAAAACCCTAGCTTTTGTGGAGAAGAAGGAGGAGACACGCGGCTACAAAAAACTTATTTCTTTGTATACACACACACAAAACTAACCATGTAATACACAGAAACTGTACACACACACACACAAAGTAGTTATATTGTCTTTTGCGAGGAATATACATGTACAGTTTCTGTGTATTACATGGTTAGTTTTGAGTGGTTTTAGAAATATAAACGACAGGAACCAAAATTTAATAAATGTACAAAAAACCCGCAAAAAAATTCAAAGATAATTACCAGGGTTGAACGCTTATATATGTGATTTCTTTTGCGGTGGACTTATATATGTGATTTATCATTGATTGCAATTTTTTGTTGGTAGCTTACCAAGCTAACCACTTGGTATATACTCCCTCCGTCCGGAAATACTTGTCATTAAAATGGATGAAAGGGGGTGTATTTAGACGTATTTTAGTTCGAGATATATCTCTTTTTATCCATTTTGATGACAAGTATTTTCGGACGGAGGGAGTATGTGATTTATCTCATCGTGGGTCATAGCAGCATGTATGTGTTCTAAAGCGGGATGCAGGTGCTCCATATACATCCTCCCGAACAAGAAAATCACAGATTTATTTCCAAAGACAGATCATAGCATGATTTTTTATTGCGGGAGCATGATGTTTTATCTTTTCTTTGGGCCGTTTTGGCTCCCGGGTGTATTCCTCTGAGTGAACAGTAAATAAAAAACAAATGGTAAATAAATATAAAAAAATTCTGGTTTTCTTTTGTAGATGTTCATGTTAGTGTCTCAAGCATGCTTGATAATTTTCATGCAAAAAGGAGTAGCAGTGTTTTGTCGATGAAAAAGTAAAATTGGGTGTGATATTTGGAGGTAAGTAACATTTGGCATTTAACTTGTTTTTTACGCAGGCCAAAATGATTAAGCTTTTGTCGGTGAAAAAGCAAAGTTGGGTGTGACTATGAACACATCTATTTTTTTTGAATTTTTGACATTTGTAAAAGCATTTTTCACGCGCTGGAGAACGTGCTATTGAGAGTCGAATTTGATTTCCAGTTTTGGTTTCTATAGTTTATTACGCTTATGAAACTATCACAGATTTCCCTATGTTTTTCGCCATTTACATCTCTGACTTTTTGGTGCAGATTTGTTCGATTCAAGCATGAGCAGAAATTGTCGGTCACTTGATGACCAACACCGATAGCCATAGATAGGCGGTCCCTATGAAGGCGACCCTTCTCCTATATGTCATTATCAATATTAATTAATCAACCATTGTCAATAGTATCGTAGTTATTAATGAATTCGTGGGGCGCTAGAGCTAGTATCAGCCAAACAATAGGGTGTTTTTGAGATCGAAAAGAGCGAAACGCTCCTCGCGTCGTGGCGAAACCCTAGTCACCCAGCCGTCGCCGCCCCTGCTACCGCCCTCGTCCCCCCCCCCCTCCCCCCCCCCCACAGGCCGCCGCGGGCAAAGCCGGGCGACGTCGGTGAAGAGGGCAGGTGGGGATCTGCTGCCTCGCGGCCCCTTGCGCAGTGGCAGGAGGATGGCCACCGATCATGGGCGCCGACTGATCTTGCTGCCGGATCGGATCTGGCACACGGCGACCGCGAGCCAGATGGGCCGAGACGGCAGCCTTATCCCGCTCATGGCGGTGGCATACTTCTCTGACGATGGTGGATCGTGATCTGGTGGTGATCCGACTGCGTGGAGCGGCGGGTTCTCGAGGCTAGCACGAGACGCATGGACAGTGGACACATGGCTGCTCCATGGCAGGAGCGCCCCTGTTGCTGCGGACGTGAGCGCCGATTTCGCGCGGCTCTGATGGGCTTGGGAGGATCGACGACTCTGGGACGTGACTGCAGGCTGGCGCAGTGGTGCCTGACGGCGCAGGCTGCTAGGCACCCTGGTGGTGCCGACACCCGACCAAGCGGTGGCAGGCTGGATCGGGGCGGCGTGGGGGGCTATTGCCATGATGATTAAGGTGGCGGTCCTCATGCTCTTCTTGCATCATGGCAATGGCCTGCATGATTGGTCCTCCTCAATCTGGCCATCCACGTGTTCTAGGACGACCGCCGAAGATCTTGCTCGGGATATCTGGATCGGTTATATTCCGGCCGGGCGCGTCCATATCAGCCTACGAGGTTTTGAGGGTGTGGCGCAAAGCTCGGTTGGTTGATAACACCCTGGGACATGTCGGCTTCTCGATTTCCATGGTGGAGACAATTGTGGGGAAGATCATGGTGGCTGAGATCGAAGGATCGGTTAGACGGACGGAGCCTTGGTGGGGATGGAGTCAGCAAGGTGTGAGATAACTCTCAGGAGCAGAGGTGAACTGTGATCAGTGGGGGCGACAACACTGGGGGATTTCATTTTTGGTGATACTTCTTGGGTGCTGAGTCATGACTTTCAGGGTGAAAATCTAATGACTGGTCTTCATTGGTTGTGCCTAGCGATTGCCTTGTTGAAGGAATTGTTTTGAGAGCGTGGACTTTCTCCAGGGTGAAAACCTAAGATCTTGGATCGGGCAACGGTGGCGCTTGTGCATTGTTCCCTTCTTGGAGGAGTTGCTTTTGAAGAACTTTTATATTTTCCGGGTATTGTATTAGGTGGTGGTATGTGTGCTGCTGTTGAGAAGAGTCGACCGTTGTGGTAGGACCTTTCTTTTTTCCTTTCTTTTAATTGTCTCCTTTGTCTGTGTGTATCCTGGATGTCTTTGTGATATTTTGTAGGTGGATAGGCTGGGTATAATTGATATCTTCACGATATTAATATATTCCTTTTACTTTAAAATAAGGTGTTTTTTTTGCTGGAAAGCCTTCATGACTACTTTATTACCTAAAGCATTGAGAATAAAACTAGGAGGTGTATCTGACCACACCGTCGATGGATTACTCCTCCAATAGCTAGCTAAATCATGTGCAACCATGTTTGTCTCTCTAAAACAATGTTCAATAGTGACCTTCCTGAAATCTTACAGTAGACTCCGACAATCGTCTAGAATTGGTGCAGTCACCAGTGTGTACCCTTCATTCAACTTCAAAGCATCTGTGACGATCAAACAATCAGACTGGATCATGATTTTATCATAACTGAGGCCCCGTATGAACATGATACCCTAGCGCATGGCCTCCGCCTCCGTTGACATCTCATCAGCCACATGTGTCATTTGCGTTGTTGTTGCCGCAATGAAGCCTCCGTCATGGTCGCGCACCACCATCCCACACTCTCCCGTGTGGTCTTCCTCGGTGAAAGCTACATCAACATCATAATTTGCATCCCAGTTTACGTCCTCTTCCATGTCTTCTCGCGATCCACGTGACTGGGTTTACTCACAGCACGAACATAGTTTAGTGACAAAGCTCGGATCACCATTGAAGTGCGAAAAGGGTTCTGGGCCTGTTCTCCTTTGTCCATCTCCCTTCTTTGCCACCATAGGTACCAACAAGTAGAAGCGATGACCTCCGGGATATCAACAATATCCATATATTTTTTGAATAACAGGTTGTTTTTTACCTCCCCTGAAAACACAGTGTGATCAAGTGGCCCACATGCGTGAACCGGTTTTCCTCATATTCCCTACAACCAAGTTCAATATGTCCAATCTGCAGATACCAATGTTGGCAGAGACTTCCCTTCCAAAAAAAAAAAGTTGGCAGAGCCTTGTTCTAATTTTTTTGGAATTGTTTGGATTGCTTACCACAAGTGTCATGTGGTAGGCAGAGCCTTGTTCTAAACTGCAACAAATAGCAAGATCCGGTCCTAAATGCAACAAGGCCACAGTAAACCGATTCAAAGTGTAATTTAGTCAAAGCAAGTCCACCTCCCATTGCCGTGATGTGAGGCGTAACAATGTCGACACTCAAAGGACGTATTAATAAAAAGCAGAAAAAGGAGAAACGAAATCGCGATCATCCGGTGACCGTGCCTTGCATCCAAAGCAAGGCCAGCGATCCGGATGGATATTCTTCTTTTCCGCCGAGCAATTATGCGGACCTGCAACCACTCCACGATTCGCTGCGCCCCGGCCGAGTACGTACTCCCTACTGCTATACAGCTTGACGTTTCTGCGCACCCTGAAAATGATTCCGCGGCATGCCCTCCCTCTTGATCCACACAGGTGGATCGATCGAGGAGTGAGTGCGACGCTCATCTGCCTCTCGCCAGGGACAGGGTCGTACATGCGTCCCGTGGCCGGCTTGGCCATTTCTGCAAGGACCACATAGTGGTGTCTAGTCAACGTCAGGGTGCAAGTAGACGCGGGCTGCCCATGGTGCCCACTTAAAAGCCCACATAATCTACACTAGATCGGCAACACGCCTTGACGCGAGGGTGCCGGTCCAACCGATATGGCCAAATAGTGGAGATCAAACCGCATGATGCATTAGTAGGAAAGCAAGTTTAGCACATGTAACAGGACAGAAGCCCAACTCCCAAGTATGTGTGTATTAAGGATGGAAATGCAGAGACTATATCAGGTTGGAAATGTATCAAGGAGTTAATAAAAAAAGCTCAATGATCAAACCTTTGATATAGCTCTTTTTTTATTAACATCTGATATTGCTCAATATATCTCTGGAAATATATATGATATTACTCAAAGAGTACCTGATGGTAGATACTCACAATAGTAAAAAATGGCCCTATCTACATGCCATTGGTGCATTTGTTATACAATGTGACATGAAACACCTGAGCAAGGTCTGGTATGATAGAAACCAAAAAGCAGGCCATAGTATTAGTCCTAGATAACTTATTTACAATGTTTTTCATATTGCATAACAAACTACTCTCTCCGTAAAGAAATATAAGAACGTTTAGATCACCAAAGTAGTACATGGTTGGCTATTGGATATATAACTTTATCCACACGCCTTCATCCAATTTGCTTGATATATAACTTTCTCCACACTCCTTCGTTTGATTTGCATGCATGTTGTGATGCACGGATCTGCTAAAGGACATGTCGTGTTAGGCAAACTATTCAAATAGCGCGTCTCATGGACAGGGAGAAAATAATTTGGTCTATATGAAGGAGAATCACTCTGGATAATATACAGTGATTTGGATACAGTATAGCCTTTTAACATAAAAGAATATATAAGATAAAATTAGAATTATTTTATCTTAGCATTCTGCATGGCCTACAATGGGCGACAGATAAGAATCACAAACCTATGGTGACACAAGAAGCCTCTGAAGCAAAGAAGGCGGCTCAGCGGTGACCTGGAAAGTGAGAGAGGCGGCGCGCTGGCCTACATCTCCTCAGGCTCTGCCTGGTGCCCATCAATAAGGTAAGAGTCCATGAAACTACACATAATTATTTTCGCCTGCGAAGTGACAACACAAATAACCATGGAATCTTATTTTCTACAAAAGGATCAACAATTAGAATGCCAGATTTGGCAACAACATAATACATACTTCCATATCGGAGACATAAATTTCTTAATTCTTAAACAATGCGGTTCTAAAATGTTTTATCTATCAACAACATAGTATTAGTGGTTGTGCTTTCAGCAATATAAACAATTAGAGACATGCAACAATGGTACATACACATGATACAGTAAAAGAGCCTAGAAAAGAAATCAATCCGAGTCACAGAACGAAGGTAGAGAAACCTCACCGACTGATGTAGGTATACATATGCTCAACTCAACCGGACAGAGACGCAACATAAGTTATTTTTTGTGAAAAACACAACAGAAGCTGAATAAAGTAACAGAAGGAACCAGTAGATAACTTTATTGGTACCCAGCATATATGGTTCAATTTTCTTTCAACTAAAATATATATGCAAAGGTGAGTCTAGTTACCTTGCACTAATTTGACAGAAATGAGTTTTGCTTCCCACGGAAACACATACATGAACATAATTAGTGCAAGTCCAGTGCATGATTAATTTTTTTTCAAGTACACCATAGAAATAAAGTACTATCTCAAGGTTCTTGGTTTGTATGATTGTCATCATGTGTTCAATTAACATATCTTGGGTCTAATAGTAACCATGTCTCTACTAAATCTAGCCACAATGTCCTGGACATATATAAAGATGCACTAAATGGTATTGTCATTCGTGGGCCGAAGCTTATCTGCCATTCTTATTAAATTATTAGCAGACCAAAAGTTATAATGCCAATTTCAGTAAAGCTGGCAGACAAAAGAAATAGACGTACTGAGACTATTAGAGGTAGCATTTACAAATATATTAGAGGGAGTAAGTTGTACTAACACATGCTAACCTAATTGATTTTCAGAGATATAAAATGATTCAATGTCGCCTATAATGGGATCCATTGACTTCAGAAAGACAGGAATGGAGCACTTGCAAAGCATGTACTTATAAGAACGGAAGTGACATTGACCGTAGTAGGTAAAATGGTCATTGTCTTAAAGAGAAAATGACCGTAGAGATGTGGTTCTTCTAAAGATAATAGCTATAGATACATAATTTCCCATGTCGCGGCCATCTCTACATGACAAAAGAAATAACAATACCAACATTTTGCAATCCGGGATATTAATGCAGAACGTCCATGGGAATTAAGATTCACAAAAAGGGACTGGAGCAATAGGAAAAGGGGGGCACAGTTTCAAGGCAGACCTTTAGTTTCCAGATTTGATGGGCTGGAGATATAGTTTTGGAGAGTCGGCGGATTGTAGACCACCTAATCTTGAATCAGGTATCATTGTTATCATTGATGAACAAATAATAATTGTTCTGCGAGAATGCTGCGACGGAAAATAAAGATATTCTTAGAAAGAATGCTCAAAGGTTTAGAATATGACATCAAATCTCATGACTTGTAAACTTCAAAACTATATAGCAAATGAGTACATGAAGAAAGATAAATCAACATTTGAAAGCAACCGTAGTAACATATCCTTGTGAAACGACTACTATTTTCACACTTCTCTTTAGCCTACACATATAATTCAGGATGGCAGTTCATTCAGCTAGTGCAAGCTCCATAGCACAATTTAGTTAGATATTTGCGCTGCATGATAATTAGACAGCACTGTTACAATGCCAAAGGGAGCTTGAATTTTAATGGTACTATTATACCGCATAGGTAACATATATTTAGTCTGCCGTGATTATCACAGAACACCATAAAAGATGAGTTTACATGAGAAACTAACCCATCAGCACATGGGATCTTACCTAAGATGTTTTGTACAATGATAACAAGGTCAATCTCAAAACTGTTGTGATACAAAAAAACAGAAATGACTGAAGTATAAGTTTATAATTGCACCGTAATAGAGAATTTTGTTGGCAGATGAGAACAATGAAATAAGTTAACAAAAAGAAAATGCATCATGGGTAACTAAAATGTCTCCTCTAACAATTTCAAACCAAATATTCTTACTTGTCTCCTCTCACAATTTACATGTTAATTTTAATAGGACAAGCCACATGCAAATGAGCCTATTGCTTGCATGATGACAACGCTGAACCAACAGTGTTCTTGACAATAACTGCATCAGCTTGTAGAAGGTACAAATCAGAATTGCTTGACAACTTATTGATAAAACATGCATTCTCCGTTGTCATGGATCAGTAAGAGCTACAATATGTTGAAGAATTACATAGAAAACCATGAGAAATTCCATTCTAGTGCACACAAGCGTAGAGATTCAAATATCTCACCGCCATGAGCAAATAAATTATTATATACATTCCTTGATTGAATACAAAAGGGGAGAGCAGAAATCTGCAGTTAATAAGAGAATCAAGCTACTAAGCATGCATTTTCAAGTAGTAAAACCATGATGCACACAACACATTATGCATACCAATTAGCGGCAGTACATAATAGAGTAAGGATCGAAGCGCCTATGTCGTACTTCACGAAGCATAAGAAAAGGAAGTAGACCCCACAAATATATATATAGGAAGTGATCAAAATACATAGCTTCTTATAAGAAAAGATAAGTGGACAGTAAATAAGTCTGAATGTACAACAGTGGGTAAGCTCAGGTTACCAGGGTTGTCGATCAAAGGCGCCTTCCATTTGCCCTTGTATTTCAGGTTCATAATTTTCTAAATACACAAAAGAATCTCATGTCAAACTTGAAATGCATATTGATGCTTGTCTAGAACAATTAGACTTCGTTGCAAAAAAAAACAATTAGACTTCTAGTGTACTGTCATGGTTATACCTTTTGTGTTCATGGTCCCTTGTAATCCAGCTTTGGAATGGTCGGAGTTGTCCATTCGCCACATTCCTCCTCATCCCAGTCCTCATGCTGCCATAGTTATTAAACAATGTGAAAGGGCACATACTGGAGGCCACAAAATTGTTCGAAGAATGGGTGAATAGGCACCTTTGTTGCATTAGAATCAGTAATTTCCTTGGGAATGTCATCATAACCCTGCCAGGTACAATCGATGTGAGAAAAGAAACCATAACACCAAATCCTATGTTGGTGCTGCTAGGGCCATCTAATTTAATTTAGAGTGTTGTGAAACAATAATAGATAATGCAGAATCTGGTGTCCACTCTGGCTTTGCTCAGTTTTATGACATCAAGACTCATACTAAAAATAAGATCATCATGATCATATAGATTTTGTAGCAGAAAAATGTAAGCCTGCCTCTGGCTTCTTGTCCTCAGGGTCAGAATGTACTCCTGGTTATCCCAGTCCTATGGCTGCAACCATTACAAAACATCACACTATCACCTCGTCAAAAAACATAACAATCATGGATATCCAAAACAGTAATCTCTGAGCCTCACCTTCTTGGCATTAGGATCCCTCTTATTCTCTGCAGGGGTATCCCGTGGTCCACGGTGTTCGGCAACCACGACGACATGCCCTTCAAGTGGCTTCCCGAGTGCTTCTCTCCCGCCGGCACCCCGTGGGCGCACTGCCGACCTGCAATTGTATCAACTTCAAATTCAGCTTCAGGCAAAAACAAACAGTCCAAATCCCATTGAATTCTGTATTGGTCCAGTGTGCAGCTTCTGAGGGACACGGCATTTGAGTGTACTAACGCCGAGCTCAACCGTGGAGTTGTTGGATTTGAAGCACTTAGCTTGCATCCACCCGAGAGAAATACACGTACGTACAAGTGCAAAGCTAAGCGAGCTGCCTGCTTGATTTTATGGGACCAGTACGTGAGCGTATGTATAGCGGCGTAGATGTTCGTACAACCTGAACCTTGTTTGTTTCTAGCTATCTACAGATTTAGTCGATCAAATCGACTCTCTTTTTCTCGACGGAAAGGAGGGGGCTCACCTTGGCTCGATGCCAGTCTGGCGTTCCTCCCATCAATGGTGACAGCACACTCCTCCGGGTGAAGCAGATGCGCAAGCTGCGCCTCACTCCTCCCGATGATGGCAACATGGCGAGCTCATCGGGGCCTCCTCCCGGTGAACGAGACGCGGCGAACTTGACTCGGGTCTAGGCAGCTCCTCCATCCCCGCCCGATTCGCACCCATCCTCAAGGACCTACAGATCAAGCAATCAGGAAAGACGTCGCAGATCGAGAGAGTAAAAGCGATCCAACCGAATACCAGGAGGGGATGGATGGATGGATGGGGGCATGTGGCGCATGTACCGGCGTGGCTAAGCTGCGCCACGAGGTGAGGGGATGCGGGAGGAGAGGGCCAGGTGGCAGTAGATGTACTCGTCGGCAGCGGCGGCCGCTGCCCTTTTGCCATTGTGGAGGTCGGCCTCTTCTGCGCGCTGCCTCTTGCGTCCGGCCTCCTCCAAGCGCCTCCTCACTGCCATCGGATCCGACGCGCCCAGACTTGCAGCAAACGGATCCGGCGACCGCGGCGTGGCGCCCATCTCCCCGACACGGTTGACCGGCAGCGGAGGCGGCGCATGATCCAGGGCCGGGGCGGGGCATTAGGGTTTGGGCGGCGCCAGATCGGAGGGGCGGAAGGAGGAGGCCGAGCGAAGGTGGGGAAGGACGAGAGGGAGGCGTTGGTGGGGGAGGAGGAGGCGGTGTGAGCGGGAGAGGAACCGGTCAGAGGGGTGGAAGGAGGAGGTCGTGTGGCGGCGGGGAAGGAGGAGAGGAGGCGTGTGGGAGGGGAGGGAAGAGGAGGCGCGCGGGAGGGGCGACGGCTAGGTTTCCTCTCCACAGGAGCGGCCCTTTTTATACCGCAGGACGCGAAATGACGAAATGCCCTCGTGGGGGCGCTGGAATTACGCGCGGTGGCACGACCGGGGCGCACTGAATTTTATCTAACGGCTCACAACGATCCGGTAAATATCCGACGGCCCACGACGACCGAGCCCGAGATCCAACGGCCAGAACGCAATCAAGAAAACGATCGGACGGCCAGGAGGCTCAAATCGCTGAGGAGCCTCCGGCATCCATCCGTCTCTTATTTCTGGATTCGCGGACGCCCACGAATAGTGCGACAAGATATGTGGGATATGTGGGTTTGTTCCGCGGTGCCCGCATCGAGCCCACATCTATCTCATTTCCTTGAATCAAGGCACGCCGCGATGGATTAGAACATGTTGTTGTGTAGCTTCGCCATGGCCGCAGCGCCGCCGTCCACCTCGGCCACGGCAGCCTTAGCGTCGCCATGGACGTCGCCGTCGTCTCCTCTATGGTCACACCCGCCCACCTTGGCACGGCGACCTTTAGCGCCGCCATCGTAGTCGCCCAAATCATTCATCTTTGGGCGCCGCCGTCCACCTCCTCCACGGCCGCTTTAGCGCCGCCATGGACGCGGCCGTAGCGTCATCGTCGTCTAGCTCTGTCATGGTCGCCACGCACATCCATTTCTCATTGATCGATCTGTTTCATTTACTTTTGACGGGTGCATGATGTCCAGCTTCAGGTCCCTTTCCGATGCATGTTAGCACAAGAAGTTTTGGTGTTCCATGATCACTATTTAGAATGCATGAACATTTGCATTCTCGCTACGCTTGTACGCCGCTTGATTCACCGCTCATTTGAGTGTATGAACTCAGTGTTTAATAGGATGTTGGTTTCCCGCTAAACCCGTTTATCCCGTGTAAAAATATGCGGGCATATGCGGGCCTCCCGCTTATACTATGCGGCTGATGTGGGACGGATGTGGGCCTTCCGCGAAGAGTCCCACTTGCAGCCTGAAATCAACGGCATCACCACACTTCGGAGGCCTGACAAGTTTGATTAACAGTTGGTGTGGCTTTCCTGGATCGATTCGTGCAACGATCCACCGTTCGCCGTCGCTCTCGTCCCGAGAGACAGAGGTGGAGATACACAAACAGGTTTAATCATAGTGCGAGTTTTTTTCTCTAGAAAAGTTTATGGATTTCGATGCAAATTAAAGATGAAGGTCAGAAGGAACACGACAATAGAAAAGGATATTCGAGCATTTACAACCGGACTTCACAAATCCGACCTCATAAACGACTGTGGACGCGTCCGAGCGTGTCCGCAAACACTGACCGGTCACGTCTTAAATATTCGATTCTACAACCGGACCCGTCAAATCTATATCATTACATGCAACGTGAAACCTAATCTAAGTGAAGCTTGTCCGGCGACCGGCTGCGTTCCCCAGAGTGTTGGTCCAGTCACCAGCAAGACAGAGTAGGGCATGGGACACGAGCCAGCTCACGGGACTCAAGGCGCCGCCGTCTCCCATGCCCTACTCTTTCTTGTCGAAGCCTGGAACCCAAATGGTGCCGGTGGACGTCAGATCGATGATGCATCCATTCTGGGACGAGACGGTGACATCCACCACGACGCGGTTTGTGGCGCCTGGACTGCTACACCATACGGGGCGTCGGAGAATGCGACTCCGCCTCGCTGACGTCCACCGCCGCGAGGGTTGCCGCTGCCTCGCACGACGGGCACGCCACGTCATGTTAGCGTCGGACGACGCCCATGGTGCGTCCATGGCCTCGACGCACCAACAGAGAGCTTGCTCGTCTGCCACAGCGTCCAGACGCCAGGCGGACCGCACCGCCTCTGAGGCAACGACGACACACCTAACGCCAGATCCATGCGTTATTTGGGCGGACGCAATGGATTTTCGACGGAAGGAGTCCCAGCACTGCCTCGCACGGGCCTCCTCTCGGGAGTGATGGAGTGCAAACCGGACGACCATCTCCTCCTCGGGCCACGTGAGATGAGCTCGGAGTCGACGAAGCAGGAGGTAAAGCACTCGGATCCATTGCCCGCCATGTCGAAGAGAGCCGGAGATCGCCAGATGGGAGCTTGGGTAGAGAGGGGAGTGGAGTGAAGTGGCTAGGGTTTGGTCCGGCGAGCGGATGGGGAGGAATATATGTGGAGTCGGGTGGGCTAGCGTGGGCTGGGTCTAATATAGCGGACGCTCCCGGGCGTGGATTCAGGTGGGTCAGCATGGGCCGGGTCTGACATTGACGGACGCTCCCGGGCACGCCTGGGCGTCCCTATATTCGCCCCATATTTAAGCTGGAAATGAAGGATGCCGGTCAGTTCGGGCGTTTGAGGCCCATTTAAAGCACCCATCTGATCGAATTTTCGTGACCGGGCCGTCCGTCCGGACTTTGAGACGGTTTGGGGTGTCCAGCTGTAGATGTTTTATAGTCTTCGGAAATCTTATCTGCGGAATGTCAGCGAGAGAGATGGTTCCAGCGAACATCCTCTCTCCCGTCGGATTCGTTTGGCCTGGTGCAGGATCCGTCGGATTTTCAAGTGAGTTAGCTCTAAGAAATAGCCAGCGAACTACTATCAAAACACCACAACCACCGCACTGGTAGCGTGTAGGACACCTGGGTTCGAATCCTAGTCTACCTTTGTTTCTTTTTATTTTCAACAGATGTCAATTTCTCTAGGAAAAAAATCAACATGGTACTTTATGTCACACGGCAATTTAAACATTTCCTCCCTATTTTTTGTTTGTTTTCACATGTCAAGCTCGTTTTTGTGCATAGCATTTTTTATTAAGAGATGGCATAATATGAAAGTGGAGAACTATTTTCATACAAACGAATCAAGGGTTCTTTGTGAGATTTATGCGTTCCGAACACCGGTGGAGGTTCAAAACCACCAAAGGGCAATACCAGTGGCGGCTCTAGGAATTTGCTTCGGGTATTCATGTGTATTTATTTTGCCAAAATCATTGTTGTTTTTCGAAAATTGTCACTGTTTTGCCAAAATCAACACTGTTTTTAAAAAATCATGGATACTCACATGAAGACCCAAAAATACTCTTAGCGCCGCCCCTGTGCAATACCCGTGACTACACATGTACAGTCACGAGGAAAACAATACTACTAGTCTTTCGGCAGAGGAAAATGTCCACGTTTAGAAAAAGAAGGGGGTAAAACCGTGTTTCAAAGTGTAAAAAGTCCATGCATCCTTTTCTCGAGAAAAAATCGGGCATTTTTTTCATACTAACACTTTAATCACCCCCTACAGGCTTTCACAGATGAGCCTGTGGATTCTTCTCCCCTCTGCGTACCGCCCCGGCGGCCTATGGTAGGGAGGGAAATTCCGGTGCCTCCACTCCGGTTAGTAGTTTAGGTTAGGTTTTTATAGTCCTCGTAGGCACGGCGCTCGAGCGGATGGCGGCGCTTCTTCTTTGTATTTGCCTTCGGACTTTCCATTCTTCTCGAGTTCGTCCGTCTAAACATAGTCGACGAAGCTCCGACGTAGATTTCTGTCGTCATTTTGGGACGGTGAGATTCGAATTTCTTGTCATGAGACAAGATTTGGTGTCAGGTATTTCTGATCTATGCAAGAGTTAAATAAACGACAACTACGACTATTTCATGGGTTGGCTACATGACAACTAACTCCCGTGTAAGCCCATGTACGTAGCTACTAAATTCAAGAATTCTCTAACCTGGACAGATATCTCATGGAATTCCTTAACGTGCTTTCCGTCAAATAGGAACAAAACGCAGAGGGCCATCCATTGGGCCGGCCCATATACGAAGATATGGTCTGTCCTTGATCTGATATTATTTTTTTATGTTTTCAGAGATGCTCACTAGGTTATCCAAAGGTGACTTTGTTTTCAATTTTAAATGCTCAAAAATTTAAAAAAATCTCATATTTTGAAAAAATATTTTCATTTTGAAAATATTTTCAGCTTTTATAAAATAAAGTTCACATTTTTTAAAAACAATCAATCACGTTTTTCAGGAAATGTTCACTATTTTCAAAAATGTTTGGAAATTGAAATTTTGTTCGTATTTTGGAAAAATCAAAATTTCAAAATTATACATACTTTTAGAAAAATCATATTTCCTAAAAATGTTCGAGAAGTTTAGAATGTGTTCAGTATTTCAAAAATATCCGTTTTAAAATTTTGTTCACACATTCTGGATGAATTTGGAAAATTTGTTCGTGTTTTCCAATTTATTTTTGCCTTTGAAAATGTTTGGACAAACTAGAACAAAAATTCAAATTCCCAATATTTTTAAAAATGGGAACATTTTTGGAAATTATAATATTTTTTAGACTGGACAATTTTGAAACCGAAACATTTTTGAAATTCCAAAAATTGAAAAACGACTTTTAAAGTGAAATTTCAAACAAAATTGTAAACATGATGTAATATATATTCAGTTTATTTTAAACTATGAAAAAATTCTGAAATTTTGAACTTTTTTTCATAAACGGGAACCAATTTGAAAGATTAAAAATATGAAAACGAAATCAAAACAAAAACAATTAAAGAAAAAATGCTGGTGGGCCGAGCAATCAGCACCCGCTTTTGTGTTTTGCCTTCTATTTAGCGCACTAAGTGTGAAATAGGAGGCCCTATATCTCATGATACAAACCCGGAAGCTTTAGAGGCAATGGTGATTAGTGAAGCTCTATCCCTGGCGTCTGATCTTAATGCTACAAAAGTTTTTAATGTTATATACTGCCTGGAGGTTATCACAAATTAAAAAAAACAAGAATAACTTTGTGAGCCATTAAGCTATGGTAAAGAGGGAGAATATCGGGTGATACCAACACTTATTTGCTCCCATGATAGAAAAAAAATCAATTAGATACACATTGACAAACAAAAAAGAGAAATATGTTATGAATGGTGTAGTTTTTGAAATTATTCATGCTTTTGTCTTGACACTATGCTGAATTTCTCTTTTTTTTTTCTCATTGCACAAATTGAATTTGGATCTGAATTCAGCTAACCTAATTCTACGCAAAGATCCGTGTAAAATTTTATTTTAAACTTCCCTCTCTTCTTTTCTATGTTCCGTCACTTGATTAACATTTGGTTAAATCTTAGCCGTCTGAGATCTAGCCATACCCGTACCGCAAATACTATCTCGACAGGGGGAAAAACTGAATGTATGTAAGTTGTCGAGCAACAAATTGACAGGTCCAAATATGATTGCAAACTGCAGATTAACACAGCCAAGCAAAATTAGTGCACGTGCGCACGCATGAGCGTTGGCCCGTAATTTATTTTCTCAAGGTCGTGTTATTGCATCGCATGTGCGTGTGCACAGTACAAGTGCACACTACTGCATACATGATCATGGTTGCGCAGCAGGCGCCGGCACGGCGGCCGGCGCCGGCGGGGGAGGAGCATGTGGAATCTCAGCGTCGCAGAAGCCGCGGAGGATGTCGGCCTCCTGGGCGGTCAAGCCTATGGAGGCGAGCATGGAGGGCCAGCAGTGGAGCGTGACGGTGCGGATGGCGATGCAGCAGTCGCGGCCCAGGTAGGACTCGCCGTTGAGGAAGAAGAGCACGATCTCGCTGGTGCACGACCGCAGCTCCGTCACCGCGCCCCAGCACTCCATCATCCACCCGCCGCCCTGCTGCTCCGCCGCCATGCCCGAGAGCGCGAGGTGGAGGCGAGCGACGAGTGGGGCCGGCGATGGAGCCGCCGCGAGGCCAGCAGCGCCGGTGGTGGCCGATGCTGCGACGCCGACGCCAGGGCCTGCGATGGCGACGAGCACTAGCAGAGAGGCGACGACGAACTTGACGACGGGCGCCATCGGTCGACCGGCGAGAGGTGCCCGGCGATTTGTGGCTGCAAGGTAGCTAGCAATGCAAGGCCGTGTGCGTGCTCTGCATACGCACTGGCGGCGTGTTTATATAGTGGATCGACGTGCCTGGAAGGCGAAGTGGAGGAGGCGCGCGCACGTTTCAGGAATGCCGCGGGGTAGACGCACGGGCGGGCGTTGCTGCGCTATGCATGCATGCATGGTGCCTAGCTTGATTGTGCGTGTTGATAACTCGATACTTGATCATTTGATCGCGGGAACGGCGGTAACCGATCGACTCACTGATGATTCGCGCCTGCAGCGTCTGACCATCTTGCATGGATCACGATCCACGTGCACCTACACACGTAGTAAA
This sequence comes from Aegilops longissima, assembly GCA_021605205.1. Taxonomy (NCBI): domain Eukaryota; kingdom Viridiplantae; phylum Streptophyta; class Magnoliopsida; order Poales; family Poaceae; genus Aegilops; species Aegilops longissima. The sequence continues at coordinate 110,539,622 of CM038679.1, read as the reverse complement.
ACATATGAACATCAAGATCGCGGACGGAACAAATGTTGTAAAAGGGCGCCAAAAAACTGACTGTTAAGGCCTTGTATAATGCAAGGCGCTTAGGTGATATATACTTAGAGAAATATACCAGTGTTTTTCTAAGGCCATGTACAATGCAAGGTGCTTAGGAAAGGTGTTTGGAGAAATAAACCAAATTGTTGACATCAGATTTTAACATGGTCAAAAACATTTTTTTTAGGGTACGCAAATTGCGTATCTTAGTTTTATAGAAGAGGAGAAAGCAATGTACAAGAATGTTAGGGTATTGCCATCAACCACAAGCCGGCTGAGGTCACACAAACTCCAACTCCACACACTGCGCTAACGCCTCACAAAAGTTCAGTAACTCTCAGGCTATCGCCCACATGCGAAGCTCATCAAATATCCTGTTGACTAGTTCTACAACTGAAGCGGGAGTGCTCGCCGGGCGAAACACACGATCATTTCTCTGTTTCCAGAGGTGCCAGCAGACCAGCGTCACGAATGAGTCAAAGGCTTTCCGGTTCTCTTTGGCAATCCTCTTTCGGGTGTTTCCCCACCAATGCTCCAAAGTGTCGCCAGCATTAGGCGCTAAGTTGGCCCCAAGTCTGGTCCTAGTCAGCCCATATGCCAAACCTGTCTTGAAATGACGCAGTTGACAAGCAGGTGGTCGACTGTGTCTTCATCCTGATCACAAAGGAAGCATGGGGATATGTCATCCTGGAGCCCATGTCTAAGACGCCGGTCAGAGGTCCAGATCCTATGTTGGATAGCCAGCCACATGAATATCTTGCAGGTTAGCGGCGCCCAACACTTCCAAACCCACTTAACAAAGGCAACGCAGATAGCACCTTTGAAGAACATCCGATATGCAGAGGCCGAGGTGTAGACTTGAGATGCATTCCAAGGCCACCAAGCCTCATCGTGTAAGCTGGGATCCAGCCTAACAACCAGTACATATTCCCATAGCCTGATAAACTGCACCAAGCCTTCCGTGGAGAGGTCTCCCGAGATGTCAGACGTCTAGCGGTGATTAAGCAACCCCTCTTTCACCGTTCTCCTGTTAGCCGTCTGCGTGCGAACTGCACTGCACACCTCCGGCGCGATCTCCTTAACAGACACGCCTCCCATCCATCTATCTTTCCAGAAGAGCGCCTTGGTTCCATCCCCAATTCTCCAGTGGACTAAACTATCAAAGACAGCTTGGACTTGCGGGTCCTTAGTCATGGGAAGCCCATGCCAAGGGCGACTCGTGTCAGTGCACCGCAACCATTCACATCTCAACCTAAGGGCCAAACCATGTCGTTTTAGGTCCAGCAGCCCGAATCCACCCAGCTCCTTAGGCATGCATACCCGCTGCTAATTGACCAAACACTTCCCTCCATGAATCTCCTCAGATCCCTCCCAAAAAACGCACGGCATCGCTTGTTGACTTGCTCAATTGCCCAAGAAGGTGCGTCTACGATGATCAAGTGATGGGTTGGCCGAACCATGACCACATCATGGACCAGAACCAGCCGCCTAGCTCTAGTAATGAGGCCCTTCTGCCAGCCCGGCATGAAGTTAAGCACGATGTCCACCACCGGCTGCCATTCCGAACGTGTCAGTTGCCAAATGGACATTTGGAGACCCAGGTATTTGCAAGGAAAGTTCTCCAGACGCCACGGCATTGCTCCTTGGACAAGCTCCTTGTCTCCGTCTTCCTCTCTGATCAGAATAGCCACTGATTTCTCATAATTAATGCGCAGTCCTGAGGCATTGCCAAAGATGTGCAGCGCCTCTCTGACAAATCGAAGATCAGAGGTAGTGGGCCTAATAAACAAGACCACATCATCCGCGTAGATAGAAAGCCTTTGCATCGGCGTGCAGCCCGGCATAGTACTCAACACATTGCACTCCTGAGCTCTAGTAATGAGAGATGTGAGCACGTCCATAGCAATGACAAAGAGCAGTGGTGAGACGGGATCTCCCTGACGCAACCCTTGTGCATGCATGAATTTCTGACCGGCATAACCATTCACCACCACGCGAGAAGAGGCCGAGGATAGGAGTGTAGATATCCATGACAGCCAAGTATCCGAAAACCCTTTGGCTCGAAGGACTTCAAACAAGAATGGCCAAGAAAGACTGTCAAAGGCCTTCGAGATGTCCAGTTTGAGCATGACTCCTTTAGCTTTGCGCCGGTGCAGCGAGCGTGCCACCTGCCTGACAAGCAAGAAATTGTCATGCAGGTTCCTTCCCTTGATGAACGCGGACTGGTTGGACTGCACCAACTCATTCATGCGCGGTCTTAATCTGTTGGCCAGCAGCTTGGATCCAATCTTAGGCAGGCTATGCACCAAACTAATGGGTCTGAAATCTCCCACCTAGCAAGCACCCTGCTTTTTAGGGATTAGCGTGATAAGCGCTTGGTTTAGGCGTCCAAAGCCGTGGCCATTGCCAAGAAACAAGTGGTGCAGGGCAGCCATAACATTGCCTTTGACAATACTCCAAGATTTTTGGAAGAAAAGGCCAATGAAACCATCCGGGCCGGGCGCACGATCGGCGGGCATCTCCTTTATGGTGGCCCACACCTCCTCCTCCGTAAACAGAATGTCCTGGTCGTCCAAGTTGATAGGTTGGATTCCGAGAAAGTCCAAGTCCACGGTGTTGTCACGCCCTCTCGCCATGCCCAATAGATCTTTGTAAGTGTCAAAGAAAAGCTGCTCTTTCCCAAGTTGCTCCGTGATCAAATTCCCATATGCGAGATAGCCCGAATGAAATTCTTCATCTTTCTCCCATTTGCCACGAGATAGAAGAGCTTGGTGCTCGCGTCACCCTCCTGCAGCCATCGGATCAGTGATCTTTGACGTGCAATCGTTCGCTCCAGGGAAGCAAGCCCTAGCGTGGCCAACTTCAGAGTCCTCCTAAGCCATCGTTCACCAGCCGAAAGCGGGTGCTTTTCCTGAGCCACATCCAACTGGAAAATGATCCAGTTTGCGATCGCTATCTGCAGCTTGATATTGCCCATCTTTTTCTGGGCCCAGGCAGTCAAGTAACGCGCCGTGTTCCTAAGCAATCGATCAAGGCGTTTGGATGGATCATGCACAGATGGGTCGCACACCCAAGCGTCCCTCACAGCCTCCTCATAGCCCTCAAGTTTAGTCCAAAAGACCTCAAATCTGAAACGCCTCTGCGGGTGCATGTTCTCCTGGAGGGCAAGGTGCAAAGGGCAATGATCCAAGAGGAAGTGGAGAGAGCTTGCAAGAGGCAGTCCGGGTGCTCTAGCTCCCAGTCCACAGAAACAAGGGCCTTGTCGATCTTAGTAAGGGTGGGGGAGTCTCTTTCATTGCTCCAAGTGAAGGCTCTCCCGTGCATGTACAGCTCCTTGAGACCGTTGTTGTCGACAAACTGGCGGAATTTATGCATCATGCAGCGATCAATACGCGAGTTGTTCTTGTCCGTGGCTTGGAGGATCATGTTAAAGTCGCCAATCACCAGCCAAGCGCCTGGACAAAGCGATCTCCTAGCCGCAAGTTCCTCGAGAAAAAGCACCTTGTCCTCGTCCTCCTGGGGGCCGTATATCGTGGTTGGCCACCAGGGCGCTCCGTCAGAAGGTGAGACGTAGCCCGTAACGAAGTTCGAATCCCGCACGCAATTCGTGATGCTAACCAGCGCCGAATTCCAAGCTAAGAGAACTCCTCCCCTCGTATCAGAGGAAGGTAAGTAGAAGAACCCATCATACGATGGCCCTAGGCATTGCATCACCGTGAAAGTATCAATACAGGCTAGTTTTGTCTCTTGGATACAAAAAAATCGAAGGATGAGCCGTGTCCGCAAACTCCCGAAATTCTTTCTTCTTGACCGAGTTGTTAAGGCCGCGCACGTTCCAACACACCAGCTCCAGGTTGGCGACGACATGATGCCGGTCAAAAGACTCCAAAACAATCTGCTCAAGCGAGCAGAGCCACCCGCGAGGCCTCCTCCATGCCAAGATCAAATGGGATCGCTTTCCCAAAGATCGCTGCCATCGCCCGTAGCTGCGGCTCCTGGATAGGGGAATCAAACATCTTCCTAAGCTGACCAATAGCCTCGACAGAGACCGCTAATCCATCCGGTGTAATGCCCAGCGCCTTGAGAAGCACAGTCTCCGCTGCCGTCGCGCTGGTCTTTCTGGGAGCGCAGGTAGACGAGGAACGTGTGTTCCTACGTGGTGTATCCAGTGCGGCACTCTTTCCACGAACGGCTTCTATTTCTTTGAGAAGTGGTGGGGCGAGCTTCTTCAACAGCCCAGTGCAGAACGCCTTAATATTCGCAACCGCAATTTGTTCTTTTGGAGGAAGCAGCAGATCAGCCTGAGCGTGCATGGGCGTGTCGCCATCCATGCAGCTGGCACGCTCCACCAGGCGTGGTTCCTCCATGCAGCCAACCAGATCGCCTCCTGCCTCTGGCTCGGGATTAGCGCCAGACCCAGCCGGACTGTCCGTCCCCACCAAATCAAGCCGCAGCGGCGCATCGGACGAAATTTCCTCCACCGGGGCCCACCCGAGCGCGGGCGCATCTTCCTAAGCCGACGCCCCAGCGGGCCTCTCCTGGCTCGGCACGTGGCACTGCACCTGCGCAGGAACCAGGGCGAGACCGGTCTCCTCCGGAATTCTAGGCACCTCCTGTCCAACCCTCTCGGTCGTGATGCGGTAGACTCTGGCACTCTCCTCGGGATTCGCCGATTCTTCCAGGACCGGATCAGCCGATTTGTCCTCATAGCCAGCTGTAGGGGGAAACTCCTGGCCCGAAGCAGGGGATAACGCACGGACTGCCACCAACTCCTGGCCCACGATCCCGTTAGTGGGATCTTCTACGACCAAACTGACCGTTGGAGCGTGCACAGCAAGGGCACAGCTCCGAGCCCCGGATCTATTGTGGCAACCACAGCTGGCGCCGGACTAGCCGCGCGCATCGCTGGCGACACAGAACGCACCGGCTACGGCCGCGGCGGTGCACCAGCCACACCCATGGGCATCGGAGGAATGCGCCAGTCGGACGGGCCGACACGCCCCAGGAGAGCCTGCCGATAGGAACCGCCTTGAGCACCACTCGCCGGAGCGCCACCGCGAGCGTCGCGGACACCGCGCGACCACGGGCACACCCGCCATTCACCACTCCCCGAGAAGCTGCCAGAGTCATCCGGAAGACCGCTTTGCCTGCTGCCATCGGAGCTAGGAGGGCGAAGCCAGCCTTCCGGACCCGCATGCTCCCGAACTCTGCCGATGTGGATCAGCGTCTTGTACTCCAAAAGCTGGCGGGAAGACGGCCGGTGAGCCGCAGGGTTGCCCATCTCCTCAGGCTCCGGCACCCACAAGCGCCACACCGGCACCTCATCGTGGTCGGCGACTTTTCCCAAGCTTGAATAGCGAGATCTTTCTGTTGGTCGTCTCCGCAAGGCTATCCACTGATACGGCCGAGAAGCTCCGCCACCGTGTCCCGCGTCCAGACATGGGATGGGACGCCCTCGGTCATCAGATCCACCTGCGAACGCATCATCCTGGACACCGCCTGCGCCTGCCGGAGCCATGGCCTGAAAAAGATCTTGAAGAAGCCATGCTCCACCAAATCGACAGTCAGCGCCTTGTTGCGAAGATCCGGCGCTGCGAACACCACGAGGAAATCTTCTGGGTGATACTTGTGCACTGAGAACTTGTGCCTGGGAATGTGCTCAGAGTGCTCAAATCTTCCGGGTCAAAAACATAATTAAGATGACCTCAAATGGAAAAGTGCTCAAAGTGGGAAGTTCCGTATCATCAAAAGGAGAAACTTTGATATTTGGGCCATAGCCATCCGAACTCATCTCTAAGGCCGAAGTTGTGTTTGAAGTACTGAGATTTTGTATTCAGAACACTATTCGTCTGATTACGCCCAAAGACGGCTTCATATGAAAAAACGATCTACACGAATTATCTTCGTCTCACGACCGATTTTGATGTAAAAATCATCCCAATCCGAGTTCATATGCAAAAGTTAGAGCTATTGGAATGCAGCCCTGTCAGGAGGCGAAATATGGTGCGCCCCACCAGACGCCATATCTGATGGGTAATGCAAGCAAACAAATGTTTTGCATGAGCTATTTTACCCTCAAGATAATCTCTGATCAAAAAACGTTCAACATGAAAGTTGTTCGTCTCGTCGAAACGGTCAAGATTGCTTTTGGACTCGTTTCCATCCAAGGTCGTGTACCACTACAAAAAAGACCCACAAGGTGCAGCCAGTTAACCGAACAGTTTTGGAAAGTTTGGACAAAACCAATCCGAATTTGACTAGGGTTTTGGACGTGAATCCAAGCCTTTTCCTTACACGGGAACTCCAGCCGCCTCTTATATACCTAAGGGGTGACGCCCGATTGAACAACACATAATCGATCAATTCATCTACCACTTTTTATCTTTTATCTTTTCTTCTTAACCCTAGTTCTTCTTCTTCCTCGTTCTTCGTCTGTTCTTCTTGTTGCAGGGCGGCGAATCTCGAGGCCCTAGGGGCGATCAGGTTGACCTAGGGCAGCTAATAGCCGCCGCGCGCCCTGACGGGTCTGACGGTGTCCTGGACTAGGGGGTACTCACCACGTCGTCTGCCGATCAGTTAGATTGGGCCGAGGACCCCATGGCCGCATACTCGTGGGCCAGTTCAGACAACCCCTGCCGCATACAAGGAAGACTCCACAAGACTTGGCGCCCAAGACAAGGACTCTCCTAAACCATAGGCCTCCGGTATCTTATATAAACCGGGGTCAGGCTAGTCAATAGACGATCTCATATTCATTACTACAATCTCGTGGTAGATACGTGTACTCTGTACTACACCCATATGAATACAATCAAAAGCAGCATGTAGGGTATTATCTCATCAAGAGAGCCCGAAGCTGGGTAAACCCCGTGTCCATGTTACCATCGCTTCAAGACGCCTAGTTTAGGACCCCTACTACGAGATACGCCAGATATTGAACCGACATTGTGCTTCCATTGAGAGCCTCCTAGGTGTCGTCACGGGTCGATGGCATAAATCAGGTGTTATGATTTCAATTCAATCTATTCCGCCTACATCAGGTTTCTTTTTGCAATTATTGTCTGTTTGCAGATTAGTTTTGATCTCGAGCGCCGTCGGGCGATCCGGGTACACTAGACGAACCGAGGCCTTCGCCGGGCATGCGCACGTCATGCAGCGCTAACCCTACCTCGCTGGAGATCGGGAGATCAGGCAGACATGGCGTGTCCATGGAGATCGACCAACAGCCGGCCTTGCCTAGCGGATACAGTGTTGTGTCCCGAGACGTATAGGCCAAGCACATGCCAGTACCCAGCGACAAATCCAAAAACACCCCTGCACGACAGCGGCTATCCAGGGAAATTCCTCCCCTATTGTCTTTTTCCTTCTATATTTGTTTCCTTTTTTCATTCTGCGCAAGGTGGCCACTACCGTTTACTTGTAGTAGTATTTTTCGTGTCTCTGTCCGCCGAAGTGCTAATGCAATCCACGATCAGTTTTGCTGCGTGGTCTCCAAGATTTACTAGATGACAAAACTAGCTATTCAACTAGTAACACTACTTCACGTTGTTGATGAGTACTAATTTTTGGTACTGGTGCCTAATTCCTAGTACTAGTTCGTACTGGTACAGCACAGAGCAGCTTCATCTATTCACATCGATCGGCTACTGTTATCACCCTCAAACAGAGAAAGTGTATCGAGGTTTGTACCTGGCGTTAGTCCGGCCAACCTCTCCATGTCACCTGGGCAGGCCGACCTTCGCCGACATCGCCGTACCACGACGCCATCATGCCGATGAGCTAGTCTCAGCGCTCAGGCCATATTTACCAAACTTTTTTCGCATAAATTAATTATGCATCTTTTTTCACTATTTTTTTTGTTGCACTACTTTATGCGTGCAGGCAATCTATTTAGGTTGGGCCGCGCTAACGCCTCGGCAAGGCGATATCGTCGTCCCACCAACGTTGACCAAGTCGTCGCATCGCGTCGACGCATGTCCCTGTGTCAACTTTTCCACATTGCGGCTCCGCCGGGCTGACCTTGTCACCCAGGCCATATCTCTTTCATTATTTACTTCACTTATATTAATTAAAGTAGAAGAATTTTTTATATATACATTATTATTTGTCATTACTTTTGGTTTGCACTATTTTATCTGTGCAGCCAATCGACTTAGACTGAGCCGCGCTGTCGCCCCCGTCGACCGAATTGTGTCGTCGCTTGGAGCGCTGCCCTGTGTTGGCAACCCCGCATCGTCACTTCATCAACCTACTCGGCCGGAGATTCCAGTGTCACCCGCCGACCTGCTCCATCACCGCGGCTGGACGGGGGGCTTCACATTTTCGGAGTGCCGAACTCTCTTATCGGCCACCTTGGGACCAGCCTGGGGGCTGGAACCTTGTCCCGCATCAAGCTCCGACCGCGTCATCAATAACGAACACATTAACTAGCTAAGTCGCTTTCATGCTCAAAAACTTTCAGTTTTAAATTTTTTTTCGGTTCAACCAAGCATTATTCTTTTTTGGCAATAAGCTACTTGTGGAAAAATTTCTTGTAATAACTTTGTTTGTGACACACAAATCCAAATATCCCGTTTACTTGGGGGCTTCCTTTATGAAGCCTTTCCGCTTGCATATGATTATACTTGTACGGCTTCGTTCCTTGTTCATGTATTACGCCACAATATCCATATTAACTTAAGCAATTTGCAAGCTGGGTTGCCTCGCTCCTCTGGTTACCCCTACGTTCTCGATTGTTCGGCTAGGGAGTAAAGGGAGCACCTCTGCGATTGTCACGATCGGGTCATCCGAGCCAGACCTCAGACTGGGTGAAGCCGAAAGCTAGCGCTCTTATTGTTTTCAATTATGGTCGACACACAACGGAACTCATGAGTACAAAAAATCTATTGCACAAGTCTCATAGTAACAATGAGCACCAAGAAAGGTATCGGTGGGGTACTATTTTCTTGAAGATGCTTCTTACACTTCGCAAGAATATAGCATAAGTTCCTCGGCGCACTTTATCTCATTATGCCTTATGGCCTGATTGCTGGTTATCGGAAACGCCGTCGATATTCTCGATGTTGGAGTACATAACACTTTTCGCCCTTGACCGAAGAGGGAGAAGCCGACGATCGGTTAAGACGCGTATAAAGTTCCGGTGAACACAGATATGATATAAGTACTTTGGTATATACAATCATTATACATAAAATTCTTTTACCCAAGTCACTTGGGGGCTCTTAAAATTTGCATGAGCCGTTTTACAATAACTTTTTCTTCTCAGTCGCTGCAAAGTCTTTTTCTATCACTCCTTTTTCGACGTGAGTGTGTGGTCAATAGCCGGGGAGCCTAATTTCTCTCTCAAAGCCACTCGAGTTTTAGTTCACTGAACTGTCCTAACGAGAAAGACCCCGCCTTCGGGATAGGGAGGTTGAAGCCGAAGGCTGACCCGCTTGACGTCTTGAGATAGGACGCGTCATGTTAAAGCATGACAGAAGCACTTTTTTTTCTAAGACCATTTTTTTGGATTGGCACCGAACACTTGATCTAGTTCGGACGTCAAGTTTTTCCTGAGGTTTTTTGGTTTTCTAGGCCTATGGCACTTTTAAGCAATTTGTGTGTTTCCAACATAAGTCTCGCAGTGCAACGCCGGACACCTTTAGAGATTCGGCAAAAGCATTCTCGGATATTGCTATATATGCATTGGTTTTGAATTGTGTCTTCGATCAATAGTTGGGTTGCCCGGCTCATGTGCATGCCGCCTACGTTCTGCTTTGTTCGGCTAGGTGTGCAAAAGGAGAACCACTGCGATTGTGCTTCCAGCTCGCATGGTTAAGCACCTCAGTGGAGAAAGCCGAAAACTGACTGTCACAATAAGCGTAAACTGGTCAGCGATCCGATGACTGTGTTAAATGACGGGCCGATCATAACATTGGCCGAAGTGTTTACGGCTTGAGCTAGGCTGTCGCCGAACACTAACCGGGGGCTAGTAATTGGCCTCCCAACTTTAAGCGTTAATGACTAAGTGAAAGTTATAAAGCCCGCATATCTGATTGCCTCGTTTCTGCTAACACAACCGCCTTCGGGCACCGAGACGTCGGCTAAGGGTTGTTTTGTTATTTCGGGAACACCCTGCGTAGTATCTACAAGGGGTAGAAGCCGGCGATGGGTCACTTTCAGATAATAAACGGTCGCAACAGAAGTGAACATTTGGGTTCATTTAGACCACAGATTTTGGAAGCTTTCCCCGAACTAAATCCTCAGTATTTTACTCCCACGTTGATCGGAGCTGAGGTTTCATGATCATGCTTAGCATGACAACCCAAAGAAAGGAACCGATAACGGGACTATTTTCTTTGGACGATGTTTCTTATGTTAAACAATAATATAACATGTCTCTCTGCGTACCTTTGTTTATAAAACCGTATGGCCGGATTGCCTTGTTTGTCGTAAATCTTTGCCTTTGTAAAGGCTTTACAAAGTAGGACAAACACTCCTCGGCTACTTGCCAAGGAGGTGGAAGCCGATGGTCGGTCAACAAAGTTTTGTAAAATGCGGATCCGAGCATTGATAATGTAAAAAAATTGGATACATAGAATCATTACACATAATTTGTGATTTTACCTTGGATATCGATCCTTAATTCGGCCACCCGTGCCCACATTATTAAAGGGGTACATCGATCCCCTGATCTGGTGTTGCCACCCGACCAGCGTCTCGGGGGCTACTGCATTGGCAATCCAATGCAGAAAATTTAAAGCGCAATATAGTTTTCGAGGAGATTATTATCCTCAGGTTGGTCGGCCGCACCCAACCTGAGTCTCGAGGACTTTGCACACCGTGTTTCTATTCCTAAGTATGATGCCGAGCTGGGAATTGATCCTCAGGCTGATTTTATGAATCAACTTGAGTCTCAGGGGCTACTAGGGTCGGCGGTTTGTTTTTTCCTTCAGGTGCATCCCGGATATTAGGCCAACACGCACCTTGAGGGCTACTGGCTATACATCTCGGCAGAGATTACATTGCACAATTCGGAATTAAATTAATAAAAAACAGCCCATGGTCGAGGTGGTGCACCACCTCGGATACAGTCCGGCGTTGGTGCTCGACTACAATAGACACCCCGGAAGCAGTCCGGCATAAAGCTCGGACGCCAGTGGATGGCTCCGTAGAGGGCATTTCCGGCATTAAGCTTGGCTAAACTCCTTTAACTTTTTTGAACCAAGGTGATCTATGACACCTCGAATATAGTCCGGCGTTGGAGCTTGGACATGGTCCGACGTTGGAGCTCGGATACATTCCGACGATTGGAGCTCGGAAGCGGTCCGGCGTTGGTGCTCGGCTGCTAAACATACCTCAAATGCAGTCCGGCGTTGGAGCTCGGACGCAAGAGGACGTTGCCGCTCGGGAACAACTTCAAACCCGAGGTATGGCATAAAAATAACAAGGCATTGCTAAAGGCCGGAAACTTAAAGGGGATCCTCAGATACCTGACGTGTAAACTCTTCGGAGTCACCTCGGTGATCCTCAAGATCAAAGACGAGAAGATTTGTTGAACCAGTTTTCAAGACCGACGACCAAAGATGAAGAACCGTTCGGAAGAATCGAGGAGCGTCCCCAACTTGAAGACCGGTCCAGGGGGCTACTGACGGTGTCCTGGACTAGGGCGTACTCACTACGTTGTCTCCCGATCAGTTAGATTGGGCCGAGGACCCCATGGCCGCATACTCGTGGGCCAGTTCGGACAACCCCTGCCGCATACAAGGAAGACTCCACAAGACTTGGCGCCCAAGACAAGGACTCTCCTAAACCCTAGGCCTCCGGTGTCTTATATAAACCGGGGCCAGGCTAGTCAATAGACGATCTCATATTCATTACTACAATCTTGTGGTAGATATGTGTACTCTGTACTACACCCATATGAATACAATCAAAAGCAGCATGTAGGGTATTATCTCATCAAGAGAGCCCGAAGCTGGGTAAAACCCCGTGTCCATGTTACCATCGCTCCAAGACTCCTAGCTTAGGACCCCTACTACGAGATACGCCGGATATTGAACCGACAGGGTCCCTCCCGGGCGTGTGGGGTTTCGGGTCCTCAAAAGCACCTGCCGGATTGCCTGCATACCACGCTTCCGAACGGGTCTCCTTTGGCGTGAGCTGCGGTGCATCACCCCCGGCGTCGAGGGTACACGGTGACGTGTTCGTGTGCGAACACACTTTTTGGCGACTCCGCTGGAGACGAAGCTTTGAACGGTCTCCAGCCCGTTCTTACTATGAAGAGATCGTCATCAAGTTGCTGCAATCTACAAAGGTAATATGAATACCCAATTCCCTTTTGTAGATGCAAATAATCCATATGTTGTTGCTGGATCACCTAATGAGCATAATGTATCGGCTAGCCCTAGCTTTATCAATCATGCATCTAATTATGCGCAAGGGCCGATGCAAAACAATCTTCATGCTTCAAATTCTTATGATTTAGCAACGTACAACATATGTATCCAAACTTTCATGCATCAGCAACCCCACAAATTCATATGCCGATGAACAATGTGATGGGTTTAGGCAATCAATTTGAAACACCTCATGTTAAAATTTCCAATAGCATACAAGAAAGTGTTTCACCCTTTTATTCATCGGCAACTAATTTGCAATATGTGAATCCAACCTTGACGATGGATGGGGGAATTGGCCATGCTACTACTAGCTATTCGGCTAGTTAGTCTCGATCATCATATGCTACACCTCATGTTAATCACTTTTCAGCACCATATGCAACTGTAGATGTTCATAATTCGGCCCCGCACCTTCATGGTCATAGCCGATTAAATGAATATTTTACAGGAACACACGTGCCGTCATCTAATATTGTAGCATATAATGCATGCTCTATGCAATTCGAGAATTTCAGCAACACTCACGAATCATTGCGGAAAGAATCTGAAAGTATTGTGGGGCAATCCCTTCCTGAAGCGGTTGTGGTTGCGTTAAAAAAGAGCTTGGCACAAAACAAGAGGATTAGTGCTCTTTACCTTGAACAATATGAAAAGGGGTTGTTTCCTGATTATGCTGCAATAAAGGCTAGAGTTTTGCAAGAATATGAAACTTCATCAATTGATAGAATTGGCGAGAGAGAATATTGTTATACACCAGCGCATACACCTCCACCTAGTACCGCAGCATATTATACACCCCCTACACAGTTGCAAAATTTCGGCAACACTAACAGTTCATTGCCGAAAGATCCTAAAAGCATTGGGGGGCAAACTAATCTAGAGCGGGCTGAAATTGAGAGGGGAGTTAAAGCTTTGCGCGATAGGGTGCAAGTACTTTGCCAAGAGAGAATTGATAGGGAATCAGCTCAAAGAAAAGAATCCTTGCCAATTGATATAACCGGTGAAAAGAATGATGATTCTGAACTAAAAGTGCATCGGTTGAAAAAGCCTAATCAAGTAGTATATATTCCGAATCCATCAAATCCAAAGAGGCAAACATTGTTGAGAAAGGGCATGGAAAGTATAGCAAGACAACCATACTTGACTTTTCTGAAGTTAATGGAACCTACTTCCTGCCCTATGAGTTTCGTGCCATAGAAATTGATGAGCTTCAAGAACAAGAACAAGTGGCTGAAGAAAGTTTGGTGGACGAAGTTCTTCAAACTAATGATGCACGAAATAAAGAGAAAGATGATGACAAGGCGTTGGGGAGCTATCTGAAGGCGGAGCAAGATATTCTTCAAGTCATACCACCATCATGCTCTCCCAACATATTTGAAGAGGTATGTCTAGCAATTAATTTACCTGTTTTCAGATTTGGTCATGACTTAGTTGTTGATGCATATACTAAAAATATCTTCATAAGAAATATTGAGAGACCAATGAAGAAGGGTAATTTATTTGTTAGCAATCAGATTGTCACAAAACATATCGGTCAACATATTGCACCATTCAGAAAGACCGATTGAGAAAAATTATTGCAGCCAAGGCTTTCCCCATTGCTTTATCTAAAGCTCATATCTAATTGGGTAGCTCTGCTTATATCTTACTTGGCTTACACTTGGTCCCAATTGATACATGTATGTTCTAACTATTTTTGTTTCAGAAATTTAAAGCCAAGGTTAAAATCTTTTGAGCAAACCGATGCCAGTATAGTTTCTTATCCAAAGACTTCATAGATAGAGTGCAAAACACAATGCATAGCTGAATGGGGTGATGCAAAATCTGAACCATTCGTTTGCTTAACTCCAAAGCCGTTCTCACAACAAGATCAGCTAGAGAATAAAAAGTTTACCTTCAATTCAAGCATGTGTGATCAAATATTTGATTTTTGTTGAGAAATAGTTATATTAGAATTCTTGATCACCATGTTGAGCCATCTGTCCAGGGACAAATGTATTGTAAGTTGCCTGATTCGTACAAGCATAATTTTGAGGATTGCAACATGTTCCGTCAAATAGTTAAATCAGCCATTGATAAAGGACAATTGAAATTTGTTGAGACACCAAGAGATGACCAGTCTATTCTGATTGGTCCCGATGGCAGAAAGTTTTTTGCATCGGCTGCTTCAAGCCGATCCATTTAAAGAGAAGGTAAAAGCTGCATGTGATGGGATCAAGCTCTCAAGTAAAGAAGTTGTTGAAGAGCATAATGAACATAATCTTGAGGGCGAGAATTCCATTGAAGCTACAATGAAGATGCCAAGGACTGGGGGGCATCAAGCAAATCCAGTGATCGATGAAAGCAAACCAAAAAAACAAAGGCCGAAATAAGCGCAAGTGTAAGAGATCAAAAATCACCTTCACTGAACTATTGGATAAATATCAAAAGAAGAGTGATTAGAAGAATGCTTATCGGCCAAACCATGCAAAGAAACCAAGATCACCCCCCAAGGCACAAATATGTGGATCGGTATTGGCAAAGTGAGCATTTTAATGCAACATATTCATATCCTTATTTTGGGCCGCCAGTGCCAATGCCGTGGATGCATCCCTATACTCATGTAGATCCATATCCATAATGGGACAGGTATGATACAAGGGCACACTCTCCATCTTATTTTATACCATCTCACCAATATTATACATCTCCGAGAAGATTAACATTTGAACAATCATATGTTAAAGACCGTTTTAATCATAAGGAATCGGTCTGGAGCCCAAAGAAGAAGAAAGAAGTGGTCAAACAAGTGTACCATGTTAAAATAGATGGTCATAAGAGTGCTACTTCACAATTGATTTCAAATGAAAAATAGCCAATTAAAATGTTGACATTGGCTAAAGGCAATGAAATGAAGCGATCAATTGTTGAGAGTCAAAGTGCCAAATCCGAAGAAAAGAAGTTGAGAGCGCACAAGGCCAAAAAAAAAGAATTGCCATTGGTCAAAACAGAATCGCAGCCGAGATGCCCACTTGGCTTATCGTATTGGCAAAAGAAGAAATTACAAAATCTTAGTGCACAAGAGCTAAGAAAGAAGAACATGGCATGGGTTCCCAAGAAGATCAATCAAAACAAAAGTGATGTGCATATTTATATTGCAACAAGTACAATAAAAGTGAAGAAGGAAAAGAATGAAAGCAACAAACAATTAAGCCGAAGGTGTGCATCACAACATCAAAATCTTCGGTTAGCACATCATCCATATTCTTCAACCATACCATTGATGCCTTTTCCATGGAATTCATCATTAGGTATGATCAATTACCTTCCTTGGATTTATTTTGATCCATGGAAGCGACATAATTTTCTGCATCATGAGAGGGTATTACCAAATCTCTATACATTTTATTAGCTACATTTTTTCTTGCTAATCCAAAGGGCCAAAATATTTTATTGCTATTTCATTTGTTTATTTCGGCTATACGTGATTTGGTGAATGAATTCTACATGGACCTTATGTTAATGGCCTATATTTATCCATCGCCCTAAGAATATGTCAAAGCATGGCTAATGTAGTATCCTAATATCGTCCTTAGTTCAATTGGAGGCCAAAATGAGGTACATGTTCATTGATATTGCCCTTGTCTTTCTAGTACTATGGAGATTATTTTCGACGGTTAAATTTGTGGCAATGTCCAAGGTGTTGGTGTTGTTTATTTAACTCCATATGGAGCTATTTTGGGAAGCCTCATGCCGCTTAAAATATTTTTACACAATGATCAAAACCGAATATGCATCATTACTCGGATTGGAGCTTTGCCTTGCTATATGTGCTATACATATTGAGGCTTCTGGTGATTCGTTATTAGTAGTGCAACAAATATCCAAGGGTTATCAATGTTTTGACAAATCACTTATAGTTTATCTTTTGGTGTTACTAGATGCAAGATTTACCTTGGGTTACTTTAAAATTGTTCATATATCTAGACATGACAATTCGAAAGAGTTGGCACAGCAAGCATCCAGCTACTATGTTAACCATGGTGTATTGTATTTCTATCAATAGCCGATGCTAGGTCTTGTCAACATAGGTAAGGCCGAACCGAAGCCCACCGCCTCGGCCACTAATGAAACTTTTATGCAAGAGAAGTAAGGATTGGAGGAAGTTCATTCTTGATTATCTGCAAAATCCTAGTGAAAGGGTGAACAATATGGTTCGGAGGATGGTTTTGGTCTATGGAACCTTATCAACGGATTGTTATAGAAGCTAAGAAGTTTTCACCCAAGTTTGCATCAAGAGGTTCAAACAAGCAATGGCCGATATATACTTATCGTCCTAAGAACATGCAAAATGGCTGATTGAGTGTTGACATCGTCCTTAGAACAAGCTATATGTGAGTTATTTTTCGGCACACAAGCTTTGCCGAAAAACAAGGGGGCATGTGTTGACACCAGATTTTGGCATGGTCAAAAACATAATTAAGATGGCCTCAAATGGAAAAGTGCTCAAAGTGAGGAAGTTCCATATCATCAAAAGGAGAAACTTTGATATTTGGGCCATAGCCATCCGAACTCATCTCTAAGGCCGAAGTTGTGTTTGAAGTACTGAGATTTTGTATTCAGAACACTATTCGGTTGATTACGCCCCAGGACGGCCTCGTATGGAAAAATGATCTACACGAATTATCTTCATCTCATCGAAATGATTGATTTTGATGTAAAAATCATCCCAATCCGAGTTCATATGAAAAAGTTAGAGCTATCGGAATGCAGTCCTGTCAGGAGGCGAAATATGGCGCGCCCCACCAGACGCCATGTCTGATGGGTAACGCGAGCAAACAGATGTTTTGCGTGAGCTATTTGACCCTCAAGATGACCTCTTATCAAAAAACGTTCAACAAGAAAGTTGTTCGTCTCGTCGAAACAGTCAAGACTGCTTTTGGACTCGTTTCCATCCGAGGTCGTTTACCACTACAAAAAAGACTCGCAAGGTGCAGCCAGTTTAAACCGAACAGTTTGGGAAAGTACGGGCAAAACCAATCCGAATTTGACTACGGTTTTGGACGTGAATCCAAGCCTTTTCCTTACACGGGAAGTCCAACCGCCTCTTATATACCTAAGGGGTGACGGCCGATTGAACAACACACAATCGATCAATTCATCTACCACTTTTTATCTTTTATCTTTTCTTCTTAACCCTAGTTCTTCTTCTTCCTCGTTCTTCGTCTGTTCTTTTTGTTGCAGGGTGGCGAACCTCGAGGCCCTAGGGGCGATCAGGTCGACCTAGGGCAGCCCATAGCCACCACGCGCCCTGTCAGGGTCCCTCCCGGGTGTGTGGGGTTTCGGGTCCTCAAAAGCACCCGCCGGATTGCCTGCGTACCTCGCTTCCGAACGGGTCTCCTTCAGCGTGAGCTGCGGTGCATCACTGTTGGGGAACATAGTAATTTCAAAAAAATTCCTACGCACACGCAAGATCATGGTGATGCATAGCAACAAGAGGGGAGAGTGTTGTCCACGTACCCTCGTAGACCGAAAGCGAAAGCGTTATGACAACGCGGTTGATGTAGCCGTACGTCTTCACGATCCGACCGATCCAAGTACCGAACGTATGGCACCTCCGAGTTCAGCACACGTTCATCTTGATGACGTCTCACGAACTCCATTCCAGCAGAGCTTCACAGGAGAATTCCGTCAGCACGACGATGTGATGACGGTGATGATGTTGCTACGGACGCAGGGCTTCGTCTAAGCACCGCTACGATATGACCAAGGTGGATTATGGTGGAGAGGGGCACCGCACACGGCTTGGAACAATCAACTTGTGTGTCTTTGGGTGCCCCCCTCCCCCCGCCCCCATATATAAAGGAGCAAGGGGGGAGGCCAGCCGGCCTTGGTGCGCCCCAAGGAGAGGAGGAATCCTCCTCCTAGTAGGAGTAGGATTCATCCTTTCCTAGTCCTACTAGGAAGGGGAAAGGAGGAAGGAAAGAGAGGGAGAGGGAGAGGGAAAGAGGGGTTGTCGGTGTCAAAATCGGCGGATCTCGGGTAGGGGGTCCCGAACTGTGCGTCTAGGATCGATGGTAACAGGAGACGGGGGACACGATGTTTACCCAGGTTCGGGCCCTCTCTATGGAGGTAATACCCTACTTCCTGCTTGATTGATCTTGATGAATATGAGTATTACAAGAGTTGATCTACCTCGAGATCATAATGGCTAAATCCTAGAAGTCTAGCCTGTATGACTATGGTAATGAGTATATGCTATCCGGACTACGCCCTCCGGTTTATATAGACACCGGAGGGATCTAGGGTTACATAGAGTCGGTTACATAAGAAGGAATCTTCATAGCTGGTCGCCAAGCTTGCCTTCCACGCCAAGGAGAGTCCAATCCGGACACGGGTACAGTCTTCGGCCTTCATGTCTTCACATCCCATCAGTCCGGCCCATGGATAACAGGCCGGACGCACGAGGACCCCTTAGTCCAGGACTCCCTCAGTAGCCCCTGAACCTGGCTTCAATGACGAGGAGTCCAGCACACAGATTGTCTTCGGCATTGCAAGGCGGGTTCCCTTCTATCCGAACTTCAAGATAGTCTTCGGATGTGATGATAGTATACAGACCTGTCACACACACACCATACACAACCGCAAAGAGAATATAACTTTACACGAGTTCCATCCGCTGATAACTATTTGTAGCACGACATTACGTCTGACCGGTCATAATTCCAAACCGCTTTTGTGTTCGACGCCCCACGTCCCGAGACACTGTTGCCATTGGCACGTCTTGTCAAAGTAGAGATCGCGTCCCCTTATCGCGGGATTCTCATCAATGCTGGCATGGGTAACCCAACTGTGCCGTTTATATAGCCCTTGGGAATAGGTGAATCTTAAGGCGAGTGAGGATGCGTTCAATATTCACTGCCTTTATAAGGGGATAAGGATTCCCTCTTACTCCCTCACGCCCTCTCTCTGTCTCCGCCCTTCCAATCTCGAGCTCCAGCGCCCAAGTTCTCATCTCCTTTCCACTTAAGCTAGCACTCAACCATGTCCGGATCCGGAGGTCAGGGCAAGTGGATGGTCTCCTCCGTCAAGGAGGAGGACATTACTGAGCTTCGGGCGGCCGGATATTTGGCAAAGGAGATTGCCCACCGTCTGCCGGCCGAGGGACAAGTCGTCCCCACGCCGAAGCCCACAAAGAGGGTAGTATTCATCCCACATTTCTTCCGCGGGCTAGGATTCCCACTCCACCCTTTCGTCCGCGGACTGATGTATTATTACGGGATAGATTTCCATGATCTGTCCCCAAATTCCTTCCTCAACATATCGGCGCTTATCGTCGTGTGTGAGGCCTTCCTCCGCATCCAACTCCACTACGGGCTATGGCTCAAAGTCTTCAACGTGAAGCCGAAGGTGGTGGATGGCCAGCATGCGGAGTGCGGAGGAGCCATGGTGAGCTGATGTCTACTACGCAACCTTCTTCTTGTCGACGTTGTTGGGCCTCCAAGTGCAGAGGTTTGTAGGACAGTAGCAAATTTCCCTCAAGTGGATGACCTAAGGTTTATCAATCCATGGGAGGTGTAGGATGAAGATGGTCTCTCTCAAGCAACCCTGCAACCAAATAACAAAGAGTCTCTTGTGTCCCCAACAGACCCAATACAATGGTAAATTGTATAGGTGCACTAGTTCGGCGAAGAGATGATGATATAAATGCAATATGGATGGTAGATATAGGTTTTTGTAAACTGAAAATATAAAAACAGCAAGGTAACTAATGATAAAAGTGAGCGTAAACGGTATTGCAATGCGTTGAAACAAGGCCTAGGGTTCATACTTTCACTAGTGCAAGTTCTCTCAACAATAATAACATAATTGGATCATATAACTATCCCTCAACATGCAACAAAGAGTCACTCCAAAGTCACTAATAGTGGAGAACAGACGAAGAGATTATGGTAGGGTACGAAACCACCTCAAAGTTATTCTTTCCAATCAATCCGTTGGGCTATTCCTATAAGTGCCACAAACAGCCCTAGAGTTCGTACTAGAATAACACCTTAAGATACAAATCAACCAAAACCCTAATGTCACCTAGATACTCGAATGTCACCTCAAGTATCCGTGGGTATGATTATACGATATGCATCACACAATCTCAAGTTCATCTATTCAACCAACACATAGAACCTCAAAGAGTGCCCCAAAGTTTCTATTGGAGAATCACGACGAATACGTGTGCCAACCCCTATGCATAGATTCATGGGCGGAACCCGCAAGTTGATCACCAGAACATACATCAAGTGAGTCACGTGATATCCCATTGTCACCACAGATATGCACGGCAAGACATACATCAAGTGTTCTCAAATCATTAAAGACTCAATCCGATAAGATTACTTCAAAGGGAAAACTCAATTCATTACAAGAGAGTAGAGGGGGAGAAGAAACATAAGATCCAACTATAATAGCAAAGCTCGCGATACATCAAGATCGTGCCAAATCAAGAACACGAGAGAGAGAGAGAGAGAGAGAGAGAGAGAGAGATCAAACACATAGCTACTGGTACATACCCTCAGCCCCGAGGGTGAACTACTCCCTCCTCGTCATGGAGAGCGACGGGATGATGAAGATGGCCACCGGTGAGGGTTCCCTCCTCCGGCAGGGTGCCGTAACAGGGTCCCGATTGACTTTTGGTGGCTACAGAGGCTTGCGGCGGCGGAACTCCCGATCTATTCTCATCTTCGGAAGTTTTAGGGTACGTGGGTATATATGGGTGAAAGAAGTACGTAGGTGGATCTCCGAGCTGTCCACGAGGCAAGGGGCGCGCCCTAGGGGGGTGGGCGCGCCCCCCACCCTCGTGGGCAGCCCGGGACTCCCCTGGTGATCTTCCGGTACTCCGTGGGCTTCTTCTGGTCCAAAAATAAGTTCCGTGGAGTTTCGGGTCAATTGGACTCCGTTTGATATTCCTTTTCTTTGAAACACTGAAATAGGCAAGAAACAACAATTCTGGGTTGGGCCTCCAGTTAATAGGTTAGTCCCAAAAATAATATAAAAGTGGATAATAAAGCCCAATATTGTCCAAAACAGTAGATAATATAGCATGGAGCAATCAAAAAATATAGATACGTTGGAGACGTATCAAGCATCCCCAAGCTTAATTCCTGCTCGTCTTCGAGTAGGTAAATGATAAAAAAGATAATTTTTGATGTGGAATGCTACTTGGCATAATTTCATTGTAATTATTTATAATTGTGATATGAATATTCAGATTCTAGAGATTCAAGACAAAAGTTTAATATTGACATAAAAATAATAATACTTCAAGCATACTAACTAAGCAATTATGTCTTCTCAAAATAACATGGCCAAAGAAAGTTATCCCTACAAAATCATATAGTCTGGCTATGCTCTATCTTCACCACACAAAGTATTTAAATCATGCACAACCCCGATGACAAGCCAAGCAATTGTTTCATACTTTTGACATTCTCAAAACTTTTTCAATCTTCACGCAATACATGAGCGTGAGCCATGGATATAGCACTATATGTGGAATAGAATGGTGGTTGCGGAGAAGACAAAAAAGGGAGAAGATAGTCTCACATCAACTAGGCGTATCAACGGGCTATGGAGATGCCCATCAATAGATATCAATGTGAGTGAGTAGGGATTGCCATGCAACGGATGCACTAGAGCTATAAGTATATGAAAGCTCAACAAAAGAAACTAAGTGGGTGTGCGTCCAACTCGCTTGCTCACCAAGACCTAGGGCAATTTGAGGAAGCCCATCATTGGAATATACAAGCCAAGTTCTATAATGAAAAATTCCCACTAGTATATGAAGGTGACAAAATGAGAGACTCTCTATCATGAAGATCATGGTGCTACTTTGAAGCACAAGTGTGGTAAAAGGATAGTAACATTGTCCCTTCTCTCTTTTTCTCTCATTTTTTTTATTTGGGCATTTTCTCTTTCTTTTTTTTGGCCTCTTTTCTCTTTATTTATTTATTTATTTTTCGTCCGGAGTCTCATCCCGACTTATGGGGGAATCATAGTCTCCATCATCCTTTCCTCACTTGGGACAATGCTCTAAAAATGATGATCATCACACTTTTATTTACTTACGACTCAAGAATTACAACTCGATACTTAGAACAAAATATGACTCTATATGAATGCCTCCGGCGGTGTACCGGGATGTGCAATGACTCATGAGTGACATGTATGAAAGAATTATGAACGGTGGCTTTGCCACAAATACGATGTCAACTACATGATCATGCAAAGCAATATGACAATGATGGAGCGTGTCATAATAAACGGAATGGTGGAAAGTTGCATGGCAATATATCTCGGAATGGCTATGGAAATGCCATGATAGATAGGTATGGTGGCTGTTTTGAGGAAGGTATATGGTGGGTGTATGATACCGGCGAAAGGTGCGCAGTATTAGAGAGGCTAGCAATGGTAGAAGGGTGAGACTGCGTAAAATCCATGGACTCAACATTAGTCATAAAGAACTCATATACTTATTGCAAAAATCTATTAGTTATCGAAACAAAGTACTACGCGCATGCTCCTAGGGGGATAGATTGGTAGGAAAAGACCATCGCTCGTCCTCGACCGCCACTCATAAGGAAGACAATCAATAATTAAATTATGCTCCGACTTCATCACATAACGGTTCACCATACGTGCATGCTACGGGAATCACAAAGTTTAACACAAGTATTTCTCAAATTCACAACTACTCAACTAGCATGACTCTAGTATCACCATCTTCATATCTCAAAACAATTATCAAGCATCAAACTTTTCTTAGTATTCAACACACTCATAAGAATTCTTACAAATCTTGTATGCTTTAGCATATTAGGATTATTTAAGAAAATTACCATGCTATTTAAGACTCTCAAAATAATATAAGTGAAGCATGAGAGTTCATCTATTTCTTCAAAATATAACCACCGCCGTGCTCTAAAAAAATATAAGTGAAGTACTAGAGCAAAAACAAACTACTCCAAAAGATATGAGTGAAGATCAATGAGTAGTCGAATAATTATGCAACTATGTGAAGACTCTCTCATTTTAAGAATTTCAGATCTTGATAATTTATTCAAACAGAAAGCAAAGCTAAAGAAAATAAAATGACATTTCAAGGATAGCACACATCATGTGAAGAAGCAAAAACTTAGGTTCAACCAATACTAACCGATAATTGTTGAAGAAGAAAGGTGGGATGCCTACCGGGGCATCCCCAAGCTTAGATGCTTGAGACTTCTTGAAATATTATCTTGGGGTGCCTTGGGCATCCCCAAGCTCGAGCTTTTGTGTCTCCCTAATTCCTATCATATCACGGTTTCCTAAATCTCAAAAGCTTCATCCACACTAAACTCAACAAGGACTCGTGAGATAAGTTATCATACCATACTGTAGCAAATCACTAAAATTACAACATTGCATACTAAATGACTCTGCATATTTAATAGTCCTATCCTCAAATAGAATCATTAAACAAGCAAACATATGCAAACAATGCAAACATAACAGCAATCTGCCTAAACAGGACAGTCTGTAAAGAGTGCAGCAAGATCCATACTTCCCTAGCTCCAAAAATTATGAAATAAAATTACCACTGTAGTAAATTTATCAGAGCTTATTATTCAAAAGGTTTCAACATTTTATCACATTCTGAATTTTCTAGGAAATTTTTGCAACAGCGGTAAACTTTCTGTTTTCAAACAGCAACATGTATACTTGCAAAATAAGCATAGTAAAGGCCGTCCTTGAAAATTTTATTGAAAATAAAGATGCAAAACATTAATCTAAATAACATCAAGAAAATACTAACAAAATAAAATGACGCTCCAAGCAAAACACATATCATGTGGTGAATAAAAATATAGCTCCAAGTAAAGTTACCAATGAACGAAGACGAAAGAGGGGATGCCTTCCGGGGCATCCCCAAGCTTAGGCTCTTGGTTATCCTTGAATATTACCTTGGGGTGCCTTGGGAATACCCAATATTAGGCTCTTGCCACTCCTTATTCCATAGTCCATTGAATCTTTACCCAAAACTTGAAAACTTCACAACACAAAACTTAACAGAAAACTCGTAAGCTCCGTTAGCGAAAGAAAACAAAACACCACTTCAAGGTACTGTAATGAATGCATTCTTTATTTATATTGGTTTTAAACCTACTGTATTCCAACTTCTATATGGTTTATAAACTATTTTACTAGCCATAGATTCATCAAAATAAGCAAACAACACAATGAAAACAGAATCTGTGAAAAACAGAACAGTCTGTAGTAATCTGTAACTAACGCAATCTTCTGGAACTCCAAAAATTATAAAATAAATTGTTGGACCTGAGGCATTTGTATAGTAATCATATGAAAAAAGAATCAACTAAATATCACTCTCCAGTAAAAAGTTGAAGCTAATCTCGTGAGCGCTAAAGTTTCTGTTTTTTTACAGCATGATCATAAAGACTTCACCCAAGTCTTCCCAAAGGTTCTACTTGGCACAAACACTAATTAAAACATAAAACCACATATAAAAAGAAGCTAGATGGATTATTTATTACTAAACAGAACCAAAAATCAAGAAACTAAAATAAAATTGGGTTGCCTCCCAACAAGCGCTATCGTTTAACGCCCCTAGCTAGGCATAATGATTTCAATGATGCTCACATAAAAGATAAGAATTGAAACATAAAGAGAGCATCATGAAGAATATGACTAGCACATTTAAGTCTAACCCACTTCCTATGCATAGGGACTTTGTGAGCAAACAACTTATGGGAACAAGAATCAACTTGCATAGGAAGGTAAAACAAGCATAACTTCAAAACTTTAAGCACATAGAGAGGAAACTTGATATTATTGCAATTCCTACAAGCATATATTCCTCCCTCATAATAATTTTCAGTAGCATCATGAATGAATTCAACAATATAACCAGCACCTAAAGCATTCTTTTCATGATCTACTTGCATAGAATTTTTATTACTCTCCACATAAGCAAAAAATTTCTCTTGAATAGTAGTGGGAGCAAACTCAACAAAATAACTATCATATGATTGAAAATTAAGATCAAGATGACAAGTTTCATGGTTATAATTATTATTTATAGCATACGTGTCATCACAATAATCATCATAGATAGGAGGCATGTTTCATCATAGTAAATTTGCTCATCAAAGCTTGGGGGACAAAAAATATCATCTTCATCAAACATAGCTTCCCCAAGCTTGTGGCTTTGCATATCATTAGCATCATGGGTATTCAAAGAATCATACTAAAAACATTGCAATCATGCTCATCGTTCACATATTTTATGCCAAGCATTCTATGTAATTCTTCTTTTAGCACTTTGGCACAATTTTCTTTTCCATCATACTCACGAAAGATATTAAAAAGATGAAGCATATGAGGCACCCTTAATTCCATTTTTTTTGTAGTTTTCTTTTATAGAATAAACTAGTGCTAAAACAAGAAACAAAAAGATTCGATTGCAAGATCTAAAGATATACCTTCAAGCACTAACCTCCCCGGCAACGGCGCCAGAAAAGAGCTTAGTTGACGGGGTGTGAGTGCCGCTTACCTAGCCTCCCGGCAACGGCGCTTGAAAAGAGCTTGATGTCTACTACGCAACCTTCTTCTTGTAGACGTTGTTGGGCCTCCAAGTGCAGAGGTTTGTAGGACAGTAGCAAATTTCCTCAAGTGGATGACCTAAGGTTTATCAATCCGTGGGAGGTGTAGGATGAAGATGGTCTCTCTCAAGCAACCCTGCAACCAAATAACAAAGAGTCTCTTGTGTCCCCAATACACCCAATACAATGGTAAATTGTATAGGTGCACTAGTTCGGCTAAGAGATGATGATACAAGTGCAATATGGATGGTAGATATAGGTTTTTGTAAACTGAAAATATAAAAACAGCAAGGTAACTAATGATAAAAGTGAGCGTAAACGGTATTGCAATGCGTTGAAACAAGGCCTAGGGTTCATACTTTCACTAGTGCAAGTTCTCTCAACAATAATAACATAATTGGATCATATAACTATCCTTCAACATGCAACAAAGAGTCACTCCAAAGTCACTAATAGTGGAGAACAAACGAAGAGATTATGGTAGAGTACGAAACCACCTCAAAGTTATTCTTTCCAATCAATCCGTTGGGCTATTCCTATAAGTGCCACAAACAGCCCTAGAGTTCGTACTAGAATAACACCTTAAGATACAAATCAACCAAAACCTTAATGTCACCTAGATACTCCAATGCCACCTCAAGTATCCGTGGGTATGATTATACGATATGCATCACACAATCTCAAGTTCATCTATTCAACCAACACATAGAACCTCAAAGAGTGCCCCAAAGTTTATATTGGAGAATCACAACGAAAACGTGTGCCAACCCCTATGCATAGGTTCATGGGCGGAACCCGCAAGTTGATCACCAAAACATACATCAAGTGAGTCACATGATATCCCATTGTCACCATAGATACGCACGGCAAGACATACATCAAGTGTTCTCAAATCATTAAAGACTCAATCCGATAAGATTACTTCAAAGGGAAAACTCAATTCATTACAAGAGAGTAGAGGGGGAGAAGAAACATAAGATCCAACTATAATAGCAAAGCTCGCGATACATCAAGATCGTGCCAAATCAAGAACACGAGAGAGAGAGAGAGAGAGAGAGAGAGAGAGATCAAACACATAGCTACTGGTACATACCCTCAGCCCCGAGGGTGAACTACTCCCTCCTCGTCATGGAGAGCGCCGGATGATGAAGATGGCCATCGGTGAGGTTCCCCCCCGTGGTGCCAAATAGGGTCCCGATTGACTTTTGGTGGCTACAGAGGCTTGCGGCGGCGGAACTCCCGATCTATTCTCGTCTTTGGAAGTTTTAGGGTACGTGGGTATATATGGGTGAAAGAAGTACGTCGGTGGATCTTCAGGCTGTCCAAGAGGCAGGAGGCGCGCCCTAGGGGGGTGGGCGCGCCCCCCACCCTCGTGGGCAGCCCGGGACTCCCCTGGTGAGCTTCTGGTACTCCGTGGGCTTCTTCTGGTCCAAAAATAAGTTCCATGGAGTTTCAGGTCAATTGGACTCCGTTTGATATTCCTTTTCTTCGAAACACTGAAATAGGCAAAAAACAGCAATTCTGGGCTGGGCCTCCGGTTAATAGGTTAGTCCCAAAAATAATATAGAAGTGGATAATAAAGCCCAATATTGTCGAAAACAGTAGATAATATAGCATGGAGCAATCAAAAATTATAGATACGTTGGAGACGTATCATGAGCAAGCTGTCCAACGTCTCTTTGCCAAAAGGCACTTTCGTGGACACAGTAAAGGAGTCGCAGAGACAGTGGTTCTACATCACAGAACCCCGCTGCAGCACCTGGGCCGCAGCTGCCGAATTCCGCTCCGGTGCTCCCATGCGACTCACCTCCTGGGTCGAGAAGAGTTCGGACTGGTGTTTGCCTGATGAGCTGATAGCGCAACAGACGCGCGTTAAAAGCATGGGTAACCAAAGACGTCAAGCTTCTTGATGTAATCCAGGTGACGCTAGTTCACCGGATTCTTCCGTGCCTGCGCCGAAGCCGCCCTCGATGGGAGTTCAATCCGAAGAAGCACCAGACCCTGGTGAGGCTCTTCGAGACTACTCATGAAGGTGCCTCGAAGTTGCTCTTTAAGGGCAACGAGAAACCACCGGCGCAGATTCAGACCGCGGGCACGACATTAAACACCTCGCCAGCGAGGTATGTTATTTTTGACATATCCCCTACTTGTTTGTTTCAAGGATGATGCATGAGCTTTTATTATTGCTTTTTTAGGATTGGATAGAGAGGGCGAAGCGGATCCAGTGTCCGGCTCCGCTGCCCGAAGAACCGGTCATCCCGCGTCTGGCGAAGATGCTGGTGCCGACACCCTATAAGGCGCCGGAGAAGAAGGCCAAGGGGGCCAAGAGTGGCCCCCGTCGCAAGGGTACTTCGGACATGACGCCCAAAGACGAAGAAGCCCATTCCTCTGTCCCTGAGGACAATGACGAGGAAGAGGAGGAGGAGGAGGAGGAGGAGGAGGAGAACGCTCCCCCGAGGAGAGAAAGAAGAAGAAGAGGGCGGCTTCCGCGCATCTGGAGGCGGAAACGCCCAAGAATGGGAAGGGCGTCCCCGCGGTCAACACCGCGTGGGACGTTGACAGCAGTCCGGAACGACGCCCCCGCACTAAGCCCCAGGCCGCATCGTAAGTGTCATGACTCATACATGCCCGTATCCGACCTTTTCTCTTTGTCATCTTGATATGGTTAACTGTACTATTGCAGTCTGGCCCGTGAACACATCCAGCAATCCTCATCCGGAGGCTCGTTGGATCCGGCGGAAATGGCCAGCATGTCGCCGCCGCCCGCTTATTCCCCCGGGGCGAGGGACGACACCGAACTGTTGTCCCGGAGGACCGCTCCGAGCCGGGGAGGAGCCCAGGACGCTGTCCGGGAGGCGCCACAAGGCAAGACCTTCGCTTCCGGACAAGTGGGGCAGCAGATCCCCATGGAGACTGGCGAAGAGGGCCGTATTTAGTTCGGCCCTCAGCCGAATACGATTTCGGAGACCCATATGGCTCCGGAGTCGGGCGAGCAGCCTCCATCGAAGGAGGGGGTGCGCTGATTCCATCGGCAGCCCCTGTCCAACCAGGGGCGCCAGATAACCTGATGGAGGCGCTACGAGGCGCCTCCGTTGTGGACGAGCACCGTATCCTTATGGGTGCGGTGATCGAGAAGGTTCAGTCCGCCAAGAGTGGACTGAACGAAGCTGCAGCAACCTGTTGACAGGTTTTGAGGTAAGTGACGTAGAAAGAGAAAAACCCCATGTAGACAGTAGCCCCTAAGACACTGTCCGGTGTCCGGCGAGAAGAACCGGACACATGATCAATTCTTTGTTATATGAGACTAACTTAATATGTATGGATAAGCAGGCGTCACTGTTGGCCGCAACCTCGCATGCTGCCGAAGTCTCTGAACTAAAGTAGAGGCTAGAGCGGACCGAGAACGAGCCAGGAGAAGCAAGGTGAGTGATGACTTGTTGTGTGTTCGGAAAGAATACGCGTTGTATATTGACTGTAGTGTCGTAATATGTGCAGGAGCCGCGACCGAGGTCGAGGCCCTAAAAATGGCCCTAGGTGAAGCCGAGGGGAAGGCTATCCAGCAGCAAGCCGCCAGTAAAAAGCTCAAGGCCCGGGTCAAGGAGGTCCAGCAGGAGCTCTAGGACGCGGTGAAGAAGTGCGAAGCCTTGGAGCGTGAGGCGTCGGTTCGAGAGACCGAACTTACCGGGGTTCGCCAGGCTGCGGAGGCCGCACGGAATGAGGCCCGGGACGCTCTCCAGGAGATCCAGGAGGCCAAGAAGATTGCAGCGGGTAAGGCATTTAACATGCAAATCAAGTATGCGGAGAGGAAGTACCTTTTACTAACCCGGATTCGGAGTTGCCCAGGGGTGTTTGCGGATCTACCATGCAGCGTGTCCGATGCTGCGGAGTTCTTTCGAGCCAGAGAAGGGAGCTCCATGGAGAAGCTGTTCTGGTCGCAGTACGCTGTGCCAGAGCATCTGGTGGCCTTTACCGACCAGCTGAAACAGGTGGTGGAGCTGCATAGGGTGGACGAACTAGCCATGAAGGATTTGATAATCCGGCTGTGGCCAGCCGAAGCTATGCCCGGCGGCTACTTCGGACTCGTGGGGAGGTTGGTGGAAGCATGTCCGCGGCTGGACACCGTCAAGCGATCAGTCCGCATCGAAGGTTCCCGCATGGCCTTCGCCCATTCCAAGATGTGGTGGGCGAAGATGGACGCCGTTGAAGTGGCCAGAGGGCAAGGAGCACCGCACACCCGCGCGATATTTTGCGGATGTCCTAGAAGGGTCTCGACTTGCGGCAGCGCAGTGCGGGCAGGACATCATTTTCGAATGAATACATTCGTGTTGTCTTTGCTTTGTATGATTGAAACAAAGTCGGTTTGTAATATAATGTTTGTTATGTTTTGATTGTTTCCTCCTGTGCGGTCGTAGCGTATGGAATTTTGAGGGTTGGCCAGTCTGTCACATCCCAGTTAGACCATGCATTAGGGTGTGCATCATGTTTAAATTCCATTTGAATTTGAAATGGGGAAGGCAGGAAACCCCAGAACACCCCCCTTAAAACAACTAGGGTTTACTAAAATTATTTCAATGAATCCGAAATGCCCTTCAAAATGCCCATCCTCTTTGTTTTGGTTCAGAACCCATGTCAAAGGAGGTGGATCATTTTCTAGGTCATCCAAAGTTCCTAGGATTAATCCACAAGTTTTGAACTTGAGCATTTTTAATTATATAAAATATTTTAAATGTTCAAAAATTGCCAAACCAAAATGTTTCATGTTGGGAATATTCCAACAAGGGACCAGGAGCATTTTGGTGATTTTTAAAACAGTTTTGGTATTTAAAAAAACCCCACACAGTTGCGTAAAATAGAAAAGACTAAAATGGAAAAACCCTTACTCGACGCTGCGTTCGCCCACCCGCCTGCCCAGCCCAGCAGCCGCTGCATGAGCTGCTTGGCTCGGCCAGCAGGCAGCCAGTGCCTGACGGCGAGCTCGGCGCGCCACGCAGCTGGCCGCCGCCACTTCACCCCTCGCCGCCTCGCTGCCTGGGCGGCCTCCACGTCGTCGCCCGACCCCTGGACACGCCATTCGCCCCTGCCTCTCTCTCGCTCTCCCCAACTTGGCCGACGCCATCGCCGACGCCCACCGCCAAGTCGTGCTCCCGCCGTCCATGCTCCTCCCCACCATGTCCAGAGCTCCGCAAGACTCCACTACCCCTAGCTAGCTGAATCCCGCTCGCTCTAAGTACCCCGAACCCAGCTCACCGACCTCGACCGAGCTCAAGTCGCGGAGATCCCTTTGACGTCGCCGTCGCCCGGTTCATCCCGACCCGACGAGGCTCTCTCGCGCGCCCGTGAGCCTATCTAACTCCCTCTCCTCTCTCTCGCGCCCCGAGCACCATAACGACCCAACCACGATCACCAGACGCGACCGCCCGCGGAGCTCGTCGCCGACGTGCTCCCGGCCACTCTCCGGCCACCCCAGGGTGCCCGTTGCATTCACCACACCCCAACGGGTCTGCCCATGCACTTCCCGCACCTCGCCGAGCCCTCTAACCCCAAACCCGTCGTTGGCCGAACCCCGGCGGCCGCCTAACTCGTCGCCGGCGCCAACTCCGGCCACCCCGACCCCAACTAACCCCACCAATAGATGCGGGTTGCTCCTAGCTACCCGTAGCTATCTTCCGCGACTCGTTTGGTCGCCGGAATCACCAAACACACTCCCTCCGCCGTGTCGGGCTCGCCGGCGGCTAGTCGCCGGTGCGGCCGACGTGGGCATTGACCACTGTGGGCCCGCGTTGACCCCGACAGGTCACTGACAACTGGGGCCCAGCCCTGCTAACTAAATAGGTTAGTTTAATTAAACTTTAGTTAAGTTAATTACCCTGACATGCGGGTCCCACTGGTCAGTTTGACCTGGACGACCCCGTTGACCCCTGACGTCACGCTGACCTCATGCTGACGCAATAAATGAATTTCTGGATTTATTCTGATATAACAAATTCCAGAATATAATTCAAATTTCAAATGCTTATAACTTTTATTCTATAACTCCAAATGCAAAGATTTATATATGAAAAATTATCAGAAAAATCCACTCTATCCATTGGTACAGGTTTCATGCATGTTAAAACAAGTTAACTATGCTGAATAACCAGAATAAGATAATGCACCTTTAGGACTAACTCAAATGAGCTATCATTTGAATCCTTGATTCAAATGAGTTCATCCCCTATTCTTTCAGCTTGCATTATACCAACACACATCCATATTGCCATGTCATAGCATGCATCATATTGTTGCATATTGTCATGTGTGTTTACTTTCGGTGTGCTTTCATGATAGGTTCTGCCCCCGAAGATAACCTCGACTACCCATCTGAAGGGCAGTTCCCTACCCCAGTTCCATCAGGCAAGCAACCCGTTGATCATTTCGATACAAACCCATGTTCTCGCTTCGCTCTCGTTTATCGCATTAAGACAACGCGATTCAAACTGTTGTGTGCTGCGGTAGTTGAACCCACTTCCTTTGCATGACTGTCATTGCCACAAGAACTAGATGAAACCCACTAGTATGTGTAGGAGTTGATTGAGCCATGTTTGTGATTCCTACCATGCTATGCTTGCTATGCTTAGAGTTGTGTCAGTCCGGCTCATCGGGATGATGAACTGGAGTGAAAGGTTGTGTTGGTTCGGGAGTGAAAGTGTTGAACACGATTTGGTAAAGGTATCGATGAGAGGCCATGTAGGAGTACATGGTGGGTTGTTTCATTGAAGCCGAACTTAAGAACTGAGATCTGTGTTTGTGATCCATGAACTAGCTACTACCACGCATTGGGCCCGAAACCAATGGACCCTCTCGGCTTCTTAACCACCCTTGTTCTTAGTCCGGAGTTGCAAGTAGTTTCGTGTTTGTAGCATCTTTGGGGCCGCACGCAACGCTGACCTTAGGGGTGGGTTGTGTTGCGGTAGGCACGCGTGTCCGTGTACCGAGTGCCCGTTTGGTATCTCGGGAACCCTGCACACATCGTTCGGGCTGTATGGGAAACCTCGGCGGACTCCTGCGGATGGAACCGAATAGGCGATAAACTGGACTAGGGACTTGAGTGTTTAGGTAGGTCGAGGCCGACACCCACGTTGGGCTTCCGCTTGAAGGTTGCCGAGTACATGTCGTGTAAACGCGATAAGTGGTGAGCGTGTGTGAAGAAGTACACCCTGCAGGTTAAATATGATCTATTCGAATAGCCGTGTCCACGGAGAAGGACTTCGGGTTACCTATATCAGTTCATAGACAAGTAAATGGATACTACTAAAAGCCTCAAGATAAGTGTGAGTATCGTGGATGGCCCTCTCGGGGATGACGAGAGAGGATCCACGGTGGAGTATTGTGATGGTGATTAGTGGACTCGTGTACGACAAATGCTTTACAAAGTGTGTCACGTAGGATAGCTTAGCCAAGAGTCAAAGCTGGCTTGTGCAAATAACTCCACTCCTTCCTTGAGAATGTGCATGTATGATAGGATTACGTGGTAAGACTTGCTGAGTACCTTTGTACTCATGTTTTCTTAATTAATGTTTTTCAGAGGACTATACTACCCTCCGACGGATTCTATGTAGATATTGACTTCGACGAGTGAACTAGCCACCCAGGTGGCGATCTAAGACTTGTGAAGGGCCATTGTAGATAGAAAGGCTCCAACAAGCTTTCTTTCTTTCTAGAGTCTGTACTCAGACTAGTTTGCTTCCGCATGTGCTTGTATGATTGTATGACTTGAGTGTTGGGTCATGTGACCCCACCTGTATGACTATGTTATGTATGGCTCCTCGGGCCTCTTAAATAAAGTACTTGAGTTGTAGAGTTTTGTTGTGATGCCTTGTTGTATTTACTCATATCGGGCATATTATGTATGATTGAAATGCTTGGTATGAGTGGGATCCGACAAACTAGTTGTTTATCCTTGGCAGCCTCTCATATGGGGAAATGTAGTCTCGTGCTTCGGCGATAGTAGTCCGCTACTGCCCGGTTCACCGAGTCCTGCTAGCCCAGACTACTGCTTGGACACTTGACTGGCGGCATGTGATTCATTTCGTTCCTATGCCTGTCCTTCGGGAAATGTCACGCGGTGGTATTCGAGTCCTGCCTAGCCTGCTACAGCCCGAATACCGAAGTCCTCATAGCCCAGTGCTACAGCCAATTCATACGTTGATGACCGACATGCTCGAGGTGATTCATGTATGCCTGTCCCCATAGGTTAGTGCCGCTTTGGGTTCACGACTAGCCATGTCGGCCGGGTTCTTTGTCATGTGGATGCTAGCGACACTATCATATCGTGAGCCAAAAGACGCAAGCGGTCCCGGGCCATGGTAAGGCGACACCGTGGGAATACCGTCGTGAGGCCGCAAAGTGATATGAGGTGTTACCAGCTAGGTCGATGTGACTTGGAATCGGGTCCTGACAGCGTTGGCATCGAGCGGGGCTGCTGTAGGTTCGCTAAGCCAAACTGGTCAAGTTGAGTCTAGAAATGCTTTAGTTATATGTAGGGGAATTGATTGTGGGAGGAACGTAAGGCTCTTTTACTCCTTTACCTTATGCCCTCGATCCGAGTCATCCTCTTCTCATTCGGCGTGGGTATAGGACTAGGCTCTCTTCTCTCTATCGTGTTCACGTGTTACTAATCCGTAGTAACTTATAGGATTGTTGGTTACATCCTCGCCTTCGGTGCTACTAAATTTTAGTATGCTATCATTTGAACCAGAATCTTGATATGATGTTGTTGAGTGGATTTGCAATCTGATTTTGAATGTCTCAAATCTGATTTTGAGCATTTACGATGTTATGCTGCCCGATTTTCCTAGAAATTCTAATGCCTTTGCATTGTGGCTGTGCTTTCAGATGGCCACCGCCCCGTAACCAAGTGGTTCGCTTTGACCCGTTGCATTGATGTGTGCGGTCACACGGCAATGTTGGTCGGGTGATGATTGAATCTGGTTATCGATGGTATCCTGAATATACCGTCGAGGAGCAGTTTAGGGATTTCAATCAAAGCCAATACCTATGCACGGTCCGGATTTATCCATCTTATCCCGGAGCTCTTGAGCCACTTCATCGTTTCTTATGGGCTCGGAATCACTATTGGAATGTCTGCAAGATGCAGCCTATTCCATGATGACTATTATTCGAGCGAACTGCCTTTGTTGGGCAACACGGATTTCCGCTATATGCCAAGATCCCTCCCCGGGCGCATGGCTACCTTCGAGGTTTGTACAGCGATGCATCCCATGAGGACTCACTCCTTCGCACTACTACTTGAGTTCTTTGGAGGACAAGGACCGTGAGAACCGGCCTTGCGTATGGAGCTTTTAATGCCCGCTCGACCACCGGGCTACTCGACTAGGTTTGCACCGCCGTGCAAGCTGGATATATGGACATGAGGGACTTGTACCTGTGCGGGCGAGTCTGCGGACTTTATGGAGTGGCGTGAGGTTGGAGGCATCACTCCTCCTCGTGGGCCTCGCCTGCCACCGTTTGTTGGACCACGGCCACATCCGAGTCCTTATGGTCCACAGGACCCACAGGATTGTCTGCTTCCTGACGATCATGTTCCACTTCAGTGTCAGGTGGTGACTTCTATGAGGACTACTATGGAGCTGCCTGAGATAGTAGTAGTATTCCTAGTATGGTAATAGTTGTGTTTCCACCGTCTGCGTGACTCGTGGAATACGACTTAGTGTGTATCGTTAGGAAGTGTAGAAAATAATGTATAGGAGTTGGAATGCTTCCGATGAGATGTAACGCCTTTCCTTATAGTTGTACTCCGTCAGGCTTGTACTAAACTATGGATGGTGTGTATGACCGTTGGTATATATATATATGGCAGTTTTATATTACCATGTCATACGGATGAACATCTTTGCATTCCATGCTATCCATTTCCTTCCGCACTTCCTTGTTAAATTCTGCCATCCTGGTTTAAACCTTTGCTTTGTCTCCGGGATGGTCAACACTGCATAATACCCCCGCTGTTCCAGGCAGGAGAAGCCATGCAGCCGAAATGTGAATCTGCCGCAACCGCCATCTTTGGCCGAGGTGATCTTTGGAAGCGAACGCAATAAGCGTGAAACCAACCGCTTATTGGAGCGGATTGAACAAAACACAGCACGCCAGCCAAGAAGCGATGTGGTTTCACTCAACGACTTCGTCAAGCTGTATCCCCCAAAATTCAAATATTCCGTCGAGCCCTCGACGCGATGATTGGCTCCGCAAAGATCCACCACAAGCTGCGTTCCACCAACGTGGCTGAGGCTGACAAGGTTACCTTTGCCGCCTATCATCTTGAAGGCCCCGCTAGCCTCGGTGGGAGAATTATGAGGCTATCGTCCGGTTGGACAAGTTACAACTTGGGCTGAATTCGGTGCCGCCTTCCGTGAGCATCATATCCCGAAGGTCTTATGGACCGCAAACGTGAGGAATTCTGCAGTTTCACCCAAGGTAGGTGACGGTGGATGCCTACACCGTGAGTTTGGGAGGTTAGCACGTTATGCTCCCAAGAAGTTTCTACCGATGCCAAGAAGGTGCAAGGTTCCGCAAGGACTTAGCCCCGAGCTACGCCGAGATCTCCGTCTGCATGAGTGTACCTCTTTCCGGCTAGTCAATAAGGCTATCGGTACTAAATCAAGGCAGACTGATTTTGAGGCTTCACGCAAGCACATCCGTGATTCTGGATCTTCATCCGCTCGGGATCCCGAAGCGCGGGTTTGGGTTCCAAATACTGCTCTACCACCTGTGTTCACCCCGAGGCCATCCTCTGAGGCGCCTCGCCCCAACCAACCGATTTTCCACCCAAGACTTATGGAGGTCCAATGCTAATGCTGCTCCACGCCCAAATGTGATAACTTGCTTCAAGTGTGGAGAGACGGGCCACTATATCCGAGAGTGTCCCTGAACAACCCCAATCAAGCCGGAAAGTCTGTTGGCGCGGCAAGCCAGCGGAAAGGTGCCCTATGCTAAACCAGTTGCCACCGCTCGTGGCCATGTCAACTATGTCTCTGCCAAGAAACCTATGAGGATCCCAACGTCGTCCTCGATGCGCTTCTTGTTAATTGCCATCCGCAACCGTTCTTTGATCTTGGAGCATCTCATTCATTTATTTCGAGAGCTATGCTCGATTGCATAACACCACATTCTCGTGACATGCCTACCTCCATGGAAATTCAAACTCCTGGCTCTAGATGGCAAACCTCTAGAATAAGTCATGGGAATGAAATTCTTGTCGACAGATTAGTCTTTCTTGCATCCCTAATAGCTCTTAAGTCCTCGGACATAAACATCATCTTGGGTATGGACCGGATGTCAGCCCATTATGCTAAGATTGATTGCTCTACTAGAACTGCTCAACTTACCCATCCTTCGGCAAGACGGTGAATGTTTTAACCCGAGTGTCTAAGCGCCACTTTACTCCTTAAATGCCAACCCCTTCCGGACCTCAAGATATTCCGGTAGTCCGTGATTTCCGGATGTCTTTCGGAGGAACTGCCAGTGTTCCACCCGACAGGGATGTCGAGTTCGTGATAGATCTTGTTCCTAACCGTCCCAATCTCTAGAAGACCTTATAAGATGGCACCCTAGAACTAGCTGAACTTAAGAAACAACTCGATGAATCCTTGCAAAAGGTTTCATCCGTCCTAGTTCATCTCCATGGGCTTGCCCGTCCTCTTCGTCAAGAAGAAGGATGGTACGGATCGGATGGTTGTAGATTACCGACCGTCAATTTGGTCACTATCAAGAACAAGTATCCGCTCCCGGGATCAACGACCTGTATGATCAGCTCGCCGGATCCTCGCCTTTTCAAGATGGATTTGAGGTTGGGCTACCATCAAATCAAAATCAAGAACGGGACATTCCTAAAACGGCCTTTGTCACTCGTTATGGCCAATACGAGTACACCGTCATGTCCTTCGGATTAACCAATGCTCCACCACTTTCTCTCGGTTAATGAACTCAATCTTCATGGAGTATTTGGATAAATTAAATCGTGGTATACCTCGATGATATACTCATCTACTCCAAGAATGAGGAAGAACA
Organism: Aegilops longissima; assembly: GCA_021605205.1. Lineage (NCBI taxonomy): Eukaryota > Viridiplantae > Streptophyta > Magnoliopsida > Poales > Poaceae > Aegilops > Aegilops longissima. Next base: position 110,501,503 of record CM038679.1, on the reverse strand, counting down.
TGCGAACATCTAAGGCTAGTATTGATGAAACTTGAGAGCACCGCCTTTATGCCAAATTCTCTAAATGTGAATTCGGTTGCCGAAGTGACCTATCTAGGACATGTAATCTCTGGTAAGGGCATTGCTGTCAATCCCGAAGCGAGTTCAAGCCGTCCTTGATTGGACTCCACCTGAATCGGTCAAGCAAGTTCGAGTTTCCTCGGTTTAGCGAGCTATTGCCGCCGCTCACGAGAATTTCTCTAAAGTTGCTAAACCTCTAACCGAACTCCTCAAGAAAGATAAGAAGTTCGAATGGGCGCCACAAAGTCGAGTTCAGCTTTCAGAACTGAAAAGACGCTCGACATCTGCTCCGTATTTGTTCCACCAGATTTCTCTAAGGACTTTATTATCTATTGCGGCGCCTCGCGACAAGGACTAGGTTGCATACTCATGCAAGATCGTCATGTGATTGCCCTCGCCTCTCGGCGATTCGCCCACATGAGGATAACTACCCCACACGATCTAGAGCTTGCGGCGATGGTTCATGCACTCAAAACCTGGCGACATTACCTTCGGGTAATCGCTAGAAATCTACACCGATCACCAAAGTCTGAAATATATCTTCACCCAACCGGATTTGAATCTCGTGCAAAGACGTTGGGTCGAGTTGATTACAGATTTCGACTTAGGAATATCTTACACCCTGCAAGGCCAATGTCATGGTGACGACTAAGTCGCAAATCTTATTGTAACAATCTGATGTTACAACAAAGTCAACCATTTCTCCACGAGGAATTTCGTAAGCTTAATCTTCACATTGTTCCTCGAGGATTCCTTCCACCACGGTGGCGAAACCTACCCTACGGATCAGATCATCAAAGCACGTAAGGTAGATCCGGAGTCTCCCGTGATCGGGAGAAACATCAAGAAGGAGTCGCAGATTGTTTCTCCATTGATGAACAAGGTGTCGTGTTCTTTGGAGACCGTCTAGTGGTCCCCAAGGTGCGCAACCCGAGGCGATTGATCCTTAAGGAAGCTCATGACTCTCCTCTCACCATTCATCCCGGTAGTACTAAAATGTATCAAGATCTCGCCGAGGTTTTGGTGGACTAGGATGAAGAGAGAAATCGCTCAATACATTGCTAATTGCGACGTCGTCGTCGAGTTAAGCGAGCATCAACGGCCTGCTTGGTACCCTTCAACCTTTGGAGATTCCTGAATGGAAATGGGATAAAATCGGTATGGATTTCATTACCGGGTTTCCCAGGACCAAGAGAGGGAATAATGCTATCTTCGTTGTCGTCGATCGTCTTTCCAAAGTAGCCCACTTCCTACCTGTTCGTGAGAGTATAACCGCTAGCCAGCTAGCTGAATTGTACATCTCTCGAATAGTGTCTCTTAATGGTATTCCATTAGAGATTAACTCAGATCGTGGAAGTCTCTTCACCTCTCGATTTTGGGAAAGTTTCCAAAACGCTATGGGAACTCGTCTTTCTTTTAGCACCGCTTTCCATCCCCAATCAAGTGGTCAAGTAGAACGAGTCAATCAAATCCTAGAGGATATGCTTCGAGCTTCTGTCATCTCTTTCGGCCTGAATTGGGAGAAATGCCTTCCATTCGCCGAGTTCGCTTATAACAATAGTTATCAAGCCAGCCTGGGCAAAGCCCCTTTCGAAGTTCTTTATGGACGGAAATGTCGAACGCCTCTTAACGGGTCGAAACCGGGAGAGACAACTCTTTGGCCGGATATGATTCGAGAAGCGTAAGAGCAAGTTCGCGTTGTTCGTGAGAAATTGAAAACAGCCCAATCTCGTCAAAAGAGTCAATATGACCGCAAGCATAAGCCTATGACTTATGAAATTGGCGAGAAGGCTTACCTGCGGGTTACTCCTCTAAAGGGAACCCATCGATTCGGTATCAAAGGCAAGTTGGCTCCTCGCTACATTGGACCCTTTCGCATTCTTGCCAAACGAGGAGAAGTTGCCTACCAATTGGAACTACCTCCGCATCTTTCCAGAGTCCATGATGTCTTCCACGTTTCCCAACTCAGGCGTTGCTTCTCGGATCCTATCCGTGGAGTGGACCACGAAACGCTTGATCTCCAAGATAACCTCACCTATCGAGAATATCCCGTTCGTATCCTTGATCAAACCGAGCGTACCACTCGACGTCGGAATATCAAGTTTCTAAAGGTTCAATGGTCAAACCATTCCGAGCAAGAAGCAACTTGGGAAAGGGAGGATCGTCTTCAACTTGAGTATCCCACCTTTTTCGCAACAGATCCTAAATCTCGGGACGAGATTCTTTTGAGTGGGGGTGAGTTGTCACATCCCAGTTAGACCATGCATTAGGGTGTGCATCATGTTTAAATTCCATTTGAATTTGAAATGGGGAAGGCAGGAAACCCCATAACACCCCCCCCCCTTAAAACAACTAGGGTTTACTAAAAATTATTTCAATGAATCCGAAATGCCCTTCAAAATGCCCATCCTCTTTGTTTTGGTTCAGAACCCATGTCAAAGGAGGTGGATCATTTTCTAGGTCATCCAAAGTTCCTAGGATTAATCCACAAGTTTTGAACTTGAGCATTTTTAATTATATAAAATATTTTAAATGTTCAAAAATTGCCAAACCAAAATGTTTCATGTTGGGAATATTCCAACAAGGGACCAGGAGCATTTTGGTGATTTTTAAAACAGTTTTGGTATTTAAAAAAAACCCCCACACAGTTGCAGAAAATAGAAAAAGACTAAAAATGGAAAAACCCTTACGACGCCGTGCAGCCCACCTGCCCAGCCCAGCCCAAAGAGCAGGCCAATGAGCTGCTTGCTCGCCAGCAGCAGCCAGTGTGCCCGACGGCGAGCTCAGGCGCCACGCAGCCGGCCGCCGCCTGCTTCACCCTCGCCACCTCGCTGCCTGGACGGCCTCCACGTCGTCGCCCGACCCCTGACACGCCATTCGCCCCTGCCTCATCTCTCGCTCTCCCCAACTTGGCCGACGCCATCGCCGACGCCACCGCCCAATCGTGCTCCCGCCGTCCATGCTCCTCCCCACCATGTCCAGAGCTCCGCCAGACTCCACTACCCCTAGCTAGCTGAATCCCGCCGCTCTAAGTACCCCGAACCCAGCTCACCGACCTCGACCGAGCTCGAAGTCGCCGGAGATCCCCTTGACGTCGCCGTCGCCCCGGTTCATCCCGACCCGGCGAGGCTCTCTACGCGCGCCGTGAGCCTATCTAACTCCCTCTCCCTCTCTCTCGCTTCGAGCACCATAACGACCCAACCACGATCACCCTTGCGCACCGCCATGGAGCTCGTCGCCGGCGTGCTCCCGGCCACTCTCCGGCCACCCGAGGGTGCCCGTTGCATTCACCACACCCCAACGGGTCTGCCCATGCACTTCCCGCACCTCGCCGAGCCCTCTAACCCCAAACCCGTCGTTGGCGAACCCGGCGGCCGCCCTAACTCGTCGCCGGCGCCAACTCCGGCCACCCCGACCCCAACTAACCCCACCAATAGATGCGGGTTGCTCCTAGCTACCGTAGCTATCTTCCGCGACTTCGTTTGGTCGCGGAATCACCAAACACACTCCCTCCGCCGTGTCGGGCTCGCGGGCTAGTCGCCGGCGGCCGACGTGGGCATTGACCATCGGGCCCGCGTTGACCCGACAGTCATCGACAATGGGGCCCACCCACGCTAACTAAATAGGTTAGTTTAATTAAACTTTAGTTAAGTTAATTACCACGACATGCGGGTCCCACTGGTCAGTTTGACTGGACGACCCGTTGACCCTGACGTCACGCTGACCTCATCTTGACGCAATAAATGAATTTCTGGATTTATTTTGATATAACAAATTCGAATATAATTCAAATTTCAAATGCTTATAACTTTTATTCTATAACTCCAAATGCAAAGATTTATATATGAAAATTATCAGAAAAATCCACTCTATCCATTGGTACAGGTTTCATGCATGTTAAAACAAGTTAACTATGCTGAATAACCAGAATAAGATAATGCACCTTTAGGACTAACTCAAATGAGCTATCATTTGAATCCTTGATTCAAATGAGTTCATCCCTATTCTTTCAACTTGCATTATACCAACACACATCCATATTGCCATGTCATAGCATGCATCATATTGTTGCATATTGTCATGTGTGTTTACTTTCGTGTGCTTTCATGATAGGTTCTACCTCAAGATAACCTCGACTACCCATCGAAGGGCGGTTCCCTACCCCAGTTCCATCGGGCAAGCAACCCGTTGATCATTCGATACAAACCCATGTTCTCGCTTCGCTCTCGTTTATCGCATTAAGACAACGCGATTCAAACTGTTGTGTGCTGCGGTAGTTGAACCCACTTCCTTTGCATGACTGTCATTGCCACAAGAACTAGATGAAACCCACTAGTATGTGTAGGAGTTGATTGAGCCATGTTTGTGATTCCTACCATGCTATGCTTGCTATGCTTAGAGTTGTGTCGTCCGGCTCATCGGGATGATGAACTGGAGTGAAAGGTTGTGTTGGTTCGGGAGTGAAAGTGTTGAACACGATTTGGTAAAGGTATCGATGAGAGGCCATGTAGGAGTACATGGTGGGTTGTTTCATTGAAGCCGAACTTAAGAACTGAGATCTGTGTTTGTGATCCATGAACTAGCTACTACCACGCATTGGGCCCGAAACCAATGGACCCTCTCGGCTTCTTAACCACCCTTGTTCTTAGTCCGGAGTTGCAAGTAGTTTCGGTGTTTGTAGCATCTTTGGGGCACGCAACGCTGACCTTAGGGGTGGGTTGTGTTGCGGTAGGCACGTGGCCTGGTGTCTGAAAGTGCCCGTTTGGTATCTCGGGAACCCTGCACACATCGTTCGGGGCTGTATGGGAAACCTCGGCGGACTCCTGCGGATGGAACCGAATAGGCGATAAACCCGACTAGGGACTTGAGTGTTTAGGTAGGCTGAGGCCGACACCCACGTTGGGCTTCCGCTTGAAGGTTGCCGAGTACATGTCGTAAACGGCGATAAGTGGTGAGAGCGTGTGTGAAGAAGTACACCCCTGCAGGGTTAAATATGATCTATTCGAATAGCCGTGTCCACGGAGAAGGACTTATGGGTTACCTATATCAGTTCATAGACAAGTAAATGGATACTACTAAAAGCCTCAAGATAAGCGTGAGTATCGTGGATGGCCCTCTCGGGGATGACGAGAGAGGATCCACGGTGGAGTATTGTGATGGTGATTAGTGGACTCGTGTACGACAAATGCTTTACAAAGTGTGTCACGTAGGATAGCTTAGCCAAGAGTCAAAGCTGGCTTGCTGCAAATAACTCCACTCCTTCCTTGAGAATGTGCATGTATGATAGGATTACGTGGTAAGACTTGTTGAGTACCTTTGTACTCATGTTTGTAATTAATGTTTTTCAGAGGACTATACTACCCTCCGACGGATTCTATGTAGATATTGACTTGACGAGTGAACTAGCCACCCGGTGGCGATCTAAGACTTGTGAAGGGCCATTGTAGATAGAAAGGCTCCAACAAGCTTTCTTTCTTTCTAGAGTCGTACTCGAGACTAGTTTGCTTCGCATGTGCTTGTATGATTGTATGACTTGAGTGTTGGGTCATGTGACCCCTACCTGTATGACTATGTTATGTATGGCTCCTCGGAGCCTCTTAAATAAAGTACTTGAGTTGTAGAGTTTTGTTGTGATGCCTTGTTGTATTTACTCATATCGGGCATATTATGTGTATGATTGAAATGCTTGGTATGAGTGGGATCCGACAAACTAGTTGTTTATCCTTGGCAGCCTCTCATATGGGGAAATGTAGTCTCGTGCTTCCGGCGATAGTAGTCCGCTATAGCCCGTTCACGAGTCCTGCTAGCCCAAAGACTACTGCTTGGACACTTGACTGGCGGCATGTGATTCATTTCGTTCCTATGTCTGTCCCTCGGGAAATGTCACGCGGTGGTATTCGAGTCCTGCCTAGCTCTGCTACAGCCGGAATACCGGAGTCCTGTTAGCCCAGTGCTACAGCCCGAATTCATCGTTGATGACCGACATGCTCGAGGTGATTCATGTATGCTGTCCCCATAGGTTAGTGCGCTTTGGGTTCACGACTAGCCATGTCGGCCCGGGTTCTTTGTCATGTGGATGCTAGCGACACTATCATATCGTGAGCCAAAAGACGCAAAGCGGTCCGGGCCATGGTAAGGCGACACCGTGGGAATACCGTGCGTGAGGCCGCAAAGTGATATGAGGTGTTACCAGCTAGGTCGATGTGACTTGGAATCGGGGTCCTGACACAGTCGTCGGCTTCTGCCCTCACGTAGGTAGTACGGAGGTGTTCGGGATGGAATCTAAACAATATTGATCCAATTATATGGTCCTTGAAGGAGTTTTTTAGCGCAACGAACCAGGCAATTAGACTATGCGGCTTAAACGCCCTCACTTAGCCATAGGAGTTTTATAATAAAACATGGGCGCAGCCCCTGGTATACGAACCAGGGTGCTGTCATCTTCCGATCGGGAAGTACCAATCCTTCGCATAATGCAGAAAAAATCTCTAGCGATTTGTAACCCTCGAACAGCTGACCGGCTCTCGCCGCATCATGACAGTCAGTTTTCGGCTTTCTCTACTGAGGTGCTCATCTGGTTTAGACCAGGGCACAATCGCAGTAGTTCTCCCTTTACTACCCTAGCCGATGTAGCGGAACGTAGGGTAGCAAGCACAGGAGCCGGGCAACCCAACTACTGACCAAAGACATGATTCGGAGCCGATGCATATAATGCTATATTCGGGGTGCCGAATGAAAAGTGTTCGGACTTTGTTGCTGTGTTATGGGGCGATGAGGAGCCCCTGGCAAATATGAAACGTACCAGAGTGTACGGGTGCTAGGAAATAAGTAATGTAAAGGAAAACCGAAGGAGAACAGAGATAGTATCTGGGGCCCTTGAACTTGGACCATTAACTATTTCCATTATAGTTGGATTAATGCGTCAAAGCACATTGATACAAAATAGTGCAATAAGCAACCGGATATTTGACATGCCTCAACCAAAGGCGAGCTGCAAGTGGGTCCTAGGAACGGATAGAGTAATCGTTGAATTGGCCTCTAGGGCTTCCCCTGTATGCTTGTGCTCTGTGCCAATCTTTGGTGTACTTGTCCTTTGACAGGACCAGTAATCAGACCATCAAAGGAGGCTTGTATAAAAGATACCTTGGAAAAAAGGAGGGAAAAAAGAATAGTACAGATACCAATGAGTCCGGTTTCGGTGTAGCCGAACTATGAGCTAGTTGTGCCTTCGTCGATGCCCACGGGATTTTGAGTGCGTAATTATGTACGTGTGGTGCGGATGCCGCTACCTCGTCGGGACTAGGACGGAGGCCGAATTGCTAATCAAGCTCTTGACGAGCCGAACCATCCTGTTACAGTGTGGTCCGGACCCTCTTAGTGATGTACAGGGGCTCGGCAGCCGGATTACGGTTCTGCTTGAGAAGGCCGCTCCGTACCTCTGCTGCTAGGGCGGCTGTGTGCTCCTCTGTTCGGAGGGAGCGCTCAGTGTTGCCATTGACTGTTATGACGCCGCGTGGACCGGGCATCTTGAGCTTGAGATAAGCATAGTGTGGCACTGCATTGAATCTAGCAAACGTGGTTCGTCCGAGCAGTGCGTGGTAGCCGCTGCGGAAGGGGACGATATCGAAGATTAACTCTTTGCTTTGGAAGTTGTCCGGAGAACCGAAGACCACCTCCAGCGTGATTGAGACCATACAACGGGCCTCTACACCTGGTATGACTCCTTTAAAGGTAGTCTTTGTGGGTTTGATTTGTGAGGGATTAATGCCCATCTTCCGCACTGTATCCTGATAGAGCAGGTTGAGGCTGCTACCACCGTCCATTAGGACTCGTGTTAGGTGAAATACGTCAATGATTGGGTCGAGGACCAGTGCGGCCGAACCGCCGTGGCGGATACTGGTTAGGTGATCTCGACGATCGAAGGTGATCGGGAATGACGACCACGGATTGAATTTTGGGGCGACTGGCTCTACCACGTAGACGTCCCTGAGTGCTCGCTTGCGCTCCCTTTTGGCGATGTGTGTAGCATATATCATGTTCACGGTTTTGACTTGAGGGGGAAATTTCTTTTGCCCCCCAGTGTTCAGCTGCCGGGGCTCTTCGTCCTCGTCCTCACTTTGTGACCCCTTTTCTTTGTTCTCAGCATTTAACTTGCCAGCCTGTTTGAAAACCCAACAATCTCTGTTGGTATGATTGGCTTGTTTATCTGGGGTGCCATGTATCTGGAACGGACGATCGAGTATGTGGTCCAGGCTGGATGGTCCTCATTTTTCCTTTTGTAGGGCTTCTTCCGCTGGCCGGACTTGGAGCCGCTGGATCCGGTGTTAACCGTAGTGTCATCGGTGTTATCGCCATTGCTTCAGCGTTTGTGTCTATTGCGCCGGAGCTTGCCGGTGCTGTTCTTGGCCTCGGAGGGGCCTGCCTTGCTGGCTGTGTTTTTACTACGAGCCAGCCAACTATATTCACCCGCGCAAAAGCGGGTCATGAGTGCCGTGAGGGCTGCCATATACTTCGGCTTTTCTTGGCCGAGGTGGCGGGCGAGCCATTCGTCACGGATGCTGTGTTTGAAGGCCGCTAGGGCTTCGGCATCCGAACAGTCAACGATTTGGTTCTTTTTGGTTAGGAACCCAGTCCAGAAGTTTCTGGCTGATTCTCCAGGTTGTTGAACTATATGGCTTAAGTCATCGGCATCTGGTGGCCGGACATAAGTACCTTGGAAGTTGTCAAGAAAAGCTTCTTCCAAGTCCTCCCAGCTGCCGATAGAATTTTCAGGCAGGCTATTTAGCCCGTGTCTAGTTGGCCCTTTTAATTTTAGTGGGAGGTATTTGATGGCATGGAGATCGTCTCCTCGGGCCATATGGATGTGGAGAATAAAATATTCGATCCACACTGCGGGACCGGTTGTTCCGTCGTATGATTCAATATTGACGGGCTTGAACCCCTCGGGGAATTCATGATCCAGTACTTCATCTGTGAAGCAGAGAGGGTGTGCGGCACCTCTATATCGGGCGCGTCACGGCGCACCTCCGATGAAGTCCGTCTGCGGTTATCGGCCCGGCGTGACTGGGTTTGTCACGTCCGAATAGGTAGCCGTCATCCCGAGTCGGGAAGCGTCCTCGCGATCCGTAGATTGATCTGGTGTGTCCTGCTCTACTGTCCAGATCCTGCCGAAGGTCGTATGTATGGTCCCGAGCTATTCTATCCCTGTTTTTACGAGGCGGTGGGGCGGGTTGTTGTTCGACCTGAGTTGCCGTTTTATCCCGACCACGGAGTGGTCGGTCCGCCGCACTATCCCGACCACGTGGTGGTCGGTCCGCATTGCTTGAGGGGGGTATGGGATCTGGTGCCTCCTTATCGAATTGAGGTAGCAGTCTGCGCTTTGGTAACTCTTGGCTGGGCGCTTGAGGCCGTACTCTTCGGCTGCCAGGACGTCGGTCCATTTGTCAATGAGTAGGTCTTGATCGACTTGGAGCTGCTGCTGCTTTTTCTTCAGGCTTCTTGCAGTGGCTATTAGTTGGCGCTTGAAGCGCTCCTGCTCGAGGGGTGCCTCAGGCACGATGAAATCCTCACTTCCGAGGCTCTCCCCATCCTCGGAGACTGGACGATAACTATCGCCATCCGGGTCATTGGGCGTGGCCTGTTTATCAGGGTTATCTTGCCTGTTGTCTTGTTCCTCCTGTTCGGATGCAGCTCCAACAGGGTCTTCATTGTTTTCGGTGTCGCCCGGAGTACTATTTTCTCCGGTGCGCATGTTGCCATCTTTTGAGCGACGAGGCTTAGAACGGCGTTTAGGGAGCTGGTGCTTGGACTGTGTCTCAGAAGGTTTATTCGCAACTGGATCTTCCTTGTCATTGTCGCTAGCTTTTTTAGGTGTGTCGACCATGTACACATTGTACGAAGAGGTGCCCGTCCAACGTCCAGTGAATGGCGGGTCTTGGCCTTGCTCCTTGTCGGCATCGTTGTCCATACCGTCGATGTCTTCGGAGCCATAATCAAGCACGTCGGTTAAGTCATCGACAGTGGCTATGAAGTGGGTGGCGGGTGGGAAGCAAAATTCCCCATAATTAGCCTCTAGCTCGAACTGAACATAGTTTGGCTGTGAGTCCTTCTCCAAGGACAAATTCTTTAAAGAGTTTAGCACATCACCCAAAGGTGAGCGCTGGAAGATGTCTGCGGGGCTGAATTCGGAAATCGAAAGCTCGGTGTCCGCAGGCGTACATGGTCCGGAACTTATAACCGGAGACGAGTCCGGAGTTCCGTTGACGCAAATATCATAGGGTGTCGAGTCCGTGTGCGGCTCCAACGCCGCGGACTCTGTGGCCTCGGATGGCATGATCTGCTCCGGTTCAAAGGACGTTGCAGCAACAGGAACCATCTCCTGGATGTGATCCGATGACAGATTTAAGTCATGTTCATCGGGGCGAGGGGGAGCGATCGTCGCGGTTTCGAATCCGTCGAAGATCAAGTCTCCACGGACGTCCACGACGTAGTTCAAGCTTCCGATCGACACGATGGCTGAGGCGTGGCTGTCGATCTGCTCGGATGGCCAGCGAGTTGGCCCTGATGACGGGCCGCCAACACAAAGATCTGTCCGGGAGGAAGGTTTCTCCTTGACGGCGTCACTATCGATGATTGAAGGGCCATCAACCTTTCATCGACGGCACAATGGAACTCTCAATGAAAGCACCAATGTCGGTGTCAAAACCGCGGATCTCGGTAGGGGGTCCCGAATCGTGCGTCTAGGATCGATGGTAACAGGAGACGGGGGACACGATGTTTACCCAGGTTCGGGCCCTCTCTATGGAGGTAATACCCTACTTCCTGCTTGATTGATATTGATGAATATGAGTATTACAAGAGTTGATCTACCTCGAGATCGTAATGGCTAAACCCTACAAGTATAACCTGTATGACTACGGTAATGAGTATATGCTATCCGGACTACGCCGTTCGGTTTATATAGACAACGGAGGGATCTAGGGTTACATAGAGTCGGTTACATAAGAAGGAATCATCATAGCTGGTCGCCAAGCTTGCCTTCCATGTCAAGGAGAGTCCAATCCGGACACGGGTACAGTCTTCGGCATTCATGTCTTCACAGCCCATCAGTCCGGCCCATGGATAACAGGTCGGACGCCCGAGGACCCCTTAGTCCAGGACTCCCTCAGGGGTCGCGCCCCCCTCCCCTAGTCCAATTCGGACTCCCCATGGGAGGGGGCGCGCCACCTCCTGGGCAGCTGCCCTCTCTCTCCCCTAAGGCCCACTAAGACCCAATACTTCCCCGGGGGGTTCCGGTAACCCCTCCGACACTTCGGTTTTCTCCGAAACCACCCGGAACACTTCCGGTGTCTGAATATAGCCGTCCAATATATCAATCTTTACGTCTCGACCATTTTGAGACTCCTCGTCATGTTCGTGATCACATCCGTGACCCTGAACTACCTTCGGTACATCAAATCACATAAACTCATAATACCGATCATCACCTAACGTTAAGCGTGCGGACCCTACGGGTTCGAGAACTATGTAGACATGACCGAGACTCGTCTCCGGTCAATAAGCAATAGCAGAACCTGGATGCTCATATTGGTTCCTACATGTTCTACGAATATCTTTATCAGTCAAACCGCATAACAACATACGTTGTTCCCTTTGTCATCGGTATGTTACCTACCCGAGATTCGATCGTCGGTATCCTCATACCTAGCTCAATCTCGTTACCGGCAAGTCTCTTTACTCATTCTGTAATACATCATCCCGCAACTAACTCATTAGTCACATTGCTTGCAAGGCTTATAGTGATGTGCTTACCTAGAGGGCCCAGAGATACCTCTCCGACAATCGGAGTGACAAATCCTAGTCTCGATCAATGCCAACTCGACAAGTACCATCGGAGACACCTGTAGAGCACCTTTATAATCACCTAGTTACGTTGTGACGTTCGGTAGCACACAAAGTGTTCCTCCGGTAATCGGAAGTTGCATGATCTCATAGTCATAGGAACATGTATAAGTCATGAAGAAAGCAATAACAGTAAACTAAAACGATCAAGTGCTTAGCTAACGGAATGGGTCAAGTCAATCACACCATTCTCCTAATAATGTGATCCCGTTTACCAAATGACAACTCATGTCTATGGTTAGAAAACTTAACCATCTTTGATAAACGAGCTAGTCAAGTAGTGGCATACTAGTGACACTCTGTTTGTCTATGTATTCACACATGTATTATGTTTCCGGTTAATACAATTCTAGCATGAATAATAAACATTTATCATGAAATAAGGAAATAGATAATAACTTTATTATTTCCTCTAGGGCATATTTCCTTCAGTCTCCGACTTGCACTAGAGTCAATAATCTAGATTACACAGTAATGATTCTAACACCCATGGAGTCTTGGTGTTGATCATGTTTTGCTCGTGAGAGAGGCTTAGTCAATGGGTCTGCAACATTTAGATCCGTATGTACGTTGCAAATCTCTATGTCTCCCACCTGGACTTGATCGCGGATGGAATTGAAGCGTCTCTTGATGTGCTTGGTTCTCTTGTGAAATCTGGATTCCTTTGCGAAGGCAATTGTACCAGTATTGCCACAAAAGATTTTCATTGGACCCGATGCTCTAGGTATGACACTGTTAACCCACAAGTATAGGGGATCACAACAGTTTTCGAGGGTAGAGTATTCAACCCAAATTTATTGATTCGACACAAGGGGAGACAAAGAATATTCGAAAGTATTAGCAGTTGAGTTGTCAATTCAACCACACCTGGATAACTTAGTATCTGCAGCAAAGTATTTAGTAGCAAAGTTGTATGGAAGTAACGTGATAAAGATGTAAAAGTAATATTTTTGGGTTTTGTAGTGATTATAACAAGTGATGAAAAAGTAAATAAGCGAAGAACAATATGTGAAAAGCTCGTAGGCATTGGATCGGTGATGGAGAATTATGCGGATGCGATTATTCATGTAACGATTATAACATAGGGTGACACGTAACTAGCTCCAATTCATCAATGTAATGTAGGCATGTATTCGAATATAGTAATACTTATGGAAAAGAACTTGCATGACATCTTTTGTCCTACCCTCCCGTGGCAGCGGGGTCCTAGCGGAAACTAAGGGATATTAAGGCCTCCTTTAAATAGAGTACCGGACCAAAGCATTAACACATAGTGAATACATGAACTCCTCAAAGTACGGTCATCACCGGGAGTGGTCCCGATTATTATCACTTCGGGGTTGGCGGATCATAACACATAGTAGGTGACTATAGACTTGCAAGATAGGATCAAGAACTCACATATATTCATGAAAACATAATAGGTTCAGATCTGAAATCATGGCACTCGGGCCCTAGTGACAAGCATTAAGTATAGCAAAGTCATAGCAACATCAATCTCAGAACATTGGATACTAGGGATCAAACCCTAACAAAACTAACTCGATTACATGATAAATCTCATCCAACCCATCACCGTCCAGCAAGCCTACGATGGAATTACTCACGCATGAAGGTGAGCATCATGAAATTGGTGATGGAGGATTGTTGATGATGACGATGGCGACGGATTCCCCTCTCCGGAGCCCCGAATGGACTCCAGATTAGCCCTCCCGAGAGAGTTTAGGGTTTGGCGGCGGCTCCATATCGTAAAACGCGATGAATCTTTCTCTTTGATTTTTTTCTCCCCGAACATGAATATATGGAGTTGGAGTTGAGGTCGGTGGAGCTCCAAGGGGCACACGAGGCAGGGGGCGCGCCCTTGGGGGGCAGGCGCGCCTCCCACCCTCGTGGACAGGGTGTGGGCCCCCTGGCCTTGATTCTTTCGCCAGTATTTTTAATTATTTCCAAAATAATCTCCATGAAGTTTCAGGTCATTCCGAGAACTTTTGTTTACGCACAAAGATAACACCATGGCAATTCTGCTTTGAAAACAAAGCGTCAATCCGGGTTAGTTCCATTCAAATCATGCAAGTTAGAGTCCAAAACAAGGGCAAAAGTGTTTGGAAAAGTAGATACGACGGAGACGTATAAACTCCCCCAAGCTTAAACCTTTGCTTGTCCTCAAGCAATTCAGTTGATAAACTGAAAGTGATAAAGAAAAACTTCTACGAACTCTGTTTGCTCTTGTTGCTGTAAATATGTAAAGCCAGCATTCAAGTTTTCAGCAAAGATTATGAACTAACCATATTCACAATAACACTTAGGTCTCATGTTTACTCATATCAATGGCATAATCAACTAGCGAGCAATAAAAATAAATCTCGGATGACAACACTTTCTCAAAACAATCATAATATGATATAACCAGATGGTATCTCGCTAGCCCTTTCTGAGACCACAAAGCATAAATGCAGAGCACCTTTAAAGATCAAGGACTAACTAGACATTGTAATTCATGGTAAAAGAGATCCAATCATAGTCATACCCAATATAAATTAACAGTAATGAATGCAAACACTACAAACAAAAGACATATCCGTGACATTTTGGGCCGAACGAAAATCTTTTCTGTCATACTTATGACACTTCTATAACGAAAATTGTGACAAAACCCGGTATCATCATAGATGTGGTGGGGTCCTACTTCTATGACAAAAAATCATGACAGAAAATGGGCTTTTCGTCCTGGGCGGGCCGGAGACACAGCTGCATGACATTCTTTGGGCCGTCCATGACGGAAAAAACCGTGGTAGAATCGAGGGCGCGGAAAATAACGGGGAGTCCCCGGTTACGGTGGGTGGTCAGGGGCCGAGCGATGCGTGTTTCTCTCGTACGTACACGCGTGTGTGCGAGGCATTGGGCTCTAACGGGCTGGAGGCGGCGTTGGGCTCTAATCAACCCAGCGATTGCACTACAAAGCTACGGCGTTCTCGAACCCGAGCGATCGATCGATGGTACGTTAATCGAACCCGATCGGCGATTCGCCGCTCTGCTGCTAACTGAAGCCGATCGATGCTGCCTCTGGATGAACAGTGAGCGTTGCGGGGGGGTTGGATGAACAGTTCCCGGTGGGGGTGGATGAACAGGACCCCGTGGTGTTGCCTCTAGATGAACAGGACCCGATCGATCGAGCGGTTGGGGCTGGATGAACAGGACCCCGTGGAGGGCTGGATGAACAGGACCACCATGTGGAGGCGGGATGAGCAGTGAGCGGTGGAGGGCTGGAAGAACAGTAGCCCGTGGAGGGGTGGTTGAACAGGAGCCCGTGGAGAGGGCTGGTTGAACAGTAGCCGGTGGAGTAGAGCGCGGTGGAGGCTGGATGAACCGGAGCCCGTGGATGAACAGTCGCAGGTGGAGGCTGGAGGAGGTCGACGGTGGATGAACAGTAGCCTATGGAGGCTGGAGGGGGTCGACGGTGGAGATGAACAGTATCCCGTGGAGTCCCATTTTGCGGTACGCCACACCCTCCCGATGAACAGGACCCCCGTTTCGACCGTAGCACTCCAACACAAGTATGTTTCCTCCGTTTTGCGGTACGCCACACCCCTCCCGATCAACATGACCCCCGTTTCGACCGTAGGAGGTCCGTTTCCTCCATTTTGCGCTACGCCAGACCCCTCCCGATGAACAGGATCCCATTCTGGACGTGGCCGTTCGAACACAAGGTTGTTTCCTCCGTTCTGTGGTACGCCAGGCCTCGTTTCCATCGGCTACTCCGTCCAAGCACTCTCGATGAACATGACGACGGATTCCGTTCCGACCCAGCTGGTTGGCTCCCCATGAACATGACGACAACGTTGTTTCTCCGTTCCGACCTAGCCATGTACACGAGCCCTGGCCGTACGTATGCACGAGTAGGCGTTCGAGACCCTGCCCGTATGTACGTACGTGGTCGTATTTTCTTTCTTGCACACTGGCCGCTGTACGTACGTGTACATGCTACGTGCGCGCCTCTACTATGACGCGTGCGCGCCTCTACATCGACCGGTATATGCATTACGTTCGCGACCAGAATGACAATGCTACGTGCGCTTGACCAGGTGGGTCCCGGTATCGCCGCACTTCCTTGCGTGCGAAGATGTGGCTGGTGGGTCCCAGCTGTCAGGGGGGCGAATCATTTTTTTTTGCCCAGACGCACTTCCTTGCGTGCGAAGATGTAGCTGGTGGGTCCCAGCAGTCAGGAGGAAATGTTTTTTTCACGAAATACGGTGGCCCGTTCGGTGGGTCCCTGCTGTTAGGTGGAGGAATAATTATTTTGCGCGTAATAAGGAGGCACTTCCTTGCTGCGGCCGTGGACCCAGCTGTCAGCCTCTCCACATACATTCCACGTCCGATGGAAGCCGTTCCTTGACCATGTTGAACACGCCGCGCCGAGAGCACCAGGGCGGTGGACGACGGCGAGGCCTAAGAAGGGGACGACGCGGAGCCGGGGAAGACGTGGCAGTGGAAGCCAGCGGAGAGAAGTCGAGGTTCACTGGTTCGGCTGCGGTGTGAGGCTGCCGTCGCCGCAGAGACACAGCCTGGCCAGCGGGGGAATAGTAGGGGCGGTGAGGCCTCATGGCGGCACAACCGCCCACGGGAGGCGAGAGCGTCGCGGCACGACCGGCGCTGCTTTGGGCGGCTGGAGCAAGAAGACCAGAGGTTGAAGAAGCACTACGGTCGTTGGATGAACATCGTAGTGTCACTGGAGCTAGAATCGTTCATATTGACTAAGTTGACAAAGCACTCCGTCCCCGTCAACTTAGTAGGCCCACAAGTCAGCCTCCCACCAAGGTGGGTCCCAACTAGCAGGGGGAGTATTCATTTTTTTGTGCGTAATAAGGAGGCACCTCCGGTGGGTTCGAGATGACAGCGGGGGGGACATTTTTTCGCGAAATACGTTGGCCCGTCCGGTGGGTCCCAGCAGTCAGGGGGAAACATTTTTTCACCAAATACGGTGGCCCGTCCGGTGGGTCCCTGCTGTCAGGTGGAGGAATAATTATTTTCCGTGTAATAAGGAGGCACTTCCTTGCAGCTGCCGTGGACCCAGCTGTCAGCCTCTCCACGTACAGTACTCTTCTGATGGAATTCGATCCTTGACCATGTTGACCACGCCGCGCCGAGAGCACCAGGGCGGTGGAAGACGGCATGGCCTAGGAAGGGAACGACACGGAGGCAGGGAAGACTCGACAATTGTTTCCCACACGGAGGGAGTTCGATGTAGTCGAGAGGTTTCTTGGTTAAATGCTGCCATCGCCGGAGAATAACGAGGGTGTGGGTGAGTAGAGGATGGCTAGGCCAGTGATGGGAATACGGTGGGGCGGTGAGGCTGCGTGGCAACATGGCCCTGGCCAAGGGAAGGAGGGAGCGAGCAGTCCCTTGGCGCTTGTTTGAGCGGCTGGAGCAGGAAGAGCAGAGATTGAAGAAGCACGAGAGCCGTTGGATGGACATCCAACAGTCACTGCTTGTGCGTCAACCTTTTTTTTAGGAAAGCCTCAAATCTGTGGAAAACAGCATACAACCCATCTGCCATTATTTCTAATAATTTACAGCCCATTTGCTAATTCTTAAGGTTTTTGGAGCCCATATTCTTTTGTTAGCATTACAGCCCATATTGTGTCCACGGTTAAAAATTATCTGAAATTTTGCATATTTCAAAAGGTCCTAACTGTTTTAATCACGAAATTTTGAGTCACATTCAAACTGATTTTAAAAATAAATGTATATCAATATAAAATCCAACAAATTTTCCATGCATAAAAATTAATGCAATTTAAAATCTCGAAACGAAAAAAAGAAATTTGAAACTAATTGCCGGTTTGATGTGTTTTAAAAATGTACAACCTATTTCTCATTACTGATAGGCCATTTTCTCGGCCAGCTAAATGAAGCTCTCCTCGTCTTGAAAGATTTGCAGCCCAACAGGCCTGACAAAGCGACTTACTTGGCAAATCACAAAAAAACTGGGTTGTGGCCGTGGACCCAGCTGCGGCCGTGGACCCAGCTGTCAGCCTCTCCACGTACAGTACTCTTCCGATAGAAGTCGGTCGTTGACCACATTGACCACGCCGCGCCAAGAGCACCAAGGCGGTGGATGACGGCGAGCCTAGGAAGGGGACGACACGAAGCCGGAGAAGACGCAACAGTGGATGCCCACGCGGAGAGGAGTACGAGGGTTCACTAGTTCGGCTGCGGTGTGAGCCTGCCGTCGCCAGATAATAACGGGGGTGTGGGTGAGTAGAGGATGGCTGGCGGCGGTGGGAGTAGTAGGGGCGGTGAGGCCTCAGCGGCATCACAGCCGCCACGAGTCGAGAGCACGCGACACGATCGGCGCTGGTTTGGTAATTTGGAGCAAGAAGACCAGAGGTTGAAGAAGCACTCTGCCGTTGGATGAACATCGTCTGATAATCGGAGCTAGAATCGTTCATATTGACTAAGTTGACAAAGCCCTCCGTCCCGTCAACTTGGTAGGCCCACAAGTCAGCCTCCCATGATGCCGGGTTCCACCGGCGGGGGAGTATTCATTTTTGTGCGTAATAAGGAGGCACTTCCTTGCGTGCGAAGATAGTTGGTGGGTCCGACACATCGGTGGGGGCATGTTTTTTCATGAAATCTGAGACCCTTCCAGTGGGTCCCAGATGTTAGGTGGAGGAATCAAAGACTTGAGAAGGCGTCTGAGAACAAGCTAGTGTACCAAAGAAAGAGGCGTTGCTGAGTTTTAGAAAAAGAGAGCGTGCTCTGTGGCTGGTTCGAATCCAAACCTAGACTATGACTATATATGGTGCTATGCTACTCTGCAAGTAATGAAACTGACATATCCAACGTTCGCTTCTCCTCTTCTCTACTTACTCTGCCTAGCATCAGAAGCTCTAGTTGCAGCAACCATGTCCGCTGGCTGCTCGTCCACCTGCTCTTCAGCAGGCAACAACCAAATAAGTGCCAAGTCGCCACCCGTACCATCGCCTGTGGGTCTCATCACACCCCCGCCGGCATGCGCACCGCAGCCGGTTGCTCATCGCAACCCGCTGCCGTTGGTGTGGTGCCACTGCTGCAAATCACGCAGAGTCATCCGTCGCGTCTCAACCACAATCCTCAACCCTGGCCGAGTCTTCTACAAATGCCCGAATCATGGGGTAATAATATGTTTAAGTGTTGTTCTGCTGCTTTCAGTTGCTGATTTTTTAATAGTTTGGTTGATGATCTTCCAATTTGATTCGTGCAGAAAAGGGAAGATTCGTGTGATTTGTATTTACGGGAAGTTGTTGATGTGGGGAGTGCAACTACGCTGATTATTTGGTTAGCGAGGAATCCCAATACCAGCAGGTTGGGGTGTTGGACAAATGGCGAAGGAGCAGCGGAAGAGGAAGATCAGAGCGAAGGTTAAAGATGCAGTTCCTCTGATCATGGCCAAGCAACAGCTTCTGAACGGCCTTGACAACAATGAGGAGATGAAAGAGCTTGTGAAGATAATGGGCAAAATCGATGTGCTCTGTAGGATGATTGTCTCTTTATTTGCAGTGTATGTAGCACTCGTGATGTATTCAGTGGCTATGACATGACCACTTTCTTGAAACTAGTAATGAATGAAACACATGTAGCAGGCTGGGCGTAGTGTTGTGAACATCTAATGATTTCTATTAATGAAAATCAGGGGTATCCTTTGCTCATAAATAAATAAATAGCGAGAGGCCCTTTTGGTAATAAATAAATAAATTAGCGAGAGGACTGTCCGGTCAGCTTTGTTCTCATTCGAAGACGTCGAGCAAATTGCAGTCCAACAGCAAACTATGTCATCAAATTCAAGTTTCACAGCCAAATATGAGTACAACTAAACAACAATGTCATCATGTTTTAGTCGTCATACAATCACCAAACACAAATCAGCATACATAACAAGTGATGTTCTCACAGGAAAATACTAAACAACATGTTCATCAGGTTTCAGTTGTCATAGCAAACACAATTTCACATAGTAGATAAAAACGTCTTCTGACAGGCAAATACGACAAAAGCAATGTAATCATCATCCGCAGCAGCAGCATCAACATCTTCGCCATGTGTATCAGTCTGAATCGTAATTCCCCATGGTGTCATCTTCTTCTTCGTCCTCAACATCCTCGAACATTGGCTTCTTCTTGATCAACTCTTGTATGTCCACAACACGACGAGCAATCTTTTAAATCGGCGTCATTGGCGTGATGGTTCTCAAAGATATTAGGAACATCTGTGTTATCTTGTACATCGGGAGTAGTGTAAGCATCATCATTTGTGCAACTTCATTAAGCGAATTCCTCTGCTCAAACCTTTGCACTACTCTCCGATCATCGCTACGTGCAAATGTGTCTTCCAAGAAAAATATATGTGTTGCTTGATTTGCCAAAATAAAAGGTTCGTTGGTGCAGTACGCCGCCTTGACATTGATGGATTTGAAATAATCATCAGCTCTGGGTTTTGCGATCACGGAAAACAGGTTATACCAACGACAACTGTGAGAACCACACATCAATGATCCTCGAAATCGAGATATCTGCAAGCTGAACAATGTCTGTTATGTTAGCATACATTTCAGTTGTCTCTTTGTCATACGTATCCGTGCTCATGATGGCACTGTTTTGTGTCTTCCTGCCTTCCTCTCATGCAAGGGTGTTGTAGCGCACATCTCCAACAACGCAAGATTCATAATGTCTTACCCGAGTATCAGGACCCATTGCTAGTGAGTAAAGGGCATCATCAACTGCCTGCCCATCCTCCTGCATCTTCTTAACCTATGGTTAGAAAATAGACAAGCTGATCATCTTATGTACTCAATATATTAAAAAAACTGACAGTGCAATTCAAAAGCTTACATGGCTCTTGAACCATTTCGCAAATCCTGCCATAACCAGTTTGTCAATGTTTCTTGGATTTTGTGGCAGTAACTCCTTTTTGTAGATGCTGCACAACATAGTGATCGCGTCAAACATCTAAATATATAAGAATGTGCTGCAAGTTTAGTAGATTACGATGTATAAGTTGCAGTACTTAGCACTTACTTGATATAAGGTAGTATCTCAGTGTCCAAATCTTTAGGTTTGTCCTCTTGTCGACTCTTCCCTGTAACTCGAACAGAATAATCGAAAACATTGAGCCCAAGATTGTCTTCATCCACGTCTTTGCTAAGCTGATCAGCTGTTTCAATGTATTTTGAGCAGAATGTCAACGCTTCTGTAGCAATGTAGGCCTCTGCAATGGAACCCTCGGGTCTAGCTCTGTTCCTAACATAGCCCTTGAAAGTGCCTAGCCGCCTTTCAATAGGGTACATCCAGCCATCTTGTCTTGGACCTCTAAGTAGTGCCTCATCGGGTAGATGAACAGCCAAATGCACCATCACATCAAAGAAGGTTGGAGGATATATCTTCTCAAGGTCGCATAGGATAGTTGGTATCTTGTCTCTAAGGCGCTCCAAAGCATCTATCCCGATATTTCTCTGCAGAGTTCCGAAGAATTGTCCCAACTCTGCAATCTGCTCTGTATAAGTCGGCGGCCCAATCCTCTAAGGATAACAGTAAAACCCTTTGAAGTAGGACATGGCAGTCATGAGTTTTCAACCCTTGTACCTTGTCTCCATCTGCCGACTCTCCTTTCGGGGTTGGAAGCAAATCCATGTGGGAATCTCACACGTGACAGGACCTTGCAAAATTCTTTTCTTTTTACCTTGTCCAAGACGTACACAGCTGGTGCCATATCCCGTGGTTTACCTTCATCTTGCACCTGCAAATCCTTTCTAATACCCAGGCGTGTCAAATCAATCCTAGATTTTAAGGTATCTTTCTTCTTGCCTTCAGTATTAAGAAGTGTGCCGATAATGCTGTCACATATATTTTTCTCGATGTGCATCACATCAAGATTATGCCGCAGATCCAAATCTTTCCAATACTCCAAGTCCCACAAAGTGGACCTGCGGGTAAACAATAATCTCTCTTCTGCCATGCACGCTTCCTTTTCCCGCTACCATTATCAGGATGGTTTCCTGGTGTAATATGCCTGACCTTCTCTAGTTCCACTTGCAACCCATCGGCGGTGAGCCTCTTTGGCGCATCACGGTTTTCATGCTTTGCATTGAACACATGTCTTGGTATTTTCTAGGATGCGGCTTGTCCTTGGCAAGGAAGCAGCGGTGTCAATGTAACAGATCTTGCTAAGTATTGTGTATGACAGCGGATTCTGTCACAGCAACACATGCATTGTAACCATGTGTCGTTAATACGACATAGTGCCCAAAGCCGGATAATCATGGATGCACCAAATTATAACAACACGAGAAAGAAATCAGCTGGTGGGCTGCTATATAGGTCTCGGTGAGAACACCCTCCATAGTTGTTGAAGTTCCTCCACAAGAGGCTCCATGAACAAATCAAAATCCTTTCCGGGACTTTTTGGACCTGGTATGAGCAAGGCCATCATGTAGTTTGATTCTTTGGTGCGAGACATTTGGAGGCATGTTGTAAGGATAACAAGCACTGCCACATGCTATATGTGGCGCTCTGGTGGCCAAATGGGTTAAATCCATCGAAGCTAAGCCAAGTCTAATGTTTCTCGGTCAAGAACAAATGTTTGTGCTTACGATTGAAGCTTTTCCACTCACTACCATGTGATGGATGGCTCATTACATTCGATCTCTGAAATCCTGGTTCCTAGAATGCCACAGTACATCCTCTCTTGTTTGACATCATGAAACAACCTCTGCAATCTTGGTGTAATTGGAAAATGTCTCAGAACATTATGAGGAATCCTCTTCACAACATCGCCATCTTTCCATCTTGATGATTTGCATTTCGGGCATTCACTTAAGTTGGCATATTCCGGAACAGAACACAATTATTCTTACAAACATGGATCATATCATATCCAATTCCAACTGCACGAAGAAAATTCTTCATTTTACTGTAGGTGTGTGGCAGCTCAGACGCATCTGGGATAGCTTTGTGGAAAGCTGCCAACATCGCATCGAATGATTTGTTGGTCATCCGCTCAGATGTCTTCACCTGAAGAAAGGTGACCATAGCTGAGAATACTGGCAGCTTATTTCCTGGGGTGACAGCCATGTTGCA
Source organism: Aegilops longissima (assembly GCA_021605205.1). Classification (NCBI taxonomy): domain Eukaryota; kingdom Viridiplantae; phylum Streptophyta; class Magnoliopsida; order Poales; family Poaceae; genus Aegilops; species Aegilops longissima. Next base: position 110,478,431 of record CM038679.1, on the reverse strand, counting down.
TTGTTCCAACATGCGGGCCCACCATTTTTCTTCTGCAGGTGAAAGTTCACGGAATGCACGAGCATTTCGTAGCATTGTTTCAATGTTGGTCAAACTCACTGGCTCCGCCACCACCTCCTCCTCCTCCTCTTCCACACGAGCATCGAGCGAGATCAAGATGGTGATCTGCTGCTTCCACGTAGTCAATAACATCGACGTTCACAGCTTCACCATGATGAACCCACCTAGTATATGTGACCGACATTCCATACAAGTGTAGATGATTTTGCACAGTTCCCTGGGGTCTTGTTACTGAATTCATACAACTGCTACAGGCGAGCACATCTGATTTCGGACCACCGTACTCAGCTCGATAAAGTTCATGAAGTTTTCAACCCCTCGACATATGCAGCGGAGAATCTTGAGCGAAGTTATCAAGTCATGTCCATCATTTAGACATACAAATTAGTCCTTCTACTAGATATTACAGGAAAAACATATATGCTTTTTTATGAAGTCTAGAAGAAAATACCTAGGTCGATGTCTAAAGCTATGGCAAGATATTTGGATGAGCATATCTAAGTAACGAAATATATGTAAAGCTAATTCAGCAAACAGATTTGAGTGCTAAATTATGGCAGAGCTGTTTCAGCGATCAATAAGGCCGAGCACACAGCCATCAAACTATCGAAGGCCATCGCAGCAACAAAGATCGAGTATAAAACGGTGTAGAGCTATTTCGCCTAACAGATTGGCTACGAGACCATGGCAATCTACGTCACAATAAATATATGGCAGGATATTTTAGCAACTAATCGGCCTTGGCATGCCATCTCAGCTAAGTAGATTGAGTGCGAGCAGGGCAAGGAAGCTTCTTAAGCGAGCATATTGATTGTAAACTACTTCGGCAAACAGTGAGATTAACATCGTCTATCAGCTAACATTCAGCGCTACACCGACATGCACGGGGCCTCAGTATAGAATGTGCGTACCGTGGGAGAAGCTGACCGCCATGCGTCTCCACACAAACATCGCCAGCGGTGGCGGCGCTGACCGCCGTGCGCCTCCACAAGAACGTCGCCAGCGGTGGCGGCGCGGCTAGAGGACGACAGTCTACGAGAGCGTACTATGGGAGCGAGAGGATCGCCGTGCGTCCCCTCGACGAACCGCGGCGCCGACGTATCGGCGTGGCGGGGAGGGCGGCTTTGGCGGAGCGAATGGAGTGGAGGGGGGGGGAGGGGGTTTGGGGAATATTATTGGCTAGTTGGCCGAAGGTTGGTTGAATCTAGGATTTGGGGGGAATTTTTGGGTGGGGGAGGATTTTCGCGCGGTGGCCGGGGGGAGTTTGGCGCATGGTCGGTTTCTCCAAGTGAGGTCCCACGTGTCAGTGAAGAGGCAAGCCGAAGCGCGTTCCGTTTGCGTGAGCCGTGTGTAGGACCGAACGTGTGTGGGGTGCAATGCGACCACGACGGGGGTGCTGTGAGTGTACCGCCTTTTTTCCTTTTAAACTAGGTGCTTCGCCCCCTCAAAAAAACTTGTTGCTTCGCGCGATCCATCGATACTACTACTAGTAATCTGGTAATCCCGACTAAAGCAGCGCGGCGGGTCTTTTCCCCGATATCTTTGGGAGGTTGGCTTAGTTGGGTTTTTAGGACGAGTAATGCTACACCTACATAGTCGATTCGTAATTAACATAATGTGAAACGTGTGAGCTGTTGATTGTAGATTGGGGGGAGGGAGGGGCCCACCACCATGAAAATCAGGGGAGGAGAGAGAGAGAGGCAATTTACGTTAACCCTTTCGTAGGTTCCCGTAGATGTAGAAAAATGTGAACTGTGTGAATGTGCATTTGCAGATAAGGCCTTCCCTCGTTCATACTTTTCTCCCACAAGATCTTGATCTTCCGTGCAACGCATGGGCATCTTGCTAGTACTCCTACAATATACTATATCATTGTGAAAGTTCATATACACCGGCCGAGACTAATGCAAACACGACAGATTTTCATTACATTTCGAACTTTTATAGGACAGAAAAAAAAGAAACCCGACCCTAAACCTATTCTACGGCGGCGACCGACGCCCTCCATCTGCGATCTCCATGTACGGGGGCGGGGTTGAAGACCCGCGAAGTGAAGGTGCGGTCTCCGGCGAGGAAAAGTAGAACACGGGAGACGGACCAGCCAGTTGGCACACCATGCCCTGCCGCCTCCCATGCCCTACTCATCCTCGGAGGAGTCCCCGACCTCGGCGGTGCCGGACGTTGAACAACGGCAAGTAGGACGCGTGGCTGATGGTGCTCCCGTCGTCGGCCGCCAGCGTGGCCACCGCTTGTGCGGCAACTTGAGCGAGGGCGGCGACCTCGAGCTCCATCCCCGAAGACAAGCTCTCCTGCAGAGCGTTCGCGCTTGCCGTCATGGCGGATGTGGTGCCTGGTAGGAGGACGATGCACTATGGTGTGGAGGTTAGCTGGGCGTTGCCGCTTTAAGTAGCGCATTCCAGTGAGGCCAAGCGTCCTGGTGCGTCATTAAGTCGCCGGAGTTGGTTCCTCGGGCACCAAGCCTCTTAACAACGGCATACGGACGGACGACATGAATGCGGGCAGCTGGCGCTGGCTGGGAACGCACCACGCGACGGTGTGAGGTACGTGGGTTTTTGGTGTGCCAGGGTAGTCAGCTACGGTCGTGGCAACGTTGGAGATTCCCTTTGCTCACATGCGATTGACGCATGTCATTGAAAAAGCAAGACGACCTGGCATGGTCTCAGGTCTTGAGGATGCAGTTGGTCGCGCTACACCACTCCGCGGACGCGTCCCGACGCCCTGTGCATCCTCGACGAGCTGGGTGTTGGGGTGTGTTTGGATTGTGGCCAAAGTGCATCTTACCAAAATTTTGGTCATGACCCAAAGATTGGTCTTTGTTTGGATGGTCGCCATTTTTTTTTGAGGTTTTGGTCATGACCCAAAAATGGATGGTTGCCATTTTTTTGGCATGCCAATGAACTCTAGCCAACTCTAGTTCATTTTTCTTGCCGATGTCGGCCAAATCATGGGCAACCAAAACCTCAACCAAAATTTTGGCTACCCAATGCTTTGATGGGGCAACCTTGGGCACAAACCAAATATACTAGCTGTTGGTCGTGCCACAGCACTAACGCCACCCTCGGCACACTGAAACCGACCTGTCTAGCGACGATGAGCGTGTCGCTCACCGCGGTCACCGTGTCCAGAGGCGGTGCTGGAGCTGCGCCACGTTGTTGGCCCCCACGACCCACATGAACGGTTGCCGGTGGCGAGGAGGTCGTGGTCCAGCTCCTCCATTGGACTAGTTTGCGCTACGTCGTCCCGACAGGTGTGCCCCATATGTCGGTTTCCCTGTTTTCCTGGCCATATTCGAGCGTCAGTACTCCGCGTTGCGCATTAGGCCTTTCACTATGTAGGCCAAGCGAGACAACTTATTGTTTATTTGAGTCGTTCAAGTATAATCATGTGGCGTTTGCTTATTTCTCATTCATCTCCAACCCTCTTCTCCATCGATCATGTCGCCCTTCGGTCGAGTCCATCCTCCCGCACGCCTCATTTGAACATTCTGCCGAGTATCATTCGCATGTGGGCCTAGACCATGATTGTATTTCCAATGTTTATTTGTAATTTGTTCGACATGCATACAAACAAATGGTTCGTTTGAAGTTTCACTTTGCCTCCACTACGTGTCGCTTCGCGTCTTAGTTTTGGCATCCCATTCGGTTCATGCATGCCCCGACACATGTTGACGAGATCGATTGATGTTCAGAGATCAATTGTGTGTCGTGCAAGGAGATAAAGGTTTGCATGTGAGGGTGCGGTGCGACCGCGGCGTGCAGGAATGACCACGTGAGGGTGCGGTGCGACCGCGACAGCCGTGCGCAAGTGTACCTCCTTTTCATTTTGAAAACTTTAGGCAAGCTTGGCAAAAATGTGTGGTGAAGTATGGCAATGCAAGGCCTAGACCCAAACAGGATAAGTACGTAGTACTACGTACTGGGAGTACTAGTGTTAAAAAAGAAAGGCGGGGTTTTCCTTCACGGGATTAATCGATACAAATCCTCGTTTCACGTGTCAATTAATGCGTATTTTTTTATCCAAAGCCCAAAGAGCTAACCATCTCACTCCTCATCGCTTGATAAATGCAGCGCCATGCAAACCAACCTTCTCAGTCCCGCATGCATGCTGGGGATATTAATGTCCTTGGTTGCTAGTACGAGGCAAACCCCATCAATTTTGCCTCGATTAGTGTTAGTGGCCTTTTGCAAATTGTAATTTTGATATACTTGCCTTGTGTACAAAAAAATGGAGGTAGTAACTATATTTGACTTCCTTCCCCATTGCAGTGACGTCAACTATATCTCGAACGTTGTGGTTTGGCGAAGAGCGTTCGACGGGGAACACCATTGAGGGAGACCACGGTAAGTCGTTCGCAAGTGCCGCCTGCAAGCCGGGACAACCACCTTATTTGCATCCAGGAAGTCCGTTGAACCAAAGGACGCGTAAATGTACTAGTACTACTCGTACACAATAGCGTCGTCCGTCCAGCTTAGTGCGGTGAGATGGTTTCTCGAAGAAGGCGATGGAGAAGCGGAGTCGTGAAGAGTGAAATGATGGTTGCTTCATCCGTGCTTTGTGATTTGGCGCCTCACTGCTTTGTGATTTGTGATAGAAGGGACAGGGAGTAGACTCATCCTCTATACTATACATGCGTCCAAGCACGGAGAAAGAGGAGAGACATTGCATTTTCTATTCCTTCAATCAATCAATCGAGGAGCTTCGGTTCCATCCTTTTGGCTTTGCAACACCGTCCACAATGGTTCCCACGATGCCAAAAGCTATTTTCACATTGGCTACACATTGTGGATGCCCTTAACCGTACCACTTGGTTTTGCTCCTGTGTGCTATCTATACAAATCTCAATTATATTGATCTAAAAAATTATAGAATCAAGATTAGTAAAAAGGAGGTGATTTTGTCGTGCGGATGGCGGGGGAGGTTTCTTATTTTTAGAGGATGTTGTCCTGGCGGTTTGCTAACATGATGTCCCACGTGTCAGTGCTTTACCAAGCCGATCCGCTTCCCACATGAGGCAGAACAACGGCAGAAGCAACACGTTGTTAACTTGAAGAAGATGAGGGAGAAGAGGATTCAGCAATGAGTCAAATGATGGTTGCTTCGTCCCTCCAACTTCTTTTTTAGCATTATTACTTCGTCCCTCCAACTTAACTGCGGGAAAGGTGCAGCTTTGTGATTTGATGCCTCATTGCTCATTACGACGCCGGCGCCATGACTGGGTGCTTCACCCCGGCTGCTCAGCACTGTATTCTGGTATGACACGTGGACTCGGTAGTTTGATGCCCCGCATGTCAGCGAAAGGGACTAGAAGATTTATGAAAGCGAGCGCTCCACTCTTACGACGGAGGAGTACACAACATGATGGCCCAGTGAACTGTCACTTGTACTATATATAGTACTATAGTTTTGCTGTTTCGCACGATCCATCGATACAAACCCGATTAAACAGGAAAGGCCGGGATTTTTCCTGCGCGGTATATGATACTGGCCATACATTTCAAAGGCAATTTTAATGTATGCAAACTGAATAATTAAGTAACAATATGATATCTAGTAAAACTAAAAACACATATGATTTATTGTGTTAGAGTGTAGTAGTAGTGCTGTATTGCATAGTTGTTAGATGTAACATGCGAGAACGTGTACAGATGTAGTTTTGGAGGGCCTATAGATAGAAAAGCGTAATACGTTCACCGAACTTCAGAATAAGCTGATTACAGTCACTATATACGTTTTGCGGTGATTATACGGTCACTTGCTCACGGTTCAGCATCGGATCGCACTCTGTTGACTGGCCAAATAGTCTGCGTGGCACCATGTTGACTAGTTAAATTGACCACGTTCCTTGTGGGTCCCACCTGTCAGTTCGCATAGGGAAAAGGGCAGATAAACACAAATTTACGCAGGCGCGACAAGACTCCACCCCGTGCGCTGGAATCACCTGGTTGTGTATGTGTCTGTCAGGGCCTGAGGTGTGCGCATGCATGTGTAGGTTGAGCACTTGAGCGTGAGAGTGTGTGCTGGTCGTGTGGTGTACTGGTGTGTGCATGCATGCGTGTGTGTGTGTGTGTGTGTGCGTGTGAGTGTTGCGTGCTTGCGTGGCTGCGTGTGTACGTGTGAGTGCTGCGTGCATGCAGTTCGTGTGCATGCGTGCGTGTGTGTAATCACCACACCAGCTCCTGTGTGTTAAAACAGACGACTCAGCATACCAATACAAGGCCACCTTGTCCGTTGTGCCCGCGGTCATGACTTCGAACCACCGTCCAATATTTTTTTGTCGTTTGTTTTCATTCTTACTAGCAAGATGCCCGTGCGTTGCACGTAACATCAAGATGCATTTGTATGACTAGTTTATCTTGTGAGAGAAAAGGATGAACGAGGGAAGGCCTTATTTGCAAATGTGGAGAGGTGTGTGGGTACATCTTAGGAAAAATTGTCATAGTTTCTTTCCTATCCGTCAGATATAAATCGGACGACCTATATTGCAGGATGGCAGGCACACCATCATCACCAACTCTGTTTTTTATAAGAGTGTATTTTATCCCTACTCTTATAAAAAGCATAGTCGGTGATGATCGTGTGCTTGCCATCCTGCAATATAGGCCATCCGATCTATATCTGATGGATAGGAAGGAAACTATGGCAATTTTGCAAAAAGATACCCACACCCCTCTCCACACTTGCAAATAAGGCCTTCCCTTGTTCATCCTTTTCTCCCACAAGATAAACTACTCATACAAATGCATCTTGATGTTCCGCAACGATGGGCATCTTGCTAGTATTTTATAAGAGTGTAGATGTAGAGTAGATACAAGTCGGCAGGTGGGCCCGATGGTAGTGAGATAATGTGATGCAACACTAGAGGTGCCACGTGGAGCGTTTAACTGGTCAACTAGTCGTGTCTTGAGCAAATACAGAGTTGTACGGTGAGGCCGTGACTGTATAACAACCATAAAATGTAAATGGTGACCATAATAGTGGATTCTGAAGTCCAATGTACGTATCGTGCTTTCGCTTCAAATACAATGATCGTCACTTTATATATCGCGAGAGAAAGATGAAACATGCATGAATGTGCTGGGGGCTTACTTTTAGAGGACCTGGAGATAGTTTGTGTGCGTACCTGAAAGGGGCGTAGAGGGGGGGTATGCAATGGAGAGAGAGAGATGCTCTTCGTTTCTCTTTATTATGACTAACTTTATATATAGTATAAAAATATACAAATTCACAGTGCGGAATAAATATCATTGTGGGCACCATGCAATGCAAGCGTTCATACTCCTCCATATAACTTTGTAATGTTGTATATATGTAGAAATTCTAAAATATTTTTTTGGCCACACTTTATTCAAAAGGAATGTTGTATGCGAAATAAACGTGAAGAGAGGGCTTTTTAGATCAATGGGGTACGTGATGTAACATGTGTGAATGTGTAGTTGATGCATTTGGCAGGGCCTAGAGAGGTATGTGTGTGTATTACGTATTCGAGAGAGGCATGTATAGAGGGGCCGACAGGGGGGCGTGGGAGAGATAGCACGAGAAATGAGAGTGGTCTAGAGAGAGAGAGAGACGAATATGACGTCACGGCGAGAGATTCCCTTGAGTGTGTATATGCAAGGGGGGAGTGGATAGAGGCACCAGGAGAATATATTTTTTGTGTGTGGTGTCTGTGTTGGTATGTGTGGGTGTGAGAAGATAACGAGACATGGGTGCAGAGGGCGTGTCACCGCGTGAGGTCCGGTGGGTCGAGGTGAGGCCCTTCATTCGGTTCCGTCCCGCGCCACATTGGTCGGCCCGTGACGCATTTAGGGAGACCCATGGATGACTAGTCGTACAAGACAAAGATAGCATAATTGTGAAGGACTCTATGTCCACTGACAAAGCCGGCTAGGATTTGTAACCCTAGGTTCTCGGACTAAGGTAAACCCTTTATCTCTGATATTAATATTCATCCAACCTAACTTTAAGGGGCATCCTACAGAATGCTCCACTAGAATCATACTCGTCGATTAGGAAGAGAGGTGTGAGACAATGCGTGAGAGACATGTCTAAAGATAATGTGCGTACAGGAGACACATAGGCAGGTCTATGTATATAGAAAGGGTCGATGGGGATTGTGCGTGTGTATGCTTGCGAGAGGAAGAGTGCTTGTGATAAAGGTTAGTGAAAACAGTCGTAAATGGTTACGAGAGGGAGGGAGGGTTATATCGAGAGCATGTGTGCGAGAAAGACACCTCGGGAGAGAGTGTGTGAGCATGTGTGAGAGACCACCGATGGAGACTGAAACTACACGTACAAGACTGATGTACACATTGATTAAAGATATAAATTGTATCCAAATATTAGGATGGGATCATGATATTTGCAATTCCCGTAAGGAACGGTCATTGATCCATCAGACATCGAGATTCTATCGAATTTGAGCATGTCTATGTTATTGTTCGACACAATTGATCCACATAGTTAGTATTTTGAACTCCAGACAATGCATCGCTTTAGCAATCGAATATAAACGTGAGTATAGTTCATGTCGTGTGTGTAAAGCACATTATACATACGAAACTTACACAATGAACATTATAAATAGCTACCTATGAACTAGCATAAATTTGAATTCAACTTAAGGTGGTTTTAAAAAATCGAATTCAACATGAAGTCCATTCAATTATTTGAATTTCATATCATGGCGTTTGTAAATCATAACTAAATTATGGGGGCACCAATCTTTGCTCTGATTTTGTACATAATAGCATATGTAGTCGTGTACAAAATAGATTCTAATTTAGCTCCTCCATTCCAAAATAATCGTAGTTATAGGATTTTCAAGTGTCAAAATTTCAAAAGGAATCGGATAATTTAATGAGGTTTTCAAACATACAAGGTCAAATTTAACGTTGTCTATTTAGGTCAATCGTCGAAGTTCAAGAGTGCTCTAAACGTGAATGCTTGTGTTTCAAAATTTTGAACGAAGCGCCAAAAGAGCCTCTACTCGCCCGAAACCGCGTTAGACCAATGTTTGGTAGTACAAGGAAATTACTTTTCTAATAACTCCGACCCGTGAAACCTACAGGCCCGACGTCCAAAGGTCTAAACCGGGGTAGGTTTGTAACTTCATCTAGACACCACGCAACCACCTCTGAAAAACATTCATACACAATGATTGCCTAAGCACACATGTGCGCGGCCGAAATCGCTCCCGCCCACTATTTGGGACACTTGGGATTACCATCCAACCCCCGACCCGTAGTAGGTCCGAAATTTAAGAGGGGGGCAAAGTTTGTACTTTCCCCAAATTTCAAACAAGCGTGTCCTATCTTCTGTTCAAAAAAGCCAAAAACAAGTGCGTCCCAGACCGAAACATGGTTCTCCCCCCTCCCCCCCCGCCCACCCTTCCAATTCCCCATTCGTACTCCGTGGGCGCAAAAACTACCTCTCCACCAGCCGCGAAACCCCGGCGTCCTCCGTCCGCCACCACATCCCACCCATCAATCGCCGCCCTCCTCCATCACGCCGGAGCCTATACCCCGACGTCGTCGTGCACCGCAACCTCAACCGCAACGCCCTCCACGGCTAGTAGTTGAAACCGAGGCTGAGTCGTCCGTACCCGAGCCAGTTCAACCACGTTGTCCTGCGCCTCACCGCTGCTGCTCCAACTTCGCCACCCTCCACCGCAACGGAATTGTTCCTGCTACGTCGTCCTTCGCCGCCTCGGATCTGCTTCCCCTCCGTCGATATACAGTCACGACAACACAGTCAACAATTTGGCCATGGGTTTGTCCAAGGATCGATGGTTCTCCAAAACATCGGTTCCCCCGGGAGAAAAAAGAAGATCGCCGCGACATATGGAGGAGACCACACTGGCAACCGATAAGGGTACTCCTCTTACCTTATTCGTGCAAATCTTACGTGTCTGCTTGCACGGTATTCATCCCACAAAAGACACTAGTTGACCGCTTCTTCTTGATACTAGATGTTCCTAGAAACTCGTGATGCACAAGGTTTCTCCTCATATACTATTTCACCTCAGCTAGAGGTCCGTCGCCCCCCTGAATTTCAATTCCTGGTTAGTTGATTCCCAATTAACGGAAGCATTCCCCGGCCTAACAGGCGCTAGTCCACCTATTACGTCAGGGAAGCAGCGCCTCGGTGTTTATCTTAGGGGAGTGTGGGGCCTAGAGCTACTGGCTCCTGATCTGGAGGTCGGCCGGGATTAAAGGGATGGCCTGGGGATGCTGCCAAGCACGACGGTGGTGTGAGGTCGAGGGGAGGGCGGGGCGGTGGAGGCAGGGGTCTGGGCCGGTGGTCGCTGGCGATTCATGAAAGATCATCAACAGTGACTAGCGGGAGGTAGACGAAGGCCATCTGCCCGTTCCTTATAGATCGGACGGTTCATTAAAAAATCGACTGGCCTATTTATTTTTAGTTGACTGCTATCTTGACATGACCACATGTGGTGCTGTGCTGGAGGAGTACCTGCATTTCCTGTGCTCATATATTAGAAAATCATACGGAGTAGAATCTAATTTTGTTTGCCATGCAATGTTGTAGAGCTATCATATGTATCCTGTCATTTATTTTTCAGCCACCTGCTATCTGCTACTTTTACAGTGCACTAGTTCTGCACACACTTCACCCATACTCTCACTATTGTGTTTTTATGCAAGGGTATTTCAGACCCTGCCTTGACAGAAGCAGAAAAGATAAGAGAGAAGTCGCTCCAGCGTGGTACGCGGCTAAGCCAGACACGTTTCAAGACTATAAAGGGTGTAGTGTCAGCAGATGGAGACGGGAACATAGCTCTGGAGTTGATGATCTCGCTCGCCATGAACCACCATCCCAGGTGCTTGCTTTAACTTCACGGTGTCATATGTGGTTGCATGTTCCATATGGTGTCTAGCTTGTATTCGAAAGGCCGAAGTCGGTCTTTATTAAGATAAGAAAAGATATTTTTTACATGAACCACCATCCCGTGAGCACCAGAAGACAAATAGCTAGTCAGGGCAATGGCCGAGCCAGTGACAAGCCCAGCAAAGAGAGGCATCACCTGGAAGTCAACTAAAAAGCCGTGATGGTGGCGAAGCAGCCCGCCTCCCACCAGGCTCTCATGTCCTAGATGATCATGCTCACCACTCCAGCCGGATGTCTAGCTTGTATTGCTTCCAATTTGGTTAAATTGCATCTGCTTAGCTTACACATTATACCTTTGAATATGACATGCCTTTCTATTTTTGGTACATACTAGTACATATGTGTATTAACCATGTTCTTACATCAAACTACATCAAACTAATGTTCTTGTGTATCCCTCATCAATCACTTATGATGAGGCAGTCAGGCAAGCGGAATACTCCTCATTTAAAGAATGCAGCGTCAGCCTCCCGACATGATTCTCAAGAAACAGCAAGGCTAGATGAAGATAGTGAACGTAGCTCTGTAGTTGATTACCGCATTTCCCCTACACTAGCATCGCAGGTGCTTGCTCTAACTTGGCAGCATGATATGTGGTTGCATGTTGCATATGGTGTCAAGATTGTAATTCTTCCAATCTGGTTAAACTGCATGTGCTATTCTGCTTAGCTTATACATTATACCTGTTAATGTGACATGCCTTCCTGTATTTAGTACATAGTACATCTGTCTATTAAGCATGTCCTCACATAAAACTATTGTTTTTTGTATCCCGCATAAATCAATATGACGAGACACCTTCAGTATATGTAGTGTGATATTAGTTGCATCTTTGATATGATTTATAGCATGCGCTGCTTCTAATTTGTTGAAATTCCATTTATGATGGGACACTTTTAACTTGACAGAGTCATATTGGTTGCAGCTTTCACGTGGTGTCTAGCTTGCATTGCTTCTTATTTGGTGAAATGGTTTCTGCTTAGTTTACACAAACAGTCGTGAATATGCCATGCCGTCCTGTTTTTCGTATTATTCTATCCTGGAATCATGTGTTTGCCTTACATCAAAGTAGTGATTGTCAGTATCATGCACAAATGAGTTCTGAAGAGTGAATTTTATTGCTTTTTCTTGTCGGTTTTACTTGACAATTCAAAATCACTAAAGCGGAAGGAAGTTAGCAAGGCAGCGGATGAAGGTGCTCCTTCCAAATGGAGGGCCTCTACAGATTCTACTCCTCCATCCCCCCAAGATGATTTCCAAGACAACACATGCATAGACACTCAACGTAGTTGTGTTGGTGATGAGCATGTCTCCCCTAGTGCACCATCACAGGTGCTCCCTCTAACTTGGCACTGTTATATGTGGTTGCATGTTATGTATGATGTCTAGCTTGTATTGCTTCTAATTTTGTTGAATTGCATCTGCTTACTTTACACATTATACTTGTGACTAAGACACGTGTTCTGTTTCTAGAACATACAATATCATCTATCACACCATTTTCATACATCAAAGTACATTTGTTACGAAGAACTAAATTGTTATTCGTTTTTCTTGTCGGCTTGACTTAACATGGCACAGAGAAAGAGGAAGCAAGACGAGCGACGAGGGGAAAGGGAAGCGGAACAATCCTGTAGATTCTCTTTGTATGCGATGGTGCAATAGAAGGTCAAAGTCCAGCGGAAAATTGTACCGACAGGGTATCCCATGCTACGAGCTGCGAACAAGCCAAACGAAACAAATAGCTGCCATCAAACAAGCGAGACAACCCTAGTTGTTGCAACACCTTCCACAGTACCACCAGTACACGATTTACACGTTAAATCAACTCAGCTAGCAGCACGTTCCCAAGCTCCCTCGCCACCTGACACTACTTCCAAAGAACTCTTGACACAAGATGATTTGGCAAGATTAGATGAACTTTGTGAGCTTCAATAGCAAGAAGGTAGTTGCTGGAGTCAAGTTATAGTTGCATGCTTCTTTATATGTAGTCTCACAGTTTGATGTACACTAACACTTCCTATGTTTGTTGTTGGACTAGCACCTAGGCGCAAGAGGAAACAAACATCAGGGATAATGATAGATAGGTTAACTAAATCTAGAGGAGGAAGAATGGAGATCCGTTTTGAGGCAGGTTTAAAAAGGCCACGTGATGCTACAGAGTCAGCCAAGTTAGTATCAGAGGCAGCGGTTGTTGTTAGGTGTCATGTACGTATCCTCCCAACATGGATTCATGACAGAATGACAAAGACGAAACCCAGTTCAACACCTTCCTCGACCATTTATCTGTAAGTATGGTTATGTATGGAAACTAGTAATATCGTCTTGCTCATCCAATACTTTCTAGGTTCTTGATAATGAGACGCCATAATTTTCAACAGATGAGGTTCAAGTTGGACAGCCAAGATGATGCAACCAGACAAGCTTGCACCCATGTTTTCAAGTCTGCTCTGCGACAGTATCAATATAACTTGAGGTAAACTCACTTTGAAGGCAAGGCTAACAATGAACTTGCCCAAACATCTCCAGTGGAAAATATATCTAATGAAGACTGGAGAGGCCTCGTTAAACACTGGTCCGATCTGAAGTATCAGGTACATTATATATATGTGATCAGATCACATGTTGAAGTCCTATTTATGCATGTGCTACACAAATCTATCTTCTTGTAGGTGAACTGTTCAAAGAACAAGGCCAATCATACGAAAGTGAAATTCCAACAGACGACAGGATCTCGTAGCTATATTGCACACTGCGAGGCTCTTGTAATTAGCTGTTGTTTCACTCTTTTCATTGTACCATATTATCAGATCTATATTGACTTGTTCCAAATGCAGAGGAAAGCCCGCAAGGACCAAAAAGTACCTAAACCAAATGCTTGTGGAAATCTTCAAGGACCTGTCACACCAGCAAGAAGAAGGGCATGACTACACCGGTCAAAGCCGCTGTTGTAAGTCCTTAATCCTCATGCCTTTTAACTACTACTTACTCTGACTTGCGCCTTGAATTGCATGGTTTGTAGCCAATGTCTATTACTCTTTTCAATTTTATACACAATTGTCTTAGCGTATCATTGCACCTTACAAGGTTTAAGAGAGAGGAGTGATGTTCCTTTGATCTTGACCTGTAATCTAGTTCCGTGCTGGACTTGCCCACACAACGTTACAATTGCCTGTTTGTCTGTTCTCAGTTGTTTTGTGATATGAATGATGTCATAATATGCTTACTGTATTATAAACTTTGTTTCTTTATCCTTAGCCCTCAATACAATGTGAAGAAATAGACAATACATTAGCGATGGTACATGGTCATATGTTTGGAACCTAGTTTTATTATGTACTTTGCAATAAAATACAACTATTATTTTACATGGGTTCACCAGAATAAGTTTTGTATATAGACCAAAGCTATTTTGTTTGGTTTTGCTGCCTCCTTAATATCTTCTGTTCTGGTACTACTAATATAAAACCACAACTTTTCAGTGAGCTATGGAAAAAATGGTGGAACCGCCACCTTCTGAAGGTGGCGAGGCAACTATAACCGCAATGTCAGCTCTTGCTACTGTGGGTCAGTACCTATCCACTAACAGTGCCAAAAGCACGTTCATGTAATACTGGTTTGGTTGTTAAGGCAATCTCGTTCAAACTACCTCATGATCAAGATATGCAAGCTCAAAACAATGTTGTATCTGCGCTCCAGACACAAGTCCATTCCCTAACAGAGGCCCTTTGTGAAACAAGGAGAGATATTGTTCGATGTTGTCAAGATATGCATGGTTTTGAAACCAGACTATCAGACATTTGCTATGTTGTTCAGGAGCCTAGGAGAACTGAAGGCGAAGGTTATGGTGCTCCATCGAACAATACAGCATGAAAACATAACAGTCAGGTCAAATGAACTGAGCTTCTGAACTTCTGGTGGTGCATTTATCTGCTAGACTGTTAACTTTTATGCCAACCTTCCTTTTGTTTTATAGTTGTAATTTGTTTTGGTGCGATACAAAATTTGTTCTTAACGTGCAGCCACCGGCTGAAGAAAACAACAAGCCATTTTTGTATAGTGTAGGGTGTTCCCTATATTTGCACTGGTGGCGAACTTTGATGCCCACTGGTTGTAGTTTACATGGGCCTCCTACGGGCCGTAGAAACAATGGGCCTTCTAAGGGCCGTAGAAACAATGGGCCTTCTATGTGGCATAGAAACAATGGGCCTTATACGGGCCGTAGACATAATGGGCCTTCTATGGGCCGTATCATCAATGGGCCTTCTACGGGCTTATGATCGGTTGGCCAAACATGGGCCAATAACAGGCCACATTATGGCCGTAAATGGGCTAGAGTTGAAATCGTCCGTTCATGGGCCGACCATAACGGGCCGTCATTAATCGGTCGTATTTTGATGACACTATGAAAACGACCCAACGTATTAATGGGACACAAACAGGCCGACTATAACCACGGGCTGAATTTGGCCCTAAGCGAAAATAGCGATGTAGACGTAAGTAAATGAATGTGAAATGAGCCCAAGAATAAATGGGCCCCGAGAAGGCCGAAAGATAACATGGGCTAGAAACGGCCCAACGGAATAATGGGCCGTTAATGGGTATAAAGTGATACACTGTTCATTACGGGCCAGTTTCACCATGAGCCATTAATGGGTATAAAGTGATACACTGTTTATTACGGGCCAGTTTTACCACGGGCCGTTAATGGGCCGAGAGTAATAAGGGCCTCATATGGGCCGAAAGACGTCATGGGCCATACATGGGCCGGAAGTTAAAACGGGCTGGAATTATATTGGACGGCCCAGATGACGCTACTGGGCCTAATTCGGTTAGGCCGTAAACGGGCCCCGGGTTAGCGGGCTGTAAATGGGCTATATGCGAACAGGCCGTTAACAGGCTTGTCATGGGCCGACCGCCACCTTTTGACCAAGTCAAATGGGCCGGCCTTTTCATAGGAATGGGCCTCTGTTGGGCTGTGCCACATGTCGACGTATCATAGGCGGTTTGTGTCCAATGAGTGGATGACATCTGTCCCAACGGTGAGCTGACACGTGTTTCCTCCAGCCAATGATGATTTTACACGTGGAAAATCCCCATTGGTCGGGGCTGTTAACGGGTTATCGGATCCAAAACCGGACCCGATAGCTTAACGGCGTTCCGTTACGGATGCTGCTATGTCTTGAGCTTGCGTTGGTTTTCCCCGAAGAGGAGAGGATGATGCAGCACAGTAGCGTAAGTATTTCCCTCGATTTTTGAGAACCAAGGTATCAATCCAAGAGGAGGCCACGCGCAAGTCCCTCGTACACGCACAAAACGATAGCTACTGCAACCAACGCGATTAGGGGTTGTCAATCCCTTCATGGTCACTTACGAGTGAGATCTGATAGAGATAATATTTTGGTATTTTTGGTATAAAGATGCAAAGTAAAAAGTAAAAGCAAAGCAAGTAAATAAAGTGATGGAGATTGATATGATGAGAATAGACCCGGGGGCCATAGGTTTCACTAGTGGCTTCTCTCAAGAGCATAGATATTCTACGGTGGGTGAACAAATTACTGTTGAGCAATTGATAGAATTGAGCATAGTTATGAGGTTATCTAGGTATGATCATGTATATAGGCATCACGTCCGAGACAAGTAGACCGAAACGATTCTGCATCTACTACTATTACTCCACTCATCGACCGCTATCTAGCATGCATCTAGAATATTAAGTTAAAAACAGAGTAACGCCTTAAGCAAGATGACATGATGTAGAGGAATAAATTCATGCAATATGATAAATAGTTGTTATCCTCGATGGCAACAATACAATACGTGCCTTGCAACCCTTTCTGTCACTAGGTAAGGACACCGCAAGATTGAACCCAAAGCTAAGCACTTCTCCCATTGTAAGAACTACCAATCTAGTTGGCCAAACCAAACGGATAATTCGAAGAGACTTGCAAAGATAACTCAATCATACATAAAAGAATTCAGAGAAGATTGAAATATTATCCATAGATAAGCTGGATCATAAACCCACAATTCATCAGTCTCAACAAACACACCGCAAAAAGAAGATTACATCGAATAGATCTCCACGAGAGAGGGGGAGAACATTGTATTGAGATCCAAAAAGAGAGAAGAAGTCATCTAGCTACTAGCTATGGACCCGAAGGTCTGAAATAAACTACTCACACTTCATCGGAGGGGCTATGGTGTTGATGTAGAAGCCCTCCATGGTGGATGCCCCCTCGTGAGCTCCTAACAGGCCCCAAGATGGGATCTCGTGGATCTGAGGAAGATGCAGCGGTGGAATTAGGTTTTGGCTCTCCTCCGATCGTTTGGGGATCGTGGGTATATATAGGAGGAAGAATGCGTCGGTGGGCGTCAAGGGGCCCACGAGGTAGGGGCGCGCCTAGGGGCGCCCTCCACCTCGTGACTGCCTCAGCACTTCTTGGAGTAGGGTCCAAGTCTCTGGATCACGTTCGGTGAGAAGATCACGTTCCCGAAGGTTTCATTCCGTTTGGACTCCGTTTGATATTCCGTTTCTTCGAAACACTAAAATAGGAAAAAAAAACAGCAATTCTGGGCTGGGCCTCCGGTTAATAGGTTAGTCCCAAAAGTAATATAAAAATGGAAAATAAATCCCAATATAGTCCAAAACAGTAGATAAAGTAGCATGGAGCAATCAAAAATTATAGATACATTGGAGACGTATCAGGCATCCCCAAGCTTAATTCCTGCTCGTCCTCGAGTAGGTAAATGATAAAAAGAAAATTTTTGATGTGGAGTGATACTTTGGCATAATTTCAATATAAATCTTCTTATTCGTGATATGAATATTCAGATCCGAAAGATTTAAGACAAAAGTTCATATTGACATAAAAATAATAATACTTCAAGCATACTAACTAAGCAATTATATCATCTCAAAATAACATGGCCAAAGAAAGTTCATCCCTACAAAATCATATGGTTAGGCTATGCTTCATTTTCGTCACACAAAGATGTTCCCAACTTCTATACCCCCGATGACAAGCCAAGCAATTGTTTCATACTCAAATAATCTCAAACTCTTTCAACCTTTACGCAATACATGAGCGTGAACCATGGGTATAGCACTTTGGGTGGAATAGAAATATGATGATGGGATTGTGTGGAGAAGACAAAAAAAAGGGAAGTCTCATATCGATGAGGATAATCAACGGGCTATGGAGATGCCCATCAATTGATGTCAACATGAGGAGTAGGGATTGCCATGCAACGGATGCACTAGAGCTATAAGTATATGAAAGCTCTACAAAAGAAACTAAGTGGGTTTGCATCCAACTTGCTTGCTCACGAAGACCTAGGGCACTTTGAGGAAGCCCATCATTGGAATATACAAGCCAAGTTCTATAATGAAAATTCCCACTAGTATATGAAAGTGACAAAATGAGAGACTCTCTATTATGAAGATCTTAGTGCTACTTTGAAGCACAATATATGAGACTCACTACATGAAGAACAAGGTGCTACTTTGAAGCACAATATATGAGATTCACTACATGAAGAACAAGGTGCTACTTTGAAGCACAAGTGTGGTAAAAGGATAGTAGCATTGTCCCTTCTCTCTTTTTCTCTCATTTTTTTATTTGGGCCTTTTCTCTCTCTCTCTTTTTATGGCCTCTTTTTTTTCGTCCGGAGTCTCATCCCGACTTATGGGGGAATCATAGTCTCCATCATCCTTTCCTCACTTGGGACAATGCTCTAATAATGATGATCATCACACTTTTATTTCTATTACAACTCAACAATTACAACTCGAAACTTAGAACAAAATATGACTCTATATGAATGCCTCCGTGATGTGTAGGATGGTGCAATGAATCAAGAGTGACATGTATGGAAAATAATGCATGGTGGCTTTGCCACAAATACGATGTCAACTACATGATCATGCAATGGCAATATGACAAAAGTAATGTATGTCATAATAATGATGATGGAAGTTGCATGGCAATATATCTCGGAATGGCTATCGAAATGCCATGATAGGTAGGTATGGTGGCTGTTCTGAGGAAGATATAAGGAGGTTTATGTGTGAAAGAGCGTATCATATCATGGGGTTTGGATGCACCGGCGAAGTTTGCACCAACTCTCAAGGTGAGAAAGGGCAATGCACGGTACCGAAGAGGCTAGCAAGTGCGGAAAGATAAAAGTGCGTATAATCCATGGCTCAACATTAGTCAAAAGAACTCATATACTTATTGCAAAACTTTAGAAGCCATCAAAAATCAAGTACTACCACAATGCTCCTAGGGGGATAGATTGGTATGAAAAGACCATCGCTCGTCCCCGACCGCCACTCATAAGGATGCACAAGCCAGGTACACTTCATGTTTCAAATTTGTTACACAACTTTACCCATACGTGCATGCTACGGGACTTGCAAACTTCAACACAAGTATTTCTCAAATTCACAATTATCAACTAGCACGACTTTGATATTGTTACCTCCATATCTCAAAACAACTATTAAGCATTAAATTTATCTTAGTATTCAATTCACTCAAAAGAAAGTTTCACATATCTCGAACACCAAGTATATTAACATTAAGCAAATTACCATGCTATTAACGACTCTCAAAATGATATAAGTGAAGCATGAGAGATCAAGTTTCTTTAAAACAAATCCACCACCGTGCTCTAAAAGATCTAAGTGAAGTACTAGAGCAAAAATTATCATGCTCAAAAGATATAAGTGAAGCACTATGAGCAAAACTATCAAGCTCAAAAGATATAAGTGAAACACATAGAGTATTCTAACAAATTCCAAATCATGTATGGCTCTCTCAAAAGGTGTGAATAGCAAGGATGATTGTGGTAAACTAACAAGCAAAGCAAAGACTCAAATAATACAAGACGCTCCAAGCAAAACACATATCATGTTGGTGAATAAAATATAGCTCCAAGTAAATTACCGATGGAAGTAGATTTAAAGAGGGATGCCTTCCGGGCATCCCAAGCTTTGACTTTTGGTGTCCTTGGATTATCTTGGGGGGTGCCATGGGCATCCCCAAGCTTAGGCTCTTGCCACTCCTTGTTCCATAATCCATCAAAAGAATTCACCCAAAACTTGAAAACTTCACAACACAAAACTCAACAGAAATCTCGTGAGCTCCGTTAGAGAAAGAGAACAAAAGACTACTTTATGATACTGTAATGAACTCATTATTTATTTATATTAGTGTTAAACCTACTGTATTCCAACTTCTCTATGGATTATAAACTATTTTACTAACCATAGATTCATCAAAATAAGCAAACAACACACGCAAAACAGAATCTGTTAAAAATAGAAAAGTCTATAGTAATCTGTAACTAACGCAAACTTCTGGAACCCAAAAAATTATACAAAAATTATAAGACCTGGAAAATTTGTTTATTGATCAGCAGCAATTGGAATCACTATTTTATCACGTTCTGGTGATTTTTAACAATTCGGGCACTGAGCGCAAAGATTCTGGAAATTACAGCAAGATCAGATGACTATCTCCCAAGAAGATCTAATAGGTTTAACTTGGCACAAACACTAATTAAAAGATAAAACCACATCTAAACAGAGGCTAGATGGATTATTTATTCCTAAACAGAAGAAAAAACTAAAAACTAAAAATAAAATTGGGTTGCCTCCCAACAAGCGCTATCGTTTAACGCCCTAGCTAGGCATAAAAGCAAGGATAGATCTAGGTATTGTCATCTTTGGTAGGCAATCCATAAGTGGCTCTCATGATAGATTCATATGGTAATTTATTTTCTTCCTAGGAAAGTGTTCCATGCCCTTTTTTAAAGGGAATTGGAATCTAATATTTCCTTCCTTCATATCAATAATTGCACCAATTGTTCTAAGGAAAGGTCTACCAAGAATAATAGGACATGAAGGATTGCAATCTATATCAAGAACGATAAAATCTACGGGCACATAATTCCTATTTGCAACAATAAGAACATCATTAATTCTTCCCATAGGCTTTTTAATAGTGGAATCCGCAAGATGCAAGTTTAGAGAGCAATCATCAAAATCACGGAAATCTAGCAAATCACATAAAGTTTTGGGAATAGTAGAGACACTAGCACCCAAATCACACAAAGCATGAAACTCATAAATTTTAATTTTAATTTTGATAGTAGGTTCCCACTCATCATGGAGTTTCCTAGGGATAGAAATTTTCAACTCAAGCTTTTCTTCATAAGATTGCATCAAGGCATCAACAATGTGTTCGGTAAAAGCCTTATTTTGACTATAAGCATGAGGAGAATTTAGCACGGATTGCAACAAGGAAATACAATCAATTAAAGAGCAATTTTCATAATTAAATTCCTTGAGATCCAATATAGTGGGTTTAGCCATATCTCGATTTTTATTTCTTTCAATCCCACTTTTATCAATTTCATCATCAAGATCTAAAAACTCAGAATTCTTAGAATGCCTTCTAGGTAAAGGAAGATCATATTCAGTTTCATCAAGATTCATATTGCAAATCAAATATTTAATAGGGGACACATCAATAACTTTTAGATCTTCATCTTGATTTTCATAGGAATTAGAAGAACACGCTTTAATAAAGGCATCTTTGGAAGCACGCATCCTAGTGGTTCTTTCCTTGCACTCATCAATGGAAATTCTCATGGCTTTGAGAGACTCATTGATATCATGCTTAGGAGGAATAGATCTAAGCTTTAAAGAATCAATTTCAAGAGAAATTCTATCAACGTTCCTAGCCAAATCATCAACTTTAAGCAATTTCTCTTCAAGCAAAGCATTAAAATTCTTTTGTGAATTCATAAACTCTTTAACACTACTCTCAAATTCAGAGGGAATCTTATTAAAATTTCCATAAGAGTTGTTGTAGGAATTTCCATAACTATTAGAAGGATTATTAGGATAAGGCCTAGGATTAAAATTCCCTCTATAAGCGTTGTTACCAAAATTATTCCTACCAACAAAATTCACATCCACAGATTCATTATTATTCTCAATCAAGGTAGACAAAGGCATATCATTAGGATCAGAAAAAACACTCTTAGTAAATAATTTCATAAGTTCATCCATCTTTCCACTCAAAACATTGATTTCTTCTATAGCATGCACTTTTTTATTAGTAGATCTTTCAGTGTGCCATTGAGATTAATTAACCATAATATTATCTAGGAGTTTAGTAGCATCTCCTAAAGTGATTTCCATGAAAGTGCCTCCCGCGGCCGAATCTAAAAGATTTCTAGAAGCAAAATTCAATCCAGCATAAATTTTTTGTATAATCATCCACAAGTTCAAACCATGAGTAGGACAATTACGTATCATTAATTTCATTCTCTCCCAAGCTTGTGCAACATGTTCATGATCAAGTTGCTTAAAATTCATAATATCGTTCCTAAGAGAGATAATCTTAGCGGGAGGAAAATACTTAGAGATAAAAGCATCTTTGCACTTGTTCCAAGAATCAATATTATTTTTAGGCAAAGATGAAAACCACGCTTTAGCACGATCTCTAAGCGAAAAAGGAAATAGCTTCAATTTAACGACATCATTATCGACATCTTTTTTCTTTTGCATATCACATAAATCAACGAAGCTATTCAGATGAGTAGCGGCGTCTTCACTCGGAAGGCCGGCGAATTGATCTTTCATAATAAGATTCAACAAAGCAGTATTGATTTCACAAGATTCAGTATTGGCAAGAGGAGCAATCGGAGTGCTAAGGAAATCATTATTATTGGTATTGGTGAAGTCACACAATTTGGTAGCATCTTGAGCCATTGCGACAAACAAGCAAACTAACACACGGGCAAACAAAAGGCAAAGGAAAAAGGAGGAGGAGATTGCGAAAGAGAGGGAAAATAAAACGGCAAGGGTGAAGTGGGGGAGAGGAAAACGAGAGGCAAATGGCGACTAATGTAATGCGAGAGATAGGGATTGTGATGGGTACTTGGTATGTTGACTTTTGCATGGACCTCCCCGGCAACGGCACCAGAAATCCTTCTTGCTACGTCTTGAGCTTGCATTGGTTTTCCCCGAAGAGGAGAGGATGATGCAGCACAGTAGCGTAAGTATTTCCCTCAGTTTTTGAGAACCAAGGTATCAATCCAGTAGGAGGCCACGCGCAAGTCCCTCGTACCTGCACAAAATGATAGCTACTGCAACCAACGTGATTAGGGGTTGTCAATCCTTCACGATCACTTACGAGTGAGATCTGATAGAGATAATATTTTTGGTATTTTTGGTATAAAGATGCAAAGTAAAAAGTAAAAGCAAAGCAAGTAAATAAAGTGATGGAGATTGATATGATGAGAATAGACCCGGGGGCCATAGGTTTCACTAGTGGCTTCTCTCAAGAGCATAGATATTCTACGGTGGGTGAACAAATTACTGTTGAGCAATTGATAGAATTGAGCATAGTTATGAGGTTATCTAGGTATGATCATGTATATAGGCATCACGTCCGAGACAAGTAGACCGAAACGATTCTGCATCTACTACTATTACTCCACTCATCGACCGCTATCCAAAGATGCATCTAGAGTATTAAGTTAAAAAGAGTAACGCCTTAAGCAAGATGACATGATGTAGAGGAATAAATTCATGCAATATGATAAATACCCCATCTTGTTATCCTCGATGGCAACAATACAATACGTGCCTTGCAACCCTTTCTATCACTAGGTAAGGACACCGCAAGATTGAACCCAAAGCTAAGCACTTCTCCCATTGCAAGAACTACCAATCTAGTTGGCCAAACCAAACGGATAATTCGAAGAGACTTGCAAAGATAACTCAATCATACATAAAAGAATTCAGAGAAGATTCAAATATTATCCATAGATAAGCTGGATCATAAACCCACAATTCATCGGTCTCAACAAACACACCGCAAAAAGAAGATTACATCGAATAGATCTCCAGAGAGAGGGGGAGAACATTGTATTGAGATCCAAAAAGAGAGAAGAAGCCATCTAGCTACTAGCTATGGACCCGAAGGTCTGAAGTAAAATACTCACACTTCATCGGAGGGGCTATGGTGTTGATGTATAAGCCCTCCGTGGTGGATGCCCCCTCCGGCGGAGCTTCGGAACAGGCCCTAAGATGGGATCTCGTGGATACAGGAAAGTACGGCGGTGGAATTAGGTTTTTGGCTCTCCCTCTGATCGTTTGGGGATACATAGGTATATATAGGAGGAAGGAGTACGTCGGTGGAGCGTCAGGGGGCCCACGAGGTAGGTGGCGCGCCCAGGGGACGCGCTCTCCACCCTCGTGACCGCCTCTGGCACTTCTTGGAGTAGGGTCCAAGTCTCCTGGATCACGTTCGATGAGAAGATCACGTTCCCGAAGGTTTCATTCCGTTTGGACTCCGTTTGATATTCCGTTTCTTCGAAACACTGAAATAGGCAAAAAAAACAGCAATTCTGGGCTGGGCCTCCGGTTACTAGGTTAGTCCCAAAAGTAATATAAAAGTGGAAAATAAAGCCCAATATAGTCCAAAACAGTAGATAAAGTAGCATGGAGCAATCAAAAATTATAGATACGTTGGAGACGTATCAGATGCCACGTGTCGGTCACCCTTGATGAAAGCACTTCTGTGATGGGCGATTTATCGTCATGGAAGTGGACACTTCTGTGATGATAATTTTGGTAATGTCATGGAACACTTCTACGACAGCACAGGTATGACTATCTTGATTCTGTCATAAATTTGTCATGGATGTACATGCATGACAGAAAACGTGACCTACTGTGACAAATACGTATCATCACGGAAGTGTATTTTTTTGTAGTGAAATGACAGCGGTGCTCTCCAGATGGTACTTTTTAATAAGAGGGTGATGACTCAACATAAAAGTAAATAGATAGGCCCTTCGCAGAGGGAAGCAGGGATTTGTAGAGGTGTCAGAGCTCAGTTTTGAAATAGAGATAAATAATATTTTGAGCGGTTCACTTTCATTGTCAACATAACAACCAAGAGATGGTGATATCTTCCATGCTACACACATTATAGGCGGTTCCCAAACAGAATGGTAAAGTTTATACTCCCCCTCCATCAACAAGCATCAATCCATGGCTTGCTCGAAACAACGAGTGCCTCCAACTAACAAGAGTCCCAGTGGATTTTTGTTTGCAATTATTTTGATTTGATTTGCATAAAGCATGGGACTGGGCATCCCGGTGACCAGCCATTTTCTCGTGAGTGAGGAGCGGAGTCAACTCCTCTTGAGAATAACCCGCCTAACATGGAAGATATGGACAACCCTAGTTGATACATGAGCTATTTGAGCATACAAAACAGAATTTCATTTGAAGGTTTAGAGTTTGGCACATACAAATTTACTTGGAACGGCAGGTAGATACCGCATATAGGAAGGTATAGTGGACTCATATGGAATAACTTTGGGGTTTAAACGATTGGATGCACAAGTAGTATTCCCGCTTAGTACAAGTGAAGGCTAGCAAAAGACTAGGAAGCGACCAGCTAGAGAGCGACAACAGTCATGAACATGCATTAAGATTAATAAACATTGAGTGCAAGCATGAGTAGGATATAATCCACCATGAACATAAATATCATGAAGTCTATGTTGATTTGTTTCAACTACATGCATGAAATGTGCCAAGTCAAGTCACTCGAATCGTTCAAAGGAGGATACCACCCTATTATACCACATCACAACCATTTTAATAGCATGTTGGCACACAAGGTAAACCATTATAAACTCCTAGCTAATTAAGCATGGCATAAGCAACTACAATCTCTAATTGTCATTGCAAACATGTTTATTCATAATAGGCTGAATCAAGAACGATGAACTAATCATATTTACAAAAACAAGAGAGGTCGAGTTCATACCAGCTTCTCTCATCTCAATCAGTCCATCATATATTGTCATTATTGCCTTTCACTTGCACGACCGAACGATGTGAATAATAATAATAGTGCACGTGCATTGGACTAAGTTGGAATCTGCAAGCATTCAATAAACAGGAGAAGACAAGGCAATATGGACTCTTGGTTAAATCAACAACAATGCATACAAGGGCCACTTCAACAATTTCATCATGGTCTTCTCCTATTGACCCCCAAAGAAAAGAAAAGAAATAAAACTATTTACACAGGAAAGCTCCCAACAAGCAAAAGAAGAACAGGAAATACTTTTGGGTTTTATTTTTAATTACTACTACTACAAGCAAGAAAGTAAAGTAGCTAAATGCTACAACTAATTTTTTTGGTTTTATTAAGGTTTTTCAAACACACAAGAAGAAAGCAAGAAAAAGGAAAATAAACTAGCATGGATAATACAATGAAAGAGTATGAGCACCGACATCTAGCATGAGCGTGTGAACATAAATTTAATGTCGGTGAGAAATACGTACTCCCCCAAGCTTAGGCTTTTGGCCTAAGTTGGTCTATGGCCACGGCTGGCCTGGCGGATATCCAAAGTTGTAACTGGGGTCGTACTGGGATGAAGCCTCGGGTTGCCATTGGTTGGCAATCACCTCCGGATCCCACCGGTAATCAGACTGTCGTGGAGAAAATTGTGGTTCCGGCTCTGGCTCTGTAGCTGATGTAGGGTTTAGGTAGGCACGAATAGTCTCCGGTGGAACAAGGTACTTGCCTGCAGACAAATCAAACAAGGAAGGAGCAGACAGAGTAATAGTCTCAGGGTGATTTTTACCAAATATTAATTTGTACTTAAGCGCCCTTTCCCTATTCTTAACAATAAAATCATGTGCTACTATACTCTTATAGTCTAGAAAAGCAGGAGGCAGCAATTTTTCTTCTTTCTCATAATGCCTAATAGGTATATTATAGTATGCAGCGAGGCGCGAGGCGAAGATGCCTCCCAAGATGGGGCCCTTAGTACGGTTAAGGTTTAACCGCTTTGCAACAATAGCGCCCATACTAAATGTGTCATCACGAAAGATGGCATGGCATAAAATAACAATATCAGGGGCACTCAGGTTTCCACAGTTTCCGCGACCAATTAAGCATCTACTAGCAAATATAGCAAAGTAACGTAGAACAGGAAAGTGTATGCTAGTGATTCGTGCGTCGGAAACCTTCCTCGTTTCCCCTACACCAATTGTATCAATAAACCCCTCCACATCGTCACAATGTGGTTCCTCTATGATGCCCGGAAAGGGCAACTTGCAAACCTCACAAAATTCACGAAGGGTCATCTCCTTATACTCATCATATAAATAAAAATCCACCGTAGGTGGTGACCTCCTAGAATGGAAATGAAAGTTTTGCACAAAGATATTGGTGAGTAAGAGATACTGTTCATGTTGGTCGCGAAGGAAGTCGGTGAGGCCTGCATTCTCAGTCAACTCATAAAAATCATCATAAATCTCGGCTGCTCTCAAGAAATCATCACAAGGCCATTCACACGGCCGGACCTCCGTGGTGCGAGGTAGATTATATTTGGGCCTCTCTTCTTCTTTACTTTGCTTACCCTTCGAGCTTCGGCTCGAAGAGCCCCTCAAAAATCTCTTCATCATTTTCTGAAAATTTCTGAAATTTTTAGTAACTTCAAATAAAAGTGAACCAAACTCAACAAAATTGATAGCAACTACTCCTACAAGTGCCTAGAGACTATATCATGCATTAGAATTACTTGGGACCATATAAATTTGACATGCAAGCTCAAGAACATGGTCACCTAGGCAGCAAAAATTTGCAATGAATAAGGCACTAGAACAAAAACTAATTGGACCATTGGAGGAGTCACATACCAAGGAACAATCCCCCCAAGCAGTTTTGTGAGAGGTGCTTTGAGCAAGGAGATCAAAAATCGTAGCAAAATGAGCTAGACTCGTGCTTGAGCTGGTTGGTGATTTTTTTTTGGGAGGAAGAAGGAGTGTGTGGGTGCAGGAATAAGTGGAGGGGAGCCACCATGGGCCCACGAGGCAGGGGCGCGCCCTATAGGGGTGGGCGTGCCCTGGACCCTCATGGCCAGGTGCTTGCTCCCCCTGCTATGTTCTCAGTGCCAGATATTCTCAAATATTCCAGAAAAAATCATATTTCAATTTCGGGGCATTTGGAGAACTTTTATTTTTGGGGTATTTTTTATTGCACGGATAAATCCGAAAACGGACAGAAAATATTACTTTTACTTTATTTCAACTGAACAACAGAAGGTAAAAGGAGGGTACAGAAGGTTGTGCTTTCTAACTTCATCCATCTCATGCTCATCAAAAGGAATCCACTAACAAGGTTGATCAGGTCTTGTTGACAAACTCATTCCGAATTGCATGAAACCGGAGAAATTTCGAATAACACTATGTTATTCAACGGGGATATGAACATCCCCAATAATAAGAATATCATATCTCCTTTTGGCAGTAGGAAGAGGGAATTCAAAACCTCCAAAATTAATTGATGGAATTTTTCCAATAGAGTTTATACTATGAACTTGAGGTTGTTTCCTCGGAAAGTGTACCGCATGCTCATTGCCATTAACATGAAAAGTGACATTGCCTTTGTTGCAATCAATAAAAGCCCCTGGAGTATTCAAAAAGGGTCTTCCAAGAATAATAGACATACTATCGTCCTCGGGAATATCAAGAATAATGAAGTCCGTTAAAATAGTAACATTTGCAACCACAACAGGCACATCCTCACAAATACCGACATGTATAGCAGTTGATTTATCCGCCATTTGCAAAGATATTTCAGTAGGTGTCAACTTATTCAAATCAAGTCTACGATATAAAGAGAGAGGCATAGCACTAACACCGGCTCATAGATCACATAAAGCAGTTCTAACATAATTTCTTTCAATGGAGCATGGTATAGTGGGTACTCCTGGATCTCCTAACTTCTTTGGTATTCCACCCTTAAAAGTATAATTAGCAAGCATGGTGGAAATTTCAGCTTTCGGTATCTTTCTTTTATTTGTAACAATTTCTTTCATGTACTTAGCATAAGGATTCATTTTGAGCATATCAGTCAAATGCATACGCAAGAAAATAGGTCTAATCATTTCAGCAAAGCGCTGAAAATCCTCATCATCCTTTTTCTTGGATGGTTTGGGAGGAAAAGGCATGGGTTTCTAAACCCATGGCTCTCTTTCTTTACCGTGCTTCCTAGCAACAAAGTCTCTCTTATCATAACGTTGATTCTTTGATTGTGGGTTATCAAGATCAACAACAGGTTCAGTTTCTACATCATTATCATTACTAGGTTGAGCATCAACATGAATGTTATCATTAACATTATCACTAGGTTCATGTTCATCACCAGATTGTGTTTCAGCATCAGAAATAGAAATATTATTGGGATTCTCAGGTGTGTCAACAACAGGTTCACTGGAAGCATGCAAAGTCCTATGATTTTTCTTTTTCTTCCTCTTAGAAGGACTAGGTGCATCAATATTATTTCTCTAAGAATCCTGCTCAATTCTCTTAGGGTGGCCCTCAGGATACAAAGGTTCCTGAGTCATTTTACCCCCTCTAGTTGCAACTCTAACAGCAAAGTCATTATTATTACTATTCAATTCATTGAGCAAATCATTCTGAGCCTTAAGTACTTGTTCTACTTGAGTGGTAACCATAGAAGCATGTTTACTAATGAGTTTAAGTTCTCCTTTAACTCTAGACATATAATCACTCAAGTGCTCAATCATATAAGCATTATGTTTTAATTCTCTACCAACATAAGCATTGAAGTTTTCTTGTTTGACAATAAAATTATCAAACTCATCTAAGCATTGGCTAGAAGACTTATAACGAGGAATATCACCTTCATCAAATCTATAAAGAGAATTTACCTTTAATACTTGTGTCGGGTTATCAAGACCATGTGTTTCTTCAACATGCGGTAATTTAAGACCATGTATTTCTTCAACAAGAGGTAAATTCTTAAACATCTTCAGCTTTTATACCTTTTTCTTTCATAGATTTGTTTGCCTCTTGCATATCTTCAGGACTGAGAAATAGAACACCCCTTTTCTTCGGAGTTGGCTTAGGAGTTGGTTCAGGAAGTGTCCAATTATTTTCATTGGTCAGCATATTATTCAATAGAATTTCAGCTTGATCAACAGTTCTTTCCCTGAAAACACAACCAGCACAACTATCCAGGTGGTCTCTGGAAGCATCGGTTAGTCCATTATAAAAGATATCAAGTATTTCATTTTTCTTGAGAGGATGATCAGGCAAATCATTAAGTAATTGGAGAAGCCTCCCCCAAGCTTGTGGGAGACTCTCTTCTTCAATTTGCACAAAATTATATATTTCCCTTAAAGCAGCTTGTTTCTTATGAGCGGGGAAATATTTAGCAGAGAAGTAATAAATCATATCCTGGGGACTACGCACACAACCAGGATCAAGAGAATTAAACCATATCTTAGCATCACCCTTTAATGAGAACGGAAATATTTTAAGGATATAGTAATAGCGAGTTTTCTCATCATTAGTGAACAGGGTGGCTATATCATTTAATTTAGTAAGATGTGACACAATAGTTTCAGATTCATAGCCATAGAAAGGATCAGATTCAACCAAAGTAATTATATCAGGGTCGACAGAGAATTCATAATCCTTATCAGTAAAAAAGATAGGTGAAGTAGCTTAAGCAGGATCATATTTCATTCTAGCATTCAGAGTTTTTTGTTTCCGCTTAGCTACTAATTTCTTAAGATCACTTCTATCATTGCAAGCAAGGAAGTCTCTAGCAGTTTCTTCATCCATAACATAGCCATCGTGCACAACAGTAATTCATATCTAGGGGGAGAATCTTCATCATCACTTTCATCAATATTATCGGTTTCAATAATTTCATTCTCTCTAGCCCTAGCAAGTTGTTCATCAAGAAATTCACCAAGTGGCACAGTAGTATCAAGCATAGAAGTAGTTTCATCATAAGTATCATGCATAGCGAAGTGGCATCATCAATAACATGCGACATATCGTAATTAATAGCGAAGCAGGTTTAGGTGTGGCAAGCTTACTCAAAATGTAAGGTGAATCAAGTGCGAGCTAGATGGCGTTCCTTACCTCCCCTCGTAGTTGAGGGATAAATTTTTGTTTTCACGTCTTTCAAGTTCTTCATAGTGACCAGCTGATATAAATCCCAAGTGACTCAAAGAATAAAGAATAGAGCTATGCTCCCCGCCAACGGCACCAGAAAATAGTCTTGATAACCCACAAGTATAGGGGATCGCAACAGTTTTCGAGGGTAGAGTATTCAACCCAAATTTATTGATTCAACACAAGGGGAGCCAAAGAATATTCTCAAGTATTAGCAGTTGAGTTGTCAATTCAACCATACCTGGATAACTTAGTATCTGCAGCAAAGTATTTAGTAGCAAAGTAGTATGGAAGTAACGGTAACGGTAGCAAAAGTAATATTTTTGGGTTTTGTAGTGATTGTAACAGTAGCAGCGAAAAAGTAAATAAGCGAAGAACAATATGTGAAAAGCTCGTAGGCATTGGATCGGTGATGGGGAATTATGCCGGATGCGATTATTCATGTAACAGTTATAACATAGGGTGACACAGAACTAGCTCCAATTCATCAATGTAATGTAGGCATGTATTCCGAATATAGTCATACGTGCTTATGGAAAAGAACTTGCATGACATCTTTTGTCCTACCCTCCTGTGGCAGCGGGGTCCTAGCGGAAACTAAGGGATATTAAGGCCTCCTTTTAATAGAGTATCGGACCAAAGCATGAACACATAGTGAATACATGAACTCCTCAAACTACGGTCATCACCGGGAGTGGTCCCGATTATTGTCACTTCGGGGTTGCCGGATCATAACACATAGTAGGTGACTATAGACTTGCAAGATAGGATCAAGAACTCACATATATTCATGAAAACATAATAGGTTCAGATCTGAAATCATGGCACTCGGGACCTATTGACAAGCATTAAGCATAACAAAGTCATAGCAACATCAATCTCAGAACATAGTGGATACTAGGGATCAAACCCTAACAAAACTAACTCGATTACATGATAAATCACATCCAACCCATCACCGTCCAGCAAGCCTACAATGGAATTACTCAAGCACGGCGGTGAGCGTCATGAAATTGGTGATGGAGGATGGTTGATGATGACGATGGCGACGGATTCCCCTCTCCGGAGCCCCGAACAGACTCCAGATCAGCCCTCCCAAGAGAGTTTAGGTCTTGGCGGCGGCTCCGTATCGTAAAATGCGATGAATCTTTCTCTCTGATTTTTTTCTCCCCGAACACGAATATACGGAGTTGGAGTTGAGGTCGGTGGAGCTCCACGGGGCCCACGAGGCAGGGGGCGCGCCCTAGGGGGGCAGGCGCGCCTCCCACCCTCGTGGACAAGGTGTGGGCCCCTTGGCCTTGATTCTTTCGCCAGTATTTTTAATTATTTCCAAAAATAATCTCCGTGAAGTTTCAGGTCATTCCGAGAACTTTTGTTTCTGCACAAAGATAACACCATGGCACTTTTGCTAAAAACAGCGTCAGTCCGGGTTAGTTCCATTCAAATCATGCAAGTTAGAGTCCAAAACAAGGGCAAAAGTGTTTGGAAAAGTAGATACGACGGAGACGTATCAAACACCTAGATCGGATATGAACTCGTTCATCCAGACTCCTTCATTTGCCACTTCCGAAGCAGCTATGTACTCCGCTTCACACATAGATCCCGCCACGACGCTTTGCTTAGAACTGCACCAACTGACAGCTCCACCATTCAATAAAAACATGTATCCGGTTGCGATTTAGAATCGTCCGGATCAGTGTCAAAGCTCGCATCGACGTAACCATTTACGACGAGCTCTTTGTCACCTCCATAAACAAGAAACATATCCTTAGTCGTTTTCAGGTATTTCAGGATGTTCTTGACCGCTGTCCAGTGATCCACTCCTGGATTACTTTGGTACCTCCCTGCTAAACTAATAGCAAGGCACACATCAGGTCTGGTACACAGCATTGCATACATGATAGAGCCTATGGCTGAAGCATAGGGAACATCTTTCATCTTCTCTCTATCTTCTGCAGTGGTCGGGCATTGCGTCTGACTCAACTTCACACCTTGTAATACAGGCATGAACCCTTTCTTTGCTTGATCCATTTTGAACTTCTTCAAAAATGTATCAAGATATGTGCTTTGTTAAAGTACAATTAAGCGTCTTGATCTATCTCTATAGATATTGATGCCCAATATATAAGCAGCTTCACCAAGATCTTTCATTGAAAAACTCTTATTCAAGTATCCTTTTATGCTATCCAGAAATTCTATATCATTTCCAACCAACAAATATGTCATCGACATATAATATTAGAAATGCTACAGAGCTCCCACTCACTTTCTTGTAAATACACGCTTCTCCAAAAGTCTGTATAAAACCATATGCTTTGATCACACTATCAAAACATTTATTCCAACTCCGAGATGCTTGCACTAGTCCATAGATGGATCACTGGAGCTTGCACACTTTTTTAGCATCCCTTTGGATTGATAAAACCTTCAAGTTGCATCATATACAACTCTTCTTCCAGAAATGCATTCAGGAATGCAGTCTTTACATCCATTTGCCAAATTTCATAATCATAAAATGCGGCAATTGCTAACATGATTCGGATGGACTTAAGCATCGCTACGGATGAGAAGGTCTCATCGTAGTCAACTCCTTGAACTTGTCGAAAACCTTTTGCAACAAGTCGAGCTTTGTAGACAGTAATATTACCGTCAGTGTCAGTCTTCTTCTTGAATATCCATTTATTCTCGATGGCTTGCCGACCATCGGGCAAGTCAACCAATGTCCACACTTTGTTCTCATACATGGACCCCATCTCAGATTTCATGGACTCAAGCCATTTTGCGGAATCTGGGCTCATCATTGCTTCCTCATAGTTCATAGGTTCGTCATGGTCAAGTAACATGACCTCCAGAACAGGATTATCGTACCACTCTGGTGCGGATCTTACTCTGGTTGACCTACGAGGTTCGGTAGTAACTTGATCTAAAGTTACATGATCATCATCATTAGCTTCCTCACTAATTGGTGTAGGAGTCACAGGAACAAATTTCTGTGATGAACTACTTTCCAATAAGGGAGCAGGTACAGTTACCTCATCAAGTTCTACTTTCCTCCCACTCACTTCTTTCGAGAGAAACTCCTTCTCTAGAAAGGATCCATTCTTAGCAACAAATGTCTTGCCTTCGAATCTGAGATAGAAGGTGTACCCAACAGTCTCCTTTGGGTATCCTATGAAGATTTCTCCGATTTGGGTTCCAGCTTATCAGGTTGAAGCTTTTTCACATAAGCATCGCATCCCCAAACTTTAAGAAACGACAACTTTGGTTTCTTGCCAAACCACAGTTCATAAGGTGTCATCTCAATGGATTTAGATTGTGCCCTATTTTACGTGAATGTAGTTGTCTCTAAAGCATAACCCCAAAACGATAGCGGTAAATCAGTAAGAGACATCATAGATCGCACCATATCTAGTAAAGTACGATTACGACGTTCGGACACACCATTATGTTGTGGTGTTCCGGGTGGCGTGAGTTGCGAAACTATTCCGCATTGTTTCAGATGAAGACCAAAATCATAACTCAAATATTCTCCTCCATGATCAGATCATAGAAACTTTATTTTCTTGTTACGATGATTTTCCACTTCACTCTGAAATTCTTTGAACTTTTCAAATGTTTCAGACTTATGTTTCATTAAGTAGATATACCCATATCTGCTCAAATCATCTGTGAAGGTGAGAAAATAACGATACCCGCCGCGAGCCTCAATATTCATCGGACCACATGCATCAGTATGTATGATTTCCAACAAATCTGTTGCTCGCTCCGTTGTTCCGGAGAAAGGTGTTTTAGTCATCTTGCCCATGAGGCATGGTTCACAAGTACCAAGTGATTCATAATCAAGTGATTCCAAAAGTCCATCGGAATGGAGTTTCTTCATGCACTTTACACCAATATGACCCAAACAGCAGTGCCACAAATAAGTTGCACTATCATTATCAACTGTGCATCTTTTGGCTTCAACATTATGAATATGTGTATTACTACTATCGAGATTCATCAAAAATAGACCACTCTTCAAGGGTGCATGACCATAAAAGATATTACTCATATAAATAGAACAACCATTATTCTCAGATTTAAATGAATAACCGTCTCGTATCAAACAAGATCCAGATATAATGTTCATGCTCAATGCTGGCACCAAATAACAATTATTCAGGTCTAAAATTAATCCCGAAGGTAGATGTAGAGGTAGCGTGCTGACGCGATCACATCGACTTTGGAACCATTTCCCACGCGCATCGTCACCTCGTCCTTAGCCAATCTTAAGCAATCCGTAGTCCTGTTTGAGTTGCAAATATTAGCAATGAACCATTATCAAATACCAGCTGCTACTGAGCTCTAGTAAGGTACACATCAATAAGATGTATATCACATATACCTTTGTTCACCTTGCCATCCTTCTTATCCGCCAAATACTTGGGGCAGTTCCGCTTCCAGTGACCAGCTTGCTTGCAGTAGAAGCACTCAGTTTCAGGCTTAGGTCCGGACTTTGAGGCCAAGATATTCCATTCCAACCACAAGAATCTTGATCTCTAGCCTTCCCAAGTTGCTTTCCACTCAAATCTTCTTTCCACCAAATTCAAATCCTGTGAGAGAGAGTTGAGTGTTGGGGAGACTATCATTTGAAGCACAAGAGCAAGGAGTTCATCATCAACACACCATTTGTTACTTCTTGGAGAGTGGTGTCTCCTAGATTGCCTAGGTGTCACTTGGAAGCCTCCGACAATATTGTGGAGTTGAACCAAGGAGTTTGTAAGGGCAAGGAGATCGCCTACTTCGTGAAGATCTACCGCTAGTGAGGCAAGTCCTTCGTGGGCGACGGCCATGGTGGGATAGACAAGGTTGCTTCTTCGTGGACCCTTCGTGGGTGGAGCCTCCGTGGACTCAATAACCGTTACCCTTCGTGGGCTGAAGTCTCCATCAACGTGGATGTACGATAGCACCACCTATCGGAACCACGACAAAAACATCCGTGTCTCCAATTGCGTTTGAATTCTCCAAACCCTTCCCTTTACATTCTTGCAAGTTGCATGCTTTAATTTCCGCTGCCTATATACTCTTTGCATGCTTGCTTGAATTGTGTGTAGATTTCTTGACTTGCTCAAAGATAGCTAAAATCTGCCAAAGTCTAAAATTGGGAAAAGGTTAAGTTTTTTATTAGTCAAGTAGTCTAATCACCCCCCCTCTAGACATACTTCAAGGTCCTACAAGTGGTATCAGAGCTTTGGTCTCCATTTGCTTTGATTTCCATAGCTTTTGGTGGTCATAGCCTTGGTTTCACAACCTAGGAGAGTATGGCATCTAGCGAGGGAAATTATCACCGTAGAGGTCCTTACTTTGATGGCACTAATTTTGCTAGTTGGAAGTATAATATGAAAATGCATATTCTCGGACATAGCCCTGCCGTTTGGGCTATTTTGTGTATTGGTTTGCAAGGTGAATTCTTTGATGGGAGAGAACCGAACCGTGAAGCTACCGCGGAAGAGTTGAAGATGTTGCAATACAATGCTCAAGCTTGTGATATCCTCTTCAACGGATTATGCCCCGAAGAATTCAACAAAATCAGTCGTCTTGAGAATGCAAAGGAAATTTGGGATACTTTGATTGATATGCATGAAGGTACCGACTCCGTCAAGGAATCCAAGTTGGATGTGCTCCAAATTCAGCTTGACAAGTTCAAAATG
Source organism: Aegilops longissima (assembly GCA_021605205.1). Taxonomy (NCBI): domain Eukaryota; kingdom Viridiplantae; phylum Streptophyta; class Magnoliopsida; order Poales; family Poaceae; genus Aegilops; species Aegilops longissima. The sequence goes on along the minus strand of CM038679.1, from coordinate 110,441,708 downwards.
ACGGATGGTATAGGTGTCGCTGAAATGTACTCTAGGCTTGCTCTATCACAAATGAGATTGTCGGCTTAGGAAGTGAAGAGATGACCAACAGATTCATCATCAAGAAGATCCTAAGAGCATTGGATGGAAAATATGATACAGTGTGCACATTGATCCAAATGATGCCAAATTACAAAGATCTCAAGCCAACGGAAGTCATTGGAAGAGTTGTAGCTCATGAGATGTCACTCAAGGATAAGGTGGAACTTCACAACAAGTCAAGTGGTGCTTACAAAGCCTCATGTGAAGCCCCCACATCATCAAGTGAGAAACAAACCTTCAATTAAGAATTGAGCTTAATGGTGAAGAACTTCAACAAATTCTACAAGAGTAGAAGCAAAGAAAGAAGCTCCAAGTCAAGGTCCTACAATGACAAAAGATCTTCTAGACGAGAGCGCAATTGCTACAATTGTGGGAGACCCGGACACTATTCCAATGAGTGTACGACACCCTACAAAAGAAGAGAAGATTCTCCTAAGAGAAGAAGTAGAAAAGAAGAATCACCACCAAGAGAGAGAAGCAGTAGAGATGATCGTTATGAACGAAGACCCTCACGGAGAAGCAAGGATTCGGAAAGGAAGGACAAATCATCAAAGATCTACACAAAAAGAAGACATCAAGCTCATGTTGGTGAATGGGTATCCGGCTCCAACTCCGACAATCACTCCCAGAGAAGCTATCACTCCGACTCCGAATACACTCAAGATGAAGGTGTTGTCGGTCTAGCACTTGTGTCAACCAACTCCTACGACATATTTGAATCACCAAATGAAGGAATTGGAAGATGCTTCATGGCCAAAGGTCCTAAGGTAACACACCCCGAGTATGTTGATTTTAATAGTGATGAAGATGACTTGTTAGGTGATGATGATTTACTTATTGACAACTCTCGTGATGAATATGTTGGGGAACGTAGTGATTTCAAAAAAATTCCTACGCACACGCAAGATCATGGTGATGCATAGCAACGAGAGGGGAGAGTGTGTCCACGTACCCTCGTAGACCGAAAGCGGAAGCGTTATGACAACACGGTTGATGTAGTCGTACGTCTTCACGATCCGACCGATCCAAGCACCGAACGTACGGCACCTCCGTGTTCTGCACACGTTCAGCTCGATGGCGATCCCGGACTCGATCCAGCAGGTGTCGGGATGAGTTCCGTCAACCGCGATGGCGTGGTGACTATGATGATGTTCTCCTGACGCAGGGCTTTGCCTAAACTCTGCGACGATATGACCGAGGTGGAATATGGTGGAGGGGGGCACCGCACACAGCTAAGGAACGATCACGAAGATCAACTTGTGTGTTCTAGGGTGCCCCCTGCCCCCGTATATAAAGGAGCAAGGGGGGAGGCCGGCTGGCCTTTGTGGGCGCGCCAAGGAGGAGGAGTCCTCCTCCTAGTAGGAGTAGGACTCCTCTTTCCTACTCCTACTAGGAGGGAAAGGAAGGGGGAGGGAGGGAAGAGGCGCCGCCCCTCTAGTCCAGTCGGACCAGAGGGGAGGGGGCGCGGCCCATCCTGGCTGCCCCTCTCTCTCTCTCCACTAAAGCCCATAAGGCCCAATACTCCTCCCGGGGGGGGTTCCAGTAACCCTCCCAAGACTCCGGTTTTCTCGAAATCACCGAACACTTCCGATGTCCGAATATAGTCGTCAATATATCGATCTTTATGTCTCGACCATTTCTAGACTCCTCGTCATGTCCGTGATCACATCCGGGACTCCGAACAACCTTCGGTACATCAAAACTTATAAACTCATAATAAAACTGTCATCGTAACGTTAAGCGTGCGGACCCTACGGGTTCGAGAACTATGTAGACATGACCTAGAACTGTTTCGGTCAATAACCAATAGTGGAACCTGGATGTTCATATTGGCTCCTACATATTCTCGAAGATCTTTATCGGTCAAACCGCATAACAACATCGTTGTTCCCTTTGTCATCGGTATGTTACTTGCCCGAGATTCGATCGTCGGTATCAATACCTAGTTCAATCTCGTTACGCAAGTCTCTTTACTCGTTCCGTAATACATCATCCCGTAACTAACTCATTAGTTACAATGCTTGCAAGGCTTAAGTGATGTGTATTATCGAGAGGGCCCAGAGATACCTCTCCGACAATCGGAGTGACAAAACCTAATCTTGAAATACGCCAACCCAACATGTACCTTCGGAGACACCTGTAGAGCACCTTTATAATCACCCGATTCGTTGTGACGTTTGGTAGCACACAAAGTGTTCCTCCGGTAAACGGGAGTTGCATAATCTCATAGTTGTAGGAACTTTGTATAAGTTATGAAGAAAGCAATAGCAATATACTAAATGATCAAGTGCTAGGCTAACGGAATGGGTCAAGTCAATCACATCATTCTCCTAATGATGTGATCCCGTTAATCAAATGACAACACATGTCTATAGTTAGGAAACATAACCATCTTTGATTAATGAGCTAGTCAAGTAGAGGCATACTAGTGACATTATGTTTGTCTATGTATTCACACATGTATCATGTTTCCGGGTAATACAATTCTAGCATGAATAATAAATATTTATCATGATGTGAGGAAATAAATAATAACTTTATTATTGCCTCTAGGGCATATTTCCTTCAGTCTCCCACTTGCACTAGAGTCAATAATCTAGATTACATAGTAATGATTCTAACACCCATGGAGTCTTGGTGCTGATCATGTTTTGCTCGTGGAAGAGGCTTAGTCAACGAGTCGCAATATTCAGATCCGTATGTATCTTGCAAATCTCTATGTCTCCCACGGACTTGGTCCCGATGGAATTGAAGCGTCTCTTGATGTGCTTGGTCCTCTTGTGAAATCTGGATTCCTTTGCCAAGGCAATTGCACCATCTTGTCACGTAAGATTTTCATTGGTCCCGATGCACTAGGTATGACACCTAGATCGGAAATGAACTCCTTCATCGAGACTCCTTCATTTGCTGCTTCGAAGTAGCTATGTACTCCGCTTCGCATGTAGATCCCTTCTGACGCTTTGTTTAGAACTACACCAACCGACAGCTCCACCTTTTAATATAAATATGTATCCGGTTTGCGATTTAGAATCGTCGGATCGGTGTCAAAGCTTGCATCGGCGTAACCCTTTACGACAAGCTCTTTGTCACCTCCATAAGCGAAAACATATCCTTAGTCCTTTTCGTATTTCAGGATGTTCTTGACCGCTGTCCATGATCCACTCTGGATTACTTTGGTACCTCCTGCTAAACTAATAGCAAGGCACACATCAGGTCAGGTACACAGCATTGCATACATGATAGAGCCTATGGTCGAGGCATAGGAACTCCTTTCATTTTTCTCTATCTTCTGCGGTGGTGGGGCATTGAGTCGACTCAACTTCACACCTTGTAATACAGGCAAGAATCCTTTCTTTGCACGATCCATATTGAACTTTTCAAAATTTTATCAAGGTATGTGCTTTGTGAAAGTCCAATCAAGCGTCTTGATCTATCTCTATAGATCTTGATGCCCAATATGTAAGCAGCTTCACCGAGGTCTTTCATTGAAAAACTTTTATTCAAGTATCCTTTTATGCTATCCAGAATTCTATATCATTTCCAATCAATAATATGTCGTCCACATATAATATCGAAATGCTATAGAGCTGCCACTCACTTTCTTGTAAATACAAAGCTTCTCCAAAAGTCTGTATAAAACCATATGCTTTGATCACACTATCAAAGCGTTTATTCCAACTCCGAGAGGCTTGCACCAGACCATAAATGGATCGCTGGAGATTGCACACTTTGTTAGCTCCCTTAGGATCGACAAAACCTTCCAGTTGCATCATATACAACTCTTCTTCCAGAAATCCATTCAGGAATGCAGTTTTGACATCCATCTACCATATTTCATAATCATAAAATGCGGCAATTGCTAACATGATTCGGACTGACTTAAGCATCACTACGGGTGAGAAGGTCTCATCGTAGTCAACCCCTTGAACTTTACGAAAACCTTTTGCAACAAGTCGAGCTTTGTAAACAGTAACATTACCGTCAGCGTCAGTATTCTTCTTGAAGATCCATTTATTCTCTATTGCTTGCCGATCATTGGGCAAGTCAACCAAAGTCCACACTTTGTTCTCATACATGGATCCCATCTTAGATTTCATGGCTTCAAGCCATTTTGCGGAATCTGGGCTCACCATCGCTTCTTCATAGTTCGTAGGTTCACCATGATCTAGTAGCATTATTTCCAGAATAGGATTACCGTACCACTCAGTGCGGATCTTACTCTGGTTGATCTCTGGTTCAAGAACAACTTGATCCAAGTTTCATGATCATCATCATTAACTTCCTCACTAATTGGTGTAGGTGTCACAGAACTGATTTACGTGATGAACTACTTTCCAATAAGGGAGCGATCACTATTACCTCATCAAGTTCTACTTTCCTCCCACTCACTTCTTTCGAGAGAAACTCCTTCTCTAGAAAGGATCCATTCTTAGCAACAAATGTCTTGCCTTCGAATCTGAGATAGAAGGTGTACCCAACTGTCTCCTTTGGGTATCCTATGAAGACACATTTTTCCGATTTGGGTTCGAGCTTATCAGGTTGAAGTTTTTTCACATAAGCATCACAGCCCCAAACTTTCAGAAATGACAACTTTGGTTTCTTGCCAAACCATAGTTCATAAGGAGTCGTCTCAACGGATTTTGATGGTGCCCTGTTTAACATGAATGTGGTCGTCTCTAAAGCATAACCCCAAAACCATAGCGGTAAATCGGTAAGAGACATCATAGATCACACCATATCTAGTAAAGTACGATTACGACGTTCGGACACACCATTACGTTGTGGTGTTCCAGGTGGCGTAAGTTGCGAAACTATTCCGCATTGTTTCAAATGTAGACCAAACCCGTAACTCAAATATTCTCCTCTACGATCAGATCGTAGAAACTTTATTTTCTTGTTACGATGATTTTCAACTTCACTCTGAAATTCTTTGAACTTTTCAAATGTTTCAGATTTATGCTTCATTAAGTAGATATACCCGTATCTGCTTAAATCATCTGTGAAGGTGAGAAAATAACGATATCCGCCACGAGCCTCAATATTCATCGGACCACATGCATCTGTATGTATGATTTCCAACAAATATGTTGCTCTCTCCATAGTACCGGAGAACGGTGTTTTAGTCATCTTGCCCATGAGGCACGGTTCATAAGTACCAAGTGATTCATAATCAAGTGATTCCAAAAGTCCATCAAGATGGAGTTTCTTCATGCGTTTTACACCGATATGACCTAAGCGGCAATTACCACAAATAAGTTGCACTATCATTATCAACTCTGCATCTTTTGGCTTCAACATTATGAATATGTGTATTACTACTATCGAGATTCATCAAAATAGACCACTCTTTAAGGGTGCATGACCATAAAAGATATTACTCATATAAATAGAACAACCATTATTCTCTGATTTAAATGAATAACCGTCTCGCATCAAACAAGATCCAGATATAATGTTCATGCTCAACGCGGCACCAAATAACAATTATTCAGGTCTAAAACTAATCCGAAGGTAGATGTAGAGGTAGCGTGCCGACCGCGATCACATCGACTTTGGAACCATTTCCCACGCGATCGTCACCTCGTCCTTGGCGGTGTTAAACTTATTCCGTAGTCCCTGTTTGAGTTGCAAATATTAGCAATGTAACCAGATCAAATACCAGTGCTACCATGAGCTCTAGTAAGGTACACATCAATAAGATGTATATCACATATACCTTTGTTCACCTTGCCATCCTTCTTATCCGCCAAATACTTGGGGCAGTTCCGCTTCGGTGACCAGCTTGCTTGCGGAGAAGCACTCGGTTTGAGCTTAGGTCCGGACTTGGGTTTCTTCTCTTGAGCAGCAACTTGTTTGCTGTTCTTTTGAAGTTCCTTCTTCTTCCCTTTGCCCTTTTCTTGAAACTAGTGGTCTTGTTGACCATCAACACTTGATGTTCCTTCTTGATTTCTACCTCGGCAGCTTTTAGCATTGCGAAGAGCTCGGGAATTGTCTTGTTCATCCCTTGCATATTATAGTTCATCACGAAGCTCTTGTAGCTTGGTGGCGATGATTGGAGAATTCATCAATGACGCTATCATCCGGAAGATTAACTCCCAGTTGAATCAAGTGATTATTATACCCCAGAACTTTTGAGTATATGCTCACTGACAGAACTATTCTCCTCCATCTTGCAGCTATAGAACTTATTGGAGTCTTCATATCTCTCAATTCGGGCATTTGCTTGAAATATTAACTTCAACTCTGGAACATCTCATATGCTCCATGACGCTCAAAACGTCATTGAAGACCAGTTCTAAGCCGTAAAGCATGGCACATCGAACTATTGAGTAGTCATCAACTTTGCTCGCCAAACGTTCATAACATCTGGCGTTGCTCTGCAGCAGTTCGGCACCCAGCGGTGCTTCCAGGCGTAATTCTTACGTGCAGCAATGAGGATAATCCTCAAATTCGGACACAGTCCGTAATCTGCTACCATCATCTTTCAACTTTGCTTTCTCAAGGAACGCATTAAAATTCAACGGAACAACAACACGAGCCATCTATCTACAACAAACATAGATAAGCAAAATACTATCAGGTACTAAGTTCATGATAAATTTAAGTTCAATTAATCATATTACTTAAGGACTCCCACTCAGACAGACATCTCTCTAGTCATCTAAGTGATCACGTGATCCAACTCAACTAAACCATAAACGATCATCACGTGAGATGGAGTAGTTTTCAATGGTGAACATCACTATGTTGATCATATCTACTATATGATTCACGCTCGACCTTTTGGTCTCCGTGTTCCGAGGCCATATCTGCATATGCTAGGCTCGTCAAGTTTAACCTGAGTATTCCGCGTGTGCAAAACTGGCTTGCACCCGTTGTAGATGGACGTTGAGCTTATCACACCCGATCATCACGTGGTGTCTGGGCACGACGAACTTTGGCAACGGTGCATACTCAGGGAGAACATTTCTTGATAATTTAGTGAGAGATCATCTTAAAATGCTACCGTCAATCAAAGCAAGATAAGATGCATAAAGGATAAACAACACATGCAATCAATATAAGTGATATGATATGGCCACCATCATCTTGTGCTTGTGATCTCCATCTCCGAAGCACCGTCATGGTCACCATCGTCATCGGCGCGACACCTTGATCTCCATCGTAGCATCGTTGTCGTCTCGCCAACTATTGCTTCTACGACTATCGCTACCGCTTAGTGATAAAGTAAAGCAATTACAGGGCGTTTGCATTTCATACAATAAGCGACAACCATATGGCTCCTGCCATTGTCGATAACTTGATTACAAAACATGATCATCTCATACAATAAAATATAGCATCACGTCTTGACCATATCACATCACAACATGCCCTGCAAAAACAAGTTAGACGTCCTCTACTTTGTTGTTGCAAGTTTTACGTGGCTGCTACGGGCTGAGCAAGAACCGTTCTTACCTACGCATCAAAACAACAACGATAGTTCGTCAAGTTAGTGCTGTTTTAACCTTCGCAAGGACCGGGCGTAGCCATACTCGGTTCAACTAAAGTTGCAGAAACTAACACCCGCCAGCCACCTGTGTGCAAAGCACGTCGGTAGAACCAGCCTCGCGTAAGCGTACGCGTAATGTCGGTCCGGGCCGCTTCATCCAACAATACCGCCGAACCAAAGTATGAAATGCTGGTAAGCAGTATGACTTGTATCGCCCACAACTCACTTGTGTTCTACTCGTGCATATAACATCAACGCATAAAACCAGGCTCGGATGCCACTGTTGGGTAACGTAGTAATTTCAAAAAAATTCCTACGCACACGCAAGATCATGGTGATGCATAGCAACGAGAGGGGAGAGTGTGTCCACATACCCTCGTAGACCGAAAGCGGAAGCGTTATGACAACACGGTTGATGTAGTCGTACGTCTTCACGATCCGACCGATCCAAGCACCGAACGTACGGCACCTCCGTGTTCTGCACACGTTCAGCTCGATGACGATCCCCGGACTCTGATCCAGCAGGGTGTCGGGGATGAGTTCCGTCAGCACGATGTGTGGTGACGATGATGATGTTCTACCGACGCAGGGCTTTGCCTAAACTCTGCGACGATATGACCGAGGTGGAATATGGTGGAGGGGGCACCGCACGGCTAAGGAACGATCACGAAGATCAACTTGTGTGTTCTAGGGTGCCCCCCCGTGATATAAAGGAGCAAGGGGAGGCGGCTGGCCCTTGTGGGCGCGCCAAGGAGGAGGAGTCCTCCTCCTAGTAGGAGTGGGACTCCTCTTTCCTACTCCTACTAGGAGGGAAAGGAATGGGAGAGGGAGAGAAGAGGCGCCCCCTCTCTAGTCCAATTCGGACCAGAGGGGAGGGGCGCGGCCCATCCTGGCTGCCCTCTCTCTCTCCACTAAAGCCCATAAGGCCCAATACTCCTCCGGGGGTTCCGTAACCCTCCCAACTCCGGTTTTCTCCGAAATCACCGGAACACTTCCGTGTCCGAATATAGTCGTCCAATATATCGATCTTTATGTCTCGACCATTTCTAGACTCCTCGTCATGTCCGTGATCACATCCGGACTCGAACAACCTTCGTACATCAAAACTAATAAACTCATAATAAAACAGTCATCGTAACGTTAAGCATGCTGACTCTACGGGTTCGAGAACTATGTAGACATGACCTAGAACTGTTTCTGGTCAATAACCAATAGTGGAACCTGGATGTTCATATTGGCTCCTACATATTCTACGAAGATCTTTATCGGTCAAACCGCATAACAACATACGTTGTTCCCTTTGTCATCGGTATGTTACTTGCCCGAGATTCGATCGTCGGTATCCAATACCTAGTTCAATCTCGTTACCGGCAAGTCTCTTTACTCGTTCCGTAATACATCATCCCGTAACTAACTCATTAGTTACAATGCTTGCAAGGGTTAAGTGATGTGTATTACTGAGAGGGCCCAGAGATACCTCTCCGACAATCGGAGTGACAAAACCTAATCTTGAAATACGCCAACCCAACATGTACCTTCAGAGACACTTGTAGAGCACCTTTATAATCACCTAGTTACGTTGTGACGTTTGGGAGCACACAAAGTGTTCCTCCGGTAAACAGGAGTTGCATAATCTCATAGTTGTAGGAACTTTGTATAAGTTATGAAGAAAGCAATAGCAATATACTAAACGATCAAGTGCTAGGCTAACGGAATGGGTCAAGTCAATCACATCATTCTCCTAATGAAGTGGTCCCGTTAATCAAATGACAACACATGTCTATGGTTAGGAAACATAACCATCTTTGATTAATGAGCTAGTCAAGTAGAGGCATACTAGTGACATTATGTTTGTCTATGTATTCACACATGTATCATGTTTCCGGGTAATACAATTCTAGCATGAATAATAAACATTTATCATGATATGAGGAAATAAATAATAACTTTATTATTGCCTCTAGGGCATATTTCCTTCAGAATACTATGATGAAACGTCAATTCATCATGCTAATCAAGATGAAACGAATGACAATGATAAGGAGAAGATTGAGCGTCTAACTAAAGAACTAAACACTCTTAAGTTAGCTCATGAAACTATCTTCGAAGATCATCGAGAACTTTTAAGGGCTCATGAGAAGTTACGCTTTGAAAAGCTCAATCTTGAGCAAGAGGATGAGTTCCTAAAAGCGATCAATGATGATCTCCGTAAGAAAAGTTCTTCTTATATTGCCAAGCGTTTACTCGTATCTACTTACATGCCTCAAGTCAAGTCTAGTAACAAGAACAAGAAAGATTCTTCTTCTAGTAGTAACAATAACAATGCTAAACCCAATATTGTTGCTTATAGTAGTTCTCTTGATTCCACTAATGATTCTCTTAGCCAAGTTACACTTGAGCAAGAAAACAACTTATTGAAGGGAATTATAGGAAAGGTGTATACAAGAGTCTTGCTGTGAGTAAGCAATTTGAGGAAATTATGCATAAGCAAGGAAGGCACCGGAAGAATCAAGGTGTTGGTTTTGAACGAAAGTTCAATGCCAATGGAGTTGAGTGGGAAGAAGATCAATACCCCAAGACGAAGTTTGTTCCTCAACAAGAGAAGTATGATCCTACTTCCTTCAAGGAACACAAGCACAAGATGATCTTCCACCACAAGACCACAAGAACAAAGGCAAGGACAAGCTTCAAGAGGAGATTGATGCATTTGAAGAAGCACCTAAGGCCTTGGTCAAGTGGGTTCCCAAGACTACGTCAAGTTCTACTTCATCAAGCACAACTACTACACCAAGGATTCCCATCAAGATGATGTGGATCCCGAAGAAGAAGAACTAGAGAGTTCTTGAGGGTGACTCCGCCAACATTCTTCACTCATATCATTATGGCAAGGACAAGTGCAACCACCTTCCATATCTTGCACTAGTTCAAGGAGTCACAAACCCTCATGTTGGTAAGGCAAGGGACAAGGTAACCTAATGTTTTCATGGACATCATTTTGTGTGTGCATCACTCTATGTCTATGGATTTTCTTGTTTGTTCCTTGTGGGACTAACCCATGTAGGTATTGAAAGTGCAACTCACTTCAAAGGATTGCTCCAAGAGATCTACATCAACATTGAGCATCCACATCTTCAACACCTACATGAAGTCATCATCGACAAAACCCAAGGTTAGTTTATCCCTCTAAGGGGGAATCTCACATCTAGGGGGAGCTTAACTCTAAGAATTGAGTCAAAGCAACTCTAATGATGTGAACACATAAATGCTTTATGTAAAAGTGGTAACCCCACTTGAGCTTAAACGATGAGTATGACCTATGATCAAATGTTCTCATTTGACTCCTAAGTCAATATACTCATATATAGATGACCTAGTCATCGCCACTTGTTTGATAGATGCTAAAATTGGTTGTGCATGCTTTGTCACATATTTCATTTGTCATTTTATTGTGTGAGCATGTTGGATGCATATTTTACTCATTCGAGGACATCCACTTGTTGTTTTGATTGATTGGCTTCTTTTTCTTTGGCCAAGTGGATGGACAAGAATGCCTAAGAACCTTCTCTACCTATCTATGCTTTTCTCGTCTCAAACTCTATTCATGCTACATCACAAAATTTGATCAAGTCAGATTCGAACCACTTTGTGTGAGGAGCACTCGGAGTCCCCGATTCATCATAGACTTAAACTTCCAAAACTTTTTGTGCTTTTCGGTCTGACCGATTCATCCATTTTGGTCATACCGAGATCACTAAGTGGATGTAGGTTTTCATCTCGGTGCAACCGATTTGAACTTTTCGGTAACACCGAGTTGCTGTAACTGTTAACAGTTATGCATCTTGGTGCCATGAGTTGTTCCACTCGGTCACACCGACAGTGTCGGGCTATATATTCACACGGGCAAATTTTGGAAAACTTTCTCCGAAACTCCTCGCCCGCGCATAGCTCGCTCTGCCTACTAGGTCTACGGATCATCGACCTCATCACCAGCCGCCTCCTGTCGCTGGTCTCCGCTGCCGTCAACGGAATTCTTCTCCGTCGTTGCCGTCGTAGCGAGTTCACCGTCGAACTAGGGTATGAACTCGATCACAGTGCTATCCTCGTCTGATTCTCAGCACATTGTGTTCGTAATGCATCTTGCCACGATTGAAACACTTCTATCCAGTCAAAACGATCCTTAGAATAGGTGTGATTCAAAAATTTAGGGTTAGGTTTCCGCCGAAACCATCTCGGACCCACCGAGTTGAAAAACTCGGTCCCACCGATTTGGCTAACGCCATTGCACTAGTAAGTCTTGGTCTGACCGAGAATTACAAATCGGTGTGACCGATTTTAGAACTTTGTGAAACCCTAGCAGTCTCGGTGCCACCGAATTGTGACTCGGTCTGACCGAGTTCACTAGTTTAGGTTCCAAAACTGATTCGGTATCACCGAGTTTGAAAATCGGTAGATCCGAAATGCTTTCTGTGGAAACTAAAACTAAGTTTTTGAATCATTCGTTTGCAAAAATCTCTGCATCTTGTGATTCTCATCCACTCTACCTCATCTATAACTATTCACAAGATCAGCGGTCAGTGTGTGCAGCATGTCAGACCAAAGTGACAGCCAGAACAAGTCAGAAGAGCAGATTCACATGAGTGAGGGCACTAGTCCCTCTAGCAGCTCAGATGAGGGGAGCAGAAGCACTCCTAGCAATCTGCCCAAGGCTGCCACAAGGACAAGGAAGAAGAAGACCTCGAGTCGAGGATGAGGATTATGTGGCGATTGAGGATGAGGCAAGTTCAAAGAAGAAAGTGCTCAAGAAGGAGTACAACTCAACCTGCAGAAAGCCGTGCATGAAGATCAAAAGGCCCGCAGTAGACAACCAATGTCCAAAGCCGTAGTCTCCACTCAAGCTTCTTTGGAATCCCAACCCAAAGAGCCTGCTTCTGCTTGAAGGAAGGAAAAGGAAGGAAAGGGTCAAGAAGACCATGGCCAGAGTGATTGGGAAGCCTTCTATGATGGAGGAAGAGGAAGAAGAAGAGGTTCTTGAACCAGCACCCAAGGCACAAAAGCGATGGGTGATGCCATAAAGTCGAGGGCTGCAACTTCAAAGCCCAAAGCTGCCCCCAAGCCCAAGAGTGCACCAAAGAGGAATACTAGGAGTATACCAAAGAGCTGAGAAGAACAAGGCCCCAATGCGGATGTTGCTGCTTGAGGAAGATGAAGAAGGGCAGGTCTTAAGGAAGCTCAAACCCAAGATTCCAGATCACAATGATGCTCATCCTGTGGCTGAGAACATGAAGATCAGGAGAGATCTATGGTTGAGGCTATGGAGAGAGTCAGATCCATATGCCACCAGGAGAAGGACTGCTGTAGATTACAGGTTTCACACCAAGGAGCAGCAGGACTTCTATGAGACCATCTTATTGGGTAAGAAGCCCATAGTTTGTGATATGAGGTGGGTCGACTGGACCTACATTCAGGAGAATGCAGAACACTATCCTGGAGTGTATGACTGTCACGCCCAATATGCGATACTATCCTAAAGAGACTCGAAGGTCCCACCAAGGATAGAACCGCATATTGAAACGCTTTTGCAAGGTGGATATCATTACATCAACATTACATAATAGTGGAGATACATACATACAGCACAAATGCCACAAGAATACATCAACATCATATACAAGATCAACATCCGACTACGGATGAAACATAAACATAAGCTCAAACGACATCCACCTCTGCTAGCCCAGGCTGCCGACTGGAACCTATCCCCGATCAAGAAGCGTAAGAAGAACTCCAAAACAAGCAAACATCGCCTCACGCCATGATCATCGCAAACCTGTACACAAGAATGGTGTTGTAGTAATCAGTGAGCCACGAGGACTCAAAGAATCCCATTACCATGGGTATCAAGACTAGCAAAGCTTAATGGGTAAGGAAGGAGTAAAGTGGTGAGGTTGCAGCAGCGCTAAGCATATATGGTGGCTAACATACGTAAATGAGAGCGAGAAGAGAAACAAAGGAACGGTCGTCAACTAGTAATGATCAAGAAGTGATCCGAACTCCTACTTACGCCGACATAACCCGAAACCGTGTTCTCCTCTCGATCAACCCGAAAAGAGACACTCACGAGTTACGCATTACGGTTGGTGTATTTTAGAAGAGTTTGCTTCAAGTTTACTACAACCAGATATTAACAAATTCCCATCTGCCACATAACCGCGGCACGGCTCTCGAAAGTTTATACCTGCAGGGTGTCCCAACTTAGCCCATGATAAGCTCTTGCGATCAACGAAGGATATTCCTTCTCCCGGAAGACCCGATCAGTCTCGGAATCCGGCTACACGACATTTCGACAAAGAATAAAACAAGACCAGCAAGACCTCCCGGCGTGCCGACATCCTGATAGTAGTCGCGCGTATCTCGTCTCAGGCCACGACCGGATAAGCTAAGCGTATAGGTACCGACGTAACCCAAGTTGCCAAGGGATGGTCCCGCACGGTGCTCTAGTTTGGACCAACGCTTAAACAAGCACTGGCCCGGGGGGGTAAATAAAGATGACCCTTGGGATGCGCGACTCCCAAGGGAAAAAGGTAATAGGTCAGGCAAATGGTAAAACCAATGTTGGGCCTTGCTGGGAAAGTCTTATTCAAAGCGAACTGTCAAGGGGGTCCCATAAATCACCCGACCGCGTTAGGGACGCAAAAATCCGGGAACATAATACCGATATGACGGAAACTAGGGCGGCAAGAGTGGAACAAAACACCAGGCATAAGGCCGAGCCTTCCACCCTTTACCAAGTTTATAGATGCATTAATTAAATAAGATATATTGTGATATCCCAACAAGTAAACATGTTCCAGCAAGGAACAACATCTCCATGTTCCAACAAGGAACAAACTTCATCTTCACCGCAACTAACAACGCTATAAGAGGGCTGAGCAAAGCGGTAACATAGCCAAACAACGGTTTGCTAGGAAGGGTGCAAAAGGTTAGAGGTCGACATGGCAATTTGGGATGGCTTGATAAAGGTAATAGGTAGCGCAACATAGCGATAGAACGAAGCAACTAGCATAGCAATGATAGTAGTGAGATCCAGGGTAGCGGTCATCTTGCCTGAAATCCCGCAAGGAAGAAGAACAAGTCCATGAAGAAGACGAACGGATGAAGCCGAACCAAGCGTAGACGAACGAATCCTCACGATCGCAACGAAACAGGAACTAACAAGAAGAAGCACACAACATAGTAAACACACCAAACATAAACAAGAGATGATGCACAACCAAGCATGATGCATGACAAGACTACATGAAGCTACTCACGGCAAAACATGATGCAAACAAGAACAACACATCAAAGCAAGTTTAAATGAGGCCGGAAACAACATATAACAATTCCGGTAAGTCCTCATATGCAAATTTCAAAATTGGTCCAGATCTGAATAAACCTTATGTTCAAGTTGTTAAGCAGCAAGTTAAAATGCACCAAGATGATCTACACGAAATTCTAGTCAAGTTACATATAAAGTTCATTTAATTCGGAGCTACGGCCTAGAAGATATGAGCACAACAAGATAAGCATGGCATTGGTGCAAAATGCATCCAAACATCAAGCAAACACCTCAAAACATGGATGCAACACGATAATATGAAGCTACATGCAAAATCAAGCAAGTTTCATATAGAGCACACTCAAAACGGAGCAACGGTTCAACACATACACCCTATACAAGTTTAAAGGACAAGCTGTCCAAAACAGCAACTAGGCATCTTGCAAGCATCAAAACAACAAGCTACAGCATCCCAACGTAATAACAAAAGGCATGGGCATGATGTACAGGTAAAGCATGACAAAACATGAACACTGAGCTATCTCCAGAAATCACTAGAACATGCTCAAAAAGACATGGCAAGATTGCAAATAATAACAGCTTCAGCTTTGCGAGAAATAACATCAGGTTGCAATGTTTAGAGCTGTCAAACAACATGCTACAGGAACTTAGCATGGCAAACAAAGGCATGGCATGAATCTACTAATCTCATAGAACAAAAGTCCCTTACTGACCATAAGCCAAAAGGGATCAGAAAATACAGTTGCAAGCATGTGAATATAGCAAAACATAAACAGATTCAGACTTAGCGCAAAACTGGAGCATGGCATAAACAGATAACAAGTAGGCATGTTGGTGAGCTTGAACCACTCACTACAGAGCAATACATGGCATGGCAAGGCAACTCATAGTAAGAAGACATGGCATATAAGCTATACATGGCAAGAACAACATCATAGCATACACGGATCAACTACAACAACCTTGGCAAAATTGAATAACATGTAAACAACCTGCCAGGAAACATTTTATAGCAAAAGTAGAGCTCGATTGACTCACGATATAGCACTCCATAATTGCAAACAAGGGCATGGATGGATAGAGCATAACCATATGTTCAAAACATCCTTACTGAAGTATCTCAAAATAAGCATGGATCTCTCGGTAGCATCAAGTTTACATGGCATAAAAATATCAGTGAGCAGGGGCTGAAATCAGCAACATCATGAAGCCTAGTTTGCATGCTTGTGCTAGTCACCACAGAGATCACAAAAATACATGGCATACACCCCTGTAAAGATGGCATGGCATATTACAAAACACATGTAGGACTCAAGTTCATAGGGTGTACACATCAATCATGGCAAAAATGACAAAAGTGCATGTTCTGATAAGAATCTGAAACTAATATCACATAGCCCTCTTCTAACAGCATTTCGGGCATCAAGATGAGCTCAAATGAAAATGATGCAATGGAATGAAATGATGTACTCATCGAGACGAACAATTGGACATATTACACGCACGAAACGGAGCTACGGATGCAGAGATATGATGCGATGAAAATGCATGATAATGTGCAAAATTTCGGGGACTTAGGCAAAAATTCGGGGTCAACCTCTTCTCATCCGAATCTGGATCCGGATCTGGCGCGGATGCCGAGGCGGGCCGGGCTCTCGCCGGAGATGCCACCGGAGAGGAAGAAGAGGCGGCGGAGGGAGCTCGCCGGCTCGGGGGCGCGGGGCCACGGCGGAGCTCGGCCAGGGCGAGGGGCGCTATGGCGGGAGGCGAAGGGCCGGCCGGTGCGTCGGAGAGGAGCACGGCGACGGCGAGCAGGCGGCGGAGGAGGCCGGCGCGGCACGGGCCGGGCGGCGGAGGCGCTGCCGAGGGCGCCGGTCGGGCGGGCCGAGGGGGCGGCGCGGGCGCCGGGCGGCGGGTCGCCGGCTGGGCGGAGCTGCGCGGCGCCAGGCCTTCAGCGCTGGTCCGGAGGCGAGACGGCGGGGCGCTGGCTCGCTGGGCCGATCCGGTTTCATGGGTCATGGGCGGATGGGGGCTCCGGCGGGACACGTGGCGCGCACGGGTTGGACGGGGGCGGCGGCGCGGACATGTCCGGTCGATATGGACATGTCTGGCGGCGGGAGGAGGACGAAAGCTAGGGTTTCGGGGGAATTAGACCGCGAATTTCGGGGGAGGGGCTATATTTATAGGTAGAGGGAGCTAGGAGAGTCCAAATGAGGCACGGTTTTCGGCCACGCGATCGTGATTGAACGACCGAGAGCATGGAGGGGAGTTTGCTGGGTTTTGGGCCACTTTGAAAGGGTGTTGGGTTGCACACAAAGAGGCTTTCATGTTACCGGTTAACTGTTGGAGTACCAAACGACCTCCAAATGACCCGAACTTGACAGGCGGTTCACGGTGCTATACCAAGGCCACTTGACAAACCTCGGGCCATTCCGAGAAAGTTTAACACCCTTTTACGAAAAGAGGTAAAAGGGGCGCCGGAGACATAGGAGTGCCGGATTGCAAAACGGACAACGGGAAAATGCTCGGATGCATGAGACGAACACGTATGCAAAATGAAATGCACATGATGACATGATAAAAATGCAGATGATGACATGGCAAAGTGCAACACGCAAGCACATGACATGGCAAAGACGGCGAATAACTGGCGGACACCTGGCGCATCGAATCCGGGGCGTTACAATGACAACTTCAGTGCGTGTGGAGTTGCAGATTTTGTTGGGCAGAAGCTTACAAGCTGGAATGACGAGCTCATTATGCAATTCTACTCCACAGCACATTTCTATCCAGATGGCAGGATAGTTTGGATGTCTGAAGGAACAAGATACCAATCAACCATAGAGGAATGGGCAAGTCTGATCAATGCCCCCAAGGAGAGTGAAAATGACTTGGACATTTATGCCAAGAAGAAAATGGATCATAACTCAATGTCACAGATGTACAAGGAGATCCCTGATGATGCACTTGAGACTTTCAAGTTTGGATCAGTTCATTTTCTTCTATCAGGGCTGCCTACGATCAACTGGATCCTCAGGCACACTCTTTTACCCAAATCAGGTGACCACAACATGATCAGAGGGCATGCAATTAATTTACTTCACATTTTTTATGTGCCCCAGAAATTCAAGGTCATGAGCCTCATAGTTGAAACTATCAAGAGGACAGCAGCAGACCAAAAGAGGAGCTGTGGATATGCCCCACAGATTCAGGAGTTGATTAACTCAAAGATGGGCACGAGGAAGTATCATTGGATAAGGAACACTTGGTTCTCTATCCTGAATTTGAGGACAATCAAGTTGTCATGACCGAGAATGAACTATCATCGAGACAAACTCAAGAGAAGAAAGAGAAGGCAAGGAAAGAGAAGGCTGCCAAGATGCCAACACAAGCGAGGCATCTCGAGTACTTTCTCAAGAACAAGCGAGGAGCAGCTTGGTTACTTGATAGCATCAACTCTGTGGATTGAGAAGGGTTGGCCACCCTAACTCAAAACCAGGAGAGCACGGAAAGAATCATGGAACAAAAATTCTATGATCTTGATGTCAAAGTGGCGAGATTCAGCCACCGTGGAGCAGCTACAGGATGACATGCAGGAGAGGAAGGGCAGGACAACAACTGATGCATTTGCCAGAGTGCCTCGAGCTCAGAGATCAGCTGCAGAGCCAGTCACCAGATTACTTCATCAGCTCCAGCTACAGCTCCAGTGCAACCAGCTCCAGCACCAACTCCTTCAGCTCCATCCACATCTACTGAAGTCTTCATCCAAGGAGCGATCTCTACGCCACCAGCAGAAGACCAAGCCTGAGAGACGATATAGTCCTATGCATTTTCTAGGAACTTTTTGGTAACTTGTTGCCAAAGGGGGAGAAAACTGTATAGATCATAGGCTTCGAGAGAGAGATTTGCTGCTTTTATTCTCTCTTGTCTTCTTGGTTGAACTTTGTTTGCTTTTCATTTCTTGAGATACTATGCAATTACCTGTGAGACATTGATGATCATGTGTTTGATCATAAGCTACACTTATGCTTGTTATATGTTATTATCTTACTTATCCTTATATGATCATTCACTTTGCTTGGTGATGAGTGCATGTATTCAATCTTTATTATTTTGAGCGCTCCACCAAGATGTATGTGACATGGAAGAGTAACCCATGAGCCTAATTCCTTGTGCATTTGCAGTCCAAAGCAAATCTTAAAATATGCACAAATTTAGGGGGAGCTCTTGCTTATCACATACTTCTCAAAGCGACGATGTTTTTCAATCTTATTATCATTTGTCAAAGCTTTGATCTATATGTTGTCATCAATTACCAAAAAGGGGGAGATTGAAAGTGCAACTATCCCTAGGTGGTTTTGGAAATTCATAACAACATATAGCTCACTTAGCTAAGGCTATTCCAAGACAAATATTTCAGGAAAGCTCAATGAATGGCATGGCATGGATGATGAAAGTGGATCCCTCAAAATATTAAGGACAAAGGATAGGCTCAAGCTCAAAAGCTCAAGACTCTACATTTTACATTTTAGTGATCCAAGATCACATTGAGTCTATAGGAAAAGACAATACTATCAAGGAGGGATGAGGTGTTGCTTAATGAGCCTCTTGCTTCATGTGCTTAGTGATATGCTCATAAATCCTTCACTACTTTCTCATATCCACATATGACCTAAACCTAAAGTCAAACTCGGCCCTACCGATTCTTTCCATCCCGCGCCACCGAGTTCAAATGTCATAGCCACTGCCACAAACCCTAGGCAAATCGGTCTCACCGATAGGGATCTCGGTCTCACCGAGATGGGATTGTAATCTCTCTATTTCCCTTCGTAACGTTTCGGTCTAACCGAAGTGAGCGATTGGTCCCACCGAGATTGCAATGTAAACTCTCTGTTTCCCTTTCGTAACTTTTCGGTCTCACCGAAAGAGCGAATCGGTCCCACCGAGTTTACCTGACCAACTCTCTGGTTAGCTAATTACCAAAATCGGTCTCACCAAGTTTGTGTAATCGGTCTCACCGAGATTACGTTATGCCCTAACCCTAATCATATCGGTCCTACCGAGTTGCATATCGGTCCCACCGAAAACCCTAACGGTCACTAGGTTTACTAAATCGGTCCGACCGAGTTTGATGATTCGGTCCCACCGAATTTGGTAAATTGTGTGTAACGGTTAGATTTTGTGTGGAGGCTATATACCCTCCACCTCCTCTTCATTCGTGGAGAGAGCCATCAGAACAAACCTACACTTCCAAATTACCAGTTCTGAGAGAGAACCACCTACTCATGTGTTGAGGCCAAGATATTACATTCCAACCACAAGAATCTTGATCTCTAGCCTTCCCAAGTTGCTTTCCACTCAAATCTTCTTTCCACCAAATTCAAATCTTATGACAGAGAGTTGAGTGTTGGGGAGACTATCATTTGAAGCACAAGAGCAAGGAGTTCATCATCAACACACCATTTGTTACTTCTTGGAGAGTGGTGTCTCCTAGATTGGCTAGGTGTCACTTGGAAGCCTCCGACAAGATTGTGGAGTTGAACCAAGGAGTTTGTAAGGGCAAGGAGATCGCCTACTTCGTGAAGATCTACCGCTAGTGAGGCAAGTCCTTCATGGGCGACGGCCATGGTGGGATAGACAAGGTTGCTTCTTCATGGACCCTTCGTGGGTGGAGCCCTCCGTGGACTCACGCAACCGTTACCCTTCGTGGGTTGAAGTCTCCATCAACGTGGATGTACGATAGCACCACCTATCGGAACTACGACAAAAACATATGTGTCTCCAATTGCGTTTGAATTCTCCAAACCCTTCCCTTTACATTCTTGCAAGTTGCATGCTTTAATTTCCGCTGCCTATATACTCTTTGCATGCTTGCTTGAATTGTGTGTAGATTGCTTGACTTGCTCAAAGATAGCTAAAATCTGCCAAAGTCTAAAATTGGGAAAAGGTTAAGTTTTTAATTGGTCAAGTAGTCTAATCACCCCCCTCTAGACATACTTCAAGGTCCTACAAGTGGTATCAGAGCTTTGGTCTCCATTTGCTTTGATTTCCATAGCCTTTGTTGGTCATAGCCTTGGTTTCACAACCTAGGAGAGTATGGCGTCTAGCGAGGGAAATTATCACTGTAGAGGTCCTTACTTTGATGGCACTAATTTTGCTAGTTGGAAGCATAAGGTGAAAATGCATATTCTCGGACATAACCCCGCCGTTTGGGCTATTGTGTGTATTGGTTTGCAAGGTGAATTCTTTGATGGGATAGAACCGAACTGTGAAGCTACCGCGGAAGAGTTGAAGATGTTGCAATACAATGCTCAAGCTTGTGATATCCTCTTCAATGGATTGTGCCCCGAAGAATTCAACAAAATCAGCCGTCTTGAGAATGCAAAGGAAATTTGGGATACTTTGATTGATATGCATGAAGGTACCGACTCCGTCAAGGAATCCAAGTTGGATGTGCTCCAAAGTCAGCTTGACAAGTTCAAAATGAAGGATGGTGAAGGTGTCGCTGAAATGTACTCTAGGCTTGCTCTTATCACAAATGAGATTGCCGGCTTAGGAAGTGAAGAGATGACCAACAGATTCATCATCAAGAAGATCCTAAGAGCATTGGATGGAAAATATGATACCGTGTGCACATTGATCCAAATGATGCCAAATTACAAAGATCTCAAGCCAACGGAAGTCATTGGAAGAATTGTAGCTCATGAGATGTCACTCAAGGATAAGGAGGAACTTCACAACAAGTCAAGTGGTGCTTACAAAGCCTCATGTGAAGCCCCCACATCATCAAGTGAGAAACAAACCTTCAATGAAGAATTGAGCTTAATGGTGAAGAACTTCAACAAATTATACAAGAGTGGAAGCAAAGAAAGAAGCTCCAAGTCAATGTCCTACAATGACAAAAGATCTTCTAGTCGAGAGCGCAATTGCTACAATTGTGGGAGACTCAGACACTATTCCAATGAGTGTACGGCACCCTACAAAAGAAGAGAAGATTCTCCAAAGAGAATAAGTAGGAAAGAAGAATCACCACCAAGAGAGAGAGGGAGTAGAGATGATCGTTATGAACGAAGACCCTCATGGAGAAGAAAGGATTCGGAAAGGAAGGACAAATCATCAAAGATCTACACAAAATGAAGACATCAAGCTCATGTTGGTGAATGGGTATCCGGCTCCGACTCCGACAATCACTCCGAGAGAAGCTATCACTCCGACTCCGAATACACTCAAGATGAAGGTGTTGTCGGTCTAGCACTTGTGTCAACCAACTCCTGCGACATATTTGAATCACCAAATGAAGGAATTGGAAGATGCTTCATGGCCAAAGGTCCTAAGGTAACACACCGCGAGTATGTTGATTCTAATAGTGATGAACATGACTTGTTAGGTGATGACGATTTACTTATTGACAACTCTAGTGATGAATACTATGATGAAACATCAATTAATCATGCTAATCAAGATGAAACGAATGACAATGATAAGGAGAAGATTGAGCGTCTAACTAAAGAACTAAACACTCTTAAGTTAGCTCATGAAACTATCTTCGAAGATCATCGAGAGAACTTTTAAGGGCTCATGAGAAGTTATGCTTTGAAAATCTCAATCTTGAGCAAGAGGATGAGTTCCTAAAAGCGATCAATGATGATCTCCGTAAGAAAAGTTCTTCTTATATTGCCAAGCGTTTACTCTTATCTACTTACATGCCTCAAGTCAAGTCTAGTAACAAGAACAAGAAAGATTCTTCTTCTAGTAGTAACAATAACAATGCTAAACCCAATATTGTTGCTTCTAGTAGTTCTCTTGATTCCACTAATGATTCTCTTAGCCAAGTTACACTTGAGCAAGAAAACAGCTTATTGAAGGGAATTATAGGAAAGGTGTATACAAGAGTCTTGCCGGAGTAAGCAATTTGAGGAAATTGTACGCAAGCAAGGAAGGCACGGAAGAATCAAGGTGTTGGTTTTGAACGAAAGTTCAATGCCAATGGAGTTGAGTGGGAAGAAGATCAATACCCCAAGACGAAGTTTGTTCCTCAACAAGAGAAGTATGATCCTACTTCCTTCAAGGGAACACAAGCACAAGATGATCTTCCACCACAAGACCACAAGAACAAAGGCAAGGACAAGCTTCAAGAGGAGATTGATGCATTTGAAGAAGCACCTAAGGCCTTGGTCAAGTGGGTTCCCAAGACTACGTCAAGTTCTACTTCATCAAGCACAACTACTACACCAAGGATTCCCATCAAGATGATGTGGATCCCGAAGAAGAAGAACTAGAGAGTTCTTGAGGGTGACTCCGCCAATATTATTCACTCATATCATTATGGCAAGGACAAGAGCAACCACCTTCCATATCTTGCACTAGTTCAAGGAGTCACAAACCCTCATGTTGGTAAGGCAAGGGACAAGGTAACCTAATGTTTTCATGGACATCATTTTGTGTGTGCATCACTCTATGTCTATGGATTTTCTTGTTTGTTCCTTGTGGGACTAACCCATGTAGGTATTGAAAGTGCAACTCACTTCAAAGGATTGCTCCAAGAGATCTACATCAACATTGAGCATCCACATCTTCAACACCTACATGAAGTCATCATCGACAAAACCCAAGGTTAGTTTATCCCTCTAAGGGGGGATCTCACATCTAGGGGGAGCTTAACTCTAAGAATTGAGTCAAAACAACTCTAATGATGTGAACACATAAATGCTTTATGTAAAAGTGGTAAGCCCACTTGAGCTTAAACGATGAGTATGACCTATGATCAAATGTTCTCATTTGACTCCTAAGTCAATATACTCATATATAGATGACCTAGTAATCGCCACTTGTTTGATAGGTGCTAGAATTGGTTGTGCATGCTTTGTCACATATTTCATTTGTCATTTTATTGTGTGAGCATGTTGGATGCATATTTTACTCATTCGAGGACATCCACTTGTTGTTTTGATTGATTGGCTTCTTTTTCTTTGGCCAAGTGGATGGACAAGAATGCCTAAGAACCTTCTCTAGCTATCTATGCTTTTCTCGTCATAAACTCTATTCATGCTACATCACAAAATTTGATCAAGTCAGATTCGAACCACTTTGTGTGAGGAGCACTCGGAGTCCCCGATTCATCATAGACTTAAACTTCCAAAACTTCTTGTGCTTTTCGGTCTGACCGATTCATCCATTTCGTTCATACCGAGATCACTAAGTGGATCTAGATTTTCATCTCGGTGCAACCGATTTGAACTTTTCGGTCACACCGAGTTCTTTATGTGTTATGAGTTATGCATCTCGGTGCCACCGAAGTTGTTCCACTCGGTCACACCGATGGTGTAAGGCTATATATATACACGAGCAAATTTTGGAAAACTTTCTCCGAACTCCTCACAAGCGCATAGCTCGCTCTGCCTACTAGGTCTACGGATCGTCGACCTCGTCGCCAGCCGCCTCCTGTCGCTGGTCTCCGCCGCCGTCAACGGAATTCTTCTCCACCGTTGCCGTCGTAGCGAGTTCACCGTCGAACTAGGGTATGAACTCGATCACAGTGCTATCCTTGTCTGATTCTCAGCACATTGTGTTCGTAATGCATCTTGCCACGATTGAAACACTTCTATCCAGTCAAAACGATCCTTAGAATAGGTGTGATTCGAAAATTTAGGGTTAGGTTTCCGCCGAAACCATCTCGGACCCACCGAGTTGAAAAACTCGGTCCTACCGATTTGGCTAACGCCATTGCACTAGTAAGTCTCGGTCTGACCAAGAATTACAAATCGGTGTGACCGATTTTAGAACTTTGTGAAACCCTAGCAGTCTCGGTGCCACTTAATGTGACTCGATCGACCGAGTTCACTAGTTTAGGTTCCAAAACTGCTTCGTATCACCGAGTTTGAAAATCGGTAGATCCGAAATGCTTTCGTGGAAACTAAAACTAAGTTTTGAATCATTCTTTTGCAAAAATCTCTGCATTTTGTGATGCTCATCCACTCTACCTCATCTATAACTATTCACGTGGTCAGCAACAGTGTGTGCAGCATGTCAGACCAAAGTGACAGCCAGAACAAGTCAGAAGAGCAGATTCACATGAGTGAGGGCACTAGTCCCTCTAGCAGCTCAGATGAGGGGAGCAGAAGCACTCCTAGCAATCTGCCCAAGGCTGCCACAAGGGCAAGGAAGAAGAAGACCTCAGAGTCTGAGGATGAGGATTATGTGGCAGTTGAGGATGAGGCAAGTTCAAAGAAGAAAGTGCTCAAGAAGGAGTACAGCTCAACTGCAGTAAAGCCAGGCATGAAGATCAAAAGGCCTGCAGGTAGACAACCAATGTCCAAAGCCAGAGTCTCCACTCAAGCTTCTTTGGAATCCCAACCCAAAGAGCCTGCTTCTTCTTGAAGGAAGGAAGAGGAAGGAAAGGGTCAAGAAGACCATGGCCGAGTGATTGGGAAGCCTTCTATGATGGAGGAAGAGGAAGAAGAAGAGGTTCTTGAACCAGCACCCAAGGCACAAAAGCTGATGGGTGATGCCATAAAGTCGAGGGCTGCAACTTCAAAGCCCAAAGCTGCCCCAAGCCCAAGAGTGCACCAAAGAGGAATACCAGAGTATACCAAAGAGCTGAGAAGAACAAGGCCCCAATGCCAGATGTTGCTGCTGAGGAAGATGAAGAAGGGCAGGTCTTAAGGAAGCTCAAACCCAAGATTCCAGATCACAATGATGCTCATCCTGTGGCTGAGAGCATGAAGATCAGGAGAGATATAGGGTTGAGGCTATGGAGAGAGTCAGATCCATATGCCACCAGGAGAAGGACTGCTGTAGATTACAGGTTTCACACCAAGGAGCAGCAGGACTTCTATGAGACCATCTTATTGGATAAGAAGCCCATAGTTGGTGATATGAGGTGGGTCGACTGGACCTACATTCAGGAGAATGCAGAACACTATCCTGGAGTGTATGACAGCTTCAATGCGTGTGGAGTTGCAGATTTTGTTGGGCAGAAGCTCACAAACTGGAATGACGAGCTCATTATGCAATTCTACTCCACAACACTTTTCTATCCAAATGGCAGGATAGTTTGGATGTCTAAAGGAACAAGATACCAATCAACCATAGAGTAATGGGCAAGTCTGATCAATGCCCCCAAGGAGAGTGAAAATGACTTGGACATTTATGCCAAGAAGAAAATGGATCATAACTCAATGTCACAGGTGTACAAGGAGATCCGTGATGATGCACTTGAGACTTTCAA
This sequence comes from Aegilops longissima, assembly GCA_021605205.1. Classification (NCBI taxonomy): domain Eukaryota; kingdom Viridiplantae; phylum Streptophyta; class Magnoliopsida; order Poales; family Poaceae; genus Aegilops; species Aegilops longissima. The sequence continues at coordinate 110,415,569 of CM038679.1, read as the reverse complement.
GTTTGGATCAGTTCATTTTCTTCTATCAGTGCTGTCTATGATCAACTGGATCCTAAGGCACACTCTTTTGCCCAAATCAGGTGACCATAACATGATCAGAGGGCATGCAATTAATTTACTTCACATTTTTTATGTGCCCCAGAAATTCAAGGTCATGAGCCTCATAGTTGAAACTATCAAGAGGACAAAGCAGCAGACCAAAAGAGGAGCCGTGGATATGCCCCACGATTCGTGGAGTTGATTAACTCAAAGATGGGCACAGGAAGTATCTGTTGGATAAGGAACACTTGGTTCTCTATCCTGAATTTGAGGACAATCAAGTTGTCATGACCGAGAATGAACCATCATCGATGCAAGCTCAAGAGAAGAAAGAGAAGGCAAGGAAAGAGAAGGCTGCCAAGATGCCAACTCAAGCGAGAGGCATCTGAGTACTTTTGAAGAACAAGCAGGAGCAGCTTGGTTACTTGATAGCATCAACTCTGCGGATTGAGAAGGGGTTGGCCACCCTAACTCAAAACCAGGAGAGCCTGGAAAGAATCATGGAACAAAAATTCTATGATCTTGATGTCAAAGTAATTGAGATTCAGTCAGCTGTGGAGCAGCTACAGGATGACATGCAGGAGAGGAAGGGTAGGACAACAACTGATGCATTTGCCAGAGTGCCTCGAGCTCCGAGATCAGCTGCAGAGCCAGTCACCAGAGTTAATCCATCAGCTCCAGCTACAGCTCCAGCGCAACCAGCTCCAGCACCAACTCCTTCAGCTCCTTCCACATCTACTGAAGTCTTCGTCCAAGGAGCCATTTCTACGCCACCAGCAGAAGACCAAACCTGAGAGACGATATAGTCCTATACATTTTATAGGAACTTTTTGGTAACTTGTTGCCAAAGGGGGAGAAAAATGTATAGATCATAGGCTTCGAGAGAGAGATTTGCTGCTTTTATTCTCTCTTGTCTTCTTGGTTGAACTTTGTTTGCTATTGATTGCTTGAGATACTATGCAATTACCTGTGAGACATTGATGATCATGTGTTTGATCATAAGCTACACTTATGCTTGTTATATGTTATTATCTTACTTATCCTTATATGATCATTCACTTTGCTTGGTGATGAGTGCATGTATTCAATCTTTATTATTTTGAGCGCTCCACCAAGATGTATGTGACATGGAAGAGTAACCCATGAGCCTAATTCCTTGTGCATTTGCAGTCCAAAGCAAATCTTAAAATATGCACAAATTTAGGGGAGCTCTTGCTTATCACATACTTCTCAAAGCGATTTATGTTTTTCAATCTTATTATCATTTGTCGAAGTTTGATCTATATGTTGTCATCAATTACCAAAAAGGGGGAGATTGAAAGTGCAACTATCCCTAGGTGGTTTTGGTAATTCATAACAACATATAGCTCATTGAGCTAATGCTATTCCAAGACAAATATTTCAGGAAAGCTCAATGAATGGCATGGCATGGATGATGAAAGTGGATCCCTCAAAATATTAAGGACAAAGGATTGGCTCAAGCTCAAAAGCTCAAGACTCTACATTTTACATTTTAGTGATCCAAGATCACATTGAGTCTATAGGAAAAGCCAATACTATCAAGGAGGGATGAGGTGTTGCTTAATGAGCCTCTTGCTTCATGTGCTTAGTGATATGCTCCAAAACCCTCCACTACTTTCTCACATCCACATATGATCTAAACCTAAAGTAAAACTCGCCCCATCGATTCTTTCTATCCGCGCCACCGAAGTTCAAATGTCATAGCCACGCCACAAACCCTAGGAAAATCGGTCTCACCGATAGGGATCTCGGTCTCACCGAGATGGGATTGTAATCTCTCTGTTCCCTTCGTAACGCTTTGGTCTAACCAAGTGAGCGATCGGTCCCACCAAGATTGCAATGTAAACTCTCTATTTCCTTTCGTAACTTTTCGGTCTCACCGAAAGAGCGAATCGGTCCCACCGAGTTTACCTGACCACTCTCTGGTTAGCTAATTACCAAAATCGGTCTCACCGAAGTTTGTGTAATCGGTCTCACCGAGATTACGTTATGCCCTAACCCTAATCATATCGGTCCTACCGAGTTGCATATCGGTCCCACCGAAAACCCTAACGGTCACTAGGTTTACTAAATCGGTCCGACCGAGTTTGATGATTCGGTCCCATCGAGTTTGGTAAATTGTGTAGAACGGTTAGATTTTGTGTGGAGGCTATATGTACCCCTCCACCTCCTCTTCATTCGTGGAGAGAGCCATCAGAACAAACCTACACTTCCAACTTACC